>CM075354.1:76858928-78181785 GCA_037693485.1 Kitagawia praeruptora
CAATGGGCTTCTCTGTCAAAACTGCTTCATGCTTCTTTTTCTTTGCTGCTGCAACTGTCTTCCCTTTTATCTTGGTTGTACGATAGTCTTGGGCTCTTGTCTTCCTTCTGTTAGATGTGAAATTCTTGACAAGCTTTCGTACTTTGACAGTTTCTTCAAGTTGATCCTTGACAACATCTTTCATGACAGCAACTTTGACAGCTTCGACTGTTTGGCTCTTGACAACATCTTTCACTTGGGTGTCTTCAGCCAATTTGACAGTATCCTTGTTGACAGTATCTTTTTCAGCATTAAAGCATTCCACAGCTAATCTCAAGATACTTGCCTCCAAGGCTTCACAAATTTCTAACTCCCCTTTTTCCTTAACAGCATCTTTCTTTTCAGTACTGGGAGTTTCTTGCTCTTCTTGGGTAGCATCCATCTGAGTTTGTGTAGCAACATTCTCAGATGCTTCTTTTCTAGAACTCCTGAATCCTCCAGGTTCACCACTTCCTCCAATTTCATCCTCATCATCATCCAAAGTATCATCATAGTTGCAGCTTCCTCCCATCTTGGCATTAGCATCAGAGATCAGCTTCTTTATGATTGAGCGAATTTCCTCATCTCTTTTTGCTAACAGCCTATGAATATCTTTGACAGCTTTTGTAAGAACCCGAATTTTCGGTAGAATTAAAACTTTTTATATATTGATGAAAGAATGAACAGTGACTCCGACTACAAGGTATTAACAATGAATGTGAATGGGTATAGATTTAAATGATTTTATGTCATGAAGAATGCAATGGATTGACAACCTAGATTAGAATAATCTATCTCCTAAGAAATAAGTTATGGCACTCCAAAGAGGAAGGAGATATTCTTGTGTCGTCCAAATCAATATCTGTTGTTAGTCCAGTGGTTTCGAAAAAGGGTTAAGGAATGCCCGAAAGAGAACAAGGACATTTTTATAAATATAAGTAATAAAGATGGAATAAAGAATGAATAGTGTTTTTGGTAGAAATAAGAATATTATTAGACGACGCTGTATAGAAGTATTCAGAACGGATTTCTGAGTTCGTATTCATGATCCAGGGGTGAAATAAGTGTATGTAAACGACATCGAATTCAGAAAAATAGCACTTTTATTTTTCTCCGAGATTTCCCTGGACACTGCAAGACTTGAGGATTTAAGTAAGGGATTTAAGGAATTTAAATTCGAGAAGTATTAAGAAAGATGGAGAATGGTATTATAATTGTTAAGAAGGTTTTCGGTAAAACCCTAACTAGAAACCTTTGAGATATTCCTATGAACGATCAAATGAAATTGAGCAATAACCGGACAAAAAGACAAGCAGAGAACCAAGGGGTGTGATGAGCTAGTGGAAGGTGACATAGTCACTTTAAGCAAGATAAGATCAAAGTAACCAAGCTAGTTACAAACTTACAATACCAACTAGCAAGATTAGAAAGCTAACTAGTACTTAGCAACACTTTATCATCTTACCACCAAATCATCAACACTTGTCTCTCCAAACACCTCATCCATTGCATCACCACTTTAATAAAGTCACTTTATACAAGATATTATCACAATAATTCATTTGGATGAGAGCAAACCAAGGCAACCAAGCAAATACTCTTTCTCCCCCATTTCCATCAGTTTGGTTTTCCAGGACAGGGGGATCTTTACGATTTGTTTTCACCCAGTTCTACTCATTTAAAAATCATGAAAAAATTCACGAAGCTTCTACACATCAAGATGAAGTTGTGGATTTAATTTCATAATTTTTGAAGATCGTTTGAGTGGTCAAATAAATTCGACAAAATCGCTCTATTTTTCCCCTTGAAAAACCCACTTCGAATTTTTGAAGTTTTGAGATTTCAAAATCCAACTTCCAACCATTGTTTGATCTCCAAATTTTTATGGTGAGTATTACATTTCATAAAAATGATCTCCTAAAAATATTAGCTTCAAACTCCTTTGTTTCCATTTTCAAATAAATCATCCAAGATGAGGGTGAATAGTGTTCTTCATGAACTAATCTTGTTTTCTTTGATTTCTTTGGTTGATCTAGCAAGCTTAAACACTCCTAAGGACTATACCAAGCTTTTTAAGGCTAGTTCATACTCCCAAGAAGGTATAACAACTTGAAACCCTAGATCTTGTTTTGAGTTTAAGCATGTTCTTGATGGATTATGAGTTTTAAGTGAGTTTTAGTGATATTATGCATGTATGTTACCTTAGAGACATGATTGGGCTTTGTTAAATGTTAAAATGTTTTAGATGAACGGAAAGGCATTGCTTGGCCTTAGTTCATGGTTGAATAACATGTATATGTTGTTTGGGGTGGAAACTATGATTATTGGAAAGTTTGGAATTTGGAAATATCCGATTTATAGCCGTCGTAATGCCCGATTTTCGTTAAACCTTGAAAACCGTGCATCACAGTAGCTTTAACTCATGGCATAGCTTTGTATTCTGCCATGTTAAGGTAGATTATGTTATAAGCTTTGATTTGATATAAAGATCATGTGAAATGGACTTACGGTTTAGGAATTATAGCCGATTTACTAAAAGTGGTTCGAAACCGTAATTGCAAGTTCGTAACTGAAATTGGATTCCTTTAATACTACGAAATCAGTGACGAATCTTGATAATTAAATATTAGAGGTAAAAAGGAAGGTGTGAGAGAAAACCACATGTCGAAGGGATCGTTTTCCGATTTTATAAAAATGTTCGAATCAAGGTTAAACGCGAACGAACCCCTTAAAAGTATGACTTTGGTATATGACTTAGAAAACGGGCGATAAATCTCGAGGTATACTCTTGGTTCGTAAATGATCGACCTTAAAACTTACATGACTTAAGTATATACCAAGTGTAAGTATAGTGACGTGTCTTAGTAGTGGAAGAATGTCGGGTCATAATGATAATAAAAGGGAGTTACACTAAGAGGGGTATATCGAGATAATTCGAAAACGTGTTTCGACTTAAGTTAAGTTATACTTAGCGTTTCGAAATGTTAAGTGATTGACCTCGGTTATTGTGACTATTTATAGATCATTGGATTGACACGAGGCACACTACCCCTACAGGATTACCAGGCAAGTTTCCAATACCTTGGAACTGTTGTTGTGATAATATATATGATTGTTGTTATACATATGCCATAGCATGCATGCTTGTTTTCAAAGTATATTGGAATACTTGTTCCCTGAATTAATATTGGCTTATAGACTAGATATGGATTATCAGTTATAAGCAGGATTGTGTTGCTAGGACCCTTAGTGAAGGGCGTATGATATTTATTCTTTAAATATGAGACCGGGAGTCGGTATTTTGTGTTATATAGATAGTCGTGGAAACCCGGAGGGATTCCAGCGACAGAGTAGTATTCATTTTGAGGAATGTTATTATTAAACATTATTTATATTTCCATAAAAGTATCAAATACTTGGAAATCTTTCGAGAAACGTTATTTGAGTATTATTTCAGTCGAAAAATATTAAATGAATATTATTTTTGAATATTCATTAGAGTTGATTATTAATGAATAATTACTTTGATATTCATTGGGATTTTATTCACTAAATGAATATCACTTTCGGATATTCATTTAAGTTTTATGTATTTGATAAATATTATTTTAAAAGTATTCTTTGGAAGTTCTAATTACTCAAGGAATATTATTTCGAATATGAAGGTTTTGATTACTAAATGAATATCATTTGGATATTTATTTAGAATATTATTTGTTAAATAAAAATTATTTGGATATTCATTCAGAACATTATTTGTTTAATGAACATCAATTGAATATTCATTTGGAATTTATTTATTAAATGAATATTATTTTGAATATTCATTTAAGATTTTATGTACTTGATGAATATTATTTTAAAATATTCATTTGGAGTTTTATTTACTTAAGGAATATTGTTTCGAATATTCCTTTAAAGTTTTGATTACGAAAAGAATATTATTTGGCTATTCATTTAGTATATTATTTATTAAATGAATATTATTTTCAAATATTCATTTAAGGTTTGATTTATTTAGTGAATATTATTTTAAATATTTATTTGAGTTTATTTAATTAATGAATATTATATTGAATATTCATTTAAAGAAGAGAGTTATTTAGTAAATAATTCTATGTATTTATTCGAGGATTACTTACGAGCAATATTATGATTTAATCATATTCCTTAATTATTATTGATTTAATAAATATTTTTGGAATATTTATTTAAATTCTTTTAAGTTCTTTTTATAATAATTCATATTATTCAAAGATTATCTTTCATCTTCAGATATGGTGTAAAATAGTTCGGAGTATTTTATGACTATTTTTATCAAGGGGAGGTTCCCAAAACTTTATTTCCATTTAAATCTATCTTATAAGAAGATTTAAATACTCGCTCAACTTCCAAAAATATATAAGGGGACCTCACTTGGAGATGTTATTTATTGGACTGCCCGGTCCTATACTTGCTAAACTATCTTGTCACTCACATCTTGATTCTTTCAAGCATCGATATGAGTCTGTTTGGTTACCTCCTCAACGCTCGAGGGGTAAGATTGATGGAACAAGTTTATATCCATTAACAAGCATCAGCTTGGGAAATATTGGTGAATTCTCCTTTCCAACTAGATACGACTACTTTGTGGAGTCTTATCAACAAGTATTATACTTGGGGAAAGGGGGACGAACTTTACGTTTCAGAGTCATGGATGTTATTGAACTAGGAGACGCGTAAGTGGCCGAGTGGCGCCGGTCCAGCAATGGCCCAACCGTTGGCCGGGGGGTTCCAGAGTGCGGGCGATCCGTCAGTGCTTCCTTCTACATGTAGAGAACAAATGATGGGGAGCATGACATGCGACTGATCATCGTAAATGTTGTGGCTCCTGGCGCGGCAAGCTCCCGTATTAGTTCATCTTCCAAATTGGGAAATTTTCTACAACATTATCATTGTTGGCAGGTTTAAAAGTGTTTGAACTGTAATTGCAATATTCTTCCTGAAAGTTCCTCTATTATGAAAATTTGATAATATCTTGCTTATCTTTGACATAGCAGATATTTCCACGGAACAATTACATTTGGAGTTACCTTGTAACTTCATCTTATAACTTATATTGATACTACGTTCGTTAATGCATGGCATATGGTATCAAAGATATTTTGAACTGTCATATATTATTGCCGTTCAATTATATTTTTGGTGGGCTATTGCTCACCCTTGCTTTATTTATTTATATCACAACAACAGCTAGATCAGATGGCCGCGCAAGGCATACTCAACATAGGCAGGTGTCAATCGCCAGAGGATTAACCGCTGAGGTCATAGCTACCATTGTTGATGATGCAGCTTCTGGTAGGCTAGTTGTTAGCATTTGCACATCAAACGTATTTATTATATGGCATATACCAATGGATGGCAAAGAGTATGTAATGGTAAATTGTAATTCTTTGGGTTGTAAGAACTCAAACTTGTGATTAATAATATTGATGGTTACTCTGATTTCATCTCTGGGACTATAACGGGTGTGTTTTATGTTGTTGGTTTGGGTCACAAGGTTGTAATTTAAATTATGTTGGTTTTATGGTTGGATATTGAGACCGTAACGACCAGATCCCTGACCCTGGATCTGGGGGTGTTACAGCTTTAACCTTTTCACTTGTGATACTGGATTTGAGAAGTTTCTTCAGCACTGTCATGATTGTTTCAGTGCTTAGTCCTGAGACTTTATCCAATGGTAATAAATCCAACCTTCTAGCTCCTGTCTTTGTGATCCTTCTGAAATACACACCATAAGGATTTTGAATCACCTCAGGGAGTTTGTCATCAACCATCCTTTTAATTTGTGTTATCAGACTATCATTGAAGGTTGTTGAATTTCTGATTACCAGGGTTCCAAGGACTTGGAGTACTCTAGCATGCAAACTTTGTAAAAGTTGCATTGTGATGAATATGGTTAACCGATTTCTCAAATAAACCTGAACAGCCCATCTTCTTTCCAAGTTGATTCTCACAGAGATACTTATTACTTTGCTCTTCAGTGTTGATGCCAATTTTGTAAAAGCTCCCCCTGCTTCACTAATTGATTCATCCACCAACTTACTGAAATCTTCATCTCTGTTGTTCAAAGTACTCTCCATGTGATCAACCATCATCAATTCTGCATCTTCAAGGGCGTATTCACTTCGATCTGACCAAGTAGTTCCAGTAGATATGCCAACAGATATGTCCATATACTCAGGCATTTTGCCTTTGCCTTTACCTAGAGCATTTTGAATTTCTTTTTCTCTCCATTCCTTCTGCAACTTCTGGAATGGAGCTTCGACTTCCTCAGGATTTGGAAGGTCAGTTGCTCTTTGGAGTTCAACCAAGATGTTGGCTGTTTCATTTTCTGGCAGAGTACCATCTTGATCTAGCTCAGTGTTTGAGTGAGTGGTGTCCATTTCACTTTGAGAAATGGGTTCTTGTGGACCACTTGATGGGGGCTCATCCATGACTTGAGATGGATGATCAAAACCTGAAGGGATTGGACTGTCCCCTTCTCTAGGTTGTTGAGAAGAAACAATTGATGGATTAGAGAATAAAACCAATTTTTGGCTGTTCCACAGGGTTAACGTGTGGAACATCAAGAGTAGAAGTTTCATGACCCTCACTGTGCCCTATCTCTGTGTGCATTTTTACAAGTGTAGGCTCCTCATGAGTGAGTACATGAGGTTATGCTGACTCTTTACAGGATGCCTTGGGAGACAGTCTAGCTTGAATAGATACTTCTTGTTGAGAAGAAGCACCTAGGGATGTGTTTGATTCCCTTTTACTCTCCACAGCCTTTTGTGAGACTGTGGGGTGGCTAACAGTGGCTTTGGCCCTCTTAGCTCTCTTCTTCTTAGGCTCAAGAGGAACCACTGTGAGTTCAATTTCACTAACATCCTTATTTGCTGCATCATGTGCAGTTTCTCCCTCAACATTCTCGGGACTACTACCAACACCAGTTTCCAAGGGTCTTTTCTTTGATTCTTGCAAAGTTGTTTTTGTGGTCTTTGGTTGTCTAGAAGATCTGATAGGAATGTATGCAGTAGAATGTGGGTTAACTGAATTTGGGTCTAATTCAGCTTCATTCTCAAGGGAGAAGACAACATACCCAGAGGGTAGTGCTACGTCAAGATGAGGCTCTTGATCAACCATGTGCTTGGTGAAACAGAGTGGAATATGTGCATTTGAATTTTGTGAATTGAGTGATGTGTGTGTATTTCTTTTCAAAACATTGCATTCTATAGAGAGAGATGCATTATCATCAATACCACATAATGAATTCAAGCACATAGTAAGAAAGCGAGGATAAACATGTACCTTCCTGCTTAGAGCTGACTTGAGTTGACTCATAAGCAACTTTTCTACATCCACTTTGTATCCATGGACAAGAGAGTGAGTAAGCTTCTTGATATAGGAGGGAATTCCATTCCATCCAGAGGTTTTGGTTGAGAAAACCTTCACCATGACATTAAAAATCATGCTCCATTCTTTTCTCAAATGCTTTCTGTCCATTTCACCAGTCGAGTACCATTTCGATGTACCCTATTCAAGAACAGGACCAGAATACCCAATTTTCAAGAAAAACTTCTTTAGGGTTTCATCATTTGCAAGTTCCTTGTATGATTCTTTAGCTTGCAGTCCAGTTCCCAAAGCTTCGTTGATGCCTTTGATTGTGAGGATGCAGGTGATTCCTTTGATTTTGCATTGTATTGTGTCTTTACCTGCACCTCCTGGAACATAGGCAGTTTTCCAGAATTCTTTAAGTCTTTCCAGGTTTAAGGATGGTGTAGATGTTATTGCATGACCCAGATATGACTTGTTGATAAAGGATACGAGTCCTTTATATCCTTCACCAGCATCTTTAGTAGTGAGAATACCAGCAAAGTTTGTTTGAGAAGAGGATTG
The DNA here is from genome assembly GCA_037693485.1 of Kitagawia praeruptora. Classification (NCBI taxonomy): domain Eukaryota; kingdom Viridiplantae; phylum Streptophyta; class Magnoliopsida; order Apiales; family Apiaceae; genus Kitagawia; species Kitagawia praeruptora. The sequence continues at coordinate 76,866,864 of CM075354.1, forward strand.
TTTGGGTGCCATTTCTTGCTTTGAGCTTCGGAGAGAGATTTTTGCTTTTGAGAGAGAGAGAGGTTTTGTTGAAAGTTGTGTGTTTGTGTGTTTGACAGTTGCTTACATGAAAATAGCAAATGTCTTACTGAGAAAGGGAAAGTAACTGTGTCTTAGCCCATTAATCAGTCACGTGGAGTCGTGGGTAGTTACTTTTTAGTGGCTGTAAATCGTGGAGGTAAAATCCCAATTAATTCGGTCCACTAATCTTGATATTAACCTGTGTGCTGTAACAAATTCATTAGTAATTTTGAGAGGATGACATCAAGTTTTGCTTGATAGTGATATCGTTGCAAAAACATACTGTCATCATTAAACAATTTATATAATTTCCTTTAAATTTCATGACAGAGACTTTTCCAATTATGTCATTTAAGAAACTTGCTGTCAAGGCACTTCGTGACAGCATCTTCAATTATTGACAGCAACTTAGGCGGAAATAGTTTGTGTCATGAATTTTTATCGACTTTGCCTATTGCTTAAGCGAAAATTACCAAATAGCATTTTAATCGATTTAAGCACATATTTGTTGGTTTTAGGCACACATCCACAAACATCCATACACACAAACAAGTAAACAAACAACTATTCAAAGATAGATAGAATGGATGACAATAATGAATGACATGCAAGAGAACTAAGAAGATAAAACGGTCATTTCATTAAATAAAAACTTAAAACAATACAAGAAGTTCTTAAGAACTGGAAATTATTTTAAGTTTGGAAAAGCTTCTAGCAACAACCTTTCCGCGATCTTCTCTATCTCCTTTTGATCGGAGATCCCCTCTTCTTCGAGATAAGTATGAAACTTATCTACCCAGAGATCAAGCTGCTCATTAGTAGCAGCTATCTCCATCTCCTTCTTGAGACTAGGAGGCTCTGGCTTCACTCCTCCGCTTGCTCCTGGCACCGATGACGATGACATGTCTTCTGCTTTGCTCTTGCTCATATTGGACTCTAGAGTTCTTAGGGTGTTAAGTGAGAACAAAGGGTTTAGCTTTGGTCTTATTTATAACACATTAAGTGACTCTACAGCTTCCAACTGCCTCTTTTTAATGTAGTAATTTAACTTTTAAATTAAAAAGACTGACAAATACCCGTAGTCATATCAAATGACACAAGTACTTATCACTAAGCAGGCGTATGAAATAAGTTAATGTCACGTGACTACTCATTACAGAAATTAAAACAAGCATGTGATTTGAATTTAGCATAGTCATAGCAAACATGCTGTCAAGTAAACAAGTAGCACATAGGACAGTAACTTCTCATGACAGTAACATTGAAAGTTAAGGTCACGAGCTGCAATTTTAACCACATTGAAAATGTAAAGACTAGTAAGTTAACATACCAGATTTAGCATTCCCAATTCACTTACCAACCTGTTGAAGGTTGCTTCATCTAGTGGCTTCGTAAAAATATCTGCAAGTTGCTTTTCTGTTGGAACATAAATCAGCTTCACAGTTCCCTTTTCAACATGCTCTCTTAGGAAATGATGTCTGATATCAATGTGCTTTGTCCTGGAGTGTTGAACTGGATTGTCTGAGATAGCTATGGCACTAGTGTTATCACAATAAATAGGGATATTGGACAACTCCAAGCCATAATCCATTAGCTGATTTTTCATCCAAAGAATTTGATCACAGCAACTTCCAGCTGCGATATATTCAGCTTCTGCAGTTGAAGTAGATACAGAATGCTGCTTTTTGCTAAACCATGACACTAATCTTCCACCCAAAAATTGACAGCTTCCTGTTGTACTTTTCATGTCAATCTTGCATCCAGCATAGTCTGAATCCGAATAACCAACCAAGTCAAATCCAGTATCTTTAGGATACCAAAGGCCTAGGTTTGGAGTGCCTTTGAGATATCTAAAGATTCCCTTGATTGCTACTAAGTGTGATTCTTTTGGATCAGCTTGAAACCTTGCACAGAGACATGTAGCAAACATGATGTCTGGTCTGCTAGCAGTTAGGTATTGCAACGATCCCACCATGCCTCTATAGGTACTAGAATCCACTTTCTTTCCTTTAGGATCCAAATCCAGCTTGATTGCAGTAAAGATATGTGTCTTCGCAGGTGATGCATCTTCCATATTGAACTTTTTGAGAAGTTCCTTGACATATTTCGATTGGCTTATGAAGATACCATCATCCTTTTGATGAATTTGTAGACCTAGGAAAAATGATAGTTCTCCCATCATGCTCATCTCATACTTGCTCTTCATAAGAGATAAAAACTTTTCACACAGCTTCTCATTTGTAGAACCAAAGATTATGTCATCAACATAAACTGAACCAGAATGATGTCCTTGCCATGGTGCTTGTAGAACAGTGTCTTATCCACTGCACCTCTTGTAAATTGATTCTCAATGAGAAAAGTAGATAGAGTTTCATACCAAGCTCGAGGGGCTTGCTTCAATCCATAAAGTGCTTTGAACAGCTTGTAGACAAAGTCATACAACTCAGCATCCTCAAATCCAGGTGGTTGTTCGACATACACGTCCTCTTCTAATTCTCCATTAAGAAAGGCACTTTTGACATCCATTTGGAACACTTTGAAGTTACAGTGTGCAACATAGGCTAAAAATATCCGAATAGCTTCAAGTCTGGCAACAGGAGCAAATGTTTCATCATAATCGATTCCTTCCTGTTGACAGTAACCATTAGCTACTAGCCTTGCCTTGTTTCTTGTCACATTTCCACTTTTATCCAACTTATTTCTGAAAACCCACTTTGTGTCAACTACTGACTTCCCTTTGGGTCTAGGGACCAGCTTCCATACATTGTTTCTCTCAAATTGATTTAGCACTTCTTGCATAGCTATCACCCAATCTGAATCCAACAATGCTTCATCAATTGACTTTGGCTCAGTTTGAGATAGAAAACATGAAAACATGCTGCCAACAGAAATATTTCTTCTCGTCCTTATACCAGTAGTGGGATCACCAATGATTAAATTGCTAGTGTGATCTCTGTTCCACTTAGTGGTTCTGGGCAAGCTTCTTTCTTGATCTGCTTCATCATTTCCTCTTTGAGGTGTTGACTCTCCACCATTGATGTTTTCTCCTTCATGTTCTTCAACGTCTCCAGAATCATTCTCATTCTGATGATTAGCTGATATAGTTTGAGATTGAGCTGGAGTCTGAGTAGCATCATTGGTGTTGACAACATTTCTTTCAAACTCAATATCCTGAGTACCAGTAGGTTCATCAGCAACAATTTCTTCTTCTTCTTCCAAATACCCTTGATTTTCAAATCTAAGAGGCTCCATTTGATCATCCTCTTGCAGTCCTGGGAATTTGGTTTCATCAAATGTGACATTCACACTTTCTTCAATGACTTTGTGATCAATGACATAGACTCTGTAGGCAGTCCTCTCCAAACCATATCCCATGAAAATGCCTTCATAAGCTTTAACATCGAACTTTCCTTTTCTTTCATGGTTGTCAATCATCATGAAACACTACTTCCAAATACATGAAAATACTTGACAGTAGGTTTCTTTCCTGTTAACAGATAGTAAGGAGTGTTTCCATGAGTCTTGTTGATCAAGGTTCTATTCTGTGTGTAACAAGCCGTATTAATAGCTTCTGCCCAGAAGTATGTTGGTAATTTAGAATCATTCAACATAGTTCTCGCAGCTTCGATGAGAGTTCTATTCTTCCTTTCTACAACTCCATTTTGTTGTGGTGTCCTGGCAGTGGAGAATTGTTGGACAATGCCCTCTTCTTTGCAGAAGTTTCCTAGTGTGGCATTTCTGAACTCAGTACCATTGTCACTTCTCAGATATTGAACTTGAGCATTTGGGGTTCTTTCTAGAACTCTTATGTGATCAATGATTTCTTGAGCAGCTTCGTCCTTTGTCTCTAAAAATTTCACCCAAGTGTACCTTGAGTAGTCATCCACCATTACCAGGGCATATCTCTTCCTTGCAAGAGATTGAACATTTACTGGACCAAATAAATCCATGTGAATTAATTTGAGTGGCTCAGTGTTGGTATTCACTTGCTTTGATTTGTGCACAGATCTTTTCAATTTGCCCATTTGACAGTCCTCACATAGTCCTTCTTGCCAGAATTCCTGTTGAGGTAGTCCTCTCACTAAATCCTTCTTCATCAGAATATTCACATTCTTGAAATTGAGATGTGAGAGCTTCTTGTGCCAAAGCATGCTTTCACCAACTGATGCTTTACTGTAAAAACAGTAAGCCTTGTCTTTATTGACAGAATTTAAATCTGCAACAAACAAGCTTCCTTTCCTGACTCCTTTCAAAGAGAGGCTTCGATCTTTCTTGTGATAGATATCACAAACCATCATATCAAAATCAACCTTAAATCCTCTGTCACTGAACTGGCTGACACTGAGTAGGTTGTGCTTCAATCCATCAATAAGAGCAATATCTTCAATGACAACATTTCCAATTTCCAAACAGCCATATCCCACAGTGTAACCTTTGCTGTTGTCTCCAAAAGTTATGATTGGGCCGGCTTTCTCCACAAAATGTGATAGCAGAGCTATATCACCAGTCATGTGCCTGGAGCATCCACTGTCGATGATCCACATGACCTGCTTCTGTTTCTTGCCCTGCAAAACAGATGATTTTAATTTGCATCTGGTACCCAAACTCTGTTGGGTCCTGCAGTTACAACATCATTGTTCATATCATTCTGTTTCACATTTAAATCGACACTAGAATCCTCCTGTCTGACTTCTTTTACTGTCCACTTGGTTCCAGAGTTAGACTTAGTCTTTCTCTTGGTGGAAGCTACCTTTTTACCAACATAGGCAGACACAGAAGTCTCAGCAGTTTCTAAATAGGAGCATCTTTTAGTAGACAGAATAGGTAGATTGAAGCAAGTACTCATAACAACAATTTTGCATGGCATATAGTCAATGTTATTACAGACATCCATACTTATTTGCATAATGGGGGTTCTATGTAAGTTACCAGTAACATTGGACGCATTAACCTTATCCTGTTTGGGTTTCTTACAAACAAATGTTAAATGATGAGATGATCCACAATTATTGCAAAGCTTCCTAGGGGCATCCTTAACATGACTATATCCATTCTTCTTATCAATCCCTAACTTACCATTCCTATTCTTAGGCTTGTAGGCATTTGCTTTGACAGTATGTTCTGAAGTTGCTGTCGAGCCACCCTTGACAGTACCTTTCTTTGCCTCTGTCGTGACAGCAGGTTTGAAAGTTGTTGTCTTGGGTTCTCTCTTGACAGTATCTTTTGAAGTTTCTGTCTCATCCTTGTTGTCAGCTACTTTAGAACATTCTGTCTGATTGCTTGGTAGAGTTTCTGTCATGGGGAACTTGACAGTATCTTTTCCTTTGCTCAGTGTGCTGTCAATGCACTCATCTTCATCAAGTAGCTCTTGTTTGATGAACAAGGAGGTTTCATCAAAATCAGCTTGAAGATTTTTGAAAATCGGATTGTTAACTCTTTTGAGAATTTGAGGTTTGACAGCATCACTATCATCATGAGCAATTGCCTTTCCATGCCTTCTACCATACTCGAAACCTATTCCTACCTTTTGATTCTCAGTGTGATTATCATGATATTCCTGGACTAACCTAGAAGAGTTTCTAAAAGCTTTGAGTTTAAACTCGTTTTCTGCAATTTGACTCCTGAGAAAATCTTCTATTTCCTTAGCACAGATAATATCATTCTGCAATCTAGCATTCTCTTGAGCTAATGAATCTAGGGGACTGGTTCTTAGCAACAACATTTCATTTTCATATTTGAGAGTTTCATTCTGTTTAGTTAACTTAGAAATTTCTTCATGAGCAGCAGATAAACTAACATGAATGTTAAACATCTCAGCACTTAAATCCTCAATGGTATGCTTATACTCAGTTTTAGACATATCAAGTAAGACTAGAGATGGTACCTGATTTGATGAACTTGAAGCTTCTTCATCAGATTTAGCCATGAGGGCTAAGTTCACAAACTCCTCTTCTTCTTCATCTTCAGAATCATCCCAGCATTTTCCTTCAGCCACATAGGCTTTCCCTTGATTCCTCTTAAACTGATTTCCAGATCCATTTCCTTGATTCTGTCTTGGTCTTCTGCACTTAGTAGCAAAATGACCTAGCTTATTGCAGTTGTAACATCTGAACTTTGACCTATCCACCAACCCTGTCTTGTATCCTCCTCTTGTGGCTCCACCAGTGGGCTTTGAAAAACTTCCCTTGTTGAATTTAGATGATTGACCCTGTGGCTTGTATGACTTGTCCCTTCTGAACTTGATATTCTTGAATCTCTTAGCCATATAAGTCATGGTTGGATTATCCATGCTTTCAATCTCTTCTACTGTGTAGAAGTCTTCATCTTCAACATCTTTTAGCTGCAGAACCACCTTCTCCTCGTCATCCAACACTTCTTCAATCTTCAAAGATGGCATCTGTGTTGGTTGTGAACTTTGTGATGGTTCACTTGGACAAGCTACTTGTGGCTCATGAGCTACGAGGGCTCTTGACATGTTTGCTAACTTTCCTTTGGTTCCAGTTTGAATAGCTCTCTTTTGATAAAGCTCGAGTTCGTATGATTTGAGCACACCATAGAGAGTTTCAAGAGAGACATCACTCAAGTTTCTTCCCTCTCTTACGGCTGTAACTTTGTGCTCAAGGTGCTCAGGGAGAGTGAGCAGAAATTTGATGTTAATCTTGTTTGCACTAAATCACGCAAGCGTACGTGGTCACAAGTAATATATGAATAAGTCAAGTTCGTTCCCACAGAGATCTGATTATGGTTTTAATTCAGTAGATGTACCTATGCAACAATGTATGATTATTATTCACTGCTAAGATAATTAACAAGATTGGGTTTTGATTTATTAAGATTAACTAAAAAGTAAATTAACAAACTAAGAATTAACTAACTAACAAGAATTGAAATCTAATTAATTCTGCAAGAGAAAACATGGAATCCTAACTTCATTAAATACTTTGCTTAGATCTGACGCCTTTAATCACTATATGCAATGGTTATGATATCTGATCAGACAACACGAAACAAGTATACGCTACTTCTCAGTATACGAATACCAAACTAAACATACATCCACAAAAGAGATAGAAGATGAATAGACACCAATTATGCTTAGACCCTATATCTCTATAGAATTTGAAAACATAACGGTGGAAGAACAAGTTGTCTATCAAGATCACATAGGGCAGCATAATATCTCTATTTACGCCACAAATCATGATGTTAAAATATCAACCTATCCTATGCTAGCATGGCAAGTTCTAAATCTCAAGATCCACTCTCGTTTCGCAAGAGATTAACAAATTAGATGTTCATGACGCATCTATCAATTAAGCATAACCATACGAGGATATCAAATATACATCACACACAGATCTCTAAAGCATCAAGATACTAAAGCTCCATAAATAAATCCGTTAGAATCCCATGACAACGATTAGTTCATAATCGAACCACTCGTCATCATGGGATCTAATGAAACCATGATAAAACAAAGTATGAAAATATACAAATAAACCTAAGTAATTGATATGTAATGGTTCTACTCCTAATGATATAAATTACAAGGGTTGGATGTGTTTATATAGGCTCTACAAGTCTCGCCCAGCAAGAAAATACCAAAACAGAATTATAATAGAATTTCTGCAAAATACGTTTCCTAAACTGATTCTGTTTTTAAGGAAAATTTGTAGCTGATTTTTCTTCATTATTTCTGGACCGTTCCAGTTGTATTTGGACCTCTGGACCACTTTAGAATGATAGAGAATTCCGTTATCTTTCCGTGGACTGCTTACGGGCCTCAAACGGAGTTGTAGAACTCAAGATATGGCCAAAATAGTAAAAACTGTAATTTTTCAGCACCGCGCGCGTGCAACCTGCGCCCATCAGTCTGTTTGTCGCGCAACCTGCGCCCACCACGCGCAACCTGCTCGTACAACACATGTCCCATATTATATAAAATCTCCCAAGCTTCGCGTGGGCAGTAAGATCGTTGAAAACGGACTTCTAGAACTCCAGATATGTCTAAAACAGTGTAGACTGCGCAACCTTCCCGGAAAATCCGAATTTTAATCAATTAATCCTCCAAAAACGACAGAAGCATCAACCTTAATCAACATTCTTGTAAATCTGCACAACTAAGCAAAACACATCAAAACTACAAGAAACTTGAGTCCAAGACAATCAATTTAAGCCGATTTAGAATGCTCCAAGTGGATATAAAATCCACTTATCACACCCCCAAACTTAAACCGATGTTTGTCCTCAAGCATAAACAATTACAACTAACTAACTAACTAGTACTACTTCCGTAGGTGATCACGGTTGCATTTGGCATATGCAACAAGCCCTTTAAATCCCTAGGCAGCCCTAGTGGACGAGTAAGGTGTCGTGAGGGCCTATAGCGAATGTACCCACAAAATCCATTTAACCTAATGCAATGCAATGCAATGCATGAATGCAACTAATATGAAAAATGCAATTAATCTAGTACTAATATCCTACCATACCTTCAAATCCACTCATGCCATATCAACTTAAGAATCAAAGTAAATACGCAATGTCTTGGTGTCGAAAGTGCAAGTATTCACATAGTCTACTCAATGAACATGCATAAGTTCTCACAAGTCCATGTCAAGTGTAAGAATAAGTTAGTAATCATGCTAAGCCTACAAGAGTGCATCTTTGAGACAAAACTCGGGATCTCATACGCAAAAAACAAGTAAACACTCACAATCCACCACAAAAGAATATTCACTCAAGAACAAGGGTAAGTGTATCACTCAATTCTAACAAAATCATAAGCATGCTTGACATTTGGTATCAATCTAACTCTTAACACAATATACATCAATGACGATAATCAAAAGGTCTTTATTTGGGTTGTAACGGGGCTAGGGACAAGGTATGTCAAATAAGCCAAAAAAGGTGAAGTGTCAAAAGCTAGTAAGTACCATAATAAATCATACACAACACCCTATTTCCCCCCCCCCCACATAATTTTTACTAAAACAAACACTCGACTAGTCGACTGAAATAGGATCACAACAAACACAAACATGCTCTCATAATATATATATTTTTTCTTTCTCTCTCTCTCTCTTTTTTCTCTTTTTTTTCGAGAGCTAGATAAAACAATAATATAAACAATAACAATGATCCCATGAATTTATTACATATGCCGACTATCAAGTAAACAACCAAACCCAATTTTTAATATTTCCCCCAAAAGTAAGACCAACAATAAACCCCTCCTTGCACACCTTATTACTCCCTTAAGCACTCTACTAGCCTTTGACAATACAGGTTCAAATTAATGTAAGGCCAATACAAGAAAAAGGTCTAGGCAAGTAATGTGGTATGTCACCGAAAAATAGGATTAAGCTCAACGGGTTAACTAATTGATCATGTAAACATGGTGTGGTAATATGGGAAAATATGCGGTTATTCCTATTGCCTTTATCATTTTAATCGTCAATTAATGTCATGCATTTCAAGAAAGACCTCAAACAACTGCTAGCAATGCAAACAATCCGTGGACACTCAAGCAAACGAATAAATTGCAAAAAATATGCAATATGGCTCAAAATCTCACTTGGTGGAAAAACATACTCAATCCCAAGCAAAAATCTCTCTAACGCACCTACTTGTATTCAAAGCATGCAAACTAAATCATCTTGCACATATTCATGTCCTTCTAATCACTTACAACATTCAATAAGTCTACTAGCTTCAACCTACTAGTGTATGTGTATGCACAAGAACAAAGCATATCACTTCTCAATCAAAAGCATCAACAACACAAAATTCCTATCAAGCATGGGTGCAAATGCAAACTACTATGAACTCACATGATATACGAACATAAAAACAGAATGTCCTATATGAAACAAACGTAGATAACACGAACATAAATGCATAATTTACTACTACTAATATGCAAAGCATGAAATCCTACATGAATACAACAACTACTAATCCCTCAAACCACCCCCAAACTTAAAATATTCAATGTCCTCATTGAATGGAAGTAAATACAAGGGATAGTAGAAAACATACCTTGGGTTGCCTCCCAAGAAGCGCTTCTTTAACGTCAATAGCTTGACGTTACTTCCAAGCCTCCATTAAGGATGATAATAGTTTGCCTGATCATCTCTTCGTGACACTTCATCGTCATCACAGCGGCACACTTTCTGCCCTTTTTCCTCGCTTGGCCTATTCGTGTAACAACTCTGTCCTAATCCAATGCCTTCATCTGTTGACCTAAAATCTGTCAATTTGTAGAACAACACACACTCGCGGGCTTCACTTGAATATAATGGAGTATGGTAAATGTAAGTTGCTGAAGCCTTTGGTTCCTCAAAGAGAACTTCCTCCATTGGCTCTAATGCGCTACTTCCATCTTTATACTCCGAGACAAGTAGAAGATCTGCATCTTTCCCATGATCATCAGTCTCTTGGTACGCACATACCAATTCTTGAAATTTATGCAGCTCAACAGTGTCTGTCCCAAATAGTGCCCTTTCCAAATCATCCACCATCCTAACATGATCAAATTCCTCACATAGCTTGTGAACACTCACCTCACCTTGGAATTTGTCTTCCTCAATTAAGCATACAGTACCTTGCTCCAAGTCACCGTTATTCTCTGGTGTTGCCTCTAGCATGAATTGTTGATTCTCTTGTTCCAATGCACTACAAACTTGAGCAACTAGTGTCCCCATAGATTTGATAGACTTCTCATGATTCTCTACAAGCATCCTAATCTCCTTCCTAATCTCCTTTAAATCATCAACCTCATCTGACTAAAAAGTAGGAATAGGTTGCTGATGTTGAAACTCTTCACTACCAAAGACATATGACATATCTGGAACATCTTGCTGGTACTGTTGAGGATGATATTGAAAATATGGTTATTCCTCATAAGTGATGTATGGATCAACTCCTACGTAGTAACAATATTGTGAGGGATCATGAAAGCCCAAACACTGCTCACATGGCTGAGGCTATTGAATACCACCTTGATTGCTCCAGCACTGATACGTCTCATGTGCGCCCGCACATAGCTCACAAACACTAACCACCTGCTGAACTCCATAGTAAGTTAGAAAATCCATCTTCAACGCCCACACTCTCTGACAAGTACCTGAAACACCAATGAACTATACAAGAATAGATGAGAAAAAGAAATCCGAGTCAGTGAACGCTAACGACCACTATTGACAAGCACATAAACCAAAAATAAAACACCGATGATCCCCGGCAGCGGCGCCAAAAACTTGTTTGCACTAAATCACGCAAGCGTACGTGGTCACAAGTAATATATGAATAAGTCAAGTTCGTTCCCACAGAGATCTGATTATGGTTTTAATTCAGTAGATGTACCTATGCAACAATGTATGATTATTATTCACTGCTAAGATAATTAACAAGATTGGGTTTTGATTAATTAAGATTAACTAAAAAGTAAATTAACAAACTAAGAATTAACTAACTAACAAGAATTGAAATCTAATTACACTACAAGATTTTTTGATTCAGACAAAGGTTTTACACCGTCGTCTGAAGCCCTGATTTTCCGTGGTCTATTGAGATGCCGTCTGTTATGCGTATCAGACAATAGCAGCTTAACCGTTGTCTGTGTTGCAGACAGATAACATACGTGATTTCAAAACTGTTGTCTGAAAGCTGGTATAGACAATAGTTTAACAAGAAACTATTGTCTCATTTCACGTAGCTCAAGTGTTTCTTTTTCTCGAACTGTTGTCTAATTTCACCTACGTCCATGGTTTATAAAGGTTTTTTCTGTTGTATCTTTATGGTATAGACATTGGTTTTTTTGTAACAGAAGCGTTGTGTGAAATGTAGTTTGACAACGGTTTAGTTTTATTAATATGTTGTATGTGTTATAAGTACACCACACTTTCTTTGTTTACTATATGTTGTCTGAATGTATACGACACTACGTTTGATTTTTGAAAAAGCATTGTGTAAATGTGTAACCTACAACGTTTTCATTTGGTTATTATGTTGTATGTCTTTTATGTACACCACACTTGTTGTGCTTAATACATGTTGTCTGAATGTATAAGACACTTCATTTTTGTTTTGCAAAAGCGTTGTATAAATGTGTAACCTACAACGTTTTCATTTCGTTATTATGTTGTATGTGGTTTAAGTACACCACACTTTTCTATTAAAAGCATGGCATGGCTATAAATGCTCTCATTAGCTAAAAATAAACTAAACAATGCACCAACAAAATATTATCATTACGACCAATATTCGCTATTACAATGAACTAAAATCCACCATTACAACCTGAACAACTTCATGCTAAATCTGAACAACTATTTTGTTGCAGTGTATGATAAATCTGAACAACTTGAGAATGAACTGCATGCTTTGCAGTCGGAGCTGGACAGGGTACTTGTTGAAGATTGCAGTACCTTGCATGAGATGGTGTTGCATATAAGCTCCCACAGACAGTACCAATGAATCTAACTGTCACCTAATAAACACAATTCCACTAAAGTATTAAATAGAGAAGGAAACTAATGTAGTCCTTTTAATTGCATGAATAACTCTCCATATTCTTAACGTAAAATGACACAGGGCATACCTTAGCTAGACTTAAAAACCCCAGCAGGACTACAGGATGCAAGTCATATAACATGTATCATGGGCACTACCTCAACAGACCATCTTAAGGGGTTCACCAGGCTGCAATTTAATTTATATCTATGATTACGGAGTTACTTTGTGATGAGTTACCTTGTGGAAACCCATTGCAATTATATTATCAGTTATTTAAGTCAAATCCAAATCAAATCCATGGAAACATGTTCAAATCCATGAAAAATGAAAAAAAGAAGAAAATACAAACAGGAACGAGATGCTAGCATTCAAATAAATGAGAATATAAGGACAAATTTCTTCAAACTAAGTGAATTTTATCAAAGAAAAATTGCAACAGAGAAAATGACAAATCACAAATCAATTAGCAAAATGTAAATTTTAATTGCTCCAAGTACAGCTCAAAGAATTTATTATAAGAAGAAAATATTAGAGAAAATCGAACTAAAAGGAGATACAATAAGATGCATATTACCATTCTTAATTTCATGCCAGTGATCTTGACTATCTAGAACACTCTCTTCGTATTTGGTTTTAGACTGGTTCGCACTTATCTCTCCAACTGAACAAAGTCGAATTTGCTAAATATATTAGAATCTCTATGTAGCACACAATAGGGAATAAACAGAGAAATCAAATTACGAGTAACCAAGAATATTGAATTATCTTTTTTAGCACAAAGTAGGAAATAATCTTGTGACAGGACTCAATGAAATAAAATATGTAGAAGAAAGAAAGTAAAATGAGAAGAAAAATATATAAAAAAAATTGCCTGGTAATATATAATGCTTGTGGTATTTCGGGGTATTTATCACCAGTGATTGCTGGGAGAGCCCCTCGTGGTCAATATGCGTCTGGCAAGTCCTTACTCTCTGTATAAAAAACAACAAAAGGATATAAAGGTTCAGCTACTCATAAAACAAAATATAGACCTTGAACCTTAAAAAGCACGAGCACAAACTATATGAATTCATAACACACAAGATGTTATAATAATACAGTAAAAAGTAGGAATTATTCTCTAGGCAACTCTGACATGGAACACTTAAATCTAGATGAGGCTCATGTTGCCCTCTGCAACATTTAGATGTAGATATTAACTGCTGAATCAGAAAAACCGAAGCCGGTTTCTAAGATGTGGCCTAGGCAACTGCCGCATAAATTTTCAGACGATCTGTAAACTTTAAATTAGATTCCTGCTTTAGAATACATAAAAATCATCTAGCACAGTTGAAACTTAAGCTACAAAATCCCTCATATTGCCACGCGGCCACGCATAACGTACCTGTTCAATGGAAGATACACATATCTCTGTTCCAGAAACTTCCTTAACTTTCTCATCCAGGAAGTCATTAACTTTGCAGCTCGCAGAACCTAGGTGGTCCACGGTATTGACAATGGCTTTGATGGCATAATTTTTTAGAGTACTAACCACTATGCATGCAAAAAAAAAGCATATATAAGAAAAAGAAGAGGCAGATCGGGAACACAGTGTTTAATTTGCAAAGACCAACTTCTGTAATCAGTTACTTACATCTGCCTTGACTCATCATTGGTGTAAAATATTTCAAAAAACTCAGCAGCCGAGTACAGCTGCTTCCTCAAATTCTTCAAGTCCTGAAGATGAACAATGTATTAATCGTTTAATATCAAGCACACTGAAGGAATCTTGTATAAGAAACTTGACTTCTAAAGAGTAATTCTTCATGGTGATGGCAAAGATGTTGGCCTTAAAACATGTGAACAGACATGTTCAAATCCATGAAAAATGGAAAAAGAAAAAAATACAAACAGGAAGGAGATGCTAGCATTCAAATAAATGAGAATATAAGGACAAATTTCTTCAAACTAAATGAATTTTATCAAAGAGAAATTGCAGCAGAGGCTCCAACATACATAAATTTTTCTAATCTCTGTGATATCAAACCGAAATCCTTTATTTGGTTTATCCAGGAAAAAATTAATTAATTAAGAGTACATTAGTACACATTTTATTAACATTCTTGAAGTAAAATAAAAAAACACAATAAAAATTGGTCAACCTTCATACCAGGAACTGTAATAACAACATTCTTCACTTTATCCCCGAGGGATGCTTCCGCAGTCTCCTTCATCTTTGTCAAAACCATTGTGCTGATTTCCTCATGACTGAACACCTTGGTCTCTCCGTCCTTAACCTCGACTTGTATGTACCATTTTTCCAACTCCATATGCTCCTATTTGATAGCAGCAGGAACACACATAATTATTGTCATACGTATAAATATAACATTAACAAGAATGCCTAAGCATAAATAAAATATTCACCAACATAAGCTTGGAAAAAATAGAATCAACAATAGCATAAAACAGAGAACACCATACCAGCAGGGTGTCCCCACAAAAGTTTCAACTCAGCATCCAATTGTTCCTCTCATAAGGACGACGGGGCTTAATTTGAAGAAGCCCTAATTTGACAAAAGCCCTAATATGAAGAACCCCCAACTTGAAGAAGACAATGTCTCAAACCGAAGCCCTAATCAATTGGGAAGCCAAATACATACAAAGAGTTTGATTGAAGAAAATTAAAGAAGAATATAGAGTTAAGAGGGAGAACCTTTGTATGCAACCTTTGTATGCAAGCTTTGAGAGTTGTGAGATTTGAGGGTGAGAGATGTGGATTTGAGGGTGAGAGCTGTGGATTTGAGGCTGAGATTGTGGTGATTTGTGGATTCGGGGGGTGAGATTTAGGGTTCGCCAGAGAGAGAGAGGGGTGAGTGAGAGAGAGGGCTGTTAATTTTATTTGTTTATTTTGTTTCGCTGATGTCTTGTTTTGATGGGGAAGTGAAAAATTGACTAAGGCGGGGAATACATCTGGGATAAAGGGGGAAACAAATTGAAAGGGGGAATTGAAATTTAGCTAAGGGGGGAAACGTTACTGAAATTTCAAAAACGAAGGAGAGAAAGAAGATGAGGGAAATGAAAATAAAAAATTTTAGGATTTTAGTACAAAATTACTAAATTGATTTGTAGTTGTAACTAGTACTGAATATTTTTTTTGAATGATTTATTCGAGGATTGAACCATACAGATCTTAATAAATACTCGTTTTAGTGTTGGAAAAGAATAATCAAAAAATTAAAAGGTCGGATTGTACGAGATTTTAACAAAAATGTAGTAAAAGTTGTACTTCCTATAACGGGGCACGATCCAGATTCACTGGATAATTTTTTTGGATGATTTCTTCGACGATCGAACCGTATAGATGTTAATAAACACTCATTTCAGTGTTGGGAAAAAATAATGAAAAAATAACAAGGTCCGATTGTACGAGATTTTAACAAAACCGTAGTAAAAGTGGTGCTTCCTATTACGATGCACGATCCAGATTCACTGGATAATTTTTTTGAATGATATCTTCGACGATCGAGCCGTACGAATGTTAATAAGCACTCATTTTAGTGTTGGAAAAAAATAAACAAAAAATAAAAAATTTGGGTTGTACGAGATTTTAACAAAAACGTCGTAAAAGTGCTGCTTCCTGTAACTAGGCAAGATCCAGATTCACTGAATAATTTTTTTGAATGGTTTATTCGATGATCGAACCGTACAGATGTTAATAAACACTCATTTTAGTGTTGGGAAAAAATAAAAAAAAAAATAACAAGGTCCGGTTGTATGAGATTTTAACAAAAATGTAGTAAAAGTGTTGATTCCTATAACGAGGCAAGATCCAGATTCACTGGATAATTTTTTTGAATGATTTCTTCGACGATCGAACCGTACGAATGTTAATAAACACTCATTTTAGTGTTGGGAAAAAATAATCCAAAAATAACAAGGTCCGGTTGTACGAGATTTTAACAAAAATGTAGTAAAAGTGCTGCTTCCTATAACGAGGCAAGATCCAGATTCACTGGATAATTTTTTTGAATGATTTCTTCGACGATCGAACTGTACGAATGTTAATAAACACTCATTTTAGTGTTGGGAAAAAATAATCCAAAAATAACAAGGTCCGGTTTACGAGATTTTAACAAAAACGTAGTAAAAGTGTTGCTTCCTATAACGAGGCAAGATCCAGATTCACTGGATCATTTTTTTGAATGATTTCTTTGATGATCGATCCGTACGGATGTTAATAAACACTCATTTTAGTGTTGGGAAAAAATAATCAAAAAATAACAAGGTCCGATTGTACGAGATTTTAACAAAAACGTTAAAATAGACGATATATCAAATAGACGGCTGTATTAAACCGTTGTATGATCTTTATCTATACAACGGTTTGTATAAGATAACTGTTGTCTGAGATTGCTTTAAACCTTTAAACAGTGTAAACATCCTACAACGGTTATGGATTAAATGGTATTGTCTGAAACGAACTAATATAACTGTTCTAGCAGGATTTGGTACTTTAAGAAACCGTTGTTACTGAATCGTTGTCTGAGATTTATATATACAACGGTTTGTACAAGACAACTATTGTCTGAGATTGCTTTAAACCTCTAAACAGTGGAAACATCCGACAACGGTTTTGTGTTAAATAGTATTGTCTGAATGGGACTAATATAACTGTTTTAGCAGGATTTGGTACTTTAAGAAACCGTTGTATGAATGTCATCGTAATTATTCACAAATCATAATCTGATTACATTTTATACAACGTCTTATCAAAACACTTGTCTGATTTTAACAACGTTTTTTGAAAGTATTGTTGAAAGCATTGTCTGAAGTTTCTTCAGACAATGCTTTTAAAAACCGTTGTTAAAATCAGACAATGGTATTTAGTCACCGTTGTGTGACTGCATTTGAAGCAATATTTGATAAAAACAGTTGTCTATGTTTTACAACGCTTTTTCGGACCATTGTAAGACAACCTGTTAGACAACACTACTTTCCAAAACCGTTGTAAAACTGTTGTCGATTTTGATCTTTCAGACAACACTTTTAAAAACTGTCGTTAAGTTCACTATCAGACAATACACAGAAAAGCTTGAATAAAAAACCGTTGTGTGAAAATTTCGGCCAACGCTTTTTCGTCGAAGTGTTGTCTGATGAGTGTCGTCTGAAGGCAAAATTCTTGTAGTGTTACTTCTGCAAGAGAAAACATGGAATCCTAACTTCATTAAATACTTTGCTTAGATCTGACGCCTTTAATCACTATATGCAATGGTTATGATATCTGATCAGACAACACGAAACAAGTATACGCTACTTCTCAGTATACGAATACCAAACTAAACATACATCCACAAAAGAGATAGAAGATGAATAGACACCAATTATGCTTAGACCCTATATCTCTATAGAATTTGAAAACATAACGGTTGAAGAACAAGTTGTCTATCAAGATCACATAGGGCAGCATAATATCTCTATTTACGCCACAAATCATAATGCAAGTAGCAAGTCATTGCTTATCAATTTCCAAGACTTAATGTAAGACATGATTTGCCAAATGCCAACTGGCTCCTATGAGTGTAAGGTTAAGGCATCTAATAGGCAGCTATGAGTGTAAGACATGTTGCCAGTTGTTAAGTACCAACTTCTCAATTTTGTTTTCTTTGCTGAGTCAATAACCTCTCTTATTAAATTGGAACGAATTGTATATTAACATCATTCTGGCTAATATTTTCAGGGTGTCCCCTCAACTTATTATGTCCCAAGGATGTTAGTGTTTGTCAACTGAGTTGAGGGCTCTCGTAAGCACACTCAATCTCTCAACCCATACACTCGCCAAGACATTAACCAGATAGACTAGTTCTATTAGTCATATAGCCATGACAGTCATAACCTCTCCACTTATCCGTCATTAATGCTTTCTGGGTTAAGGATACTCTATACGTCTTTGGCAGTGGTGATCGTCACGCATGGGAAGCATGAGTGCCGGTGCGGGGGTGCGTTGATATGGGAATTCGGCAAATCCAAAAATATGGGATTCGGGGGGGGGGGGGGATCCGCAAATACTAAAAATATATATATATATTTAATATATATTTCAAGAGTTGCATTAAAATAAATATCCAAATAAAAAAGTTCATTGTTCTTAACAATTTATATAATAATTACTCAATAACACAAAGGATGCATTATAAAGTAGTTAAGTAATTGAGTAATTATCAGAGCAAGACTATATTAGCTATCCTTTATTCACAGTCCACGCCATTTCCTCACCCATCTACGCAATACCATGTACCCCCCCCCCCCTTTCAAGTGCGGAGGTCACTTGGCGGGTGAGAGAAAAACCCCGCAATCCCCAAGAATCCGGTGCGCAGTGCGGTGGGTGAGAGACGAATCCCTACTTCCTAGCTAGGAAGCTTATGAAACCTGAAATTCCTATGTAAATTCTCAAAAGTTGCACAGTTTAGAAACAGGATCTTGCACACCATGCCATGATATAGAGGGCATAAACAACTGAGCCATGAGTAGTTTTATTAGATGAAACTGAGTGATCATACCTTGTACAGTGTTAATGATGACGAATTAAGAAAAAGAGTTAGGCTCACATATGTGATATGACTCACCAGCAATCTCTTTTACATGAGGAAGATTTTGTTCTTTTTTGTTGATCTTAGACACTTCCTTGATGGTAATGGCTATTATCTTTGTCAAATTGTATAGGCCATCACCCAGAATTATAGAAATAGATATGAAGACCTATAAATGTAATAAAGTCGTAAATAAATCAAGTTAGCATAAAAGTACAAACATCAACTTCAATAGTATTTCAGTAAACAAAGTCATGTAAACATTGAGCAAGTTATCTTAGCAATTGTTTAAGCTTTACAGTAGTAACCTTGAAGATAAATGAAATAAGGCAAAAATCATAGTTAAAACAGAATTGCCAGTCGGGAACAAAAAATAGTAGTAGCTCAAACTTCAAGATAGTGATAAGACTGAAACTGGTGCAACCCATTGCTCACACATTCATTAGATGTAACTCTTATCATCGTGATGAAATACATATTGTACGGTAAAAACTGAATTGAATGTTTTGATGTATAAGACAATTCATTACCAATACTTGGTTCTAACAAGGAAAAATGCGGGAAAATACCTTGTACCCGTAAAGACCCTTGAAGTCGTTGCTGCCGAGGTCAGCTGGATACCAATCTCCAGCATGTTGAGAAACAAAAGGCCAAAGTAGACCCCACGATACAATTGCCCCAAAAAGAACTGAGCAATTAACAATGTGAGAGCATATGAGACCACATCCAACATAAGTTGGACTGAAGTCAAAATAGAACCTGCACAATAATGACAAATGATGTTAACAATCAGTAGTTCCAGCCCTCTATTTATGTAAAAAAATCTGTTTCAACATGCAGAAAAATCCTCCAAAATGTGACATGTTACAGCCTTGCAAAAAATAACTTACAGCATAAAAATCCAGGATATGCTCCGCCTAGTACTATCTTTCTTTTTAAGTTGAACAAACATAGAGCCAGACTTGGTAAATACCAATTCAGAACTTCTTTGATGTTTCGAATTTCAATGGTACTTCAGTAATTTAACAATTTACCAGACTTTGGCATCCATATATACAATGTTTGAGGAGCTGACATGTAAATTTCATGTGTGACCTCAATAACATGAAGCGATTTCACGTCTCCTTCACTCCTTGTACCCTTTAAGTTTAACCTTCCACCTTCCACATATTCAAAAAGTAATTCTTAAATCTTTATTTCATACTTTCATCACACATCAGTATAACTAGTATACAATGCCTGTCTCTTGTGCAAAATACTGCATCGTTCACGTCACTTTAAGTTAAAATCAAAGACATGCACATATAGGCATATAGCCTTATTTTTATATTTTGAGTCACACACACACATATATATATATATATTTACTAGACTATTTAGGAATTTATGCTGTCCCACTAATATTAGGATCGATTATTGATAAGTGGATTTTATATCCACTATTTTGCATTCCATTCGTACTTAAAACGATTGCGAGTTCTCAAGTTTCGTGTTAGTTTGAGGTGTTTTCATTTAATTTGTGTAGGTTGCATAGTCGGGCGGCATTGGTGGTGTTGGTGAAGTATTGGTGGTATTCTGTGAGCTTAAAGTAGAAATTACAGGAAGTCTAGGGCAAGAGAATTCAGGAATTTGAGCTCAATGCGCATACTTCACTGTTTTGGCCATAACCGGAGTTCCAGACATCGGAATTGGGTGATTCAAAAGCCCACGCGAAGAGGAGAGAATTGTCTACAAATCTGGGTTAGACCTAAAAACAAAGATCTATCGTTGTGCTAGTTTTTCTTAGCGACTATCAACACTTTTCATCTAGATTTCAAGAACATTTTCAAGGAAATTCTCCAAGCTAGTGACAAGCAAGGATTATTCTTTGGAACCTTTGTACTCTTCTATTTTGGGGATTTAATTCTAAACCCTTTTTATCTCTTCTATATTTATTTGCTTGTTTTAGAATTATGTTATCCATAGAACCCATGATGGCGATTAGGTCGATTATGGGCTAAATCGTTATCATGGGATTTTAATGGATCTTTCTATGGATTCTAGTAATTGAGTGTTATTTATGCCTTGGTGTGTGATTGAATGTATTGATTGTCTAGTATGATTATGCTTATTCGTTATAAGTGAGTCGCGAACACTTGTAATTGTTTGTTTAATCCTAGTGAATGCGAAAGTGGATCTAGGGTTTAGAACAATTCATGCTAGCATAGGTTTTTGCATGTGAAGAACATGTATTAATTTGTGATGTAA
Source organism: Kitagawia praeruptora (assembly GCA_037693485.1). NCBI lineage: Eukaryota > Viridiplantae > Streptophyta > Magnoliopsida > Apiales > Apiaceae > Kitagawia > Kitagawia praeruptora. Next base: position 76,888,259 of record CM075354.1, read on the forward strand.
TTCTAACCGTCTTGCATCAACTATGTGGTTTAATGGGTGCTTGATTTTCAACCGGTATGTGTTCAATTGCTATAGACATATAGGGACTACACATATTTGGTGACTACTTGACTTCTATCAATTGTGGATGATCAGTAGGATGGTATATGCACAACGAAAGTTGGTGTGTATCAGTTTAGTGCATCTAATCAGTAATCAACTCTGTCACATGCTAGGCTAAGGGCATAAGATTCTAGATGAAGTAGTTAATGAAATTGAAATCCCATGTCTGTTTATTATAAGTTAATCGTTAAGTAATTTTCTCGTAATTGGCATAGTTGATATTTAATCATTAGTTAAGCAAAACCAAATTTGTGATTGTCTTGGCAGTGAGTGTAAATCATAAGCTGGTGCATAAGTGAACATAACGAACAATTTGAGTCTCTGTAGGAACGAATCCTATTTACCCTATATTACTTGTTGACCACGTTCTCTTGCGTGAATATGTGCGAACAAGTTTTTGGCATCGCTGCCGGGGACTCGGTTCATTGTTTGTTTAGTTTATGATCTTGTCATCAATTTGGGTTTAATTCACTGACTCGGACGTTTTTTTTCTTTTTATTTGATGGATTATTGGGAGCAGGAATTCGTAATTGTTTGTGAGCTGTGTGCAGGTGGACATTACACTCATCAATGTGAGTATAACAGAAACCGGCCAAATTTCAGCTGGGACTTCAATCAGAGTGGTATGGAGCAATCCCAATATCCATCCTACCCGCTCCAAAATCAGCAGTTTGAAGCTGAGCCATACAATCCAGGGGGAATTCAGCAGCAACAGGGGCAACAATTTCAGCATCAGTATGCCCCAGTGCATCAACACTTTCAACCTCCTGAATTTCAGCAGCAGCAATTTCAGACTTGGTCTATCCAACAGTCGACCAAAGAAGCTGAATTAGAAGAATTGAGGTTGATGGCTAAAAGCAATGCATTGTCTCTCCAGAAAATTGGAAATCAGATTGGTCAATTAGCAACCTTGCTAAACAGTCTTCAGGGAACCCTTCCAAGTGACACGAGAGACCTAGAGGCAGAGCAGGAGGACAATAACATGCCTATCAATCTTGATGAGCCATTCTTAGCCACGGGTGAGACTTTGATCGATGTTCAGAAAGGAGAGTCTGAGGGCGAAGATGAGGAAGAAGCAGAACAGGAAGCTGATAAGGAGGAAAGGTCAGAAAATGCAGTTCTGAATATTCAGCCACAACCACATCCTTTGCAATCTGAAAATGTTGAAGATGTTGAGAAGAAGAATTTTGAAATTGTGTTAGTTGAGAGCCATGAACTTGTTGAGGTGTCTCAATTAAATTCTGAACATGAAGGATATGTGGAAGAATCTTCAACAATATCAATGAAGGATGTTCTGGTTTATGATAAATTAGAGGATAATTTGTATGAAGATCCACTGGAGCAGCCTATCTTTCTAGAATTGGGACCTGAGAAGAATGAAGACGAGCATCTAACGTTGTTAGAGGATAATTCACAAAGTATTGGAATGATGCATTGTTTCGAGTCACTAGAAGTGCTATCTGCCGAAGGCAAACCTCCAAAAGCCTCTATCAAGGAACCACCTGACTTGGAACTGCAGTTGATATCCTCTCAATCTCAGGAGTTTGATTCGAGTTCATTTGTATCATCTTCTATCATCATCTCAGCAGAATTACCTCCGGACAAGAATTTTGAAAGGGTTATTTCAAATTTTCGTGACAGTATGCGCTCTGCAGATATGCAAAAATTTTTAGTGGACAATGCGATTGGTTTTGTTGAGAAGCAGAGAAGGTTGACATCTCCAACCTTATCCACTATTATCTCAGCAGATTTACCGCCTGATAAGGAAGAAGTACGTTTGGCGGCTTTACAAAAGCATACAGGTAGTGGATGGATGATTTCAGATAATTAGGATATCATCTATTCGTTGGTTATTCAAATATGGCGTGGGAACAATGTCACGGGCACTTTGGAAGAGCGAAGGAGGTTGAAGCTTGTCGTCAATGACGTTGCTCCGAAGAAGATCATTAAATGGCCTTATAGAGATACGGTGCAGAAATTTTTCAAGAGGAAAAGCGTGGCCAAGTCTAGCTAAAGACGTTAAAGAAAGGCGCTTCGTGGGAGGCAACCCATGATTACTTGCTTTCTAATAAAACAACAGTTGTGTTGGAGCCTCCACGTCTATCCGCCACCAGACACACCACCCGAGGAGGGTGACGATGCCGACGAGTAGGGGAGTATATCTTGTACCCTTTAAGTTTACCTTCAATGAGGACATTGAAATTTTTAAGTTTGGGGGTGATTTTAGGGTATCAAGAGTCATTGCATTGTATATAGTTGCATATTCATGCATATTCATGTTAGTATTTGTGCATTTAGCTTTGCCATGCCATTTAGATTGCATTTAGGATGCCATGTCATATAGTTTTATTTAGGATTGTAATATCATGTTGTTCATGCATTTCATATGATTCCACTTGAGTGTCTGTTTCTGGCTTGATAGGTCGACGTTAATTTGAGTGTGATGACAATGAATAGAGGGTTGATTTAAGTACTTATGAAATTGACTTGCGTGTGTCGGGAACATAATCTTTTCACGGTCTCACTGTTTGCTCTTGGGCTAGATCGAGTCATACCTTGTTGGGCTGTTGAGATTTAATCACTTATTTATATCTAGAATTTTCGTTATTCCCTTGATGGCGTAGAAGCACTTAAGTATAAGTTTGGGGGAAAACAGGGATTTCATGCTAAGTGTCGTGTCGTAGTGTCATAATGGCTAGGCGTCAAATGGCTAGTAGCCGGCTCATATTTGATATGAGTAGTCTAGGGGGTGAGATAGTGCACCCATGTGAAAAAAAAAAAAAAAAGAGACAAAAGAAAAAATATAGAAAAAAAAAGAAAAGAAAAGAAAAGAGTTGTGAGAATAAAAAATGAGGAATTGTGAGAGTGTGTGTATGCTAATTGGCTAGGGTGAGCTCTTTAGTACTCGAGCAAGTAAGTTCGAGGGGATTTTATACCTAGTGGCCTAAGACTTTTCTGGTCTGGGATCCACTAACCTAACGCTCGCTACAAGGGTACTATTATACAAGCCTTTAGGGGTCTCACCCATTGCACAGTCAAAAGCATGTGTGTTTTGTGTTTTGTGATGTTTTATGTAGTAAAGCATGAGTCCTTGTCTACCTTAAATGATGATGGCGGTGTCTTTGAGTCATGGAGTGTCTAAAGTCTATTCTGTTTATAAACATGTTATTATCTTGGCGAAGAATTGGTTATGTCTTTTATCTAGTTTCAAGAGTATATCTAGTGAGAAATGCACACACCACGTTTCCGAGCATGTATTGTTAGTATACGGGGCCTTAGTCGAGCTCTGTTTGGAGTTGTTGCATTCTTTGAGGCGTTTGCTTGTTGAGTTGGTTTCGGTAACTTTTGTGGGATCATTGCATTAGGACATCGCATTATCATGACATTTAATTTTTAGTTGCATTCATTCATCATTTTAGGGTTGAGTTTGCATTGCTTGAGGACAAGCAACGGTTTAAGTTTGGGGGTTTGATAAGTGGATTTTATATCCACTATTTTGCATTCCATTCGTACTTAAAACGATTGCGAGTTCTCAAGTTTCGTGTTAGTTTGAGGTGTTTTCATTTAATTTGTGTAGGTTGCATAGTCGGGCGGCATTGGTGGTGTTGGTGAAGTATTGGTGGTATTCTGTGAGCTTAAAGTAGAAATTACAGGAAGTCTAAGGCAAGAGAATTCAGGAATTTGAGCTCAATGCGCATACTTCACTGTTTTGGCCATAAACGGAGTTCCAGACATCGGAATTGGGTGATTCAAAAGCCCACGCGAAGAGGAGAGAATTGTCTACAAATCTGAGCAGGGGGCACCAGGCGCTGCTGCGCTTGAACAGGCGCTGCTGTGCTTGAACAGGCGCTGCTGCGCTTGAACAAGGGCAACAGCGCTCCAGTGCAATTCCAGGGAGTGCCTAGCGCTCCTGCGCGCATTGGGGCGCAGCTGCGCGATGGACAGGCAGGCAACAGGCGCAACAGCGCAAGAATTAAGGCGCTGCGATGCTCCATGAGGCGCTATGGCGCTTGAGTTGGTTTTTCCAATTATTTTCAGAGTTTAAGTCGGGTTAAAACATTTTGGGCCTTGACAATTTTAATAAGGGCAACTATATATGTAATAGTTAGACCTAAAAACAAAGATCTATCGTTGTGCTAGTTTTTCTTAGCGACTATCAACACTTTTCATCTAGATTTCAAGAACATTTTCAAGGAAATTCTCCAAGCTAGTGACAAGCAAGGATTATTCTTTGGAACCTTTGTACTCTTCTATTTTGGGGATTTAATTCTAAACCCTTTTTCTCTCTTCTATATTTATTTGCTTGTTTTAGAATTATGTTATCCATAGAACCCATGATGGCGATTAGGTCGATTATGGGCTAAATCGTTATCATGGGATTTTAATGGATTTTTCTATGGATTCTAGTAATTGAGTGTTATTTATGCCTTGGTGTGTGATTGAATGTATTGATTGTCTAGTATGATTATGCTTATTCGTTATAAGTGAGTCGCGAACACTTGTAATTGTTTGTTTAATCCTAGTGAATGCGAAAGTGGATCTAGGGTTTAGAACAATTCATGCTAGCATAGGTTTTTGCATGTGAAGAACATGAATTAATTTGTGATGTAATTCTAACCGTCTTGCATCAACTATGTGGTTTAATGGGTGCTTGATTTTCAACCGGTATGTGTTCAATTGCTATAGACATATAGGGACTACACATATTTGGTGACTACTTGACTTCTATCAATTGTGGATGATCAGTAGGATGGTATATGCACAACGAAAGTTGGTGTGTATCAGTTTAGTACATCTAATCAGTAATCAACTCTGTCACATGCTAGGCTAAGGGCATAAGATTCTAGATGAAGTAGTTAATGAAATTGAAATCCCATGTCTGTTTATTATAAGTAAATCGTTAAGTAATTTTCTCGTAATTGGCATAGTTGATATTTAATCATTAGTTAAGCAAAACCAAATTTGTGATTGTCTTGGCAGTGAGTGTAAATCATAAGCTGGTGCATAAGTGAACATAACGAACAATTTGAGTCTCTGTGGGAACGAATCCTATTTACCCTATATTACTTGTTGACCACGTTCTCTTGCGTGAATAAGTGCGAACAATTATCCTATGCATTGCCCATATCCTAAGGCAAAATGCCATGAGCCTGAATCCTCACTCCTGCCTCTCCACATACTTAAAAATCTAGAGTGTTGCATAACATGTAAGATAACTTAAATAAACAAAAAATTATAAATAAAAGTATGACAAAAAATGAGACAGTTATTTAACAAAGGGGGTTATAAAGGGTTAAAAACTTTTTTTTTTCTAAAGTAACAAGTGCTAAGAGCTTCATAGAATTGTGAGTATTTATCTTAATGTGAACATAGGCTTACGTGTTTCTGAACAGTGTCAATCCTAAACTGGGAAAGTTATCAAACCCACAAGAATCTCCAATGCCACTGAAAAACCATTTAAAGCAGCTAAAGCAAAAACTTATGCTCAAATACTTCCCAAGACAGCTTACTTGTTTCCTGTTTGGAGAAAACACACATTGTTAGGATCTGATAAGAAAGTATTAACAGAGATGTATATGCTTAAACTTTGATAAGAAGCTATATACATGTTAATCTTGTCACTTCAGGAACGGATACATACATATTTCACAACTTTTTTTAACCATATGTGACAAGCTAGTGAAAAAAACAACAATAAGAAATCAAACATAAGGAAAGGGATGACATTCAGAAATTGCCAGAAAAAAGTTTGGATTCACTAATGAATCAGGGCAAGAGTGGGACAATGTGAATGAAGTCACTCTGCATAAACCACTAGGGAAATGTGTCCAGCTATCTAGATATACCAAGATTGTTCTTTTTACAGATTACTGAATCATTCAGGACATTGAATTAATAGCTGAAATTTCGGTACAATATTTTAAAGTCTGTGATAACGATTTCACCACACGTAAGACAACTGATGAACTAAACGCAAATAATCCAAAATATTGAAAATAAGTTTTGTCTTTATATTATTGAGTTTTTTTTATAATCCCATATACCCAATTTGATTAGCAATAAGGATTTAGCACTCGACAAAATTTTCAAAAAAAAAAAAATTAATACATGCAAGACACTTACCCTGCAAGCTCAGCTCCAGAATTTGTGTGGAAGCTATTGATCAGCATTGCTGTTGCGGTGCCACTGGGGTATGTAAGGTTATCATCCATGACCATTATCTGAAATCAGCGTTAAATTAATAAATAACACAAAAGATAAAAATCAAAGTTGGTTAAAAGAATTCAGTACATTGATGGGAACGCATACCAATCAAGAAAATCTACACACATTCCATACATACTTGCAAGAGATAGTGAACAAGTAATTGTGAGTTTAAATCTTGCATGAAAATTCTATCATCACAATTCACAAATGTGCTGGATTATGAACATCTCACTAGCAACATCAGCAGTAAAAAAGAAATATGAGATAAAGCAATAGAATATACCTTGCGAAGTGGAACAAGACTGAAAAGGCCAAGAAAACTGACGACAAAGATGAAACCCATCATCCACAACAAGCCTGGGTTCTTGACATCCTCTGCTCGGTTACCAGGGTAGTCCACACCAATTAATTTATATGTTCTCTCATCCAATGCAATCAAATATGACCCAAAACCGCCTGACATACTGTGAAAAATGAAGCAAACTTGAGATCTCTGATGAGCGAAAACGATTTCAACTCATCGCCGGGAAACAAACTACTGTAAATCTATAATGACAAGGTGCTTGTATTTACTAAGGGTTAAAAATCAAATTGGACACCGAAGTGAAAACCAGTTATCATTTTATTCACCGATCTCAACAGGATATATCATTTAAATCATCGAAGTCACATACTGTAAATATCAAACGGGTACGCCTAAATATGTGTTTGGGGAGTATTAATGGTCTTTTATTAAGTTCTACACATTTTTTTGGCAGGCTACCACAACCAAATGTAAAGTTCTAAACTCCCAAATCTCATATAATTTATTCAGATTAAAAATATATATATATGTACTATTATATTTTAATTAGCTTTATAACCCGTGCAAGGCACGGTATGCGCTAGATTCTATAATTTGTCGAATTCAATACAGTTATGCATGTATGATATCTTTTCTAAAGAAGATAACTTGCACTGGTCTATACTTGTACGAGATTGCACTAAATTAAACTATAATTTGTCGAATTCAATACAATTCTTTGTGATATCATTTCTAAAGACAATGCCTTGCACTAACATTGACTTTAAATCATATCTCATTGTGTTTGTATTGATATAATAATCACCATAAAATTTTAAAGTATCCAAGCAGAATCTCTTTAAGAAAAATTTATCCAATTAGAAAGATAAACATATGCAACTTTACAAAACTCCACCAGTGCACAATGTCCAGACTTGGACGTGCTTTTAAATGAAATAGATTGAGGGACATTCAACTTTTTAGTGTTTTGAATTCGCTCCACATAGGCCCTTCAATGCATCTACATTGTTTAGAAGGATGCAAAAAACATGGTGGAACCAATCTGTTATGCACTCTCAAAATACTATTAACCTGTTGACAATACAAGCCATAGGAAACATGTAGTAATAGTGTAGTACCATATCTACCACTTGGAAATTTTCTGATAAACATTAAACAACAAAATATCATCCAATATGTGTTATATAGGAATATTTGTATGCAAGTGTCTGGTCATTCATCAAAGAAAAAGACGAACTTATGGTCTATGGGTGAAGAAACCAAAGAAAAGGTTGAAGTGTGAAAAAATGGGCAGCTCTGAGGTGGACGAGTGAGCCAGTCAACTGTTTCCAACTGAGACTGATGTACCATTTTCATGACTAAGATGGAGTGCATGGATACGGGGATAAAGCCGAGAACTACAATTTTTGAATAGCAGTTATAGACAACTTCCAAGTTGTTACCTGTGTACGACCCCTTCCTCCAATAATCCAAGGATCACACTCTTTATTGCAACAAAAATGGACTATCTGATAATGAATTTAGCTAGTAGTTGTATACTTTCTACATGTCAGAACTTAAAAGAACGAAGTATTTTCTTATTTTACTTCTAAAATTTTTGGATGTGCAAAGAGTAAGAGTTGAGAAATAAATTTACAGACATAACTTTCAGCATACTGCACTCTAAAAAAAGATAACAAATAATCAATCTTAAATGCATATAGTGGTCGTGCTAACAAATATAAAAGATAATTAGTAGCTCTACAATCCGAAGATTAAAAAAGTTCACTTGGATTCAAACATCGGAAGAAATAATGTTGCATAACAGTCAGTGGGTACATGACTCGCAAATCCTTTTGACATAAAGAATATAAGACGTATAAACCAACTTGTTCATTATGTTACTTCTCATAAAAACCCCATGGGAAGCCAGGGAGGCATGTAGTCACAAAAAGCCATGAATAGAGTATAAAGAGTGTAGCATTAATATAACACATTGAGGACTTGGAGGAAAACATACCTCTAATTGGTTCAATAATGGTTGTCCAATGGCCTTGACACGCTAAAAAAGGGAAAAGAGTGGAACAAAGTTTAGATTTTTCTAGAGACAAAGAAGGTCTAATAAGAGAAACACAGTGGGTGAAAAGTGTATAAACTTACTCTTTGGAGAAGGACAAAAAGAACTCCCTTGTAATTGTTCTTCACATAGTGGTTTAACGACCTTTTTTATGCTATTAAAAAGGTATTACTTTCTTACTTGTACGGTTGTACGTACCCAAGTAGGCATAATAAGCTGGCCTTGTGAGCTACCACCTGATAATGTACTTTCTTACCTTTCGAATTATTGATCTATATTAATTTAATAATGTTTTAAGATTAAAAAAAAATCATAATAGGAATTCTGCGACAAGAACTACAGGCTAAATAATACAATCAACTATATAACAAATTACCTATATTGTTAAGGTGTTTCTATTGGTCCCACTTTTAACTCCAAAATTTATCATAAATCTTACTTAATACAGAAGTACACAACCCTTGGCAGACTAATTTTCTGTGAAATAACTTCCCAATCAGTGTTATCCGTTGATTCACCATCACTATATTTACATGGACAATATAAAAAAAAAAAGTTTACAAGGTTATCAAATTACATTCTTCTGGAATGACTCCAGCTTTCAATCTGTGTTCATTATTGTAAAAGGTGTCATTTTAGTATCGTTATTAAACTTACTGTAATCTTATATAGAAAAAATATTAATTAGTAGAATCATTTTGGGTCTTCGTGTTAATCAACTTGTGCACATTGGTAGTTTGTGTCTACAATCATGCCCTCGATTTAGTTAGGTTCGAGTCAGATTACACACATTTCACCCCCCCCCCCCCCGCACCCTACATTATACCTTAAAATAACATTCACATAATCACACTTTAAAAATACAATATTTAATAAAAAAAATACAAACACATAATGCAAAATCAGACTTAATTAGTAAACATAAAGGATTAGATGACCAAGATGCAAAGCCTTGGAAGAATACAAATAAAACTTGCCTGCTCTTTCATAAGCATCCAATATACCATTTAAGTGCCTAAAAATTACCCAATATCAATCAAATTCCAACAACTGCATGCACACATACATGGACATGAATTAGAACCGGCGAGTGAAAAAGTTGGAGCAACATAGATAAACACATGGAGGACGACAAGTGAGGCGCTGGAACGTACCTCGACTCTTTGTCTTCCACCACCCACTCCATCAAATCTGCTCCTCAGTCTTTTCTTCTCTTTTCTATGGCGGAAGAGACGGGAATTAGTTGAAATCCTAGACCCAGATGTCTGTACAGAGCTCAGTTTAGAAATCATGCCAGCTATATCATCAGCAAGTTTTACTGCTTCATTATATTCCTTTGGCCATGAATCTACAGATGAAGCCATTATTCTGTAAAGATTTACAGCACATATATATGCAGGTGAAAAAATGTCATTCCATGCTGAATAAAATCCCTGGACAAAGCACGTGTTGCAATATTTTATAGATAATATAAACCCCACGTTTGTGATATTGTGTTGCATAGTATGTCTTTAATTCTTTATTAAGATAACATCATTCTATACAGATTGCTGAACCAAAAAAAAATGAAAATCATAATCTATAGTGATTGTTTTACATTCTATCGCACTGAATATCAATGCACACATTTGCATCTTTAACTGTAAATTATAAGAATATTGAAATTTATACGAAATTACTATGATAGCAAACTCAAGCTTATCAATCAGAAGGAAAATGTAACTATAAATGCTTAGTAAATATCGAAACAAAAATAGATACACAATTGTAACAATAGTTATTGCAACATCCAAAAAGATAGCACATTTACAACTTGGAAGGCGAGAGTGTTGTCCAGATTCCTGCGATGTAGGAAGTTGATAATGTCTCAAACCAGATGTAGCCTACATCAATAAAATTACATTTGGATTAGGAGAATATTTTGACAACAGCTTCATTCGTAGTAAATAATCATATGGATGAATTATCTCTCCAACATAGATGCACTGAGTCTCGTAATCTCTAAGAGATATATTCAATACAAATACTTTTTATGTGCTTATTCTTTTCATGCATTTAGCATTTTCATGCCATCTGAACAGAGCGAAAACAACAGGAGATACAAACTCTTTACGGTCCTGGTTTTTGGTATTTTATATACCTGCATTAACTCAATCAAAACAATGTTAACTCCATTAATTTTTCCTTCTTTCTTTTGACAAGTAAACTTTAGTACTTTTCCTTGTATCAGACTTCTATTATCATTTCAAATAGAAATAAAAAATTACCTTTCGAAGGATGCAATAATTAAAGGGCAAGCTGTAATATCAACATCTTCCTCCTGCACAACTAATTAAAACAACTTGTTTGTACCATGCATACTGTTATAACATATATATGTCGATATGTATATGTAATTGGGATCAGGGGGTAAAAGATATGTGTATATAACGATAGGATGAAGTAGACATCACCCTTTGAAAGCTAAATTGTCCACGAACAAGAGACACCACCTGTGACCACCTTGACATGAAGAGGTTAGAAAGCAACAGATTTTCTAGCATATACTCAAGCATTATGTGTAAGCATCATTATAAAATTGCACACCAATAACAATCCAATTGTGTAGAAAGGCAAATAAACATCACCTACTATGTGTAGCCAAGCATGGGGAGTTGAGATATTCAGTTGCGACATAAATCAAAAACCAAAGATGGGAATAGTAGTTGGCAAATCATATTATCACTTTACATAATATCTTGAAACCAGTCAAATATTTCACAGAAGCTAGTACTGGTACTTCTCTAGCATTTAATAAGTTACGTGAGACTGGAAATTACAAATGGCTTAGAAATAAATTACAGCAAATTCAACATGTTAAAAGATGCCAAAAGTCACAACTACAGTCACACTGAACCAATTCCATCAACAGACTCAGGAGGTTGTGTGTGTGGACAAGAAACATCATTTTTATAAAAACTACATTTGCATGAAAAACAGGGTAATTGGGCTATACATACATGACCAAGCTTAACCTGCAAGTACAATTCTACATGTTTCCAGAAGTGAAATGTTTAAATGTTGTAGATTCTTCTCCATGGCCTACATGACTTCTTCAAAGAGGTATGACATATTGCTCAGTACACATTCTATCAGCTACACTGACTACAGAATGAGAGCAGTTCTCCTTATTGATTATATGGCTAGAAGGCAAAACATTGCCATTGCGCAACTCCACTTTTGTAACATTCAAAACAGTATCTTTTTCCTTCACTTCTTGTGTAGATGTGGCCATTGCACAAATTCCAGTCTTGTGGTTGTTATAATTGTAGCAAATACTATCACTGGCAATAGCCACAAAAGGCAATTTGATAAACGTTGGCTCCGAGAATAAACTTGCTATGCGAGCTATTAGATCAAAGTCATCACAAATTATATTACTCAACCTTAATGGCATAGCAATCTCATGAGAAACATCCTCCATATGTTCTTTTATGCACACAATTAAGTTCAGAACTTCCCCCATTAAATTGACTCACACCTTGTACACAAACTTTTTCTTTTCACTTCAGCACTTGAACAACCACACTTGTACATAACCTGACATATAAGCCATTTCAAAAACCAATTTACAGAAAAACCAAGTCAACATATACAAGCATTTATATGAATTCAACTTGAATAATGCTATATGCAGTTAAGTAAACAACTCGATCTCCTCATAAATTCTGACAAATTACAATAAAATTAATAAGATAAAAACTCGGACTAGTGCATAAAATTGAATAATTCACAATAGAACATTAGAACTTACAAGTCATGATAACAGAAGCTCATAGAATCATATCTATATTTCCTCAGAAACCAAATATCAATTCAGGTACAAAGATTTCGAGTATATAACTCTATTCTTTCCTTAACAAACACCATGATCACAAAAAGCAAGAAAAAATAAAACAGCTCATAAAGAAGTCTTAAGATTTATAATTGCAATACACACACAAGATACATAACAGTTAAACACATATATCATACGATTGTTTGAAAAAAAAGAATTCATACCCCAAGCAACGATGCATTCCTCATTAGCAGCGCTAGCTTGATTAGCTTGACACTCGATACCTAATTAAATCACACATAAATCATGAGACGGTAGGATCGTAAGAGATTAGGAGGTGATGCTATATAGTGTAGTGGAGCTGCAATGGGTATATGGTATACATACAGCCCGATAGAAGGGTCCAGGAGATGACGGAAGGGTTAACGCTGTTATCAAAGGGCTACGTGGAATAAAATGATTCACGGAAGGTATGTTGCCGTATTAGATATATAATAGATTTTTTTTAGTTATTATTCTTTGATTCAACTTAAATATATCAAAAATAGTAAAATTCTTTTTTATTTGTAGAATACCACCTAGGAATAAAATTTTATATATAGTTTAATTGTCCATAATTTTTACAAATTTCAATAATTTATAAACTTATTTTAACATATTTTTTGGGTTATTAAGACAATAGGACATTGGCCCTCGAACTTTCAAACGTTTATACACATAAACCCTCAAAGAAAAAAAAAACGTATCTTCTTACCCCTTAAGTATGTCCTTTGTACATCTCGGCCCTATTTCCGTTCAAATAGGCCAAACTTTTAATATCGCCAATTCTGGTAAGGGCAAAAAAGTAATTTTCACTCTTTTTTGGTAATATTGAATAAGCGAATGAACACATTGACCCTTGAAGTATGGCTGTTTGTACGTACAGATTAACACATTCAGAAATTTGAATCGGATCAACTTTCGGTTATGATAGATCTGGATGTAGGATCGGATCTAATCAAATATGATTATGTCAAGTCTAGCTCGGATTAAAATCGAATGAATTTTGAAATATAATCGGATTAAACTTGGTTCACAATAAATTCAATTTTGGTCTTTTTAAATGCCAATTGTTTGATTACAATCCTTATTAATCTTAGATTAACTTATTTTTTTCAAACTAAAATAAAGGTCTTTAAGTAAGTGTTGGTCCCGGAGTATTGCAGAAGGGGGGGGATTGAATGCAATACTGATAAAATCGAATCTTTAAATCAACAACGAAAATAAAGATTATAGATTATCAGTAGATGTATGCAAGCAATAAGTGAAACAAGATTTCTCACAAAATAAATGTTTTATTTATTTTGTGTGAAGTGTTGCTACAACCTGGAGAGAGTTTCTCCAGCTTCGATATCTCAAGAGATACAGATTGCTTCGTGTGCGTACATGAATAGAAATGAATCTAAGATGTATTTAAGTACACTAAGATACTCTGTTGTCCCTATCGCATGGGGTGTTGAGCTGTTGTCGTTTTCAAGTGGCAGCTCATTACAATTTTCACGCCCATTTGACTTTCCCTAATTGCTATACAGACAGGATAAACCTTATAAGTAAAGCAACCTAGATTCTTTCTATTTCTAGCTAATACAATTCTAGTAGATGTGGATATCACATGCTCCTCGAATTGACCAGCCTTGTCTTGTGAATCTCTTGAGCTTCTGTCGTAGTCTTGCAGGTCTGCTACAAACGATAGTGTGTTGCAGCAAATCTATTTCTTGAACATGTAACCTGTCACGGGCTTTGACTGAGAAAATACCCAATTCAAATAATTCAAGGTGATAGTAACCTTAACCGCAGAGTTTGTTGTCAAAGGAATATTCAGATGTTGACAGTACTAGCTCCCGCCAATGTTGTTGTCGGAGCTCCAGACTTGCTGTCAAGTGTGAGAGTGTTACTGTCTCTTGCTTCGGCCAATGTTGCTGTCAAATGTAGCTTTGTCGTGACTTTGCAACATTTGTCTTCTTGTAACATTACTGTCAGGGACATGACAGCAACTTTTATTCTTGCTGTCTTCAGGATGCATTCCTTGAGGCTTGAACAAACATATGAACTTCTCCCAAATCATACATTTATTACATGACAGCAATTATTCGAATACGAAGACATACTCTGGTTGTGACAGTATGTTCAACTTAGAAAAACTAAGTATAGGGAAATATAGTTAAGTTGTCTCTATGCTATCACCCATAAATCCCAACAATCTCCCCAATTTGTTTTTATGGACAATAACAACAAATTTACAATCAAAACGTGCTGACAACTTAACTAACATAGATCAGAATAACTGAAATACTATAACTGATAAATGTTAAAAAAAAATCTAGAACATGAAGCTTATGAATTTACTGTAAATCAATTGCTCCTATTGAATGAGCAGATCAGAGTTTAACTTAGCTTGATTTTTGCAGTCTCAAATTGTTCAGATTTTTCCCTCTCTTCTGAGAGCTTCATTTCTTGCTTTTCTGAGGTCCTCAACTAAAGCTTTTTCTTCCGGTGATCTGGCATCATCTTCAATGTCTTCAATGTACCCTTGTATCACTCGAGAAGTAAATACTTCAGCATCTTTTACATCAAACCAAGTTTCAAAATCATACGTGTATGTTCTGAACTTCAGAATTCCTTGGATGAATTTGAACCTCCTTCCAGGAAAAGCATTTAAGGATTCTCTCCTTTTTCTGTCTAGCTTTGGATCTTCATCTCTCCTTTGATCAAATATAACCTCTAGTTCCCAAGCAACTAGCATTTCGAGCTTATGAACAGATCCAACAACTTTCCAGTAGAGATCCTTCAGTATACTGGTCCTCAGCTTGTGAAAACTATCAACATAGATTTCTTGCTTGTCATCCTTGATTCTCAGAGGATTATCCAGTACACAGGGCTGATAACCTGCTTCCTCACTGAATAGCTTGTTGAGTTTCTTGTAGCTTTCCTTCAGTTGAGCTTCTAGGTCTTCAGCACCTTGTTTGGCAGATGTGGCAGGTTTGGTAGATTGGGATGATTTAGCTTTAGCAGCCTGATAAGCTTGTTCTGCTTCATATTCAGCCATGCCAGCCTTTGTAAAAGGACGATGTGCTGCTACCAGGTCCACATCAGGCATTGGTTTCCCATCAGAACTAACTTCAAGGTCTGCATCATCATGTGCTCTCCAGTCACCATACTTCTCATAGAATTCAGCATATCTTTGAGTGTAATATTCTTTGACATGCTCTAAGATACTGCTGGAAACATCTTGGTTTGTTTCCATGAGAGTGATCATCCTTTCCAAAACGAAGAAATCAATTCTTCTCCTGTTATGGAATAAAAACTAGGTTACAATTTGTAATTAATTGCTAGGGTGGTTGAGCTTCGAGCTTTAATGGCTGTTTTCGTGTTACGAGACTGATCGGTCCTCACAGAGTGCCTACGTATCTCGTTATTGAGAATCAAGCCAAGACGTAGTTCTGAGAATGAGGGGTCAGACCCTTTATATAGGCTAAAAAGCCCTAGAGTCGTGGTAGAATTAGGTGACTTGGTGGGCAAGTCACCGCCTTGAGGAAGGTTCTAGACTCCTTCCTTGTAGGAATCAATTTCCTTGTGGAAGTAGGTGCCTTGGAGGCTAAGTCAGGCAGGAGTAATATCCTTATTTGACTCTTATTGCTGAGCTATTTATTACCCCTAATATTAATTATGAAATTAATATTATAAATAGGGTTTGGGCCCATCTGGTGGGCCCCGTATTTTGACCATATTGGGTCTAATTAACGCCACATTAAATGTGTATTTAGGGGTTACTTTTAGCCCATATCATTTGCCTCCCAACTTCTAGGAAAACTGATCAGGTTTTCCTTGAAGTTTTAACGGCCTTTCCGAGACTTGGGTCAGGGTTTATTGCTCTTACGCGAGTACTTTCAACAATATCATCTTAATGTAAAGCGTGGAGTGACCGACGCATTTAAGACGATGTTGAACGACACTAAACGGTGTTAAACGGCACTACACAGTGCTAATCAACCTTAAATAACGTTTAAACAGTGTTAAACGATGTTAAACGGCATAAGACGGCACTAATAGCACTAATTGGTGCTAATATGTGCTTATCGGCACTAATATATGCTTATCAGCGCTAATCTTGTGCTTAAACGGCACTAATCTGTGCTAATCGGCACTAAACTGTGCTTATCAGTGCTAATCTTGTGCTTAAACGACACTAATCTGTGCTAATCAGCACTAAACTGTGCTAACAGACACTAAACAGTGCTTATCTTGACCTCTTTTTAGTACTGAAATTCATCCAAGATTCGCTGAAAAAGTCGAGATCTAGGTCTGAAAACTACCCGAGGCTCGCTGTAAAATTCAAGTTCCAGGACCACGAACTAACCCGTGATCAGCCGGATCAAGGGCTAGCTCGTGGTCGGCTAGCACCTGATCGGCCAAAGGGACCGGATTCAAGGTGATCGGCCGGAGGCTGATCGGCTGGAGCTTCTCGAGGCACCGTGGTCGGCCGTGAGGTGGTCGGCTGCGGTCCCTAGTGCACCGTGGTCGGCTGCTTCGTGGTCGGCCGTCGTCCCTCGGGCTCGGCGGTCGGCTACCTCGTGGTTGGCTAGGAAACCCGGACCTAAAAACCATCCGTGATCTTGAGGATCAAGAATCTTGATCTTGATCTCAAGTTACTATCTTGGTCATTCGTGACTTCGTTATCTTAAGGATCAAGAACCTTGATCTTGATCTTAAGTCGTTAGGGATCTAGGATCTAAAATCATCCGTGGTCCTAAGGATCCAGAACCTTGATCTTGATCTTAAGTCGTCAGTTTGGTCATTCGTGACTTCTGACGATATTACTCCTTAACTTATAATTAGCACTACTAATCTTGTGATTATGGCTGATCTCCTTAATTAACTCCTTAAGCACACCCATCAGTGCAGCAAATATTTCAGCTATTTCTTCTCTGGCATATATGAATTATAACGATTCTTTCTGTATATCGCGGATAATTTCTGTCCTTTTTTATCCTTAAACGATAGATGACTTATAAACGCGAACCAAGCTGAAATTCAACCTGATGTAGCAGGTCATGATTTTTCTATAAAAGAGGAGGAGCAACCTTCATTTCACTTCACTTCTTCATTTCAAAACTCTTAAATTCTTAAGTTCTCTAGCCTTCAAGTTGCAAGATGAAGTTCAAGCTTCAAGATCAAGTTTCAGCTTCAAGATCAAGATGTCGGAAGGTGATCGCCCACTGGCTCCCCCTGTCTCCATGATGGAAGCTATGGCGAAGAGGAGTAAAATGAGGACCGCCAAAGGTAAAGAACAAATCAAACCTCCTTCATATGTTGAACATAGATTTGAATCCTTATTAGATCTTCTAAACATCATGAGGGAGAGATTCCCAAGCTGTGCTAGCTTAGATTCTTTTAATAGTCCAAGTAAGTTGAAGGAAAAAGATGTCCAAGAAATAAAGGACACTTATCACTTTCCAAGTGCTATTAAGGTTTGTCTTCCAAACCCATCAGACAGGACCTGCAACTGGCATCCTGAGAGGATTTGCGTTCCCTGGGGTGCTCTTGATGCTGGGTTTAGATTCTCGGTTGATAATTTTATCATTAGATTGCTGGCGGAGTATCAAATCCATCCTTGTCAGTTGTATCCCAACGCTTGGAGGTACATCTCTATTTTCTTAATAAGGTGTCGTCAATTGGAGATTCTACTGACTACTACAATGTTTCGAAGTATCTTTGGGGCCAGTAACTCTTCTGACCACAAGAAAGGATGGGTTAGCCTCAAGCACCGAGCTAAACTTCCACACATAGTGAATCCCTTCTCCTTTCCAGATTCACAGCATTTCTGGGAAAGGGAGTTTGTAGTTCTTGAGTGGAAAGGTGGTGACTGGGGCAACTTCTTTGTGAAGAGATTTGGATTCGTGGAAGATAGTTCACATTTCGTGTGTGATCTTAGTGACTCGGAATTGTGGGATCGAGATAGGCTTCTTGCTGACGACGGCCGTACACACTATAAAACTTTTCTGAATGAAAAGAATCTTATTGAGGCTAGCCTTAGCTTTCTTTCCATTGAGGGTAACTTTCTTACTTGATCTTATTATGAACTCTGTTTATTCTTATCCCGATATTTTTCTCTTTGTATTTCAGCTGCCGAGAAGATTGATAGTCGTCCTCAAAACCAGCCGACTGTGACTAAAAGGATGAAGAAGAAGGCTGAGGAACTACTGAATCCTACTAAGCCTCATATCCCTAACTTCTTGGAGCGCTGCTCTCAAGGCGGGAAACGATCCCGGAACACTGATGGGGATGTCAGGACTCCTTTCATACCTCCTTGGGGTATATGTGAACAAGACTTAGTCTTTGGGAGCCCTCATCTAGCTCTAGACTGGTCCAAGCTTTCAATCACTCCTCCCCATCAAGTGACTATGCACGCAGGTGACAGAATGGATGAGTCTCAGCTTATGGGCGCTCAAGCCTTGTATCATGTATGAAATTCCCTCTGTTAAGTTCGATACTGTTATTGATTTCGACTTTGTGTATTCCTTGTAGCTCACCCATTTCCTTATTGCAGGCCAATGCTTACTTTCAAACTGTCTTAATTCAAGGCCGGGCTTTTAGGGATGAGAATATTAGCTTGAAGAATGACTCTGCAAGGTTCAAGGAAGAGATTTAAGATCTGCACTCCCAAATTGTTCGTGCCGAAGCTAATGCTGCATCCACCCGTAAATAACTTTCTTCTTTAGCCCGAAAGAAGGCATCTGATGCTGATAAGGTGATCCAGGCCTATCATGGGTCCCAAGATTTTCTTAAGTTCATCGATGACCATGATGATGAGTTGCGTCCCTTCAACATGTCTGTTGGTTGGGATAAGGCCATCAACGCTATGAGCCATAGGCATCATTCTGTTGTCAACCCGGCTGATTTTCCGTGCCATAACTGGGGTATCAACCCGGCTAATCTAGCTTCTGGTTCGGGAACTAAAGTTGTTCCTCAAACATCAGGATCCGGCTCCAAAGGCAGTCATCGACGTTCTGGATCCAACTCTAAGGGAGTTGTCCAAATTGCTAGCCAAGACTCAGCCTCTTCTGGCTCTCGCGGGAAGAAACCCCCGCCCGCAAGGAAAGTTGGAGTGGTTCGACAACCAATCCCTGGCAAGAGACTGATCCGAAATGAGGGAAGTTCTTCTTCCGATTCATCCTCTGAAGAAGAAGGGGCCGGAGTTGCTGCGGTTCAGCCTATGGTGGTGGCCGAGCCTGGTAATGACTCCGGTGAAAACTCGGAGGAGGAGAGCGGCGAAGAGGAGTCTGCAGAGTTGGTTTGTGGCCTTGCATGGCCTTATTAGCCGCTTGTGGCTTTACTTTATCAACTTTTTATTCAGCGTTCTTCGGGACTTAAACTCTGATTTCGTTGTGTTGTAACCTTAACTCGAATTGTGACCCTTCGGGGCTTTTTATTTATGCATTTGTTTCCCTTATTTGTATGTTCATTTATTTTCGGTACTTGGCCTTTCTAGGCTACACTCAGCAGGTGCTCGGTACATAAATAAAACATAGAATCATGGAATGGAAAACAAACTTGTATTAATAACTCAGAATGGGGTTCAACCCTTACATAACTTATTATTGTCCTACTCGGGGCGTTAAGCCCTGAAATGGTTTCATCGAACCTTATTTCTACTTCTCCTAATAAATAGATAATGAGCTAAGTCCTTACAAAGATAGCTCAAACATAATAAACTTTGAGGTTCAAGGCATGCCAAGTACGGGGCACCTCAACCCCGTCCAAGGTCTCCAACTTGTATGATCCTCGTCCAAACGTCTTCTTGACTCGATACGGCCCTTCCCAGTTAAGGGCTAGTTTTCCCTTCTGGCCAACTCCAGAAGCCTCGATCTTCCTAAGAACTAAGTCACCTTGCTGAAAGAACCTTTCCTTAACCCTGTGGTTGTAATAAAAGGATGCTTTCTTTTGATGCTCCACATTTCTAGCGTTTGCCTCGTCCCTGACTTCATCAATCAGGTCTAGGGCAAGTCTCATGCCCTCTTCATCAGTCTCTGGTTCAAATGCCTCAACTTGAGGTGACGCATGCATAATCTCTAGTGGCACAACTGCCTCGGCTCCATAAGCCAGCAGAAACGGGGTTGCTCCGGTGGTCACCTTACAAGTAGTGCGATAAGCCCAGAGTATATGCAGCAACTCATCCACCCAGGTGTTCCTTGAGCGTTCGACCCTTTTCTTTAGTCCATCAAGGATGATTCAATTGGCTACCTCGGCCTGTCCATTAGCTTGCGGGTGTGCTACTGAAGTAAATCGAAGCTCAATAGCGTTTTCCTCACAGTACTTCTTGAACTCCTCATTGTTAAACTGTGTCCCGTTATCCGTCACAAGGATTCGCGGGATTCCATACCTACAAATTATGTTCTCCCAAAAGAACTGGGCAACTTGTTTGGTGGTTATCTTAGCTAGAGGCCTAGCCTCGATCCACTTGGTGAAGTAGTCAATGGCGACTATCAGAAACTTCCTTTGTGCTGAAGCCATAGGGAAAGGACCAAGTATGTCCATCCCCCACATTGCAAATGGGGTGGGAGAGCTAACTGACGTTAACATCTCAGGCGGCTGCCTTACAATTGGAGCGTGCTTCTGACATCTGTCACATTTCTTGACGTAATTATGTGCATCGACCAACATCTCCGGCCAATAGAATCCTAGTCGAGTAATCTTGTGAGCTAGGGCTCTGCCCCCCAAGTGTTGCCCACATATTCCTTCATGAACTTCCTCCAAAGCCTCTCTTGCCTCTTGGGGCTTCAAGCATTTCAAGTACGGGATGACAAACGATCTCTTGTACAGGATGCGTTCGATCAGGGCATATCTCAATGCTCTCACTGACAGTTTTCGTGCCTCCAAGGCATTGTCAGGGAGCCAACCTGTTTCAAGGTGAGCTTTAATAGGATCTATTCAACAGCTTCCTATATCAATTGGTGCCACCAACTTAGAATTGACAGTCGGGGCCTTCAAGACCTGGAAGTAAACACTTCCTGCATAATTTTCTATTTCAGAAGAAGCGAACTTAGATAGGGCATCGGCCTTAACGTTCTCTTCTCTCGAAATGTGTTCAACATAGCATTCCTCAAACTGAGTCATAACAGCTTTCACGACTCTCAGGTATTTTGTCATAGTCTCATCCTTGGCCTCAAATTCACCATTCACTTGCGAGACTATCAGTCTTGAATCTCCACACACTTTGAGGTTCTTGACCCTCATGACTCTAGCCAAACCCAATCCGGCTATCAATGCCTCATACTCAACTTCATTGTTGGTAGTAGGAAAATCTAACTTCAAATCATACTCAACTATGAACCCATCGGGGCTTTGCAAAACCAAACCTGCACCACTAGATTTTATTTTTGATGCTCCATCAAAATAGAGCACCCAATATTCCTTCTGATCAGCTACCAGTTCTTCATCTTTATCTCCATTCTCAGGGGTGGTTATCATCTCCTGCCCCCCGACTTCTTGGTTGTTAATGGTGCATTCAACCACGAAGTCAGCCAATGCCTGAGCCTTGATGGCTGTCCGAGGCTTATACTTGATATCAAACTCTCAAAGCTCTATGACCCATTTGATTAGCCTTCCGCTGGACTTTGGGCTATGCAATATGTTCCTTAACTGCTGGTCCGTCAGGACTTCAATTTTGTGCGACTGGAAGTATGGTCGTAGCTTCCTCGAGGCCGTCACCAAAGCCAACGCAAACTTCTCTATGGTTGAGTAATTCAACTCCGCCCCATGCAAAACCTTGCTCACATAATAAATAGGTTTCTGAATCTTTTTCTCTTCTTGAACAAGAACAACACTCAATGCTTGCTCAGATACCGCCAGGTATAAGTAGAGAGTTTCCCCAGGGCTTGGTTTGGCCAACAACGGGGCCTCAGCCATGTACTTCTTCAACTGCTTAAAGGCTTCTTGGCTTTTATCAGTCCATTCAAAAATTTTCACCTTCTTTAGTGCTTGAAAGAAAGGTAAGCACTTATCACCAGACTTGGAGATGAATCTCCCTAGAGCGGCCACCCTGCCAGTTAACTTCTGTACGTCCCTCACAGAACGGGGTGGTTCCATGTCTAAGATTGCTTTGATCTTGTCGGAATTGGCCTCTATGCCTCTTTTTGAAACCATCAAACCCAAGAACTTTCCAGATCCAACGCCAAAAGCACACTTGGCTGGATTCAACATCATCTTGTGGTGCCTCAGCACTTCAAATGCCTCTCTGAGGTGCTTAATGTGATCTGCCTTGAGTAGGCTCTTGACTAACATGTCATCAACATAGACCTCCATGGTTTTTCCAATCAGATGGGCGAATATCTTATTCACCAGTCGTTGGTAAGTAGCTCCTGCATTCTTTAGACCAAAAGCCATAACAAGATAGCAGAAAACACCAAAGTCAATTATGAAAGATACCTTAGGGATGTCATCCTTGTGCATCTTAATCTAATTGTAGCCGCTAAAACCATCCATGAAGCTCAACATCTCATGTCCAGCTGTGGCATCTATCAACATATCAATCCTTGGCAGGGGAAAACAATCCTTCGGACATGCATCATTCAAATCAGTGAAGTCTATACACATCCTCCACTTCCCATTCGCTTTCTTGACCATTACAGGGTTTGCTAACCATTCGGGAAACTGAATTTCTTCAATAAACCCAGCCTCTAAGAGCTTGTCAACTTCTTGTTTAATGGCCTCCGGCCTTTCAGGAGCAAAATTTCTCTTCTTCTGCTTTATTGTCTTCCGCCCAGGATCAACATTCAACTTGTGAGTTATAAGTTGGGGATCAATCCCTGGCATGTCAGCTGCAGTCCAAGCAAACACATCACTATTTTCTTGCAAGAATGCTATCAACTTGCCCTTAGGGGTTCTTTCAAAGATGCTCCCACATAAGTTACTTTCTCAGGGTTACCCGTCTCTAGAGGGATAGGAACTAAATCCTCAGCTGGTTTTCCTCGGTGTTCATCATCACCGCGGACATCCATGTCTTCAATCGGGAGTACCTGCCCCCCGACTCCATCAGCTCTTAAAGCAGATACATAACAACTCCTTGCCATCTTCTGGTCGCCCTTCTGTTCTCCAACTCCGTTTCAGGTTGGAAACTTAATCTTCATATGATAAGTAGAGGCAACAGTCTTGAACGGATGAAGTCCAGTCCTTTCCAGGATTGCATTATAAGTCGAGGATGCCTTAATCACCAGAAAGTTTAGCATCTGAGTAGCTTCCTTAGGTTCTTGTCCAATTGTCATGGGCAACTGAATAGTACCCTCAACCTTGGACTCAACTCCATTGAATCCGTAGATGGGCATGTTGGTCAGGGTCAATTGAGAATCAGTGTATCCCATTTTTACAAAAGCATCATGAAACAAAATATCAACGGAAGCTCCATTGTCTATCAAGACTCGCTTCACTTCCGAGTTCCCAATCACAGGGGTTATGACCAACGGGTCGTCATGGGGGAACTTCACCCCTTCAAGATCAGAATCATCAAAACCAATCACTGTTTCAGTCCTAGCACATTTCGGGGCCTCTCCCACGATGTGCATCACCTCTTTGGCATACGCTTTCCGAGAGTTTCGAGTTGTACCGGCCGCTGTCGGGCCTCCCCAAATCATGTTGATAACTGGCCCTCGGGGCTGCGTGTTACGATCACGATCATTATCCCTTCTGTCATTGTCTCTCCTATCGTAGTCCCTTCTTTGGGTTCCACGATCTTCACCATTAGTGAATTTATTCAACTTTCCTTTGCGGATCAAGAACTCAATCTCATCCTTCAACTGTCTACAATCTTCTATATTATGCCCCATATCTCGGTGGAACCTACAGTATTGTTCCTTGTCTCTCTTTGCGGGATCACCCTTGAGTGGCTTTGGCCATCGAAAGTCCTTATCCTTCTCGATCTCTAGCAGAATTTGACTCCTAGGAGCATTCAACCTTGCATAGTCAGAAAACCTTGGTCCAAGATTCTTTTTTGGTGCTGATTCAGAATCTTTGCTAGTACGGGGATACTTGTCCCTAGCATCATACTCCTGATCCTGCTTTCTGTTCTTTGTATCATTGTTACCTCGGCTATTGCTTACTGTGGCCTCCTTCTTTATACTATCCTCAGCCTTGATATACTTGTCAGCCCTTCGCTGGAGCTCAGCCATATTCTCGGGAGGATGCTTCACCAACGACCTTTTAAAGAAAAAGTCGGTGGTGCCATGCTCCAAGGCTACCATTGCCACCTTATTCTCCAGATCAATGATGTTCAAAGTCTCCTTGGTGAGCCTTTTAAGGTAGTCTCTCAGATTCTCATTCTTTCCTTGCACCACATACATAAGAGATGTAGAACTTTTCTCATGCACTCTCCCGCTGATAAACTGGCTAACAAATGCAACACTTAACTCTTTAAAAGAGGCGATCGAGTTTGCAAGCAACCGGCTGTACCATCTTTGAGCCATACCCGACAGGGTTTGAGGGAACACCCTACACTTCAAAGCGTCACTTGCAGGTTGCAACAGCAGTGCATTTGAGAATGTCCTAACGTGGTTTGCGGGATCACCCGTTCCATCATAAGCTTTAATTGTCGGCATCTTGAACTTCTTTGAGATACGAGCATTCATCACTTCCTCAATAAACGGGGGTGTGGGATCATCAGGATCCCCAAGTGGCATCAGATCCTTGGGGTTGCTCTTGGGGGTTTCCACCCTCGTTGTTCTTCCAGTTGGGGCATCAGCCCTTCTTTGCCTTCTTGAAGACCTCTCCAGATCTATAAAGGGAATCGGTCCTGATGTTGGAGGAGGTTGAGTCTGATTTAACCTAGCTTATTCACTTGCAATATCGTCCTTCAACCTTAAGATCTCGGCCTCATGAGCCCTGATCCTCTCAGCGGCTATCAAAGGAGGTCCGTCATGGACGGTTTGTGTTCTTCTTCTTGGTTCTCTGCTAGCACGTCGCCTCCTCGGGGCTTCATCATGATCATCCTCATCAGACGATGAATCATCATTATAGGGGCCAAAGTAGTCAACAGACTCTCGATCTCGGATCTGCAAGGCGTGGCCACTAGATCCAGCTCCTTGAGTAGGAGGGTAGTTAGGCAACCCATACATTGGGTTGGTGTTCACGGGGAGATCCGTAGTATGGATCTGGACCCCATGTGGGAGGTTGTTAGGATCGACAACCAAGGGAGAAACCACCACTTGAAGAGGATTGGTCCCTTGATTTGTGTGGATGATCGGAGGTAACGTACTCTCAACATGGGAAGTTCTCCCTAGAGGTTGAGAAACTTGATGTTGAATAATCGCCCCGATCGTTTGGGGCACCGGATCCATAGTAGGCGGTGCAGAATTGAGCGGCAGAGGCTCGGTAATTGTTGGTGTCCTTCGTGTTTGAACCATGGTTGATGTCTTTTTCCCACAGACGGCGCCAAATGTTGTGGAATAAAAACTAGGTTACGATTTGTAATTAATGCTAGGGTGGTTGAGCTTCGAGCTTTAATGGTTGTTTCCGTGTTACGAAACTGATCGGTCCTCACAGAGTGCCTACGTATCTCGTTATTGAGAATCAAGCCAAGACATAGTTCTGAGAATGAGGGGTCAGACCCTTTATATAGGCTGAGAAGCCCTAGAGTCGTGGTAGAATTAGGTGACTTGGAGGGCAAGTCACCGCCTTGAGGAAGGTTCTAGACTCCTTCCTCGTAGGAATCAATTTCCTTGTGGAAGTAGGTGCCTTGGAGGCTAAGTCAGGCAGGAGTAATATCCTTATTTGACTCTTATTGCTGAGCTGTTTATTACCCCTAATATTAATTATGAAATTAATATTATAAATAGGGTTTGGGCCCATCTGGTGGGCCCCGCGTTGTGACCATATTGGGTCTAATTAACGCCACATTAAATGTGTCTTTAGGGCTTACTTTTAGCCCATATCATCTCCTTACCTTTACCTTATTGCATGAGAGATCACACATGCTTACCACATTTGAGACTATCTCCATAGTGAAGTGTGGTTCTACAGTTATACATGTAGTTCCACAGTCCTTAAGATCATACTTTCGTACCTTTTTGTTGACTGGGTCCAGTTCCACTGAGACAGATGATATGCTCCCATCAATTGACTTTTTTAATAGTTCAAAACTATTAACTTTTCTATTATCAATGGGCTTCTCTGTCAAAACTGCTTCATGCTTCTTTTTCTTTGCTGCTGCAACTGTCTTCCCTTTTATCTTGGTTGTACGATAGGCTTGGGCTCTTGTCTTCCTTCTGTTAGATGTGAAATTCTTGACAAGCTTTCGTACTTTGACAGTTTCTTCAAGTTGATCCTTGACAACATCTTTCATGAGAGCAACTTTGACAGCTTCGACTGTTTGGCTCTTGACAGCATCTTTCACTTGGGTGTCTTCAGCCAATTTGACAGTATCCTTGTTGACAGTATCTTTTTTAGCATTAAAGCATTCCACAGCTAATCTCAAGATACTTGCCTCCAAGGCTTCACAAATTTCTAACTCCCCTTTTTCCTTAACAACATCTTTCTTTTCAGTACTGGGAGTTTCTTGCTCTTCTTGGGTAGCATCCATCTGAGTTTATGTAGCAACATTCTCAGATGCTTCTTTTCTAGAACTCCTGAATCCTCCAGGTTCACCACTTCCTCCAATTTCATCCTCATCATCATCCAAAGTATCATCATAGTTGCAGCTTCCTCCCATCTTGGCATTAGCATCAGAGATCAGCTTCTTTATGATTGAGCTAATTTCCTCATCTCTTTTTGCTAACAGCCTATGAATATCTTTGACAGCTTTAACCTTTTCACTTGTGATACTGGATTTGAGAAGTTTCTTCAGCACTGTCATGATTGTTTCAGTGCTTAGTCCTGAGACTTTATCCAATGGTAAGAAATCCAACCTTCTAGCTCCTGTCTTTGTGATCCTTCTAAAATACACACCATAAGGATTTTGAATCACCTCAGGGAGTTTGTCATCAACCATCCT
Source organism: Kitagawia praeruptora (assembly GCA_037693485.1). Lineage (NCBI taxonomy): Eukaryota > Viridiplantae > Streptophyta > Magnoliopsida > Apiales > Apiaceae > Kitagawia > Kitagawia praeruptora. The sequence goes on from CM075354.1 coordinate 76,915,761, forward strand.
TTTAATTTGTGTTATCAGACTATCATTGAAGGTTGTTGAATTTCTGATTACCAGGGTTCCAAGGACTTGGAGTACTCTAGCATGCAAACTTTGTAAAAGTTGCATTGTGATGAATATGGTTAACCGGTTTCTCAAATAAACCTGAACAGCCCATCTTCTTTCCAAGTTGATTCTCACAGAGATACTTATTACTTTGCTCTTCAGTGTTGATGCCAATTTTGTAAAAGCTCCCCCTACTTCACTAATTGATTCATCCACCAACTTACTGAAATCTTCATCTCTGTTGTTCAAAGTACTCTCCATGTGATCAACCATCATCAATTCTGCATCTTCAAGGGCGTATTCACTTCCATCTGACCAAGTAGTTCCAGTAGATATGCCAACAGATATGTCCATATACTCAGGCATTTTGCCTTTGCCTTTACCTAGAGCATTTTGAATTTCTTTTTCTCTCCATTCCTTCTGCAACTTCTGGAATGGAGCTTCGACTTCCTCAGGATTTGGCTCATTGATTTTCAGTGGAGGTAATACTGTTCTTTTAGACTTTTGAGTCCCCTTTAATTGCTCAAACACTTCCTTGGATAACAATACTGCCTCACCATCTATTTCTGCTTCAAACAATTCACCATCTCCTGTTGCCTTCAGTTCTTCACCAAGGTTCCTTTCTTCTTTCTCTTGCTCCCCCTCACTTTCATCTCCATCTTTTTCTTCCAAAACTTGCTCCCCCTCACTTGTAGGCTCCCCCTCACTTGCAGCTTCACCTTATTTCTCCTTCTCTACCAGGTTTGCTTTATTCTGATCTACCACTTTCTCTCCCTCACCCTCATTCACCAATTTATCTCCCTCATCCTCATTATAATCTACCACTTTCTCCCCCTTAGTTGAGTTGGCATCACTAAAGATGACAGAGAATGAGTGAAGAGTTTGTTGAATATCAGCAAAACCAGTAGCTAACATAGTGGACAGAGCATCAAGTTTAGCTTCCAAGGATGCACATCTGCCCTCAAGGGATTTCAACCTTGATGCAGCTTGTTTAGAAGGACTACCAGTTCTCAGCCTTTTTGGATATAGAGGAAGAGACTGGGGCAAGGAGGCTGTGGGGTTTCTCACACACTCATTGTTTTTCTGAGTGATCTCATCACTCCTCACAGAATGACTCTCAAGGCCTAGGGCCTTTGTGTGTGGGGTTCCCTCAAGTTCACTCTGGACATGCTCAAGTCCCTCACCTTTTGCCAGCTTGTTTGGCTGCCTCTCATTTTTACGCTCACCTCTCTTTTCTTTTATCTCTCTTTTTCTTTTCACTCCCTCACTCATCCTAGATGCATGGGTATGAGAAGTACTTGCATGCATTTTAGTTGAAGAAGTAGAAAGTTTAGATTTTACCTTCAAAGCGGAGATAGTAAGTTGATCATCATCTGAAGCATCTTCAACAATGACAGTATCATGTTCAAACTTTGTAGAGGCGATAGCATCTTTACCCAAAATGTTACTGTCCATAGGTGGGTTGACAGCAACTTTTGTGGCGTCTTTGACAGCAACTGAGGCTGTGACAGCAACTTCCGGAAGGTCAGTTGCTCTTTGGAGTTCAACCAAGATGTTGGCTATTTCATTTTCTGGCAGAGTACCATCTTGATCTAGCTCAGTGTTTGAGTGAGTGGTGTCCATTTCACTTTGAGAAATGGGTTCTTGTGGACCACTTGATGGGGGCTCATCCATGACTTGAGATGGATGATCAAAACCTGAAGGGATTGGACTGTCCCCTTCTCTAGGTTGTTGAGAAGAAACAATTGATGGATTAGAGAATAAAACCAATTTTTGGCTGTTCCACAGGGTTAACGTGTGGAATATCAAGAGTAGAAGTTTCATGACCCTCACTGTGCCCTATCTCTGTGTGCATTTTTACAAGTGTAGGCTCCTCATGAGTGAGTACATGAGGTTATGCTGACTCTTTACAGGATGCCTTGGGAGACAGTCCAGCTTGAATAGATACTTCTTGTTGAGAAGAAGCACCTAGGGATGTGTTTGATTCCCTTTTACTCTCCACAGCCTTTTGTGAGACTGTGGGGTGGCTGACAGTGGCTTTGGCCCTCTTAGCTCTCTTCTTCTTAGGCTCAAGAGGAACCACTGTGAGTTCACTTTCACTAACATCCTTATTTGCTGCATCATGTGCAGTTTCTCCCTCAACATTCTCGGGACTACTACCAACACCAGTTTCCAAGGGTCTTTTCTTTGATTCTTGCAAAGTTGTTTTTGTGGTCTTTGGTTGTCTAGAAGATCTGATAGGAATGTATGCAGTAGAATGTGGGTTAACTGAATTTGGGTCTAATTCAGCTTCATTCTCAAGGGAGAAGACAACATACCCAGAGGGTAGTGCTACGTCAAGATGAGGCTCTTGATCAGCCATGTACTTGGTGAAACAGAGTGGAATATGTGCATTTGAATTTTGTGAATTGAGTGATGTGTGTGTATTTCTTTTCAAAACATTGCATTCTATAGAGAGAGATGCATTATCATCAATACCACATAATGAATTCAAGCACATAGTAAGAAAGCGAGGATAAACATGTACCTTCCTGCTTAGAGCTTACTTGAGTTGACTCATAAGCAACTTTTCTACATCCACTTTGTATCCATGGACAAGAGAGTGAGTAAGCTTCTTGATATAGAAGGGAATTCCATTCCATCCAGAGGTTTTGGTTGAGAAAACCTTCACCATGACATCAAAAATCATGCTCCATTCTTTTCTCAAATGCTTTCTGTCCATTTCACCAGTCGAGTACCATTTCGATGTACCCTATTCAAGAACAGGACCAAAATACCCAATTTTCAAGAAAAACTTCTTTAGGGTTTCATCATTTGCAAGTTCCTTGTATGATTCTTTAGCTTGCAGTCCAGTTCCCAAAGCTTCGTTGATGCCTTTGATTGTGAGGATGCTGGTGATTCCTTTGATTTTGCATTGTATTGTGTCTTTACCTGCACCTCCTGGAACATAGGCAGTTTTCCAGAATTCTTTAAGTCTTTCCAGGTTTAAGGATGGTGTAGATGTTATAGCATGACCCAGATATGACTTGTTGATAAAGGATACGAGTCCTTTATATCCTTCACCAGCATCTTTAGTAGTGAGAATACCAGCAAAGTTTGTTTGAGAAGAGGATTGTTTGGGTGCCATTTCTTGCTTTGAGCTTCGGAGAGAGATTTTTGCTTTTGAGAGAGAGAGAGGTTTTGTTGAAAGTTGTGTGTTTGACAGTTGCTTACATGAAAATAGCAAATGTCTTACTGAGAAAGGGAAAGTAACTGTGTCTTAGCCCATTAATCAGTCACGTGGAGTCGTGGGTAGTTACTTTTTAGTGGCTGTAAATCGTGGAGGTAAAATCCCAATTAATTCGGTCCACTAATCTTGATATTAACCTGTGCGCTGTAACAAATTCATTAGTAATTTTGAGAGGATGACATCAAGTTTTGCTTGATAGTGATATCGTTGCAAAAACATACTGTCATCATTAAGCAATTTATATAATTTCCTTTAAATTTCATGACAGAGACTTTTCCAATTATGTCATCTAAGAAACTTGCTGTCAAGGCACTTCGTGACAGTATCTTCAATTATTGACAGCAACTTAGGCGGAAATAGTTTGTGTCATGAATTTTTATCGACTTTGCCTATTGCTTAAGCGAAAATTACCAAATAGCATTTTAATCGATTTAAGCACATATTTGTTGGTTTTAGGCACACATCCACAAACATCCATACACACAAACAAGTAAACAAACAACTATTCGAAGATAGATAGAATGGATGACAATAATGAATGACATGCAAGAGAACTAAGAAGATAAAATGGTCATTTCATTAAATAAAAACTTAAAACAATACAAGAAGTTCTTAAGAACTGGAAATTATTTTAAGTTTGGAAAAGCTTCTAGCAACAGCCTTTCCGCGATCTTCTCTATCTCCTTTTGATCGGAGATCCCCTCTTCTTCGAGATAAGTATGAAACTTATCTACCCAGAGATCAAGCTGCTCATTAGTAGCAACTATCTCCATCTCCTTCTTGAGACTAGGAGGCTCTGGCTTCACTCCTCCGCTTGCTCCTGGCACCGATGACGATGACATGTCTTCTACTTTGCTCTTGCTCATATTGGACTCTAGAGTTCTTAGGGTGTTAAGTGAGAACAAAGGGTTTAGCTTTGGTCTTATTTATAACACATTAAGTGACTCTACAGCTTCCAACTGCCTCTTTTTAATGTAGTAATTTAACTTTTAAATTAAAAAGACTGACAAATACCCGTAGTCATATCAAATGACACAAGTACTTATCACTAAGCAGGCGTATGAAATAAGTTAATGTCACGTGACTACTCATTACAGAAATTAAAACAAGCATGTGATTTGAATTTAGCATAGTCATAGCAAACATGCTGTCAAGTAAACAAGTAGCACATAGGACAGTAACTTCTCATGACAGTAACATTGAAAGTTAAGGTCACGACCTGCAATTTTAACCACATTGAAAATGTAAAGACTAGTAAGTTAACATACCAGATTTAGCATTCCCAATTCACTTACCAACCTGTTGAAGGTTGCTTCATCTAGTGGCTTCGTAAAAATATCTGCAAGTTGCTTTTCTGTTGGAACATAAATCAGCTTCACAGTTCCCTTTTCAACATGCTCTCTTAGGAAATGATGTCTGATATCAATGTGCTTTGTCCTGGAGTGTTGAACTGGATTGTCTGAGATAGCTATGGCACTAGTGTTATCACAATAAATAGGGATATTGGACAACTCCAAGCCATAATCCATTAGCTGATTTTTCATCCAAAGAATTTGATCACAGCAACTTCCAGCTGCGATATATTCAGCTTCTGCAGTTGAAGTAGATACAGAATGCTGCTTTTTGCTAAACCATGACACTAATCTTCCACCCAAAAATTGACAGCTTCCTGTTGTACTTTTCATGTCAATCTTGCATCCAGCATAGTCTGAATCCGAATAACCAACCAAGTCAAATCCAGTATCTTTAGGATACCAAAGGCCTAGGTTTGGAGTGCCTTTGAGATATCTAAAGATTCCCTTGATTGCTACTAAGTGTGATTCTTTTGGATCAGCTTGAAACCTTGCACAGAGACATGTAGCAAACATGATGTCTGGTCTGCTAGCAGTTAGGTATAGCAACGATCCCACCATGCCTCTATAGGTACTAGAATCCACTTTCTTTCCTTTAGGATCCAAATCCAGCTTGATTGCAGTAAAGATATGTGTCTTCGCAGGTGATGCATCTTCCATATTGAACTTTTTGAGAAGTTCCTTGACATATTTCGATTGGCTTATGAAGATACCATCATCCTTTTGATGAATTTGTAAACCTAGGAAAAGTGATAGTTCTCCCATCATGCTCATCTCATACTTGCTCTTCATAAGAGATAAAAACTTTTCACACAGCTTCTCATTTGTAGAACCAAAGATTATGTCATCAACATAAACTGAACCAGAATGATGTCCTTGCCATGGTGCTTGTAGAACAGTGTCTTATCCACTGCACCTCTTGTAAATTGATTCTCAATGAGAAAAGTAGATAGAGTTTCATACCAAGCTCGAGGGGCTTGCTTCAATCCATAAAGTGCTTTGAACAGCTTGTAGACAAAGTCATACAACTCAGCATCCTCAAATCCAGGTGGTTGTTCGACATACACTTCCTCTTCTAATTCTCCATTAAGAAAGGCACTTTTGACATCCATTTGGAACACTTTGAAGTTACAGTGTGCAACATAGGCTAAAAATATCCGAATAGCTTCAAGTCTGGCAACAGGAGCAAATGTTTCATCATAATCGATTCCTTCCTGTTGACAGTAACCATTAGCTACTAGCCTTGCCTTGTTTCTTGTCACATTTCCACTTTCATCCAACTTGTTTCTGAAAGCCCACTTTGTGTCAACTACTGACTTCCCTTTGGGTCTAGGGACCAGCTTCCATACATTGTTTCTCTCAAATTGATTTAGCTCTTCTTGCATAGCTATCACCCAATCTGAATCCAACAATGCTTCATCAATTGACTTTGGCTCAGTTTGAGATAGAAAACATGAAAACATGCTGTCAACAGAAATATTTCTTCTCGTCCTTATACCAGTAGTGGGATCACCAATGATTAGATTGCTAGTGTGATCTCTGTTCCACTTAGTGGTTCTGGGCATGCTTCTTTCTTGATCTGCTTCATCATTTCCTCTTTGAGGTGTTGACTCTCCACCATTGATGTTTTATCCTTCATGTTCTTCAACGTCTCCAGAATCATTCTCATTCTGATGATTAGCTGATATAGTTTGAGATTGAGCTGGAGTCTGAGTAGCATCATTGGTGTTGACAGCATTTCTTTCAAACTCAATATCCTGAGTACCAGTAGGTTCATCAGCAACAATTTCTTCTTCTTCCAAATACCCTTGATTTTCAAATCTAAGAGGCTCCATTTGATCATCCTCTTGCAGTCCTGGGAATTTGGTTTCATCAAATGTGACATTCACACTTTCTTCAATGACTTTGTGATCAATGACATAGACTCTGTAGGCAGTCCTCTCCAAACCATATCCCATGAAAATGCCTTCATAAGCTTTAACATCGAACTTTCCTTTTCTTTCATGGTTGTCAATCATCATGAAACACTACTTCCAAATACATGAAAATACTTGACAGTAGGTTTCTTTCCTGTTAACAGATAGTAAGGAGTGTTTCCATGAGTCTTGTTGATCAAGGTTCTATTCTGTGTGTAACAAGCCGTATTAATAGCTTCTGCCCAGAAGTATGTTGGTAATTTAGAATCATTCAACATAGTTCTCGCAGCTTCGATGAGAGTTCTATTCTTCCTTTCTACAACTCCATTTTGTTGTGGTGTCCTGGCAGTGGAGAATTGTTGGACAATGCCCTCTTCTTTGCAGAAGTTTCCTAGTGTGGCATTTCTGAACTCAATACCATTGTCACTTCTCAGATATTGAACTTGAGCATTTGGGGTTCTTTCTAGAACTCTTATGTGATCAATGATTTCTTGAGCAGCTTCGTCCTTTGTCTCTAAAAATTTCACCCAAGTGTACCTTGAGTAGTCATCCACCATTACCAGGGCATATCTCTTCCTTGCAAGAGATTGAACATTTACTGGACCAAATAAATCCATGTGAATTAATTTGAGTGGCTCAGTGTTGGTATTCACTTGCTTTGATTTGTGCACAGATCTTTTCAATTTGCCCATTTGACAGTCCTCACATAGTCCTTCTTGCCAGAATTCCTGTTGAGGTAGTCCTCTCACTAAATCCTTCTTCATCAGAATATTCACATTCTTGAAATTGAGATGTGAGAGCTTATTGTGCCAAAGCATGCTTTCACCAACTGATGCTTTACTGTAAAAACAGTAAGCCTTGTCTTTATTGACAGAATTTAAATCTGCAACAAACAAGCTTCCTTTCCTGACTCCTTTCAAAGAGAGGCTTCGATCTTTCTTGTGATAGATATCACAAACCATCATATCAAAATCAACCTTGAATCCCCTGTCACTGAACTGGCTGACACTGAGTAGGTTGTGCTTCAATCCATCAATAAGAGCAATATCTTCAATGACAACATTTCCAATTTCCAAACAGCCATATCCCACAGTGTAACCTTTGCTGTTGTCTCCAAAAGTTATGATTGGGCCGGCTTTCTCCACAAAATGTGATAGCAGAGCTATATCACCAGTCATGTGCCTGGAGCATCCACTGTCGATGATCCACATGACCTGCTTCTGTTTCTTGCCCTGCAAAACAGATGATTTTAATTTGCATCTGGTACCCAAACTCTGTTGGGTCCTGCAGTTACAACATCATTGTTCATATCATTCTGTTTCACATTTAAATCGACACTAGAATCCTCCTGTCTGACTTCTTTTACTGTCCACTTGGTTCCAGAGTTAGACTTAGTCTTTCTCTTGGTGGAAGCTACCTTTTTACCAACATAGGCAGACACAGAAGTCTCAGCAGTTTCTAAATAGGAGCATCTTTCAGTAGACAGAATAGGTAGATTGAAGCAAGTACTCATAACAACAATTTTGCATGGCATACAGTCAATGTTATTACAGACATCCATACTTATTTGCATAATGGGGGTTCTATGTAAGTTACCACTAACATTGGACGCATTAACCTTATCCTGTTTGGGTTTCTTACAAACAAATGTTAAATGATGAGATGATCCACAATTATTGCAAAGCTTCCTAGGGGCATCCTTAACATGACTATATCCATTCTTCTTATCAATCCTTAACTTACCATTCCTATTCTTAGGCTTGTAGGCATTTACTTTGACAGTATGTTCTGAAGTTGCTGTCGAGCCACCCTTGACAGTACCTTTCTTTGCCTCTGTCGTGACAGCAGGTTTGAAAGTTGTTGTCTTGGGTTCTCTCTTGACAGTATCTTTTGAAGTTTCTATCTCATCCTTGTTGTCAGCTACTTTAGAACATTCTGTCTGATTGCTTGGTAGAGTTTCTGTCATGGGGAACTTGACAATATCTTTTCCTTTGCTCAGTGTGCTGTCAATGCACTCATCTTCATCAAGTAGCTCTTGTTTGATGAACAAGGAGGTTTCATCAAAATCAGCTTGAAGATTTTTGAAAATCGGATTGTTAACTCTTTTGAGAATTTGAGGTTTGACAGCATCACTATCATCATGAACAATTGCCTTTCCATGCCTTCTACCATACTCGAAACCTATTCCTACCTTTTGATTCTCAGTGTGATTATCATGATATTCCTGGACTAACCTAGAAGAGTTTCTAAAAGCTTTGAGTTTAAACTCGTTTTCTGCAATTTGACTCCTGAGAAAATCTTCTATTTCCTTAGCACAGATAATATCATTCTGCAATCTAGCATTCTCTTGAGCTAATGAATCTAGGGGACTGGTTCTTAGCAACAACATTTCATTTTCATATTTGAGAGTTTCATTCTGTTTAGTTAACTTAGAAATTTCTTCATGAGCAGCAGATAAACTAACATGAATGTTAAACATCTCAGCACTTAAATCCTCAATGGTATGCTTATACTCAGTTTTAGACATATCAAGTAAGACTAGAGATGGTACCTGATTTGATGAACTTGAAGCTTCTTCATCAGATTTAGCCATGAGGGCTAAGTTCACAAACTCCTCTTCTTCTTCATCTTCAGAATCATCCCAGCATTTTCCTTCAGCCACATAGGATTTCCCTTGATTCCTCTTAAACTGATTTCCAGATCCATTTTCTTGATTCTGTCTTGGTCTTCTGCACTCAGTAGCAAAATGACCTAGCTCATTGCAGTTGTAACATCTGAACTTTGACCTATCCACCAACCCTGTCTTGTATCCTCCTCTTGTGGCTCCACCAGTGGGCTTTGAAAAACTTCCCTTGTTGAATTTAGATGATTGACCCTGTGGCTTGTATGACTTGTCCCTTCTGAACTTGATATTCTTGAATCTCTTAGCCATATAAGTCATGGTTGGATTATCCATGCTTTCAATCTCTTCTACTGTGTAGAAGTCTTCATCTTCAACATCTTTTAGCTGCAGAACCACCTTCTCCTCGTCATCCAACACTTCTTCAATCTTCAAAGATGGCATCTGTGTTGGTTGTGAACTTTGTGATGGTTCACTTGGACAAGCTACTTGTGGCTCATGAGCTACGAGGGCTCTTGACATGTTTGCTAACTTTCCTTTGGTTCCAGTTTGAATAGCTCTCTTTTGATAAAGCTCGAGTTCGTATGATTTGAGCACACCATAGAGAGTTTCAAGAGAGACATCACTCAAGTTTCTTCCCTCTCTTATGGCTGTAACTTTGTGCTCAAGGTGCTCAGGGAGAGTGAGCAGAAATTTGATGTTAATCTTGTTTGCACTAAATCACGCAAGCGTACGTGGTCACAAGTAATATATGAATAAGTCAAGTTCGTTCCCACAGAGATCTGATTATGGTTTTAATTCAGTAGATGTACCTATGCAACAATGTATGATTATTATTCACTGCTAAGATAATTAACAAGATTGGGTTTTGATTAATTAAGATTAACTAAAAAGTAAATTAACAAACTAAGAATTAACTAACTAACAAGAATTGAAATCTAATTACTTCTGCAAGAGAAAACATGGAATCCTAACTTCATTAAATACTTTGCTTAGATTTGACGCCTTTAATCACTATATGCAATGGTTATGATATCTGATCAGACAACACGAAACAAGTATACGCTACTTCTCAGTATACGAATACCAAACTAAACATACATCCACAAAAGAGATAGAAGATGAATAGACACCAATTATGCTTAGACCCTATATCTCTATAGAATTTGAAAACATAACGGTTGAAGAACAAGTTGTCTATCAAGATCACATAGGGCAGCATAATATCTCTATTTACGCCACAAATCATGATGTTAAAACATCAACCTATCCTATGCTAGCATGGCAAGTTCTAAATCTCAAGATCCACTCTCGTTTCGCAAGAGATTAACAAATTAGATGTTCATGACGCATCTATCAATTAAGCATAACCATACGAGGATATCAAATATACATCACACACAGATCTCTAAAGCATCAAGATACTAAAGCTCCATAAATAAATCCGTTAGAATCCCATGACAACGATTAGTTCATAATCGAACCACTCGTCATCATGGGATCTAATGAAACCATGATAAAACAAAGTATGAAAATATACAAATAAACCTAAGTAATTGATATGTAATGATTCTACTCCTAATGATACAAATTACAAGGGTTGGATGTGTTTATATAGGCTCTACAAGTCTTGCCTAGCAAGAAAATACCAAAACAGAATTATAATAGAATTTCTGCAAAATACGTTTCCTAAACTGATTCTGTTTTTAAGGAAAATTTGTAGCTGACTTTTCTTCATTATTTCTGGACCGTTCCAGTTGTATTTGGACCTCTGGACCACTTTAGAATGATAGAGAATTCCGTTATCTTCGCGTGGACTGCTTACGGGCCTCAAACGGAGTTGTAGAACTCAAGATATGATCAAAATAGTAAAAACTGTAATTTTTCAGCACCGCGCGCGTGCAACCTGCGCCCATCAGTCTGTTTGTCGCGCAACCTGCGCCCACCACGTGCAACCTGCTCGTACAACACATGTCCCATATTATAGAAAATCTCCCAAGCTTCGCGTGGGCAGTAAGATCGCTGAAAACGGACTTCTAGAACTCCAGATATGTCTAAAACAGTGTAGACTGCGCAACCTTCCCGGAAAATCCGAATTTTAATCAATTAATCCTCCAAAAACGACAGAAGCATCAACCTTAATCAACATTCTTGTAAATCTACACAACTAAGCAAAACACATCAAAACTACAAGAAACTTGAGTCCAAGACAATCAATTTAAGCCGATTTAGAATGCTCCAAGTGGATATAAAATCCACTTATCACACCCCCAAACTTAAACCGATGCTTTTCCTCAAGCATAAACAATTACAACTAACTAACTAACTAGTACCACTTCCGTAGGTGATCACGGTTGCATTTGGCATATGCAACAAGCCCTTTAAATCCCTAGGCAGCCCTAGTGGACGAGTAAGGTGTCGTTAGGGCCTATAGCGAATGTACCCACAAAATCCATTTAACCTAATGCAATGCAATGCAATGCATGAATGCAACTAATATGAAAAATGCAATTAATCTAGTACTAATATCCTACCATACCTTCAAATCCTCTCATGCCATATCAACTTAAGAATCAAAGTAAATACGCAATGTCTTGGTGTCGAAAGTGCAAGTATTCACATAGTCTACTCAATGAACATGCATAAGTTCTCACAAGTCCATGTCAAGTGTAAGAATAAGTTAGTAATCATGCTAAGCCTACAAGAGTGCATCTTTGAGACAAAACTCGGGATCTCATACGCAAAAAACAAGTAAACACTCACAATCCACCACAAAAGAATATTCACTCAAGAACAAGGGTAAGTGTATCACTCAATTCCAACAAAATCATAAGCATGCTTGACATTTGGTATCAATCTAACTCTTAACACAACATACATCAATGACGATAATCAAAAGGTCTTTATTTGGGTTGTAACGGGGCTAACGGGGCTAGGGACAAGGTATGTCAAATAAGCCAAAAAAGGTGAAGTGTCAAAAGCTAGTAAGTACCATAATAAATCATACACAACACCCTATTTCCCCCCCCCCCACATAATTTTTACTAAAACAAACACTCGACTAGTCGACTGAAATAGGATCACAACAAACACAAGCATGCTCTCATAATATATATTTTTTTTCTTTTTTTTTTCTCTCTCTTTTTTTCTCTTTTTTTTCGAGAGCTAGATAAAACAATAATATAAACAATAACAATGATCCCATGAATTTATTACATATGCCGACTATCAAGTAAACAACCAAACCCAATTTTTAATATTTCCCCCAAAAGTAAGACCAACAATAAACCCCTCCTTGCACACCTTATTACTCCCTTAAGCACTCTACTAGCCTTTGACAATGCAGGTTCAAATTAATGTAAGGCCAATACAAGAAAAAGGTCTAGGCAAGTAATGTGGTATGTCACCGAAAAATAGGATTAAGCTCAACGGGTTAACTAATTGATCATGTAAACATGGTGTGGTAATATGGGAAAATATGCGGTTATTCCTATTGCCTTTATCATTTTAATCGTCAATTAATGTCATGCATTTCAAGAAAGACCTCAAACAACTGCTAGCAATGCAAACAACTGCTAGCAATGCAAACAATCCGTGGACACTCAAGCAAACGAATAAATTGCAAAAAATATGCAATATGGCTCAAAATCTCACTTGGTGGAAAAACATACTCAATCCCAAGCAAAAATCTCTCTAACGCACCTACTTGTATTCAAAGCATGCAAACTAAATCATCTTGCACATATTCATGTCCTTCTAATCACTTACAACATTCAATAAGTCTACTAGCTTCAACCTACTAGTGTATGTGTATGCACAAGAACAAAGCATATCACTTCTCAATCAAAAGCGTCAACAACACAAAATTCCTATCAAGCATGGGTGAAAATGCAAACTACTATGAACTCACATGATATACGAACATAAAAACAGAATGTCCTATATGAAACAAACGTAGATAACACGAACATAAATGCATAATTTACTACTACTAATTTGCAAAGCATGAAATCCTACATGAATACAACAACTACTAATCCCTCAAACCACCCCCAAACTTAAAATATTCAATGTCCTCATTGAATGGAAGTAAATACAAGGGATAGTAGAAAACATACCTTGGGTTGCCTCCCAAGAAGCGCTTCTTTAACGTCAATAGCTTGACGTTACTTCCAAGCCTCCATTAAGGATGATAATAGTTTGCCTGATCATCTCTTCGCGACACTTCATCGTCATCACGGCGGCACACTTTCTGCCCTTTCTCCTCGCTTGGCCTATTCGTGTAACAACTCTGTCCTAATCCAATGCCTTCATCTGTTGACCTAAAATCTGTCAATTTGTAGAATAACACATACTCGCGGGCTTCACTTGAATATAATGGAGTAGGGTAAATGTAAGTTGCTGAAGCCTTTGGTTCCTCAAAGAGAACTTCCTCCATTGGCTCTAATGCGCTACCTCCATCTTTATACTCCGAGACAAGTAGAAGATCTGCATCTTTCCCATGATCATCAGTCTCTTGGTACGCACATACCAATTCTTGAAATTTATGCAGCTCAACAGTGTCTGTCCCAAATAGTGCCCTTTCCAAATCATCCACCATCCTAACATGATCAAATTCCTCACATAGCTTGTGAACACTCACCTCACCTTGGAATTTGTCTTCCTCAATTAAGCATACAGTACCTTGCTCCAAGTCACCGTTATTCTCTGGTGTTGCCTCTAGCATGAATTGTTGATTCTCTTGTTCCAAGGCACTACAAACTTGAGCAACTAGTATCCCCATAGATTTGATAGACTTCTCATGATTCTCTACAAGCATCCTAATCTCCTTCCTAATCTCCTTCAAATCATCAACCTCATCTGACTGAAAAGTAGGAATAGGTTGCTGATGTTGAAACTCTTCACTACCAAAGACATATGACATATCTGGAACATCTTGCTGGTACTGTTGAGGATGATATTGAAAATATGGTTATTCCTCATAAGTGACGTATGGATCAACTCCTACGTAGTAACAATATTGTGAGGGATCATGAAAGCCAAAACACTGCTCACATGGCTGAGGCTGTTGAATACCACCTTGATTGCTTCAGCACTGATACGTCTCATGTGCGTCCACACATAGCTCACAAACACTAACCACCTGCTGAACTCCATAGTAAGTTAGAAAATCCATCTTCAACGCCCACACTCTCTGACAAGTACCTGAAACACCAACGAACTATACAAGAATAGATGAGAAAAAGAAATCCGAGTCAGTGAACGCTAACGACCACTATTGACAAGCACATAAACCAAAAATAAAACACCGATGATCCCCGGCAGCGGCGCCAAAAACTTGTTTGCACTAAATCACGCAAGCGTACGTGGTCACAAGTAATATATGAATAAGTCAAGTTCGTTCCCACAGAGATCTGATTATGGTTTTAATTCAGTAGATGTACCTATGCAACAATGTATGATTATTATTCACTGCTAAGATAATTAACAAGATTGGGTTTTGATTAATTAAGATTAACTAAAAAGTAAATTAACAAACTAAGAATTAACTAACTAACAAGAATTGAAATCTAATTACTTCTGCAAGAGAAAACATGGAATCCTAACTTCATTAAATACTTTGCTTAGATCTGACGCCTTTAATCACTATATGCAATGGTTATGATATCTGATCAGACAACACGAAACAAGTATACGCTACTTCTCAGTATACGAATACCAAAATAACATACATCCACAAAAGAGATAGAAGATGAATAGACACCAATTATGCTTAGACCCTATATCTCTATAGAATTTGAAAACATAACGGTTGAAGAACAAGTTGTCTATCAAGATCACATAGGGCAGCATAATATCTCTATTTACGCCACAAATCATGATGTTAAAACATCAACCTATCCTATGCTAGCATGGCAAGTTCTAAATCTCAAGATCCACTCTCGTTTCGCAAGAGATTAACAAATTAGATGTTCATGACGCATCTATCAATTAAGCATAACCATACGAGGATATCAAATATACATCACACACAGATCTCTAAAGTATCAAGATACTAAAGCTCCATAAATAAATCCGTTAGAATCCCATGACAACGATTAGTTCATAATCGAACCACTCGTCATCATGGGATCTAATGAAACCATGATAAAACAAAGTATGAAAATATACAAATAAACCTAAGTAATTGATATGTAATGGTTCTACTCCTAATGATACAAATTACAAGGGTTGGATGTGTTTATATAGGCTTTACAAGTCTTGCCCAGCAAGAAAATACCAAAACAGAATTATAATAGAATTTCTGCAAAATACGTTTTCTAAACTGATTCTGTTTTTAAGGAAAATTTGTAGCTGACTTTTATTCATTATTTCTGGACCGTTCCAGTTGTATTTGGACCTCTGGACCACTTTAGAATGATAGAGAATTCCGTTATCTTCGTGTGGACTGCTTACGGGCCTCAAACAGAGTTGTAGAACTCAAGATATGGCCAAAATAGTAAAAACTGTAATTTTTCAGCACCGCGCGCGTGCAACCTCCGCCCATCAGTCTGTTTGTCGCGCAACCTGCGCCCACCACGCGCAACCTGCTCATGCAACACATGTCCCATATTATAGAAAATCTCCCAAGCTTCGCGTGGGCAGTAAGATCGCTGAAAACGGACTTCTAGAACTCCAGATATGTCTAAAACAGTGTAGACTGCGCAACCTTCCCGGAAAATCCGAATTTTAATCAATTAATCCTCCAAAAATGATAGAAGCATCAACCTTAATCAACATTCTTGTAAATCTGCACAACTAAGCAAAACACATCAAAACTACAAGAAACTTGAGTCCAAGACAATCAATTTAAGCCGATTTAGAATGCTACAAGTGGATATAAAATCCACTTATCAAATCTCCTTTCTATCATAGAACTTTCCATGAATTTGCAACTCAGCTATCAGCTTACTGAACCTTTCAAACATGTGTGTAAGTTCTTCGCCTGGTTTCGCCATGAAGGCTTCATATTGTGATACAAGAATTTGTCTTTGGTTCTCGCGAACTTCTTCACTTCCTTCACACAGCAGCTCTATCTTGCTCCACATTTCTTTTGCAGATTTGCATCCCATGACATTACCACACATGGCTTTGTCTAATGTAAGTGAGTCGAGCAAGATGAGTTGTAAATAGTCATCCAAGACTACTTTCTCCTTTTCGGACTCTGTGTACTCTGAAAGCTTCTTTGCAACCCAGTGGGCTGGAATGGTTTAACCATTCTCAGTAGCAGCAGCTACTTCCTTCTGAGGTATGAAGGGGCCGTTCTCAAGAATTCCCAAATACAGTGGATGGGCAGCTTTGATAAATAACAAGATTTTTCTTTTCCAGAAATTGTAGTTCTCTTTATCAAAGACTGGAATCTTGATTCCACTTGACTTCTGAATACTCGTCATGATCTTCAGATTTGTGTATCAATCTGTACGCTCTGATACCAGTTGTTGGTCCCGGAGTATTGCAGAAGGGGGGGTTGAATGCAATACTGATAAAATCGAATCTTTAAATCAACAACGAAAATAAAGATTATAGATTATCAGTATATGTATGCAAGCAATAAGTGAAACAAGATTTCTCACAAAATAAATGTTTTATTTATTTTGTGTGAAGTGTTGCTACAACCTGGAGAGAGTTTCTCCAGCTTCAATATCTCAAGAGATACAGATTGTTTTGTGTGCGTACATGAATAGAAATGAATCTAAGATGTATCTAAGTAGACTAGATACTCTGTTGTCCCTACCGCATGGGGTGTTGAGCTACTGTCGTTTTCAAGTGGCAATTCATTACAATTTTCACACCCATGTGACTTTCCCTAATTGCTATACAGATAGGATAAACCTTATAAGTAAAGCAACCTAGATTCTTTCTATTTCTAGCTAATACAATTCTAGTAGATGTGGATATCACATGCTCCTCGAATTGACCAGCCTTGTCTTGTGAATCTCTTAAGCTTCTATCGTAATCTTGCAGGTCTGCTACAAACGATAGTGTGTTGAAGCAAATCTGTTTCTTGAGAAAATACCCAATTCAAATAATTCAAAGTGACAATAACCTTAATCTCAAAGTCTGCTGTCAAAGGAATATTCAGATGTTGACAGTACTAGCTCCCGCCAATGTTGCTGTCGGAGCTCCAGACTTGCTGTCAAGTATGAGAGTGTTACTGTCTCTTGCTTCGGCCAATGTTGCTGTCAAATGTAGCTTTGTCGTGACTTTGCAACATTTGTCTTCTTGTAACATTACTGTCAGGGACATGACAGTAACTTTTATTCTTGCTGTCTTCAGAATGCATTCCTTGAGGCTTGAACAAACATATGAACTTCTCCCAAATCATACATTTATTACATGACATCAATTATTCGAATACGAAGACATACTCTGGCTGTGACAGTATGTTCAACTTAGTAAAAACTAAGTATAGGAAAATATATTTAAGTTGTCTCTATGCTATCAACCATAAATCCCAACAGTAAGTTTGTCAAGGTAATATCTTCTTTACTAATCATTCATTTTTACTTATTATAACTGGTTAGTACTTGCTCTGTTTGTTGGATGATGAATTGATTATGATGTGATAATTTGAGCTCTTGGGATCCATGAATGGTTGTGTTTTCAAGATTTTATATGCATACACATGTGTGTACTTATTATACTATACAAAGTAGTAGGAGTATTATAAATAAATGAAAGAGTGATTAGATTTGGGTGCTTCTGTTCTGTACACACTCCTTTGATCGAAACAAGGTGACATCAAATTAGCAACAGACTGCTGTTTGTTTTTACTCTATTTTTTATAAATGAGGGAAAAGAAATTGCCTTTTACTTTTGTTTTTTTTACTGTTCTTGGCAAGGAATTGCCAAAAGGGCAAAAGTTTTAAGGGTTTTGATCCCTGACAATCATTTGTCAGGGAGCTGTTATATAACAATCGGTTTCTAAACCGTTGGATCGTTGATCCAACGGCCCCCTGGATTACAAAATTTTTTTACTGTCCGCTATAATTTTCCGCGGATAGGCAGATTGCCTGTCCGCGGAAAATTTTCGCGGACAGTAAATTTTTTTTTTTTTAATCTCAACCGTTGGATCAACGATCCAACGGCTGTAGAACCGATTGTTAAATAACCGGTCCCTGACAAACGAGGACCCAAGTTTTAAACTGCTGATTCTTTCTGATTTACTTATGTGCACACAAACAAAATAAGGATAATGTTATCTTTCTACAATTAAATAATATATTGAAAAAAATTATGAGCATTCAAGTAACATTGTTTAATTGCTTTTCTGTAGGAGAATAAAACTTGTTGTCTACATTTATTTTTAAAATTAATTGAGTTAGTGTTGAAGTGTATAAGAGTGTCAACACAAGAGTATACTTTAAATAGTAGTAATGTACATCTTTTGTAAGTTCATAACTTGGGACAAGAAGTTGAAGTCTCACAAAAACAGACCCTAAAACTTTGGGCGGATTTTCCCAAGTAAAAATTATACAACAGAATATTATTTACACCTTTAAACAGTACATACATGAGTTACATACATGTTCAGCTACTTCCAGATGGTCCAAAGTACATGCAAATGGGAGGATCAATCCTGAAAATGGAGAGAACCGCAGATGGTACCGTCCATATTCCATCACCGCATATCAACCCTGAAGCAACAGCACCGGCATAATCTTCTGAGCTCTTTCTATTCACTTGCTCCCAGACATACAAAATAACTGTTCCAACAAACATGTCAATTGCAAAATATGCTCCGATATAAAATGGAACTGCCATTGCCATTGGTATAGGGATGAACTGGGAAAACTTTGTAGGGGTCACATCCCTTAGCAGATTTATAAGTAGAGCTGCCACAAAGAATCCACAACATAAAGCCAAGCAATGCTTTGGAAGCTCAGAAAACCCCTCAACTCCAATGATGGCCATTTCTCTAAAGATGACGGCATATGGCGCCTTGTAGGGACTATCGGGGGTTCCAACTTCAAAAGCACTCCAAAACAACCAAAATGTGAGGGGTGCAATGATACATCCCATAGCTGTTCCAATTACTTGACTCACAAACATAGACTTAGCTGAAGATAGTGTGAGATACCCTGTCTTAAAATCTTGCATTAAATCAGCTGCAGTGGAAACAATAGACATCATAACTCCACAAGAAGCCAGGCCAGCTACAACTCCTCCATCACGTCCAACCAATGAAGCAATGATGAAAAGACCTATCTTGCCATATGTTGAAGCCAAGTTCCAGTCTGTGAGCCCAGTACCATATGAATTGCAGAATGCAAGGGCGGGGGCAATAATGTACGCGCAAAGGACTAGATACCACTTCAGGGGTGGAAAGATTTGTGGCATCACAGTAATAGATATTGCAGCTAGACCCACATATCCAGAAGCTGCAACCCAGTTTGGTATCCCATCCTTCAGAAAAATCATATCTTGCTTTTTCTTCTTCAATAATAAGATAGAAATCTCACTGTCTGTTAAAACATGGACATTCAAAGTCAGCAAAAATCTTGAATGCAAGTAGCAAGTCATTGCTTATCAATTTCCAAGACTTAATGTAAGACATGATTTGCCAAATGCCAACTGGCTCCTATGAGTGTAAGGTTAAGGCATCTAATAGGCAGCTATGAGTGTAAGACATGTTGCCAGTTGTTAAGTACCAACTTCTCAATTTTGTTTTCTTTGCTGAGTCAATAACCTCTCTTATTAAATTGGAACGAATTGTATATTAACATCATTCTGGCTAATATTTTCAGGGTGTCCCCTCAACTTATTATGTCCCAAGGATGTTAGTGTTTGTCAACTGAGTTGAGGGCTCTCGTAAGCACACTCAATCTCTCAACCCATACACTCGCCAAGACATTAACCAGATAGACTAGTTCTATTAGTCATATAGCCATGACAGTCATAACCTCTCCACTTATCCGTCATTAATGCTTTATGGGTTAAGGATACTCTATACGTCTTTGGCAGTGGTGATCGTCACGCATGGGAAGCATGAGTGCCGGTGCGGGGGTGCGTTGATATGGGAATTCGGCAAATCCAAAAATATGGGATTCGGGGGGGGGGGGGGGGGGGGGGGGGGGGATCCGCAAATATTAAAAATATATATATATTTAATATATATTTCAAGAGTTGCATTAAAATAAATATCCAAATAAAAAAGTTCATTGTTCTTAACAATTTATATAATAATTACTCAATAACACAAAGGATGCATTATAAAGTAGTTAAGTAATTGAGTAATTATCAGAGCAAGACTATATTAGCTATCCTTTATTCACAGTCCACGCCATTTCCTCACCCATCTACGCAATACCACGTACCCCCCCCCCCCCCCCTTTCAAGTGCGGAGGTCACTTGGCGGGTGAGAGAAAAACCCCGCAAGCGCAGTGCGGTGGGTGAGAGACGAATCCCTACTTCCTAGCTAGGAAGCTTATGAAACCTGAAATTCCTTTGTAAATTCTCAAAAGTTGCACGGTTTAGAAACAGGATCTTGCACACCATGCCATGATATAGAGGGCATAAACAACTGAGCCATGAGTAGTTTTATTAGATGAAACTGAGTGATAATACCTTGTACAGTGTTAATGATGACGAATTAAGAAAAGAGTTAGGCTCACATATGTGATATGACTCACCAGCAATCTCTTTTACATGAGGAAGATTTTGTTCTTTTTTGTTGATCTTAGACACTTCCTTGATGGTAATGGCTATTATCTTTGTCAAATTGTATAGGCCATCACCCAGAATTATAGCAATAGATATGAAGACCTATAAATGTAATAAAGTCGTAAATAAATCAAGTTAGCATAAAAGTATAAACATCAACTTCAATAGTATTTCAGTAAACAAAGTCATGTAAACATTGAGCAAGTTATCTTAGCAATTGTTTAAGCTTTACAGTAGTAACCTTGAAGATAAATGAAATAAGGCAAAAATCATAGTTAAAACAGAATTGCCAGTCGGGAACAAAAAATAGTAGTAGCTCAAACTTCAAGACAGTGATAAGACTGAAACTGGTGCAACCCATTGCTCACACATTCATTAGATGTAACTCTTATCATCGTGATGAAATACATATTGTACGGTAAAAACTGAATTGAATGTTTTGATGTATAAGACAATTCATTACCAATACTTGGTTCTAACAAGGAAAAATGCGGGAAAATACCTTGTACCCGTAAAGACCCTTGAAGTCGTTGCTGCCGAGGTCAGCTGGATACCAATCTCCAGCATGTTGAGAAACAAAAGGCCAAAGTAGACCCCACGATACAATTGCCCCAAAAAGAACTGAGCAATTAACAATGTGAGAGCATATGAAACCACATCCAACATAAGTTGGACTGAAGTCAAAATAGAACCTGCACAATAATGACAAATGATGTTAACAATCAGTAGTTCCAGCCCTCTATTTATGTAAAAAAATCTGTTTCAACATGCAGAAAAATCCTCCAAAATGTGACATGTTACAGCCTTGCAAAAAATAACTTACAGCATAAAAATCCAGGATATGCTCCGCCTAGTACTATCTTTCTTTTTAAGTTGAACAAACATTGAGCCAGACTTAGTAAATACCAATTCAGAACTTCTTTGATGTTTCGAATTTCAATGGTACTTCAGTAATTTAACAATTTACCAGACTTTGGCATCCATATATACAATGTTTGAGGAGCTGACATATGTAAATTTCATGTGTGACCTCAATAACATGAAGCGATTTCACGTCTCCTTGTACCCTTTAAGTTTAACCTTCCACCTTCCACATATTCAAAAAGTAATTCTTAAATCTTTATTTCATACTTTCATCACACATCAGTATAACTAGTATACAATGCCTGTCTCTTGTGCAAAATACTGCATCGTTCACGTCACTTTAAGTTAAAATCAAAGACATGCACATATAGGCATATAGCCTTATTTTTATATTTTGAGTAACACACACACACACACACATATATATATATTTACTAGACTATTTAGGAATTTATGCTGTCCCACTAATATTAGGATCGATTATCCTATGCATTGCCCATATCCTAAGGCAAAATGCCATGAGGCTGAATCCTCACTCCTGCCTCTCCACATACTTAAAAATCTAGAGTGTTGCATAACATGTAAGATAACTTAAATAAACAAAAAATTATAAATAAAAGTATGACAAAAAATGAGACAGTTATTTAACAAAGGGGGTTATAAAGGGTTAAAAACTTTTTTTTCTAAAGTAACAAGTGCTAAGAGCTTCATAGAATTGTGAGCATTTATCTTAATGTGAACATAGGCTTACGTGTTTCTGAACAGTGTCAATCCTAAACTGGGAAAGTTATCAAACCCACAAGAATCTCCAATGCCACTGAAAAACCATTTAAAGCAGCTAAAGCAAAAACTTATGCTCAAATACTTCCCAAGACAGCTTACTTGTTTCCTGTTTGGAGAAAACACACATTGTTAGGATCTGATAAGAAAGTATTAACAGAGATGTATATGCTTAAACTTTGATAAGAAGCTATATACATGTTAATCTTGTCACTACAGGAACGGATACATACATATTTCACAACTTTTTTTAACCATATGTGACAAGCTAGTGAAAAAAACAACAATAAGAAATCAAACATAAGGAAAGGGATGACATTCAGAAATTGCCAGAAAAAAGTTTGGATTCACTAATGAATCAGGGCAAGAGTGGGACAATGTGAATGAAGTCACTCTGCATAAACCACTAGGGAAATGTGTCCAGCTATCTAGATATACCAAGATTGTTCTTTTTACAGATTACTGAATCATTCAGGACATTGAATTAATAGCTGAAATTTCGGTACAATATTTTAAAGTCTGTGATAACGATTTCACCACACGTAAGACAACTGACGAACTAAACGCAAATAATCCAAAATATTGAAAATAAGTTTTGTCTTTATATTATTGAGTTTTGTTTTTATAATCCCATGTAACCAATTTGATTAGCAATAAGGATTTAGCACTCGACAAAATTTTCAAAAAAAAAGAAAATTAATACATGCAAGACACTTACCCTGCAAGCTCAGCTCCAGAATTTGTGTGGAAGCTATTGATCAGCATTGCTGTTGCGGTGCCACTGGGGTATGTAAGGTTATCATCCATGACCATTATCTGAAATCAGCGTTAAATTAATAAATAACACAAAAGATAAAAATCAAAGTTGGTTAAAAGAATTCAGTACATTGATGGGAACGCATACCAATCAAGAAAATCTACACACATTCCATACATACTTGCAAGAGATAGTAAACAAGTAACTGTGAGTTTAAATTTTGCATGAAAATTCTATCATCACAATTCACAAATGTTCTGGATTATGAACATCTCACTAGCAACATCAGCAGTAAAAAATAAATATGAGATAAAGCAATAGAATATACCTTGCGAAGTGGAACAAGACTGAAAAGGCCAAGAAAACTGACGACAAAGATGAAACCCATCATCCACAACAAGCCTGGGTTCTTGACATCCTCTGCTCGGTTACCAGGGTAGTCCACACCAATTAATTTATATGTTCTCTCATCCAATGCAATCAAATACGACCCAAAACCGCCTGACATACAGTGAAAAATGAAGCAAACTTGAGATCTCTGATGAGCGAAAACGATTTCAACTCATCGCCGGGAAACAAACTACTGTAAATCTATAATGATAAGGTGCTTGTATTTACTAAGGGTTAATAATCAAATTGGACACTGAAGTGAAAACCAGTTATCATTTTATTCACCGATCTCAACAGGGTATATCATTTAAATCACCGAAGTCACATAAATATCAAACGGGTACGCCTAAATATGTGTTTGGGGAGTATTAATGGTCTTTTATTAAGTTCTACACATTTTTTTGGCAGGCTACCACAACCAAATGTAAAGTTCTAAACTCCCAAATCTCATATAATTTATTCAGATTAAAATATATATATATATATATATATATATATATATATATATATATATATATATATATGTACTATTATATTTTAATTTTTTTTAGTTATTATTCTTTGATTCAACTTAAAAAATATCAAAAATAGTAAAATTCTTTTTTATTTGCAGAATACCACCTAGGAATAAAATTTTATATATAGTTTAATTGTCCATAATTTTTACAAATTTCAATAATTTATAAACTTATTTTAACTTATTTTTTTGGGTTATTAAGACAATAGGACATTGGCCCTCGAACTTTCAAACGTTTATACACATAAACCCTCAAAGAAAAAAAAATGTATCTTCTTACCCCTTAAGTATGTCCTTTGTACATCTCGGCCCTATTTCCGTTCAAATCGGCCAAATTTTTAATATCGCCAATTCTAGTAAGGGCAAAAAAGTAATTTTCACTCTTTTTTGGTAATATTGAATAAGCGAATGAACACATTGACCGTTGAAGTATGGCTGTTTGTACGTACAGATTAACACATTCAGAAATTTGAATCGGATCAACTTTCGGTTATGATAGATCTGGATGTAGGATCGGATCTAATCAAATATGATTATGTCAAGTCTAGCTCGGATTAAAATCGAATGAATTTTGAAATATAATCGGATTAAACATGGTTCACAATAAATTCAATTTTGGTTTTTTTAAATGCCAATTGTTTGATTACAATCCTTATTAATCTTGGATTAACTTATTTTTTTCAAACTAAAATAAAGGTCTTTAAGTAAGTTTGTCAAGGTAATATCTTCTTTACTAATCATTCATTTTTTTTAATTTGGAAAAAAATCTTATTATTAAATGTAATATTTTTAACACAAAATTATGCAAATTTTTGATTAAATAATAATGTTACTTTTTTGACATAAAATCATTTTAAATATGAACTTTGGTTATGACTCTTTTAATTTAGTGATTAAAAAGTGAGTTAATGTACATGGTATATAGGCTATAACCCGTAAAAGTTATAACAACTAGACTAAAATTCAATTCACCGTTTTTTAGATTATGATTTATATCGAATTCCGTACTTCGAGCATATTCGATTCTATGTACTTCAGGTCAAGTATGGACACATTTTACCAGGTCTGGTCATATTCAAAATAAAAATTATTTAGAAAATAACTTTTTTTTATAAATGTGTTAATTTGTACAAATAATCATACTTCAAGGGTCAATATGTACATTGAGCTATGTAACGTTACAAAAGCACTGAAAATTACTCATTTACCCCTCAGCCAATATATCAATATAATCATTTTGGCCGATTTGAATGGAAATAGTGTCGGGGTGTACATCGGGCATACTTTAGGGGCATGGAGGTATGTTTTTTTTTTCTTTGAGGGTTTATGTGTATAAACGTTGAAACTTCGAGAGCCAATGTCTTAATAACCCTTATTTTTTTATATAAAACTTGGCAAAAGTGATATTTATACCAACTTAAGTGATTTAAATGATACACCGTTGAGATTTGTGAGAAAAGTGATATCTGGTCTCCACTTCAACGACCAATTTGATATTTATCCTATTTCCTAATGCTGGTTTTGATTTCATTAACTTGTAACTTTTTTTGATAATTGAACTAATGCAACAGAATAATGAATAGCCAAGTACCTCAAGGATCAAAAGTTATAATTAATAAGGCAAATGTTTTAAGTGCCGAACATGAATAGAATTATAAGTGTCTCACCACATAAACTATACAGATATCAGTTGGCCAATTAGGTTATAAATATGATTCTTAGAACGGTAAGTCGACTGGACAAGAGTCAGACTAGACGTCTACTAATCGTCTACTAATCATCTGCTAGTTAAAAAGAATACATTATAAACATAAGAGTAGTACTTGCACTTTAAACGATATATCACTTGCAATAGGCAATTTCACAAATTTGTCTATTCTAGCTAATTTTTTGACATAATTTTGCTCAGTTCACATTTTAAGAACTACATATATATTTTATATGTTTGATTCAAACCAAATATACAGTTCCTGGAATAAGAATTAGATGAAACGTCCTAAAAAATATACTCCCTCCGTCCCTTTTTATATGACCCTTATTCCTTTTTGGGACGTCCCAAAAAGAATGAACCTACTTTACTTACTATTTTTTAACACTACTTTTCACTATTACACCCACTACTTCTCCATTTTATACTCTTTTTTATATTAAATAAACACTATTATACCCACTACTTTCCTCCACTATCTCAAATATATTATTAAATATTGACATGTCCTACCATTTTACTCACTTTTCAACTAACTTTACTCTCTTTTTACTATATTTTCTTAATCTCCGTGAAAGTCAAACAAGCTCGTATAAAATGGGACGGAGGTAGTAGTTGTTATAGATGAAACATGTATAAATGTAACTGAATGTGAACTCTAGTATTGCAAATGATAGTTTTGAAAGTATAATATTGCAAGTCAAATGTTGGTGAAAGTGCAAAGTACACATGATGCACTTCACTCTAACAGAATCGTTCATTTCTATTACGAAGGTTGGGCCAATGGGCCATCTGGTTTACCAAAAGGCTTCTTCCACTTATAGTGATTACTTAGTGCCCATTACTGCCATTATATGTAACTCAAAAGTTAAGGATTGCTTATAACATTACTCTCGGACAGTTTAAGAAAAAGTAAAAGTGACTTATAAAGCAACAAATCAAGGTTCGAAAAGCGAATAATTTAGAATTTTCACCCAACTAAATTGTCACAGTATTTGTGATTCCAATAATGCATAGTGCGCCAAACACTGAACCTAGCATTCTTACAACGTCAAACCACACACATTGTGATATTACATACATGGAGACAAAAAAAAAAAACTAACAGGGGTGACATAAATCTGAATTAGGGTCGTTCATTAACGTGTCAATTTCACATTATTCCAAAACTTACTGAAATTTGTTAAAAATGAATAAATAATCTTCAATTGAAAAAAAAATCATAACTAGTCATTTTGATTCATGTATTCACGAATTTCATCACTTAAATCGAGCCGGGATTTAAACATTGCTCACCCCTAAACATAAAAATCAAAACAACTAACAGACACACAAAAACATTAAACAATTTCACAATTTTCAAGCAATATCCAATATCCATAAATATATATATATATATATAGGGTTGGACTCCATAGCAAACACTTATATAATAAAACAACAAAGAACACCTCATATCTAATAGATCCATTGCCCCTGGCGGGGCCACCCAATACAAAAAGTTCTTATTTTTTTTAGGCTCTATCCATCCAGAAAAAAAAAAAATTGAAAAGTTATTGTTCATCGATGCGTCATGATGACGTCATCAGTGACGTCATCGATGAACACTAACTTTTCAATTTTTTTTTTTTTTGCTGGATGGATAGAGCCTAAAAAAATAAGAACTTTTTGTATTGGGTGCCCCTGGCGGGGCCAATGGATCTATTGGAATAAATGATTTTATAGTGTTTTTTATTGTTTGTTATATAAGAGTGTTCTATATGGAGCAAAGGCATATATATATATATATGGGTCCTGGTCCCTGACAATCATTTGTCAGGGACCGGTTATTTAACAATCGGTTCCACAGCGGCTGAGATTAAAAAAAAAAATTTTACTGTCCGCTATAATTTTCCGCGGATAGGCGAACAGTAAAAAAATTTTGTAATCCAGGGGGGCCGTTGGATCAACGATCCAACGGTTTAGGAACCGATTGTTAAATAACCGGTCCCTGATAAATGATTGTAA
The DNA here is from genome assembly GCA_037693485.1 of Kitagawia praeruptora. NCBI lineage: Eukaryota > Viridiplantae > Streptophyta > Magnoliopsida > Apiales > Apiaceae > Kitagawia > Kitagawia praeruptora. Next base: position 76,943,646 of record CM075354.1, read on the forward strand.
GGGACCAAAATCCTATATATATATAAAGGGTTCAAAACACATACCACTAAAAGCAAGGCCATAGCAAGCAACAACACAAGTCTGAATAACAGTATTCTCTTGTCTAGTAAAGGGCTTAACAGAAAAGCCCAACTTCGTCAAAAGTTCAGTCCAAGACTTGACCATAAAAAAGCCCAACAACCCAGCAGCAACATTAAGAGATGGAATGATCCCAACTGTAAGATTAAGCTTATGAGTGATTACACAAAAAAGGGTACCCAAAACACCACTCACAACCAACCCTCGTACTGTAATCTGGTCTTTCCATCCTGGGATTACTTCTGAATCAAGGGCCTTGATCTTTTCAGCATCACCATCATGATGAATCAACGGCTCAGATATCTCTATGCTTGAGGTTCTTTCAGTACCCATTTGGAAAACTGGAGGACTTTGACCCCAGATCTAGATTTAAGAAAATGAATATACTTGCCTTGCGTTATGTACACAACTTTCTAACTGGTTTTGGAGACGTGCCTATGTGTGATGCCGGCTTTACAGGATATAAACAGGAATTTGAGCCGTGCGCGTGTGCAATTATTTGTCATATAAATTTCACAATAGATTTTATGATCTTAATGATAAAATATCTGAGAAAAATCATTAAAATTGTAAAATCTATTATTAGTATAAAATTTATATAACGAAATAAGGATCTTGCTAAATACAATTCAAAATTACTAAATTCAGTTCCTTGAAATTATTTAAATATCCTTTTAATTACATGATTGCTAAATGCAATTCAAGATTACTCAACACAGTTTGGATATATTATGCTCACTGTTCTAAAAATCCCCGATTTAACCGATTAATCCCCGATTAATCTCCTGTAAGTTAACCAACCGATTCGATTTTTGAAATACGATTAATCCTCTTAATTTATTTAAAATGATATATTTAATTGTAAATTAGACTAATATATTAAATATCATTATAATATCCGATTAATGATCCGATTAATCCGTTCGATTAATCCCCACCTACCCGATTAGGCGCTAGGCGGTATCCCAACCGTCCTGGACCGCCTAGCAATTTCCGGAACACTGACTATGCTATTGTCCTTTTTATCCTTTTGTGTAAAGTTTTTTGTGTAAACAATTAATATATTCACCTTTAATAACTTTACCAACTCATATACATTTAATTTATTTTTAATCATTTATATTCTATCTACAAAATACAATGTATTTAATAATTTATTTATATTTATATTTTCTTAATATATTAATTTATATTTTCTAGATTAATCTAATTAATTATAATTAGATTTTTCATATTTAATATAATGTACTTGATAATATATTTTATATTAATTTTTTTCCAATACATTAATTTATATTTTTTAGATTAATCTAATTAGTAATAAGATTTTTCATTTGTCAAAAAAAAAGTAATAAGATTTTTCATATTCAATATATTTAATAATGTATCTTATAGAACAATTTCATTATACATCTATCACTCCCTGAGTCCCTTCCTGCGTGCTCTCCACTCAATCACCTATCTGTGTAGCACTGTATGTATTTAATTCAATTCGTAACACCTGTTCAGTGGTTCTGTTATGGAATCTACTCAATATTTTAAATCTATATTTTATCTATATGAGGTACATTTATTAAGATTTTATATGTTTAAAGCTCTAAAGGGTATAAACTCACTCAATCACCTATCTGTGTAGCATTTGATGTCTGTATGTATTTAATTCAATTCGTAACACCTGTACCTATCTTTGTAGCATTTGATGTCTGTATGTATTTAATTCAATTCGTAACACCTGTTTAGTGGTTCTGTCATGGAATCTACTCTATATTTTTAATCTATATTTTATCTATATGAGGTACATTTATTAAGATTTTATATGTTTAAAGCTCTAAAGGGTATGTTTTCAAAAAAAAAAAAGCTCTAAAGAGTATAAACGTAAAATATTAGTGTGTATTGAATAAATGTAAACTGCATTAAATACCTAAAAAAGCATTAAATGAATGTTTGACTATTTTAAGATTAAACTATACTAGTAGTACAATGTAAGAGCATCTCCGATGGAGAAAACCTCTTAGCTAAAATCACAAATATATTACCATAAATAAACTTTTAGAAATTATGTAAAAAAAAATATCACTCCAATGGAACATTACTGTTAGCAAAAAATTTAGATAATTTCTTTTCATTGGCTATATTTGGCCAACCTCTAGAGACTTGTAAGAAAGATTTTACATGATCTATTACCTTAAAAAAAATAGATTCTATTAATAATAACCTGAAATAATAATAGCATATTATATTTACAATATATACAACATTATAGCCAATATATCATTGGACCACAACTTCTTACAGGTTCAACAAATTTTACATAATCAATATTTTATCTGATTTAGCCAACCATTTTTAGCTAATACCATTGGAGATGCTCTAAGCTCGTCAATCTGTCCTACTTTAGCAAAAGAATAGCTAAATTGTATGAACCACTTTGACCTTAACGGAGATTAATAAATGGTAGTAGAAAAAGAGTAAAGTTAGTTGAAAAGTGAGTAAAGTGGTGGGATCTATCATTATTTAATACTAGATTTAAGATATGGAGGAAAGTAGTGGGTGAAATAGTGTTTTTTTTTTTAAAAAAAGTAGAGAAGTAGTGGGTGTAATAATGAAAAGTAGTGTTCAAAAATAGTAAGTATATTATGTTCATTCTTTTTGGGACGTCCCAAAAAGGAAAGAGGCTCACATAAAATGGGACCAAGGGAGTACATATTAAATAAAATATTTGTGTCAAAAAAAATTTAAAGAACAATTTCTTTATACAAAATAATGTTACTATTAAATTTATTAATTTTTCTATCAATCAATATTGTAATATATACTTAGATGAAATCACAAATTTTTTGTTTTTATTACACTTAAATAATTAAACTAATAGATATGTTAATTTTATTAAATCTTAAAATCATAGTGATATCGGCTGGAAATAAATGCCGAAAATACATTTAATAACACATTAAATGAACCCAGGAAGGTCCAAGGTCAAAGCCCTATTGTGAGGCCCAAAACCCTAAATCCAATAATAAATTCGTAGCTACTAAATCAGCCAAATAAAAGACTCCGTTATTGAGTCCAAAAGGGAACCAAATCATCTTTGGAGTGGCCTCCAAGGAATACAGCTGTAATGCTTATCCATCCTCCACCCGGAAGGATCTAGAAGTTGGGCCTAAGTTGTGCCTTGCCCACCAAGACACCCAATCCTACCCTAATTCTAGGGTTCTCATCACCTATATAAGGATCTGATTCCATACAACCAGAACTACGTTTTTTGGCTTGATTCTTGATATTTGCAAGATACGTAGGCATCTTGTGAGGACAGGTTAAGTCGCGAAACACTCGATCAGCCAAAAAATCTCGAATCTCTTTTCAACCCTAGCATTCAATACACCATACTTTTCGTTCCACAACATTTGGCACCGTCTGTGGGACACGAATATCAACCATGGTTACCACCAGAAGAACACCAGCACTCTCTGAAACTAACACCAACACCACTGCACCCCCGATCGGGGAACAACAACCCCCAAGGACGAATTCCCAGACGCAAGTTACTCAGACTCAAGGGATCGAAACACAAGCTCATGGATCGTTACCTTTGGTGACGAATCCCACTACTCAAGGGACGAATCCCATACAGATGATAGTCTCCCCTCTTGGAGGTCAGTCCATTCCCCCCACCGCCCAGATCTCTACTACCGTGATTCCAGCAAGCACGAACCCGATGTATGGGTTGCCAAATTATCCCCCTTATCAGCCTGGGCCAAGTGGTCATGCTCTCCAGATACGCTATCCGTACGTCCCACCTTACATAAGGGGTTTGGGACCTAATCACGGCCAACAATATCAAGATTACTCTGGTCCGTATTCTGATGATTCGTCCTCGGAAGATGAGAATATACCCCCAGGAGGCGTCGACCAGGTAAGGAACCTATTGGACAACATCGTCGAAGGATCCATGATGGACCCCCCCTAACAGCTGCTGAAAAAATTAAGGCTCATGAGGCAAAGATACAGAAACTGAGAGAGGACATAAAACGGGAGCAACAAAGGCAGAATCAGAATCGACCTCCACCAACGACAGGAGGAAAAATTCCATTTGTTGATTTGGAAGAAACCCCGAGGAGAGAAAGGAGGGCTGAGATCCCAAGGGTTGAAACCCCTAGAGGCAATCCCAAAGACCTAATGCCCCTCGGAGATCCTGATGATCCGACACCTCCGTTTACAGAGGAGGTAATTAATGCACACATATCCCAGAAGTTCAAAATGCCCACCATAAAGGCTTACGATGGAACGGGAGATCCCGCTAATCATGTAAGGACATTTTCAAACGCGCTACTATTGCAACAAGCAAGTGATGCCTGATAGAGTATATTTTTATATATATTCTAGATGATTTTATTCTCATATTTATTGTGTTTTGCATTGATTTGGATTTTTATTTAATAGATTTTATTGTTTTATTGTAGGAAATAAAGAATTCATGACTTGGAAGGATTTGGAGCAAAAAGAGGTATTTTGGAGATAAAATAGGAGAAAATTCGTATTATTGGGCTACACGGGCTGTTTAACACTGTTTGGGCCATATCTTGAGTTCCAGAAGTCAGAATTTGACGATCTTACTATCCACGCGAAGCTTGTGGAATTATCTTTAATTTAGAGGTGGTCCAGTAAGCAAAATCCAACTGGAAGAGCCCAGAAACAGAGGAGAAAAAGAAGTGACGAATTTTACAAGAAAATCCTATTCAATTATGGATATCTTTTTGTAAATTGATTAGGATATTAAAAATACCTTTATTAGGAGATAGAAATCAGATTTTATGATTGGTTTTTTATTTATTAGAACGTGAGGAGGAGATAGAGATACACGTATACTTTTACTTTTTAAAAAGCTAGGGTTTTGGTTTTTTCTCTCTTCATCTCTTCCTTTGTAAACACTTGGTTAATTAAGCTTGGATTCATTGTTCTTCGTTAATACAAAGTTTAAGGTACTCTTTATCTCATCTTGTTTATTAGTATATGTTATATATGGATTTCTTCATTATTTTTGTTGTTCTTAATCATAGTATGAGTGAGTAGTTTAATTCTAGGGTATTAAGGGGAGCCATGTTTGCACCATGATTTGGGCTTAATTTGATTAGTAAATTGATGGGTAGAGAGTAATTCTGATTGATATGTTATAATTCTTAATTTGTGTAATTGCGCAATATCACGGATTAATTGATTGCAATAGGAGTAATAGATCGAAAGATTTTACTACTAGAGGCTTACATACAATTAGCGGAATTGAAGGTGATTGTGAAAGCATCATTAGATATTCTGAGAGTGTTAATGCTTGAAAAAGATTAACCATTGCTTTAATTACTTAATCCCATTAAAAAGCTATACCTTTGTGATTTAAAACCTAGATCCCTTAATTAATTGATTTAAAACCTTTATTAAATTTGTTTTAGTAGTCAACACAATTCTCCAACAATCGTTTGTGACTGAGAACAATTGATAACAACTGAATTGAGATTGAAACTGTCTCCTTGAGGAATCGACCCGTATTTGCTAATATCTACTACAATAGATACCGTACGCTTGCGGTTAGACGTAATTTAACATATCAAGTTTTTGGCGCCACTGCCGGGGAGACGCCTAGTTTCCATTATTTTAGTTTGATTGTTTTAAATTGTTTCTCTTGTCTCTTTGGAACTCTTGTTCCAACTGAGACCGATCTTACTACTTTTCCTTGTTTAGTTGTTGATGCCCAGGACCAGGTCTCAAACGAAAGAAGATCAAGCGAAAGAGGATACAACTACTCTTAGTCCAGATTCTAGAATTACTTGTCAACAATACATAGATCAACAAAGGAAAGAGAAGCAGCAAAAGATACCTGAACCAAAGATTGAGATGGCAGACCCTCCCAAATCTTTGAAGAACTACTCACAGCCCTCTCCGAGTGGGGTACCTACTGGCCTTGCTATGCCAGCGATTCAAGCAGCAAATTTCGAGATCAAGCCTGCTTTACTCACTATGATCCAACAGAATCAATTTGCTGGGCTTGCCTCTGAAGACCCTACAAATCATCTGCAACAATTTCAACAGCTCTGTTCTACAATTAAACATCAGGGAGTCACTCTAGACCAGTTGAAAGTCATGTTGTTCGGTTTCTCTCTTCATGATAAAGCTCAAAAGTGGTTGAACAATATTGACTTGACCAAGTGGGATGAGATTGCTCAAGCCTTCTTAACTGAGTTCTTCCCTCCCAACAGAACCGACAATTTGATCGACAAGATGATGGGTTTTAAGCAAGATTATGGTGAATCTCTACGGGATGCTTGGGACAGATTCAAGGATTATCAACGTCCATGCCCTCACCATGGTCTTGAGAAGTGGTTTCTGCTTAAACGCTTCTACAATGGTCTTGATCCTGAAACAAAAGGTATGGTTGATAACGCTGCAGGTGGCGTGTTTTTAGACAAAGGAGTTGATGATGCACATGCTTTTCTTTCAAATTTGGCTGCCAATCACTTCAGTAATCCGAGAGCAACCAAGAAAGGGGGTAAACTTGAAGTGGATGCATATTCTCTATTATCATCTCAACTCGCTGCACTGACTCAGGAGATCCACTCATTGAAGACATCTCAGCCCTCTACTCAACCTATGAGTATCAATGCATTGTCATCCATGGCTCCTATGAATAATCCTGTTTGTGAAGTCTGTGGCATCCAAGGCCACTATGGTAACGATTGCCAATACAATGCTAAAAATTCACAACATTTTCAGATGGAGCAAGCAAATGTTTTCCAACAGAGGCAGCAGTACAATCCGTACTCTAACACTTATAATCCTGGTTGGAAAGATCATCCGAACTTCTCGTATAGGAACAATAATACTCAGAATTCAAATGTTCCTAATCAGCAGCAATATCAGCAGTCGTACCAGCCTCCTCCACAGCAGCAGTATAGGCCCCCGCAAGGACCTATGAATCCCCCTGGATTCCAGAAGCCCTATCAGAATTATGCTCCTCAAGCAAATCAAGCTGCACAGGCTGATAATCAAGGTGACATGATGAAGATATTGTTACACATGCAAAAGAATATGGAGGATACCAATAGAAAGATGAACCAGATGGAGATTCATAACAAGATGCTGGAAACTCAGATTGCTCAAATGGCTAGTTCTTCATCTACAAGGCAACAAGGCTCTCTACCAGCACAACCAACTCAGCCAAAGGAAAATGTGAATGCCATTACTCTTAGGAGTGGTCGTACATATGATGCTCCTCCAATGCCTACTGACGATGTTCCTACTGAGAAAGAAAAAGATGATGCTGAGGAAGACAAGGTAGAGAAAGTTGTTGAAGATGCAAGCGAAAGTGAAATTGAGGAAAGCAAGAAAAAGGACAAAGAGAAGACTGCAGTTACTCCTCCACCATTTGTGCCAAAGCTCCCATTCCCTAGTAGGATGAACAGAAATAAGGTGGACCAGCAGTTTGGTAAGTTCATGACACTTGTCAAGAATCTTGAGGTAACAGTTCCTTTCACTGATTTAATTTCTCGAGTTCCATCATATGCAAAGTTTCTTAAGGATATTCTCACTAAGAAAAGGTCTTTTGGTGAGGTGGAGACAGTAGCTTTTACTGAGGAGTGTAGTGCTGTTTTACAGAATAAGTCTCCACCTAAGCTTAAAGATCCTGGTAGTTTTTCGATCCCGTGTCATTTAGGTGCATTGTTTATTGATAGAGCTTTATGTGATTTAGGCGCTAGCGTCTCAGTCATGCCTCTCTCGGTTTTTCAAAAACTAAATATGGGAGAATTAAAATGTACACAGATGACTTTGCAAATGGCAGACCGTTCGATAAAATATCCCCTTGGAATTTTAGAGGATGTGCCTGTTAGGGTTGGAAAATTCTATATTCCTGTAGACTTTGTAGTTCTAGATATGGAAGAGGATAGTCAGATACCTATTATTTTAGGTAGACCATTTCTTTGTACTGCAAGTGCTGTAATTGATGTTAAAAGTGGGACTCTTACATTGAGCGTTGGTGATGATAAAATTACTTTTACTCTCACCTCTGCTCTTAAATCCCCTTTGCTTGAGAATACTTGCTGCAGGATTGATGTTATAGATGGAATTATCCGAGATGAGACGCCTCAGATTTTATTGAATGATGCATTGGAAGCAGTGCTCATGCTTGAAGCTTCAGAAGGAGAAGGACATGCTGAAGTCGATTCATTGATTCTTGAGTTGGATGGTGTAGCTGATCCGAATTGTGAGGTAACCAACACTGTCACTTCTTGTGGTGAACCTCATGTAAACAAGTTAGAGTTAAAGTCTTTGCCATCTAATCTGAAATATGTGTTTCTTGATGAAGATAAGACTTGTCCTGTGATTGTTAGCTCTAGTCTTGATGATAACCAGGTTTTTAAGCTTCTTACTGTTTTCCGTGCGCATAGAAAAGCTATTGGGTATAGTATTGATGATCTTACAGGGATTAGCCTAGACTTTTGCATGCATAGAATTCACTTAGATGATGACCATAAGCCTTGCATACAGGGACAACGTCGCTTGAACCCTAACATGCAAGAGGTTGTTAAAAAAGAAGTTTTGAAGTTGTTAGATGCGGGCATCATTTACCCAATTTCTGATTCTAAATGGGTAAGCCCAGTTCAGGTAGTCCCTAAGAAAGGAGGAACAACGGTAATTAAAAATGAAAAAAGATGAACTAATTCCCACTCGAATTGTCACCGGTTGGCGAATGTGCATTGATTACCGTAAGTTAAACACTGCTACTAGAAAAGACCATTACCCTCTCCCTTTCATTGATCAGATGTTAGAAAGACTTGCTAAGCATAAGTACTTTTGCTATTTAGACGGATATTCAGGGTTCTTTCAGATCCCTATACATCCTGATGACCAAGAAAAGACTACATTTACTTGCCCATATAGTACTTTTGCATATCGTAGAGTGCCTTTTGGTTTGTGCAATGCCCTGCTACTTTTCAGCGTTGCATGACTGCCATATTTTCTGATTTCATAGAGTCTATCATGGAAGTATTTATGGATGATTTCAGTGTTTATGGGTCTGATTTTGATGTATGTCTGCATAATCTTTCTAAAGTGCTTAAACGTTGTGAAGAGGTGAATTTGGTTTTGAATTGGGAAAAGTGCCACTTCATGGTCAATGAAGGAGTGGTACTTGGTCACTTGGTTTCTGAACGTGGCATCCAGGTTGATAAAGCAAAAATTGAGGTGATTGAGAAACTTCCTCCTCCTGTTAATGTCAAGGGAGTGAGGAGTTTCCTTGGTCATGCGGGTTTTTATCGTCATTTTATAAAAGATTTTTCAAAAATTGCAAAACCCCTCACTCAATTGTTGCTAAAGGATGCCACCTTTGTGTTTACTAACGCTTGTTTGGAGTCTTTTAACAGAATTAAGGAAGCTTTGATAAGTGCACCAATCATTCAATCTCCAGATTGGAATCTTCCATTTGAAATCATGTGTGATGCAAGTGATTATGCTGTTGGAGCAGTTCTCGGTCAAAGGAAAGCCAAGGTCATTGTTCACACTGATCATTCAGCACTTAAATATCTATTGGCGAAGAAAGAAGCAAAGCCAAGGCTTATTCGTTGGAGTCTTTTAACAGAATTAAGGAAGCTTTGATAAGTGCACCAATCATTCAATCTCCATATTGGAATCTTCCATTTGAAATCATGTGTGATGCAAGTGATTATGTTGTTGGAGCAGTTCTCAGTCAAAGGAAAGACAAGGTATTGCACGCCATCTACTATGCAAGTAAAACCTTGGATGAAGCTCAAGTCAATTATGCTACGACTGAGAAGGAACTTCTGGCTGTGGTTTACGCTCTTGACAAATTCCGAGCCTATCTCATTGGCTCTAAGGTCATTGTTCACACTGATCATTCAGCACTTAAATATCTATTGGCGAAGAAAGAAGCAAAGCCAAGGATTATTCGTTGGATTCTGTTACTCCAAGAATTTGACTTGGAAATCAAAGACAAGAAGGGTGCTGAGAATGTGGTTGCGGATCATCTTTCACGGTTGCGTTTCAAATCTGATATTGCGTCAAGTACTCCTATTGATGATTCTTTTCCAGATGATCACCTATTTTCGGTTGCTACTCAAACTCCATGGTATGCAGATTTTGCAAATTTCTGTGTTAGTGGATCTCACCCTCCAGAATTGACTTATCAGCAAAGAAAGAGGTTTTATCATGATGCTAAACAATATTTTTGGGATGACCCTTTCTTGTATCGCAAGTGTGCTGATGGAATCTTTCGTAGATGTGTCCCTGAGTTCGAAGTACATGACATTCTCAAGTGTTAACTCGAATAACTTGTAGAAGGGGGGGTTGAATACAAGTTATATAATCGTGTCTGATTTTTGCTTGATTATATGAACAAGAATAAACGAATGAATCAAACTCTTGTTTGTATTAATAAGATCAAATACAAACTCTACCAAAGGTGTACAATACCTTTAGCAGCTGCTGACAATACAAATATCTCTCTGTTTGTTTCGAACTCTCGAATACAAACCTTATACAGAGCTACGCACTCGAACTTTATCCTCACGAGCTACGCTCTTTACAATGATATTGAGAGAGTATTTATAATGCTACCTATCAACTAATAACAGAAAGATATAATCTATACATGACAATGTTCTGCCTTCTAGTCGATGGTTTCCTTCAATAGAAAAACTCTTTCCTTCATAATGTCTTCTTGCTTGTTCTTCAAACAACGATCCTGTTTTATAGCACTTGCCAGTTTCTGTAGCATCTATAATGACATCATCAGTAACATGACTGATATCAGGATCTGTACACTGCATCAGTATCTGATCAACCATCAGTATTGGACCGTCATCAGGATTTGCTCTCTGTTCCTGACATGTAGTCTCCGATACACTGTTCATTCCTGACTAAACTATACAGATAACTGTTTTACACATAAAACCTATATACAGTGCTAAATCCTTTATAAGATCAGGATTACAAGAAGTATAATGTGTAAATTCTATTCTTAACATCACAACTTATGAATTATTCCTAACAATCTCCCCCTATTTATGCTTTAAAATCTGAAGCATAAATCTAAGTTGTGGATGTCAAAACATATAACAATACAACCAGAATAGAATTTATGAATGTAGAATTATGAAGTTAAGTACCTCCTTCTCAGATGTAGACGTTTATCTAGTACTTAGAAGAAAGAATTTTAACTATTAATGCTGCTCTTCCTTTACCTCTTCCTAGCTGAGATTCACCACTGTCACTCCTGGTTCTTCTTTTTACTATCCTTTGTCTGATCTTTATCTCCCCCAGCTTTATCTTCAGTCTGGTGGTGTTGTTGTTGTCTTTGAATTGTCTTTATCTCCCCCTTTTTGACATCAGCAACATTAATTCCAAGAGATTCAGAAACAGAACAAATGAGATTCATAAGAACTGCTTGATTTTCCATAATTGTGACTTGGTTATCTTCAAGTGATTGAAGTCTTGTTTGAATAGCAATTTGAGAATTCTGAATATCTTTCAAAACATCAGAATGAACTTCAATATTGGAAGTGCTTCTAGTATCTTCAGTATCAGAATCAGAAAGAACTGTATCTTCAAGTCTTGTAGAAGAAGTTGCTTGAGTTGTATGATATTCAAGTAATAAAACCTGATTAGAAGTATCAACATCTTCATCTTTCTGTTCTGGAACTGAAACATGATCATCATCTCCTTCACCAGTATTCTGTGTACTAACATCTTCAAATCCTGACTCCTCCTTAGAGTGATCAGAGACTGTTGATGTCTCAATTCTAGCTGATATTGGAAGTACATACAAAGGAACACTAGGATCATTAGGATCTTCATCTGGTACATATGTATCAAGAGATTGCTTTATCCTGGCACCTCTTCTGTTAATGATTTCTGCAAGCCTCTCCTTTTGCTTCTGAGCTTTAACTTCTGGCTTTGCATTGTGATGTGCTAGGTCATTCTTCTGATACATTTTGATGAATGAATAAGTACCAGCATCCATACCCAAATTTTCAGACCAAGATTCAGGAAAAACCTGATCCCAGAAATCAAATGATGGTTTCCTAATTTTCTCTCCCTCACTATGGAGTTGATCATCCATACCCTCATTCTCACTTTGACTTTCTAAAGTCAACACTCTTTCTACCTCACCTTTTGCCTGGTCAGGAGCCAGCCGCTCAAATTGTGGATCTAAGTCCATCTTTTCAACTGTATCACTCAAATTTAGATAAGTGCTCTCATGACCTACAGAAAAATAGAGTTTAGAAGGAGTTTTTATACCTGAACTCACATGGAGAGAGGGTTCCTCATATGGCATGTGGCTTGAGGTTTTCTCCAAGGAGTGAGCTGCTATAGTCTCTGAACCCATACAATCATCTTCTTTCCTTTCAGAAACTACAGGCTCCAGTATACCACTTTCAGGTTCTTTACTAGACTCTGATGTCTTCAGTAGTACTTCATTAGACACCATAGTTAGTACATCACCATCTTTAAGTGTTGTTTGCTGAGACACACCCTCAAGGTGAATAGACTCTGACTGAACAAAATTTGTTTGATCTTCAGAAAAATCAACCAAAGTCATTCCTCTCATATCATAGGGTATCTCACTTGCATTCTCAGTCATCATAGAAGACCTTTCAACATCAGCTATCACAGCTCCTGAGTCATCCTTCCTCTGACTAGATGGTTCTTGTGTTACAGTGACTGTGATCTGATCTTTCCTACTATTCACCACTGGTACAATAGTACCTTCTGTTGACTGCTTTCCTCTATCTACTTCCCCCAGTTTTTCACCTTGAGCTGAAGCATCTTCAATAATTACATCCTTGTCAAATAAATATGCATGAAGTGATTGAAGTGCAACATGATTCGAGAGTCCAAATTTCTTGACTAATTGTCTTCTGACAGATACATAGAAATACATCTTCATTAAGTCAAGTCTTTGATGTAGAAGTCCATATTCATCTGGAAATAAAAGTTTTGGTACTCTTTCAACCAGAAAATCTAGAACAGGCCTTGACAACTTTACTTTGAGAGAAATTAGTCCCATAGCCAGTCTGTATGATAATGTAATTTCCCATGAAGAATCAATATCCAGATCTCTCTTGTCAAATACTGACATAGATGTAGCTTGATTTGTAGAAACCTGCATGATATTAATTGGACTAGACTCTGTGTGTGTAGGTGACAATTGAATCTTTCTCCTTGTTCTCCTGATATAGTGAGCAAAAGATTTATCCTGAGAAGACTCAAGAGGTGTAGACACAGAAGTGATCTTGGGATGAGATCTTTGTTCAATAGACACAGTCTTTTGAGAGACAGTATCCAGTAACTGTTTTCCCTTTTTAAGAACTACAGCCTTTTGGGAGACTGCAGCCTGGCTGTGACTAGGTTTTTCATCTCTTTGTGCTAACAAAGAAAGTTGAATTGCAGCCTTCAATTCTGCTCTCTCAGCAAGAGTTAAATCATCATCATCTTCACTAGAATTACTACTACTACTTGACACAACAAATCTTCTCTTCCTTACAACTGATGTCTTTTGAGAAACACCAGAGGTTGGTTTCTTTGAAACAATAGGCTGTGGATCAAAATTTGGTTCTTGAATTGTTTCAGAGACTATAATGTTTTGGGCTACTTGGGTAGACACAGGTGGGTTCTCCTCCAATTGAGATTCCTGAGCCATTTCAGCACAAAAGAAAGAAGAATTGTAGAGAGTAGGAAGATGAGTTTTAAGAATTACCTGAACATGATATGGATAATGAATTGCAGGTATTTCATCTAGATTCTTTTCATTGTCCTTCTTTGTAATATCAGAGAAAATTTTCTTTTGCTGTTCATAAGAAGAAACACAATGTTCTCTACCAAATCTAGTTTCAACATCAGGAATGAAATGGTTAACAAACATTTGCATAAATCTATGATAATAAACCATTTTCCTGTTTTGATCTCTTAACCCAAGTTTAATACTCATCTGACTTAAGATAATATGACCAATGTTGATTACTCTGTCATAAAGCAAACAATAAGCAATATGTGATGTAACAGAAGTAATTTGCTGAAAAGAACTACATTTGCCAGTAAAACATTTAGCAATTTGATCAAAATAAAAAGACCAGTCCTTTCTAAGAAAAGACCTATTCAACTGGCTCATGTTATCTAGAGGTCCACCATAACCTAATTCAGACAACATAGTTCTTATATTATCATCAGATGGTACATTCTCATAACTATCAGTAACAGGTAAGCAAAGTACTGAATTAACAACAGATTCAGTAATGTCAAATGAATCTTGTCCTAAATGTAGAACAATCTTACCTGATTGACTCTGAGTAGAATCAATTACCTCAGCATTCTTCCAAGCTTGTGAAACAGCTACTTGATTAATCTGTGGAGATGCTGTCAATGCATAACTTAATGGTCCATTCGCCAGAAAGTCCATGATTGGATGAAAATCAGATGACACTCCTTCCTTGTTGGTAATAGCTGCAACATGATTGTTTGTCATAAAATCAAAGTCACCAAACTTGAAGGCTACTGATTTAGGTAATCTTCTCTGAGCTGCCATTTTTGATCTGAAAAGAAACTTGAAAAATTCTTGAAATGGATTAGTGATTTTGAAAACTCAAGAGTGATTTTTGCTTTAGAGAATGTAAAATTAGAGAAAGCAATTACACGATTAGAGTTTCAAAACAAATATATTTCACAAATCTTTCAGACCACTATCCCACGTTGACACGTAGATTGACAGGTGTCAGTCCCTGAAAAATGCGGTTACCCATGATTTTTGGAAAATAAAATCCAAAATTGATTTTTATGAAATAAATCAGGGTATAAATAAGCAATACTGATCAGCTTCCTTTTCCTGATGACCTCTCATCAAAATAATCACAAAATGTAATGTGATTTAAAAATATAATTTTCAAATCCTGATGGTCACACATGAAATCCTGACCAATATTATCAGCGACTTAATATGGAGTTTCCACGTGGCATTTTTCTTTTATCTGAAAAAGAAAATAAACAATT
Source organism: Kitagawia praeruptora (assembly GCA_037693485.1). NCBI lineage: Eukaryota > Viridiplantae > Streptophyta > Magnoliopsida > Apiales > Apiaceae > Kitagawia > Kitagawia praeruptora. Next base: position 76,958,772 of record CM075354.1, read on the forward strand.
AAACTGAACAGAAAATCAATTGGTTAGATATTTTCAATATTTCTTGAAACAAGAAATACAGTCTCATGCAATAATTAGCATTTGACTTCATTAAAACTTCCAAGTGACTGCTCAGCTTCTCACGTCTTTCTTTAAAAGAACCAAACGCTTTATGCCATTCTCCATAACCTTTCAATTTCTTTTCTTCTCAACAATGCTTCTCAAACCAAAAATCCCTTCAAACCCATTTTCCAGATTTTTCTTGATCGATGAACATCCTGTTCTTGATCATCTCTTTGAACAAATGACTCTTCTCATCGAACTAATCATGAATGGATTGGTTTTCGAAAATATCCAGAGGTTTCTCCTAGAACATCCATCTGTTGGATACAATCTTCCCCTAACCTCCTCAAAACTTGAGGATGAAGAATTTGGCCGAGAGTCTGAGGTTGATCTTGATGGAGATGCTATTCATTTAAGTTAGCTGCTCTCATTCAAGTCGCCCAGACAAGGAATTCAAGAGCAAATGAGGCTTTCATCCCCTGATGGATTTCTTGAGATGCTCCTTGTCCTGTTCCTCAGAGTTCATATCAAAGACAAGTATAGAGTAGAAATTTAGACAAAAAGATGATGTATTTCATTTCTATGTAATGAATTCTATTAATGAAAATACAATTTCTTGTTATCTGCTTGTCTTTTGATTTTTGAATGATGTATAAATTATCAGTATGCAAATATCAAAACTTGCTAGCATAGACTTAACACATCACAGAATCAGATTATTACACAAAGTAAACGTCAGGATCTGAAACAATTTTCATAATCCTGATACTGACACAATACTGATGACGTCAGCATCCTGATAACAAATCTAATCCTGATTATTATTAACAAGTCTATCATACTGAAATTTATCAAGGCAATGTGTTATAGCTCTAACATTTAACAATCAAATATAGATCCTGACAGGAATATCAAGTCTATAAGCTAAAAACAACATACCTTGCTACTTTTGCAGATGTTAAAATCTAAAAATTTAACATTCCTAACTCACTTACTAGTCTACTGAATGTAGTCTCATCAAGTGGTTTAGTTAGAATATCTGCAAGCTGTTTGTCAGTAGGAACAAAATGAAGTTCCACAGTACCATTCTCAATATGTTCTCTAATAAAATGATACCTGACATCAATGTGCTTAGTCCTTGAATGTTGAACTGGATTTTCTGCAATTTTAATAGCACTAGTATTATCACAAAACATAGGAATATTACTAAGTGTCATACCATAATCCAGCAACTGATTTCTTATCCAAAGGAGCTGTGCACAACAACTGCCTGCTGCAATGTACTCAGCTTCTGCAGTTGAGGTTGAAACAGATTGTTGCTTCTTGCTTGCCCAAGAAATCAATCTATTTCCCAAAAATTGACATGTACCTGTAGTGCTTTTCCTGTCTATCTTACACCCTACATAATCAGAGTCTGAATAGCCAATTAGAAAGAAATCAGATTCTCTAGGATACCACAAACCAAGATTTGGAGTTCCTTTGAGATATCTAAAAATTCTCTTCACAGCAATTAAATGAGATTCCTTAGGATCACTTTGGAATCTAGCACATAAACAGGTAGAAAACATTATATCTGGCCTACTTGCAGTTAGATATAACAATGAGCCTATCATGCCTCTATAACTAGTATTATCCACACTCTTCCCTTTAGGATCAGAGTCTAGTTTAGTGGCTGTTGCCATGGGTGTTTTTGCAACTGCACGGTCTTGAAAGTCAAACCTTCTTAAAAGATCTTTGATATACTTTGACTGATTAATGAAAATACCAGTCTCAGTCTGTTTGACCTGCAAGCCTAAGAAATAATTTAGTTCACCCATCATGCTCATCTGATACTTAGACTGCATAAGCTTGCTAAACTTAGCACACAACTTTTCATTAGTAGAACCAAAAATAATATCATCAACATAAACTTGAACTAAAAGCAATTCACCTTTTATCTTTCTAAAGAATAGAGTTTTGTCAATTGTACCTCTTGTGAAGCCATTTTCAAGAAGAAATTTAGATAAAGTCTCATACCATGCTCTTGGTGCCTGCTTTAGTCCATAGAGTGCCTTGTCAAGTTTGTAGACATGATTTGGAAACTTTGGATCAACAAATCCAGGTGGCTGTTCTACATACACTTCTTCATCAAGTTTTCCATTTAGAAAAGCACTCTTTACATCCATCTGGTATACCTTAAATTTTGAATGAGCTGCAAATGCAAGAAACATTCTGATTGCTTCCAATCTTGCTACAGGTGCAAAGGTCTCATCATAATCAATGCCTTCTTCCTGAGAATAACCCTTGGCCACCAGTCTTGCTTTGTTTCTTACAATCATACCAGATTCATCTAGCTTGTTTCTGAAAACCCATCTTGCACCAACAATAGATCTATCTTTAGGTCTTGGTACCAGTTTCCAAACTTTGTTTCTCTCAAACTCATTTAATTCCTCCTGCATTGCAATTACCCAATCAGGATCCTGTAAGGCTTCTTCAACCTTCTTAGGTTCATTCTTTGAGAGAAAACAACTATACAAGCATTCATTTTGAATTGATCTTCTAGTTCGAACACCACTATTTGGATCACCAATTATCAAATCTTCAGTATGATCCTTTGTCCATTTTCTAACAGGTAGTAAATCAACTCTGCTAGTCTCTCCCCCTAAGTTAGTGGTATCTCTTGTAGAAGAATTCTCTCTACCTTCAAAAACTCTCCTTTGATCAATAGAATCAGTAGATTCCATATTGTTGCTAGTTACTGATCTTTCCTCAGTAGACTCTGAAAGATCAGTTCCTGATGGAGTAGACTCTGAAACGTCAATTCCTGATGGAATAGACTCTGAAACGTCAATTCCTGATGGAATAGACTCTGAAAGACTAGTCTGCTCCTGATGATAACTGTAGTCTCTTTGATTTATTTGCTCCCCCTCAACAGTAGCATTCCTTTGAGAAGCAATAGAAATTTCTTCAGGAGAACCTTCATCATCACTTGAGAGTATCTCAGAATTCTTCAGATTTTCAAATTCCAATTTGTCATGGCTTTCATCAGTTTGCAAAATTCCAAATTTCTTATCATCAAATGCAACATGAATTGATTCCATAACAATGTGAGTTCTGAGATTATAAACTTTGAAGGCCTTAGATGCTGAATATCCTAGAAAAATTGCTTCATCCGATTTGGCTTCAAATTTTCCAAGTTGTTCTGGATGAACTTTTAGGACATAGCATTTGCATCCAAAGATGTGAAAATATTTCACACTTGGTTTCTTTCCTTTGATCATCTCATAGGGAGTTTTTCCATGACTATTTACCAAGGTACAGTTCTAAGTGAAACATGCAGTGTTAATAGCTTCTGCCCAAAAGTAGGTTGGAAGTTTTGCATCTGCAAGCATGGTTCTTGCTGCCTCTATGAGAGTCCTGTTCTTTCTTTCCACTACACCATTTTGCTGAGGTGTACCAGGTGCATAAAACTGTTGAGTGATTCCATTGTCTGCACAAAACCCCTCCATTGTAGAATTCTTGAATTCTGTACCATTGTCACTCCTAAGTACTTTAACTTTGTACTCAGAATTGTTCTGAATATTCTTGATGAGTTCAATTATTTGCTGAGGAGCTTCATCCTTCTTGTGTAGAAAGAACACCCATGTGAACCTTGTGAAATCATCCACCATAACTAGAGCATATCTTTTCTTGCTGATAGACATAATGTTTACTGGACCAAACAGATCAAGATGTAGCATGTGAAATGGTTCAGTAATTGAATTTTCAGTCTTGCTCTTGAAAGTGGTTCTTCTCTGCTTTCCAAGCTGACATGCATCACAAAGTCCATCTTGCACAAAATTTGCCTGAGGTAGGCCTCTCACCAAATTGTGTTTAACAAGTTGATTAAGCTTCTTGAAATTAAGATGTGAGAGCTTCTTGTGCCAATTCCAGTTTTCATCATTTGTTGCTTTGCTGTAGAGACATCTAACAATTCCTTTAGATGTATCACTTAAGCTGGCTTCATATATGTTACCATGTCTTTGACCAGTTAGAACAATATCTCCATTCTGCATATTCAAGACTTTGCATCCTTCTCTGTCAAAGATTGATTTGTAACCTTTATCACCCAGTTGACTTATGCTTAAAAGAGTATGTTTCAAGCCTTCAACCAGTGCTACATTTTCTATGATGACATTCCCCAAAATAATTGAGCCATATCCCAGAGTTTCTCCTTTGTTGCCATCTCCAAAAGATATTACTGGGCCAGCTTTCCTCTCAAACTTTGTAAGCAGGGACTTCTTTCCAGTCATATGTCCAGAGCATCCACTGTCCAAGATAATTGAATGCTTCTTTCCTGTGCCCTTAACAGAGGATGGAGAAATTTTCTTTGGAGATCCAGGTTTGTCTGAACTATTGGCCATCAATGCAATGTTGTCATAATCCAATTCATCTTCAGAGTCACTAGAATCAGCCCAATCCTTCTGTGTGACCATAAGTGCATTACCCTTTCCTGAATTCCTAGGCTTCTTACACTCACTAGCAAAGTGTCCAAGCTCGCTGCAGTTAAAGCACTTGATCTTGGCCTTATCAAGCTTGACAATTGTACTTTTGCTTTTGTCACTCTTCTTCTCCTCCTTCTTTTGAAAAGGTCCTTTGCTAAATCTTCTCCTGTTGAATCTTCCTTTCTTGAAAGCTTTAGCAAACATAGCAAAGAGTTCTTGCATCTCAGATTCAGAATCATTGTTGTCAAAGTCCATATCAGTAGTCTCTGACTCAGAACTTTCTTTGCTTTTCTTCTTCCTTGAATTCTTTACAGCAATCTCTTCATGCTGTTCTTCAGGAAGCTTCTTAACTTCAGATTGAGCAGTAAGTGCAATAGTCTTCATCTTTCCTTCACTCCTGCTCTTCTTCTGCTGCTTGTCAAGTTCATAAGCTCTCAATTTTCTATATACTGCCTCTAATGAAATCTCATCCAGATCATTAGCTTCCTCAATTGCAGATATCTTCTCATTGTAGAAATCAGGCAAAGCTTTCATGAACTTTGTATTCATGTCCTCCAAGTCGTAATATTTACCATGCATGGCCATCTCATTGATGAGTTTTGTAAACCTATCAAAGGTATCAGTAAGTGACTCACCAGACTTGGATTCAAAGTACTCATACTGTTGTATAAGTAATGTCCTCATATTCTTCCTGACAGGCTTAGTTCCTTCACAGTGAACCTTAAGATTGTCCCATATATCCTTAGCAGTTTTACAAGAAAGAACATAGTTAGTGAGAACAGAATCAAGACTGTTGAATAATATGTTTCTCACTTTAGCATCTTTGAGAACATTCTTCTTGTCCTTATCTGACCATTCAGATTTTGGCTTCTCTGCTGTATGTTCTGGAACAACCTCACCATCAACAGTTGCTTGTCCAACGACCTTTGTTGGAACAAAAGGTCCATCTCTGATTCTGTCAAGATAATCAGGATCTGTTGCTTCCAGATGATGCAACATCTTTACTTCCCATAGAGTATATTCGTTTCTCTTGAGCATAGGAATTTTAGTATTCCCATCCTTGTAACCAGACATGATTGCAGATCTTTATGATTATTCGAAATCAACCTGCTCTGATACCAATTGTTAACACGAATAACTTGTAGAAGGGGGGGGGTTGAATACAAGTTATATAATCGTGTCTGATTTTTGCTTGATTATATGAACAAGAATAAACGAATGAATCAAACTCTTGTTTGTATTAATAAGATCAAATACAAACTCTACCAAAGGTGTACAATACCTTTAGCAGCTGCTGACAATACAAATATCTCTCTGTTTGTTTCGAACTCTCGAATACAAACCTTATACAGAGCTACGCACTCGAACTTTATCCTCACGAGCTACGCTCTTTACAATGATATTGAGAGAGTATTTATAATGCTACCTATCAACTAATAATAGAAAGATATAATCTATACATGACAATGTTCTGCCTTCTAGTCGATAGTTTCCTTCAATAGAAAAACTCTTTCCTTCATAATGTCTTCTTTCTTGTTCTTCAAACAACGATCCTGTTTTATAGCACTTGCCAGTTTCTGTAGCATCTATAATGACATCATCAGTAACATGACTGATATCAGGATCTGTACACTGCATCAGTATCTGATCAACCATCAGTATTGGACCGTCATCAGGATTTGCTCTCTGTTCCTGACATGTAGTCTCCGATACACTGTTCATTCCTGACTAAACTATACAGATAACTGTTTTACACATAAAACCTATATACAGTGCTAAATCCTTTATAAGATCAGGATTACAAGAAGTATAATGTGTAAATTCTATTCTTAACATCACAACTTATGAATTATTCCTAACATCAAGCATTGTCATCCTCTCTCATGTGGAGGCCACCCTTCAAAAACTGCTGCTAAGGTACTGCAATTCGGTTTCTTTTGGCCATCTCTATTTAAGGATGCTCATGCTTTCTGTTTGGCGTGTGATGCATGTCAAAGGATGGTTAATATTTCTAAATGCCATGAGATGCCTCAAACCGGTATTCTTGAGGTGGAGATATTTGACGTATGGGGTGTTGATTTTATGGGACCCTTCCCAAGTTCTTGTGGGATGAGATACATCTTAGTTGCAGTCGATTATGTGTCCAAGTGGGTTGAAGCAGTTGGATCAGTAACCAATGATTCCAAGGTTGTTATGAAGCTCTTTAAAAATATCATCTTCCCTCGTTTTGGAGTTCCTAGAACAGTGATAAGTGATGGTGGTTCTCATTTTCACCATCGACAGTTTGAAACTTTGTTGAAGAAATATGGCGTTACTCACAAAGTTGCTCTTGCATATCACCCTCAAACAAATGGCCAAGTGGAGGTTTCTAACCGCCAAATCAAAAGCATTTTGGAGAAGATGGTGGCAAAGTCTAGAAAAGATTGGTATTTGAAGCTAGATGATGCTGTGGGCTTATCGTACGGCGTACAAAGCACCTATAGGAACCACTCCTTATCGGTTGATCTATGGTAAAGCATGTCACTTGCCAGTGGAATTTGTTAACACAAAATCACGCAAGCGCACGTGGTCACAAGTAATACAGATATAAGTCAAGTTCGTTCCCACAGAGATCAGGTTTTTACTTCAATTTAGTACCTATGCAACAATGTATGGTTTTAATTCACTGCTAAGACAATTAACAAATTGGGGTTTGATTAACTAAATTAAACTAATATGCAAATTATAAAACTAAGAATTAAATTAACTAATAAGTATAGAAATCGAATTACTTATGAGAATAAAAACATGGGAATCTAACTTCATTATCTACTTCACTTAGAGTCGATGCCTTTAATCAATACACATGTGGAATTTGATATCTGATCGGACAACACGAAACAAGTAAAAGTTACCTCTCGGTATACTAGTACCAAACTACGCATGCATCCACAAAAGAGATAGAAGATGGGTAGACACCTATTATGTTTAGACCCTATATCTCTATAGAATTTGAAAACATAGAGGTTTAAGCACAAGTTATCCACATAGATCACATAGGGCAGCATAATATCCCTATTCATGCCACAAATCATGATGCTAAAACATCAACCTATCCTATGCTAGCATGGCAAGTTCTAAATCTCAAGATCCACTCTCGCTTCACAAGAGATTAACAATTCAATTTAGATGTTAGCTACGCATCTAAAAGCATTAAGATTAACCATACGAGGATATCAAGAATTCACCACACGTAATCTTTAAAGCAATCAAACTACTAAGCTACATAGACAACTCCGTTAGAATCCCATGACAACGATTAGCCCATAATTGAACCGTTCATCGTCATGGGATTTGATGAAAACATGATAATAAACAAGATATGAATAAAAGAAGCAATAATGTCAATAAAACAAAGAGTTGAGAAAGCAAATCTATAATCCAAAGTAACACAAAAGATGGAGTAGATCTAGATCCGTTGCTTGTCACGAGCGTTGAATCCTTCTCTCCTTTTCTCCCTTGCAGATCTAAGCTGGTTACAATAATAAAACTATGATACAAATTACAATGCCTAGATGTGTTTTTATAGGCTCTAGATTTCTTTCCCAGCAAGAATTTATCTTCTATTACAATTAGAATTTAATTAAGGTGCTAAAAACTGCCCAAAATACAATTAGAACTTGAAAAGGGCAAAACAGTAATTTCCCTGCTCCCAACATTCTGTTTGTCGTGTTTCCTGCCCCCACCACGCGCAACTTGCTCGTGTGGGACCTGTCCCATGTTATAAAAAATCTCTCAAGCTTCGCGTGGGCAGTAAGATCACTGAAAACGGACTTACAGAACTCCAGATATGGCCAAAACAGTGTAAGCTGCACAGCCTTCCCAGAAAATCCGAATTTTAATCAATTAATCCTCCAAAAACGACAGAAGCATCAACCTTAATCAATATTCTCGTAAATATGCACAACTAAGCAAAACACATCAAAACTACAAGAAACTTGAGTCCAAGACAATCAATTTAAGCCGATTTAGAATGCTCCAAGTGGATATAAAATCCACTTATCACACCCCCAAACTTAAACCGATGCTTGTCCTCAAGCATAAACAATTACAACTACTAACTAACTAGTACCACTTCCGTAGGTGATCACGGTTGCATTTGGCATATGCAACAAGCCCTTTAAACCCCTAGGCAGCCCTAGTGGACGAGTAAGGTCTCGTGAGGGCCTATAGCGAATGTACCCACAAAATCCATTTAACCTAATGCAATGCAATGCATGAATGCAACTAATATGAAAAATGCAATTAATCTAATACTAAAATCCTACCATACCTTCAAATCCTCTCATGCCATATCAACTTAAGAATCAAAGTAAATACATAATGTCTTGGTGTCGAAAGTGCAAGTATTCACATAGTCTACTCAATGAACATGCATAAGTTCTCACAAGCCCATGTCAAGTGTAAGAATAAGTTAGTAAACATGCTAAGCCTACAAGAGTACATCTTTGAGACAACACTCGGGATCTCATACGCAAGAACAAACAAACACTCACAATCCACTCACAAAGAATATTCACTCAAGAACAAGGGTAAGTGTATCACTCAATTCCAACAAAATCATAAACATGCTTGACATTTGGTATCAATCTAACTCTTAACACAACATACATCAATGACGATAATCAAAAGGTCTTTATTTGGGTTGTAACGGGGCTGGGGACAAGGTATGTCAAATAAGCCAAAACAGGTGAAGTGTCAAAAGCTAGTAAGTACCATAATAAATCATACACAACACCCTATTTTCCCCCACACATAATTTTACTATTCTTCTTCCAACAAAAATGCTCGATTAGTCGACTAGAGTAGGATCACAACAAACACAAATATGCTCTCATAATATATTTTTTTTCTCTTTTTTTTTCTCTTTTTTTTTCTTTTTTTTCGAGAGCTAAATATAACACAAACAATAATATACACAATAACAATGATCCCATGAATTTATTACACATGTCGACTATCAAGTAAACAACCAAACCCAATTTTCAATATTTCCCCCAAAAGTAAGACCAACAATAAACCCCTCCTTACACACCTTATTACTCCCTTAAGCACTCTACTAGCCTTTGACAATGTGGGTTCAGATAAATGTAAGGCCAATACAAGAAAAAGGTCTAGGCAAGTAATGTGGTATGTCACCGAAAAAATAGGATTAAGCTCAACGGGTTAACTAATTGATCATGTAAATATGGTGTAGTAATATGGGAAAATATGCGGTTATTCCTAAATGCCTTTATCATTTTAATCGTCAGATAATGTCATGCGTTTCAAGAAAGACCTCAAACAACTGCTAGCAATGCAAACAATCCGTGGTCACTCAAGCAAACGAATAAATTGCAAATATGCAATAAGGCTCAAAATCTCACTTGGTGGAAAAACATACTCAATCCCAAGCAAAAATCTCTCTAATGCACCGACTTGTATTCAAAGCATGCAAACTAAATCAACTTGCACATATTCATGTCCTTCTAATCACTTACAACATTCAATAAGTCTACTAGCTTCAACTTACTAGTGTATGTGTGTGCACAAGAACAAAGCATATCACTTCTCAATCAAAAACGTCAACAACACAAAATTCCTATCAAGCATGGGTGCAATTGCAAACTATTATGAACTCACATGATATACGAAAATAAAAACAGAATGTCCTATATGAAACAAACGTAGATAACACGAAAATAAATGCATAATTTTACTACTACTAATATGCAAAACATGAAATCCTACATGAACACATAATACAACAACAACTACTAATCCCACCCCCAAACTTAAAATATTCAATGTCCGCATTGAATGGAAGTAAATACAAGGGATAGTAGAAAACATACCTGCTCGTCGAAGCAGTCACCCTCCAACCTGATCATCTTTGGCAATGGGATAAAACTCCCGAACCACTTTCACCAATTATATGAACCAACCCAACAATTTTTTTCCGCAAAAATCCCTTTTCCTTAGCAATTGGCCTAAAAAACCGATTAAATCTAACCTCCACCGTTGAAAACAAAATTTCTCAACAATAGCATCACCTCTCCCACACTTAAGAGCCAAAAGAATCAATACCCAACTCACAAGAAGCTCCACCAATAATCACCAAGCAATATCACACCAAAAATAGCCCAAATATCAAGAATAATACAAAATCCCAAATTTACAAGACACAAATTCGTAATCAAAATAAAATTTGAGAGAAGAAATAAACCCACTACGAATTGGAGAGGTGAACTTGCAATTAATTCCTCTTTAGAATTGAATTTTTAGAGATTTAAATAAATAGAAGAGGAATTGGATTTGTATGTCTAGGTGTGTATAAATATAAGATGATGGATAAGTTGAATAAAAAAAATTAGAGTGTAAGAGAGATTTGGAGAGGTTAGGATTTGATGTAGGATAGATATAGGAATTTAGAATTGAAGAAATTTGAGTTAGAATTGAATTTGGGGTTGAATTTGGAGGTAAAAACAATTATTTTCGGGAATAATTCTAGGCAGAACAAGAGTAACGTAGCAGAAGGCTACGTTTCAGGGTTGTTGGGTGCGGAAAAAGTAGTAACGCATGATAGAAATGTGTTACAGGGGTCAATATACAGGTAGACGCGCTAGCGCAACTGACGGGCAAATTGCGCCTAATGCAGTAACGCGAGCGCAAGTTGCGTTTCTGGGGCGCTGCTTGCGCGAAAAACACTGTTCCGATTTATTTTTTTTCTGTTTTTTTTTTTTGCACAACACTACTACTCTCTTTTTTTTTCTTTCACTACACTCATTCTTTTTCTTTTTTTTTTTCATACAACACTCAATTATTTTTTATTTTTTTTTTTCATCTCTTTCTACACTAATGGCATGGGTTGCCTCCCACAAAGCGCTTCTTTAACGGCAATAGCTTGACGTTACTTCCTCAACTCAAGGCGGTTTCAAAAGAATAACCGAACCATTCATACGAACATTGACATCTTGATTGCTTGTTTCCACAAATCTCTTCTGTCAGACTTCAACTTAATTTTACTACCCAATGGCCTAATCTTCTTCTTTTTCTTCTTCACACCTCTAATGTGCTTCTCCGACTCAACCGGCTGAACAAAAATTTCTTCTTCCTTATCATCTACTTTCCACCTTCGCAACACGTTATCATGTCCCTCCTCAAAAATCACTAGCTCATTATTCAAAAGGACATACCTCAAATGTGATGGAAGTTTCCCAAGCTTTACACTCGAAAGATCTCGAACCGAAGAACTGTCCATGGAATCACTGATAGGATGCTTTAGAATGCGCATATCCGATTTTTCGCTCAATAACTGATCAAACTTCTTTCTCTGACCCGTATCAACTATTTCTACACTGCAACACTCTTCATCCTCTATTGGAAATTTCATGGCCTTGAACACATTAAAGGTGACATTCTGATCTTGCACCCTCATTGTAAGCTCTCCTTTTTGCACATCGATCAAAGTACGACCCGTAGCTAGAAAAGGCCTTCCCAAAATTATGGGAATCTTCTTGTCTTCTTCGAAATCCAAGATAACAAAATCAGCAGGGAAGATGAGCTTATCAACCTTCACCAAGACATCCTCTACTATGCCCCTAGGATATGTGATCGACCTATCAGCCAACTGCAAAGAGATGTTGGTTGGCTTTGGCTCCGGTAGACCAAGTTGCTTGAAAACAGACAAGGGCATGAGATTAATACTAGCTCCCAAATCACATAAGCATTTGCCAAAAGACAACTTCCCAATGGTGCATGGAATTGTAAAGCTTCCTGGATCCTTAAGTTTAGGTGGCAACTTCTGCTACAGAACGGCACTACACTCCTCTGTCAAAGCCACTGTTTCAAAATCTTCCAACCTTCTCTTCCGTGACAAAATATCTTTCATGAACTTTGCATATCTAGGCATCTGCTCCAATGCTTCAACAAAAGGAATGTTAATGGACAATTTCTTGAAGACATCCATAAATTTCTGAAACTGTTTCTCTTGACTTTTCTGCAAACGTCCAGGAAATGGAGGAGGCGGATAGATCTGAGTATTCTTCGAAGATTGCTCCGGAGTAGACTTTTCAACAGGTTTCTTGCTCTTTTCCACTTCATCATCTAGCTGATCAGCCACCAAATCAGATTTCTCAATTTCTGGTACTGCAGATTTTTCAACCTGCTGATTCTGAACATCTTCATCTTCCTTAGTTGCTGATTTAGGATCACTTGTGACTTTTCCAGATCTCAAAGTAACTGCATTGACCTGTTCTTTGCTTTCCCTTCTGCCTGGTGATAAGTGGATTTTATATCCACTTGGAATGCCTCCCGGCTTAAATTGATTGTTTTGGACTCAAGTTGTTGTAGTTTTGATGTGTTTTGCTTAGTTGTGCAGGTTTGCAAGAATATCAATGCTTCTATCGTTTTTGGAGAATTAATTGATTAAAATTCGGATTTTCCGGGAAGGCTGCGCAGCTTATACTGTTTTGGCCATATCTGGAGTTCTAGAAGTCCGTTTTCAGCGATCTTACTGCCCACGCGAAGCTTGAGAGATTTTCTACAACCTGGGATAGGAAACAAGTGCAAGGGACGTGCTGAATGAAGTCGCGCACGTGTTCTTATAAAAGAAGGCCATGAATTTACTGTTTTGCCCTTTTACTAATTCTAATTGTATTCTGGGCAGTTTTGGTACCTTCTTTAAAATTATAATTGTAATAGAAGGCAATTGGTTGTTGGGCAAGACTAGGAGTATCTATATAAACACATCTAGGGATGGGAAAAATGTGATTCGTGAGAGAGTTACAATTTGTACACAGCTTTTAGGGATTTTTCTGGAGAACAATTATTTTCATTGAAGATTGAAGATTAAAGGTTTCTTTTCTATATTCTTCTAATTATGATTTCTTCTATTAATTCTTGTTTTGTTAATTTAATTATGTGTAACTAAATCTCTAATCTGAGGATTGGGTAGTATTCCTTGGTATTCATGTGTGTTTAATTATCTGTGATTTTCTTGCTTTGCTGATCTGTTATTGAGGGCTTAACACAATTAGGGGAGTCATGAACCTTTGATTGGATTTTAGGGATTGTAATAACTTGGAAGAGGAGTTGCGATTTTAGTACATGATTTAACAGACATAATTCAAGTATTTGATTGGGAGATTAATAGGAGAATTGTGAGACTTATAATTCTTGGTGCTTATTAGTTTATGATTGTACATTGATTGTATCATGGAAGTGACAATTAAGGTGTAGTTGTAGACATTATATTGTATCTTGGAAGAGAACTTTATAACCTTAGAAGAATTGTTTTCAGCAGAGTAAGAACGTAGATGTCACATAGATATTGAATGTGCATTGAAACCAAGTGAAGAACCCCAGTTCTTGGATTGTTTTCCTCATATATTTTATTCTTGATTTATAATTATTTTAATTTAGTTTATAAACAAACCAAACATTCTTCTACACTTCTAAATTGTGAGAGATAAGATACTTGAACTTGATATTACATTCAGTCCTTCCCTGCGAACGAACACATAAAAATACTACTAACAAATTGGCGCCGCTGCCGGGGAAGGCAGTAATGTTGAGTTTGAGTTAATTGTTTCTTGTAGTTTGGATTTTATCTTTGTATATATTTTTCTTTTCTTTCTTTTTGTATTTCTTTCTTTGGTGTGTTTACAGGTTCTTTGAGGTAGACAACTTAAACAGGTTTTGAGGAGAGAGACTAGATGGAGTACAACTTTGGTTGGAACAACGCTCAGAATTTCTACAACAGTCAAGAACGATATCAAGACTTCAATCCTTACCCACAATTCAATTCTTATGAGGATTGTAATGCATATCAGGTGAATTCGTTCTATTCTGAGAACTCATTTTATGCTCCATATGCCCCTAGCAATGATTATTCATATTCGTTTGAAAATCAATATCATGATGATCTTTATCCATATATGTGTAATGATGTTGATACGAGTTTAACTCAGTCTAATCCTTCTTTACCTGCTGATTGGGAGATTGCGCTCAATAAAATGATTCAAGGAACTCAGTCTAATCATCCCTTACTTTCTTTGGGAGTTTTTGATGAACCAACTTTAGAGATTGCTAGTGACAATGATATTCCATGTGATTCAATAGCTTGGTACGAGGAGAATGCTAAACTAAATAATTTTATTTGGGAAGTTCGAGCAGTGTGGCATGAAGGTTGTTATCGAACTCCCCCTTGTGTCAATTTTCCTCTATGCCATGATTCTTGTTTAGCAATTGATGATAATGTTGTGTCTGATGAGTCTACTTGTGTAGTTGATAATTGTCCCATGCGCATTAATGATAATTTGGATGCAATTGAAATTCTACAAAATCTAGAAAATTTTGAGCTTAATACATTGGTAGACGAGATTAAAATTGATGAGTGTCCAATTATAAAAGAGAAGGAAGTTAAGATTGAGGAAGTTGAAAATCTTGCTTTAGAGTATAAGGATCCAATTTGGGAGGAGTATATGAGTCGTACTTATAATGATTATTCTGATGACTTTTCTAGCTATTTTGATGTTTCCAAGTCTCTTGAGCATGATAGGTTCTTGAAAGTTTTCGTACCTTTCAATGGATCTAAGGCATATATGCACATCATAATTTTATTACTAATTCGTAAATATGTAAATCTATTTGCTTTTTCTCCTCACTGAAGATTTTATGTGCAAATACGTCAAGCTATTGACGTTAAAGGAGTGCTTCGTGGGAGGCAACCCATGCATTAGTGTAAAAAAAAAAAAAAAAAAAATTTGAGTAGTGTGATAAAAAAAAAATTGAATTTTTGGTGTGTAACGCAGGTTGCGCCTGCGTTACTGGTCTGGAAGCAGGTTACAGCAGTGTAACGCAGGCAGCGCCTGCGTTACTGTTTTGGGAGCAGTTTGCGCGCCGGATGCGCAGTCTGCGCATGCGCATCTGAACTTAGCGCAGGTTGCCTTTCACGCGCGCAGCTGGCGCGTCATTCAGGTTTTATCAGAAATTTTCACGAGCTGTTATGTGTTGTTCTCGGAGGCTGTTCTGTTGTTTATATATATAAAAAAAAACTTTTCACACCCCAAATTTTGTTTATACCCCCATTCTACCTAATTCTTTTCCTATTTCAATTCCAAAACCACCCCCATCTCTCTTTCGAAATTCTAAACCTATATCTATTCTAATTTATATTTATTATTATTATTATTCTTATTCTTATTATTATTTATTATTATTATTATTATTTATTTTTATTATTATTTATTATTATTATTATTATTATTTATTATTATTATTATTATTATTATATACCCACCTATCCATAAAATTCCAATTCCTCTTCTATTTCTTTTAAAATCTCAAAAATTCAATTCTAAAGAGGAATTAATTGCAAGTTCACCTCTTTGATTCGTATTGGGTAAATCTTTTTCTCTAATCTTATTTTTATTACGAATTTGTGTTCTTGTCAATTGGGGGTTTTGTAGTATTCAGGCAAGGTGGCTAGTCTATGGAGCTTGTCCGTCGTTCCCTCCACCAGATTCAACCGAGGAGGATGAGGACTCAGATGGTCAGGTATGTTTTCTATTAACCCTCGTATTTACTTCCATTCAATGCGGACATTGAATATTTTAAGTTTGGGGGTGGTTTGAGGGATTAGTAGTTGTTGTTGTATTATTTGTTCATGTAGGATTTCATGCTTTTCATATTAGTAGTAGTAAATCATGCATATATGTTGTGTTATCTACGTTTGTTTCATATAGGACATTCTGTTTTTCTTTTCGTATACCATATGAGTTTTCATTTAGTTGCATTTTCATGGCATGCATATTTCATGATCCCTTAGGACGAGCTGATTCTGATTGATAGGTAGGTGTTTAATTGAGTGTGATGATGATGAGTAGAGGGCTGATTTATAGTTTCTATGAAATTGACTTGCATGTTACGGGAACAAAATTTATTACACAGTCTCATTGGGGTACTTTTGGGGTAGGTTAGGGTCATGCCTGTTGGATGTTTTGAGATTTAATCACTTGTTTATATTTAGAATTTTCGTTATTCCCTTTATAGCGTAGGAACATTAAAGTCTAAGTTTGGGGGAAACCAGGATTTCATGCTAGTTGTTAATATTTGTTGAATAATGGCTAGGTGTCAAATGGCTAGTAGCCAGCTCATATTTATATGAGTAGTCTAGGGTTGGAAATGAGAAAGGCTCATTCCAGATTGCATGAAAAAAAATGAAAAAAAAAAAAAGAAAAAAAAAAGAGAAAAAAAAAAGTCAATAAGTTGTTTGTGTTTATGCAAAATTAACCAGAGTGAGCTCTTTAATACTCGAGTAATTAAGTTTGAGGGGACTTAGTCCTAGTAACCTAAAGCCTTGTGGTTTGGGATTGCTGACCTAACACTCGCTACATGGGTATTATTGTATAAGCCTTTTGGGGTCTCATTCATTGCACGGTTAAATAAGCATGTGTGTTGTTTGTGGTATTATGTGTCGTAGTGTAGTAATAAAGCATGAATTCCTGGCTAACTTGAATGAGTATGGAGGTGTTTCTAAGTAATGAAGTGTCTACAGTCTATTCTATTTATAAACCTGTGATTGTCTTGGCGAAGAATAGGTATGATTTTTGACCTAGTGTTGGGAGTATTTCTGATGAGCATCGCACACACGCACGTTTCTGTAGTGTATTGTTAGTATACGGGGACTTAGTCGAGCTCTGCTTGGATTTATTTGCATTCTTTGAGATGTTTGCTTGTTAGTTGGTTTGGTGAGTTTGAAGGGGATCTTTGCATTTTCATTTAGTTGCATTCATGCATTGCATTGGATTTTGTGGGTACATTCGCTATAGGCCCTCACGAGACCTTACTCGTCCACTAGGGCTGCCTAGGGATTTAAAGGGCTTGTTGCATATGCCAAATGCAACCGTGATCACCTACGGAAGTGGTACTAGTTAGTTAGTTAGTTGTAATTGTTTATGCTTGAGGACAAGCATCAGTTTAAGTTTGGGGGTTTGATAAGTGGATTTTATATCCACTTGGAATGCCTCCGTTCGGCTTAAATTGATTGTTTTGGACTCAAGTTGTTGTAGTTTTGATGTGTTTTGCTTAGTTGTGCAGGTTTGCAAGAATATCAATGCTTCTATCGTTTTTGGAGAAGTAATTGATTAAAATTCGGATTTTCCGGGAAGGCTGCGCAGCTTATACTGTTTTGGCCATATCTGGAGTTCTAGAAGTCCGTTTTCAGCGATCTTACTGCCCACGCAAAGCTTGAGAGATTTTCTACAACCTGGGATAGGAAACAAGTGCAAGGGACGTGCTGAATGAAGTCGCGCACGTGTTCTTATAAAAGAAGGCCATGAATTTACTGTTTTTCCCTTTTTCTAATTCTAATTGTATTCTGGGCAGTTTTGGTACCTTCTTTAAAATTATAATTGTAATAGAAGGCAATTGGTTGTTGGGCAAGACTAGGAGTATCTATATAAACACATCTAGGGATGGGAAAAACGTGGTTCGTGAGAGAGTTACAATTTGTACACAGCTTTTAGGGATTTTTCTGGAGAACAATTATTTTCATTGAAGATTAAAGGTTTCTTTTCTATATTCTTCTAATTATGATTTCTTCTATTAATTCTTGTTTTGTTAATTTAATTATGTGTAACTAAATCTCAAATCTGAGGATTGGGTAGTATTCCTTGGTATTCATGTGTGTTTAATTATCTGTGATTTTCTTGCTTTGCTGATCTGTTATTGAGGGCTTAACACAATTAGGGGAGTCATGAACCTTTGATTGGATTTTAGGGATTGTAATAACTTGGAAGAGGAGTTGCGATTTTAGTACATGATTTAACAGACATAATTCAAGTATTTGATTGGGAGATTAATAGGAGAATTGTGAGACTTATAATTCTTGGTGTTTATTAGTTTATGATTGTAATTTGATTGTATCATGGAAGTGACAATTAAGGTGTAGTTGTAGACATTATATTGTATCTTGGAAGAGAACTTTATAACCTTAGAAGAATTGTTTTCAGCAGAGTAAGAACGTAGATGTCACATAGATATTGAATGTGCATTGAAACCAAGTGAAGAACCCCAGTTCTTGGATTGTTTTCCTCATATATTTTATTCTTGATTTATAATTAGTTTAATTTAGTTTATAAACAAACCAAACATTCTTCTACACTTCTAAATTGTGAGAGATAAGATACTTGAACTTGATATTACATTCAGTCCTTCCCTGCGAACGAACACATAAAAATACTACTAACACCTGGATTAACCTCCGTATCACTTGGAAGAGTTCCTTATGGCCTACTAAATAAGGCATTTGCAATCTGTCCTATCTGGGTTTCCAAGACTTTCTGGCCAGCTTGTAGGTTCTTTACCGCTATCCACACATCATTTGATTTATCATTAGATGATTGCCCCATATGAGCCCGGGGCTGTTGCTGCTGAAATCCAGAAGGTTGATATGATTGCCTTGGATCATACTGCTGCTGATAACCTTGATTGAATGGCTTCACTTGCTGATAATATTGTTGAGTATTTTGATTATTGCTCCAGCTGAAATTGGGATGATTCCGATTATTAGGATGATAAGTGGCTGGAACTGGCGCAGCAGGTCTCTGGAAATTACTCACGAACTGTGCTGATTCAGAAGAGATAGCACACTGATTCGTATCATGTGCGCCCGCACATAACTCACAAACACTAGCCACCTGCTGAACTCCATAATTAGTAAGAGAATCCACCTTCATAGCAAGAGCTTTCAACTGAGCCGTAATCATTGAAGATGTATCTACTTCCAAAATTCCTGCTACCTTGCCTTGAGAAAGCCTCTGAGTTGGATTCTGATATTCATTAGCAGCCATCGTCTCAATAAGATCATAAGCTTCATCATAGTTCTTAGCCCAAAGAGCTCCTCCTGATGCTGCATCTAGCATAGGTCTAGATTGTGCTCCCAACCCATTGTAGAAACTATTGATCACCATCCAGTCAGGCATACCATGATGTGGACACCTACGAAGCATCTCCTTGTATCGTTCCCAAGCCTCACACAAAGATTCTCCATATTGTTGCTGAAATTGGGCTAGCTGATTCCTCAATGCTGCAGTTTTCGCCATAGGGAAGAATTTCGTAAGAAACTTCTGAGCAAGATCCTCCCATGTAGTAATGGAACCAGGTGGTAGAGAGTGTAACCAGCCCTTAGCCTTATCCTTCAAAGAGAATGGAAAAAGTCTCAACTTGATAGCATCATCCGAAACACCATTGAACTTGAAAGTATCAAAGATCTCGATAAAGTCCCGAATATGCATGTTAGGATCCTCCGTAGGAGCACCCCCAAACTGAACCGAATTCTGTAGCATCTGAATAGTTCCCGGCTTGATCTCGAAAGTGTTAGCTGCAATAGCTGGCCTGATAATGCTAGACTAGATATCATTGATCTTCGGCTGAGAATACTCCTTCAAAGCCTTAGTTGTTGCTGCATCTGCCATTGCTACTGTAGATTCCTCTTTCTTATCCTCTTTATTCTCTACAAGATAGTCTTCCGCCAGTTCTTCCAAACGAGCTTGTAAGCGTGTTCGCATACAAAATTAAGCACCTGAAACACCACGAAACAAACAAACTAAGTAAGAAATCCGAGTCAGTGAATGCTAACGACCACTATTGACAAGCACATAAACCAAAAATAAAACACCGATGATCCCCGGCAGCGGCGCCAAAAACTTGTTAACACAAAATCACGCAAGCGCACGTGGTCACAAGTAATACAGATATAAGTCAAGTTCGTTCCCACAGAGATCAGGTTTTTACTTCAATTTAGTACCTATGCAACAATGTATGGTTTTAATTCACTGCTAAGACAATTAACAAATTGGGGTTTGATTAACTAAATTAAACTAATATGCAAATTATAAAACTAAGAATTAAATTAACTAATAAGAATAGAAATCGAATTACTTATGAGAATAAAAACATGGGAATCTAACTTCATTATCTACTTCACTTAGAGTCGATGCCTTTAATCAATACACATGTGGGATTTGATATCTGATCGGACAACACGAAACAAGTAAAAGTTACCTCTCGGTATACTAGTACCAAACTACGCATGCATCCACAAAAGAGATAGAAGATGGGTAGACACCTATTATGTTTAGACCCTATATCTCTATAGAATTTGAAAACATAGAGGTTTAAGCACAAGTTATCCACATAGATCACATAGGGCAGCATAATATCTCTATTCATGCCACAAATCATGATGCTAAAACATCAACCTATCCTATGCTAGCATGGCAAGTTCTAAATCTCAAGATCCACTCTCGCTTCACAAGAGATTAACAATTCAATTTAGATGTTAGCTACGCATCTAAAAGCATTAAGATTAACCATACGAGGATATCAAGAATTCACCACACGTAATCTTTAAAGCAATCAAACTACTAAGCTACATAGACAACTCCGTTAGAATCCCATGACAACGATTAGCCCATAATTGAACCGTTCATCGTCATGGGATTTGATGAAACATGATAATAAACAAGATATGAATAAAAGAAGCAATAATGTTAATAAAACAAAGAGTTGAGAAAGCAAATCTATAATCCAAAGTAACACAAAAGATGAAGTAGATCTAGATCCGTTGTTTGTCACGAGCATTGAATCCTTCTCTCCTTTTCTCCCTTGCAGATCTAAGCTGGTTACAATAATAAAACTATGATACAAATTACAATGCCTAGATGTGTTTTTACAGGCTCTAGATTTCTTGCCCAACAAGAATTTATCTTCTATTACAATTAGAATTTAATTAAGGTGCTAAAAACTGCCCAAAATACAATTAGAACATGAAAAGGGCAGAACAGTAATTTCCCTGCTCCCAACATTCTGTTTGTCATGCTTCCTGCCCCCACCACGCGCAACTTGCTCATGTGGGACCTGTCCCATGTTATAAAAAATCTCTCAAGCTTCGCGTGGGCAGTAAGATCACTGAAAACGGACTTACAAAACTCCAGATATGGCCAAAACAGTGTAAGCTGCACAGCCTTCCCAGAAAATCCGAATTTTAATCAATTAATCCTCCAAAAATGACAGAAGCATCAACCTTAATCAATATTCTCGTAAATCTGCACAACTAAGTAAAACACATCAAAACTACAAGAAACTTGAGTCCAAGACAATCAATTTAAGCCGATTTAGAATGCTCCAAGTGGATATAAAATCCACTTATCAGAATTGGAACATCGCGCTTTTTGGGCTATCAAAGAACTCAACATGGATTTGAAGGCTACGGGGCAAGCGAGACTTCTTCAACTTAATGAGTTAGATGAGCTTCGTTTTGATGCTTATGACAACTCTCGACTTTACATGGAGAGAACGAAGAAGATGCATGATAAGATGATTCAGAGAAGAGATTTTCAGGTTGGTGACAAGGTGTTGTTATTCAATTCCAGACTTCGACTTTTTCCAGGGAAGCTCAAATCAAGATGGTCCGGACCTTTTACTGTCACCGATGTAAAATTTTATGGTGCTATTGAAGTTATAGGACGAGATGGAACAAAATTTAAGGTCAACGGTCAACGCCTTAAATTATATGTGGATGGTGCATTCGTGGGAAAGATGGAAGTGATTTATCTCGACAACCCCTCCACGAAGATCTGAACCAGCTGAGTGAGCCAACGATGTTAAACAAAAGCGCTTGGTGGGAGGCAACCCATGCATTAGTCTGTGAAAAAAAAACCTGTCTTAAAAAAATAAAAAAAAAAGGATTTTTGGTGTGTAACGCAGGAGGTGCCTGCGTTTCAGGGCAAATTGCGCTCCTATCGCGCAACTTGCGCCTGCGCAACTGATCTAGAGTCAAATTGCCCCCTATCGCGCAACTTGCGCTGGCGCATCTGCAATGGGCGCAGTTTGCCGCTCACGCGCGTAAGTTGCGCGTGTTCCAGGAGAAGGGAAAAAAATTTCCAGCCGTTGTTCTCAGTACTGTGCACGCTGTTGCATATATATATATAAAAAAAAAATCACCCCAAATTCTATTTATACTCTCCCCTTTACACCTAATTCTTTTCCTATTCCAATTCCAAAACCCCTCATCTCTCCTCCAAAATTCTAAACCTATATTTATTCTAATTCTTTTTCTTTCATTCATTAAATCCTATTCCTACCTTACATCAATTTTCATACCCACCTAAAATTTTTCCTTTTCACATTTAAATTTTTATATACATACTATCACTCCATTGTCTATATATACCTATACATACACACCCAATTTATTATCTTCCTCCTCTACATCTCTAAAAATTCAAGTTTGGGGGAAAATTAGTACAAGTTCACCTCTTTGATTCGTAGTTGGGATTTTTCTTTTCTAATTTTTTTATTACGAATTTGTGTTCTTGTAAATTGGGGGGGTTTTGTATTATTCATGTTAATTGGGTATTTTTGGTGTGATATTGCTTGGTGGTTTTTGGTGGGATATTTCTTGGTGGTTTTTTGGTGAAGCTATTGTTGAATGGGGTTTTGGTTATTATGGCTCCTAAGCGAATGAGGGGTGGTTTTCAGACCCGACACCTTGATTCCAGGGGAGTTTTCTTTCTTTTCTTTTTAGTGTAGTTTTATTTTGTTTTTAGTTATAGTTTTGTATCTTGTTCATTAGTTCATTGGGGACAATGAACCGCTTAAGTGTGGGGAAGGGTTCTCAATGTTAAGAAAATTTAAAAAAATTAAAAAAATAAAATACCAAAAATAATTCTAGCCATGCAATTTGATTAGTTGTTGTATTTTGCTTGATACACCCATGCATGCGTAGAATTCTTGTGTTCTTGACGCTTTTGTATGAGAAGTGACGTGCTTTGTTCTTGTGCACAAACTTACACTAGCAAGTTGAAGCTGGTAGACTTAATTGGATGTTGTAAGTGATTAGAATGACATGAATATGTGCAAGATGACTTGGTTTACATGCTTTGAGTACAAGTAGGTGCGTTAGAGAGTCTTGTTACTTGGGATTGATTATGTTTTGTCACACCAAGTGAGTTTTGAGCCTATATGCATATCTTTTGCATGATTTTTCGTTTGCTTGAGTGTCCACATGTTGTTTACATTGCTAGCACTTACTTGAGATCTTTCTTGAAATGCATGATATTACTTGATGATGAGATGATAAAGGCACTTAGGTTTAACCTCGTGTTTCCCATATTTCCACACCTTTTAAACATGATCAATTAGTTAACCCGTTGAGCTTAATCCTATTCTTTCGGTGACACACTACATTACTTGCCATTATCCTTTTTATTCTATTGGCCTTACCGTAAATTTGAACCTAAATTGTCAAAGGCTAGTATCGTGCTTAAGGGAGTAATAAGGTGTGCAAAAAAGGGGGTTTTATTGATGATCATAATTTTTGGGGAATATATTTGGGGTTTAGTTGTTAGCTTGTTAGTCGAAGTTTGAAATCATATTTATGGGATCATTGTTCTTGCTATTATTTAGCTCTCTTGAAAAAAAAAAGAAAAAAAACAGAAAAAAATAAATATGAGAGCATACTTATCTTTTGTGATCCTACTTTGATTCGACTAGACAAGGTGTTTATTGGACTATGATAAAAGTTCAAGTGTGGGGAAGTATTTATTGGTTTTAATAAGTATGAGAGTTGTTTTAATTTCATTGTCGGGTACTAGCTTTTGACTTAACCTTCTTTAGCTTTCTTGACATACCTGGTCCCTAGCCCACGCTACAACCCGAATAAAGACCTTTTGATTGTCATCAGTGATGTATGTTATGTTGAGAGTGAGATTGATTGCGAGTGTCAAGTTGTGTTTATGATTTTGTTGGAATTGAGTGATACACTTAACCTTGTTCTTGAGTGAATATTCGTTTTTGAGTGAAAGGTGAGTTATTACTTGTTTTGGCATAGGAGATCCCGGGTTTAGACTTAAAGATGTATTTCTTGTGGGCTCAGCATGATTACCAACGATTTTTACACTTGACATGAATTTTTATGACCTTCTGCATGTTGGTTGAGTAGACTACGTGAATACTTGCACTTTCGATACCAAGACATCGTATGTTTGCTTTGATTCTTAAGTTGATGTGGCATGAGAGGACTTGTGTGTGTGGTGTTGTGTTAGCATTGATCTTTTGCATGGTTAGATGAATTTTGTGGGTACATTCACTATAAACCCTCACGAGACAACACTCGCCTACTAGGACTGCCTAGGGGTTTAACGGCTTGTTGCATATGCTCAATGCAATCGTGTCATCTACGAAAGTGATGTTTGTTAGGACTTAGTTTTTATTTCACTTATTTGCCCGAGGACGTGCAGATGCTTAGTGTGGGGATGTTTGATAGAGTATATTTTTATATATATTCTAGATGATTTTATTCTCATATTTATTGTGTTTTGCATTGATTTGGATTTTTATTTAATAGATTTTATTGTTTTATTGTAGGAAATAAAGAATTCATGACTTGGAAGGATTTGGAGCAAAAAGAGCTATTTTGGAGATAAAATAGGAGAAAATTCGTATTATTGGGCTACACGGGCTGTTTAACACTGTTTGGGCCATATCTTGAGTTCCAGAAGTCAGAATTTGACGATCTTACTGTCCACGCGAAGCTTATGGAATTATCTTTAATTTAGAGGTGGTCCAGTAAGCAAAATCCAACTGGAAGAGCCCAGAAACAGAGGAGAAAAAGAAGTGACGAATTTTACAAGAAAATCCTATTCAATTATGGATATCTTTTTGTAAATTGATTAGGATATTAAAAATACCTTTATTAGGAGATAGAAATCAGATTTTATGATTGGTTTTTTATTTATTAGAACGTGAGGAGGAGATAGAGATACACGTATACTTTTACTTTTTAAAAAGCTAGGGTTTTGGTTTTTTCTCTCTTCATCTCTTCCTTTGTAAACACTTGGTTAATTAAGCTTGGATTCATTGTTCTTCGTTAATACAAAATTTAAGGTACTCTTTATCTCATCTTGTTTATTAGTATATGTTATATATGGCTTTCTTCATTATTTTTGTTGTTCTTAATCATAGTATGAGTGAGTAGTTTAATTCTAGGGTATTAAGGGGAGCCATGTTTGCACCATGATTTGGGCTTAATTTGATTAGTAAATTGATGGGTAGAGAGTAATTCTGATTGATATGTTATAATTCTTAATTTGTGTAATTGTGCAATATCACAGATTAATTGATTGCAATAGGAGTAATAGATCGAAAGATTTTACTACTAGAGGCTTACATACAATTAGCGGAATTGAAGGTGATTGTGAAAGCATCATTAGATATTCTGAGAGTGTTAATGCTTGAAAAAGATTAACCATTGCTTTAATTACTTAATCCCATTAAAAAGCTATACCTTTGTGATTTGTTTGGTGTAAGCATGGTGAACCTGAATTGCCCTAGATCCCTTAATTAATTGATTTAAAACCTTTATTAAATTTTTTTTAGTAGTTAACACAATTCTCCAACAATCGTTTGTGACTGAGAACAATTGATAACAACTGAATTGAGATTGAAACTGTCTCCTTGAGGAATCGACCCGTATTTGCTAATATCTACTACAATAGATACCGTGCGCTTGCAGTTAGACGTAATTTAACATATCAATGCCCTGAAGTGGAGGGTGTTCCCTCAAACCCTGTCAGGGATGGCACAACGTTGGTATAGTCGTCTGCCCCCAAATTCTATCAGTTCTTTTAAGGAATTGAGTGCCGTTTTTGTTAGCTAATTCATCAGTGGAAGAGTTTATGAGAAAAGTTCCGCGCCTCTTATGTATGTGGTGCAAGGGAAGAATGAGAATCCGAGAGACTATCTCAAACGATTTACTAAAGAAACACTGAATATCACTGATTTGGAGAATAAGGTGGCCATGGTGGCCTTGGAACATGGAACCACTGATCTCTTCTTTAAGAGGTCATTGGCAAAACATCCTCCTGAGAACATGGCTGAGTTACAACGAAGGGCTGATAAGTATATCAAAGCCGAGGATAGTATGAAGAAAGAGGCCACAGCAGGTAATGGAGGGAATAACAATGATTCTAGGAAGAGGAAGGCGGATCAGAAATACGATACCAAGGACAAGTACCCGCGTACGGACAAGGATTCAGACTCGACTCCTAGAAAGGGGAATCCGGGACAAAGATTTACTGAGTACTCAAGATTGAACGCCCCAAGGAGCCAAATCCTGATGGACATAGAGAAGGATAGAGACGTGAGATGGCCGAAGCCACTAAGGACCGATCCTGAGAAAAGAAATAATAATCAATATTGTCGATTCCACAAAGACGTGGGGCACGACACAGACGATTGTAGGCAACTGAAGGATGAGATCGAGTTTCTAATCCGGAGAGGAAAGTTGAATAAGTTTTTCAAAGATGGGAATCAAGGAAACCCAAGGCGAGATTATGATAGGAAGGATGATGATCGCAGTTGCAATCCACAGCCCCGAGGGCCGGTAATAAATATGATTTTTGGAGGCCCGACAGCGGCCGGGACAAGTAGAAATTCTCGAAAGGCGTATGCCCGAGAAGTGATGCACATTGTTGGAGAAGCACCGAAGAGTGCAAAGACGGAGGTCTCAATTGGATTCGATGACTCAGACCTTGAAGGGGTGAAGTTCCCCCATGATGATCCACTGGTGATCTCATCGGTGATAGGCAATTCGCAAGTAAAAAGAGTCTTGATAGATAATGGAGCCTCAGTGGACATTTTGTTCCATGATGCCTTTTTGAAGATGGGATATACCGAGTCCCAATTGATATCATCAAACATGCCCATATATGGGTTCAACGGGGTGGAGTCCAAAGTTGAGGGGACAATTCAGCTACCCATGACCATAGGGCAGGAGCCACGGGAGGCCACTCAGATGTTAAATTTTTGGTTATCAAAGCTACGTCTACCTACAATGCTATCCTAGGAAGAATAGGACTTCATGCTTTTAAAGTAGTTGCCTCCACCTATCATTTAAAGGTTAAGTACCCAACCAGAAACGGTGTAGGAGAAGAGAAAGGAGATCAAAAAATGGCAAGGAGTTGTTATGTGGCCGCACTGAGGCCGGACGGAATCGGGGGGCAGGTCCTCCCGATTGAGGATATGGACGCTCGTGAGGACGAAGAACGGAGAGGAAAACCAGTAGAAGATTTGGTTCCCATACCATTAGAGTTAGGAGATTCTGAAAAAGTCACTCATATCGGGGCATCTCTGAAAGACCCCTTGAAAAAAGAGTTGATCACCTTCTTGCAAGACAATAATGATGTCTTTGCGTGGATAGCAGCTGATATGCCAGGGATAGATCTCCAATTGATAACACACAACCTGAATGTAGATCCGAACAGGAAGGCGGTGAAACAAAAGAAGAGAAATTTTGCACCTGAGAGGCAAGAAGCCATAAAACGAGAAGTTGATAAACTCCTAGAGGCGGGGTTCATTGAGGAAATCCAATTCCCGGAATGGTTGGCCAACCCTGTAATGGTCAAAAAGGCTAATTGGAAATGGAGGATGTGCATAGACTTCACTGATCTAAACGACGCATGCCCAAAGGACTGTTTTCCCTTGCCAAGGATTGATATGTTGATAGATGCTACGGCTGGGCACGAGATGTCACTACTAGAAAAAGTAGAATAGACATCACCCCTTTCACATCGGTTCATGATGTCACCGATGTAAAAACTGTCAATAACATCGGTTGAAAAAAAACTGATGTCTTTAATATATTATGAAATCACATTACCAGCCAACCGATGTCATTGACATATCATTGAAAAATCAATGACATCGGTCAGGATAACAACTGATGTAATTGATATATTATGACATCGGTCAAAAATAAACCGATGTCTAAAGTAAAATTTAAAAAATTTGTTATCCGCCCCACACAATTAACTTTTCCTGCTACCCAAATAATTTCCCCCACCATTCAGACAGTATTCCCCCCTTAGAAAATTTTTAGTTCCCCCCATTTTTTTAGCCAATATTCACCTCACCCAGCACAATAAACATAAAAACAAAAACAAAAAACTCTCAGCTCTCCCTCGACCTCACCTCTCTCGGCTCTCTCGCGACCTCACCTCTCTTTCACTTTCATATACACAGACCGGAATCAAAACCCTAATTCATTCTTCACTTTCTCTCTTTCTCTTTAACTTTCTATTTCTCTCCCTCTTTCAGTCTCAACCGAAAACCCCCCAATTTGTAACCCTAATTTGTCATCGATTTGACCAATTGAGTACACTTGTTCAATTCATTGCTGGAATTCATTTGTTCACTGCTGAAAAGATTGAATCGGTAAGTGAGTAAACTTGGTGAATCCATTTAAAGTTAAGTTTTGAGTATTAAGAATTATGATGTTTACGATGCTTTTTTTCCTTCTAGAAATTGGCCAGGTTGTCTTATTTTTGTTAGGGCATAGAAGACGGATGAAGGGTAAGTAGTTTATATGTATTCATGTTTCAGTTTATAGATTGTCTATATTGTACATGTTTGTTTATATTTAGTATTTGAGACAATGAAAGGGGTTTGTGGTTTCAGGAATACAGTTAAGCTTGTGGGCATCCCCAATTTGGTCGGATTAATGAAAAGGTTTATTTTTTGTTATTTACTTGATTTTTTGATTAAAGTGACCTAAGTTTATATTGTAATAATATATTATTTACTTGGATTTTTGAGAATATGTGATTAGAATGCAGGGCACAATCTTGAGTGGGATGGAGATCACCTGATTCATTTTCTTATGCCTGTTTTGGTTGGTACATATGTTCTCTGTACATTCTCTGTACATTTTCTTATATATTTGGTTTTGTGAGGTTTGTTAGTCTTTGATAGCTTAATCTCTCTAACATCTATGTTCTAGAATTTCACCTTCAATGCTTTAAACCTGATCAGCAAGTGATGTGCTTTCTGGAACAACTTCAAGTGGAATTCATTGAGGTTTACATCTGCATTACCAGTGTCTCTGGAGGTTGCCTTTATAGTTGTCACAGCAGGAATCACCGTCTACAAGTTGTTGAGTGGGAACATCATGATGCCTAGATTGCTGCCAGAAGCTACCGATCTCACTTCAACCCTTAAACTATTTACCGCAGTCCCTGTTCTTGTCGCGGCATATATCTGCCATTACAATGGTATGTAAGCTTTTGTAAATATGGTGTGTCACTTATAATGCAGTTTAAATACAAGGCCTATGCCATTACAATGATATGTAAAATTGATTTGTAATTGTAAAAAATTATGTTAGCTATGTAATATGCTATCAAATAAACAAACAAATTACAATTTTTATTTAAAATTAATGAATAATAATTATTTCAACTTCATAAGTAATTAATTATACCTTATTTAATGAAAGTTTATCTGCTTGCTCTTAATGTAAAGACTGCATTTTCATTGGTCTCCCTTAGGAGCAGAGGTGAAGTTTAGGTACAAATTTCCTTCCCTAGATCGATTTACATCCGAGATACACCAGATCCATTTGGTTTGATTTGGTTTACTGATCTACCTTATAAACTCCCTCTTGCAGCAATGTTTAAACCCCAGCATCGCTATGAAAGTATGCTTCGGGAGAGGTGTAAAGAATTCCAAGAAACATCTCTGAACCTTATAGAAAGTTTCCTTTCCTTTGAGCCACATAAGCATGCGACAGCTACTTCTGCACTTAATTCTGAGGTAACCTCGTGGACAAGTCAATATACTAAGAATTATATTGTAACATGACATTGTAAGACATGAAACACACTTCAATCTTGTTGATCCCCAATTTTATTTGAAAATTGCATGCTAGTTATAAGTTATCTTCTTATAATAGTTGTCCATATTGTTATGCTTTATGTCAACCAGGACTAGATTCTACTTTAAAGATATATCTTTTATTGTCATGCCATATTTTGGTGAGTCCACTATATGAGTAGTTAAGAAATATATAAAGGCTACCTGGTAAATAAATTAATTATTTTTACTAAACTGACTAAAGCAGATTTGTTTTTTTAATTATGTGTCGTGACTGCTTGAGTATTTTTCAGTAGATATATTAATTTACTGCTTGCCATGCTGCTGTTGCGTGTAAGTTCAAATCCTACACTCTCTAAACGATTAGAAGAACATGACTTTGTGGTTATTTTATTTTTTTTAGCATTCTTTTCTTCATGTAATGGATGCAAAGCTCCGTGGGGAAGAAAGAAGGTAGCTCTTATACTTGTTATGTTGTCTTCACGTTTTTATAGAATCAAATGAATTATAGGCCCATAACTTTCTATTACAATTAACATGTTAGTGATTAAATCAACTACTGCTACTATTTAGTTTAGTAAGATGTAAAACTCCTGTTTGGCCATTATATTTAGAGTTTACTGCTAATAAAGGCCTTAACATGACAAGATCACTTTCTTACAGACTCAAGTAA
Organism: Kitagawia praeruptora; assembly: GCA_037693485.1. Taxonomy (NCBI): domain Eukaryota; kingdom Viridiplantae; phylum Streptophyta; class Magnoliopsida; order Apiales; family Apiaceae; genus Kitagawia; species Kitagawia praeruptora. The sequence continues at coordinate 76,989,684 of CM075354.1, forward strand.
AGCTTAGAAATGGAATGAAGAAGAAACAAGTATTGTCAATGAATGTTTTAGATTGAATAGTTCCATATCATTAAATTATTTTACCACCTGTGGACTCAGGAAAAGGGCTTCCAGGCAGCTTACGGTCGTATTTGCTGAGGAGAACAGGAAGAAGCCAACTGATATGAGGCACAGGGAACACAGGTAGTTCTGGCTTTTAACATTAACGTTTAGGTGGAAATCCACTATAGTATAGTCTGTTTCAGTTATGGATTGTAAATATCCCTAGATCCGAATTAGTGGGAAAACCATTACTTTAAAAAAATACTGGCTTGTACTTCACTGACATTTTTTATTAAAAAAATATGGTCGGGGTACTTTTTTATTCAGGACACTCAGACGTGTGTTCTTGAAGCTGATTTTATCAAGCTGGGGGTATACACTAAGTTTGTCCAGGTTCCGAAATCATCTCTGTTTATAGAAAAAAATTTCACTATCAGATTTGTTCTCATTATATAACATTTTAAGTAAACAAATCTGCAGGAAAGGTTGGCACCTGCTGGTTATATCAAAATCGCAAATGTGAGTTATCAATATGTATCTACAATTTACCATAGAGGACAAGATCACAAGATAAATGTATATATACTTTGTTCTGTATTTAAATCTTCTCGCATTGATTAATTACTTGTTTCTAAAATCCTCAATTTATCTTTTCAGAAATGCGCCTTCTTTTGGTAGTCCTGGTTTTAGTCCTAGGTTTCAACCACCAGGAGTTAGGTAATTCTGGCCATCTTTAATACTTTTTTCTATTTTTTAAAATCTGATTGCATGGTTATAATTTAATCCACCCTTTTTTCTATTTTTTAAAATCTGATTGCATGGTTATAATTTAATCCACCTTGCTCTCTACAGTAGCACTATTTATACTAATGCTTAATCTTGAAGGCCAATGCCAAACACAGTTGAGACTTTTCACAATCATAATCTGCCAAATCCCTGGCATCCAATGAGTCTGTAGAATCAGGCGCCATCTTCTGTTGCTGGGATACATACCCGGTTTCCAGCACCTACAACACCAGTAAGAAGAAGCTTATATTGTTTATAACATTATGCTTGTAAACATGTTTATTATGTGTTCTTAATGGTACTGGTTGGTATCTCATCTTAATGTTTCTTTAAAATCCTTTGAGTAATGAGGTTAACACCTGTTTTTCTCTTATAAAATCAGGCTACCATCTATCAATAAAAAGCTCTAGATATTAATGAGAGAGAGCTTGGACTTGATCACCAAGATACGATGAAAAGTTACGGAGGTTTAGCGGTTTCATGGAAAAAGATCGTTCGCTCGATCTCAAGCTTCATTGTTATGCATCTGATTTTGGAAGACTATACGTTATTGGTGTTGTTCTAGTTTTGGTTTGTGACTTAGTTTTTGTGCCTCTCGTTGAGTGTTCTCTTAGTTTTAGAATATGTGGACTTATTTTGAACAATTGTAATGAATGTCTTTGTTACATTAATGTACAAAGTTTGGTTTTTTGATTTATGTGAGAATTTCTTTCTTAATTTGGTTTGTGAGAATGGTTTAAAATTATAAATGCTACTGTTTTGGCATCGGTGTCACATTGTTGATGCTTTTAACATCGGTGTGTAACTGATGTTAATATGTATGATACACATCGGTTATATTACAGTAAACGATGTCTAAAGTACTCTTTGACATCGGTTAGTTGCTTGTAACCGATGTTACATATAGTATCTAACATCAGTCAGTTTCCAGTGAACGATGTGATAGATACTCTTTGACATCGGTTTAAAACCGATGTGAAAAGGCTAGGAACGATGTGATAGATACTCTTTGACATCGGTTTAAAACCGATGTGAAAGGGGTTGGACCTTTCTCTACACCCACATAGACATCGGTTGAAAAATGGCTAGACATCGGTTTTTAGCCGATGTCTATTGACCTGTTTCTAGTAGTGTGTTAAGCTTCATGGATGGTTTTAGCGGCTACAACCAAATCAAGATGCATAAGGACGATATTCCTAAGGTATCATTCATCACTGACTTTGGTGTGTATTGTTACCTGGTCATGGCCTTTGGATTGAAAAACGCAGGAGCTACTTATCAGAGGTTGGTAAACAAGATTTTTGCTCATCTCATTGGAAAAACTATGGAAGTTTATGTGGATGATATGTTGGTGAAAAGCCTACACAAGGCCGATCACATTGAGCACCTCCGTGAGGCATTTGAAGTGTTGAGACACCACAAGATGATGTTGAACCCAGCCAAATGTGCTTTTGGTGTCGGGTCAGGGAGGTTCTTGGGTCTTATGGTCTCGAAACGAGGAATTGAGGCTAACCCATACAAGATCAAAGCTATTCTAGATATGGAACCACCTCGTTCCATAAGGGACGTACAGATATTGACTGGAAGGATTGTTGCATTGGGAAGGTTTGTCTCCAAATCCAGAGACAAGTGTTTGCCGTTCTTCAAAACACTATAGAAAGTAAAAAACTTCGAGTGGATAGAGGAAAGCCAAGAGGCCTTTGATCAAGTGAAGAGGTATATGGCTGAAGCCCCGCTGTTGGCCAATCCGAGTATGGGAGAAATCCTCTATCTTTAATTAGCTATTTCGGATCAAGCTGTAAGCACGGTGCTAGTGAAGGAAGAAGACAAGATTCAAAAATCGGTATACTATGTGAGCAAGGTTCTGCATGGAGCTGAGCTGAATTATTCTACCAGTGAAAAATTTGATTTAGTATTAGTAACTGCCTCTAGGAAGCTACGAACCTACTTTCAGGCATACAAGATTGAAGTCCTTACAGGACAGCCATTGAGGAACATTTTGCATAGCCCTAAAGCCAGTGGTAGGCTCATCAAGTGGGCAATTGAATTGGGAGAATTCGATATCAAGTACAAGCCGAGGACGACCATTAAAGCTCAGGCACTTGCTGACTTCGTGGTTGAATGCACCATTGACAACCAAGAAGTCGGGGGGCAGGATATACCTCAGGAAGGGAGTAAGGAAGACAAAGAACCCATGATTGAAGAGAAGGAATTCTGGATGCTCTATTTTGATGGGGCATCAAAAACAAAAACAAGTGGTGCAGGTCTTGTCCTACAAAGTCCCAATGGATTCACGATTGAATACGCCCTGAAGCTGGACTTCCCGACAACCAATAACGAGGCGGAGTATGAAGCTTTGATAGCTGGACCCAGGTTGGCAGGAGCATTAAGGGTCAGAAATCTGAAAGTTTGTGGAGATTCGAGGCTAGTTGTGGCCCAAGTTAATGGTGAGTTTGAGGCAAAGGATGAAACAATGGCCAAGTACTTAAGACTCGCGAAGGTAGTAATGACTTAATTTGATGAGTGCTACATTGAGAACATTCCGAGGGAGGAAAACATCAAGGCTGATGCCTTATCTAAGTTCGCCTCCTCCGAGATAGAGAATTATTCTAGCAGTGTCTACATCCAAGTTCTGAGAACCCCAACCATCGATTTAAAGTTGGTAGCACCGATCAGAGTGAGGGAATGTTGGATAGATCCCATAAAAGCACATTTAGAGTCCGGTTGGCTCCCGACCAATGCCATGGAGGCACGAAAATTATCTGTGAGGGCATTGAGGTATGCTCTTATTGAAGGAATACTCTATAAGAAGTCTTATGTGATTCCGTATCTAAAGTGTTTGAGGCCTGAAGAGGCCAAATCAGCTATTGAAGAGGTCCATGAGGGAATCTGCGGACAACACTTGGGGGGCAGGGCCTTGGCTCATAAGATAGTTAGACTCGGATTCTATTGGCCTGAGATGATGGCTGATGCCAAGGAGTACGTGAAAAAGTGTGACCGGTGCTAGAAACATGCACCAGTGGTTAGACAACCACCAGAGATGTTGACATCCGTTAACTCCCCCATTCCATTTGCTATGTGAGGGATGGACATTCTTGGGCCTTTTCCTATGGCCACTGCTCAAAGAAAGTTTCTAGTTGTAGCTATTGACTATTTCACAAAGTGGATTGAGGCCAAACCTTTGGCTAAAATCACTACCAAGAAAATCATGCAATTCTTCTGGGAGAAAGTCATATGCAGGTATGGAATACCACGAATCCTTGTTACGGACAATGGTTTACAATTTAACAACAAAAAGTTCAAGGACTATTGTGATGAGAATGGGATTGAGCTTCGATTCACCTCAGTTGCTCACCCTCAAGCTAATGGGCAAGCCGAGGTTGCAAATCGCATAATCCTTGATGGACTTAGGAAAAGAGTGGAACGCTCTAGGAACACTTGGGTGGACGAATTATTACCCATACTCTGGGCATACCGAACCACCTGCAAGGTGACCACTGGGGCAACTCCATTCATGTTAGCTTACAGAGCCGAAGCTGTCGTACCAGTAGAAATTATGCATACGTCACCACGATTTGAGGCCTTTGAACCTGATACCAACGAGGAAGGAATGAGACTAGCCCACGACTTGATCAATGAGGTAAGAGATGAAGCTTATGCTAGGAATACTGAACATCAGAAGAAAGCTTCCTTCTATTACAACCTGAGGGTGAAAGAAAGGTTCTTCCACCAAGGGGACTTAGTACTCAGAAAGATCGAAGCATCTGGAGTTGGACAGAAGGGAAAGCTTGCACCAAATTGGGAAGGTCCGTATCGTATCAAAGGAACATTGGGTCGCGGATCATACAAGCTGGAGACTTTAGAAGGAAACGAGGTGCCTCGCACTTGGCATGCATCAAATCTCAAAGTTTATTATGTTTGATTGTCCTGAGTAGGACAAAGTTTATATTTAGTAGGAAAGTAGCAATAAGGTCGACGAAACCATTTCAGAGTCTTTTGAACTCCGAGTAAGAAGTAGAATATATATGTAAGGGTTGAACCCATTTCAGGATTCCTTTATAAGGTTATGCAGATTAATTTCCAGTATTTCTCTTGTTTAAATTCTATGTCTGATATGTATCAATGCATAAATAAATTGCAAGCCTGTCAAGGCCAAATACAAATGACTAAATAATTAAATAAGTAAGGAAATATCGAAAATGCATGAATAAATGAAAGCCCGAAGGCTATAAGTTAAAAGTTACAAAACGAGAAATGATAAAGTCATAAAAACATATGCCACGCAGGGCCAACAGAAAAAGCATAAAACACTAGGTCTGAGGAGCTTTGGATGAGGCAGACTCCTCCTCATCACCCTGGGTCTTTGAAGCCCTAGCCGAAGAAGTATGAGTGGTATCCGAGTCTCTACGAAGTGGAGTAGCCTCGGGATCCAGGATCCTATCCCCCTCTATGGCCTCATCCCCACTACCCTCGACAGGAGTAGGAACAGGAGGATGTGGACTGGGGAAGTCAGCTGGTGAAAATAATGCAGGGTGTTTCTTCAGCACGGCCTCTATGGCCTCATCCCAACCCTCTATGTACTGACTAGGATACAAAATCCTGTCATGCTGCTCCATCAGCTTCTGGAAATCCTCAGAGTCCATATAGGCATCAATGACCTCCTCTTTCTTTGCCCTCAAGTCAACCAGCTCAGCATTGGCTGCAGCCAATTCCTCCTCCCTCTTCCGGAGCTTCTCTTTAGCTTCCTCAGCTCTAATCTTGGCATCTGACATCTGTCACACCTCTTGACATAATTCTGCGCATCGGCCAACATCTCTGGCCAATAGAATCCCAGACGAGTGATCTTGTGGGCTAGGGCTCTGCCCCCCAAGTGTTGCCTGCAAATCCCTTCATAAACCTCTTCCAATGCTTCCTTTGCCTCTTGGGGCCTCAAACACTTCAAATATGGTATGACAAACGATCTCTTGTAAAGGCTGCCTTCGATCAAGGCATATCTCAGTGCTCTCACTGACAGCTTTCGTGCCTCCAAGGCGTTGTCAGGGAGCTATCCGGTTTCTAGGTGAGCTTTGATAGGATCCATCCAGCAGCTTCCTACATCAATTGGTGTCACCAATTTAGAGTTGATGGTCGGGGCCTTCAAGACCTGGAAGTAAACACTCCCTGCATAATTCTCTATCTCAGAAGAAGCGAACTTGGACAGGGCATCGGCCTTAACGTTCTCTTCTCTCGGAATGTGCTCCACATAGCATTCATCGAACTGAGTCATAACAGCCTTTACAACTCTCAAATACCTTGCCATAGTTTCATCTTTGGCCTCAAATTCGCCATTCACCTGCAAGACTACAAGTCTTGAGTCTCCACAAACTTTAAGGTTCTTGACCCTCATGATTCTGGCCAAGCCTAACCCAGCTATTAATGCCTCATACTCAGCCTCATTGTTGGTAGTAGGAAAGTCCAACTTCAAAGCATACTCAACTGTGAACCCATTGGGGCTTTACAAAACCAAACATGCACCACTCGATTTTGTTTTTGATGCTCCGTCAAAATAGAGCACCCAGTATTCCTTCAGATCAGGTACAAGTTCTTCTTCTTTCTCAGGGGTAACCACTATCTCTTGCTGATAAGTGGATTTTATATCCACTTGGAGCGTTCTATTTCGGCTTAAATTGTTGTCTTGGTCTCAAGTATGTTGTGTTTTTTATGCATTTTAGTGAGTTTGTGCAGGATTATTATCTTGAGGTTGGATGATAAAAAAAAATGCATATTTTATGGTGGAATTGAGTTCTAGAAGTGAAAAGTGATAAGTTGCAAAAGAAACGAAGGAAAAAGGAGTTAAAACGAAGAAAATCAGCCAAAATCAGCTCCCGGCAGAACCACCAGCGCAGCCAGCGCTCCAAAGGGCGCAGCCAGCGCTTCGGGGGACTGTTTGGGCGCAGCCAGCGCAGCAACGGGCGCAGCCAGCGCTGCGGAGAAATCAGCCAGATTTTCGGATTTTGTTTTGGTCATATCTTGAGTTCTACAAGTCCGTTTTGGGCGATCTTACTGTCCACGCGAAGCTAACGAGATTCTCTATCATTTTAAAGTGGTTTGGAGGTCCAAATACCAATAGAAAGGCCTAGAAATATTGAAGAAAAGTCAGCTACGAATTTTCCTTAAAAACAGAATCAGTTTAGGAAACGTATTTTGCAGAAATTCTATTTTAACTCTATTTTGGGGAATTTCTTGCTGGGCAAGACTTCTAGAGCCTATATAAACACATCCTACCATTGTAATTTAGAGAACCATTACTGTTGTTGGAGGAATTTCGTAACAACACGAAATCAGAGGTGTGCTGGAATAATAGAGCGATTTGTATGAATATGTGACTGTTTTTAGGGATTAGGGTTTATGAAAAAAGAGGGGCTGGACTTGGCAGGTGTCACAATTTGTCTCGTGTATCGGATTCCATATGCCAAGATGCCTACGTACCTATGTTTATTTAGGATCAAGCCCACGTAGTTCTGTGAAATTGATTGGTCTTATCCCGAGAGACTTAAGGGATAAGTTACGTTAATCTGGGTGATTACTGATTTTATCTGATTTAATCTTATCGTTGTGATATCTTCCTGATTTGAAGAATATCGTTTGGAGATATTTTCTGTTATTGATTGATTGAGATTGATTCTTTCCTCATTTCTGAGAGAGGATAAAACTTAGCGGTTAAGAAATAATTATTAATCTGAATTAATAATTAGTAATTATTAGAAATTGGGAGATTATTAGACATGCCAAAATATGGCATAACAACTAGCCCCCAGTTCTTCAGTGTAGCTTGCTGCAGTGGAGAACTAAACATTCTTCAAGCTTCCAAATTTCTTGAGTAGCTGAAACAACTAAAAACAGAAGATTAGCAAAACATTTAGAGCATCACTGTGCTCGTTAGGCGTATGTGGATGCAAGTATGATAGCATGTGATAACCAGTATAAGATATATATTTGCCAAGGTTTCAAATGTGCGAGCATAAATAATATTTTTGAAATCCTTTGCGATCTTTGTTGTCTAGTTAGGACCTTGGCGCTTGTATATATCCCGAACTAGCATACACGCTTTTCAAGTGTCTGATGCAACCACATAAGGATGTGTCTAGCGGAGTCTTCACTGAGAGATGTCTCAGTGAAGAGATGTAGATGAGATATTGGCGAAGAGATGTAGATAGTTTGCATAGGGATGCCTCCACCCATGCGATCTTGTGAGATCTGGCCATGGGCCTTCAATAAAGATAGTTTGCATAAGGATGCCTCCACCCATGCGATCTTGAGAGATCTGGCCATGGGCCTTCAATAATCCAGATGGTGCTGCACTGCACTTTACTAATCATGTAGCATTACGAGATTTATAGCTTGTCTAGGCTACCCTACTTGGCAACTTAGTTCGCAAGTTTGGAAATATTTTTGACATATATGTACTATCGCGACGATATATGAAAAATATTTTGCAAATCCAAACGCAATAATAAATATGCTCTTTTAAGAGTGTCGCGATATTTATTTTCTTCGATAATAATGCTCCTTTTTGTAGAAAATCTTTTACAAAATTATGCGTCTCGTATATGTATTTTTTCCTTTGAAACATGCAGCTCGTACGAGATTGTAAATTAAATTCACAATCAATCAGCATAAATATTCGCAATTCATCAACATAAATATCTCGTACGATATTTTCTAAATCGCAATAATTTTACAAGCATAAAAATATATTGCTCGCACGAATTTTTTGAATAATAAATATTTTTCTTGAAAAATATTTAAAAACATGATTATGCATGACATGGCATAATATTTAATTAATTACAAAAAATTAAGATAGGAAAACAAAAACTTATCTTTGTTTTTCGTTTTCAGCCGATTGGATTTTTTGCTTCGGCATCTTTTTTTTCCTGTTGCTGGCCTCGCTGCTCCTCCAATTTTTTTTGTTTTTTTTTCTTCACTAATCCCACGAACTCATCACATGCATTGGTTGCCATTTTTCTTTTACTACGAGTGTTGCTTACCCTGCAGTGGGCTCCACCGTTTTGTATTCATCCATGTGCTTGCTTTGTTTTTTAGTTCCACTCAACTCTTGTTCTTTTTTCTTCCTGCTGGCTCGTAATCCGTGTGCTTATTCCTCTATATGCCTCCACTGTTACATGCCGCACGTCGCGTGTTCTCGTCCTAGACGTAGCTATCATTACTTGCCATTGTATTTTCCGTCATGTAGTGTAAACCCAAAATCCCACTAACGTGATTAAAATTATTCATCCTCCACGAATAATAAAATTGCCCCTCCTTCTAGCGCCAAATGTTGTTGGAGGAATTTCGTAACAACACGAAATCGGAGGTGTGCTGGAATAATAGAGCGATTTGTATGAATATGTGACTGTTTTTAGGGATTAGGGTTTATGAAAAAAGAGGGGCTGGACTTGGCAGGTGTCACAATTTGTCTCGTGTATCGGATTCCATATGCCAAGATGCCTACGTACCTATGTTTATATAGGATCAAGCCCACGTAGTTCTGTGAAATTGATTTGTCTTATCCCGAGAGACTTAAGGGATAAGTTACGTTAATCTGGGTGATTACTGATTTTATCTGATTTAATCTTATCGTTGTGATATCTTCCTGATTTGAAGAATATCGTTTGGAGATATTTTCGTTTATTGATTGATTGAGATTGATTCTTTCCTCATTTCTGAGAGAGGATAAAACTTAGCGGTTAAGAAATAATTATTAATCTGAATTAATAATTAGTAATTATTAGAAATTGGGAGATTATTAGACATGCCAAAATATGGCATAACAATTACATATCAATTACTTAGATTTATTTGTATCTTTTCATACTTTGTTTTTATCATGGTTTCATCAGATCCCATGATGACGAGCGGTTCGATTATGAAATAATCGTTGTCATGGGATTCTAACGGATTTATTTATGGAGTTTAGTATCTTGATGCTTTAAAGATCTGTGTGTGATGTATATCTGATATCCTCGTGTGGTTGTGCATATTGAATTTAGATGCGTAGCTAACATCTAATATGTTAATCTCTTGTGAAGTGAAAGTGGATCTTGAGATTTAGAACTTGCCATGCTAGCATAGGTTCATAATTGTTTATCAATATGATTCGTGGTGTGAGATGAAAATACTTATACTGCCCTGTGTGATCTTAATGGATAACTTGCTCTTCAACCGTTATGTTTTCAAATTCTATAGACATATAGGGTCTAAGCATAATTGGTGTCTATTCATCTTCTATCTCTTTTGTGAATGCATGGGTAGTTTGGTATACATATGCTGACAGGTAGCGTGTACTTGTTTCGTGTTATCCGATCAGATATCATAACCATTACATATAGTGATTAAAGGCGTCAGATCTAAGCAAAGTATTTAATGAAGTTAGGATTCCATGGTTTATCTTGCAGAAGTAATTCGATTTCTATTCTCATTAGTTAATTTAAGTCTTAGTTTTATAATTTGCATCTTAGTTAATTTTAGTTAATTAAAACCCAAATTTATTAATTGTCTTAGCAGTGAATAAAAACCATACATTGTTGCATAGGTACATTAACTGAATTGAAACCTAAACAAGATCTCTGTGGGAACGAACTCGACTTATTCATATATTACTTGGGAACCATTCGGGGAACTGAATTTCTTCAATAAACCCAGCCTCTAAGAGCTTGTCAACTTCTTGCTTAATGGCCTCCTGCCTCTCAGGAGCAAAATTCATTTTCTTCTGCTTTATAGTCTTCCGTTCAGGATCAACGTTCAGCTTGTGAGTTATGAGTAGGGGATCAAATCCTGGCATATCAGATGCAGTCCAAGCAAACACGTCACTATTCTCTTGCAAGAATTCCGTTAATTTGCCCTTCAAGGGTTCCTTTAGCGAAGCTCCTATATAAGTAACTTTTTCAGGGTCGCCCGGCTCTAGAGGTATGGGGACCAAATCCTCTGCTGGCTTCCCTCGGTGTTCATCATCACCAAGGACATCCATGTCTTCAATTGGGAGTACCTGCTGTAAGAACCCAGATTTTGGGTAGAATTAAAACTTTTTATTATGTAATAATATGGGAATGAACAGTGGTTATGACTGCGATGTAACGACTGTCTATTTAATGAATGGAATGGATTTGGATTCAATTATTATATGTCATACAGGATACCTTTGGTTGACAACATAGATAAGAATGATCTATCTCCTAAGAATATGAGAAGATTACTCCAAGTAAGATTATTCTTGTGTCATCCAAATCAATATCTATTATAAGCCCAGCGGTTCCGTAAAAAGGTTAAGGAACACTCGAGGGTGAACCAGGTTCATTTTCCTAATTATAGGAATTAAATAAAAATAAGTGATGAATAGTGATTTTGGTGGAATTTGGAATATTATTATAATAATGTTATACCCGGTATTCGGAACGGATTTCTGAGTTCGTATTAGTGATCCAGGAGGAAAATAAGTGTATGTAAAAGCTGTCGGATTCAGAAAAAGAGCACTTTTATTTTCTCCGAGATTTCCCTAGACACTGCAAGACTTAAGGATTTATAAAAGGGAATTAAGGAATTTAAATTCGAGAAGTATTAAGAAAGATGAGGAATGGTATTATAAATATTAAGAAGGTTTTCGGTAAAACCCTAACTAGAAACGAATGAGTTATTCCCTCGAACGATCAACGAATTAAGCAATAAACGGACAAAGAAACAAGCAGAGGGAGCAAGAGTCTTGTGCAAGCTACTAGAAAATATCTAGTAACCATATGATTACATAAGTAACCAACATACTTAGGAATCAACCATGCACTTAGCAAGCAAACCATGTAGTTAGTTTATAACCATCCAAAACACAACACTTGGCTTGCAAAATGCATCACCTAGTGCATCATCACTTTATTAAAGTAACCAAGGATGAGATATTATCTAAATGTCATCCACTTTATGCATTATTCCAAGCAAACCAACACAAAGATATCAAACTCTCTCCTTGTCTTCTCCATTCGGCTTTCATGCTAATTCAAGAACACAAATCCAACTTCCAACCATTTGTTGATCTTGAAACTTTTTATTTGAGTCCTATAATTCATAAAAATGATCTCCTCAAAATCTTAGCATCAAACTCATCTTTTTCCATTTTCAAAGAAATGATTTAAAAGGAGGGTGAATAGTGTTTTCAAGAACAAAATTCTTAGATCTTGATTTCTTGGATGATCTAAGCTTGGTAAAGGGTATACAAGGACTATACAAGGATTAGCAAGGTCTTTAACACTCTACAAGGAAGGTATAAACCTCATGAACCCCTAGTTTGACTTTGAGTTTTAATGATGTTCTTGGTAGTTTTGAATTAGTATGGTTATGGTGATGATTAAAGCATGATTATGTAGTTAGTTTTGTTGATTAAGAGATTCAATGATTATGATGGTTAAGTAAGATGTTCTTGGACATTTTGGGATGAGAAATCATGTGAATAAGTTGTATGGATGCCCGGTGTGCCTTGGTTTTAGTGTTACGATTAGTAGAACGTTCGATTTATAGCCGTCGTAATGCCCGATTTTCATTAACACTAAGAACCCGAACTGGACAGTAGCCATAACTCTCTGTTCTTGGAAAGATAATGAACCCTACTGCTAGATTTTTTAACATAGATCACTTTGGCGAAAGAAACGAAGCATTTCAATTTACGGTTTAGGAGTTATGATTAAATTCGTAAAAGTGGTTCGAAACCGTAAACGAAAGTTCGTAACTGAAATTGGATCCCTTTATTACCACGAAATCAATGGCGAATCTTGATAATTAAAAATTAGAGATCATAAGGATAGTGTGAGAAAATACCTCGTATTAAAAAGATCGTTTTTCGATTTTATAAAAATGTTTGAATCGAGATTAAACGCGAACGAACCCCTTAAAAGTATGACTTTGGTTATAACTTAGAAAACGGGCGATAGAACTCGAGGTATAATCTTGATTCGTAAACGACCGATCTTAGAACTTATACGACTTAAGTATATACCAAGTATAAGCATGATGACATGTCTTGATAATGAACGAATGTCGGATCGTATCGGTGATAAAAAGAGTTACACTAAAAGAGACGTAACGAGATAACTCGAAAACATGTTTCGATTTAAGTGGAGTTTATACTTAGCCTTTTAATAAGCGTTAAGTGGTTAATCTTAAATATTCTGATTGTTTATAGATTGTCGAGCTGACCCGGGACACATTACCCCTACCCGCACTCGATTCTCAGGCAAGTTTCCAATACTTGGAACTGTTGTTGTGATAATATATATATGATGATTGTTGTATACATATGCCATAGCATGCATGTCTACTTTCAAGTATATTGGAATACTTGTTCCCTGAATTAATATTCGCTTATAGACTAGATATGGATTATCAGATATAAGCATGATTGTTTTGGTAGGACCCTTAGTGAAGGGCATATGATATGTATTCTTTAAATATAGACCGGGAGTCGGTATTTTGAGATATAGATGTAGTCGTGGAAACCCGGAGGGATTCCAGCGACAGATTAGTATTCCTTTTGAGGAATGTTATTATTAAACATTATTTATATTTCCATAAAAGTATCAAATACTTGGAAATCTTTCGAGAAATGTTAGTTGAGTATTATCTCAGTCGAGAAATATTAAATGAATATTATTTTTGAATATTCATTAGATTTGATTATTAATGAATAATTACTTTGATATTCATTGGAATTTTATTCATTAAATGAATATCACTTTCGGATATTCATTTAAGTTTTATGTAATTGATAAATATTATTTCAAAAGTATTCTTTGGAAGTTCTAATTACTCAAGGAATATTATTTCGAATATTAAGGTTTCGATTACTAAATGAATATCATTTGGATATTTTTCTAGAATATTATTTGTTTAATGAATATCAATTGAATATTCATTTGGAATTTATTTATTAAATGAATATTATTTTGAATATTCATTTAAGATATTATGTACTTGATGAATATTATTTTGAATGTTCATTTAAGATATTATGTACTTGATGAATATTATTTTGAATATTCATTTAAGATATTATGTACTTGATGAATATTATGTTAAAATATTCATTTGAAGTTCTATTTACTTAAGGAATATTGCTTCGAATATTCCTTTAAAGTTTTGATTACTAAGAATATTATTTGGGTATTCATTTAGAATATTATTTATTAAATGAATATTATTTTCAAATATTCATTTAAGGTTTGATTTATTTAGTGAATATTATTTTAAATATTTACTTGAGTTTTATTTAATTAATGAATATTATATTGAATATTCATTTAAAGAAGAGAATTATTTAGTAAACGATTCTATATATTTATTTGAGGATTACTTACGAGAAATATTATGATTTAATCATATCCCTTAATTATTATTGATAAAATAAATATTCTTGGAATATTTATTTAAATTCTTTTAAGTTCTTTCTATAATAATTCATATTACTCAAGGATTATCTTTCACCTTCAGATATGGTGTAAAATATTTCGGAATATCTTATGACTATTTATATCAAGGGGAGGTTCCTAAACTTTAATTTCATTTAAATCTATCTTAAAGAAGATTTAAATACTCGCTCAACTTCCAAACGTATATAAGGGGACCTCACTTGAGCGATGTTATTTATTGGACTGCCCGGTCCTATACTTGCTAAAACTATCTTGTCACTCACATCTTGATTCCTTCAAGCATCGATATGAGTCTTTTGGTTACCTCCTCAACGCTCGAGGGGTATGATTGATGTAACAAGTTTATATCCATTAACAAGCATCAGCTTGGGAAATATTGGTGAATTTTCCTTTCCAATTAGATACGACTACTTTGTGGAGTCCTATCAACAAGTGTTACACTTGGGGAAAAGGGGAACGAACTTTACGTTTCAGAGTCATGGATGATATTCGAACTAGGAGACGCGTAAGTGGCCGAGTGGCGCCGGTCCAGCAATAGCCCAACCGTTGGCTGAGGAGTTCCAGAGGGCGGTAGATAAGTAATTCCGTCGGAGCTACCTTCTACATGTAGAGAACGACTGATGAGATGCATGACATACGACTGATCATCGTAAACGTCAGGGCATCTGGCGCGGCAATGCTCCCGTATTAGTTCATCTTCTAAAAGTGAGAAATTTCTGCAACACTGTTGGTGTTGGCAAGGTGAAAAAGTGTTGAAACCGGAATTGCAATATTTTTCCTGCAAGTTCCTCTTTTATGATAATTGAGAATATCTTGCTTATCTTTTGCATAGCAGATATTTATTCAAAACAAATATATTTTTGAGTTACCTTGTAACTTCATCTCATACCTTATATTGGTACTACATCGTTAATGCATGGCATATGGTTTCAAAGATATTTTGGACTGTTATATATTATCACTGTTCAATTATATTTCTGGTGGGCTATTGCTCACCCTTGCTTTATTTATTTATATCACAACAACAGCTAGATCAGATGGCCGCGCAAGGCGCACACAGCGTAAGCAGGTGTCAACCGTCAGAGGTTTACCGCTAAGGTCTTGGCTACCTTTGTTGAGGATGCAACTACTGGTAGGCTAGTTGTTAGCAATTGAGTCTCAAATGTATTTATATTATGGTATCTATTAATGGATGGCAAAGAGTATGTAATTGTATAATTGTAATTCTTTGGGTTGTAAGGACTCAAACTTGTGATTAATAATATTGTTGGTTACTCTGATTTCATCTCTGGGACTATAACGGGTGTGTTTTATGTTGTTGTTTTGGGTCACAAGGTTGTAATTTAAATTATGTTGGTTTTGTGGTTGGATATTGAGACCGTAACGACCAGATCCCTGACCCTGGATCTGGGGGTGTTACACCTGCCCCCGACTCCATCAGCTCTTAAAGCGGATACATAACAACTCCTAGCCATCTTCTGGTCGCCTTTTTGTTCCCCAACACCATTCCGAGTTGGAAACTTAATCTTCATGTGATAAGTTGAGGCAACAGCCTTAAACGCATGAAGTCCAGTCCTTCCAAGGATTGCGTTATAGGTTGAAGCCGCCTTAATTACCAGAAAGTTTAACATCTGAGTAGCTTCCTTAGGTTCTTGACAGATTGTCATGGGCAACTGGATAATCCCTTCTACCTTGGACTCAACTCCA
The DNA here is from genome assembly GCA_037693485.1 of Kitagawia praeruptora. NCBI lineage: Eukaryota > Viridiplantae > Streptophyta > Magnoliopsida > Apiales > Apiaceae > Kitagawia > Kitagawia praeruptora. The sequence goes on from CM075354.1 coordinate 77,005,667, forward strand.
TTAAAACCGTAGATGGGCATGTTGGTCGGGGTCAACTGAGAGTCAGTATACCCCATTTTCACGAACGCATCATGAAACAAAATATCAACAAAAGCCCCATTGTCTATCAAGACTCGCTTCACCTCTGAGTTTCCAATTACAGGAGTTATGACCAATGGGTCGTCATGAGGGAACTTCACCCCTTCCAGGTCAGAGTCATCAAACCCAATTGCAATTTCAGTCCTAGCACGTTTAGGGGTCTCTCCTACGATGTGCATCACCTCTCTGGCATACGCCTTTCGAGAGTTTCGAGATGTGTCGGCCGCTGTCGGGCCTCCCCAAATCATGTTGATAACTGGCCCTCGGGGTTGTGTGTTACGATCACAATCATTATCCCTTCTATCATTATCTCTCCTGTCGTAATCCCTTCTTTGGGTTCCACGATCTTCACCCTTAGTGAATTTAATCAGTTTTCCTTTACGAATCAGGAACTCAATCTCGTCATTCAACTGTCTGCAATCGTCCGTATCATGTCCTATATCTCGGTGGAACCTACAGTATTGATCCTTGTTCCTCTTGGCGGGATCACCCCTGAGTGGCTTCGGCCATCTAAAGTCCTTGTCCTTCTCAATCTCTAACAAGATTTGGCTCGTGGGTGCGTTCAATCTTGCATAGTCAGAAAACCTTGGTCCCAAATTCTTCTTTGGTGGTGACTCAGAGTCTTTGCTAGTACGGGGATACTTGTCCCTAGCATCATACTCCTGGTCTTGCTTTCGTTTCTTGGAGTCGTTGTTACCCTTGCCATTACCTCTCACGGCTTCTTTCTTCATGCTATCCTCAGCCTTGATATACTTGTCAGCCCTTCGCTGGAGCTCGGCCATGTTTTCAGGAGGATGCTTTGCCAATGACCTTTTAAAGAATTCGTCAGTGGTTCCGTGTTCCAGGGCTACCATGGCCACCTTGTTTTCCAAATCAGTGATGTTCAACGTCTCCTTAGTGAATCTCTTACGCCGTGTTCTCAAAATTAATAGAGAAAAGAAAAGAATGGAAAATGATTCATTTTCTTTTCTCTTCAAATCTTTCCAAAAGTGGGAAGAAAATTATGGAGACAAATATAAAAAGAATTTTTTCCCTAATCTTTAGATTTCTTTTCTTTTCTTTACAAAAATATTATTCTGGAACAAGTTGTGGAAATTATTCTTTACATTTCTTTTCTTTTCTTTCAAAAATTTGTTTCTGGAACACACTGTTAAGGTAGTCTCTCAAGTTTTCGTTTTTCCCTTGCACCACGTACATGAGAGATGCGGAGCTTTTCTCATGAACTCTTCCACTGATAAACTAATTAATAAAAGCAGCACTCAACTCCTTAAAGGAGCCAATTGAATTAGCAGGCAAACGACTATACCATCTCTGAGCCATACCCGACAGGGTTTGGGGGAACGCCCTACACTTTAATGCATCACTTGCAGGCTGCAGTAGCAGTGCATTTGAGAATTTCCTAACGTGGTTCGCGAGATCACCCGTTCCATCATAAGCCTTAATTTTCGGCATCTTGAACTTCTTTGAGATACGAGCATTCATCACCTCCTCAGTAAACGGGGGTGTAGGATCATCAGGATCCCCAAGTGGCATCAGATCCTTGGGGTTGCTCTTGGGGGTTTCCACCCTTGTTGTTCTTCCAGTTGGAACGTCAGCCCTTCTCTGCCTTCTTGAAGACCTCTCTAAGTCTATAATGGGAACCGGTCCTAAGGTTGGAGGAGGTTTAGGTTGATTCAACCTAGCTTGTTCTCTCGCAATATCTTCTTTTATCCTTAAAATCTCGGCCTCATGAGCCTTGATTCTCTCAGCAGCTGTCAGAGGGGGTCCGTCATGGATAGTTTGTGTTCTCCTTCTAGGTTCTTTGCTAGCACGTCGCCTCCCCGGGGCTTCATCACGATCATCATCATCAGACGATGAATCATCAGTATAGGGACCAGAGTAGTCGTCATACTCTCGATCTCGGATCTGCAAGGTATGGCCACTGGGTCCAGGACATTGAGTAATTGGAGGGTAGTTAGGTAGACCATACATCGGGTTGGTATTCATGGGGAGATCCGTAGTATGCATCTATACCCCCGGTGGTAATGGGCGATTGGGATCAACCAGAGGAGAAACCATCATCTGAAGAGAGTTGGTTTCTTGGCTTGGGTGGACGACCATGGGTAACGTTCTCTCAGCATGGGGATTCATCCCTGGAGGTTGAGAAACTTAAGTTTGAGTGATCGTCCCTATTGTTGGGGGTACTTGCTCGGTGGCAGGCGGAGCAAAGCTTAGAGGCAAGGCCTCAGTAGAGGTTGGTGTTGTCCTTCGTGTTGTCACCATGGTTTATGTCTTGTTCCCACAAATGGTGCCAAATGTTGTGGAATAAAAACTAGGTTACGAAATTGTATTTAATGCTAGGGTTGGTGAGCTTCGAACTTTAATGGATGTTTCCGTGTTCGAGACTGATCGGTCCTCACAGAGTGCCTACGTATCTCGTATTGAGAATCAAGCCAAAAACGTAGTTCTGGGAATGAGGGGTCAGGGCCTTTATATAGGCTGAGAAGCCTTAAAATCGTAGTAGGGTTAGGTGACTTGGTGGGCAAGTCACCGCCTAGAAGAAGGTTCTAGTCTCCTTCCATACAAGAATCAGTTTCCATGTTGAAGTAGGTGCCTTGGAGGCTAAGTCAGGCAAGAGCAATATCCTTGTTTGACTCTTATTGCTGAGCTGGTTATTACCCTTAATATTAATTACGAAATTAATATCATAAATAGGGTTTGGGCCCATTTGGTGGGCCCCATGTTTGGACCATATTGGGTCTAATTAATGCTGCATTAAATGTGTCTTTAGGGCTTATTTTCAGCCCATAATGAAGCTGAATTAGACCCAAATTCAGTTAACCTTCATTCTACTCCATTCGTTCAAATCAGACCTTCTAGACAAACAAAAGCCACCAAAATAGCCTTGCAAGAATCCAAGAAAAGACTCTTGGAAACTGGTGCTTGTGGTAGTTCTAAGAATGTTGAGGGATAAATTGCACTTAATGCAGCAAATAAGGATGTTAGTCAAAGTGAATCCACAGTGGTTCCTCTTGAACCTAAGAAGAAGAGAGCTAAGAGGGACAAAACCACTATCAGCCACCCCATAGTCTCACAAAAGGTTGTGGAGGATAAAAGGGAATCAAACACATCCCTAGGTGCTTCTTCTCAACAAGAAGTATCTATTGAAACTGGCCTGTCTCCCAAGGCATCCTGTAAAAAGTCTGCACAACCTCATGTACTCACTCATGAGGAGCCTACACTTGCAGAAATACACATGGAGTTAGGGCACAGTGAGGGTCATGAAACTTCTACTCTTGATGTTCCACAAGTTACCCCTGTGGAACAGTCAAAAAATCTCCTCTATACCATCATCTTCTTTATTCTCTAATCCATCAATTATTTCTTCTCAACAACCTAGAGAAGGGGACAGTCCCAACCCTTCAGGTTTTGATCATCCATCTCATAACATGGATGAGCCCCCATCAAGTGGTCCACAAGAACCCATTTCTCAAAGTGAAATGGATGCCACTCCCTCAAACACTAAGCTAGATCAAGGTGGCAATCTGCCTGAAAATGAAACAGCCAACATCTTGGTCGAACTCCAAAAAGCAACTGACCTTCAGGAAGTTGCTTTCATAGCCTCAACTGCTGTCAAAGACACCACAAAAGTTGTTATCAATCCACCCATGGATAGTAACATTTTAGGTAAAGATGATGTCACATCTACACAGCTTGATCAAGATTCAGTAATTGTTGAAGATGCTTCTGATGATGATCAAATAACTATCTCTGCTTTGAAGGTACAATCTAAGCCTTCTACTTCTTCAAGTAAAATGCATGTACGTAGTCCTCATACCCATGCATCTAGGATGAGTGAGGGAGAGAAAAGAAAGAGAAAGATAAAATAAAAGAGAGGTGAGCATAAAAATGAAAGGCAACCAAACGAGCTGGCAAAAGGTGAGGGGCTTAAGCATGTCCAGAGTGAAATTGAGGGAATCCCACACAAAAAGGCACTAGGCCTTGAGAGTCATTCTGTGAGGAGTGATTAGATCACTCAGAAAAACAATGAGTGTGTGAGAAACCCTATATCCTCTTTACCCTAGTCTCTTCCATTGCCATAAAAAAGGTTGAGATCTGGTGGTCCTTCTAAACAAGCTGAATCAAGGTTGAAATCCCTTGAGGGCAGATGTGCATCCATGGAAGCTAAACTTGATGCTCTGTCAACTATGGTAGCTGCTGGTTTTGCTGAGATTCAACAAACTCTTCTATCATTCTCTGCTACCTTTAGTGCTGTCAACTTAACTAAGGGGGAGAGAGTGGTAGATCAGAATAAGGAACAAGTGGTAGATGATCAGAATACAACAAAACTAGTAGAGAAGGAGAAACAAGGTGGAGCTACAGGTGAGGGGGAGTCAAGAAGTGAGGGGGAGCAAGTTCAAATTGAAGAAGATGAAGATGAAAGTGAGGGGGAGCAAGAGGAAGAAGAAAGAAACTTTGGTGAAGAACTGAAGGCAGCTGGAGATGGTGATTTGATTGAAGGAGAAGTAGATGGTGAGGCAGTATTGTTAACTAAAGAAGTGGTGGAGCAATTAAATAAAACTCAAAAGTCTAAAAGAACAATACTGCCATCTCTAAAAATCAATGAGCCAAATCCTGAAGAAACTGAAGCTCCATTCCAGCGTTTGCAAAGAGAATAGAGAGAAAAAGAAAAACAAAATGCTCTGGGTAAAGGCAAAGGCAAAATGCCTGAATATGTGAACTCAGCTACTGGAACTGTCTGGTCAGATAGAAGTGAATATGCCCCTGAAGATGCAGAACTGATGATGGTTGACTACATGGAGAGTACTTTGAACAACAAAGATGAAGAATTCAGTAAGTTGGTGGTTGAAACAATTAGTGAAGTAGGGGGAGCTTTTACAAAATTGGAATCAACACTAAAAAGCAAAATAATAAGTATCTCTGTGAGAGTTAACTTGGAGAAAAGATGGGCTGTTCAAGTTTATCTGAAGACCGGATTGACCATATTCATCACAATGCAACTTTTACAAAGCTTGCAGGCTAGAATACTCCAAGTCCTTGGAACATTGGTAATAAGAAATTCAATAGCCTTCAATGACAGTCTGTTAGCACAAATTGAAAGGATGGTTGAAGACAAACTCCCTGAAGTGATTCACAATCCCTATGGTGTATGCTTCAGAAAGGTCACAAAAACATGAGCAAGAAGACTGAATTTCCTACCCTTGGATAAAGTTTCAAGACTAAGCACTGAGTCAATCATGACAGTGCTGAAGAAAATTCTCAAATCCAGTATCAGTAGTGGCAAGGTTAAAGCTGTCAAAGATATTCACAAGCTATTGGCAAAAAGAGATGAGGATATTAGCTCAATCATAAAGAAGCTGATCTCTGATGCCAATGCCAAAATAGGAGGAAGCTGCACCTATGATGATACATTGGATGATGATGAGGATGATGTTGGAGGAAGTGGTGGACCTGGAGAATACAGGAGTTCTGGAAGAGAAGCCTCTGGGATTGTTGAAACACAAACTCAGAAGGATGCTACCCAAGAAGAGCAAGAAACTCCCAGTGCTAAAAAGAAAGATGCTGTCAATAATGAAGGGGAGTTAGAAATTCTTGAAGCCTTAGGGGCAAGTATCTTGAGACTTGTAGCTGAATGCTTTAATGCCGAAAAAGATACTGTCAACAAGGATGTTGTCAAAAAGGCTGAAGACACTGAAATGAAACATGTTGTCAAAGAGGACACTGTCAAGAGCCAAGACAAAGAAGCTGTCAAAGATGCTGTCAAGAGTCAACTTGAAGAAACTGTCAAAGTACGAAGGATTGTTAAGAACTTCACGTCTAACAGAACTAAGACTAGAGCACAAGCCTGGCGTACAACCAAAATAAAAGGGAAGACAGTTGCAGCAGCAAAGAAAAAGAAGCATGGAGTAGTCTTGACAGAGAAGCCCATTGATAAAAGAAAAGTAAATAGTTTTGAACTATTGAAAAGATCGATTGATGGGAGCATCACATCTGTCTCAGTGGAGCTGGACCCAGTCAGTAACAATGTATCCAAGTATGTTCTTAAAGACTGTGGAACTACAGTCATAATTGTAGAACCAGAATTCACTATGGAGATGGTTTCAAATGTGGTAGGCAGATATGATATTTCGTTCAAATTTGTAAAGGTAAGGAGAAGAATTGATCTCTTCGTTCTGGAAAGGATGATCACTCTCATGGAAATAAACCAAGATGTTTCCAACACTATCTTAGAGCATGTCAAATAATACTATGCTAAAAGATATGCTGAATTTCATGAGAAGTATGGTGATTGGAGAGCACATGATGATGCAGACCTGGAAGTTAGCTCAGATGGTGAGCTAATGCCTAATGATGTGGACCTTACAGAAGCACATCGCCCTTTCACAAAGGCTGGCATGGCTGAATATGAGGCAGAACAAGCTTTTCAGGCTGCTAGGGCTAAATCATCCAAACCTACCAAACCTGCCAAACAAAGTGCTGAAGACCTAGAAGCTCAACTGAAAGAAAGCTACAAGAAACTCAACAAGCTGAATAGTGAGAAAGCAGGTTATCAGCCCTGTGTACTGGATAATCCTCTCAGAATTAAAGATGGAAAAGAAGAAATCTATGTTGATAGTTTTCACAAATTGAGGACCAGTGTACTGAAGGATCTCTACTGGAAAGTTGTTGGATCATTTCATAAGCTCGAAATGCTAGTTGCTTGGGAACTAGAGGTAATAATTGATCAAAGGAGATATGAAGATCCAAGGCTAGACAGAAAGAGAAGAGCATCTCTGAATGCTTTTACTGGAAGGAGATTCAAGATCATCCAAGGAACTCTGAAGTTCAGAACATTCACTTATGATTTTGAAACTTGGTTTGATCTGAAAGATGCTAAAGTATTTCCTTCTTGAGTGATTCAAGGGTACATTGAAGACATTGAAGATGATGCCAAATCTCCTGAAGAAAAGACTTTAGTTGAAGACCTCAAGAAGGCAAAACAAGAAGCTCTCAAAAGAGAGGGAAGAATCTGAACAACTGAAGACTGCTAAAATCAAGTTAAGTTAATCTCTGATATGCTCATTCTATATGAGTAACTGATTTGCAGTTAGTTCATCAGTTTTATGTTCCAAATTCTTCAACATTTATCAGTTATGGTTTCTTAACTATTCTGATCTATGTTAGTTAAGTAGTCAGCACGATTTGATTATAAATTTGTTGTTATTGTCCATAAAAACAAATTGGGGGAGATTGTTGGGATTTATGGGTGATGGCATGGAGACAACTTAACTATATTTCCCTGTACTTAGTTTTTACTAATTAGAACATACTGTCACAGCCAGAGTATGTTCTTGTAATCAAATAACTGCTGTCATGTAATATTGTATGTCTTGGGAGAAGTTCATACATTTGTTCAAGCCTCAAGGAATACATTCAGAAGACATCAAGAATAAAAGTTACTGTCACACTCTTGACAGTAAGATTACAAGAAGACAAATGTTGCAAGTCACGACAAGGCTACATCTGACAGCAACATTGGCTGAAGAATGGGATGGCAACATTCTCACACTTGACAGCAAGTCTGGAGTTCTGACAGCAACTTTGGCGGGAGCTCGTACTGTCAATATCTGAATATTCATTCGACAGCAGACTTGGCGGTTAAGGTTACTGTCACACTGAATTATTTGATTTGGGTACTTTTCTCAGTCAAAACCCGTGACAGGTTATATGTTCAAGAAACGATTTGCTGCAACACTCCATCGTTTGTAGCAGACCTGCAAAGACTACGACAGAAGCTTGAGAGTTCACAAGACAAGGCTGGTCAATTCAAAGAGTATGATATATCCACATCTACTAGAATTGTATTAGCTAGAAATAGAAAGAATCTAGGTTGCTTTACATGTAATGTTAACACTGTCTGTATAGCAATTTTGGAAAGTCACATGGGTGTGCAAATTGTAATGAGCTGCCACTTGAAAACGATAGCAGCTCAACACCCCATGCGAAAGGGACAACAAAGTATCTTAGTCTACTTAGATACACATCTCTAATTCTTTCTGTATCAAGTGCTTCAACGAAACAACTTGTATCTCTCAAGAAATTCGCAGCTGGAGAATTCTTTCTCTAGGTTGTAGCACCACTTCACAAGATAAATAAAATATTTATTTTGTGAGAAATCTTGTTCCACTTACGTTTGCATATCTCAACTGATAACTTGTAATCTTTATTATCGTTGTTTTAAAGATTGAATTGTATCATTATTGCATTTAACCCCCCTTCTGCAATACTTCGGGACCAACAAAATGCGTAACAGGTAGTTTTTTTTTTGTTAAGCATTTGACAAATGCATAATAAGTGGGTATTATTGGTCATATCCCGGAAATATGTTAATTTGGTAACTGAAGTTTAAAAAGTATGGTAAAAATGTCATTGTTTCACTTCTTGATTGAATTCTATATGTTTCCATTTGAATAATAATTATTAAATCATCACTAAATTAAAAATAATTTTAATTTAAATCTAATTTTTAGATCTCAAGATAGAGCCCAAATTAAATATGATTTTTTAATACTAATAAAATATAAATAAAATACAATTATAATACAACCTTTTTTAATTATATCTTTTTCAGATTATAATTTTTTTAAAATTAAATTATAATATAACCTTTTTTAATTATATCCTTTTTAGATTATAATTTTCTTTTTAAAATTCATTTCCAATGCAACCTTTTCTAATTATATTCTTTTTAAATTATAATTTTATTTTTTATATAATATAATTTTAATCGTTTAATTTTAAAAATATTAGATTCAATGATTGAAATTATTTTGATGGTACAATTATCAAAATTATGGATAAAATCTTTTTATGCTTATGATCTGTATAAGGATATAACTGTTTTGATTACCAAAAAAACAAGGAAACATAAAGCATCTATTTGGATAAAAAAATAAAAAATAAAATAAAATCTTTTTGGATATAATTCAAAAGTCAAAACATACAATTCAAACAACACTTGTCATATACTTGGAACTATGAAAGAAAAATTGTCAACACAATATAAGAGCTATTTGAGCAATTTCAAGAAGTTTTCAAGTTTTTCTATAAAAAAATTTATAATTTAAAAATCTTTTAATTAGTCAACATACAAAAACATATATTTACTCCAACAATCCTTTAAATGGTAAAATTCTATTACATGAACATATTATATTTGTTAATATAAAATAATAGAGAAGAAACTAAGAGTTTCTCAGTGTTAAGGAAGGATGTATGTAACATCCCGGATTTTCGGGACATTAAATCTAATTTCGAAACTTAAATAAAATCAAAACTTTATTCAAATAAGGCAAATATGCCACAAAGTCAAAGCAGCGGTCAAACTCGATAACTCAAAAACATAAATTCGGAGACGCAGCTCCATAAATGCAAAATCCAATATCCAAATTTATTCTAATAATGAGACAAGTCTTTTTAATAAATCCATCCAAATCAGCAAGAAATAAATCCACAAGGTTCACAACCTTATTCTTATTAAGCTCCCAAAATCAGAACCTGAAATATTAGAAACAAATGAGCTACACAGCTCAGCAAGTACAAATTGAATAACAGTTACTTTCAAAAATCAATGGGCATTTTTAATAAAACAATTTTCAAAATCCAATATAAGTTTGCAAAACATTTACGAAAACAATTCCAACCCAAAGTTTTATATTTTCAAAATACAGAATTTAAAACAGAAATAGAAGCAGAAGCATAAATAATACGAAATCAAAAATACCACAGTCTTGCTCTACGGCCACACTTTGCCAGTGACCGGCATCTTATTCTTATTCTTATTCTTTCGCCACATTTGCCAGTGACCGGCATCTAAAGTTCAATAATTACGCGCCCTTAATAGGTATCTAAAATTGCACACTTGTGCTCCTACTAAGGGTATCTCAGGCTAGTTCCGGAACTATAGCGTAAATTACGAACGGGTTCGATAACGTAGAGACTGGGTTCTAAAATCAAATACTTATATCTTATACAGTTCAAAACAGAATTCTTATATCTTATACGAAAATCGAAAACAAAATCTTATATCTTATACGAAAATCGAAAATTGCAGAATCAAAATATATTTTTCGAAAATTAAAAGTAAGTCAAAAAGTTACCTTAAAGTCGACTGAGTGGTGAAAATAGTTCAAGCGTATAAATCCTAAACAATCATTATAATTAACGACTAATTAATTATCGACTAATTAACGACTCGCATATATTCACTAACAGTTAACAAACAATGAACTTAATATTAACAGGGTGAAAATAACTCTAGCATGATACCTAATTTCAATGTACACGTACCACTCTAACAATTAACAGACAGAATAATATATGTTAAATATGGTCAGAAGCCTGCATGCATGAATTATTAAATTATTCAGCTTGCATCTTAATTCATTCATTCACAATCATGGTCCACAATATGTATTATCTAACAATTAAAACGATTATGACCCATAAACTTACTTAAATAATTAAGAAACCGCATCAAACTTATAACATTACACATGATAATTATAATTTTATATTTTAATTAACAAATAAAAAAATATATTAAGTAAGTTTTTATGAGATAATTATGTTGTAGTCACTAAACACAAAGGTCAAAGAGAAGAATAACAATTTAATTAAACTTATACTAACTCACATATATCAAACAAAATTAATATTCAAACTACCCTTACACGCGACATGAAACCTATTAGAGGCATAAATCATATACACGTACAGTGAATTACCAAATTAATAAAAGGAGACCTTGAATCGTGTTTTGTACTTACAACCATAAATAATGCTCCTAAAATCAAAGTATGCATGGCTCATGCAAAAAATCACTTAATACCAATTATCATTAAAACCCAGGTATATATAAATTGATCAAAAATTAAACCACAAAAAGAAAATCGAGTAACAGTTATTAATATATACCATAAGACAATCACTTTTGAAATCAAGCAGGCCAACTAAAGCAGACAGAAGAAAATACGGAGAGCTTGCGCAATGCAAAGACCAAAGAGAACAGACATACCTGTTAAGTCGATATGAAAAGAGAGCTGTAGGAGTCTCAAACAATTCTAAAGGATTTCTTATATAGGCCTACTAAAATCCTAAATTAATTATGGTAATCTTAAAACTTTCGTACAATCTTTCCAACTAATACATAAATTAAGAGTATCCTAATTCACACATATCTTTTAAATTAAATGATTCTGATTTCCTAAAAATCTTTTCACACTTCTTTGCTCTAATAAAAAAATATCATCCTTACTTAAAATATCTTGTACAAAAAGAATTCGAGTAAAAAAAATTACTAATTAACATAATTATCTAAATAAATAAAAATGACTTAAAAAATCTAATTTCTAATAATAAAATAAAATAAAAATTAATGGGGTTTTACATTCTTCCCTCCTTAAAAGAATTTGGTCCCCAAATTCACAATAATAAAATAAAATAAATCACGAAGAAAATAAATCATACCTTAATAGTTGGTGCGACTTCTACTAAGCTGAAACACACGTCCAATGCCAATCTTCTTATCAGCTTCCTTCCTTGGTGCAGCTTCATTCCTCGGTGGTGGGTTGTGCGGGCACTCCGAAATCTTGTGTCCTACTTCTCCGCAGTGAAAACAGGCACCCGTATTCCAACGACAGTCTTTGTCCAGATGATTCCTACCGCACCTCGAACACTTCTCTCGATCACTCTGTCCTCCAATATTATCATACACGTGTGGCTTCTTGAAAGGTTCTCTTTGAGACGAAAATCCATCGGTAAGAGCGAACCTCTTCTTGTTCCAGTTGCCTGTTGCTTTTTCAGATTCTGCTAGGCCCCTCTCGATCACCAATGCCTTGTTAAGAACAGCCTCGTACGTCTGGAGTTCAAACGATGCCACAGAATTCCTGATCTCGGGTCGAAGTCCCTCTTCCAATCTTCTTGCCCGGCTGCTTTCTTCTGCCACTAAGGTCGACGCATACTTCGAGAGCTTTGCAAATTCCGCCTCATATTCGGTAACAGTCTTTCCACCTTGCTCGAGCCGAATGAAATCCCTCTCCTTTTGTAGACTAACTGGTCTCGGAAAGTACTTATCTTCTAGAGCCTTCTTGAACTTTGCCCATGTGTATGGTTCAGGATCTCCCTCAATGGTTGCAGTCTCGTTCTTTTTCTTCTCCATGAGCCACCAGTCGTAAGCACTTCCTTGCAATTGATACACAGCTAAGGTGACCTTCTGCTCCTCATTGCTACAGAGAAGTCCGAAAGCTTTTTCCATCTCCTGTATCCACATCTCGACTATGGCCGGATCAGTCGCCCCATCAAAAGTTGGTGGGTTCAAAAGCTTGAACTGAGAGACGATATTCTGTTGTCTGGGTTGCTGATTCACGAGTGTAGCCAGAGTCTCAGCTAGCTGGTCGAATACATTTCCTCCATCACCATTGTTGTTGCCATTCTGATTATCGTTGCCCTGATTGCCATTGTTGTTGCCTTCTCCGTCCATCTTTTCTCAAAACAACAAACTTTCAAACTTATAATCAATGATCAAAAAGCACAAAAGTCAAACTTATCAGACAATCACAAAAACAATGCCCTAATTTCAAAATAATTTACTAACTTAAAGGTCAAAACATATACGAGAGTCTATAGGATCGCATCCTAGGGAATGTACTAGTCCCATACCTAATACACTCCGAAGGAAAACCTAGGCTCTGATGCCAACTGTAACATCCCGGATTTTCGGGACATTAAATCTAATTTCGAAACTTAAATAAAATCAAAACTTTATTCAAATAAGGCAAATATGCCACAAAGTCAAAGCAGCGGTCAAACTCGATAACTCAAAAACATAAATTCGGAGACGCAGCTCCATAAATGCAAAATCCAATATCCAAATTTATTCTAATAATGAGACAAGTTTTTTTAATAAATGCATCCAAATCAGCAAGAAATAAATCCACAAGGTTCACATCCTTAATCTTATTAAGCTCCCAAAATCAGAACCTGAAATATTAGAAACAAATGAGCTACACAGCTCAGCAAGTACAAATTGACTAACAGTTACTTTCAAAAATCAATGGGCATTTTTAATAAAATAATTTTCAAAATCCAATATAAGTTTGCAAAACATTTACGAAAACAATTCCAACCCAAAGTTTTATATTTTCAAAATACAGAATTTAAAACAGAAATAGAAGCAGAAGCATAAATAATACAAAATCAAAAATACCACAGTCTTGCTCTACGGCCACACTTTGCCAGTGACCGGCATCTTATTCTTATTCTTATTCTTTCGCCACACTTTGCCAGTGACCGGCATCTAAAGTTCAATAATTACGCGCCCTTAATAAGTATCTAAAATTGCACACTTGTGCGCCTACTAAGGGTATCTAAGCTAGTTCCGGAACTATAGCGTAAATTACGAACGGGTTCGATAACGTAGAGACTGGGTTCTAAAATCAAATACTTATATCTTATACAGTTCAAAACAGAATTCTTATATCTTATACGAAAATCGAAAACAAAATCTTATATCTTATACGAAAATCGAAAATTGCAGAATCAAAATATATTTTTCGAAAATTAAAAGTAAGTCAAAAAGTACTTACCTCAAAGTCGACTGAGTGGTGAAAATAGTTCAAGCGTATAAATCCTAAACAATCATTATAATTAACGACTAATTAATTATCGACTAATTAACGACTCGCATATATTCACTAACAGTTAACAAACAATGAACTTAATATTAACAGGGTGAAAATAACTCTAGCATGATACCTAATTTCAATGTACACGTACCACTCTAACAATTAACAGACAGAATAATATATGTTAAATATGGTCAGAAGCCTGCATGCATGAATTATTAAATTATTAACATTCTAACTGTCCATTACCATTCAGCTTGCATCTTAATTCATTCATTCACAATCATGGTCCACAATATGTATTATCTAACAAATAAAACGATTATTTAAGAAACCGCATCAAACTTATAACATTACACATGATAATTATAATTTTATATTTTAATTAACAAATAAAAAAAATATATTAAGTAAGTTTTTATGAGATAATTATGTTGTAGTCACTAAACACAAAGGTCAAAAAGAAGAATAACAATTTAATTAAACTTATACTAACTCATATATATATCAAACAAAATTAATATTCAAACTACCCTTACACGCGACACGAAACCTATTAGAGGCATAAATCATATACACGTACAGTGAATTACTAAATTAATAAAAGGAGACCTTGAATCGTGTTTTGTACTTACAACCATAAATAATGCTCCTAAAATCAAAGTATGCATGGCTCATGCAAAAAATCACTTAATACCAATTATCATTAAAACCCAGGTATATATAAATTGATCAAAAATTAAACCACAAAAAGAAAATTGAGTAACAGTTATTAATATATACCATAAGACAATCACTTTTGAAATCAAGCAGGCCAACTAAAGCAGACAGAAGAAAATACGGAGAGCTTGCGCAATGCAAAGACCAAAAAGAACAGACATACCTGTTAAGTCGATATGAAAAGAGAGCTGTAGGAGTCTCAAACAATTCTAAAGGATTTCTTATATAGGCCTACTAAAACCCTAAATTAATTATGGTAATCTTAAAACTTTCGTACAATCTTTCCAACTAATACATAAATTAAGAGTATCCTAATTCACACATATCTTTTAAATTAAATGATTCTGATTTCCTAAAAATCTTTTCACACTTCTTTGCTCTAATAAAAAAATATCATCCTTACTTATAATATCTTGTACAAAAAGAATTCGAGTAAAAAAAAATTACTAATTAACATAATTATCTAAATAAATAAAAATGACTTAAAAAATCTAATTCTTCCCTCCTTAAAAGAATTTGGTCCCCAAATTCACAATAATAAAATAAAATAAATCACGAAGAAAATAAATCATACCTTAATAGTTGGTGCGACTTCCACTAAGCTGAAACACACGTCCAATGCCAATCTTCTTATCAGCTTCCTTCCTTGGTGCAGCTTCATTCCTCGGTGGTGGGTTGTGCGGGCACTCCAAAATCTTGTGTCCTACTTCTCCGTAGTGAAAACAGGCACCCGTATTCCAACGACAGTCTTTGTCCAGATGATTCCTACCACACCTCAAACACTTCTCTCGATCACTCTGTCCTCTGATATTATCGTACACGTGTGGCTTCTTGAAAGGTTCTCTTTGAGACGAAAATCCACCGGTCGGAGCGAACCTCTTCTTGTTCCAGTTGCCTGTTGCTTTTTCAGATTCTGCTAGGCCCCTCTCGATCACCAATGCCTTGTTAAGAACAGCCTCGTACGTCTGGAGTTCAAACGATGCCACAGAATTCCTTATCTCGGGTCGAAGTCCCTCTTCCAATCTTCTTGCCCGGCTGCTTTCATCTGCCACTAAGGTCGGCACATACTTCGAGAGCTTTGCAAATTCCGCCTCATATTCGGTAACAGTCTTTCCACCTTGCTCGAGCCAAATGAAATCCCTCTCCTTTTGTAGACGAACTTGTCTCAGAAAGTACTTATCTTCTAGAGCCTTCTTGAACTTTGCCCATGTGTATGGTTCAGGATCTCCCTCAATGGTTGCAGTCTCGTTCTTTTTCTTCTCCATGAGCCACCAGTCGTAAGCACTTCCTTGCAATTGATACACAGCTAAGGTGACCTTCTGCTCCTCATTGCTACAGAGAAGTCCGAAAGCTTTTTCCATCTCCTATATCCACATCTCGACTATGGCCGGATCAGTCGCCCCATCGAAAGTTGGTGGGTTCAAACGCTTGAACTGAGAGACGATATTCTGTTGTCTGGGTTGCTGATTCACGAGTATAGCTAGAGTCTCAGCTAGCTGATCGAATACATTTCCTCCATCACCATTGTTGTTGCCATTCTGATTATCGTTGCCCTGATTGCCATTGTTGTTGCCTTCTCCGTCCATCTTTTCTCAAAACAACAAACTTTCGAACTTATAATCAATGATCAAAAAGCACAAAAGTCAAACTTATCAGATAATCACACAAAAAATGCCCTAATTTCAAAATAATTTACTAACTTAAAGGTCAAAACATATACAAGAGTCTATAGGATCGCATCCTAGGGAATGTACTAGTCCCATACCTAATACACTCCGAAGGAAAACCTAGGCTCTGATGCCAACTGTAACATCCCGGATTTTCGGGACATTAAATCTAATTTCGAAACTTAAATAAAATCAAAACTTTATTCAAATAAGGCAAATATGCCACAAAGTCAAAGCAGCGGTCAAACTCGATAACTCAAAAACATAAATTCGGAGACGCAGCTCCATAAATGCAAAATCCAATATCCAAATTTATTCTAATAATGAGACAAGTCTTTTTAATAAATGCATCCAAATCAGCAAGAAATAAATCCACAAGGTTCACATCCTTATTCTTATTAAGCTCCCAAAATCAGAACCTGAAATATTAGAAACAAATGAGCTACACAGCTCAGCAAGTACAAATTGACTAACAGTTACTTTCAAAAATCAATGGGCGTTTTTAATAAAACAATTTTCAAAATCCAATATAAGTTTGCAAAACATTTACGAAAACAATTCCAACCCAAAGTTTTATATTTTCAAAATACAGAATTTAAAACAGAAATAGAAGCAGAAGCATAAATAATACGAAATCAAAAATACCACAGTCTTGCTCTACGGCCACACTTTGCCAGTGACCGGCATCTTATTCTTATTCTTATTCTTTCGCCACACTTTGCTAGTGACCGGCATCTAAAGTTCAATAATTAAGCGCCCTTAATAGGTATCTAAAATTGCACACTTGTGCGCCTACTAAGGGTACCTAAGGCTAGTTCCGGAACTATAGCGTAAATTACGAACGGGTTCGATAACGTAGAGACTGGGTTCTAAAATCAAATACTTATATCTTATACAGTTCAAAACAGAATTCTTATATCTTATACGAAAATCGAAAACAAAATCTTATATATTATACGAAAATCAAAAATTGCAGAATCAAAATATATTTTTCGAAAACTAAAAGTAAGTCAAAAAGTACTTACCTCAAAGTCGACTGAGTGGTGAAAATAGTTCAAGCGTATAAATCCTAAACAATCATTATAATTAACGACTAATTAATTATCGACTAATTAACGACTCGCATATATTCACTAACAGTTAACAAACAATGAACTTAATATTAACAGGGTGAAAATAACTCTAGCATGATACCTAATTTCAATGTACACGTACCACTCTAACAATTAACAGACATAATAATATATGTTAAATATGGTCAGAAGCCTGCATGCATGAATTATTAAATTATTAACATTCTAACTGTCCATTACCATTCAGCTTGCATCTTAATTCATTCATTCACAATCATGGTCCACAATATGTATTATCTAACAATTAAAACGATTATGACCCATAAACTTACTTAAATAATTAAGAAACCGCATCAAACTTATAACATTACACATGATAATTATAATTTTATATTTTAATTAACAAATAAAAAAATATATTAAGTAAGTTTTTATGAGATAATTATGTTGTAGTCACTAAACACAAAGGTCAAAGAGAAGAATAACAATTTAATTAAACTTATACTAACTCATATATATATCAAACAAAATTAATATTCAAACTACCCTTACACGCGACACGAAACCTATTAGAGGCATAAATCATATACACGTACAATGAATTACTAAATTAATAAAAGGAGACCTTGAATCGTGTTTTGTACTTACAACCATAAATAATGCTCCTAAAATCAAAGTATGCATGGCTCATGCAAAAAATCACTTAATACCAATTATCATTAAAACCCAGGTATATATAAATTGATCAAAAATTAAACCACAAAAAGAAAATCGAGTAACAGTTATTAATATATACCATAAGACAATCACTTTTAAAATCAAGCAGGCCAACTAAAGCAGACAGAAGAAAATACGGAGAGCTTGCGCAATACAAAGACCAAAGAGAACAGACATACCTGTTAAGTCGATATGAAAAGAGAGCTGTAGGAGTCTCAAACAATTCTAAAGGATTTCTTATATAGGCCTACTAAAATCCTAAATTAATTATGGTAATCTTAAAACTTTCGTACAATCTTTCCAACTAATACATAAATTAAGAGTATCCTAATTCACACATATCTTTTAAATTAAATGATTCTGATTTCCTAAAAATATTTTCACACTTCTTTGCTTTAATAAAAAAATATCATCCTTACTTATAATATCTTGTAAAAAAAGAATTCGAGTAAAAAAAATTACTAATTAACATAATTATCTAAATAAATAAAAATGACTTAAAAAATCTAATTTCTAATAATAAAATAAAATAAAAATTAATGGGGTTTTACAATGTAGAACTCGTAAATAATTGAAGAAAATCCAATGCTGTGGAAGACAGTTTTTGTTACAAATATCTGAAATTTTGGTTATAGAAGAGACTCTACAAACAACTTGTTGAAGTTGCTCCAGAAATTCATTTGATTGTTAAACTTCTTTTAAAACAGGTAACAACACTTCCGGAAGGACGACAAAAAATACATACTAACCCGAATTAGAATTAAAATTGTAGCAGTTTTTTTTTCTTTGCTAAATGTTGCGGTGTACCCTTTTCTCTCTAGCTCCTCTTTTCTTCTTAGCCGCTGTCGGGGCTTCCACCGGATCTCCACCGGTGGAAAACCCCAAAATCTTCCATTTTCTTTGTTTTTCTTCCTCCTTTCAATAAATCTTTGTATTGTCGGATATAAGGTTTCAAAGCATTTTCCGATTTGGCATTCAATTTCTTAGATCTTAATTCCACGGAGCTCCGGATTTCTCGTTCTTCCAGGTGATCTTGTTCTCGTACGTGGTCCGAGTTATCTTGTTCTGGTAGGTTTGTTCCCAGATCTAAGGATTGGTTAATTTTAGTTTGAACTTTATTTTGCAATCTCATTTTTAAAGTTGTGAGATTGGTTTTTTATGTCTCACCGTTTGTGTGTGAGTTTTGTTATTGTCTCACCGTTTGTGTGAGTAGGGTGCTTGATCATATGATCGTGGAGAATTGTACAGATATGGATAAATACTTTGATGAAGTGTTAGTGTGTTATACACATAGGTCTGCGAATATTGTAACTCATAGCTTAACGAGGGTGACATATTCTATGTCAGGTATTACGGAGTGGAATATTTTTGCTTCAAATTTTATCATCTGTATACTTGAGTTTGAGAATTATTAATGCGGGACTCAATGGAGCCATTTTACAAAAAGTACGATTTTATAAAAAAAAAATGTTGCGGTGTAATTGTACTTACAGTTAGAACAGTAACTCAGCTACAAATACAATAGATGATTTCATTTTTCTTTCAATACTGGAGATTTATTTTCCAACGTAGTGGACGTAGAAGTATAATTTCGCGGACGTAGAAGTATAATTTTATTCATTACAAAGCAACCTTAATCGAGTGTCGGGCCAAGCAGCCACTAGTCGTACGACTAGACCTGGCAATAGGTCGTGTAGTGTACATTCGTTCTAGAGCTATAAACGAACCGAACTCGAGCGAACTTGGACGAACTCTTACCGAACACGAGCAAATTTCTACCGAACCGAACAATATTCGGTAACGTTATCGAACGCTTTTGTCTGTCCGAACTCGAGTTCGGTAATATACCGAACGAACACGAATCGAACACGAACAGTTCGCGAAGATGTCGAACCGAACCGAACACGATCAGTTCGCGAACAGTTCGTTAATTTTTTTTCCCAGAAATTCATTAATAATTAAAATAATAAAAATATTAATTTTTAAAAAAAATTCTCGACGATCCAACCGTACGGATGTCAAGATATATCTAATTAATTGATATTCCCAAATTTTCAAAAAATAAAAAATTAATTTGGTTGAAGATCTTTGTAGATCACTAATATTCTCATTAGTACTAGTAACTAGTGCTTTGTCACAAATTGTTGATTCTATTTTTTTAAAAATATTTCTCAACGATCCAACCGTACGGATGTCAAGATATATCTAATTAATTGATATTCCCAAATTTTCAAAAAATAAAAAAGTAATTTGGTTGGAGATCTTTGTAGATCACTAATATTCTCACTAGTACTAGTAACTAGTGCTTTGTCACAAATTGTTGATTCTATTTTTTTAAAGATATTTATCGACGATCCAACCGTACGGATGTCAAGATATATCTAATTAATTGATATTCCCAAATTTTCAAAAAATAAAAAATTAATTTGGTTGGAGATCTTTGTAGATCACTAATATTCTCACTAGTACTATTAACTAGTGTTTTGTCACAAATTGTTGATTCTATTTTTTTAAAAAAATATTTCTCGACGATCCAACCGTACGGATGTCAAGATATATCTAATTAATTGATATTCCCAAATTTTCAAAAAAATAATAATTTGGTTAGAGATCTTTGTAGATCATTAATATTCTCACTAGTACTATTAACTAGTGCTTTGTCACAAATTGTTGATTCTATTTTTTTTAAAATATTTCTCGACGATCCAACCGTACGGATGTCAAGATATATCTAATTAATTGATATTCCCAAATTTTCAAAAAATAAAAAATTAATTTGGTTGGAGATCTTAGTAGACCACTAATATTCTCACTAGTAACTAGTGCTTTGTCACAGATTATTGGTTTTATTTTTTTAAAAATATTTCTCGACGATCCAACCGTACGGATGTCAAGATATATCTAATTAATTGATTTTCCCTAATTTTCAAAAAATGCAAAATTAATTTGGATGGAGATATATCTAATTTATTGATATTCCCAAATTTTCAAAAAAATAAAAAATTAATTTTATTGTTTTTTATCGAACGAACTCGAACGAACTGAACTCGAACGAACTTTTAACGAAAACGAACGAAAATCCTAACGAACCGAACACTTTTTCTTGTCCGAACTTGAGTTCGGTAAGCTTATCGGACAAGCTTATCGAACTCGAACACGGATGAACGAACCGAGCTTAACGAACAGTTCGGTTCGTTAAACAGCTCTAATTCGTTCTGTGTATTTTGGCATTGTAGTATCAAAAATTTTAAAACCAAATCCGATTTGAATTTGCAATCATGTATTATTTGGATGACATTAATCCAAAATGGATATATTCACATAAAACGATCCAAAATAGATAGTCAATAAAAAAATTTAGTTACACGTTTGTATATGAAAAATTTGAAAAGTAAACGAATTATAATTGAAAAAGTTATAAATTTCAAATGTTAGAAAATGCAGGTGCCAACAAACAAATTTTGAATACATAATTCATAACCGTAGATACTTTCATTTATAGTAGTATGTCATTGCTTATTTATTTTATAAAAATACAAGATTATAAATAAAAAATATGGAAAAAGAGTATATAAAGCACACAATAGAAAAGTTCTCTATTAGCGCGACTTAAATATGATAAATTAATTATTATTTGAACAATTCAACCGTACGGATGTTAAATTCATACAAAAATATGTGAACGTACAAATTTTCGTGTAATTTAATTATTTGGAACAATAAATTTATAGCAACAAGATTATGATAAATCTGTGTCGTTGAATATATATAAAAAATAGTATTATTATAAAAGTGATGCTCCACTATTCCAAATCTATACTATTATATAAAAGCTGAAACATTAAAATTTTGGTTGGTTGGTCGGTCGGTCGGTACGGTACCTGTTGATTTTACTTGTTTACCCTTACTCATCCTACTAACTAATCAATTTCCATTTTTAAGTTAAACATATTATCTTTTCCATTTTTCAATAACTAAACAATTTCCTTTTTTCAGGTATAATATCTTATATATTTTATACTAAAATTTCTCCTCTATTAATCAATTTCCTTTTTCAGGTTAAACATATTACCTTTTCTATTTTTCAAAAACAAAATAATTTCCTTTTTCAGGTAAAATACAATATCTTTTACATTCCTTTTTTAAAATTTAATCAAATAACGTAATTGTATTATAATTACAATTAACTAATCAATTACCCTTTTCAGCCACGTTACCTTTTCTCTTTTCTCTAACTAAAATCTCTCTTTTTCCAAAATTATATCATGGGCGATTACCTTTTTCAGCTAAAACACGTTACCTTTTTATTTTTTCTTACTAAAACCTCGCTTTTTCCAATTATATCACAAACGTTTCTATTTAATAAAAATAAAACAATAGCATCATAATACTAATTATTAACCGATTACCTTTTCAGCTAAAACATATTGTCTTTTCTATTTTTTCCAAATTAAATTACTTTTTTTAGAAATATCACGGGCAACATTAATATCTCATTTTTTAAAACAATATGAGCAATTTTATTTAGTAAAATAACATAATTAAATTATAATTACTATAAACTATTCAATTACCTTTTTCAAATAAACCAAGCTTTTTGAATTTTCATGTTATCTTTCTATTTTCTCTAACTAAAACCTCTATTTTTTCAAGTATATCACAAGCGATTCTATTTAATACAATAAACTAATAATATTATAATTTTAATAATTAACTGATTATCTTTTTTAACTAAAATGCATCAATTTTTTATATTTTCTAACTAAAATCCCTCTTTTAATGAAAATATCACAGACAATATTAATTTTTCCTTTTCTAAAAATATTACGAGTAATTTTATTTAGTAAAATAACATAATTAAATTATAATTTCTATAAACTAATCAATTACCTTTTTCAACTAGAACATGTTACCTTTTTAATTTTCTTTAACTAAATCATCTCTTTTTTCAATCATATCACAGACATTCTATTTAATAAATAACATAATAATTTTATAATTACTAACAATTAACCGATTACCTTTTTCAACTAATAACTATTATCTTTTCTATATTTTCTAACTAAAATCCCTCATTTTCTATAAATATCTAACATATATATATATATATATATATATATATATATATATATATATATATATAGAGTAGGGATCTAGAGAAAACTTTTTAGATAGAAAACTTAAGATACTAGATCTACACCGTTGATTACATTTGTTAAGGGTAAAAAAAAAACAAGGAAACTATCTTTCGAATTTAACAGCTTACGTGATTGATTTGCAAGGCCAATCAACTAATTATTTAGAGTATACATGGTAATGATCGTATCATTGTTCCACTAAGTAACTTGAGTATAAACTTGGAAATAAAACAATACAATGCAAGAAAGATCTCGTGATTAAAGATCTCGTGATTAAAGAGAATTTAGAAGTTAATTTTGAAAAATAGAAAATCTCGTAAGGAATCTAACATAAGTAAATTATAAAATTCATATTAACCAAGTGTTCTATAATGTGTTTCACATGTGTTCTATTAAGTGTTTTATTACGAGTTTATTAAGTGTCATACTACATAGAGTAAATGCCCAAAATGGACCAAATCCAAGCTCCATGGCCCTCACCTACCCCCCAAATACGTTAATGCGTGCACCGTAACTGTTTTTTCAAATTTTTTTGACATATCGCGCTAATGCGTCTGCCGCATTACCCCTGTTATGCTACTCCGTGTGCCACATGTTGGAAATATTGAATACTACAGCAACATAGAGGCAGTTATATATCGTATTTAACAAGCCAAGGCCAAGCAAACAATTAACGAAACAAAACACGAAGGTAAAAAGCAAGCATATCAGTAACTGTAAAAACGAAGGAAGAACAGAAGACATACCAGTAGCCATAGCTAAAGCAGTATATCAAACAAATATGTAACACAGCTGAGTCGTCAGGACTTGCACGAAGTACTGACTGTTCTTGAAGAGATAATTGCCCCCACTTACACTGTGTCAGGACTTGGCAATATTCTTCCAGGATAAAACAGCTCCGAGTTAGATGGTCACAGTCACCAGAAACTCGACTTCGACTAGCACCTCAGTCGCCAGAAAAACCTACTGGTGGAGTACAGAATATAAAGGGAGAACAAAGTGTATAGAGAGAACAGAGAATGTATGGTGTGGACAGTATATCTTTACAATCAGTAGCTTAGGTCTCTATTTATAGGAGAGGCCAAACGTAACTGATATCACCCAATCAATATTGTAACTCTCATTCCAATTAATTAGAATGAAATGGTTGATTTAATATAATCAAAATGGCTGTAACAGCTGATTTTATATTAAATAAATCGTAACAGTTACGTTATATATTTATCCACATTATGACTTCCAATTAATAGACTAAACACTCAGACTTTACTGTCAAAACCACGCAGAAGTTACTGTCAACAAGTCCTGACAGTACCTTTAAAGTAACTGTCAACAGTTGACAGCAAGTTTACTTCCTGACAGCAACTTTGTTTCATGACAGCAAGTTTCACCTTCCTGACAGCAACCTTGTTTCATGTCCTGACCTGACAGTAAGTTTTGCTCTCGAGAGTTTACAGGACTAGGAGTATAGTCCAACTCTTGACAGCATGTTTATAATATTAAAATAAATCAATAATCCATGCAATAAAATTCCTCGCCCAGGTCGCCTCGCGTACGCGAGACGCCGAGACATTCGCCCAAATCGCCCTTCGACCGAGCCGACCCGAGTCGAGTCGAGTTGAGACGAGACGTGACGTGACGTGACGTGGCGTGTCGTGACGTGGCGGGGCGGGCGGTGGCGGCGCGCGCGTGTGTGTGTGTGTGTGTGCGCGTGGAGCACACAGTAACACCATGCACCATCATACACCTTAGTAGTTGTACACTACCCATGTGTGTGATTCTATATAAAGCCAACAACCCCCCTTATTTATTTCAATGTGGGATAAATACACATTCTCATTTCAAGCTTATTCAAGCTACTAACTTCAACTCCATTTCTCTATGGGTTTCACTAAGAAAATTACTTAGACCCATATATGAAAATTTAAGTTCCCATATCAAGGAACAATTTCCAATCGTTAAAATCCAGAATTAACATCAAGAACATAAAATAATTATGCCCTAAAAACTCCATTTTCTAACAATCCCCCACAAATCCATACAGAAATGCTCCAGGTTTTCCATCATGACTTGTTTTTCAGAGTTGGTACCCTTCCGGGTTTGAACCCTCCTAAGTCCCCTACTTCGATGACTACCGGATTCAGATGGAATGTTTCACCTTGAATCTTAATCCGTTTGATTTAATCATGTTCCATAGACGACGACAAGTCAAAGGCTATGGTGCCAATCTACGGCTTTGAGACATTAATGGTCTTGTCTCGATCCTGTTCATCGAATGTTTCAAGGAATAACCCTTCCCTCTAATTGCGACCACACAATTACATTCGCTTAGCTGGGCATCTCCAGAGATGTACTGCTACCATCTCGTCAAATGACTTGACCCCATTCAGAGTTATAATAACTCTTGCTTACTAGCAGTGTCAGTACCTTCTAGGTTTACAGGGGATAGACTCAGATACAAACAGTATCATCTATGTAGCAAAGGTACTACCAATTCATCCTTACAGCTTGTTATTACCACATTGAATACACTTCAAGGGATCTCCTCTCATGTGTATTGGGTTCCCACTGATGATGAACTTTGATGGGTTGACTGCCCCATCCCCAACCTCGACTTAAGGACCACTGCAGGTTCCAGTCCTTTAGTTAAAGGATCAGCTATATTATTCTGAGTTCCTATGAACTCTACAGCTATAATCCTATCAGACACTAAACCCCTTATAGACTTTAGTCTAACTTAGATGTGTCTCTTTGTTTTAGCATTATACTTTCTACTGCTAATCTTGTCGATAGTTGTTTTACTATCACAATGAATAGCAATCGCAGGAAGTGGTCTGCTTACTACAGGTATCGCGGACATAAGTCCATGTAACCATTCAGCCTCCGTCCCCGTGGCATCAAGTGCACACAACTCAGCCTCAAAAGTAGACCGAGTAACTATAGTCTGTTTTGTCGACTTCCAGGATATTGCTCCACCTGCTAAAGTGAACACGTATCCAGTCACTCCATTGGAACCAGACTTCTTAGCTATCCAACTTGCATCACTGTACCCTTCAAGTACACCAGGAAATCTCCTATAGTGTAAACTTAGGTACATTGTGCCTTTCAGATATCTTAGTACTCTATCAAGAGCATCCCAATGAGTTCTGTTTGGACAGCTTGTATATCTAGCCAACTTAGACACAGAATATGAAATATCTGGTCTAGTACAGTTAGCAAGATACTGCAAACTCCCTATAATCTGAGAATACCTTAACTGAGACACAGGTACTCCTGAAGCATTCTTAACAAGGGCAACTTTAGGATCATAGGGTGTACTAGCGATTCTACACTGTGAATAACCATATTTCTCAAGTATAGATTTCTCTATATAATGAGACTGCGATAAAGTTATTCCCTCAGCTGACTGAGTCAGCTTGAGACCAAGAATCACACTAGCCTCACCCATATCCTTCATTTCAAAATGCCTTTTCAAGAAAGCTTTTGTCTCATTAATAATCTCAATATTGGTTCCAAACAGTAATATGTCATCTACATATAGGCACAAGATGACACACTCACTACCTTTAACTTTGGTGTAGACACACTTATCACTATCATTAATATCATAACTGAACGGCACTATAGTTTCATCAAACTTTTTATGCCAATCCCTAGGAGCTTATTTCAAGCCATAGATGGATTTGATCAACTTACATACTTTCTTTTCGTTACCAAATGCAACAAATCCCTCAGGCTGATCCATATAAATCTCTTCTTCAAGTTCACCATGAAGAAAAGCTGTCTTTACATCCATTTGATGGATGATAAGACCATGTACGGAAGCCAATGCTACTAGCATTCGAATTGTTGTCATTCTAGCTACTGGAGAGTATGTGTCAAAGTAATCAATGCCCTCTTTTTGCTTAAAACCCTTAGCTACCAGTCTAGCTTTGTACTTATCTATTGATCCGTCAGGGTTCAACTTCCTTTTAAAGATCCATCTGCACCCGATAGTAGAACAACCAGGAGGGAGATCAACTAACTCCCATGTTCCGTTAGAAACAATAGAGTCAATTTCACTCTTTACAGCGCCCTTCCAGTGCCTAGACTCTGAAGAATCCATAGCTTGTCGGAAGGTTAAAGGTTCATCCTCGACATTGTAAGTGATAAAATCACTTCCAAAATCCTTGACTACCTTTGCACGCTTACTCCTTCGTGGTTCCTCTACCTCCTTAGGAGTAGAGCTACTACTAGGTTCCGCCCCCACATTTGTCATCTTTTCCACATGATCAGGAATAGAACTTGATGTGTGAGTAGGATCTTCATTAGAAGTATCTTGAGGCATACCAGTCTTCATAGGGTAAACATCCTCAAAGAATGTAGCATCACAAAACTCAACTATCGTGTTTGCCACTATACCATCTATGTCAGATTTTAATACTAAAAATCTCATAGCTGTAGTGGTCTCAAGATAGCCTAGAAAGATACAATCAACAGTCTTCGGACCTAGTTTCTTTCTCTTGTGTTCAGGGACAAGTACCTTAGCAAGGCACCCCCACACACGAAGATACTTAAGACTAGTTTTCTTGCTCTTCCATAACTCATAGGGTGTCTTATCCATGTGTTTCAGAGGAACTCTATTCAGAATATGGCAAGCCGTATTCAGAGCTTCTCCCCACATGTATTTAGGCAACCCAGAATTAATAAGCATACTATTAATCATATCTTTAAATGTTCTGTTCTTTCGCTCAGCAACCCCATTAGACTCAGGTGTGTATGGTGGGGTAACTTCATGAACTATACCATTGTTTGCACAAAATTCATTAAAAGCGTTACTCGTATACTCACCACCTCTATCAGATCTCAACCGTTTAAGTACCTTACTAGTTTGTTTTTCTACTTCAGTTTTATAAATAATGAATTTACTAAGTGCTTCATCCTTATGTCTAAGTAAATAAACATAACAGTATCTACTACTATCATCTATAAAGGTAATGAAGTATCTAAACTGGTCCTTAGTCAACACACCACCAAATTCACAAATATCAGTGTGTACTAAATCTAACAAGTCTGAATCCCTAATAATATTATGAAAAGGTTTCATTATTTGTTTAGCAGACACACATACTTGACATTTAGAATTCTTTTCTATAGTGTGTTTTGGAATCAACTCTAAGTTCATCATATTTTTAAGAGCACCAAAATTTAAGTGACCAAGTCTAGCATGCCATAAATCAGAAGATTCAATACAATTAACAGAAGGAGTAATATTATTAATCAATCCACCCAAAACGGGTTCAGCATTTATCACAAATAAACCATTCGACAAGTAACCCTTGCCAAAAAAAAAAGTACCAGTATGAATAAGAACTACTTTATTACATTTGAGAGAAACTTCAAAGCCATTAGCTACTAAACAACTACCACTTATTATATTTCTACGCATGTCGGGAACATGATGCACTCTTGTCAGGGATAGAATACGTCCCGAGGAAACTTCAGGTCCACGTTTTCTATTCCATGTACTTGAGTAGCACTTGCGTTCCCCATCGTCACTGTCAAGCTATGACTCTGCTGATAAGATACAAATAAACTAATGTCAGCACAAATATGCTCATTAGCTCCAGTATCAATCAACCATTCATTTGACAGATAAGTGGAAAATAGTACAGGGTTGTAGGTAACATACCGGTCTTCATTGGTTTCAGAAGCCAAAGCCTCACCAACAACCATGTTCGCTACAGGCCCACTTGAGGTTCCAAGCACAGCATTCGCTTGAGCTACCCCCTCGGCTTTCTTTGCTTTCTTTGTAGGGCAGTCCTTACTCCAGTGCCCAACCTGCCCACAAGACCAACATGGTTTGTTTGCCTTTGGTTTCTTGGCCTTATCCTTGTCACTCTTAGGTTTATTACTATTACCCTTCTTAGAGACAGCCTTCCTTTTCTGTCCTACAGTAGCTAAATTTACCTTCGAACTTCCATGCTCAGTTGGCATCACATGTCCCTGTTTGGACTTGTGTTGTTCTTGCACCGAGATGTCCAACATAAGGTTGGTCCATGTGATCTCTCCTTTCTGTCTTTTCAGGGAGAGAGAGAACTCTTCCCAAGACTTTTGGAGCTTTTCAATCACACTCATCATCTTAAACTTTTCGGGGAGGTCCATTCCAGACTCCTTCAAAGCATGCACTATCATCTCGAACTCATGCACTTGCTCAGTCATGGACTTATTGTCCACCAGCTTGAAATCAAGGAACCTAGCCACAGAATACTTTTCCAGACCTTGTGAGTCAGTATTATGTGTCTGGTCCAGCTTCTCCCATAAGAGTTTTGCGGTGTAGGCATCAGAAGAGTACACATCAAACAATGTGTTGGTTAGAGCAGCCAGAATTGCTACCCTAGCAACCCCATCCTTCTCAGCCCACTTCGCATAACTCTTAACTGATTCAGCCTTCTCTTGATCCACAACCGGCTTCTCATATTCCACAACAGGCCACAAACCCTTTACAGTCAACCACAACTTCATCCTTTTCTGCCAACGAGAAAAGCCAACGCCCCCATTGAATTTGTCAGGCAAGCCAGTCAATTCAACGGGTTGTGGAAAACTGTAAGTGGTCCAATCAATGACCCCAGCAGATGCAACCGAACTACCACTAGCAGGAATTTCACTCTCGTTAACCATTATGCTAAATACTATATAACAAATTATCTCTTCAAGAATGTTGGAAATATTGAATACTACAGCAACATAGAGGCAGTTATATATTGTATTTAACAAGCCAAGGCCAAGCAAACAATTAACGAAACAAAACACGAAGGTAAAAAGCAAGCATATCATTAACTGTAAAAACGAAGGAAGAACAGAAGACATACCAGTAGCCATAGCTAAAGCAGTATATCAAACAAATATGTAACACAGCTGAGTCGTCAGGACTTGCACGAAGTACTGACTGTTCTTGAAGAGATAATTGCCCCCACTTACACTGTGTCAGGACTTGGCAATATTCTTCCAGGATAAAACAGCTCCGAGTTAGATGGTCACAGTCACCAGAAACTCGACTTCGACTAGCACCTCAGTCGCCAGAAAAACCTACTGGTGGAGTACAGAATATAAAGGGAGAACAAAGTGTATAGAGAGAACAGAGAATGTATGGTGTGGACAGTATATCTTTACAATCAGTAGCTTAGGTCTCTATTTATAGGAGAGGCCAAACGTAACTGATATCACCCAATTAATATTGTAACTCTCATTCCAATTAATTAGAATGAAACGGTTGATTTAATATAATCAAAACGGCTGTAACAGCTGATTTTATATTAAATAAATCGTAACAGTTACGTTATATATTTATCCACATTATGACTTCCAATTAATAGAATAAACACTCAGACTTTACTGTCAAAACCACGCAGAAGTTACTGTCAACAAGTCCTGACAGTACCTTTAAAGTAACTGTCAACAGTTGACAGCAAGTTTACTTCCTGACAGCAACTTTGTTTCATGACAGCAAGTTTCACCTTCCTGACAGCAACCTTGTTTCATGATAGCAAGTTTAACCTTCCTGACCTGACAGTAAGTTTTGCTCTCGAGAGTTTACAGGACTAGGAGTATAGTCCAACTCTTGACAGCATGTTTATAATATTAAAATAAATCAATAATCCATGCAATAAAATTCCTCGCCCAGGTCGCCTCGCGTACGCGAGACGCCGAGACATTCGCCCAAATCGCCCTTCGACCGAGCCGACCCGAGTCGAGTCGAGACGAGACGTGACGTGACGTGACGTGGCGTGTCGTGACGTGGCGGGGCGGGCGGCGGCGGCGCGCGCGTGTGTGTGTGTGTGTGCGTGTGGAGCACACAGTAACACCATGCACCATCATACACCTTAGTAGTTGTACACTACCCATGTATGTGATTCTATATAAAGCCAACAACCCCCCTTATTTATTTCAATGTGGGATAAATACACATTCTCATTTCAAGCTTATTCAAGCTACTAACTTCAACTCCATTTCTCTATGGGTTTCACTAAGAAAATTACTTAGACCCATATATGAAAATTTAAGTTCCCATATCAAGGAACAATTTCCCATCGTTAAAATCCGGAATTAGCATCAAGAACATAAAATAATTATGCCCTAAAAACTTCATTTTCTAACACCACATCTGTGCCTGTTAGGAATAATTCATAAGTTGTGATGTTAAGAATAGAATTTATGCATTATACTTCTTGTAATCCTGATCTTATAAAGGATTTAGCACTATATATAGGATTTATATGTAAGACAGTTATCTGTACAGTTTAGTCAGGAATGAACAGTGTATCGGAGACTACATATCAGGAACAAAGAGAAAATCCTGATGACAGTCTAATTACTGATGATGATCAGATACTGATGCAAGATGAAATCCTGATATCAGTCTTGTTACTGATGATGTCATTATGGATGCTACAGAAACTGGCAAGTGCTATAAAACAGGATCTTTGTTTGAAGAACAAGCAAGAAGATATTATGAAGGAAAGAGTTTTCTATTGATGGAAACTATCGACTAGAAGGCAGAACATTGTCATGTATAGATTATATCTTTCTGTTAGTAGTTGATAGGTAGCATATAAATACTCTCTCAATATCATTGTAAAGAGCGTGAAAAATTGAGTTCGTGTACGTAGCTCTGTATAAGGTTTGTATTCGAGAATTCGAAACAAACAGAGAGAGATTTGTATTGTCAGTAGCTGCTAAAGGTATTGTACACCTTTGGTAGAGTTTGTATTTGATCTTATTAATACAAACAGAGTTTGATTCATTCGTTTATTCTTGTTCATATAATCAAGCAAAAATCAGACACGATTATATAACTTGTATTCAACCCCCCCTTCTACAAGTTGTTCGAGTTAACAATTGGTATCAGAGCAGGTTGATTTCGAATAATCATAAAGATCTGCAATCATGTCTGGTTACAAGGATGGGAATACTAAAATTCCTATGCTCAAGAGAAACGAATATACTCTATGGGAAGTAAAGATGTTGCATCATCTGGAAGCAACAGATCCTGATTATCTTGAAAGAATCAGAGATGGACCTTTTGTTCCAACAAAGGTCGTTGGACAAGCAACTGTTGATGGTGTGGTTGTTCCAGAACACACAGCAGAGAAGCCAAAATCTGAATGGTCAGATAAAGACAAAGAGAATGTTCTTAAAGATGCTAAAGTGAGAAACATATTATTCAACAGTCTTGATTCTGTTCTCACTAACTATGTTCTCTCTTGTAAAACTGCTAAGGATATATGGGACAATCTTAAGGTTCACTGTGAAGGAACTAAGCCTGTTAGGAAGAATATGAGGACATTACTTATACAACAGTATGTGTACTTTGAATCCAAGTCTGGTGAGTCACTTACTGATACCTTTGATAGGTTTACAAAACTCATCAATGAGATGGCCATGCATGGTAAATATTATGACTTGGAGGATATGAATACAAAGTTCATGAAAACTTTGCCTGATTTCTACAATGAGAAGATATCTGCGATTGAGGAAGCTAATGATCTGGATGAGATTTCATTAGAAGCAGTATATGGAAAATTGAGAGCTTATGAACTTGACAAGCAACAGAAGAAGAGCAGGAGTGAAGGAAAGATGAAGACTATTGCACTTACTGCTCAATCTGAAGTAAAGAAGCTTCCTGAAGAACAGCATGACGAGATTGCTGTAAAGAATTCAAGAAGAAAAGCAAAGAAAGTTCTGAGTCAGAGACTATTGATATGGACTCTGACAACAATTGTCAAGCTTGATAAGGCCAAGATCAAGTGCTTTAACTGCAGCGAGCTTGGACACTTTGCTAGTGAGTGTAAGAAGCCTAGGAATTCAGGAAAGGGTAATGCACTTATGGTCACACAGAAGGATTGGGCTGATTCCAGTGATTCTGAAGATGAATTGGATTATGACAACATTGCATTGATGGCAAATAGTTCAGACAAACCTGGATCTCCAAAGAAAACTTCTCCATCCTCTGTTAAGGTATCACTTCACTCTCTTTATTCATTTGATAGCTTAAATTCTGATGAAATTAGATCTATCCATGCTGAGTTTAAGAATCTTATGACTAATTTTAGAATTCTTACTTGTGAAAGAGATGAACTTAAGGTTAAGAATGATAAATTAGTTGATAGAAATAATTTTCTTGAATCTGAATTAATTCAAATGGAAGAATACAAGTTAAGTTCTGATAAAGCTAAGCATGATTATAGTGTTATTCTTGAGGCTTATGACTATGTCAGAAAAGAACTAGAAGAAGAGAGAGATGTGATTAAGACCATTAACAATTCCAGTAAAAAGACTATAGAAATCTTTGAAAGTGGAATTCGTGGTAAGGTTAATGGTTTAGTTTTTGATAAGGCTAGATAAGAAGAAAGAGTAGCTATTGTCAATGATGATAGTAAAATAGAAGCTAACACATCTAAATCTGAAGGTAAGAAAATTGTTTCTGAACCTAATCATGTTAAATTTGTTGATTCAAAAGGTACCCCTGTTGTACACAAAAGGATTAACAATAGTAATTCAGATGAGAAAGTGTTAGAGAAACCTAAGAATGTAAACATAGGGTTTCTGTCTAAGTCTCAATTGAAACAGAAATTAGATGGTCTTTCAGAGTCTAGCAAGATCAAAAGAAATAGGAATGGAAAAGAAGGTATTAACAAAGAGAATAATTACAAGAATGTACCTGATGCACCTAGGAAAAAATGTTACAAGTGTGGAAATCATAATCATTTGGCCCTAGACTGTAATAAAAAACCTTCTTGGAAAACTGAGTCCAGATTCCCCAAGACTCAGACAATTCAATACCAACCACAAAAAGCTTGTTATCATTGTGGTAGTTTACTTCATTCCATTTACATGTGTAGAGAATATCATGAACTGTATTATGACTATTATTCCTTGAAATCTGAAACTCCTAGTCACAAACAGTTTGTGAAATTAGAGTCTAAAGTTGACTCTACAACAGGTAAAATAAAAGCAAAATCTTCAAAGCCTGTCGTTTCTAAATCTAGTAAGAAAGGATCCAATCAAAGTTGGGTCCTAAAAAATTCTAACTAGTTACTTTTTGTTTGCAGGGCACAGGAAAGAAGAATTCAATTATCTTGGACAGTGGATGCTCTGGACAAATGACTGGAAAGAAGTCCCTGCTTACAAAGTTTGAGAGGAAAGCTGGCCCAGTAATATCTTTTGGAGATGGCAACAAAGGAGAAACTCTGGGATATGGCTCAATTGTTTTTGGGAATGTCATCATAGAAAATGTAGCACTGGTTGAAGGCTTGAAACATACTCTTTTAAGCATAAGTCAACTGGGTGATAAAGGTTACAAATCAATCTTTGACAGAGAAGGATGCAAAATCTTGAATATGCAGAATGGAGACATTGTTCTAACTGGTCAAAGACATGGTAACATATATGAAGCCAGCTTAAGTGATGCATCTAAAGAAATTGTTAGATGTCTCTACAGCAAAGCAACAAGTGATGAAAGCTGGAATTGGCACAAGAAGCTCTCACATCTTAATTTCAAGAAGCTTAATCAACTTGTTAAGCACAATTTGGTGAGAGGCCTACCTCAGGCAAATTTTGTGCAAGATGGACTTTGTGATGCATGTCAGCTTGGAAAGCAAAGAAGAACCACTTTCAAGAGCAAGACTGAAAATTCAATTACTGAACCATTTCACATGCTACATCTTGATCTGTTTGGTCCAGTAAACATTATGTCTATCAGCAAGAAAAGATATGCTCTAGTAATAGTGGATGATTTCACAAGGTTCACATGGGTGTTCTTTCTACACAAGAAGGATGAAGCTCCTCAGCAAATCATTGAACTTATCAAGAATATTCATAATAACTCTGAGTACAAAGTCAAAGCACTTAGAAGTGACAATGGTACAGAATTCAAGAATTCTACGATAGAGGGGTTTTGTGCAGACAATGGAATCACTCAACAGTTTTCTGCACCTGGTACACCTCAACAGAATGGTGTAGTGGAAAGAAAGAACAGGACTCTCATAGAGGCAGCAAGAACCATGCTTGCAGATGCAAAACTTCCAACCTATTTTTGGGCAGAAGCTATTAACACTGCATGTTTCACTCAAAATTGTACCTTGGTAAATAGTCATGGAAAAACTCCCTATGAGATGATCAAAGGAAAGAAACCAAGTGTGAAATATTTTCACATCTTTGGATGCAAATGCTATGTCCTAAAAGTTCATCCAGAACAACTTGGAAAATTTGAAGCCAAATCGGATGAAGCAATTTTTCTAGGATATTCAGCATCTAAGGCCTTCAAAGTTTATAATCTCAGAACTCACATTGTTATGGAATCAATTCATGTTGCATTTGATGATAAGAAATTTGGAATTCTGCAAACTGATGAAAGCCATGACAAATTGGAATTTGAAAATCTGAAGAATTCTGAGATACTCTCCAGTGATGATGAAGGTTCTCCAGAAGGAATTTCTATTGCTTCTCAAAGGAATGCTACTGTTGAGGGGGAGCAAATAAATCAAAGAGAACACAGTGATCATCAGGAGCAGACTAGCTTTTCAGAGTCTACTCCATCAGGAATTGACTTTTCAGAGTCTACTCCATCAGGAACTGATCTTTCAGAGTCTACTGAAGGAAGATCAGTAACTAGAAGCAATATGGAATCTACTGATTCTATTGATCAAAGGAGGGTTTTTGAAGGTAGAGAGAATTCTTCTACAAGAGATATCACTAACTTAGAGGAAGAGACTAGCAGAGTTAATCTACCACCTGTTAGAAAATGGATAAAGGATCATACTGAAGATTTGATTATTGGTGATCCAAATAGTGGTGTTCGAACTAGAAGATCAATTCAAAATGAATGCTTGTATAGTTGCTTTCTCTCAAAGAATGAACCTAAGAAGGTTGAAGAAGCCTTACAGGATCCTGATTGGGTAATTGCAATGCAGGAGGAGTTAAATGAGTTTGAGAGAAACAAAGTCTGGAAACTGGTACCAAGACCTAAAGATAGATCTATTGTTGGTGCAAGATGGGTTTTCAGAAACAAGCTAGATGAATCTGGTATGATTGTAAGAAACAAAGCAAGACTGGTGGCTAAGGGTTATTCTCAGGAAGAAGGCATTGATTATGATGAGACCTTTGCACCTGTAACAAGATTAGAAGCAATCAGAATGTTTCTTACATTTGCAGCTCATTCAAAATTCAAGGTATATCAGATGGATGTAAAGAGTGCTTTTCTAAATGGCAAACTTGATGAGGAAGTGTATGTGGAACAGCCACCTGGATTTGTTGATCCAAAGTTTCCAAATCATGTCTACAAACTTGATAAAGCACTCTATGGACTAAAGCAGGCACCAAGAGCATGGTATGAGACTTTGTCTAAATTTCTTCTTGAAAATGGCTTCACAAGAGGTACAATTGACAAAACTCTATTCTTTAGAAAGATAAAAGGTGAATTGCTTTTAGTTCAAGTTTATGTTGATGATATTATTTTTGGTTCTACTAATGAAAAGTTGTGTGCTAAGTTTAGCAAGCTTATGCAGTCTAAGTATCAGATGAGTATGATGGGTGAATTAAATTATTTCTTAGGCTTGCAGGTCAAACAGACTGAGACTGGTATTTTCATTAATCAGTCAAAGTATATCAAAGATCTTTTAAGAAGGTTTGACTTTCAAGACTGTGCAGTTGCAAAAACACCCATGGCAACAGCCACTAAACTAGACTCTGATTCTAAGGGGAAGAGTGTGGATAATACTAGTTATAGAGGCATGATAGGCTCATTGTTATATCTAACTGCAAGTAGGCCGGATATAATGTTTTCTACCTGTTTATGTGCTAGATTCCAAAGTGATCCTAAGGAATCTCATTTAATTGCTGTGAAGAGAATTTTTAGATATCTCAAAGGAACTCCAAATCTTGGTTTGTGGTATCCTAGAGAATCTGATTTCTTTCTAATTGGCTATTCAGACTCTGATTATGCAGGGTGTAAAATAGATAGGAAAAGCACTACAGGTACATGTCAATTCTTGGGAAATAGATTGATTTCTTGGGCAAGCAAGAAGCAACAATCTGTTTCAACCTCAACTGCAGAAGCTGAGTACATAGCAGCAGGCAGTTGTTGTGCACAGCTCCTTTGGATAAGAAATCAGTTGATGGATTATGGTATGACACTTAGTAATATTCCTATGTTTTGTGATAATACTAGTGCTATTAAAATTGCAGAAAATCCAGTTCAACATTCAAGGACTAAGCACATTGATGTCAGGTATCATTTTATTAGAGAACATATTGAGAATGGTACTGTGGAACTTCATTTTGTTCCTACTGACAAACAGCTTGCAGATATTCTAACTAAACCACTTGATGAGACTACATTCAGTAGATTAGTAAGTGAGTTAGGAATGTTAAATTTTTATATCTTTAACATCTGTAAATGTAGCAAGGTATGTTGTTTTTAGCTTATAGACTTGATATCCTTGTCAGGATCTATATTTGATTGTTAAATGCTTTAGCTATAACACTTTGCCTTGATAAATTTCAGTATGATAGACTTGTTAATAATCATCAGGATTAGATTTGTTATCAGGATGCTGACGTCATCAGTATTGTGTCAGTATCAGGATTATGAAAATTGTTTCAAATCCTGACGTTTACTTTGTGTAGTAATCTAATTCTATGATGTGTTAAGTCTATGCCAGCAAGTCTTAATATTTGCATACTGATAATTTATACATCATTCAATAATCAAAAGACAAGTAGATAACAAGAAATTGTATTTTCATTAATTGAAATCATTACATATATGGAAATGAAATACAACATCTTTTTGTCTAACTTCTACTGATAATTCTATACTTGTCTATTGATATGAATTCTGAGGTACAGGACAAGGAGCATCTCAAGAAATGCTCTTGGATTCCTTGTCTGGGCGACTTGAATGAGAGCAGCTAACTTAAATGAATAGCATCCCCATCAAGATCAACCTCAGACTCTCGTCCAAATTCTTCATCCTCAAGTTTTGAGGAGGTTAGGGGAAGATTGTATCCAACAGATGGATGTTCTAGGAGAAATCTCTGGATATTATCGGAAACCAATCCATCCATGATTAGTTCGATGAGAAGAGTCGTCTTTTCAAAGAAATGATCAAGAACAGGATGTTCATCGACTATGAAAAATCTAAAGAATGGATTTGAAGGAAATTTTGGTTTGAGAAGAAAAGAAATTGAAAGGTTTATGGAGAATGGCATAAGGCGTCTGTTTCTTTTATAGAAAGACGTGAGAAGCTGAACAGTCACTTGGAAGTTTTAATGAAGTCAAATGCTAATTATTGTGTGTGATTGTATTTCTTGTTTTCAAGAAATAATGAATATATCTAACCAATTGATTTTTGTTCAGATTAATTGTTTATTTCTTTTTCAGATAAAAGAAAAATGTCACGTGGAAACTCCATATTAAGTCTCTGGAATCAGGATGATATTGATCAGGATTTCATGTGTGACCATCAGGATTTGAGAATTATTATCACATTGTATTTTGTGATTATTTTGATGAGAGGTCAACAGGAAAAGGAAGCTGATCAGTATTGATTATTTATACCCTGATTTATTTCATGAAAATCAATTTTGGATTTTATTTTCCAAAAATCGTGGGTAACCGCATTTTTCAGGGACTGACACCTGTCAATCTACGTGTCAACGTGGGATAGTGGTCTGAAAGATTTGTGAAATATATTTGTTTTGAAACTCTAATCAAGCAAAAACCACTCTTGAGTTTTCAAAATCACTAATCCATTTCAAGAATTTTTCAAGTTCTTTTCAGATCAAAAATGACAGCTCAAAGAAGATTACCTAAATCAGTAGCCTTCAAGTTTGGTGATTTCGATTTTATGACAAACAATCATGTAGCAGCTATCACCAACAAGGAAGGAGTGTCATCTGATTTTCATCCAATCATGGACTTTCTGGCGTATGGACCATTAAGTTATGCATTGACAGCATCTCCACAAATTAATCAAGCAGCTGTTACACAAGCTTGGGAGAATGCTGAGGTAATTGATTCTACTCAGAGTCAATCAGGTAAGATTGTTCTACATTTAGGACAAGATTCATTTGACATTACTGAATCTGTTGTTAATTCAGTACTTCACTTACCTGTTAGTTTGATTTGTGAGAATGTACCATCTGATGATAATGTGAGAACTATGTTGTCTGAATTAGGTTATAGTGGACCTCTAGACAACATGAGCCAGTTGAATAGGTCTTTTCTTAGAAAGGAATGGTCTTTTTACTTTGATCAAATTGCTAAATGTTTTACTGGTAAATGTAGTTCTTTTCAGCAAATTACTTCTGTTACATCACATATTGCTTATAGTTTGCTTTATGACAGAGTAATTAACATTGGTCACATTATCTTAAGTCAGATGAGTATTAAACTTGGGTTAAGAGATCAAAACAGGAAAATGGTTTATTATCATAGATTTATGCAATTGTTTATTAACCATTTTATTCCTGATGTTGAAGCTAGATTTGGTAGGGAATATTGTGTTTCTTCTTATGAACAGCAAAAGAGAATTTTCTCTGACATTATAAAGAAGGACAATGAAAAGAATCTAGATGAAATACCTACAATTCATTATCCACATCATTTTCAGGTAATTCTTAAAACTCATCTTCCTACTTTCTATAATTCTTCTTTCTTTTGTGGTGAAATGACTCAGGAATCTCATTTGGAGGAGAACCCACCTGTGTCTACCCAAGTAGCCCAAAACATTATAGTCTCTGAAACAATTCAAGAACCAAATTTTGATCCACTGCCTATTGTTTCAAAGAAACCAACCTCTGGTGTTTCTCAAAAGACATCAGTTGTAAGGAAGAGGAGATTTGTTGTGTCAAGTAGTAGTAATTCTAGTGAAGATGATGATAATTTAACTCTTGCTGAGAGAGCAAAATTGAAGGCTGCAATTCAACTTTCTCTGTTAGCACATAGAGATGAAAAACCTAGCCACAGCCAGGCTGCAGTCTCTCAAAAGGCTGTAGTTCTTAAAAAGGGAAAACAGTTACTGGATACTGTCTCTCAAAAGACTGTGTCTATTGAACAAAGATCTCATCCCAAGATCACTTCTATGTCTACACCTCTTGAGTCTTCTCAGGATAAATCTTTTGCTCACTATACCAGGAGAACAAGGAGAAAGATTCAATTGTCACATACACACACAGAGTCTAGTCCAACTAACATTATGCAGGTTTCCACACATCAAGCTACATCTATGTCAGTATTTGACAAGAGAGATCTGGATATTGATTCTTCATGGGAAACTACATTGTCTTACAGAATGGCTATGGGACTTATCTCTCTAAAAGTGAAACTTTCCAGGCCAGTTCTAAACTTTTTAAGTGAAAGTGTTCCTAGACTTTCATTTCCTGGAGAATATGGACTTCTACATTAAAGACTTGACTTAATGAAGATGTATTTCTATGTATCTGTCAGAAGACAATTAGTCAAGAAATTTGGACTCTCGAAGCATGTTGCACTTCAATCACTTCATGCATATTTATTTGACAAGGATGTCATTATTGAAGATGCTTTAGCTCAAGGTGAACAACTGGAGGAAGTAGATAGAGAGAAGCAGTCAACAGAAGATACTATTGCACCAGTTATGAATAGTAGGAAATATCAGGTCACAGTCACTGCAACACAAGAACCATCTAGTCAGAGGTTGGATGACTCAGGAGCTGTGATAGCTGATGTTGAAAGGACTTCTGTGATGACTGAGAATGCAAGTGAGATACCCTATGATATGGGAGGAATGACTTTGGTTGATTTTTTTGAAGATCAAACAAATTTTGTTCGGTCAGAGTCTATCCACCTTGAGGGTGAGTCTCAGCAAACAACACTTAAAGACGGTGATGTACTAACTATGGTGTCTAATGAAGTATTACTGAAGACATCAGAGTCTAGTAAAGAACCTGAAAGTGGTATACTGGAGCCTGTAGTCTCTGGAAGGAAAGAAGATGATTGTAAGGATTCAGAGACTATAGCAGCTCACTCCTTGGAGAAAACCTCAAGCCCCTTGCCAAATGAGGAACCCTCTCTCCATGTGAGTTCAGGTATAAAAACTCCTTCTAGTCCCTATTTTTCTGTAGGTCATGAGAGCACTTATCCAAATTTGAGTGATACACTTGAAAAGATGGACTTAGATCCACAAACTGAGAGGCTGGCTCCTGACCAGGCAAAAGGTGAGGTAGAAAGAGTGTTGACTTTAGTAAGTCAAAGTGAGAATGAGGGTATGGATGATCAACTCCATAGTGAGGGAGAGAAAATTAGGAAACCATCATTTGATTTCTAGGATCAGGTTTTTCCTGAATCTTGGTCTGAAAATTTAGGTATGGATGCTGGTACTTATTCATTCATCAAAATGTATCAGAAGAATGATCTAGCACATCACAATGCAAAGCCAGAAGTTAAAGCTCAGAAGCAAAAGGAGAGGCTTGCAGGAATCATTAACAGAAGAGGTGCTAGGATAAAGCAATCTCTTGATACATATGTACCAGATAAAGTTCCTAATGATCCTAGTGTTCCTTTGTATGTACTTCAAATATCAGCTAGAATTGAGACATCTACAGTCTCTGATCACTCTAAGGAGGAGTCAGGATTTGAAGATGTTAGTACACAGAATACTGTTGAAGGAGATGCTGATCATGTTTCAGTTCCAGATCAGAAAGATGAAGATGTTGATACTTCTAATCAGGTTTTATTACTTGAATATCATACAACCCAAGCAACTTCTTCTACAAGACTTGAAGATACAGTTCTTTCTGATTCTGATTCTGAAGATACTAGAAGCACTTCCAACATTGAAGTTCATTCTGATGTTTTGAAAGATATTCAGAATTCTCAAATTGCTATGCAAACAAGACTTCAATCACTTGAAGATAACCAAGTCACAATTATGGAAAATCAAGCAGTTCTGATGAATATCATTTGTTCTGTTTCTGAGTCTCTTGGAATTAATGTTGTTGATGTCAAAAAGGGGGAGATAAAGATAATTCAAAGACAACAACAACAACAACAACACCACCAGACTGGGGGAGATAAAGAGCAGACAAAGGGAAGTAAAAAAGAAGAATCAGGAGTGACAGTGGTGAATCTTAGCTAGGAAGTGGTAAAGGAAGAGCAGCATTAATAGT
This sequence comes from Kitagawia praeruptora, assembly GCA_037693485.1. Classification (NCBI taxonomy): domain Eukaryota; kingdom Viridiplantae; phylum Streptophyta; class Magnoliopsida; order Apiales; family Apiaceae; genus Kitagawia; species Kitagawia praeruptora. The sequence continues at coordinate 77,047,911 of CM075354.1, forward strand.
TAAAATTCTTTCTTCTAAGTACTAGATAAACGTCTACATCTGGGAAGGAGGTACTTAACTTCATAATTCTACATTCATAAATTCTATTCTGGTTGTATTGTTATATGTTTTGACATCCACAACTTAGATTTATGCTTCAGATTTTAAAGCATAAATAGGGGGAGATTGTTAGGAATAATTCATAAGTTGTGATGTTAAGAATAGAATTTACGCATTATACTTCTTGTAATCCTGATCTTATAAAGGATTTAGCACTATATATAGGATTTATGTGTAAGACAGTTATCTGTACAGTTTAGTCATGAATGAACAGTGTATCGGAGACTACATATCAGGAACAAAGAGCAAATCCTGATGACAGTCTAATTATTGATGATGATCAGATACTGATGCAAGATGAAATCCTGATATCAGTCTTGTTACTGATGATGTCATTATGGATGCTACAGAAACTGGCAAGTGCTATAAAACAGGATCTTTGTTTGAAGAACAAGCAAGAAGATATTATGAAGGAAAGAGTTTTCTATTGATGGAAACTATCGACTAGAAGGCAGAACATTGTCATGTATAGATTATATCTTTCTGTTAGTAGTTGATAGGTAGCATATAAATACTCTCCCAATATCATTGTAAAGAGCGTGAAAAATTGAGTTCGTGTACGTAGCTCTGTATAAGGTTTGTATTCGAGAATTCGAAACAAACAGAGAGAGATTTGTATTGTCAGCAGCTGCTAAAGGTATTGTACACCTTTGGTAGAGTTTGTATTTGATCTTATTAATACAAACAGAGTTTGATTCATTCTTTTATTCTTGTTCATATAATCAAGCAAAAATCAGACACGATTATATAACTTGTATTCAACCCCCCCTTCTACAAGTTATTCGAGTTAACAGTGCCTATTGCGGCAGATGAAACAGCACAACAACCCCCTGATACGCAACACGCAAAAGCGTGTCACCTGTTTCGGCAGAGTGAACAGTGTATTAATGGGGCATTTAGGGCCAATTTTTTGAAATGGGGTAGGGAGGGCCATGATGTTTGAAAATGGGGCATTTTGGGCACTCACCCTACTACATATTTATCTTATTATCTTTAAATAAGATTTAATTTTTATTAAGCCAGAATATTAAAATCTTTCATAATATCTTTCTAATTTATTTTTTAAGATAAGATTTAGAGCCCGTTTGGGGTTCATTATATTTTTTTTTAACCCACTTAAAGTAGAAAGGAGGTGTTTGGCTCCCCTTAAAGTGGAGCCACTTAAAGTGAAAAGTAGGCTAAAAAAAAAAAGTAGCTTGGAGGTACTTTTTTTTCACTTATTTTTTTTCGTATATCAATTTTATGTATTTGAGTCACCTTTTAACTTGTATTGTATTCTTTGCATATATTTGTATTTTATACTTTCAAAAAAATATAAATTTCTTTTTTTTTAATTAATTTTTTAAAAATAAATTTACTTTAAGTGGAATTAGCCAAACAGATACACCTAACTTTAAGTAAAAATTATCACTTTTCACTTAAAGTGAGTAAGTAGCACTTTAAGTGATAAGTAACATTTTTTAAGTTAAGCCAAACACGCTCTTAACACTCAAAAAAAATTTTTGAGATTTTATCATGTGTTCTCTTAAGTGTTTTAGTATGTGTTCTCTTAAGTGTTTTAGTATGTGTTCTCTTAACTGTTCTCTTAAGTGTTTTAATATTTGAGAAAGAACACTTAAAAGAACGTTACAATTTTTTAATTAAAGTATACCTTATTAATTTTTTTTGTTAGAATACAAAATTATAAAACACTTAAAATTATAGTACACATTATTATGTTATTTATATTTACTTTATTGGAACACTTATTAATATTTTACTTAAATTTGAATTATCTTTTAATTTTTAATAGAACACTTAGAAGAACACGTTAATAGTATTTTAATTATCTTTTTAAGAAGAATTCTAAAATCATAAAAAAAACACACTTAAAAGAAAACTTGAAAGAATATTTAAAATTAAATTATTTCATAAAGAACACTTAAAAGAATACTTATTGATATTTTAATTAAATTTAAATTATTTATTAGTTTTTAATAGAACACTTATTAGTATTTTAGTTACTTTTTAATAAGGATTCGAAATCATCAAAAAAACATGTTCCTTTATTTCAAGAAACACTTAAAAGAACACTTAAAAGAATATTTAAAATTAAATTATTTCAGAAAGTACGTTACAATTTTTTTAATTAAAGAACACGTTATTTTTTTTATTTGAGTATAAAATTCTAGAAAAAAATAATTTTATATGTTTCGGAAACACTTTAATTGTGTATTAGTTTATTACCTTTTTAAAGAACACTTATTGAAAAATTATTTTATTTTTCATTTATTATGTTATTTATATTTATTTTATTGGAACACTTAAAGGAAAACTTATTAAAATTTTAACTAAATTTGAGTTATTTTTTAATTTTTAATAGAACACTTAGAAAAACACGTTATTAGTATTTTAATTATTTTTTTAAATAAGAATTCGAAATCATCAAAATCATCGAAAAACATGTTCCTTTATTTCGTGTAATACTTAAAAGAACACTTAAAAGAATAATTGGAAGAATATTTAAAATTAAATTATTTCAAAAATAATACTTAAAAGAACACTTATTATTCGAAATCTAATGTGTTCTATCATGTGTTCTACTCATGCTCTTTTACATATTTTACTTACTCATACTCTTTTATATATTTTAGTGGTTATTTTTAAATAATATTCTATTTATTATATTTTAAAAAGTGAAAATATTGAAATTCTTCGTTAGTATCTTCCTAATTATTTTTTTTAAAGTATAGTGTATTAATTAAATAATAATATTGAGGTTCTACTAGGTGTTTTAGAAAATAAAGCCGAATTTATTGTGTTTCTAAAAATAGTTTTTATAATGTATGGTGTGTGTCTCGTTTAGCTAGTTGTTTAGAATTTTTTTTCACGATACTCTATAACGTATCTTTTTATTTAATGAATTTTAACATTTTAGTTCTGTAACAATGAGTACAACACAATTGTCTGAATTCATCTTGAAAGATTTTTCATAGAACACTTAAAAGAACACGTTATTAGTATTTTAATTATTTTTTTATAAGGATTCAAAATCATTAGAAAACATGTTCCTTTGGAACTCTTAAAAATACACTTAAGAGAACACTTATTATTATTTTAATTAAATTTGAAGAGCTTTTAGTTTTTCATAGACACTGAAAAGAACACTTAATAGAACATTTAATAGAATATTTAAACTTAAATTTTTTCAGGAAGAACATTAAAAAAAACATTATAATTTTTTAAATTGAAGAACACGTTAATATTCTTTTATTAGAATTGAAAATTATAGAAAAAAATATTTTATTTCAGAAGCACTCTAATTATCGTTTTTCTTTATTACCTTTTTAAATAACACTTAAAAACACTTATTGAAACATTATGTTATTTTCATTTATTATGTGTTTTGTAATTATTTTATTGGAATATTTAAAAGAATACTTATCATTTTTTTAAGTGTTTTTTAGTATTTCAGAGAACACTTAAAAGAATACGTTATTAGTATTTTAATAATATTTTTTATAAGGATTCAAAAAACATCACAAAGTTCCTTTGTTCAATGGAACACTTATAAGAACGCTTAAGAGAATCTCTTTCTATATATAATAGAGCAACATTGAGATAATTTGAGCCAATAAATCCCTTGTGAAATTACAGTTATACCCTTACAAATTATAAAATTACATGAAATGCCACTCTTTTATTTAAATGAAAAAAATGAGTTGTTGAGGTGAATCGAACCTAGAACCTCCATTACACAAGTTATCCTACCAACCACTGTGATACACTGACTCTTTTGTTTTAAGTTAAAAAACCTTTTACATAAACCCGACCTCTCCATTATCTTATTTTTACTATTATTTTAATTGGAAAAAAATGAGTTGTTTTGGTAAATCGAACCTAGAACCTCCTCTACAAAAGTTATCCTGCTCACCACTGTGCTACATTGACTTTTTTGTTTTAAGTTAAAAAACTTTTTACATAAACCCGACCTCTCCATTATCTTAATTTTACTATTATTTTAATTTTTGAGAAAAAATAATGGTGATTCGCATTATTTTAAAAATATTCTATTTTGGGTTTCACAATATGGTACACATCCATCCATTCTTTCTATGTATAATAAGATAACAAGGGGATTTTTTGGGGCATGTTGAGCCAATAAATCATCTATGATATTACAGTTATACCCTTACAAGTTATAAAATTAAATGAAATGTCACTCTCTTATTTAAATGGAAAAAATGAGTAAATTTTAATCTTATGGTGAATCGAACTAAGAACCTCCTCTACACAATTTATCCTACTAACCATTGTGTTGCACGGACTTTATTATTTTGAGTTAATAAGCCTTTTAAACAAACTCGACCTCTCCATTATCTTACTTTTACTATTACTTTAATTTTTGAGTAAAAATAATGGAGACTCGTATTATTTTAAAAATGTCATATTTTAGATTTCACAATATGGTACACAATCTATCTATCTATTACTATATATTAAACCATAACACAAGTGCAAAAAGTGTCATTTTAATGGTTGTGAACTTACGATAATATCCCTCTATGTTTAAACATTACAAAAGTATCATCCTTTTTTTTTACGAAAAGATGGGGTTATATTAAGCATTCAAATCCAACATAATACAATCTTGAATCGAACCAGGAACAGAACTCCTGTCGATAATACGACCTGACAAATAATATGATTCCCTAGCAACTTGATGGGCTACCATATTAGCAGACCATTTGACATAAAACAATTTCACATTGTTTAGACTTAAAAGAGAATTACGGCAATCCTCAATGAGCAGACCAAAATAAGATCTAAAAGTAGTAGTACTCCTGACTGCTTGCACCGTTACCAAACAATCGGATTCCACTGTAGCTTCCGTCCAACCTCGAGTATCCATCCAGCTTAAGGCTTCCTTAATATTTATGCAAACAATATATGAAATTATGTTAGTGTTGGGAATCAACCCTCTCGTAATTTCGGAGTATAATTCTATGCGACTTATATCTTGATGAGATATTTAATGAAATAAATATTAAGAAGCGTTCAAATTTTATCTAGAAAGTATTGTATGACGAGTATTATTCACATCGATGATATGTCTTTTTATCATTGGTCTAAAAGAAATTGTGTTATGACCTATATAATATATGTATATGCTACAAAACATCCTCTTTTTAGTGCTCATATGATCTATACATAAATAAAATAATACATAAATTAAAATACTGATATTATAATATGTATGAACATAAAAGGTGCAATTATATTCAAAAATATCCTTAAATCGTAAAACTATACAGAATTTATAGCAATTGCTAGAGGATGACCTGTGCCTCGCATGGGTTATTATGCTAGTATTTATTAATATTTTAATTAAATTTGAAGTGCTTTTAGTTTTTCATAGACATTGAAAAGAACACTTAAGAGAACATTTAATAGAACATTTAATAAAATATTTAAACTTAATTTTTTTCATAAAGAACATTAAAAAGAACAATGTAATTTTTTAAATTAAAATACATGTTAATATTTTTTATTAGAATACTTAAGAGAACACTTACTAATATTTTAATTAAAATTCAAACTTGAAACACTTCTTAAGCTAAAAAGGAATTAATTTATATGAGCAAAGTAAGTAAAAAAAAAAGGAACAAACAGAAAATTTTTACAATTGAGACCCTTCGTGTGACTTTGCACTGAGAACTTGTGCACATTGTATATAATCAGATTCTTTTTTTTTTTTGATGAAGAAAGTTTCATAAATGGAAGTGTGTCAAATACAGTAATAAGTCATATATAAGAAACCAGAAAAACAGTACATGACAAAGTTGGAATATATAACACCAATAACCAACTGCGATTATCTTAGTCTTCATGGGAGTCCTTCTGAGAACATACTTAGGTAATAAAAAGATTAACTGAAATCTTGAATGAAATCCAAAATAATTTAATCATATGACAAAGATATGGGATGAAGATATTTTGTTTTTAAAATGTTTGATAACCGATAGGTAGTCAATGTTAATTTAATTTAAATTAAGAAATCAAATATATTCTCATTGATTGCTTCCATATATTAATTGGTGGCTGATTGATTTTATTATTGTGGTTCCCGATTCTGTCCTTTTGATTAAACATGGAAATTATGTTATTTTTTTAAAATTAATAAGAGAATTATCCAAGCCATCAGATTAAAACAATATCAACGGATATGGATGTGGTCTCTCGGTTCTCTCATTAGCATAGGTTCTCCCTCGATCGCATGCCTATATATATATATATATATATATATTCATTATCAAATCATCTCATAAAAAATTTAAGTCTCCAAAATTCATGTTTTAAAATAAATAATTTAAATTAATAAAAAAAATTCATATCATATTAAAAAAAATTCGTGCATCGCACGGGTTTTAAGCTAATATAATAAAAAATTGTATACAATGTTATTTCGACATAAACTTTTCATCCGTACGGTTGGATTATCAATAATAATAATAAAATACAAGATTTAAGGTGCACTAATAGAGAACTTCTCTATTGTATGATTTAGAAACTCCATCTATAATTAGACCTGGAAAATCGAGTAAACGGTTCGGTTTCGGATCGGATCCACTTTCGGTTAAGGTACTATTTAGAGTCTGTTCGGTTCGGATCGGATCTGATTCGGTTCGGATCCACTTTCGGTTAAGGTACTATTTAGAGCCTGTTCGGATCGGATCTGTTCGGTTCGGGTAAAATTCGGATTAAAATCGAATAAATTTTGGATTAAGATCGGATCAAATTGGGTTCGGTTCTCTTTCGGATTTTTACTATTCGGATCGGATTTTGTTTGGATGTAGGAACATTCGGTTCGGATCGGATTGTCGAGATATATCTAATTTTTTGATGTACCCAAATTTTCCAAAAACAAAAAAAATATTTTGGCTTGAGATCTTAGCAATGAACAACTAAATTGACTAGTACTAGTAACTAGTGCTTTGTTACGGCTTTTTGTTTCGTTTTAAAAAAAATATTTCTCGACGATCCAATTGTCGGATGTCAAAATATATCTAATTTAGTGATATTCGTAAATTTTCAAAAATAAATAAATTAATTTGGTTGGAAATCTTAGTAGTCAACTACCGAATTGACTAGTACTCGTAACTAGTGTTTTGTCACGGATTGTTATTCTATTTTTTAAAAATTATTTCTCGACGATCCAACCGTACGGATCTCAAGATATATCTAATCTAGTAATATTCCCAAATTTTCATAAAATAAAAAATTAATTTGGTTGAAGATCTTAGTAATCAACTACCGAATTGACTAGTACTCGTAACTAGTGCTTTGTCACGGTTTGTTGATTATATGTTTTAAAAATATATCTCGACGATCCAACCGTACGGATCTCAAGATATATCTAATTTAGTGATATACCATAATTTTCAAAAAAGAAAAAATTAATTTGGTTGGATATCTTAGTAGTCAACTACCCAATTGACTAGTACTCGTAACTAGTGCTTTGTCACGGATTGTTGATTCTATTTTTTAAAAATTATTTCTCGACTATCCAACCGCACGGATCTCAAGATATATCTAATCTAGTGATATTCCCAAACTTTTAAAAAATAAAAAATTAATTTGCTTGGAGATTTTAGTAGTCAACTATTGAATTGACTAGAACTCGTAATTAGTGCTTTGTCACAGATTGTTGTTTCTATTTTTTAAAAATAATTTCTCGATGATCCAACCATACAGATCTCAAGATATATCTAATCTAATTATATTACCAAATTTTAAAAAATAAAAAAATAATTTGGTTGGAGATCTTAGTAGTTAACTACCGAATTGACTACTACTCGTAACTAGTGCTTTGTCACGGATTGTTGATTCTGTTTTCTAAACATTATTTCTCGACGATCCAACCATACGGATCTCAAGATATATCTAATCTAGTGACATTCCCAAATTTTCAAAAAATAAAAAATTAATTTGGTTGGAGAACATAGTAGTCAACTACCGAATTGACTAGTACTCGTAACTTGTGCATTGTCACGGATTGTTGATTCTATTTTTTAAAAATTATTTCTCGACGATCCAACCGTACGGATCTCAAGATATATCTAATATAATGATATTCTCAGATTTTCAAAAAATAAAATATTTATTTGGTTGGAGATCTTAGTAGTCAACTATCGAATTGACTAATACTCGTAACTATTGTTTTGTCACAGATTGTTGATTTTATTTTTTTTAAATTATTTCTCGACGATCCAACCGTAAGGATGTTGATTAATACTCGTAACTATTGTTTTGTCACGGATTGTTGATTTTATTCTCAGATTTTCAAAAAATTAATTTGGTTGGATAACATAGTAGTCAACTACCGAATTGACTAGTACTCGTAACTTGTGCATTGTCACGGATTGTTGATTCTATTTTTTAAAAATTATTTCTCGACGATCCAACCGTACGGATCTCAAGATATATCTAATATAGTGATATTCTCAGATTTTCAAAAAATAAAATATTAATTTGGTTGGAGATCTACTAAGTCAACTATCGAATTGACTAATACTCGTAACTATTGTTTTGTCACGGATTGTTGATTTTATTTTTTTAAAATTATTTCTCGACGATCCAACCGTAAGGATGTCAAGATATATCTAATTTAGTGTTATTTCTAAATTTTAAAAAAACAAAATATATTTTTAAAAAAATACATATGTCAAAATTTATTAAATAATACCGAATATGTTAAAATTAGATACATCACTTATATAACGCTTCCATAAGCACTATGGAAGTGAATGCACTCACTTAGACAGCGCTTCAATAAGTGTTATGTAAGTGAATACACTTTAATTTCTGCCCAGAATATGCACAATTTATTTATTTATTTATTTATTTATTTGCTAATTATGTGCAGAATTTATTAATTTATATTTGCAAATTGAATTAAAATATTATTATATACAAAATATCGTAAGCAATATTCAATGACAATAATAAATATATAACAAATCAGAAAATATAAAAATTGACAAAACTAATCTATATAAAATTATTTTATTGGATATTTTTCGATTCAGTTATTTTTAGTTTCGGATTTACATCGGATTCAAGTCATATTCGGTCGGGTAAATTTTTATCAGATTTGATCGGTTCTGATTATAATCGGATACATGATCATCATTGAATACAGTATTTCGGATAAATTTTGGTTAAATTTCCGGTTTGGTTAATTTTCGGATCGGGTCAAATCGGTTTTCGGATCGTTATCGGATTTGATTAAATTGAACCGGTTTTGGTTCGGATTCGGATTGTTTTGGTTTCGGATACAATTTCGGATAATCTATTTCGGATTCGATTCCACATATTTCGGTTCGATTTTTTGGATCCAGACCCATTTTGCCAAGTCTATCTATAATATATATATTCTAATATTTATTCATTTATTTCGTATATTTTCATTTCGTGTCGTGCAACTATATTAAAAAATCAAACTCGACACTTACTTTATGTTTGTATATTGAATTTTCACACCCAAATATTAAATATTCAAACCATATTTTTTTGAGTAAAATTCCATTCATTAATGATAAGTCATATGACATCTACAAAAATAGTCGAACAACGAAAAACATAAACAAATACTGATTAAACCATAATCAGACAATTTGTTGAAGATGATATTGCCCCTCTCGTATGGAGATTTATATGTACTCGTTGCGGTTGGACCTCCACCTGGGGCTAATGCTGCTTGAATATTCGACCATAAATGCAACATCCTAAAAACTTGTTTCATTAGATCCAAAATCATACTCTCACAAACAAAGGAGAGAACATCCAAACTCTCACCAGGGAGAGAAGCCAATCTGCAAAATACAAGCCAAAATAAAAACAAATTGAAATTACAAAAGAAAATCCACGAAAACTTAGATCTGCCATCCGAAACCACAAAAAATGCGGTTAACTCTCGAATCCACCAAGTGCAACTTGAATCGAAGAGGAGGGAAAACCGGAAGCTCCGATGATGTAAATCTAGAAAAACAATTCAAAGCGAAACAAACTGATAGAAATTTATACCCCACAAGGGAGATTAATGAAACAAGACAAAGCAAATAAAATACAAAAACGAATTTGGGGCTTTCCACCGGACACACCGGTGGAAGCCCCGCCAGAAATGGTGCAAAAAAAAGGCTGGACTGAGCGGTGGAGAGGGAGAGCAAGTAAAATCACAAATTTATAGTTCTAAACACATTCATACCATTTTATATCGTGTAACCATATCATATAGATAGACTATAGTACTAAATTGCCAGCTCTACATATGACCTTAATACCCTTAAAATATGTACCCTATCTAGGATTGATTATTCCATTAAAATCGAATCGAATTACCGAAATATCGAATAAACCCAAATATTATAACCAAATAAGAAATCGAAATATTTCGATTCGGTAACCGAACCGAAATATTTATTTCGGTTATTTTACCGAAATAACCGAATTATATATATTTATATATTTTATTTTACATATTAAATATAAAAATATAAATATTATTATTTTACATATAAAATATAAATATTATTATTTTACATATAATTGGTTGCATAATTGGTTGAAAGAGAAATAAAATTACTTTTCGACCACTCATTATTCCCGTTGTGTACCAGAATAAGTGAGAATGAACCGAAACACTTACGAACAATTTGGTGTTCAATTTTAAGAGTTTGGAGCAAAGACTGAATTTCGCAAGTGGCATTGTTACGAGAGAAGTTGTTGAGATGTTCACCAACAATTTGTAAACATTTTTTCTAAATGAGCTGAGATTTTGATACCTTGTGATACCGAACTCGAGCAAAAATATTGGTTGGATTTGGACACAATCTCAAGTTTGATAGTAAATTTTAAACAAGTCAAACTCGGGCGTCTAACAGTTCAAGTTGCTTGCATTCCAAACTCCGTAAGCATACAGTTCCTAGTGAATTTTCCTTGTATAACGCCATCAAAGAATGGTTGCACTTTTACTATTTGATGGGAAGAAATAATTCACTAGGCCAAAAAGATAAATTAATTCAAACAATGATAGAAAAGGGAAGTGTACGAATGAAAAGGATAGTACTTGGTAGTGCAATATTTTAAAAGAAGATTAGAAAATGAGATGAGTGATGGGAACGAGTGAAACACTGGATCCTCCCTTGTAGATATCGAGTGAATGAGGCTATCAAACCTTAAAACTAGTCCACAATTATTAACTCTGTGCCTCTCGGACAGCCAACCTGAGATTAACACAACTGACAATATCTCTACATAAATCATACGCTAATTCAGATACATAACTAAGCACTACTTTAAAAAATTCCATGTTCATTCAATTTATTTCAGAACTAATACTTAATATAACCATATAAGGGTATATCATGATAAGAGTAATACCTGCTACAATCAAGAGATGCATATATTGCCCTGTAATATTAAAATAAAATACTATGACCAGAAGAATAAAATTAAATCTTATTTCCTGACACTGGAGGATCACTATTGTTTCCCCCATACTCAAAAACCATTGAATTCTAACCAAAGCACATGTAACCACAGTGTCGCATCTTAGGCAATCAGGGAGATTCCCATGTAAATTGGCATACCCGACAAATTTCTGCAAGTTATTTGTTTGTTTGATTGGGAACTAGGAGTAGGTACATAACCCCTTTTGTCTTCTATTTAACAAAAGTGGCAACATCACCGTTTTTTAGCTAATCGTAGCTTAGCTGAAAATGAGGTTCCTTATGGTGCACAGTTCTAACTTTATTTATTGCTGCTCATGTAAAGTTTATAGTATATTATTGCTTTTGTCATAGGAAGGAAAAGGAGGCGAAAAAATCTTTAAGGCATTTCCATCTGTCAGCCCTCTCCTGGGATGTGCAATAATTCAGATATTGACATAAAATTGCAATTAAATTCTGCAACGTAGTCTTTTCCCATGCTTGGATATAGCGATTAGTATCTAGTAAAGTGATATGAACCTGATGACAGTTGATGTTAAGTCGCAAAAAGTAGCAGCTTCCAGTATTTTCTTCGGATGAAAATCCCTTTCACGGACTCACTATACTGTCAAGCCACAACAGAATTAAGCGACTGACACTTACAGTATAATTGCAATTAACCTAACACAAGAAATGAGTGAATGAACTTCCCAACAACCAAGTAAACTTGTTGTTTAGCATCTTAATTAGCATCTAGATTATGGAAAGCATACCAACTTAGACATAGAATGTTAGATTATATTTTATAATCTAATAATAATTTATGGGCTTACAAATTAAAGACAATTATATTTAATGTTTATTCTATTTGGACTAATTAAGTGGTCTAAAATAAAGTGTCCAATAACATCTTATTTGGTATGGGCTTTGTAATGTGTAATACCCAATAGTAATCTGATTAGAGTTAATGGGGTCTAATTAGAGTACTATATAAAGAACATAATAGGGTTTTGGTCCCCAAGGCTATTCCAACCTCTACTCCTCTATTCCCATCAGTTAGAGTGAGATACGGCTAGAGGCGAATCAAGTCTGTGGAAGATCAAGTCCCGAATCTGTATACATAATCTATCGTCATGGAATCAGGTACGCTTCCGTACTACAGTTTTATCGTGTAACCTTGATAATATTACATAAGATGATCCGTGGTTATTTATTTAGATCTAACAATTGGTATCCGAGCCTATCTTATGTCGAATTATTAGGGTTGATCAAATATATTTTATGATGGTCTTCTTACGTTTGCCAATCAATCATGAATATTTGTACTATTGTTTTTCCGTCGTGGTTGAAAAAAAAAAAAAAATATTGATTGCACAGTTTTCTGCTATGTAATAAGCGTGCATACGACTGTATATAGCATGTACATCTTGCGACCATATTTTTTTTTGGAACACAGACATATATATTCAGTTGTTAAAGTTTGGAATTTTGGTTGACAAATCAATTTATATGTATCATGCTTTCCAGTACATGCCATGAATTTTGTTAATTCAAATTAAAGTCATGCATAATAGTTGCCATGATCATATTATGATTGTTTTGTTATCGATTACGATTTACATTAGCACTTATTGTATTAAGGTCGCCTGTATATTTTTTTTTGATTTAATATACATGATGCGATGATGTTGAGTTATTTGGATTCTGACAATACAACCAAATACATGGAATCAGATTTTTTTTGGTTAATCAACGTACATAGCCATTGCATATTTGCATGTCATATAAAAGAATCAGGTGTTTGGTCGCTATGATCGAGTTATTCAATTGTGGTTGTAAATAAAATCAGTTCCCCGTTGTTTTTTGGATTTTTTTTTTAAAAAAAATAGATTTTATTTGCAGTTATACGGATTTGGGCACATTTTTTTTAAAAGAAAGAAAAATAAATTTTCTTGTCCTTTTATTTTGCGAATAAGTGAGTTGAAGCAAAATATTGCCAAAGTGATATTTATGTGTAGATTTATTTATTTTGAAATATTAGGATGTGTATGTTTATTATTTATGCGTTATAATAATCGGCCCAAAGGAAGATTATTTAATGGCCAAATAATAAATATACGTGCGGGAATAAATATGTAATAATTATAAATTTTTCATGTGAGTAATAAACCGGCCCAAAGGAAGGTTATTACTTGACCGAATTTATTATTAATATTTGATTTCTGCGTGGAGAGTACCACTTGCAAGTTAATATTTCTGTCCAAAGACTAAATATTAATGTTGTGCTAGGTATCTTGTTTGAATGGGCCCACACACACTATAGTATTTAAATTCATGTTTTTTTTGTGTGCTATTATGTATGCATATGACATGAATTTCCATTATGCGAGCTTATATTTTTTTTGTTCCAAATTGCTAGTTAATGCATCTGTTGCTAATATAACTGCCAACATGAACTCCATTCCCGTGCTTAACGGCACAAACTTTAAGAGCTGGAAAGAGAACGTTCTGTTAGTTCTCGGCTGCATGGATTTAGACTATGCTATAAGGAAAGAACAACCTGCTTCTCTTACGGATGAAAGTTCTAATACTGATAAATTGAACTTTGAGAAGTGGGAGCGTTCGAATCGCTTAAGTCTAATGATGATAAAGCGCAGCATTCCTGAAGCATTCAGGGGCGGTATGTCTGATGACTCCGATGAGGTATCTGTTAAGGATTTCCTTGATGAGCTTGAAAAGCGTTTTGCAAAAAACGAAAAGGTTGAGACAAGTAAGCTTTTGGCTGATCTTGTTCAGATGAGGTATAAAGCTCAAGGAAATATTCGTGAGTACATTATGGAGATGTCTAACATCGCTTCAAAACTTAAGGCACTAAAGCTTGAATTGTCTGATGACTTGCTTGTGCATTTGGTACTCATATCTCTTCCTGCACAATACGGTCAATTTATAGTGAGTTATAATACTCAGAAGGATAAGTGGACTCTGAATGAGCTCATTTCACATTGTGTGCAAGAGGAAGATAGATTGAAGCGTGAAAAGACTGAAAGTGCTCATGTTGCAACTACCTCAAAGGCTAATCACCGAAAGAGGACTAAAGATAAAGAGACTGCAGTGGGAATATCACAGCCTAAGAAACAAAAGACTCAGGATCAAGCTGTTACTTGTTTCTTTTGTAAGAAATCTGGGCATGTGAAGAAGGATTGTCCCAAGTACGTCGCATGGCGTATAAAGAAAGGTAGATTTTTCACTTTTGTTTGTTCTGAAGTTAATTTGACTTCTGTGCCTAGTAATACATGGTGGGTAGATTCTGGTGCTACTACTCACACAAGTATTTCTATGCAGGGTTACATTTGGAGCCGGAAACCAAGTGATGCTGAAAGATTCATCTATGTGGGTGATGGCAATGCAGTTCCAGTTGAAGCTATTGGCACTTTTAGATTGTCTTTTGAGACTGGTCATTTTGTTGAATTAAGAGAGACTTATGTAGTACCGTCATTTAGACGAAATTTGGTTTCTATTTCTGTTTTGGACAAATATGGTTACTCTTGTTCATTTGGAGATAATAAATTTAGTCTATTTCTTAATTCTTCTTTGGTTGCGACTGGTTCTTTGATTGATAATTTATATTTGCTAAATACAATTGCTTCACATAATGAAACCTTGCAAGTAACATCAAGAGGTACAAAACGAAGATTATCAAGAGAGAATTCTGCTATGTTATGGCATAAGCGCTTAGGACATATCTCTAAAGGGAGACTAGAGAGACTTGTGTCACATGGAATACTTGAATCTCTTGATTATTCAGACCTTAATGTATGCATTGAGTGTATTAAGGGTAAACAGACAAACATAAGGAAATTAAGTACAAATATGAGTACTAGTGTCTTACAGTTGATACATACTGATATAATGTGGTCCATTCCCTACAGTTTCTTGGAATGGTCAACAGTATTTTACCACTTTTATAGACAACTATTCTCGATATGGGTACTTATTTTTAATTCATGAAAAGTCACAATTTTTGGACGTGTTTAAAGTCTTCAAAGCCGAAGTTGAAAATCAGCTTTGTGAGAAGATTAAAGCTGTCAGATCTGATCGTGGTGGTGAGTACTATGGTCGGTATGACGGATCCGGTGAACAACGTCACTTAAGACTGCAGCCTACATACTAAATAGAGTACCTAACAAAGCAATAGCTAAAACCCCTTATGAATTGTGGTCAATCAATTATTTTTGGTGGGGTTGTCCAGCTGAGGCAAGGCTTTACAAGCCGCATGAAAATAAACTGGACTCAAGAATTGTTAGTTGCTATTTTGTTGGGTATCCTGAAAAAATAAAGGGTTTCAGGTTTTATGATCCTTTGGTAAAGTTTTTTTCGAAACGGGAAATGCTAGATTTCTTGAGGATGTTGAGTTTGAGGGGGAAGATAAAAGTCAGGGATGTTGTCTTTGAGGAAGAATCAGTTTCTTTGCCTCATGTAGTTCAAGATAACAATGTGGATATACCTGTACAGTTTCCTACTCAAAATCAAGATGATGCTCAAGAAGAGCAAACTCAACAAGCTCAAGATGAAGTGCCACTTAGTAGATCCTCTAGTAGAGACAATAATGGCACTTGTGGATATATCACACATTCAGTGGGAGTAAAGTATTCCTGTTGCTAAAGGAGATAAGTTTAGTCTCAAACAGTGCCCTAAGAATGATCTTGAAGGAAAAGAGATGCAGAACATTCCCTATACTTCGGCTATTGGGAGTCTTATGTATGGTTAGTACCCTGCCGGTTTTGGCATTCATTATGGGTATGTTAAGCAGATATTCAAGTAACCCTGGAATGGATCATTGGATTGTAATTAAATGGGTTATAAGGTACTTGCAAAGAACAAAAATATTACATGCTCGTTTAACAGAAATCGGAAAATTTGGAGATCATTATGTATTCTGATTCTGATTATGTTGGTTGTGTAGATACAAGAAAATCTACTTCTGGTTAAGTTTTTTTTGTTATGTCGAAACAGATAGACATTAAATATCAAGTCATTGTAGAGAGAATGCAATATCAATTAGTGTCTATTGAGTATATAAGAACAAATTCTATGCTAGCAGACCCACTTACTTACTAAAGTTTTTGACACCATAAAGTTTTTTTTTGGGCATACTGCTCATATGGGTGTTGTCTCATTGGAGAATATTCAGTTTTAGTGGGAGTTTTTTGTTTTATTCTTATATTAGGTACTCAGTTTTTATTGACACTATGATGATATTTGTGTTTTTGAGTATTCTGCAGAATAAAGTTATTTATTTTATTCTCTCTATTGCTCTATATGAGCTGTATCTTTCAATTGTGGTTTTGACATTCAGTTTGAAAGATTAAAGATTGATCTCACTAAGGTATTAAGGACCAATTGGAAATAGGCATGATTGAGATCACATTGCATGTAATTTCCAGTTACACATCCATACTTGATCTATGTCATTGAATATATTTATGTGGTGATCATTGAGGATCCAGTTACGACAATGTGACGAAGGTCGCTTTGGTTCCATGTTTATATATGAGATGGACCAGATTGATTAAGGAAGATGTTTTCTAAAGAATAAACAGTTTTGTGCGCACTTATGGTTATTGAATGTAATTGTTGTTTGGAACAATTTGTAGCCCAAGTGGGAGATTGTTAGATTATATTTTATAATCTAATAATAATTTATGGGCTTACAAATTAAAGACAATTATATTTAATGTTTATTCTATTTGGACTAATTAAGTGGTCTAAAATAAAGTGTCCAATAACATCTTATTTGGTATGGGCTTTGTAATGTGTAATACCCAATAGTAATCTGATTAGAGTTAATGGGGTCTAATTAGAGTACTATATAAAGAACATAATAGGGTTTTGGTCCCCAAGGCTATTCCAACCTCTACTCCTCTATTCCCATCAGTTAGAGTGAGATACGGCTAGAGGCGAATCAAGTCTGTGGAAGATCAAGTCCCGAATCTGTATACATAATCTATCGTCATGGAATCAGGTACGCTTCCGTACTACAGTTTTATCGTGTAACCTTGATAATATTACATAAGATGATCCGTGGTTATTTATTTAGATCTAACATAGAATTCTGCATACAAGATGTGATAAGGAGTTGCACTATAGGCAGCTGCTACAAAGTAGAAAATTTACGGATTGACTAATATATTGTGCACAATCAGACAAACACTTCCTAGAGATGGGTTTCAAACTGTGCATAACTAAATGCTGTCAACTAAAGTACTAATAATATTCTCATCAAAACCAAAAAGAAAATGGAAAAGGAAAGGAATCAACAGAATTACAATGCACAAAGGTTCAAGTTACAGATTTCGAATCATCTGAAACACAAGAGACTTTGTCATGACCATAATTTTGTCAGCTCATTTTAGCTAACTATAAGGATGTATACAAGCTACCCCTGACCCATTCTTAATGTTATAACACAACTGAGTGATCTTTTGCAGGTATCAAGTACAGGTCATGGTTTCGTTATTTATGTTAGCACAAGTTAAAGAGTAAGCACACAAGAATACCTTGGCTTACAACTTAGCAGATACCCCTCTCTTGATAATAAGAGGTTAAGGGTTTAAGCCTCAAAATGGCATGTGTGCGTGAGAATTTAAATTCCAGCACATGATCATTCAAAAAGATAAGAAAATAACGTGACTAATAGCAACCGAAAGAAGGGCCTCTTTTATTCTTGACATTAAATATTAAAAGCATGCCTTTTATTGTGATTGGATAGAGTACATAATTCCCTTACTAGGGTAAATTAAGCAGCAATCATATTTATTGATATTACTTCACAGTTAAATATATTCTAAGGATATAAATATAATAGGTTTACCCATGCACATGCACATGCACATGCGGTAAGGTATCACCACATGGAGCACAAGAGCTCTTTTTACAAGGCTGCTGCTAATCTACTATCACATTGCTTACACACCCACAATAATACAAGGATTATTGAGCAATTGACAACTTCTGTGCATTTAGTTTGTATCCAAAAGAAGCTATATTCACCAAGGACTTTGATATAAATCTTCCATACATCCCTCTTCATTATGAAGCACCTTACCGAAAGCTAAACCTGCCAAATTTGAAAGGGCCTCACTTGTACCCCTAATAACTGCAGCAACATCTCACTAGATAAATTTATAAGAATCTGCCATTACCTATCATCAGTTGCAGAAGACAACTATTAATATAAATCTGGTGAAACTATTGTGAATTGTGTCATTTTCGCAGGGGCAAAAATCATCTGGATATAAGAATAGGCAACTAGCACTCTTAGACATGTTCAATATCCACTTACACCATTATATCACTTAATAATAGTTTATTAGCTAAAAATGCATAAACAACTCCAAGAAAGTGTTTCCATGGAGTAGTAATATCCCCAACATGTGGGCCTTAACTGACTACCAACTTCGTTCGCATGACACAATTTTGACAAGGAACTGCCAACAACAATATTGTAATCTTCTCTGCGTTTCTCTCTGCTTATCTCTATCTCAAACACTTCTAGCAGCTCATGGTTTCCTATCATTGACAACCCACAAAAAACATCCTCCAATTTCTTCCCGTGTCTACATTATAAATTATCCCATAACTACACCTCCTTTCCCAGCGAAACTAGTTTATCATCAACAGTTCAAACATGAAGGTTAGTCTATGCTAATCAAATTTACTTTACATACAAAGCCTCTAAGCATTATATTTGCTGTTGCAGGTTCTAAGTTGGATGTACCGAAAATCAAGGAAAGACAGCACTGAGCCCCTGAAGAAATTATCAGTTGGTATGACCACCTTGCCCAATCCACTGTATCTTATTTGTACCTCTTTTCATTAAGTTTTCCTCCACTGCAATTTACTGACTTGGACACTGTAAACTGCTGACTTGTCATGGCCAGATAATGAGAAATAAATGTATGTAGTAGTATGTACTGACCTGGGTCAGGTGCTTAAAACTAAACACAATTTAAAGCGATCAATAGAATCTCCACTTCAAAGAGACATACATCTCTACCACTAGATATGAAAGTTTAGCTATACGTCTTGTTAACTAACAATTTTAAATAATGTTTAAGGGAACTCCTGTTCTTGTCTCTCTGCAAAGCTGTCATTTGACGAGCACCAACACCATTCACAACCAAGCTACACCTCTGCACACGCAGAGCAGACCAAACGCGAATGTTCAAGATATTCTAATGGCCTCAAGACAAACGAGGAAGAAGTCTCTGAAGAAGAATCTGCCATCATGATGTCTGAGCTCTTCCATGGTTTTCTAACAATTGGAACACTCGGTTCAGTACCTAATGTTGCAGAGCCTACAACACCAAAGTTTGCTGTAACAGAGACTGGGTTAAAGCTTATACATGATGAGCTAGAAAAGTTTCTTGAAGCTGAAGCAAATGATGTTGATTATGACTCGTCAGAAAGGAGCAGCTTTGTTAGCACTATTACGCTCAGTGGTTATCAAATTGAAGGTACTGATGCCGAAGAAGATAAAAACATGGTGACATGCCCACTACAACAGTATCTTTTTAATTCATCAATAGAACGTCCAGAAATAGGAAAAGAGATGAAGAAAGAAAAGCAATCTCTTGGGAAGCTCTTTGAAAATCATAACAACCACCCTGAGCAACAAAAGGAACAAAATGAAGAAGGCGGGACGGCAACTAAAGGAACATGTGCCTTAAAGTTCATGAAGAAGATAATTAGAAAGATTCATGCTACCTCAAGGAGCAGCAAAGCTTCTGCTAATGATCATGCTGCTGGCAATGCCTCAACTAAGAAGAAACTCCCTAAGGTTGGTCACCTAATACTGATTCTCTTACTCTTCTAATGAAAACTTAAATAAAAAAGCATTGAAGCTATAGACATATAGTTATGCCATGTAGAGTGTATACACCCTAGCTTCCTATAGTGCTTGATTTTATTCTTTTAAACAGATTTTTAAACCATAAATTTTAATAATCTCAGATTATAAAGAAACAGCATGAAAAAGCACAATGATATTTCCTTGAGCACATATCACTTAAGTCAGAACATCACAAGTAAACAATTTTTCGTGTTTGTATGCGTACATGCAAGTCTTAAGAGTGTTGCAGAAAAGGATACAAATCACCAAGTCAATAATCTTAAGCTGTAATGAACCAACAACAAAAAAAAAACACAATGATAATCTCTTTGACTATTGTAAAGTAGAGGGTCATATTACTTAAGTCAAAACATCACAAGTAAACTAAGTCTCGTGTTTCTATGCATAGCAGGTCTTAAGACTGTTCCAGAAAAGGATTCATCCAGAAATATCAATATTTCCTGGCCAAAAAATGACCAAGTCACGCAAATATGACGATAGAACCAAACATCAAGACAGAGCCGTGACAATCCTAGAAAAGGGCAATCACAAATTTTCAAACAAGACGATTTTGAAAGAAAACACAACCTCTGTGAGCAATAATCATGATAGCCTTGAAAGGAGCCATTCAGATGGAAATGGGGGACACTGGATTAAAACAGATGCAGACTGTAAGTACCAATTTTCTTTGCATACACAGAATGCTATCATAGTCTGTAGAATAATAAAACTGAACTGGGACTCAAAAAAACAACTTTAAATTTATTAGAATATATATATATATACAGGCCATTGTTCCATGGAGAACCATCTTACGTGGAGAACCGTGGAGAACCACTTAAAATACATTATAATTGCTTTATATATAAGGGCCCCGCAGGGGCATCTTTACAAAAAAGTCTTATAATTATATACTCTATCTATTTATAAAAAAAAATTACAAAAAAAATTTTTTTAAAAAAAATTTCAAAAAATGATGACGTGGCAACATTTTTTTAAATTTTTTTAAAAGTTTTTTTTTAAATTTTTTTTTTGATAAATGGATAGAGGGTAGAATTATAAGACTTTTATGTGAAGGGGCCCCGCCAGGGGCCTTATCTAAAGGACTATTTTAATGCATTTTAAGTGGTTCTCCACGATTCTCCACGTAAGATGGTTCTCCATAGAGTGGGACTCTATATATACATGCCCACACACAAATATATATATATCAAAGAAAAAATATAGAATATTCTTTTATCTTAGTTGACATATTAGTACACCCAGAATATGTTACATATAAGTACTTAAAAGCACTAAGAAAGAGCTACCATCTGCTTGTTTCACACTCTTTACTGTTATCATTGCAGATCTCGTGTTAGAGCTCTAGGAAGCCAAACAATACAGTCATGTTCTCATCTTTGTCATTGAAGTGTGATGTGTGAGTTTGATTGCATGGTTTATTATTTTGGTGAGTATCATATTAGTCATGCGTTATGAGTGATAGTGATCTCAAGTCAAGTGAAAGTTTTTATGATCGAGGTAATTGTGGCCATAATAGGTCTTATGTAATCTTGACATAGTTGGCAAGGAACTGAAATAATGTTTAAATTATTACAGCTGTTAGTCTGTTACAGCCATAGTTGTTTGAAGCAAAAAGAGCTCTGAAGCACACTAATTAAATGAAAAGGCAACATATGTATATAATGATTGAAGGTAATTGTTATTTTGATTTCATGCATTCAATCTTGTTTAAAATATTTTTTGGATACTTATTGATGGATACGGTATTTTTGTTCAAGAGACAAATTCCTATTAAGGTTTATGAGTTCTGTGTGTTCCGCGTTTGTTTTTATTACATGAAAATATCTCATGTCTTGTTCTCGTCTAAATCATGTGTGTAACCCCAAAGTACACAACCAACTAGATATAATTTTATTTCTTACTATATTATTTATCACGATTAATTGATATAGTTTCGTGTTGTGTGTAGATGATATTTCTTGCGTCAATTACTAAGATACAAAAAATAAGTCGTTTTTAGGTTTTGAAAAACATGAGACGCAAGTACAAAACTTGACACAATTACAATGTCTGTCTGATGAGTATGATCACTAAGTTTGGATTTTATATATATATATATATATTAATTTATTATATATATCGGGCCTTGTCTAGCATCTAGGCTCGTGGAACCTTTGTGCCTCTCGCCTTAAAAAAAGGTAGGTGCCTTATGAACAATGACCTTAAAATGGGAAAAAAATATTCTATTAAAGATATATGATTTATTTAAGTGGATTTGCCTTCACCTATTAGCTCAAGGATTTAAAAATATTGAAACGAAGCTTGGGTTAGCTCGAGGTGTTGAGTCAAGTCCTTGGTAAATGGTACGGCTAAACATTAACAATCAATAAATACTTATATATAAATGAGAAGACGGGAGCGGTGACGTAGAGCTTTTCAAATTGTTTCAACCTATTTTTCTAATTTTCTCAAATTTTTGAATTAATAAATATTTAAAAATAGATAAATTATTAGTTACCTTATATTCTCCAAAACTCTCCTAAAATCAAATTACCATTTAAATATTCTCCTAAACTTTCTCTTTAATTTCCCTTCAAATAAAACTAGTTGATAAAGCCGCGCTTCGCGTCGGCGTTAAAATATTAAAAAAAAAATTCAATACATTTATGTTATATTATAATATTAATATTAAATTTTAATAATTAAATAATTTTCTCTAATGAATCGATTTCTTGTTAAACATGATTTTTTCGATTGAGTCGCTCTCTCGTTAAAACCGAAATCCCAACTTTAACATATATTATAAAGACTTATATAATAATTTTTGTACATAAAATTGAACCGTAAAAATAAAAAAAATTATGTCATCAGTATCAAATTCTAATAGCTAATATAATCTTTTATAGTGAGTCGTCATCCCGTTAAATACGTTTTGAGCCGCTCTTATTTGGAATCGAAATTCTAACTTCAATATATAAAAAGAGTAAATCCCAATTTTTATATTCTTTAAACGTACAGCTTCCGCATGGGAATGTTTTTCTATTATGTTAACATATCAAAAAAAACGAAGACTTTTCTTTACGGGAATAATATAAAATTTATAGATATATTTTTCTACTGCAAGTATAACTAAGTTGTATAAAAAAATTTAAATAAAGGATTTCTAAGAAAAAAATATAGAGTTTTAAAAAATTGTATAAGATATCTCCACCGTACTCGTATTCTATTTCAAATAGTTGATAAAGCCGCGATTCGCGGCGGCGTTACAATATTTTAAAAAAAATCAATATATTTATGTTATATTATAATATTCATATTTATATTTTAACAATTAAATAATCTTCTCTAATGAATCGATTTCTTGTTAAACACGATTCTTTTGATTGAGCCGCTCTCTCGTTAAAACCGAAATCACAACTTTAACATGTATTATAAAGACTTATATAATAATTTTTATCCATAAAATCGAACCGTAAAAATTAAAATATATATATATGACATCAGTATCAAATTCTAATAGTTAATACAATCTTTTCTAGTGAGCCATTTTCCCGTTAAATACGTTTTGAGCAGCTCTTATTTGGAACCGAAATTCTAACTTCATTATATAAAGAGAGTAAATTCCAATTTTTATATTTTTTAAACTTTCTAATATTTTGGAGTTTTAAAAGATGAAAATACATCTTAAATTTTCTGTATATTATAGATATTCATGTATTTATTTACAGCTTCCGCATGTGAATGTCTTTCTGTTATGTTAACATATCAAAAAAAATATAAGAAGACTCTTCGTGACGGGAATAATATTAAATTTATGGATATATTTTTCTAATGCAAGTATAATTAATATAAAAAAGTTAACATAAAGGATTTCTAGGAAAAAAAGATATATAGTTTTAAAAAATTCTTATAAAACGTCTCCACCAACCTCATATTCTACTTCCAATAAAACATTTTATTTTATGTATTACTTATATATTCAAACATCTTTTATACGGTATTCTCTAATGAACCGCTTTCTCATTAAACACGGTTATTACTCTTGATCCGCGCTCTCGTTAAGACCAAAACCTAACTTTTACTTATATCACTTGTATGATAATATTTATCAATAAAAATTAAATCCTAAAAATAAATGAAATTTTTAACATCAATATGATAATTTAATAGTTAATACAATCTTTTATAGTGAGCCGTCTTCCTGTTAAACATGTTTCGAGCCGCTCTCGTTTGGGATCAAAATTCCAACTTCATTACATATTATTGATGATACTTATCTTACACAACAACTTTTTTCCCTTAAAATCAAAACCTAAAAAATAGAGTGAATTCCAATTTATATTTTCTCTAGACTTTTTAAAAATTTATGGAGTTTCATCCTATTTTCTCTTTATATTATAAATACTCCTGTATTTATTTAGGATTCCTCAGCAGCATGAGAATGTTATTTTATTATATTAACACATTAATTTTTTTCTTTTTAAATATGATGACTTTTTTAGTTTTTTAATGACAATAATACCGGATTTATGAATAAATTTTACTAATAGAAGTATAATTAGCTAATATAAAAAGTACAATTTAAGAAGATCGTACTTTCTATAAAATATTTAATTATATGTCTTATCCATATATTCAAACACCTATTTTAGTTCTAACAGAACTTTTATTTATATGTTTTTTCTATAAAATTGAACTCATATTCTACTTATAATACTCCCTCCGTCCATTTCATTTCTTTACACTTTCTATTTTGGGTCGTCCATTCCATTTCTTTACATTACTAAAAATAGTAACTTTTAACAATAAAATACATTATTACATCCACTACTTCACTCCACCTTTTCAACTCTTTACACTATTACACCCACTACTTCACTTATTTTAACAATAAAATTACTATTACACCCACTACTTCATTTATTTTAACAATATTACTTCCACTATCTTGGTTTCCGTGCAAAAAGCAAATGTAAAGAACTGAAAAAAACAGAGGGAGTAGAACTTTTAATCATATGGCTTACAAATATTTATTCTACTTTCAGTAGAATTTCTAGTCATATAATTTAAGAAGATCGTACTTTCTATAAAATATTTAATTATATGTCTGCTTTATCTATTCAAACACATATTCTAATTCTAATAGAACTTTTATTTATATGTTTATCTATAAATTCGAACTCTTATTCTCTATAAATTGGAACTCCTATTCTACTTCCAATAGAACTTTTAATCTTTTAATCATATGCCTTATAAATATTTATTCTACTTCCAATAGAAATTCTAATCATATGTCTTCTCTATGAATTCGAACTCTTCTTCTCTATAAATTCGAACACCTATTCTATTTCTAATATGTTAAATGATATTTTTATATTTATTAATGTTTAAAATTTAAAAATTCTAGAAAATTAGAAAAACATATTGAGACGATCTTAGAGCGCCACCTAAACTCCCGCGTATCCTCCTTTATATATATATATATATATATTGATTAGTATTTAATATTTCATAAAACTTCTTTAGAAGAAAGTCAAATTACCATATTAATATTTTCAATACTCTTATATAAAGGAGAAGCCACTGTGTGACGCCTCTCAAATCGTCTCAATTTATTTTTCTAATTTTCTAAATTTTTTTAATTAATTAATACTTAAAAATAGATAAAATATTAGTTACCTTATAATCTCCTAAACTACTCCTAAAATCAAATTACCATCTAAATATTCTCCTAAACTTTCTTTTTAGTTTCCCTTTAAAGCAAATTACCATTTTAATATTTTTCCTAAACCTTCTTTAGAAGAAAGTCAAATTACCATATTAATATTTAAAAAAAAAATCTCAACAAATCAAATTATCATTTTCAAAATTTCCTAAATTTTCTCTTCATTTAATAGTTACCATTTTAAATTACTCCTACACTTTTTCTTCAGTTTCCCTTCAAATCGAATTACCATCGTAATATTCTACTTAATTTTCTATTGAACTCGAATTTTAACTAGATTTTCTTTTCAAGTCATATTTAAAAAATAAAATAAACCTTGGTTATCTTCTAAATTACCATTTAATATTCTTCTAAAACATAATTTATAAAACGAATATATTAATAAGATGTAATAAATTATATTAATTTCTAAACAATATTTAAATTATATTTTATAATATCGTAAAATAAATTAATAGCAACTATAATTTGTTTAGTAGGTTCAATTGGAGAAGTTAAATTTGGGAATAATGAGAGAGCGACTCACTGGAAAAAACATGTTCAACGAGAGGACCGTTCACTAGGAGAAGAGAGTGACTATATGAATTAAGACTACTTTATACTATTTACATATAATTTTAATTTTTTGTTTCTTAAATTATTTTAAATTATAAAAATAATTCATATTTTTTCACGAGTATAGAAACACATAAGCCGCCGCGAAGCACATCATAGTAGCATATAAGTAAACTAATATCACAAATCAAACCAAACATTGAAATGGTTGTTTCTGTAGAGACCAGGGACTTGCATGAAAAATCTTGAAAATTTGAAATATGATTAAAATTATGGACATAATAAATAGATACTTTCACACCAATAAATTATCTTGATCATCTTCCGACCCCCAAAGCGTATCAATATGAACACATAAATCCTGAATAAAATACTGAATGTTCCATTCTTTAAAGTTTAGTGTGAATAAACTAACTCTAAATTTGACGATTTTTGCAAGATTTTCATTATAGTTTCTTTCCAACAATCAAAAGTGGAAACAGATCATTGTTTTGTGCTATGGCCAGGACCAAACTTTTGTATTAGAGGTGAAAATTATCCTATGGCTGATTATTTCCCAAAGTTGCTTCCAAGGAGGAGTTTTAAATGTAAGTAATCCATATAAGTTGCTTCTCCAAACACCTGGTTTAGGCGAATTAGTTATTTAAAATACTGCATCTTGTCATCTATCATCAAGAATTTAACTTTTAAAGGACTAATTGGAAAGTGCAAATCTTATCAAATCTTTGATGTCAGCATGTGCTAAGTTATATGATATCTATTCAAATTTAGGAAACTGCTGAGCCTTTTGTCTCAACATTCAACTTGACACTAAATAAAATAATTATATGTGTTATTTTGCTAGTCAGCTTCATTTTTTTCCAAGTGAATGCTCATTATAAAAAATGAATATAGACCACGCAAAAAGGTACAACGCGTTAAAATAGTACCTCAGATTACAACAATACAACACGAAGCATAAGCCAACAAGCCCGTCAAATAAGTTTATAGAGGTAGAGGCTCTTCCTTGAGCATTCCACCCATATACATGTGCCATGATTGGTCAACTAGACCTGCCATTTCTCTGCACGTAATACAGTTGCATTGTAAAACAATTGCTAAATATGAATGCCCAAAAACGGAGAGACCAATGCATGATGATGCCTTTATATTCTTAATTATGATGGAAGATCATTCACATCTAACCTTACAACTCCATTATTTCATTATTAAAAATATGCTAGCGATATTGTTTAATAGAGCTAGCTTGAGTCCTCGACTATGGTCTCATCTGGTATTGTTGTTGATGGCAACACAACTAGAAAAACTGGTAAAAAAAACTATTAGCTCCCACCGCTTTTGGAAAAAAAAAACTAGATTTTAGCTTTTAAGGTTAATAAGGTAGAACTTCATGTACCAAACCACCACAATCACATCCATTTCTACAATTAACTATTCTTACAAAAAAAGTGTATTAAATATATTCTTGTTACACATATAAAGTATATTTACCAAGTAAAATTGTTTTTTTTATTTAATAAATAGTTTTAAATGACTAAACATGTATAATTCATTTAGATATTGATTTAATTATACATATATAATTTGTCAAGACAAATATAATATCATATACACACTTGCATTATACCTACATATGATATGGCTTGTAACGGTAGCAAAATAGGCACGTTTTTTAACATATTTTTATGATTTAAATATACAGATGACTCTAAACTTATAAAACATATAATTGGGCATCGTTTTTTATTTAGTTTAGCAATGTATGTTTTTGAGTAAATTAAATTCCACATTGATGGGGAATGGGGCTGGATTAGGGTTTGATGGATAGTTGTTCAGATGATTTTCACGCAGAGAACAATTCACCAAGAAAATATCAAATATCAATCATAATAATCTGATTTGCTTACAATAATCAATCCAATATTTATAGGAATCCTACACAATATTTCCTAATTTAAATAAGGTAATAATTAATATAATTAAGGGATTCTAGAATACTCTAACTAATGGGCTTCCAAAGCCTAAAATATTGTTCCCAAATAGTTTCTTTGGGCTTTTTAATGGGCTGTCCTGCATCAATTCTCCTCCACTGAAAAGAACTCGACTCCGTCGAGTTAAATAAAACATAAGGAACACGATGAAGCACCAAAGATTTACGCAAGAGCGGCACATGAGGGCAAGAACAAGTAAGAGTATAAGTTGTGCCTCCTTTGACAACAGAATAAGTGTTAGGACGAGCAGCATGATGTGCATCACGATCAGAAAGACATGGACGTCCCAAAATAATGTTGCAGAGCTTGACAGGCAAGACATCACACATAACTTTGTCTTTGAACTTCCCAATTGAAAATGTCACCAGACATCGTTCCCGTACTCGCAGCTTTGTATTATCAATCCATGCTAAGTCATAAGGCTCGGGATGAGGCTCCACCTTCAAGCCCAATTGTCGAACTGTATCACTAGATATCACATTCGTACAACTACCGGTGTCAATAATCATGGAGCAGATTTTACCAAAACATGTAGCTCTAGTCTGAAATATCTGTTGACGATTATGTGCTTGAACAACTTTAGTATTCTTGCCCAAGTGTGATGACTGCATAGCTCCAAGACAATTTTCTAACTCATCACACACCTTTTGTTCCTCATCAGTCATCTCGTTATAACCATCTGGAGGGCATTCTTCACCTTTTTCAATGAATGTTACTCTTTTACCCGGGTTTGGTGTTTTTGGAGAAGGACACTCAAAATATTTATGACCTGTCCCGTTGCAGTTAAAGCACTTGAGATCCTTTTCAGGCTGACTCTTGTTGATCTTGTTGTATGAATTCTGTAGTGGGGAAGAAACTCGTCCCTGATTAACGCTAGACATGGAGGCAGTTGACTTATAACCGGAAACAAGATTTCCCCCGAAATTACCAAAAAACTCTTCCTCAATTTGTTGAGCAGCTTGCATTATATCAGTCAGAGAATAATAAAGATTTTCAGACATTCTTTTAACAATAGCAGGCTTCAAACCATATCAATACATGCTAACCAAGCTACTTTCATCAAGATTAAAATCTGAACGAGTGGACAAATGATAAAACTTACTAGTATAATCAGCCACAGAAAGATTATCTTGCCTCAGTTGGATAAACCTGATATGGTTTTGTTGCTTGTAGTTAGCCGACAAAAAATGTCGTTGCATTGAAGCTTTCATTTCTTCCCATAGCAAGATTTCTCCTTTACCAACATGACGATTGCTCTCCTTTTCTTTATCCCACCACATACGAGCTGTACCTCGTAGTTTAGCTTCAGCAAAATAGATTTTCCTTGCATCACTCATATTATGCCAGCTGAAGAAACTCTCCAAACTATGTATCCAATCAAGAAACACATCTCCACGAGTATCGCCATTAAATTCAGGAACCTCTAGCTTTACTCCTCTAACTTGATCGTGAGGCTCGTTAACAACATCCCTTTGATTTTTAGGCGGCTCTTTAATTAGTTCAACATGACCAATCAATTGATTAATACTATTTTGCATGGCTGTTTGTTGCCTAATCATAGCAGCCATCTGTTCTTTCAACTCATCAATTGAAAATTTGTACTCTGCATTCTTCTTCTCTTGTTCTTGGATATGTCCTTCAAGTATTGCATTAACTTCATTAGCATTCACCATTTTTTTTCTAGGCAGGACTAAGCTTAGGGGTAGCGGATGTTTTGTGAATTCTGGGAAGACCGGAGGCTGGTTCTGGTAATAAGATAGTGGCGTGGAATACCAATTAATAGGCTAAAAGAGAAAATAGATGGTGTTCAAACTTGTTTTGAATGGAATATGCAGGAGCGGTTATGTATTTTAAATGTATGCGAAGTGTTTGATGTAAGTTCCGACAGAAAATAACTGGGTAGAGATTTAATGGGTGATGTAGGTTGATTCAGCGATGTGTAGAGTGAGGAACAATGGATTTTGATGGCTGTTTGGGACTGCTGGTGGCTGTTAGCGGCTGCTGGTGACTGCTGGCAACTGCTGGTGGCTGTTGGCGGTTGCTGGTGGCTGGTCGGTGGCTGTTGATAGCAGGAAGATGGCTCTTGATACCACTTTGATGGGGAATGGAGTTGGATTAGGGTTTGGTGGATAGTTGTTCAGATGATTCTCATGCAGAGAACAATTCAACAAGAAAATATCAAATATCAATCATAATAATCTGATTTGCTTACAATAATCAATCCAATATTTATAGGAATCCTACACAATATTTCCTAATTTAAATAAGGTAATAATTAATATAATTAAGGGATTCTAGAATACTCTAACTAATGGGCTTCCAAAGCCTAAAATATTGTTCCCAAATAGTTTCTTTGGGCTTCTTAATGGGTTGTCCTGCATCACACATATTATATTTATCATTAAAATAACATTTTGTCCAGTATATATTTATTTTTCAAATTAATAATCAGATAAAGAAAAGTCTGTATAATTTAGACATTGAAAACGAAGATAAGATCGGTTGTTGTACAAAGAAGCTCGACACATATCATATGTACACACAAGGATACAAATAATTGATATAATTTCTAATTACAAGTTTACAACTACATTTAATTAAATTTATTATATATACTTCCTAGATTTTATAATTTTGTTTTATGCTAAATTGCTTTTTTAAATATAAAATAGTAAACTTTAAATATTACACAAAAACCAATTGAAATTGTTGGTCAACAATTTTTAAAAACTAATAACGTACTAATATAATCACTGAATTTATTGGTGCTAAATAGACGGTTTTATTTCAAGTATACAACTTAAATTTTTAATTAAAAATTTTAACATGAAAAATTTTATGAATGATAATAATAACAAAGATTATGAAAGTAAGGGCTCGTGTTAGTGATTAGAAATCTAATATATCTAGCGACAAGTCACATAAGACCAAGTCACTAAGCCACACATGTCCACATTAACGTCGTCATGTTTCCATCTAAACAAATAGATAGCGGATCACTATTGAAACAAAGAAAACAACAATCAAACAATTGAAACATTTGGCTCACTTTAGTGACCACATTAATACTTTTTTATTTTTAAACATACGCATTGTAAAGATGCATAAGATACAAAACAAGAAATTTAAACATTAATTAATAATTATTTAAATGTTATTATTCAGGAATAGAGTTGATTGTAAATTATTTAATTATATTTAATAGGTGGTATTCAGAATGATAAAACACTGTATTTTCTTTAACTAATTATAGCATGAAATATACAGTATAACCTCCGTAAATTAATACTCGATAAATTAATAATCTCTTTAGTTAATAATTTTCTTCTGTACCGACTTGGCCAGTTCAAAAAATGACAAATTTTGATAAGATTATAATTTTTTTGAAAAATCATGTATAAATATATGGTTCCAATAATATCATCAATTAATAATCCTTGATAATCATAAAAATTTATCTATAACACTTTTGTATAACATGATTCTAATGTTGTCTATTTTTTCTTAAAATTTAATTTTACATAAAACTCATCCCTAACCTTTCTTATTACATCCAAGGTTCGAGTTTGGTGCTTCCGTACTACATCAAAAAGTTATTAAGAGTGTTTGATGTGTGTAGTGCTTGTTTACGTGTTCAAAAAGTATTGTATTGTCTTCAATATGATTCCTTTTTCAATCTTGTTTATATATAACTAGCTTAAAACCCGTGCGATGCACAAATGTTCTTTAATATTATATAAACTTTTTTTAAATTTGAATTGAAAATTTTAGACATGAATTTTCTAGTTAAAAATTTTAAATGATATGATTTGATAATAATTATATAGAAAAGAGGAGGGATTTTACTTTGAAAATATAGAAAAGATGATACGTTTTAGCTGAAAAAGGTAGTTGGTTATTTTTATTAATTATAGTTTTTTTTTTTGAGGCAATAGTATTATTATTTTATTAATTAAATAAAATTGCATAGTGTTTTTTGAAAAGGTGAAATTTTAGTTAGATAAAATATGAAAGAAGTTACAACAAAAAAGGAATTAAAATGTCAGAGTACTGTACCTATTAAGTAAGTAATGGTAATTAGGTAAAAAAAACAAGGTACCGTACCGACCAACCAACCAAACATTTAATGGTTCGGCTACAAATTTTTAATGTATAATATAATATAGATATATTCTATCACTACTTACACTGAATATTATCTATGTGAAAATAAAAATGTATTAAATTATTTAGGAAAAAAATATATTAAATTAATACTTGTAATTTGAATCTTGCTAATATACATTGAATTTGTAAACTAATATACACTAAACTAATTGAATTAAGTATAATACATGAATTAGTACAATTCTTTTTATTTAAACTTATACAATTCAAAGTTAATTTTGTTCGATATCGAAAAATTTCTACAAATTAATAATTATTAATTTATCGATTAATTAATAGCTCTCTAAATTAATAAAATTCTTTCGTCCCAACTATAATAATTTATACTCCCTCCGTCCCGTCCATTTGTTATCGTTTCAAAATGGGGTATTGACACGCATTTTAAGGTGGATTTTAAGAATAGTTCCATAACTTATTTTTGAAAGTTTCTTTTTTTGTACAAAAATAGAACAATCCTATTTTTATACGAAAAAAGAAAATTTTAAAAATAAGTTATGGAACTATCCTTAAAATCCACCTTAAAATGCGTGCCAGAAAATGACAAAAAAGTGTAAACAAATGGATGGGACAGAGGGAGTAGAGGTTTTACTGTAAATGGGAACCAAATATATAACTGAATCAAATTTCTCTTTTTTTTGGAATTCACTTGATTTCTAAGTAACAGGAATTCCATAAAAAACTATTTTAATGCTTATCATGTATTGGAGAAATGAATATTATATATTGATAATTATTTGTTTAATCTTAGAATTAATTTGTGGCTCTGTCAATTCTCTGTAAAAATAGGTTTTTATTCGTACCCCTTGAGTTAGCTATTTCTTTCAATCCAATTTCCTAGCACTACCCATTCATCGAAGTTTGTAAGAGAATAGAGACTCAAGTGAGACAAAAGCATGCTCTTGGAATCATTGTTGCCTAGTCTCAAATCTACATGTCTTCTTACTTGGATTTCATATCCTATAGTACTTGAGGTTCAGATTCCTTTAACTTGGACTACTTTAAGATCTCCAAGTATGCTTAGAACTTTTTATCTACATGCGTTGTCGATGATTATGAAGGATCAAAATAAAATGTAAACAATCACATTAAGAGTACGAGAATTCCAAGATGCGTCAGCCTAAGTTATTTAATGATTTGTGCACCAAGACCTTTGAAACGCATGTAGTTAGAATAGAGACTCAACTAAGACAAAAGCATGCTCTTAGAATCATTGTTGCCTAGTTTCAAATCTACATGTCTTCTTACTTGGATTTCATATCCTATAGTACTCGAGGTTCAGATTCTTTTAACTTGGACTACTTTAAGATCTCCAAGTATGCTTAGAACTTTTTATCTACATGCGTTGTCGATGATTATGAAGGATCGAAATTAAAATGTAAACAATCACAAGAAGAGTACGAGAATTCCAAGATGCGTCAGCCTAAGATCGTACAAGAAGACATCAATGATTTAAAGTCTTTCCTTAAAGATATCAAAAAGGACCACCAAGCAGTTCACATTAACTTTGTTATTCCTTAAATCTTCAACAAAGTCAAATTTTCTAGATAACATCTCGGCTTCCAACAGTGCATGTACACCTCATGTGGAATCCTTACCGAGGATTATGGTTTCTCCATTGTTATAAAACTCGTGGTCAAAGTCTTTTTCAAATGGGAGGCGAATGATGCAGAGCAAGAAATAAGAGATTAATTAATTGTTTTTTTATGTTATTATTGGGGAATAAAGTTAATTTTAATTAATTATAACATTTGATTATATTAGATAAGTACATTAACAACAATATTCTAGATTACAGTAATAGAATGATAAAATGATTTGTTTTCTTTAATAAATTATAGTATAACCATAAGCTGACTGTTGAGCATTTTAAAGAGGGTTTGTCATAATGTATAAATGACATATACACACTGTGACACTAATTTTCAATACAACAACCAACTCACAAAACGATAATGGAAAAAAAGATCACTGACATAATAATGCAGTTGTTAGGATAACAAAAACTTACTGGAGATCATGGCTGACAACAAGTATGGTTACTTTTTCTTTTAGATTCTTTAAAAGCTTTACAACATCTGCACGTGCCTTCCAATCTGAATCCAAGGTCCCAAAGATGATATGTTCTTAGTATGAGATATAGTACTAAAAGAATGGAAGGGGGACGCAGAAAGTGCATGGTTGGTACAATACAGAAGAAAATTAAGTAACCACATGCCAAAAGAAAATGCAATATATAATCATCATTGTATTTTATTAGTGAAAGAGCTCATGTAAATCTTAGCTTATGGAGTTCTCAAAGCATACCAAGACCAGCTAGAGGCTCATCTAGCACTAATAAATCCGGGGAATGTACCTGAATAGTCAAACAAAGTAATCAAAAGTTAAATTTCAAAAAATAATCAAAAGTTAACAACCAAGTCATTTTATGAATGTGAATGTAAAATAAGTATTAGTCTTAAATTGTTTTAATATTTAGATTTGGATCTATACCGCATCAAGTATGATGCATAACATTTGGTTTAAAAAAAACAGGGCTTATAAGGATCTTACTAACTGAATTGCAAGGGCAAGCCGGCGCTTGTAGCCACCACTCAGTGACCTAGGATCTTTATCCAAAGATATTCCACTTAGACCAACCTAAGGTATTAGTTTCACAAGATATTAATAATTACACAGACCCTATGTAACAAAATAGAAATGTTAACTTCAAAAAAGCTAAGGGATTTAGAATACTGAAGAAATAGCTCTTTGTAGTCTAGAAGCGAGATGCTCTTTCAACGGAAGGTCCGCCTTTTGTCTTGGCCACCCAAATGTAACTTCATCTATAATATTGTCTGCAAGAAAATACCTAGACAACACAAATGGCATACTCAATTACGTAATTTTGCACAATATACTTTCTTTAATTTTGAAATCTCTAATCTTTACATCAGTAAGGTTTTTCAAAAGACAAATTTAGATAGAAATTGTTAAATTTTTAATTACACTGGTATAAGTAAATTACAAAAGTAAATTATAATCTATTTCATGGCTCCCAACCACAACAGGAATTCAAATAAGATTAAAAGAACTGTCATGAAATTAACTCTTTGCAAGAAAGAGATAGTACGTGTCAGTTTAATTGAGAGAACGTCCAGCAAGGGGTCGGTTGAACTAAACCTAGATATGTTGAAGGGACGAACAAATTGAATCTATATTACAGAAACCCATCCATTTTGGATGCCTGCATCTAGATACACCATGTTTTTGTTCGTATATTCACATAAATACTATAGGTAAAACATGTAATGTGTATAAATATCGTGATAGAAATAAGAAATTACTAATACACCACAAAGATATTACATATTATCCAACTATGTTCATAAAAGTTCATATAAATATCAAAACGGAAATAATTGCGCCCTATATCGGAATTGGTGAAGTAGAATACAATATATCTATTCTATGTTGGATGCATGCATGCAGCACAATGAATGAATATTTATTTTGGCCCTGTTTGGCAATTAGCTGATAGCTGTTAGCTGATAGCGGATTGAATTAGCTGTTTTGA
This sequence comes from Kitagawia praeruptora, assembly GCA_037693485.1. NCBI lineage: Eukaryota > Viridiplantae > Streptophyta > Magnoliopsida > Apiales > Apiaceae > Kitagawia > Kitagawia praeruptora. The sequence goes on from CM075354.1 coordinate 77,084,362, forward strand.
CTAGCGGATTGAATTAGCTGTTTTGACTAGCGGATTGAAATTAGCTGTTTTGAATAAAAGTGTTTGGTAAATAGCTTTTTGAATAACTTTTTGTGACACATACCAAACCTCTAATTGAAAAAGCTCCTAAAAGGAGCTTTTTCAAAATTAGCTTTTTGATCCCAAACCTCTAACTCAAACCTCTAACAACCAAACACTCACATTAGAGGTTTCATTTGGTCAAACCTCTAATCTACCCCCAAACCTCTAATTTTATCTCAAACCTCTAACTTCCAAACACCCCCTTTATATTTATCATTCTATTATCATAATAATTAGCAAATCTTTTTAGGTGCAGTGTTGAAAAACTTTTTCCTGATGGATTTTGAATATCTTTTCACACACAGACGTGTGACAGTTTTAAGGGTTTGCGAATTATCTCCCGATAGACATGTGTAACTTCCTCTCACATTAACATTTTAACATTTCTTCTCTCAACAATTCTGTCAACCTATATTATGCTTTTATTCCTTTTTATCAACCTTATTGGGAGGTTTATTATTAAACGGAATTGAATATAAACTAAGCTAAAGCCACACATACAGACCTTTTTCCTAAAACATATAATACTTAATTAAAAAAATATAATAAACATATAATTGTATGATTGTATACATATACAAGTAAATAATGTATTATTGTAATAATAGCCTCATGAAGACTTATATCTTGTGTACCAACATACAAAGTGGCCATCCAATCTTCTACGCTTTCCATTTTACAATCATGTCTGCGGAAAGATCATAACACTGAATTTGAAGAAGAAAAGTATAAAAGTATAAAAGAACTCTGTGGAGGCATAACTCATCACTGATCACACACAAGAGCAAGCAGCAGGTGTTCAACATACATAATCATCAAATTAAATGACTAAGAGTTAAGAAAAGTAATGCCATTATAAATTAGTTGTGACTTCTGCAACTCTAAATACAGTTGCAAGTTTTACCAACAATTAAATTATGAAATAAAAATTATTCCTACATAATCTGATAACAACATTATTACCTTTCAGGAAACTGAAACACAATGCCAACTCTTTCCGGGGATGATAATATAGGAGACTGATGTGGACTACCATCATCACAATATCTTTGAATGCCAATAAAACCCGACGTTGGTTTACTGAGCCCTGCAATAAGCTGTACATAAGATGTTAAAGTCTGCGATCACGAATTAGAACTAGAGATACAAAGTCTGATAAACAACCTGCAAAAGAGTAGATTTTCCACTTCCACTTTGCCCAAAAATTAAGCCAAAACTGCAGCAAAACAATCAGAAATCATTTTACTTCAAAACAGTAGTTGTGCTCCATGTAAATACAGATGGAACTGGAAAATCACAATTAATAAAATCGAAAATTTTGAACTTAAACTGATCGAGTCAGACTGGAAATGCTTTACCTTCTCTCGGTTAGGGATAGACTAACCCCACTCAATATGTTAGTTTGTGTTCCGGGAGGGCGGTAACTGACGTCCCTTATCTCAAAATAAAACAAGGTTTACTTAGTAACTAATCCCCCATAATAATCAATGAGTGGTCTTGCAAAAGAATTTTGGTGGAAAAACGGGATCCATCATGTAAAGATGTCCAGCGACTGAAGTGTTACACAAAGTTGACAAAGTACTAAAGTAGAATTCACTCAGACATTTGACACCACAGGAAAGTCAATGGAGGTCAAAATATCATCAACCAACAGCTTTTATACAAGTAGACGACAAGGAAAAGGTGGTCATACACTATAAAAATGCACTAAGATAATATGTATATACAAGCATGCTAATACACAAAGCTTGTGTTAAGGCATGAAATGACTTTTGATGACTTCAAAAGTCATCAGAGAGTCAATTTAAACATTTAAGGAATTCACAAAAGTTTGGTGTTTTTTAACCTGAGACCTAAGAAAATGGGGTGATACAGAATATAGACATTCAAAGACTCTGCAAAGTCTAGTATCCAAAATGTCAATGACTTTAAAACCGAATCAATCACTTTTAGTGACATTTTTCAAAAACTATAAAGACATTACACATGAAAAAAGTTATGAGGGCATTCTTAACCATGATTTTATTACCCCAACCCCCTCCTACATAATATTAGGCAAATAAAAGTATGAACTTAATAATTTTTGTGTGGGTCAGAAACTCTATTTTTGTTTATTAAATACCTCTCACTTTCAACAAACTACTCTCTGTTAGATTTCTTTATCATGTCAAAATAACTCGGTATACAATATTACTTCCAAACCTAGCTACTTAAAAATAAACCTTTCCAAGACTCTCGTAATTTGTAATTACATTGAGACCGCTTCAACATGCAATATATGTGGAATATTTATCCAATTTCAAATTGCTCTGGATTCACCCTTGCATATCTTCTATTCATGTTTTTATAAGGTAAGAGAAAAAGAAGAATGTTACAGATTTAGAGGAACAAAAAGTTTTTGTGCTTATGCGGAAGAAAGACAAATGATCGAGACCACACCAAATGTGCTACATTCTTCCTTTGTACAAAGGGTAAATAACATTAATGAAGGCAGCAAATAGCAATCCTACAAACCCATTTGATTCTAGTATTCGCTATCACGACTAGCACTAACGTCTAACTAGTAGAACATTTAGAACAAAATATTTAACAGTTTACCAATAAACAACACCTGAACCGATATATTCACCAACTGATCACTATTATACCAAACCCTAGACCATATACCATCAAACTAAGTCTAACATACGGCAATGAGATACTCGGCGTCAATTAGAGTTAACAAAATTATCACATACAAACAGGGAACAATGTATGATGCAACATTTTCACATGAAAAGAAAACTGGTAGCTAGTGCTAGTGGGAAAATCGATATCCAAAACTTACTTCAAAGCGAGAGTAATCACACGAGACATTGAGTGGCCGAGTATCTCTGAATTTTAATCTATGCAGAACAAACAAACAAACAGACTGAATTAATTAATAAACACACAATCACGGATTGAATTAAAGAAATACAATAATTACAGATATATGAATTAAAGAGAGAGGAGTCGCCTTGAATTGGGCAGTTTAAAGCCAAAAGAGCTGCTTAAGCTTAAGCTTGTCGTCATGTCACTCTTTAGTTTCATGGTGATGATGGCATAAATCGAAGTTATATATATAGATGAAAGTCGTCACTAAAGTAAATCCCATGTAGGCTACTCGCCCTATCTATCACAATTTCAAACAAAAAGGCCTCAAATATCACAGTTCAAAAACTTAGCCCCAAATATCACTCCAAGACACAATATCGTGTAGCGTTTCAATTTTTTGAGTCAAAACGCTACTTCGTGTAGCGTTCCCCTTTTTTTTTTAAATGTTCAAACGTAACTTCGTGTAGCGTTCTCCATTTTTTTTGTTCAAAACGCTAATGCGTTTAACGTTTTCATGTAGAGGAATGCTACATAGTATTGTGTTACCCAAGAAACGCTGGATGATGTTTTGTTTTGGGGGGAAAACGACAGACGCTTTAGCGTCTTGCACAACAAAAATGAAAAAAAAAACGCTACACGATACAGCGTTTTTGAGTGATATAGAGGGCCAACTTTTTTATTTGTGATATTTGGGACCATTTGTCTTGAAATTGTGATATTGGGGGCCTTTTCTCTCCCATGTATCATTTTACTCATCGATCTTAATGGGGTATCATTTCAATCACTAAAGTCATAATAAATATCAAATAGATAACTAAACTTTTCCACCGAAAGGACTTTTCCTCTCCCCTTCCCTCTTTCTTCTTCATCTACATCAGTCTCTCCTCCGGCGGTGGTTTTATCCACCGACCGGAGGGCCATTTTCTTGTCTGGTTTCTTTATTTCTTTCAATAATCATCCTCCTTCCGTGAGGATTGTGAGTTTTTGAGTTGTTTACCCATTAATTGGGTTTATTTGTCTCTCCTTGTGAGAGTTTGTTTGTCTCTCCTCGTGAGAGTTTGTTTGGCTTGTTTGGTTTGATGAAGGTCCACGAGATTTGGAAAGTCTGCATCGAAGCTGGGATGCGGACGATTATTGCAAGAGCTCACAACTCACAATCGATTGTTCTGTACCTGTGGGGGGTCTTCACTTTCGGCATGTCTATAGCTGATATCCGGCATGTAGATAGCTGGGGTATTGCTCGTCCTTTTGGGGGTTTCTTTTTTCGGCATGTCTATAGCTGGTATCCGGCATGTAGATAGCTGGATTGTCGTTCCTCTAACCATAGTTTATGCAACTGAGACTTCTGAACATTGGGTTCAGAATTTGCTTGAGGGTTTGAGGGAATATCAGGTTGGAGCGAGCTGTTGTCAAGAAGCCATTTCTTGGACAAAATCTTTAAAGCACAATTATCACGTGCTAATAGTTCGATTATTGGTCTGCGAATCGTGTGGTTCTTTTGCTTGCAAATGCTGCATTAATTCTATGTCAGGCTATGGAGAGTGGTCTGTCACTCCTCCTATTTTATAAATCATGTACTCGAGAGTGATAATTTTTAAATAATGCAAGTACGATTTGTTCAAAAAAAAATATCAAATAGATAATTCTAAATATGTGTTCGAAAACTAAAAATAATTTTTTGTTGATTCTGCACATTTTTCTTGAATGCTACTGCAACCAAATGAAAAGTTGTTAAATTTTGATATTTTAGATTATATATTTAGAATTTAAAAAATTTATTTACTATTTATTTTAATTAAAACAAGATAAATGACAAAAAAAATAAAAAAAATAGTAAACGAATTTTTAAAAATCTAAATATATTATCTTAAATACTAGAATTTAACAACTTTTAATTTGGTAGCGATATCATTCAAGAAAAATGTGGAGAATTAACAAAAGATTATTTTTAGTTTTCGAACACATATTTAGAGTTATCTGTTTGATATTTATTATGACTTTAGTGATTCAAATGATACCCCGTTAAGATCGATGAGTAAAATGATACATGGGCTTCACTTCAGTGACCACTTTGATACGACAGTTTGTGCGTAGCACTGAGTTTTAAAGTTTTCTCGGTTATTACTGTAACAAAAAACAATTCTGGTGGACTATGTCTTGTCGAACCATCAATGTTCGATTCTCTCTTATCGTATGTATCAGAACAAATACTAAAATAATAGAATTATTGTGGCAAAAAAAATTCTCAATTATACCGTTATTTCAATGAGAAATGATTCACAAACACATAAAAAATCAGGTGGATAAATGTACCACCTGAGACTTTTATTTGAAGAAAACTCTGTGATACAAATGTACACAGCTTCTGTTTTACAACTCTTTGCTTCTAAGAATATTCAATAAAACCCTAAGCAAATGAATCTGTTTTCTTAGCTTCTAAAGAGTTGCTACACTTGGTTATATATCCCAAGTTTACAAGTACTACAGGAATAAGATAATATTAATCTAATTCCAGTTGACTTGCTACTCCACTCCAAATCCACATGTAGCCGAAAGGTTGTCCTTGTGAACAGATATGTCCCCTGCACCTTTCTTGTATGTACTGTGTAAATGGAATGCTTCTTTCTTCTGCGTTTCCAAAGTATGGATGCCATATTGCTTTTTATACCTACTATCAACCCATGTGATCTGTCAGTCAAACCTGTCCTTATCAACTGCTAATTCCCAACTAGCATAGAAGAAAGTGTCAATGATTATCCGTTGATGTTGTATACTGTCATCCGTTGATGGTAGTTTGAGCTGTATCCGTTGATAGAGTAGATTTGAGTTGTATCCGTTGATAGAGTCATGTTCTCATCCGTTGATACACTTTCACTTAGACAGAATTACATAGCATAGCTTATTTACAATTGGCTACCCTATTCTGCCTATCCGTTGATGGTCAACATGACTCTGAATAAAAACACTATCAACTGATAAATAGAGATATTGCAGTATGCTACAAAACCTCATCCGTTGATGAGCTACCTGTCAACGGATAGAGTTATAATGTCTCATCCGTTGACAGTTACAAAACATGACTTATACAATTTTAATTGATTATGAAGTTGTCATCAAGTACAACATATTCCTAACAATCTCCCCCAATTTATGCTTGATGGCAATAAAGCATAAATTTAGGACCTTGATGATAACAAAACATTCCTAAGGATATATATAGAACTATGCAAAAATTGTATTAAGCTACAAAAATTAAAACACAGCAAGTTTGAGAAATTTACAGAGAAGTGCTCCTCTAGACTTAGCAGATTAATATTGTTTCTTCTCTCTGGTTGGCATCACCCTTGATTTTCCTTCTTTGGCAGAGTTGGACTCAATTTGCATTTGGAGTTGCCTATAGAAGGCATCTTCTTCAACAACTTTTGGATTTAGCTTTTGTTGTAACCATCTCAGGTATTGGGAACTAGCCTTTGATAGTTGGTCTTCTAACCTGAAGAATCTCCTGTTACCATCTTCATCCCTGAACTCCAACATCCAGAAGGGTTGAAGGTGGATTTTCTGTCCATTGTATGGGATCTTCATTTTCCTTGGTATTCTTGATGGTGAGTTCCATTCTCTCCTTATCTGTTCTACTCTGTCCAGTATCTCCCCCTTTGCTATCCTGGAGAACCCTGTGTATTTCTTGATTGCAGAGAACACTTTGGTTAAGGTCAGATAATTTTCTCCTAGAACCCTATGTAGTGGCCATGTCCTTTCCTTTCCTCCCTTGTATACAAAGACCAATCTCTTAGGCAAATGTTTATATTTGTCAATTCCTCTTACTTCTGACAATTCATCCAGAAACAGATTCATGCCAGAGTATTCTTCAATATCTGCCTGATAGATAAAATCATCCTTGTTTTCCAAGATTGACTGCTTGACAATGACAGGTACCCTAGCAACCTGAATTGGTTCCTTTGAAGGTTGCTTCCTTGGTATCCTTTTCTTCTGTTTAGGCTTCTGTTGAGGCTTCAGCAAGAATGAAGGAATCTCAATTGAGTCAAGATTCATTGGTTCCTCTTTAGGGAATATAGGGTCACCATGGAAATTCAGAGCTGGGTCGAATACTTGTGTAGAAAAAGATTGTGATGAGCCAACAGTTTCTCTCCTTACAATTTCTGGAGAGACATGCCTCCTTGCCTTTGATTTCACTCTCCTTTTAGTTTTGGATTTGGGGACTTCCTCAGGTTCCCTCATTTCATCCTCTACCTCATCCATTAACTCCTGAGCCAGCCTTGCTTGCTTCTCTTCTGAGTTTTCATATTGATTTTCTTCACTTGGATGAGCTTCCCTTAGAAGTTTGGAGGTCTCCTCTCTCTTTGCTTCAACAAATCTAGGATGGCTGTTGGATATATTTAACACTTTTCCATTCCTTATTATTACAGCCATCCAATCTCTTACACTCTTGTTTAACTTTTCCTTGAACTCTTTGATTGTCTTTCCCATTAGCTTTTCATCATCATCCTTGGGAAATGGAAAGTTCAATTGTAACTTGTTCTTCCCATTTGCCTTTGGTGGAGAGAAGGCCCTGGTTCTTATGCATGGTTCAAATTCTTTGACATATGATGGTTCAGCATCATAGAAGGTAGGAGCCACAATCTCTGGAGTGAGCACCTTCAGAATTATAGTTGATGTTGTTGGAGCTGAGGACTGAGTAGAGAACAGAGTTGATACAATTGATGCATTGATCATTCTCTCTGTCCTCAGAATTCTTTCATTTGCCTCCTTGTTGGTCTTTTCTAAGGCTTCTATTCTGGCTTGCCTTTCACCATCTGTGATTTATGATAAACTCTGAATCTCAGGCAACATCATTTGTTTCTTCTTCATAGGGGAAGCCTCTATAGAAAACTCTGTTGGATTGACCACTATAATTGGCTGTTGCTCCCCCTCACTTTGTGCTATCTTGCTACTGGATGCTGGATTTTGACTAGAAGTAGCTACAACCTCTTCTACCTTTTTCTCCCCCTTTTTGTTAGCATCAAGGGCTGGAGGTGAATCTCAGGCAACACCATTTGTTTCTTCTTCATAGGGGAAGCCTCTATAGAAAACTCTGTTGGACTGACCACTATAATTGGCTGTTGTTCCCCCTCACTTTGTGCTATCTTGCTAATGGATGCTGGATTTTGACTAGAAGTAGCTGCAACCTCTTCTACCTTTTTCTCCCCCTTTTTGTTAGCATCAAGGGCTGGAGGTGAGGCTGCAAGTAGCCTTTCCAGTAGCTCAGTCTGTTTGGCTTGGTTGGCAATGACCGTCTGCATTTGAGATTCCATACTATCCACTCTAGAAGAAAGATGCTGAACTGATTTGGCCAGACTATCTTCCTTCAATAACTTGCTAGACAGCACCTTCTGAGTGGTAGTAGGGGCTAGTGCCTCAATCCTGGCATCTAGTTCTACTTTCATTTCCCTTATTGCAGTTTGCACCTCCTGCTGTTGTGTTCTTTGAATAACCATGTGCATCTTGTGAAGTTTGAGGGAGGCCAGTATTTGCTGAAGGACAGCCTTCCTCTGTGGATCTGTGATAAGTGGATTTTATATCCACTTGGAGCATTCTAAATCGGCTTAAATTGATTGTCTTGGACTCAAGTTTGTGGTAGTTTTGATGTGTTTTGCTTAGTTGTGCAGATTTACAAGAATGTTGATTATGGTTGATGCTTCTATCGTTTTTGGAGAATAAATTAATTAAAATTCGGATTTCTGAGACGGTTGCGCAGTCTACACTGTTTTGGACATATCTGGAGTTCTAGAAGTCCGTTTTCAACGATCTTACTGCCCACGCGAAGCCTGGGAGATTTTCTACAACTTGGGATAGGATTCCCACGAGCAAATTGCGCCGGGTAGGAGCAATCTGCGCGAAGAACAGACTGCTGGGCGCAAGTTGCCCCTGAAAAATTACAGTTTTTACTATTTTGGCCATATCTTGAGTTCTACAACTCCGTTTGGGGCCCGTAAGCAGCCCACGCGAAGATAACGGAATTCTCTATCATTCTAAAGTGGTCCAGATGTCCAATTACGTCTGGAACGGCTCTGGAAAATAGAAGAAACGTCAGCTACGAATTTCCCTTAAAAAACAGAATCAGTTTAGGAAACGTATTTTGCAGAAATTCTATTTTAAATCTATTTTGGGTATTTTCTTGCTGGGTAAGAATTATAGAGCCTATATAAACACATCCAACCCTTGTAAATTGTATCATTAAGATTATCATCATTAGGAGTAAAACAATTACATATCAATTACTTAGTTTTATTTATATCTTTTCATACTTTGTTTTTATCATGGTTTCATCAGATCCCATGATGACGAGAGGTTCGATTATGAACTAATCGTTGTCATGGGATTCTAACGGATTTATTTATGGAGCTTTAGTATCTCGATGCTTTAAAAGATCTGTGTGTGATGTATATCTGATATCCTCGTATGGTTATGCTTAATTGATAAATGCGTCATGAACATCTAATTTGTTAATCTCTTGTGAAGTGAAAGTGGATCTTGAGATTTAGAACTTGTCATGCTAGCATAGGTTCATAATTGTTTATCAATATGATTCGTGGTGTGAGATGAAAATACTTATACTGCCCTGTGTGATCTTTATGGATAACTTGTTCTTCAACCGTTATGTTTTCAAATTCTATAGACATATAGGGTCTAAGCATAATTGGTGTCTATTCATCTTCTATCTCTTTTGTGGATGTATGTTTAGTTTGGTATTCGTATACTGAGAAGTAGCGTATACTTGTTTCGTGTTATTCGATCAGATATCATAACCATTGCATATAGTGATTAAAGGCGTCAGATCTAAGCAAAGTATTTAATGAAGTTAGGATTCCATGTTTACTCTTGCAGACGTAATTAGATTTTAATTCTTGTTAGTTAGTTAATTCTTAGTTTTGTTAATTTGTGTCTTAGTTGATTTAGTTTAATAAACCCAAAATTGTTATTGTCTTAGCAGTGCATAATAACCATACATTGTTGCATAGGCATATTTACTGAATAGAACCATAACTTGATCCCTGTGGGAATGAATTTGGACTTAACCTTATATATTACTTGTGACCACGTACGCTTGCGTGATTTAGTGCAAACAAGTTTTTGGCGCCGCTGCCGGGGATCTTCGGTGTTTTATTTTTGGTTTATGTGCTTGTCAATAGTGGTCGTTAGAGTTCACTGACTCGGATTTCTTTTTCTCATCTATTCTTGTATAGTTCGTTGGTGTTTCAGGTACTTGTCAGAGAGTGTGGGCGTTGAAGATGGATTTTCAAACTTACTATGGAGTTCAGCAGGTGGTTAGTGTTTGTGAGCTATGTGCGGGCGCACATGAGACGTATCAATGCTGGAGCAACCAAGGTGGTATTCAACAGCCTCCACAATGTGAGCGGTGTTTTGGCGTTCATGATCCCTCACAATATTGTTACTACGGAGGAGTTGATCCATATGTCACTTATGAGGAGCAACCATATTTTCAATACCATCCTCAACAGTACCAACAAGATGTTCCAGATATGTCATATTTCTATGGAAGTGAAGATTTTCAACATCAGCAACCTACTCCTATTTTTCAGTCAGATGAGGTTCCTACTAGGGAGGAGATTAGGATGCTTGTGAAGAGTAATGAGGAGTCTCTCAAATCTTTGGAGATTCTAGTTGCTCAAGCTGTGAGATCATTGGAACAAGAGACTCTGGAGGAGATTAGGATGCGTATAAAGAGAAACGAGGCGTCTATCAAATCTTTGGAAACAATAGCTGCTCAAGTTAGGAATGCCTTGGATCAAGAGAAACAACAATTCATGCTAGAGGCAACACCAGAAAATAACGGTGACTTGGAGCGAGGTACTGCATGCTTAATTGAGGAAGACAAATTCCAAGAGGAGGTGAGTGTGCACAAGCCATGTGAGGAATTTGATCAAGCTAGTGAGATGGATGATTTGGAAAGGGCACTATTTGAGACAGACACTGAGGAGCTACGCAAATTTCAAGAATTGTTATGTGCGTACCAAGAGGACACTGATGAGCTACGAAAATTTCAAGAATTGGTATGTGCAAACCAAGAGGCTGATGAACATGGGAAAGATGCAGATCTTCTACTTGTCTCAGAGTATAAAGATGGAGGTAGCGCATTAGAGCCAATGGAGGAAGTTCTTTTTGAGGAACCAAAGGCTTCAGCAATTTACATTTACCCTCCTCCATTATATTCAAACGAAGCCCGCGAATGTGTGTTGTTCTACAAATTGACAGATTTTGGGTCAACAGATGAAGGCATTGGAAGAGGATATAGTTGCTACATGAATACGCCAAGCGAGGAGAAGTGGCAGAAAGTGTGTCGTCGTGATGACGATGAAGTCTCACGAAGAGATGACCAGGCCAACTATTATCATCCTTAATGGAGGCTTGAAAGTAACGTCAAGCTATTGACGTTAAAGGAGCGCTTCGTGGGAGGCAACCCACACATTAGTGTAAAAAAAAAATTAAGTGTTGTATTCAAAAAAAAAAAAAAAAATTGAGTGAAAAAAAAAAAAAAAATCGTGAACAAGAGGTTTAACGCGCCATGGCACCAATTCTACGATGCAGCGGAGCAAAGTGACTGTCCATATTACAAAGGTTTACTTTTGTTTAAAAAAAAAAAAAATCGGACAAAATTTTTCAACAGCAATCTCACGCGCCATGTCGCACGCCGCGCGCCTCATCCCAGCAAACCTTCTGTCCAGCCGTCCAGGGTTCAAGATTCATGTTTGGGGGATTTTTAATTGCAAGCTTCACCTCTCTGCGTGGAAGAGGTGGTACTAATGTTGTGAAATTTTCGTCTCCCGCATGATTCGTTCGAGGATGAGGAGGAGTAGGTATGTTTTCTGCTATCCCTTGTATTTACTTCCATTCTATGAGGACATTGAATATTCTAAGTTTGGGGGTGGTTTGAGGGATAAGTAGTGTATAGTAGTTGTTTGTAGTAGTTATTGTGTTCATGTAGGATTTTATGTTTGCATATTAGTAGTAGTAAATTATGCATTTATGTTCGTGTTATCTACGTTTGTTTCATATAGGACATTCTGTTTTTATGTTCGTATTTCATGTGAGTTCATAATAGTTTGCATTTGCACCCATGCTTGATAGGAATTTTGTGTTGTTGACGCTTTTGATTGAGAAGTGATATGCTTTGTTCTTGTGCACACACATACACTAGTAAGTTGAAGCTAGTAGACTTATTGAATGTTGTAAGTGATTAGAAGGACATGAATATGTGCAAGATGATTTAGTTTGCATGCTTTGAATACAAGTAGGTGCATTAGAGAGATTTTTGCTTGGGATTGAGTATGTTTTCCACCAAGTGAGTTTTTGAGCCTTATTGCATATTTGTTGCATTTATTCATTTGCTTGAGTGTCCACGGATTGTTTGCATTGCTAGCAGTTGTTTGAGGTCTTTCTTGAAACGCATGACATTATTTGACGATTAAAATGATAAAGGCATTTAGGAATAACCACATATTTTCCCATATTACCACACCATGTTTACATGATCAATTAGTTAACCCGTTGAACTTAATCCTATTTTTTCGGTGACATACCACATTACTTGCCTAGATCTTTTTCTTGTATTGGCCTTACATTAATTTGAACCTACATTGTCAAAGGCTAGTAGAGTGCTTAAGGGAGTAATAAGGTGTGTAAGGGGGGTTTATTGTTGGTCTTACTTTGGGGGAAATATTGAAAATTGAGTTTGTTTATTTGATAGTCGGCATATGTAATAAATTCATGGGATCATTGTTATTGTGTATATTATTGTTTGTGATATATTTAGCTCTCGAAAAAAAAAGAAAAAAAAAGAGAAAAAAAAAAGAAAAAAAAGAAAGAAAAAAATTATATATTATGAGAGCATGTTTGTGTTTGTTGTGATCCTACTTTAGTCGACTAGTCGATTGTTTTTGTTGGAAGAAAAATAGAAAAATTATGTGGGGGGGGAAAATAGGGTGTTGTGTATGATTTATTATGGTACTTACTAGCTTTTGACACTTCACCTGTTTTGGCTTATTTGACATACCTTGTCCCTAGCCCTGTTACAACCCAAATTAAAGACCTTTTGATTATCGTCATTGATGTATGTTGTGTTAAGAGTTAGATTGATACCAAATGTCAAGCATGTTTATGATTTTGTTGTAATTGAGTGATACACTTACCCTTGTTCTTGAGTGAAAATTCTTTTGTGAGTGGATTGTGAGTGTTTGCTTGTTTTTGCGTATGAGATCCCGAGTTTTGTCTCAAAGATGTACTCTTGTAGGCTTAGCATGTTTACCAACTTATTCTTACATTTGACATGGGCTTGTGAGAACTTATGCATGTTCATTGAGTAGACTATGTGAATACTTGCACTTTCGATACCAAGACATTGCGTATTTACTTTGATTCTTAAGTTGATATGGCATGAGAGGATTTGAAGGTATGGTAGGATATTAGTAGTAGTCAATTGCATTTTCATTTAGTTGCATTCATGCATTGCATTGCATTGCATTAGGTTAAATGGATTTTGTGGGTACATTCGCTATAGGCCCTCACGAGACCTTACTCGTCCACTAGGGCTGCCTAGGGGTTTAAAGGGCTTGTTGCATATGCCAAATGCAACCGTGATCACCTACGGAAGTGGTACTAATTAGTTAGTTGTAATTGTTAATGCTTGAGGACAAGCATCGGTTTAAGTTTGGGGGTGTGATAAGTGGATTTTATATCCACTTGGAGCATTCTAAATCGGCTTAAATTGATTGTCTTGGACTCAAGTTTGTGGTAGTTTTGATGTGTTTTGCTTAGTTGTGCAGATTTACAAGAATGTTGATTATGGTTGATGCTTCTATCGTTTTTGGAGAATAAATTAATTAAAATTCGGATTTCTGAGACGGTTGCGCAGTCTACACTGTTTTGGACATATCTGGAGTTCTAGAAGTCCGTTTTCAACGATCTTACTGCCCACGCGAAGCCTGGGAGATTTTCTACAACTTGGGATAGGATTCTCATGAGCAAATTGCGCCGGGTAGGAGCAATCTGCGCAAAGAACAGACTGCTGGGCGCAAGTTGCCCCTGAAAAATTACAGTTTTTACTATTTTGGCCATATCTTGAGTTCTACAACTCCGTTTGGGGCCCGTAAGCAGTCCACGCGAAGATAACGAAATTCTCTATCATTCTAAAGTGGTTCAGATGTCCAATTACGTTTGGAACCGCTCTGGAAAATAGAAGAAACGTCAGCTACGAATTTCCCTTAAAAAACAGAATCAGTTTAGGAAACGTATTTTGCAGAAATTCTGTTTTAAATCTATTTTGGGTATTTTCTTGCTGGGCAAGAATTATAGAGCCTATATAAACACATCCAACCCTTGTAAATTGTATCATTAAGATTATCATCATTAGGAGTAAAACAATTACATATCAATTACTTAGTTTTATTTGTATCTTTTCATACTTTGTTTTTATCATGGTTTCATCAGATCCCATGATGACGAGAGGTTCGATTATGAACTAATCGTTGTCATGGGATTCTAACGGATTTATTTATGGAGCTTTAGTATCTCGATGCTTTAAAAGATCTGTGTGTGATGTATATCTGATATCCTCGTATGGTTATGCTTAATTGATAGATGCGTCATGAACATCTAATTTGTTAATCTCTTGTGAAGTGAAAGTGGATCTTGAGATTTAGAACTTGTCATGCTAGCATAGGTTCATAATTGTTTATCAATATGATTTGTGGTGTGAGATGAAAATACTTATACTGCCCTGTGTGATCTTTATGGATAACTTGTTCTTCAACCGTTATGTTTTCAAATTCTATAGACATATAGGGTCTAAGCATAATTGGTGTCTATTCATCTTCTATCTCTTTTGTGGATGTATGTTTAGTTTGGTATTCGTATACTGAGAAGTAGCGTATACTTGTTTCGTGTTATTCGATCAGATATCATAACCATTGCATATAGTGATTAAAGGCGTCAGATCTAAGCAAAGTATTTAATGAAGTTAGGATTCCATGTTTACTCTTGCAGACGTAATTAGATTTTAATTCTTGTTAGTTAGTTAATTCTTAGTTTTGTTAATTTGTGTCTTAGTTAATTTAGTTTAATAAACCCAAAATTGTTATTGTCTTAGCAGTGCATAATAACCATACATTGTTGCATAGGCATATTTACTGAATAGAACCATAACTTGATCCCTGTGGGAACGAATTTGGACTTAACCTTATATATTACTTGTGACCACGTACGCTTGCGTGATTTAGTGCAAACAATCTGCATTCTGGTGCTCAGCCATAGCAGATTGATATTGCTTCATAATCTTCACATTGAAGTCACCAACCACAGTGGTAGAAGAAAATAGCCATTCTGGAGTATCCTCCATATTGACTTCTTCATCACTTGAGGTGCTAGCACTGTCATTATTGCCAAACTCTTCACTGTCAGCATCTGAAGGCAGAGCTGTCAAAGCTTCCTTTGCTCTTTGTAGAGATTGTGAGGTGTGTACTAGGTGCATTGCCTCCTCTGCCTCCACATTGCCCTGTTGTGCCATGACTTGATAGGCAGATGCAGGATGAGTAAAGGTTTCAGGATCCAAAGAGATGGAGTCAATAATTGACTGATATTCTTATCGAAATTCCATCTCTTTAGAAGCTTCATTAACCTCCATTAACTCACTTGCAATGGCTGAATCTTCCTGCCTTATTTCTCCTGTAGTCCCTTCTCTCATCTCATCTCTCTTTTCTTGCATCAGGGGCTCCCCCTGGCTCACACCTCTCACACCCTCACCTTCACCTACTAAGGTGGAACTCTCTTGCTTTCCTTTTGCCTAACCAGAAGAAATGGTCAGCCTCTCATTATTTTGCTCTCATTTTGCCTGCTCACAAGGCAGCCTCTCACTCCCTTTCCTCATTCCTAAAAGTGTTTCAACTACTACAAACTCCTCCACAGTTGACATGGGAATGTCACATTTTGCAGTGGTAGAGAGAGTTGTCAACGGATAAAGTGTATCCGTTGATGTAGTAGTTATTGTTGTCAACGGATGGTTAGTTGTAGACACATCTGTTGATGGAGAAACACTTGTCAACGGATGAAGGATATCCGTTGATGAAGGAAAAAGAGTATCCGTTGAAGTGAAAACCAACACTGAATCTGTGGTGATTGATTTTAAGGAAGAGGCCACAGATAGTGTTGTGAATTCAGGAATGGAAGATTGATGGCCCAACAAATCATCTAAAAGATGATGACCACCAATTGTTGAGTGGGGCTTCTCCAAGAATTTTAAAGATGGAGAATCAGGAATTGATGTAGATATCATATCCACATCCAGAGATGGAGTTGGTGATGGTGGATTGAAATGTGTATCGATTTGAAGGTTAAGATCAAGGGGCTGTGAATCCACATTTATTGAAGTCACATCAAACTGAATTTGAGAAGGTACAGTTTGTTGTACTGTGTGTGCACCCTGTGATTCCCCAATGGTTTTGGATTTTACTCTTCTACCATAGGTTTTTGAGTGAGAGCTATTTGTGTCTCTTGCCCTTTTGTGCAGTGTTCCTGGAGTGGAACTTAAATCAGTAGTCACACCCTGTTGAGAGGATGTAACTAGAATTTGGCTTGAAGGTTCATTAACAGTCTTTTGAGAGACTAAAATGTTGGTTGCACCTGCCTCACCTTCCTTATCCTTAGGGCTTCTTTGATGTTCACCCTGTTCCTCACCACTCACTACCACCTTCACACTCCCCTCAAGAGGTTTGGTAGTTTTTGCAACAGGTGCCTTTTGAGAGACACCTGAGGTTTGTCTTTTAGATTGTGGTTTTGGAACTTTGGATTTGGTCACTTTGGTAGGAGCCTGTTTGGTCACAGCCACAGACTCCATTGTGACACTAGAAGGCAAAGAAATTTGGGGGTTAGAGATAGGGGTTTCAGGGTTGGAAACAGTTACCTGAACAATTGGTAGATATACCAATTGTACTTCTGCATTTAGGTTCATTCGAATCAAATCACTTAAGACTCTCTTCTCCTGAACAAAACAATTGAACTTGCTATCCGGGTTAGCAATGGATAGCTCATTCTCAGATACATGCAGTGCTAGGAGCATAAAAAATCTAGCAAAATAAACATTCTTGCTCCTACTTTCCTTTTTACCTAATTTTGCTGCTATCTCATACATGACTAGTGTGCCAAAATTATAGAATTTATAAGTCAAATGCATACACAGCATAACTAGCATGGAATTGGTAACAGCATCAAAGTTACTAATTTTGCCAGAAAAAGTTTTAATGAAGGCATCACAAAAATAACTCCATTCTTTAACCATCCCTTTCCTAACAATTTTTCCCAAGTTCTCAGTACTAAGGGTATAAGTTATGGAATTAAGCATGGTAACAATTTCAGCATTACTGGGTACTTCCAGACAGTTATTCTCAAGCAATTTTAAACAAGCAGTTATCACATCAGAATTAACTACATAGTTTTTACCCTTTAAAGAAAAAGCAAGTGTACCGTCTGTGCCAATGTACTCAGCAGATGCCCACACCTCTTCAATTACCTCGTGGATTAGAGGAGTGGTGGCAGTCATAGCATATGACAGTTTGCATTTCTTCACGAAATTCATCATGGTGTGATAAGCTTCTGGAGCATTCACTGTATCAACAAAGGCCGCGAAATTGTTCTTCTCATAGGTAAACCCAGTGGAAGACATCATCTTAACAATAGGCGCCATTGAAGTGTTTGAACTTTTGTTGCAAAGAGTTTTAGTGAAGAAGATGCAGTTAACTTATGAGATTCTTGAAAATGAATAAAAGTGAGATGTGAGAGCACAAGACAGCCTTTTATATTTTTCAAGAATTAAAAATGAAATAATTAAAAGTAATTACTCCATTGGACAAAAGTAACTGTCAGATAATAAATGAAAAGAAAAGAAGTACAGTCGTGACTAAATATACACGTTTACCAACGGCAAAAAAATATATATCAACGGATATAGAATGGACGGTTGAGAAAACAATTTATCCATCGATGACGTGGACAACCTGTTATCCGTTGACGTACGAAAATCTAGTAATGTGTTTATACTACCAACGGATAAAAGAATATCCGTTGATAAGCAAATTTTGCCTTAGACAAAATTTCTGCAGAAAATTTTTCTGAGAGTTTTTAATTCTCAAGTAAATCAAAACACATTTCTAGCTGCAATACAGTATGATTAGATATCACTAGGAATTATGAAAAATTAAGCATACCTAGTTCACCTATCAATCTTGTGAATGAAGATTCATCAAGAGGCTTGGTGAAGATATCTGCAAGCTGCATTTCACTTGGCACAAAGTGCATTTCTACTGTACCATTCATCACATGCTCTCTAATGAAGTGGTATTTGATGTCAATATGCTTGGTTCTCGAATGTTGCACTGGATTCTCTGTGATGGCAATAGCACTAGTGTTGTCACAGAAAATTGGAATCTTCTCAACTTTTAGACCATAGTCAATAAGTTGATTTTTCATCCAAAGAATTTGTGCACAACAACTTCCAGCAGCAATGTACTCAGCTTCAGCTGTAGAAGTGGAGACTGGGTTCTGTTTCTTACTGAACCATGACACAAGCCTGTTTCCTAGAAATTGACAGGAGCCTATAGTACTTTTCCTATCAATTCTGCAACCTGCATAGTCTGCATCTGAATAGCCAATTAGATCAAAGCCAGAATCTCTTGGGTACCAAATGCCAAGGTTTGGTGTTCCCTTGAGATACCTGAAAATTCTCTTAATAGCAATCAAGTGAGACTCTCTAGGGTCAGCTTGAAATATAGCACAAAGACAAGTGGAAAACATTATATCAGGTCTACTAGCTGTTAGATATAGAAGTGAGCCTACCATGCCTCTATAGCTTGAGATGTCCACAGACTTTTCCTTAGTATTCAACTCAAGCTTAGTTGCAGTAGCCATAGGTGTTTTTGCATAGGTACAATCCATTAAGTCAAATTTCTTTAAAAGATCCTAAATATATTTTGTTTGACTTATGAAAATTCCCTCATTAACTTGATTCACTTGTAAACCAAGAAAGTAGGTTAATTCACCCATCATGCTCATTTCATACCTACTTTGCATAAGTTTGGCAAACCTTTTACAAAGCTTCTCATCTGTAGACCCAAAAATAATGTCATCTACATAGATTTGAACAAGTATTGTAGAACCATTGACATTTCTATAAAATAAGGTTTTATCTAATGTACCTCTAGTGAAGTGATTCTCCAAAAGAAATTGAGATAAAGTGTCATACCAGGCTCTTGGTGCTTGCTTCAAACCATAAAGTGCTTTCAGGAGAAGATATACATATTCTGGAAATTCTGGATCTTCAAAGCCAGGAGGTTGATGGACATATACCTCTTCTTCCAGTTCCCCATTTAGAAAGGCACTTTTGACATCCATCTAATAGACTTTGAAATTGGCATGTGCTGCATAGGCTAGGAAGATTCTAATTGCCACAAGTCTTGCTACTGGAGCAAAAGTTTCATCAAAATCTATCCCTTCTTCTTGAGAATAGCCCTTTGCCACTAATCTAGCTTTATTTCTCACAATTATGCCATTTTCATCAGTCTTATTCTTGAGAACCCATTTGGTACCTATGACACTTCTATCATCAGGTTTGGGCACAAGCTTCCATACTTTATTTCTCTCAAATTGGTTTAGCTCTTCTTGCATTGCTAATATCCAATCTGGATCTAGAAGGGCATCTTCCACTTTCTTAGGTTCCTTTTGAGACAGGAAACTACTGTATAGGCATTCTTCTTGTGTGGCCCTCCTTGTTTGGACTCTTGAGTTTGAGTCACCAATGATTAACTCAAAAGGATGATCTCTGGTCCATTTTCTTGAAGGTGGAAGGTTTGATCTAGATGAGGTTGCTTCATCTAAATGAGCATGATCTTGTTGATTGGTCATTGAGTGTTGACTTTGAGAAACTCCCCCTGAGTTTGTTGTCCTTGCGAAATTATGAAGTTCTGTCAACGGATGCATCATTTTGTCTATCAACGGATGCTCCATTTTGCCTGTCGGCGGATGCATGAGAATGCCTGTCAACGGATGCATCTGATGCTCCAGTATGACTGTCAACGGATGCTTCATTTCCAGTGTTAGCATCACTTCTAGTTGGACCAACAACTCTAGGTGAATTTTCATGGTCATGATCTTCATTTTCCTCATCATCATCAATGTACATTCTTCCTTCTACCTCATTTTCAAATCTCAACTTTTCATGGAAGCCTTCATCATTTAGACCTATAATCTTTTGATCATCAAACACAACATGTACAGATTCCATAACAATGTTGGTTCTTAGATTGTAGACTCTATAGGCTTTCCCTGCTGCATACCCAACAAAGATAGCTTCATCTACCTTTGCTTCAAATTTGCCCAAGTTATCTCCATGATTCCTTAGCACAAAACACTTACATCCAAAGACATAAAGAAAAGCTAAAGTTGGTTTCTTGTTGGTAAATAACTAATAAGGAGTCATTCCTCTAGCTTGATTGACCAAGGAAATATTCTGAGTGAAACAGGCAGTGTTGACAGCTTCAGCCCAGAAATATGTTGGCAATCTTGATTCACTTAGCATTGTTCTAGCTGCTTCAATGAGAGTTCTGTTTTTCCTTTCAACAACCCCATTTTGTTGAGGTGTTTTAGCTGCAGAAAACTCATGGACAATTCCATTCTCTTCACAAAAAATCTTCATTGAGGAATTTTTGAATTCAGTGCCATTGTCACTCCTGATTCTTTGTACTTTGACTTCAGAACCATTGTTTACTAGTCTGAGATGATTGATGATGATTTCATTTGCACAATCTTTGGAGTGTAGAAAGAAGGTCCATGTAAATTTAGAAAAATCATCTACAATCACCAGACAGTATTTCTTCTTTGAAATGGACATGACATTTACTGGACCAAATAATCCATATGCAGCAATTGAAGTGGCTTAACAATGGATGACTCTGTCTTGCTCTTGAAGGATGATTTCTTTTGTTTCCCTAATTGGCAGGCATCACACAATCCATCCTTGATGAACTCCAATTGAGGGATTCCTCTAGCCAGATCCTTTCTTACCAAATCATTCATAACTTTAAAATTCAAATGTGATAGCTTTTTATGTCATAGCCAACTCTCATCCTTGCTTGCTTTGCTGAAGAGACAAGTGATGGATTCTGAGCATACTGAATTGAAGTCAGCTATGTAAACATTTCTTTTTCTAAAGCCTGTCAATACCACATTGTTGTTTTCCTTGGCAGAAACAACATAGGCTTCTTTTGTGAACTTTACTTCATAGTCTTTGTCACAAATCTGACTAACACTCAGCAAATTGTGCTTCAAACCTTCAACTAAAGCCACTTCTTCAATGATGACATTGTCCTTTGAAATCAAGCCATATCCCTTTGTATATCCTTTGCTGTCATCTCCAAAGGTAATTTTAGGGCCAACTGCCTCCTTGAACTCTGTGAGCAGGGTTGAATCTCCTGTTATGTGCCTAGAGCATCCACTGTCTAGGTACCATAGATTCCTTCTATTTCCCTGCACACATTCCAAGACACAAATCAAGTTGATTTTGGTACCCAAGTTTCCTTTGGTCCTTTCTTGTTAGCCTTTGGTTTTGCACTCTTAGCAATCTTCACTTTAGGTGTAGATGCTTGAGTGATAGGTTTTGTCAGATGTTCGTTTGCATAAATATTTGATGCATGCATTTGTGGAAAATTGGCATACATATTATTCATGCTAGGAATGTTACATGATATTTGTGGCATATTCACAAATTGAAAATAAGGATTAGACACATATGGCATGTTCACATATGGATTTGAAAAACTATCATTACAAACCAGGCATAACAGGCATTGCAGGCATACTTGGCATAGATTGAGGTACATGAACAGGAGTCCTTTTAACAGACTTGCAATTAGAAGATAGGTGATTGACACTATTACAATTACCACAAGTTTTCCTAGGGGCAAACTTGTCAGGAGAATAATTATTTTTCTTGTTGATGCCTATCTTACCATTTCTATTCTTTTTCTTTTTACCCTCAGTCTCTACTTTTTCATTAACTGATTTACCAACAGCCTTTTTGTTATGTAAATCACATGCCTTAGCCTTCTCACTTGATTTGGCTTGGCTACTTTCACCAAAAACAAAGTTCTTGGCTACTGGACCATACTGATTATTCAGTTTCTTGAGTTCCTTCTTACTAACAGACTTTTTGTTAGTCGACGGATACCTCTCATCCATTGATGGTTCATCTGTCAACGGATGATCACTATCCGTTGATTCACAAATAGTCTCTAGATCCTCAAGGCAAGGTTCTAGCTCCTTTTTCTTTTGAGTCCAGGTATTTTTCACAAATGATTCTATTCCCTGGACTTCTATTATGTTTTGTGAAATATTCCTACAGCTTTGAAATTTAGCAATTATCCCTTGTTCTTTTTCAAGCTGGTCTCTTAAAATCAGTTCTCTTTTTAACACAGCTTCAAGTTCACTTTTAGCATCATTGCAATCAACTCTCATTTTCTCAAATTCTAGAAATTGAATTTCTAGAGCAGCATTTCTATCACTTAAAAATAGATTAGTCTTTTTAATCCTATTGTTCTCTTTAGTAAGTGATTTAAGAGTAACACTCAAGTGATATAGTTCAGTAGACATTTCATCTATAACACTATTGCATTCCTCTTTGGTGAGCTCAGAGAGATTAGTAGAAAATACCTGATTGCTAGCTGAACTTGCTTCTGGCTCAGAATCAGCCATCAATGCAAGGTTGACAAACTCAGCATCATCATCAGAATGATTTCCATCAGCAGCCCAGTCATACTCTTGGGTCATGAATGCCTTTCCTTTTTGCCTGAGAAGATCAAAATATTTCTTCTTGTAGTCAACAGTTTCAGTTGGCTTTCCTTTGTTCTCAGATCTAGGCTTCCTGCATTCATTTATCATGTGACCAACAATTCCACAAATGTAGCATTTAATTTTGGATTTATCCACATAGTTGCTTGTGGAAAAATCCTTGTTAAATGGCTTAGCCACCCCAGAGTTTCTTCTGAATTTTAGCTTAGAGAATCTCCTAGATAGAAAGGCTAAATGCTCATCTATCTCATCCAATTCATCCTACTGAAGGACACTCATTTCTTCAGACACTTTTTCCTTGCTTTTGCTTGATTCTGCCCTACCTTCACAAACCTCCCTGTTTGGTGTAGATTTAGCAGCTTCAGTCCTCTTCTCCTCCTTCTGCTCCAAGTTGGCAATAAGTGCAACTGACCCACTTTTCTTTTGGGCCTTCTTAATTTCTTCATCCTGCTCCATTTCTAGTTCATATGTCTTTATAGTTCCATAGAGCCTTTCAAGAGTAAATGTCTTGTACTCTTGAGTGTTTCTTAGAGAAACAGTCATTGGCTTCCACTCTTTGGGCAATGATCTCACAAATTTGAGATTAGAATCTTTCACTTGGTAGATTCTTCCATACAGTTTCAAGCCATTCAGTAGCTTCTGAAATCTACTAAATGTGTCATTTAGTGTCTCTCCATTCTTGAAATGGAAGTGCTCATACTGTTGGATCAGTAGTTGCATCTTGTTTTCCCTTACCTGTTCTGTACCTTCACAAAGGGTTTGAACAATGTCCCATACTTCCTTGGAGGTAGTATAGTTGATAACATTGTCAACCATGTCTGTTTCTAAGCCATTAAACAGAATATTCATGGTCTTTTTATCTTTGTGGACTTCTGCAACGTCTTCAGTACTCCACTCAGAAACAGGTTTGGGAATGTAAGTGTCTGGTGCATCTGCAGCAAGGCCAACTCTTGACGCAGTCTTCATTGGAACATGAGGACCCTTCTCAATGCAATCTACAAAACCTTCATCAATAGACATGAGATGTAGACGCATTTTTACTTTCCAGTGAAAGTAATTTTCTCTATCAAGAATTGGTATCTTTACTCCATAATCCTTCTTAGACATGTTGGAAGTATGTTGATCTTTAAACTTCAAATATGTTAGAAGCTTGCTCTGATACCAATTGTTATTCCCAGATTACACACTTGTATAATTGTAGAAGGGGGGTTGAATACAATTCTTGATATTTATAAATTTCTAATAAAAACCACATAAATCTATAAGGAGATAATTGCTGAATGAGAAATGATTCACAAACACATAAAAAATCAGGTGGTTAAATGTACCACCTGAGACTTTTATTTGAAGAAAACTCTGTGATACAAATGTACACAGCTTCTGTGTTACAACTCTTTGCTTCTAAGAATATTCAATAAAATCTTAAGCAAATGAATCTGTTTTCTTAGCTTCTAAAGAGTTGCTACACTTGATTATATATCCCAAGTTTACAAGTACTACATGAATAAGATAATATTAATCTAATTCAAGTTGACTTGCTACTCCACTCCAAATCCACATGTGCCGAAAGGTTGTCCTTGTGAACAGATATGTCCCCTGCACCTTTCTTGTATGTATTGTGTAAATGGAATGCTTCTTTCTTCTGCGTTTCCAAAGTATGGCTGCCATATTGCTTTTTATACCTACTATCAACCCATGTGATCTGTCAGTCAAACCTGTCCTTATCAAATGCTAATTCCCAGCTAGCATAGAAGAAAGTGTCAATGATTATCCGTTGATGTTGTACACTTTCATCCGTTGATGGTAGTTTGAGCTGTATCTTTTGATAGAGTAGATTTGAGTTGTATCCGTTGATAGAGTCTTGTTCTCATCCGTTGATACACTTTCACTTACACAGAATTACATAGCATAGCTTATTTACAATTGGCTACCCTATTCTGCCTATCCGTTGATGGTCAACATGACTCTGAATAAAAACACTATCAACTGATAAATAGAGATATTGCAGTATGCTACAAAACCTCATCCGTTGATGAGCTACCTGTCAACAGATAGAGTTATAATGTCTCATCCGTTGACAGTTACAAAACATGACTTATACAATTTTGATTGATTGTGAAGTTATCATCAAGTACAACATATTCCTAACAGATGCTCCACATTTGTACCACACATTGGACAAATAATGGGGATAGCATTACTTCTTCTTTGTAGAATATCACGAACTGGAACATTATTTCTGCAGAAACGCCAAAGAAAAAATTTAACTTTTGGTGGTATTTTTAAATTCCATAACCTTTTCAATCCACCAGATTGAGAGTCACGCGATTGTTGTATATTCAAAAGTGATACCCCGACCTCACTATGTAGCGACCCTTTTTTGTGTGAACCCAAGCAAGTCTATCTTTGGCATTGTGGTGAGGAATTCTAGTATCTAGCTAGCATCGCTTTAACATCCACAGCTTCAAACGTTTCAGTGACCTTTATCTCATCCCATGCTAGTAAATTTGGTTTGAAAAAGTGTTAGGTCCAATTCAGTTTGTAGACCGAGGGGTGAATACAAACTATGTGGTTTAATCGAATTTGCTCTTTTCTTAAAATATTAAATCAAGAACAAAATGATGCGGAATAAAACGAATACCGATATTTCAAATTAAATATAAAATTATATTAAACTTGGATGTCTGTGTCTAAATACACGGGTACATATTACAAGGTTTGAAGATCAAACTAATTATTACAATTCTATAGAAAATTCGACATGAACTTTTCTATATTTATAATCAAACGATCAAATGCTAAAAAGCGGCTCAAGATAAGTTCTAGGGATAAGATCCGCTAGATAGTTCCAATAGTAAAATTAAACTATTTCTAGTGGTTTGGATTTATCAATACAATCTAAAAATAATTTACAAGAATTTATTTGAAGCCCAGGAACTTAATATCTTGATCTCTCTTTTTCCTCTTCTATGTTGAAGATGAAGGTGTGAAGATGTGTTTTGTGAAGTAGTCGCCTTTTATATATATATATATATATATATATATCAAACTGAACATAAGGTTTTCGCTACTCTTGTTGTCCATTTACTAACCAATGACTTAGAATAGACCATCCAACTTTTATAGACTTTCGGTAGGACTATGTCTAGACTTTCGGTAGTACTATTGAGCTTGCAAACTATCCACCTTTCTCAGACCAACTTGTAGACTATCCAGCATTTTAGACTATTAAATAGACAGACTTTCAGACCATCAATTAAATAGACTATCAATTAAATAGACTTTCAAGGAGACTATCGAATAAATAGACTTTCAGAGTATCAATTAAATAGACTTTCAGACTATCAAATAAATAGACTTTAGAATTGAACTACCATGACTATCTTTTAACTCTTTTTAGTCACCTGGCCAATTATCCTTAATTCATTAAGAAATGCACGCGCATGTACAATTATCAATCTTTTGTTCAATTTCAACAACACACGCGCCTGACTATCTTTTAACAAATTAAGAGAGAGACTCCGTAGAAATGCTTTTTAACTCGCACAACTTATAATAATTAATAAATATTTAATTTAATTCAGAACTTAACAAAATTAATATCTAATATTATTAGATATTTATAAATATTATTATCTTAATAACTAAAATATTTGTTAATATAAATAAATCCCTTCGGTCTAAGCTGCGGTCTCCTAAGGATCTAGAACCGGACTCCTTTGCTTTGCAAAAAATAAATCAATTCCAACCGGAGTTCCAACTTTAAGAATATATCACTTTACATTTCTTTATGATAATTCTTTTTCCGCATAGCCAGTCCATTTGATAGTAAAATCCTTGTGGTTAATGAATTTAGCACTTTCGTTGCTTGCACAATGATTTTCCTTTTGACCCAGTCTTGATAGCTTGAACCACTAAAGTGAATGAGGAACTACCACTGCATAATGTTGACACTCGATGCACGGTCTGGTTCATAAGCGACTAACCGCAATGATCGTTCTTCATATCCTGACTTTAAAGTTGTTGTTCTTGTCTTCCTTTTCTTCACTTTTATTCAAACCTTTATAACCTGTATTCTGCCATTGTAGGAACCTCTTGTCACTATAAATAAAATCCACTGTCTTGACTACTCCATTGACGGTTGATCAAACAATGAACTTCTTAAATTTAGTAAAACATCAAAACTATAGATTGTCTTTGTCTTCTTTCTTTTGACAGTTGAGCATTTGAGATCCCTTAGACAGTATGTATGTATATATATATATATATATAGTTTTGATCAGGTGAGAACCCCCAATTAAAATGAGAACTGAGATCAAATCTCAGTCACACAAATTTTAAACCTCTTTTAATCAGCCACGCATTAAATGCACATCCACACACCACACACACACACACACACCATACGCCACACACATAAAACACATGCATACACACTTCTCCGCCCCCATAACTACCCCCCCAAATCATTTCCCTCTCTCCTCCCAACCCAGTCCCACCAATCCACCCCATCTACCGCCGCCGCACACTCTCATCCTTCAATTTCTTCACAAGCGTACCAATGTGGTCCTTGGATCGACTTGGATTGAAGTTCAATTAAAGGAATCTTGCCATAATTCGATGCGAGATGGTCAGATTCGTCGATGGAGACGGAGGAAACAGCGACGACGATGGAGGCGACCACGAGTTCTTGTTTGCGCCGGAGACGCGCGGCTTTGGCAAGTTCTTGTAATCATTTGAGTTTACTATTTTCAACGATTTTGAACATTTTTGTAAATCATTTGACTTGTCCAGAAATTAAGTTTGTGTTCTTCATCGGCTACTTTGATTTTTAATGATGGCCGGAAGTGACTTTGATCGGAGATGATGGTTTCTGATTTTGTGATGATTTTTTCTGAGTTTGTGGTGATTTTTTGTGGCTGCTGTTGTGGATTTTGCCGTCATTTTTGGGTTGCCGATCATGATTTTTGGTGGTGGCCGGTGGTGTGGCTGTGATATGGTGGTTCGTATGGGTGATTGATTATTGATTGAGGTTTTGAATTGTTAATTTAATTTTAGTTTACGATTGCAATATATGTAAAATCATGCTGTTTATGGCGATTTTTAGTCCGTTTGTGGTGATTTTTGGCCTCTGTTAGTGATTTGTTGGTGGTGGCCGGAGGTGGCGGTTTGTGGTGGTGATTTTTGTTGGTGGCGGCGGCGGCGTTGTGGCGGCGTTGTGGTGATTTTCTTTTTACCGGTGGTGATTTTCTGGGTTGGTCGGAATTGTTCGCCGGAGATGGTGATCGGCGCAGTGAAGAAGATGGAATAAAGGCCCCCGATATCACAATTTGAAAGCGAATGGCCCCAAATATCACAGCTCAAAAACTTGGCCCCAAATATCACTCCAAAACAAAGTTGCGTGTAGCGTTTTGATTTTTTTTTTTTTAAAACGCTACTTTGTGTAGCGTTTCCTACACTTGGGCAAGGGGAAACACAGCTTAATTCAGCGTTTTCAAAAAATGAGGATAAAACACCACTTAAAGTGGCGTTACATGTTGTTTCACTTTTTTTTAATGCCAAACGCTACTTTAAGTAGAGTTTTGGGTTCAAAACTCTACTTAAAGTGGTGTTTTGAACCCAAAACACCACTTTAAGTGGTGTTATCTATTTCTTTTTAAAATTTAAAAATTGAATATTTCTAAACCTAAAATGGAACTGTTTAACCCCAAAGCGTTGGTTCAATTTTTTAATTAAAATTTTTAAATAAAAAAAATACAATTTTAATTAAATTTAGGGGTTCAATAATTAACTTTTAGGGTTCAATGTTTCCATTTTGGGTTTTAGAAATATTCGGAACAACGAATAAACCGTATGCGAACCCTAAACCCTAACTTATCCTGATTTTTAAACTCGTTAGCGTTTAAAAATCAGGCCGCCGGATTCAATTTTTTAATTAAAATTTTTAAATTTAAAAAATACAATTTTGATTAAATTTAGGGATTCAACAATTAATTTTTGGGGTTCAACGTTTCCATTTTGGACTTAAAAAAAAACCCAAAACCAAACTTAAAGTAGCGTTACTAGCCCAAAACCAAACTTAAAGTTGCGTTTACAGTAAAAAAAAAATAAAAACGCTACACGATGTAGTGTTTTAGAGTGATATATGGGGCCAACTTTTCAAATTATAATATTTAGGGCCATTTTCTTTCAAATTGTGATATAGGGGCCAACACCCAAGAAGATGATGGTAGACGATGATGACGGATTAGATGAATAATAAAAAATAAAATATTAATTGTGGGATTATGATTTAATTTAGATATAAAAAATATGTGGCTAGAATTAGATCTCATATCTCACCATAAGTGAGAGTTCTCATTTAGCAAGACCCCTACCCTACTAGAAATCAATTTAAAATAAAAACTAGAAATCAAAGTCCAATTTGAAAGCCCAACTAAACTAGTGAGCTTGGAGCATTCTAAAACCCAACATTTGAACCTAAAATAAACTAGTAGGTCCGATTAATTATATCCTTATATATAGGGAAAATTAATTCTAAAGTTCTTAAACTATTAACATTTTTTTTTCTAAATCCCTGAACTAAAAAAATGAATTTTCAGGTAATTAAACTTTTGAATTTTTTCCATCACAGTCCTTCCGTTAGATTTGACTAACGGCCATTATGTTCTGATGACGTGGCAGTGACGTGACAATCGAAAATACCGGATTGGAGTGAAATTTTGATATGTTAATCTAGAAGTGATTACAAGATCATGGGTGGTGAAAGTTTTCGATTTCGAGTTACTAACATATAGAAATCTACACTTTTTTGTTAAAAAAAGAAGAAATCTACACTTTAATTTCAAGAACACGAAAAAAACTTACTAAAATCTACATATTTCTATATGTTAGTGAACTCAAAATTGAAAATTTTCATCAGCGGTGTTCTTGTAATCACTTCTAGATTAACATATCAAAATTTCACTTATATCCGTGATGTTCGATTGCCACATCACTGTCACGTCAGCATTGACTAACGGTCGTTAGTCAAAATCTAACGGAAGGACTGCGATAGGAAAAATTCAAAAGTTTAATTACCTTGAAATTCAGTTTTTTAGTTCAGGGACTTAGAAAAAAAAAACGCTAATAGTTCAGGGACTTTAGAATTAATTTTCCCATATATATAATAAGCGCAAGAGAGATTTTATCTATAATTTTGATCACTGTACTATCAAAATAATCTCAATTGTCAAATCTAATATTTTTAAAAATAGGTGATCTAGATTATATAATATTTAAAAGAAAATTATAATCTAAAAAGGATATAATTAAAAATGATTGTATTAGAATTGAATTTTAGAAAGAAAATTATAATATGAAAAAGATATAATTAAAAAATGATACAATCCCATTTTTTTTATTATTAAAAAAAGGTTCATATTAACTATTTAGACTCTATCTCGAAATCTAAAGATCAAATTTAGATGATTTTACAACCCACACGAAACTCATAAAATTATCATTAATTTAGTGATAATTTAACAATTATTGTCAAAATTAAAACACTCAGAATCTCTAGAAAAAATATAATTACAAATTTTTAACTAATTTTACGTTGAAAAAAGTAGTTTCAAGAAGGTGGTTTTAGCAAAATTAGCAATAATTTGTTTATTTTATAAGTTGAAAATTAAATAAAATTCGTTATTATTAAGCAACCAAAACTTACTTTGCTTAAAATTTGCATGTTCGCAAAATTTGAAATTAATAAAGTTCAAATTTGTATAATTACATTTGGGTGAAATCCCCAAATACCCACATTTTCAAACCAACTAACCAAAATACCCATATGCGCGCACTTCCGCCCAAAATACCCATCAGATACGCATGTCCAACATGCATAACCTCTTACACGCATTTCCAGCATGCGTATTCTTCCTAATTTTTTTTAAAGCAGGCGACGCATTTGTAACATGCGTATGTCTTTTTTTTTTCTTTTTTTTTTTTTAATTTGACCTACGCATTTGCATTATGCGTGTAGCTCAATTTTTTTTAATTACCCATATACGCATTTGTTGTATGTATAGTTCAATTATTTGATGGGAGTACGCATTTGTTGTATGCGTATTCTTTTTTTGTTTTTTTAAAAAAAAATTGCCCACGCACTTGTCTAAATGCGTGTAGTTTATTTTGTTCATATCCTACCAAGAACAACATTTTCATTCATGTAAAGGGAGTACGCATATTGGACATGCGTATCGGTGGGTAGAAAGGGCAAGCTCTTCCTCCGGTAGGTATTTTGGGGCAGTGGGTTCCCAAAAATTGTGTAATTTGGTCATTTTTTCATTACATTTCAATATCTTTTTCGTCCACCTAAATTTTTTTAAAAAAATTATTAAACGAGTAACAACTAACAACCAAAAATATATATTATTATTTTTAATTAGAAAAAAGCTTAAAAATAAAAAAGAAAGGACATTTTTTCCAAAAAAAACCATACTACGGAGTACATTTTTTCAAAGAAATATATAATACAACTTTATATGCAATCTAAAATGCAAGCGTTACAACTTGAAATACAATCTATATATATTATAATAGCAGGAGATCGGAGAGGCTTGCACTCACAAACTTCAAAATACTTTTCTTGAATTTTCACATTTTTTATTTTTTTATTAAAACAATTTTCTTGCATTTAATTAATCATTAATTATACTTATTAGATACACTTCATTTCATATTTAATATAAAGTTTAACAATTTTATTAGTATAATTATCATTTTGTTATAAAATATTAATGAGTTATATAAAAGTATCATTATTTTAAGGTAAAACAATAATGTTGTGGAATAAAAACAAGATTATGAATTTTGCTGCTAGGGTTTGTATGTATTTAATACAAAGGGGTTGGTGAGCTTCAAGTTTTAATGGTTGTTTCCGTGTTCGAGACTAATCGATCCTCACAAAGTGCTTACGTATCTCGTTATTGAGAATCAAGCCAAAAACGTAGTTCTAGGTGATGGTGCCCTCGAGGCTATGGAGGCGAGAGCTCACCTAGGACGCAGTGGCTTGCGTGTCCTTATTCGAGGATTAAGCCAAAACGTAGTTCTAGGTGATGGTGCCCTCGAGGCTATGGAGGCGAGAGCTCACCTAGGACGCAGTGGCTTGCATGTCCTTATTCGAGGATTAAGCCAAAACGTAGTTCTGAGAATGAGGGGTCAGACCCTTTATATAGGCTGAGAAGCCCTAGAATCGTAGTAGGGTTAGGTGACTTGGTGGGCAAGTCACCGCCTAGAAGAAGGTTCTAGTCTCCTTCCATACAAGAACCAGTTTCCATGTTGAGATGGATATCTTGAAGGATAAGTCAGGCAGGAGTACTATCCTTATTTGACTCTTATTGCTGAGCTATTTATTACACTTAATATTAATTACGAAATTAATATTAAATTAGGGCTTTTGACCTCTTCAATGGGACCCATGTTTGGACCATGCTGGGTCTAATTAATGCCACATTAAATGTGTCTTTAGGACTTACTTTCAGCCCATATCAAATAAAATAAAATTATTTTTATCGTGTCATTTCTAATCCTTATTCAAAATCGTTGCAATTTTTTTGGCAACAATTAATAAATGATTTTAACTTTTCGATAAATTCGTAATCAATGATCGTTAGAATCATGATAAGATACATAAGTAGAAATATTTTTCGATTAACATCCACAATTTAAATAAAAGTAATATCATAGAATTTACTTTTATACATGAACAAATTACATACGGGATGTGACCAACTCGATTAAATTGAATCAAGTCGACCCTTTTTTTCGTCGATTAAATCAATAAAAATAAAATTAACCATTCGTTGTTTGATTATTTTATGTTGGAAAAATTAATATTCTAAAGAGTACGAGCTATCCAGTATCCAGTGGCAAGGGGTCAATGCGTTGATCCAAAGGATCACGAGTTCGATTCTCACTGTTACATTTAATTATCAAAAAAAAAAAAAAATTCTAACTAAACACATTCTTATACTATTATTAATCAATTAATCATGCATGTATGTTATGAGATGGGAGACAGTGTTTAAAAACGTTAATTAGATATTTACAAATTATAAGAATTATGTTGATATTGTAGTTTGGTTTGGGAAAAAGTAAGAGGTCTTTAAGGAGTTAATTTTTGTTATTTTAAACAAATTCTCACTTGCTGAGCATTGAGTAAAAGTGTTATAAAACGGGCATCGGTTTTAAAAACAATTATATGTACATATTTTTTATTAAAATTTAATTAAAAAAATATTAGAATATGTGAGTATCACTTTGAACGTATGTCAATGAATTTAATTTTAATATTACAAACAAAAAAGTTCTTATAAAATGCTTAAAAAGATTAATTAAATGTAGAGATCGGGTGTCGGATCACTCCAAAAAACATGAAGCATGACTTACAATATGCATTTGAATTCTGTTTTTTTCGTCATAAAACCAAATATATCAACAAGTGAAGTCAATCACACCTCTCATCACATTTACATTCTACTTCTTTTCATCATGCAATCAAATTTACTAACAAATTAAGCAATCACGTTTTTCATAATGTCATCGATAATAGAAAAAATTCACATATGTTATTTTTACTTATTCAATGTCAAACTTTGCAAATGTATGTCAATATTGGATTTTAAAAACATTTTTTATGCGACAAAATAGATGTCGTCAATATATACTTTGAAATTATTATTATTATTATTATTCAAAAGCTTAATCGAAACATGTTTTTTTTCACCTAATTCTTTTCTCTTTAATTTTCAAACATTCAAATTTAATTACATTTCACACAATTTTTAATTTATTATATCAACTTTCAAATAATAAAATTTAACAAACAACACTATGATGTGTGCAATTTTTAAAAATATTTTCGTGCCGCGCATACTTTGTTACCTAGTTATTTTTAATCTAAGGTGCAAGGCAACCTTACACCTCATTGGCTGGTATGCAATTTTTACCATATTTATAAGAAAATGTTTAAAAAAAGGATTATTTTTAAAAGAAATTCAAAAGAAAAGAACAAGTAAAAATAGAAATAGGATAAATAGGATGAGTCATGACTCATGAGATTGAGGGAGAGAGAGAATTTAGTTTTGGGCCCTAGTCCTCAACTCCTCATCCTCCTATCAGTGCCCTTCATTTCAGTCCGAGTCACAACTCACCCCAAGCCAAACCACACACTATTAAGTACAGTAGTAGTAACCAATAAACCAACCCACTCTCTCTCATTCTCTCTCTCTCTCTCTCAGTCTCTCTCTCTCTCAATAGCCGTCGGATCATTTGTACAACAAGCGCGATTCAATTACAGGCGTCGCTCTGTGATCGCTTCTTGGAAAATAATACACTAGTAGATTTATATATTTATAGAATAGAATAGGTAATTAATTAATGGAGCTGCAAATTAAAGTAGCTCAGGCGGTTCAAGTATTGAATCACGATGCCGAGTCATGTAACCGAGTTGCTGCCAATCAATGGCTGGTTCAATTTCAAAACACTGATGCTGCTTGGGAAGTGGCTTCTTCCATTCTCACTTGTGATCAGCATCTCCCTTTCGTCTCCGATTTCGAAGCTGAGTTCTTCGCTGCTCAGATTCTCAAACGAAAGGTCGTTTCTTAGCACCTTCTAATTCTTAGCTCAAGTTCAAGTGTGTGTAAACATTCCAGTTTAGTAGTAGTAGTACACTACTACACTACTACCTTTTTATTATATGTGTCACTTAGCTTTACTACTCTAGTATATATATCCACCACAATCATATATTATCAAGTCAGATAGATATACAGTAGTATGTTTCTTTTTAATAACCCGTCCCTCCCTATTCTGGAAACCTTAATTATCTTTTTAACAAGGATATACTACTCTAGTAAGTAATTAAGGAGGAATTCAATTGCTTTCCAAAATTTCCCTGTTTCTTTCTTGGGATTTGTTATTTCATCTCGCATTTTTTCTCTATATTTTTACCCATGGGATGGGATACAAATGCCTGGCGTAGATTCTTGAAAAACGCACGACCCAATTTTGAAGTGCGACTCGTCCCTTAAATTCTCCATCTTTCTCTTCATCATCTTCTTTTATTGGACTTGAAGAAGATGCTTCATGAGTTGCATTTGTGTCAAAACACTGAATTCTGAATATAAGGGTTTCTTTTCTTTTACCTGTCTTTCAATGGTATTTTTGTCTTTCACTACCCTGAGCGCTTTTAAGCGATTTTTGGCACACTTCACCAGCGTTCTTTGAACGATTTTAGAATCGCACTAAATCGCACCCCTTGTACCATTATCGCGCCTTTAACAACACTGCCCCCCCTCCAAAAAAAAGGATTTGAAAATGTTAAAATACAACCTACTAAATTTTATGGACTAAGTATTACAAAGTGGGTTCGAATTCTACACAGTGCACGTATTTATATTAATATTAGATTTTGTATTTTAAACTGATATAGTGGAAATGTCTCCTTGTTTCTTCACAGATCCAAAATGAAGGAAATCATTTGCAATTGGGAGCTAAAGATGCTCTACTTAATAGTCTTCTTATTGCAGCTAAAAAATTCAGCTCGGGTCCCCCACAGGTTCTTTAACTTACTCAGCCGGCTTTTCTGGTCATTGTAATAAAAAAAGATGCTCTATGTATTCTGTTCTGTCAAAAAATATTTCAGTTTCAGTGCTGCTTCTGTTGATTGATGTGATCTAGTAAATGACTGTCGTATAAACTGGAAAAGTGCCTTTTTATGTGTTAGAAATTCAGGGAATTATCGAAGCTGATTGGCTCTTTTATCTTAATAACAGCTCTTAACACAAATTTGCCTTGCTCTCTCTGCTCTAATACTACACATGATGGAGCACAGTAAACCAATTGAGAAGCTATTTTACAGTCTTCAGAATCTGCAAAGCCAGGAAAATGGCAATATTGCTGTTCTGGAGATGCTAACTGTCTTGCCTGAAGTTGTAGAAGACCAAAGTACTTATATTGGGCGATGCTTGTATGGTCAAGAGGTTAATAAATTTCAACTACAATAAACTATTATCATGCTTTTCTGACATTTTTACTTCTTACCATGTCATTATTATTTTTTGATGAAATGTTTTTCTGTAAGCAGCTTTTGTCACATACTCCGACGGTTCTTGAGTTTCTACTGAAGGAATCCGAGAAATATATTGATGGCGGTATCCAACTACATGAAAGGAATAGGAAGCTCTTGCGATGCTTACTGAGTTGGGTGAGATTATATGTCAAGATTTTTCTTCCATATGTGGAATGCATTTCTAGTCTGCATATGTACATTTTTTGTGTGGATTAAGTTATATCTTTGTTATTTTGTTTTTTGAGACACAGGTTCAAGCTGGTTGCTTGTCAGAAATTCCAGCTGCTTCGTTGCCAGCTCATCCGCTTCTCAATTTTGTATTTAACTGTTTGCAGGTAAATATACTCTAGTATTTCAATCTATGCTTGACGTCTGGTTTAGTTACTGCTGACAAAAATACTTAATTATGTCCTCATTGCTCTTGGGTAGGTTTCCTCATCATTTGACCTGGCCGTTGAGGTTCTTGTCGAGCTTGTGAGTCATCATAAGGTATGCACATGCCATGTAACAACAACATTAAGGATAGGAGGGTCTTGCAGTCTATACTAAGAGAGTCTTCGGAATTGATTCCATCTGGACAATTTTTTTTTTTTTCCTTTTATAGTAATTGAGATCACAACTACTCATAGAAAATGATAATACTGTGTGTGAATGGTAAACATTTTTGTTTCTTAGTTCATTGGCTTGAATGTTGGGATTAAAATGTTAGCAGTGGCCCTTGTTCTGGAAACTTGAGGTACTATATATCATGGTCTGTGTTCTGGACATTCTTTTAGCATATTAACATAGTTAGCTAACTACTGAATATTCTTGTGTACATACTATTTTTGGAATACGTCTAGGTCATAGCTCATACGTTATTCATGAATATGAAAATTAGGATCTGGTCATATCTTATTGTGCACTTTAGTTTAGATACTGATAATATTATATTCCTTGCTTTTTCTTCCTTAGGGGCTACCACAACTTCTGTTATGCAGAGTGGGATTTTTAAAGGAAGTGCTTCTTCATCCTGCTCTTAATAATCGAGATGAGAAAGTAATAGGTGGCATTGCATGTTTGATGTCAGAGATTGGTCAGGCTGTAAGTATCTCAATTAAACTAACAATGACTATTCTTTCCACATATTCGTATCCTTCTTGTCGGAGGTTATACTATTACGTTTCAGGAGAATGATTTTTTTGTTAAAAACAATTCTTTGGGCTTTTATACACTAGGCGCCATCACTAATTGTACAAGCAAATCCTGAAGCACTTGCACTGGCAGATTCACTCTTGAGGTAAGAATTGAACACTTGAGTAGATATTAAGATACATCAGACTAAAACTAAATTGTTACCAAGTATAGTTTAACAAGGTACTCTGCACCCAGAAGGGTTTGTCATCCGGTAAGGCTTAGGAGCATAACTGGAGTTGAAGGCTCCTCTTCTGTGGTGTTTAGAGCATCTCCAATGGCATCAGCTAAAAAAGATTGGCTAAATTACATAAAATATTGATTATGTAAAATTTGTCGAACCTGTAAGACATTGTGTTCCGAGGGTATTGGCTATATTTTAAAAATGGTATGTTATTAATATTTCAAGTTGTTATTAATGGAATATATAATTTTAATATAGAAATAAGTGATGTGGCAATTCACTACAGGTCTCTAGAGGTTCGACAAATATAGCCAACATCAAGAGATTATCTATAATTATAGACAAGGGTTTTGTCCCATTGGAGTGCAAATTTTTTTACACATTCTTTATAATTCTTATTTATGGTAATTAATTTTAAATTTTACCTAAGGGGTCTCCCCCATTGGAGATGCTCTTAGTGTTTGGATATAGCATTTTGTGCCTGCTTATTCCTCTCCGTGCTTGTATTGTCTAGAAATGCATTGCATTTGTTTTGCCGATCATCTTCCCTTCGGATTCTCAACAATAAAAAATGATCAGATCAGTTGCTAACAGTTAAACGTGTTGTTCTTCCTGTAAAGATCTTGTCTTGTCTAGTATTGGTATCTGCCCCCCTGGCCAGTTAAATTGTAGGTCCTCTCATGATGATAGTCTTTGTTTCACCTCTGATCCCCATTTTTTAACTTATCAACTGGATCTGCTATAGGTGCAAAAAGGCTATAGACACGTGAAGTTTGTCCACGAAGTGGTGTCTGTTGTGCAAGTCTCTCTAAGAGACTCTTCCAAATAGCTTTTGATTATTCTATATCTGTCCTAACTTTTATTGGATGATGCATTCCGTAAAGAAGTTTTCACAGCATTTGGGCCTAAAACTTTGATTGTTCAATTGTATTAGTTGTGTGGCATTTCCAAGTGAAGACTGGTATATAGCGGATTCCACTTTGCCATTCTGGTATGATTTTCCTTCTCATGTCATGCTATCTATATTTCCTCAGAATTGAGATGGGCTTTTAATTGAATGTTTCATGGATTCTAAAAGTGCAAAGTTAAGAATTTGAGTTACAATAGGAAAATATTTATCTGAAGATCTCTCTCTCTCCCCCCCCCCCTCTCTCTCTCTCCCCCCCCCCTCTCTCTCTCTCTCAACACACACACATCCAGGTAATATTGGGCTTGAGAGAAAGTGCTAAAACATTTTAGGGCCACTTTAATATATACATTTTTGGTGTGCAATTATTAGACTAATAGAGTGGAACCACCAAGTTGGGGAGGTTATCTTTTTTTATGAAGGATGTAATATAAGAAGAGATTGATTATGGAATAACATATCAGTGATGCGCAGTAGATAATAGGTGCGCTCCTAAGAAACATTTCTTCACACACACACACACACATATTTTTATATGTATAATACATGTACAGAGAAACGGCGATATATATATATGCATTTATCATTTATTTTCAGTGAGTTGATACTTGGGAACGAAAAATAGCATTTTTTTTACATTGGAGTAAACATAGGATGGTTTTATAAAGCAACGTTGATGGTACTTTTCTAGTTACCTTTTTGAGTAAGATTTTTCCAGGAGAAAATATAACTTTTATCATTATGGTTTTATTTATAGAAAATAAATAAGATTTGCTAATGGTTTGAATACAAATTTAAATATTAACTTCAGCCAATGTGTCAAACTATGTATATCTTTGTCTCTGGCTGTGTTTGTAGCTATACCTCGAGCGTTTATGCGGATTTAAGTATCAACAGGTGTAGATTTTAACATGCTAAAATGATAGGT
Source organism: Kitagawia praeruptora (assembly GCA_037693485.1). Lineage (NCBI taxonomy): Eukaryota > Viridiplantae > Streptophyta > Magnoliopsida > Apiales > Apiaceae > Kitagawia > Kitagawia praeruptora. The sequence goes on from CM075354.1 coordinate 77,123,504, forward strand.
GTTCTTTTGATAATTGTGTAGGTAGGTTTTTAACTTCAAAATTGGTCTTAATTTACTACAGGAGCAGTATTGCGAGCAGTATACTTGAGCTAGATTTGCATAGTGAAAAAAGAAAAAGTGTTGAAGATGTGTTTTTCTCTATATTCGCAGCATTATTTGATGCTCTTCTTTTGCGTGCTCAGGTTATTGCTATCATAACTTTCTAATTTCTTTCTCATTCATCATTATGATTAATAAATATTACAATCATGTAAATTATTAGTCATTTTTTTCCATTTTAGTCGTCTATTATGTTGCTGTATATGATCGCTGTACCTTTTTTTTATTACATACTTTGATACTTTGTGTGTATCAACCACAAGTACCTTGAACTTTTTAACTTTGAAATTGGTGCCTGTGTACAGGGCGAAGGGACATTAACCTGAGAGGGTGCCAGACCCTTAACTTCCAGGGGCATGTAGTTTATATGCATTAGAATTCATGCAACTCATAACTGAGTTGGTATAAGAGGCTTGATGAGATCGGAAGGATGCGGGTTAAAATTTAGTCTTAACTGTTTTTTCTGAAATACCTTTAAAATACTTAGATATATTCCATATATGTTGTATCTCATTGCACCAACTTGGGATGACTCAAGTGCAGAGTGAACTTTTGTCTTTGAAAGGCAAGGGTTCAGTTCCCTTTCCTCTTAACATGTTATTTTTGGCACCCCTTACCAGCAAAACCGCCTCTGCCACTGCTTTTGTAAAACTATTTCATATTATAAAGCCGAGCTGGAAGGGGCAATGTCATTAATTTTAACTTAATTTGATAACCAAAAGTAAAAAAACTACAATTTGAATGAGTATCTCCATGCTGTAATAAGTTCATATTATTAGTGATCTATAAATTGTTGCCAGTTTTATATTTAGGATCGGTCCAAGGTATATAATTATGCATTTAACTGTTTTTTCATAAGAATATTGTGTGTGCACCTTTCCTGGTGTTTATTGGTAGTGTGTGCATTGTTTTCTAGTTCTGTATAAAACTACTTTGATCAAGGCAATGCTGATGCAAAATTTCAGAAAATGTAGCAGTACATGAATGATATAAAAATTTGACCTGATTAACTGTTACACGATGTATTTTGCTTTAGAAACAGTTCATGATAAATGATTGTACACATATTGACATATACACTGTCTTCTCAGGTGGACGATTCCACTGTGGATGATGCTGGCAAAACAGTAGACCTTCCTGATGGCCTTTTGCAATTTAGGTCGAATTTAGTTGAAGTATTGGTGGATATATGTCAGCTTCTAAAATCTGCTCCATTTATACAGAAGGTTCTTAATTAAGATCATCATGCTCTATTGAAATTGGTCACTGGTTTTGGTTCGACTCAACTGGGGATTTGTTTTTTAATCTTGGACAAGTTAACACCTACATGTCTATGTATATCAAAGGGAGTCAACTCTATACTGAAACATGATAATTTGTTTATAAATGTAGGGTCTTTTTCAGAAGGACAAAGCGATATTGAAATGCTTACTTTAAATATTTAAAACATATGTTGCTTGTTGTAATTTCTATTTTAATTTTTGGGGAGTGTGTGAGTGTCTGACTATAGGCCAATTCAATGAAAAACCAATAATATCATAGTATTGTACTTTTCTTTACTCGCAATATTGGTCCGAAATTAATATTGTGATAATTTCTTTTATGCTTTTTGATTGTACCAATTCTATTTCAGATATTTTTTGGTAGTTGGGTGTCTTCAAATTTGCATATTCCATGGAAGGAGGTTGAAAGCAAATTGTTTGTTCTCAATGCGGTTAGTGCAGCTAACTAGTGTATTCATATTCTATTTTGCATACTCCACCTTAATATTTCTCATGTAATCATTTTGGTTTGGTTTTGGAGGCTAGATTATTCTATCGTTGAAACTTTGTTAGAAGTTAATAAACTACGGCTTCCACATTTATGGTGTATACCACTAGATTTAAACTCTGACTTTAAATTAAACTCAGATTTGTAAATGGTGAACTTTCTCTTCTTTTTTCCTTTTTCTTACAACTTCGGTTTGTACAAATCTCATGTTTTAGGTTGCTGAAGTAGTACTGAAAGAAATGCAAACTGTTGATCTTTCTGTTGTTACCCACTTGATGACAATCCTAACCAGTAGGAATTCTGATGAACTCAAGGGCTTTATGTGCATTGTATGTCATCTGATCTCCTATTGGTACTTATTAATTACTATGTTACCGATTTTTCTGTTGAAATTCAAGATTTATCTGGTCCGTAGATGTACACGGTACCTCTTTAATATCTGAATGCTTATTTGTTCTAGGTATATAGATCGCTTGCTGATGTTGTTGGTTCGTATTCCAGATGGTTCACTGCTTTCCAAACTAATGTTAGATCATTACTGTAAGAATCCTCTTCTTTAACATTTCTATTGAATAAGTATCATAATCAGGCTGGTATAATATGTCAAACGATGCCTATGTTATACCGAGATTAAAACATGGTAATATATATGCAATACTATATAAATAAAGAAAAACTTAACTTTGTGCCTTATACTTCGGACACGATATTCATCTATTTGCACTGTCAGATTATTTTTTGCTACAGGAATTTCAATATCAATGTGTTCAAATGCTTGTGCCTTGGCATTGCGCAAGTTTTGTGAAGAAGCAACAATCGTCATGTTTGAACCTTCAGACCTGGAAATTTTGATCTGGATAGGAGAGGTTTGTTACTTTCCTTGGCAATCTCTTTAGGCGTAAGTAGTTAAAGATTAATCTGTGTGGTTCCCAAACATACTACATTTTTGTTGTTCAACATCTTAAAACATGAGGATCTCTAGACGGATAATATGCAAATATTTCAGAATATTTGTTTTTCAGCTAAATATGACCAACTAATCCAGTTAAAATGCTTTTTTCTTGTTTTACTTGATAACTTTTTTTGTTTATAGGGATTAGAGAAGAGTCATATGTCTCAAGAAGATGATGAAGAAATATTTAATGCCATTGCCATGGTACTTGCCTCCGTTCCTAATAAGGAGCTAAAGAACAATTTGTTGGTCAGATTGCTTTCTCCCAGTTTTGAAGCTCTTGCGAAACTTGTATGGTCTCCTTACTCACATTTGTTGGTGTACTAGATAACCAAATATATGCTTTTACATATTAGCTCATATATGATCTACTTTTTTCACTTGCCACCTTAATTAGCTAAAAGCTTTGAGTTTGGTCTATTATGTATCTTCTATTTTAGACTGCAAAAGATTATGAGGATTCCTTCAGGAGGGATCAAAGTATAAATACTCAAGAAATTAACTCAGCGACAAGAGGATTGTACAGGTACTTTCTTTGTATTGATTGCTGCAGTGACGTAAGTAGTCATACTGTCATAGTCTGTAAAAGCTTTCTTCTGGTATTGTACAACAGATTTGTTCATATATAATGGCGAGTGGTACTAAGCTTAGTGAAAGGTATTAACACTATTTAAATGGGCTAAATGATAAGCTCTATTTTTTACTTGCATCTTATTCGATTTCACCAGAAGAAGAGTAGTAAAAGCTTTCATTCTATAATGATGACAATACATATTTTTGCTTGTGTGCCAAAATGTGTATTATAGAATGTATTCATATAGCTCATATTTATGTATTGTCATCATTATTTATAACTATTTGATTATAATTAAATACTTTTGGCAAATACTCCATATAACTATAAAATTTTATTATATAAAAGGGAAAAGGACCTACCGCTCAGAGCAGGTTCTGGAAAGGTCAAGATGTACGCAGCCTTACCCCTCTACCTAAGAGAGTAGAAAGACTGTTTCTGGAAATTGATCCTTGACAAACCGCATAAGGAGTTCAACCCATGACCATTTGGTCACGAGTTGGGCACCTAACCACTGGGCCAACTCAACTTATTCCATGTTTTAACCATTGGGAATAATATATTTTAAATAGTAGGATTCTGAGATCTTTTCGCATTGACCGTATATATGTGTGGAATACTGGAAAATGCAATAACAATTAAGCAATCTTTTTTCTCAAGACACACACATATGTAAGCATGCATTAGATGTTGAACATACACATATGTAAGCATGCATTAGAGGTTGAACATATACATGTATATGTATTCTTGAAAATTTATATAGCTAGTGCAATATTGCCATACAGACACATATTGCTGTGGCGTCCTGGCTCTGTAACAATGAGTCTTTTAGTGAAGATTTTTGTTTTTCTTTCTTTTCTCTTAATAAGTTTTAGAAAGACTTATTTGGTTGCATGACGACTCTCATCTGCATAAAAAGCAATGTCCTTGTATAAGTAAATAACTGTGCCTTTTAGTTATCTTGTTTTTTGGTTTCAGAATGGGAACTGTATTTAACCAACTTGCATCACCGGGTCTTGTCGGTTGTGCTTTAGATGATTCCATCCTCATACTTCTGGGTGTGTTCTGGCCTATGATTGAGAAACTTTTTTGCTCAGAACACATGGATGACACCAATATAACCACGGCAGCTTGCAGGGCTCTTTCACAAGCAATTCATTCCTCAAGTATTCATTTCTTTAGTTTTACATTCTTCCATTTAAATTATACTGTTTGATAGATGGAGGTCTAACCATGTGTGACCTTTTAGTCAAAAAGTATATATCAAGTTTTGGTGTTATTCAATTTGCAGGCCTACATTTTGTGTCACTTTTGCCAAAAGTATTGGATTGTCTATCCACAAAGTTCGTGTCATCGAGAAGTCACGAATGCTACATCAGAACAGGTTAGTCTTTTTCGTAAGATAATGAGCTTGTGAGCAAAGTTATTGGAAGACACTTTTAATCTTTTAAATTTCTCATAGAGATGAAAAGTCACGAGTGCTTTCTTACTGGTAGATTGCCTTGAAATATATATGTAAATATATGCCAATAACCGGAATCCAAGTCCAACCCTTACCCCCCAAAATTTTCATCTGGAAAAATACACTCATCTTTGTTCACAATGTTACTAAAACCTGACGGACATACATATTTTGCAAAATAATTAGAACTCTACCTGATCAAGTTTAAAAATTTGAAACTTGGGTATCTAAAGTCTTTAGAAAGGTAATGCATTTAATTCTAAAGAATATTGGATCATAATATACTATATAATGAATAATGATGTGGCCCTCTACATCACTACGACAACTAATTATAAAGATTTTCCCTTAAAGTTAAGTTGAAACTGAATTTAGGACCCTAATGAATATGCCGAACTCTGTCCTTGTTCTTAAGAAATGTCCAAAATTCACTTTTAACTTATAGCTAATGCATTTGTGTGTGTTTTCTATATAATGTCAAACAGAGGACGTCAATATGGCAGGTTACAGTATATTGTTCGTTAAAGTTTCTGAACTTAATTTAACAGTGTATCTTGTGCAATATTTAGTATGACCATGTGTTGACTTTAGTACTCTTTTTCTAGCTGCTGTTGCAATTGAAGTGTTTGGTGGTAAAGAGGAATTTGGACCTCTTTTTATTAGTACTTTTGAAAGATTTACATATGCGACATCAGTAATGGCTCTTAATTCTTCATATGTTTGTGACCAAGAGCCTGATCTAGTGGAAGCTTACACCAATTTTGCATCAATATTGATTCGCAGCTCTCCGAAGGTCAAATCACCTATCTCCTTCTCCCTTCTCTCTCTGTATATATTAATATAAGTTACATACACGCATAGGTTCAAGTGTTTTTATATTAGTATGCTATCAAGTCAATTATAGAACTGGATTAACTTGTTAGCTGCTGAATTGTTTCAGGATGTGTTAGCTTCTTCTGGGGCTGTTCTTGAAATGTCATTCCAGAAAGCAGCTATATGCTGTACTGCCATGCACCGTGGAGCAGCACTGTCAGCAATGTCGTATATGTCGTGTGAGTACGGAAATTAAATCGTATGTTTTTCATCTGTATACAACAGTCAGCCATATATACATAGAGTGTGGCTTTAGCCAGGAAACTAAAGGAACCTATTAAGAAGAATTTTTCTAGCTATTTACACAATGTTTTATAAACTTTCGTTTTGATTAAGGATTTTTTCTCACATATCTTAAGCAATTATGTAATGTAAGGTGAATTGCAAACGTCTAATTTCTTAAAAATCAAAAGCTGGAAAACAGTTTCCTCTAAATTTAGTTTTCTCTGGATCTCTTGTATCTGTATATATAAGTGATGCCTTAAATTTTTTCCCCTTGATATTTTTTTGAGCTTCTAGGTTTCTTAGAGATTGGTCTGACTTCTTTATTGGAATCTATGAATCGTATCTCTGAGGGATCATTTGAAGCTATGACTATTCAGGTCATATCTCATAGCGGAGAGGGGCTTGTATCAAGTGTAGTGTATGCTTTACTCGGTGTTTCTGCAATGTCGAGGGTAAGTGAAAGTTCTTGTCTTTGTTAGAAAATATAAGGAAAACATCAAGAGCTATAATGTTTTGCATTTGGTTGGTAGTAGAACAAAAAAAATCTTAATTTGATCAATATATTAGTGGATACTTAATAACCTGTTAAATTGAATGCAAGCTCTCGCATCAGGACAAAATTTTTGACTACCACGTTGCTTGTGGTTAATATTGTATTTGAAATAGCTTTCTGTTAAGGACCTGGATTCTGTCTACTAGTTACAAATTTTTGATTTCATGATGTAACGAAAATAATTACCTATTCACGCCTAGAACCGGTAAAAAACCCACAATTACAGCACTAAATTCTAACTTTTATTGTATTTCCTTGCCATTGATTTACTATATAATTGTTTTGCTTTTTCTTCGTGTTTTGCTTTTTCTTCGTTCATATAGCTCCTTTTAATTGCTAGACATTTTCCTATTATTCTTGTAGGTTCACAAATCGGCGACAATATTGCAACAGTTGGCTGCAATATGCAGTTTGATTGAAAGATCGACGTGGAAGGCTGTACTTTGTTGGGAGTCCTTGCATGGCTGGCTATATTCTGCGGTCAGTCTCTCTTCCAACAGGGGCGGCTCCCTGATAATTTCTGCATTTATAAAAATGAAGTTGATTAACTATGAAACACCATAAAATGATTTGCATTGGAGTATTATTTCTATTCTATTTAATATTTTAATATGTTACAAATATTGTTACAAATTACTGTTAGGATTATTATAATATTGTTATCTTTGTTACTCCGTATTATTTAGACAAGAAAAGATAACAATTAGTCGAATACTAAAGCTAAGTAGTAGAACCCTTTCTCACTTCTAGGCTCTAGTCGGACAACCGGTTTGTATTAATTGAACACACTTTTATACATGTTTTTTCATTGTTCATACATCTAGTTGTCCAAAATGGCCTATTTGTTCCACTGATGTATTCCTATTGTGCCGATTGAACTAAAAGTTGTGCATGCATCTGAGTTGAGCTCTTTTCTTTCTTTCTTTTTTTTTTTTCATGCTTTCATCGGCTTGAGATAGTCAACTGTTCTGTCTATAGCAGGTGCAGACTTTGCCACCTGAGTATTTAAGGCAGGGGGAAGCAGATTCATTGGTGCCTATATGGTTGAAGGCCCTTGCTTCTGCTGGTTCAGATTATCTTGATAACATAAATTGTAATGGAAGAAAAAATGAGTGTGCACATATGCAAGGAAAAGGGGGGAGAGTTTTAAAGCGACTAATTCGAGAATTTGCTGATAATCATCGAAGTGTTCCCAATCTGATTTAATCAACTAACATGGCAAGGCTAACTAAAGTTGTCATCTACTTCAAGGGCTTGTGACAATAGTCGCCACAATGTTCAATAGATTCTGGTTAGTCATTATCGGAGGTGATGTACCTGAAGTTAAGATACTGCTGCAGCTTTTAGGCCAAAATCTTGGCTGATCAGCACCCGGTGAACTTCGGTTGCAGATTAATGGTATATTTTGACGCCCCATCTAACCTCGGGGGTACCTTTGCAAGCAAATGTCCCCTAATTAACATGAAAATGAACCTGTAACTTATTGATCTTGGAGGCAGTACAGCAACCCCAAATCTCAGACCTACAGGATTTTGTATAGATGATTTGTATTTTTGTCTGTGCAGGTCTCTTGTCTTTTTTAGTAAACATTTAAGAGGGTTCAAATACCCCGCGAACTATACAACATAAGGAAAATAAAACAGAGATTCTGAGATGAAAGTGAGATTGTACTGTTACTTATGTAAGTAGTTAGTGCTGTTTATTTTTTTTTTTAATTTCAAATTTTCAGTAGTTGATTTTTACACTAGGATCTTTGTGAATAGTGAAGCGACACAAGAAGCTTTGTATAGCACTTAGTTTCAGTTAGATGATTTGGAGTTGGATCCTGTTTTCCCTGGTACAAGGAGAAAGTTTGTTTGGGACAGTTTAGGGCAATTGCGCCTAAGTGGTCAGAATAGAAAATGAATGGCTATGATGAAGGAATTAATTATAAAACCATCTGAAGTGGTTTAGCTAGCTAGTTTTATGTTTGACCTGTAGATGTATGCACATAATAGTATTTCAGAAGGAAACTGGAAACATTAGGGCAAATGAAGGGGCAAGTCATAACTAATTTAAAAGCAATTTATTCCAATAACTGATTGTTTAACGTTGGCCTGTAAAACTTTATGTCGTTAAATTGTTTTCGATTTTGAGTTTTGGTCCTTGAAGAAAAAATACGGTACTAGACTTCGGACTTCTATGAATTTTGCTTTCTCGTCAAGTTTAGGTATTGGCAATTTGGCATGTAAAAGTTCCGTGATCTTCCTTAAAGAAGATTTGGTATTTTTCTTCCAACCGAATTATTACTAATACTTAGAGGTAAGATATCGCTCCTGTGATAAGTGAATTTAAGTTAAATGAATAAATTTGAATAGAGTCAAGTTAAATTAAAACTTTAAATTTGAATTGAGTATGACATATTTAAATTCAATTTTGCAAAAATCAAGTTGATTAGAAAATTATTTTTCATTACAAGTATTTTCCAAAAAGTAATTAGCAATTTTAACTTTTTATGTTTTTGAATTTTAACACTTATTGATGTAGTCTTAAACTACATTTCTATTTGACATTAAAATTTTAGATTTGAGACTCAATTCACACGTTTTCGACCAAATTCGTGTTTATGTTTAAATTATAACAATCTCACAATTTTCGAAAAAAATACAATTTAACTAAATATTTAGTTCTTTTATCTAAAAAAACAAATGTAAATATTTTAGAAACAACTAGCCATTAGATTATTAGCCAATCTATTTATTACTTCAAAATTTTAATAAAGATGATTTTTTCTTAAAAATTTCTTTTAAGACCTAAAATCAGAAATCAATTTTCTACATGTAGTGTATTAGGAGAAAATGACTATTTTACCTATTTTTTGCTATGTCTTACTACTCATTCTCGGATTTCAGGTCCAAATTACCTACCAATAACGCCAACCACAGCAACGTCTCTCTATATAATACGTAAAATACACTTCACCTAAAAGGCTAAAACATACACAGTTACACACAAAGTGTTGTGCAATAAAAACTAGGATTCGTGCGTAATTAATGCTGGGTTGTTGTTATGCTATAATTACGCAAGCACACGTAGTCACAAGTAATACAATTAAAGTTCGTTCCACAGAGATCTGGTTAAGTTTTACTTAGAAAATATGCCTATACAACAATGTATGGTTTTAATTAACTGCTAAGAAGAATAACAAATTTGAATTGATTATCTAAATTAAACTAAGATGCAAATTATAAATCTTAAAACTAACTAATTGACAAGAATTAAAATCGAATTACTTATATGAGAATAAACATGGAATCCTAGTTTCATTATCTACTTCACTTAGAGTAGCAACCTTTAATCAATACATGCGATGGTTTTGATAACTGATCGAATAACACGGAACAAGTAAAAGTTATCTCTCGGTATACTAGTACCAATCTATGCATACATCCACAAAAGAGATAGAAGATGAATAGGCACTTATTATGTTTAGACCCTATATCTCTATAGAATTTGAAAACATAAAGGTTGAAGCACAAGTTATCCACTTAGATCACATAGGGTAGCATAATATCTCTATTGATGCCACAAATCATGATGTTAAAACACCAACCTATCCTATGCTAGCATGGCAAGTTCTAAATCTCAAGATCCACTCTCGTTTAGCAAAAGATTAACAAATTAGATGTTCGCGACGCACCTAAATTCAATATGCACAACCATACAAGGATATCAAGAATTCACCACACATAAATCTTTAAGGCATGCAAACTACTAAGCTACATAGATAAATCCACTAGGATCCCACGATAACGATTAGCTTATAATTGAACCGTTCATCGCCATGGGATTTGATGAAAACATGATAATTAACAAGATATAAAAGAAAGAAGTAATAATATTAATAAAGCGAAGAGTTGAGAAAGCAAATCTATGATTCAACGTGTACAAAAGATGAAGTAGATCTAGATCCTTGCTTGTCACCGAGCTTGAATCCTTCTCTCTTACAAAAACTAAGCTATAATATGTAATGTATGTAGTGATGTGTTTACAAGGGTTTAGATGTGTTTATATGGGCTCTGGACACCTTGCCCAACAAGAAAATACATCTAGAATTCGATTTAAGAGTCAGAAATCACGTAGAAAACAATTTCAGCTCGAAAAGGGAAATTCTGGAAATTCTCCCCGCACCCCCGCAGCGCAGGGGCGCCAACCGCGCCTAGTGCGCCAGACCATTCTGCTGAAAACGGCACTGGAGCGCCAATGGGGCTCTCAGCACGGCTCCGATCTGTGAAAATTGATTTTTTCTTCAATTTTTCAGCTTTTCTTCCCATTCCTTTTGCATGAGCTTCCGTCTTTCATCCTTAATGACTTGTATACTTCTTGATAGTTGACATTAGCCTCCATTCTTCATTCCATATCATAAATCAACTCCAAAACGACGGAAACTACACCCTTAATCGACATTTCTTCAACCCTGCACAATTAAGCAAAACACATCAAAACTACAACAAACTTGAGGCCAAAGCAATCAATTTAAGCCGACATGGAACGCTCCAAGTAAATATAAAATCCACTTATCACACCCCCAAACTTAAACCGATGCTTGTCCTCAAGCATAAACAACTACTACTAACTATCTAACTAGTACCACTTCCGTAGGTGATCACGGTTGCATTTGGCATATGCAACAAGCCCTTTAAACCCCTAGACAGCCCTAGTGGACGAGTAAGGTCTCGTGAGGGCCTATAGTGAATGTACCCACAAAATCCATCTAATCTAATGCAATGTAATGCATGAATGCAACTAATATGAATATGCAAGATCCCCTTCAAACTCACCAAAACCAACTAACAAGCAAATATCTCAAAGAATGCAACAAATCCAAGCAGAGCTCGACTAAGTCCCCGTATACTAACAGTACATGAATAGAAACGTGCGTGTGTGCAATGCTCTTCAGAAATACTCCCAAAACTAGGTCAAAAATCATACATGCTTTCCCTCAAGACAATCACAGGTTTATAAACAAAATAGACTGTAGACACTCCATAACCTAGGAACACCTCCACCCTTATTCAAGGTAGACAGAAACTCATGCTTTATTACTATAACACATAATACTATATACAATACACATGCTTATTTAACCGTGCAATGAATGAGACCCCAAAAGGCTTATACAATAATACCCATGTAGCGAGTGTTAGGTCAGCAATCCCAAACCACAAGGGCTTTAGGTTACTAGGACTAAGTCCCCTCAGACTTAATTACTCGAGTATTAAAGAGCTCACTCTGGTTAATTTTGCATAAAAACAAATAACTTATTGACTCTTTTTTTTTAATGCAATCTGGAATGAGCCTTTCTCATTTCCAACACTAGACTACTCATATAAATATGAGCCGACTACTAGCCATTTGACGCCTAGCCATTATTGACAATTATTAACAACTAGCATGAATTTCCTGGTTTCCCCAAACTTAGACTTTAATGTTCCTACGCTATAAAGGGAATAACGAAAATTCTAAATATAAACAAGTGATTAAATCTCAAAACATCCAACAGGCATGACCCTAACCTAGCCCAAAAGCACCCCAATGAGACTGTGTAATTAATGTTGTTCCCGTAACATGCCAGTCAATTCCATAGAAACTATAAATCAGCCCTCTACTCATCATCATCACACCCAAATCAACATCCACCTATCAATCAGAATCAGCTCATCCTAAAGGATCATGAAATATGCATGCCATGAAAACGCAACTAATATGAACTCACATGGTAAATAAAAAAAAAACAGAATGTCCTATATGAAACAAACGTAAATAATACGAACATAACAATCATGCATGAACTATCACTACTATGCAAACATGATATCCTATATGAACACATAATACAACAATACATACAACTACTAATCCCCCAAATCACCCCCAAACTTAAAATATTCAATGTCCTCATTGAATGGAAGTAAATACAAGGGATAGTAGAAACATACCTACTCGTCCTCGCTCTCGTCGTCCTCGTCATCCCCGTCATCCTCGTTAGATGAATCAGGTGGAGGATACGGAGTCCGAGCTCCAAAGATAGGCCACTGAACAGCAGTATTCGGTGACTTAAACTTTGCATCCAAAGCTATACCCATATCCTCAGAATACTAGCGACTACTAACATGCATAGCATCCATCCGTCTAGTCATTCACCGAAAATAGGTATCAAAAACCGACATATCCACCGTACGCCGCGAAGGACCTGCCCTAGTAACTCCCAGTGCCCTAGGAACATGTGGCGGAGCGCCCGCTCCCTGACCACCAGCACCATTAACAACAAATCCTAGACCCCGAGGATGAGGAGTGCCGCTCGGCCACTCCTTCAACCGGTCAATAATAGCATCGTTAATAGAAGACATAGGTTTATGCACCGGCTCACCTTCGTACCATTTTACTTTCGAAGCATCACACAAGTACGCGATGATAGAAGCATAAGGAATACTAGCCTGCGAATTACTTCCCAAATACCGAAGAATAGTTTGATTAATAAGATATCCAAGATCAACATATTCACCTCTGAGAATGCCCCATAGCAGAATAGCTCTATCAACAGTAACATCGGACACATGGGATGATGGAAGGATATTAGAACTTATGAATAGAAACCAAGTCCGTGCGAACCTAGTCAATGCCTTAGCCGGAAAAGTTCTCTTCTCAGTGGTACCCGACCTACACTTCCACTCCGTACCCGGAATACATAGCTCACCAATGATAGCCTCAAGATCAACGTCATCCCTAGTCTTTTTCCCCCAATCCGCATCACCCCTAGGTTTAGGCGGCTGCCTAATCAAAGTACGAATTGCACAAGGTGAGTAATCCAAATTCTGGCCCCTAACAACAGTGGAGTTATTCCTTGCTATCGAAGCATTAACATAGAACTCCCTAACCACATTCAACGGGGCATCATTAGCAAACTCACAAAATAAAGTCCAACCCTGTTCACTAATCATAGCCACCATCTCCGCATTATTACGTGGCACAAGCCTCCTTTCTTGAATAACCCCCACCTTAGAAACTAACCGACCATACTCCGCTTTGGCATCCTCATTCACAAACTTTTCCAATTCATCTCCCACAATAGCATTCTCATCCGATGATGGACTAGTACTACTACTACTACTACCCACTAATCGTTGTCTCTTAGGAGCCATAACAACAATTATCAAGCAAAGAACCACAATCTCCAAACAATTCACCAAACAAAAGAACCCCCAAATTACAAACTCCAAGAACCCTAGCTTGCAAAATTCACAAATTCAAATAAAAGATGAGATAGAATATTACCCAATTGAATCAAAGAGGTGAAATTGCTAAATTAATCCCCAAAATTTCGAATTTGAGTCCCCCTTGCACTTTGAATGGATGAAAGTTGAGAAATCTTGGGTTATATAGATGGATTTGTGTATGTATAGGTGAGGTGGGTGTATATATATAGATAGTGGTGTATGTATATTAGAGATGGAAAAGGAATTGGGGATTGAATTAGATGTAGGATAGAATTTAGAGGGGTTAGGGTTTTGAATTGAAATTGATTTAGAATAGGAATTGTGTGTATAATGGGAATAGATATGAATTTTGGGGGTTTTTGTAACAACAAAAAAAAAATTGGCTGGGCAGATGTGGGCAGCGCTGGAAGCGCGGATGGTGCCGGTTGCGCGTTTGTTTGCAGCGTGACACAGCGTCGGGGGCGTGACTGGCGCTGAAGGCGCGTTCTCATTCTGCGTTACTCGCGCACTGGAGCGCAGCTGGCGCCTCTGGCGCGGCTGCTTGCTGAACTATTTTTGTATTTTTTTTACTTTAAAGAAATATACAACATTGCTTGGGTTGCCTCCCAAGAAGCGCTCTTTTAATGTCAATAGCTTGACATTCTTCGAAAAATCATGAACAAGATAAAACCGCGGCGACCTTCTCGCGGTTCACCCTTCCTCCATAATACTGCTTAAGTCTCTGACCATTCACTTTAAAAGCATCATCAATAGAACCCCTATATATCTCCACCGCTCCATGTGGAAATACCGACTTAACTGTAAAAGGGCCCGACCATTTTGACTTGAGCTTGCCCGGAAAAAGTTCAAGGCGAGAATTGTAAAGCAAAACCTGTTGGCCCGGCACAAACGACTTGTGCACCAACTTCCTATCATGCCACCTCTTAACCTTCTCCTTGTACATTTTCGCATTCTCATAAGCTTGCTCACAAAATTCCTCAAGTTCATTTAACTGAAGTAGACGCTTCTCACCCGCGACCGTGATATCCAAATTTAACTTCTTCAACGCCCAATAGGCCTTGTGCTCTAGCTCGGCCGGCAAATGACATGCCTTACCAAATACCAACTGATAAGGAGACATACCTAGAGGAGTCTTGTAAGCAGTTCTATATGCCCAAACCGCTTCGTCTAACTTCAACGACCAATTCTTACGAGATGGATTCACCACTTTCTCAAGAATTCTTTTGATTTCACGATTCGAAACCTCCGCTTGACCATTAGTTTGGGGATGATAAGCAGTGGCAACACGATGCGTCACATTATACCTAGCCATCATAGCAATAAACTGACGATTACAAAAGTGTGTCCCCTCATCACTAATTATAGCTCGTGGAGTTCCAAAATGCATGAAAATCTGCTTGTGAAGAAAATTCAGCACCACCTTAGCATCATTGGTCGGTAAAGCCTTCTCCTCGACCCATTTAGACACATAATCCACAGCCAAGAGAATGTACTGATTATTGCAAGAAGAAATAAACGGACCCATAAAATCAATTCCCCACACATCAAAAATCTCAACTTCAAGAATAATATTAAGTGGCATCTCATTCTTCCTAGAGATATTACCAACCCTTTGGCATCGATCACAGCTCATCACGAACCTATAAGAATCCTTAAACAGAGTCGGCCAATAGAATCCCGCTTGAAGTACTTTCTGAGCTGTTTTATCACCACCATAATGACCTCCATATGTGGTAGAATGACAATCATGCAAAATACTCTCTGTCTCACTATAAGGAATGCACCTCCTTAAAATCTTATCTACACCAAGCTTGAACAGGAATGGCTCGTCCCAATGGTACCACTTCACATCATGTAAAAACTTCTTCTTTTGAGCATAATAAAAGTCCGGAGGGATGATATTACTCACAAGATAGTTCACATAATCTGAACACCATGGCTCCTCACCTTGCACCACAAAAAGTTGCTCATCTGGAAAAGATTCGTTAATAAGAGAATTGTCATGTGAATCCTTACCGTGGTCTTCTAAACGTGATAGATGATCAGCCACCTGATTTTCTGTGCCCTTCCTATCCTTAATCTCCAAGTCAAATTCTTGCAATAACAATACCCAACGAATCAAACTAGGCTTTGAATCCTTCTTTGACATGAGATATCGAATAGCAGCATGATCCGTATACACAATAACCTTCGTACCAAGCAAATAAGATCTGAATTTCTCGAAAGCATAGACAACAGCTAGCAACTCCTTCTCCGTTGTGGTGTAGTTAAGCTGAGCATCATTAAGGGTTTTACTAGCATAGTAAACCACATGAAATATTTTATCCTTCCTTTGCCCAAGCACAGCTCCAACAGCATAGTCACTAGCATCACACATAAGCTCAAACGGTTCCTCCCAATTAGGTGCGGTAATGACAGGTGTAGTAGTCAACGTCTTCTTTAAAAGCTCAAAAGCTGCAAGGCACTCATCATCAAATTTAAAAGGAACATCCTTTTCCAACAAGTTGCACAAAGGTTTAGAAATTTTCGAGAAGTCTTGAATGAATCGCCTATAGAATCCCGCATGACCAAGAAAACTGCGAATTCCTTTAACAGAGATAGGTGGAGGAAGATTTGCGATTGTCTCCACCTTAGCCCTATCCACTTCAAGCCCCTTACTAGATACCTTGTGCCCAAGAATAATTCCCTCTTGCACCATAAAGTGACACTTCTCCCAATTAAGCACCAAGTTAGTCTCCACACAACGCTTCAATACCAAACCAAGATTATGTAAGCACTCGTCATATGAAGTACCAAAAACTGAGAAGTCATCCATAAAAACCTCCACATTCGTGCCAATCATGTCTGAGAAAATAGCAATCATGCACCTTTGAAAAGTGGCAGGAGCACCACAAAGTCCAAAAGATACTCGTCGAAAAGCAAAAGTGCCAAAAGGACATGTGAATGTGGTCTTCTCTTGATCTTCCGGAGCAATGCAAATCTGATTATAACCAGAATAACCATCAAGCAAACAATAATACTCGTGTCCTGCCAATCTGTCCAACATCTGATCAATGAATGGAAGAGGGAAGTGATCTTTTCTCGTGGCCTTGTTGAGCTTCCGATAGTCCATGCAAACTCTCCACCCTGTGACTATTCGAGTAGGGATGAGCTCATTCTTCTCATTAGCAACAACTGTCATGCCTCCTTTCTTTGGCACACATTGAACCAGGCTCACCCAAGAACTGTCTGAGATAGGATAGATAATACCAGCATCTAACCAATTTAGAATTTCCTTCTTCACCACCTCTTTCATAATAGGATTTAGTCTTCTCTGATGTTCAACAGTAGGCAAAAGCTTTTCTTCCGCACTAGGAAAAATTCTCTAGCAGAATTTTGTGCATGCAATAAGAAGGGCTGATCCCCTTTATATCTGCTATGGTCCAACCAATTGATGACTTGAACTCCCTCAAAATTCGCAAAAGCTTTTCTTCCGCACTAGCTGACAAATTAGAAGCAATAATAACAGGTAATGTAGATGCATCACCAAGAAAAGCATACCTCAAGTGCTCAGGAAGTGGTTTGAGTTCAAGTGTAGGCGCTTCCTCAACAGATGGTTTAAGACGCCCCTCCGAATTTTTCAGCTCCGCTAACCCAAGAGATTCAAAAGGCATGTCAACTCTCCTTCTCCACGGAGCTGAATTCAACTGTTGTAACTGCTCGGCTATATCATCCTCTTCAAAATCAGAATCACCCACTAAAACTTTTTCCAAAGAATCAGACTTTAACAACTGCTCAAGCTCCATAGTAACTGCAGAATCAACCAAATCCACCTTCAAGCATTCTTCTTCATCTGTAGGAAATTTCATTGCATTGAATACGTTAAAAGTGACATTCTGATCTTGCACCCTCATGGTGAGTTCCCCTTTCTGCACATCAATCAAAGTCTTTCCTGTAGCCAAGAACGGTCTTCCCAAGATTATGGGAATCTTCTTATCTTCTTCAAAATCCAAGATCACAAAATCAGCAGGAAATATGAGTTTATCAACTTTCACCAAAACGTCCTCCACTATGCCTCTAGGATATGTGATAGATCGATCAGCCAACTGCAAAGAGATGTTAGTTGGCTTTGGTTCTGGTAGACCTAGTTGCATGTAGACTGACAAGGGCATGAGATTGATGCTAGCTCCCAAATCACACAAACACTTGCTAAAAGAAAGATTTCCAATAGTACACGGGATGGTGAAACTTCCCGGATCTTTAAGTTTAGGTGGCAACTTCTATTGCAGAACGACACTACACACTTCCGTTAGAGCAACAGTCTCTAATTCATCTAGCTTCAATTTACGAGAAAGAATACCCTTCATGAACTTGGCATAGCTCGGCATCTATTCAAGAGCTTCCGCAAAAGGAATGTTAATCTGCAACTTCTTAAACACCTCTAAGAACTTAGCAAACTTCTTATCCAAATTCTGCTTGTGGAGTCTTCTAGGATATGGAGGAGGAGGATAGATCTGAGTAGTCTGCTCCACAGAAGCTTTAACAGGTTCTTTGCTCTTCTCTACTTCACTATCTAGCTCATCAGCTACTAATTCAGATTTCTCAATGTTAGGCACCGCAGATTTCTCAACTTGCTGATTCTGCACTTCTTCATCTTCTTTAGAGGCTGATTTAGGATCTGATGTCACCTTTCCCGATCTCAGAGTCACAACTTTCACCTGTTCTTTGTTGTTCCTCCTACCTGGATTAGTCTCTGTATCACTAGGAAGAGTTCCTTGTGGCATACTAAATAAAGCACTTAAAATCTGTCCCAGCTGGCTCTCAAAGATCTTTTGAGAAGCTTGCAGATTCTTCACCATCATCCTCAAATCATCCATCTCTGATTTTTCATTAGAAGTTTGCCCCGCATAAGCCTGGGGCTGTTGCTGCTGAAATCCCGGAGGTTGATATGCTGCCCTTGAAGCATAAGGCTGTTGATAGCCTTGATTGAATGGCTTTGCTTGCTGATAAGGTTGTTGTGCACTTTGATTGTTGCTCCAGCTGAAGTTAGGATGATTCCTGTTACTAGGATGATAAGTAGCTGGAACTGGTGCAGTAGGTCTCTGAAAATTACTCACGAACTGTGCTGACTCAGAAGAGATAGCACACTGATTCGTCTCATGTGCGCCCGCACATAACTCACAAACACTAGACACATGTTGTACTCCATAATTTGCTAGAGAATCCACCTTCATAGTCAAAGCCTTCAACTGAGCTGTAATAGCTGAAGCTGTATCCACTTCGAACATACCTGCTACCTTGCCTTGTGAAAGCCTCTGGGTTGGATTCTGATATTCATTAGCAGCTATCGTCTCAATTAGTTCATAAGCTTCATCATAGCTCTTAGCCCATAGAGCTCCTCCTGATGCTGCATCTAGCATAGGTCTAGATTGTGCTCCCAACCCATTATAGAAACTATTGATCACCATCCAGTTAGGAATGCCATGATGTAGACACCTACGAAGCATCTCCTTGTATCGTTCCCAAGCCTCACACAGAGATTCTCTAGATTGCTGCTGAAACTGAGCTAGCTGGTTCCTCAATGCTGCAGTCTTTGCCATAGGGAAGAATTTAGTAAGGAATTTCTGAGTAAGATCCTCCCATGTAGTAATGGAACTAGGTGGCAAAGAGTGTAACCAGCCCTTAGCCTTATCCTTCAGAGAGAATGGGAAAAGTCTCAACTTGATAGCATCCTCCGAAACACCATTGAACTTGAAAGTATCACAGACCTCGATAAAGTCCCGAATATGCATGTTAGGATCCTCCGTAGGAGCACCCCCAAACTGAACCGAATTCTGTAGCATCTGAATAGTGCCCGGCTTGATCTCGAAGTTATTAGCCGTGATGGCCGGCCTAATAATACTCGACTGGATATCATTGATCTTTGGCTGAGAATACTCCTTCAAAGCCTTAGCTGCTGCTACATCTGCCATTGCTACTATAGTTTCAGATTCCTCTTCCTTATCCTCTTTATTCTTTACAAGATCGTCTTCCGCCAGTTCTTCCAAACGAGCTTGTAAGCGTGTTCGCATATAAACTTAATTACCTGAAACACCACGAAACAAATAAACTAAGTAAGAAATCCAAGTCAGTGAATGCTAACGACCACTATTGACAAACACATAAACTAAAATAAAACACCGATGATCCCCGGCAGCGGCGCCAAAAACTTGTTATGCTATAATTACGCAAGCGCACGTAGTCACAAGTAATACAATTGAAGTTCGTTCCACAGAGATCTGGTTAAGTTTTACTTAGAAAATATGCCTATGCAACAATGTATGGTTTTAATTAACTGCTAAGAAGAATAACAAATTTGAATTGATTATCTAAATTAAACTAAGATGCAAATTATAAATCTTAAAACTAACTAATTGACAAGAATTAAAATCGAATTACTTATATGAGAATAAACATGGAATCCTAGTTTCATTATGTACTTCACTTAGAGTAGCAGCCTTTAATCAATACATGCGATGGTTTTGATAATTGATCGAATAACATGGAACAAGTAAAAGTTACCACTCGGTATACTAGTACCAATCTATGCATACATCCACAAAAGAGATCGAAGATGAATAGGCACCTATTATGTTTAGACCCTATATCTCTATAGAATTTGAAAACATAAAGGTTGAAGCACAAGTTATCCACTTAGATCACACAGGGTAGCATAATATCTCGATTGATGCCACAGATCATGATGTTAAAACACCAACCTATCCTATGCTAGCATGGCAAGTTCTAAATCTCAAGATCCACTCTCGTTTAGCAAAAGATTAACAAATTAGATGTTCGCGACGCACCTAAATTCAATAAGCACAACCATACAAGGATATCAAGAATTCACCACACATAAATCTTTAAGGCTTGCAAACTACTAAGCTACATAGATAAATCCACTAGGATCCCACGATAACGATTAGCTCATAATTGAACCGTTCATCGCCATGGGATTTGATGAAAACATGATAATTAACAAGATATAAAAGAAAGAAGTAATAATATTAATAAAGCGAAGAGTTGAGAAAGCAAATCTATGATTCAACGTGTACAAAAGATGAAGTAGATCTAGATCCTTGCTTGTCACTGAGCTTGAATCCTTCTCTCTTACAAAAACTAAGCTATAATATGTAATGTATGTAGTGATGTGTTTACAAGGGTTTAGATGTGTTTATATAGGCTCTGGACACCTTGCCCAACAAGAAAATACATCTAGAATTCGATTTAAGAGTCAGAAATCACGTAGAAAACAATTTCAGCTCGAAAAGGGCAATTCTGGAAATTCTCCCCGCACCCCCGCAGCGCAGGGGCGCCAACCGCGCCTAGTGCGCCATACCATTCTGCTGAAAACGGCGCTGGAGCGCCAATGGGGCTCTCAGCACGGCTCCGATCTGTGAAAATTGATTTTTTCTTCAATTTTTCATCTTTTCTTCCAATTCCTTTTGCATGAGCTTCCGTCTTTTATCCTTAATGACTTGTATACTTCTTGATAGTTGACATTAGCCTCCATTCTTCATTCCATATCATAAATCAACTCCAAAACGACGGAAACTACCCTTAATCGACATTTCTTCAACCCTGCACAATTAAACAAAACACATCAAAACTACAACAAACTTGAGGCCAAAGCAATCAATTTAAGCCGACATGGAACGCTCCAAGTGAATATAAATCCACTTATCAGTTGTTGAGCTTCGAGCTTTAATGGCTATTTCCGTGTTTCGAGACTGATCGGTCCTCATAGAGTGCCTACGTATCTAGTTATTGAGAATCAAGCCAAGACGTAGTTCTGAGAATGAGGGGTCAGACCCTTTATATAGGCTGAGAAGCCTTAGAATTATGGTAGGATTTGGATACTTGGTGGGCAAGCCACCGCCTTGAGGAAGGTTCTAGACTCCTTCCTTATAGGAGTCTGTTTCCATGTTGAAGTAGGTGTCTTGGAGGCTAAGTCAGGTTGGGGTAATATCCTTATTTGATTCTTATTGCTGAGCTATTTATTACCCATAATATTAATTACAAAATTAATATTAAAAACAGGGTTTGGACCTTGTTGGTGGGCCCCACATTTGGACCATGCTAGGTCTAATTAATGCCACATTAAATGTGTCTTTAGGGCTTACTTTTAGCCCATATCATTTGCCCCCCAACTTCTAGGAAAACTGATCAGGTTTTCCTTGAAGTTTTAACGGCCTTTTTCGAGATTCGGGTCAGGGTTCATCTTTATACACTAGTGTTTCACGAGTATTGTCTTGATGTAAAGCGTGGAGCGACCGACGCGTTTACGACAATGTTAATTCGATGCTAATCGGCATTAATCAGCCTTAACGACGTTTAAACGGCGCTGAACGGCATAAAACAGCGCTAAACGGCACTAGACGGTGCTAAACGGCACTAGACGGTGCTAAACGACACTAAACGACGCTAAACGGAACTAAACGGCACTAAACGATGTTTGACGACACTAATCAGTGCTAATCAGCTTTAAACGACGTTTAAACAACGTTAAACGACGTTAAACAACATTAAACGGTACCTTAGGGGCTCTTTGGGTAGCTACTCAGCTGACAGCTGCTCGGCTGAGGGCTCCCTTAGACCTAAAACCAATCGAGGTTGGCTGACGCCTCCCCTACACCATGGTCGGCTGACGCCTCCCCCGGACCATGGTCAGCTAATGGTGGTTGGCTAACGATGGTTGGTCGTCCTTAGTTGGCTCAGGATTGAAAATCAGTTTTGGTACGTTGATATTAAAACCTCAAGGCTGAACTACTAATTTGGTCATTCGTGACTTTTGTTTTGACTTGAAGTTTCAACCTTTGGATCTCGATTGGAGGTTCATGACGCCCTCAAGTTTGGCCTTCATAGCTAATCTTGGCCTTCATGGCTAATCTTGGACTTCATGGCTAATATCTCGTGTTTCTCATCCTAGGATTCGAGGTTGAGGTTCACATGTTCAACGTTGGTGTTCTGGATCAAAGACCTAGGATCCTAAGTTGATTTTTCAATTTCCAATCTGAGGTATCAACCTTTCTTATTAGCTTGTTTGTTAATCCTTGGTCTTAAGGTTATCATCAACCCTTGACTCTCATCCTTGTGATGAAGTTCTTTAGTTCTTGCCTCCTCCTTGTTTCTCATGGAGGAGGTCTTCCTTCTCGATTGATCGTTCAGGTAGTTCACTTGCTCCTTGGCGCTTGACCTCAGGCATGGTGTGCCTTTGCTAGTTCTCAACCCTTTAGCTTGATTCTAGGTTTCCAACCTTCTTCTTATGCTCATATAACCTTGCTTAGGTTTCAACTTGACTGACGACTCTTGATTCGAGTCCTTAAACTCAAACGACAAGCTCGATTGGAGGCAGACATGCTTATTGGCCATCAAGGCTTAAATTTTCTGTCGGGATTTGAAATTCAAGATTTTAAGCATGGAATGACAAAGGACCTCTTATCTTAACACTCTCACTAACAATTTATGTGCCTTCAAGGCATTATCAGGGAGCCAACCAGTCTCAAGATGAGCTTTGAGAGGGTCTATCCTTTAGCTTGCATCAACTGGTGCTACCAATTTCGAATCGATGGTGTCTTCAGGACCTGGAAGTAAAAACTCCCCACATAATTCTCTATCTCAGAAGAGGCAAACTTGGATAGGGCATCGGCCTTAACATTCCCTTCTCTCGGAATGTGCTCCTTAGCTTACATCATACTGAGTCATAAGAGCCTTCACAACTCTCAAATACTTTATCATAGTTTCATCCTTAGCTACAAATTCACCATTCACTTGCGAGACTACTAGTCTTGAATCTCCAAAAACTTTGAGGTTCTTGACCCTCAGTATTCTGGCCAAGCCCAATCCCGCTATCAAGGCTTCATATTCAGCTTCATTGTTGGTAGTAGGAAAGTCCAACTTCAAAGCATACTCAACTGTGAACCCATCGGGGCTTTGCAAAACCAAACCTGCACCACTAGATTTTGTTTTTGATGCTCCATCAAAATAAAGCACCCAATACTCCTTCAGATCATGTACAAGTTCTTCTTTCTCAGGGGTAATCACTATCTCTTGCCCCCCGACTTCTTGGTTGTTAATGGTACATTCAACCACGAAGTCAGCCAATGCCTGAGCCTTGATGGCTGTCCGAGGCTTATACTTGATGTCAAATTCTCCAAGCTCTATGGCCCACTTGATTAGCCTTCCACTGGCCTTCGGGCTGTGCAATATGTTCCTCAACTGTTGGTTCGTCAGGACCTCAATTTTGTGCGCCTGGAAGTACGGTCGTAACTTCCTCGAGGCTGTTATCAATGCCAAAGCAAACTTCTCGATGGGAGAGTAATTCAACTCAGCCCCATGCAACACCTTGCTCACGTAATAAATAGGTTTTTAAACCTTACTCTCTTCTCGAATGAGAACAACACTCAATGCCTGTTCAGTTACCGCCAGATATAGGTAAAGAGTCTCTCCGGGAATAGGTTTAGCCAGCAACGGGGCTTCAGCCATGTACTTCTTCAGCTGTTCAAAGGCCTCTTGGCTCTCAGGAGTCCACTCAAAATTTTTCACCTTCTTCAGTGCTTGAAAGAAAGGCAAGCACTTGTCACCAGATTTGGAGATAAATCTCCCCAGGGCTGCAACTCGGCCTGTTAACTTCCGTACATCTCGTATAGAGCGGGGTGGTTCCATGTCCAGAATCGCTTTGATCTTGTCAGGGTTGGCCTCTATGCCTCTTTTTGAAACCATCAGACCCAAAAACTTTCCTGATCCAACGCCGAAAGCACACTTGGTTGGATTCAACATCATCTTGTGGTGTCTCAGCACTTCAAATGCCTCTCTGAGGTGCTTAATGTGGTCTGCCTTGAAAAGGCTCTTGACTAACATGTCATCAACATAGACCTCCATGGTTTTTCCAATCAGATAGGCGAATATCTTATTCACCAGTCGTTGGTAAGTAGCGCCTGCATTCTTTAGACCAAAAGCCATAACAAGATAGCAGAAAACACCAAAGTCAGTTATGAAAGATACCTTTGGGATGTCATCCTTGTGCATCTTAATCTGATTGTAGCCGCTGAACCCGTCCATGAAGCTCAACATCTCATGTCCAGCTGTGGCATCTATCAACATGTCTATCATTGGTAGGGGAAAACAATCATTCGGACATGCATCATTCAAATCGGTTAAGTCTATACACATCCTCCATTTCCCATTCGCCTTCTTGACCATCACTGGGTTAGCTAACCATTCAGGGAACTGAATCTCTTCAATAAACCCAGCCTCCAAAAGCTTGTCAACTTCTTGCTTAATGGCCTCTTGCCTTTCAGGAGTAAAGTTCATCTTCTTCTACTTTATTGTCTTTCGTTTGGGATCGACATTCAATTTGTGAGTTATGAGTTGGGGATCAATCCCTGGCATATCAGCTGCTGTCCAAGCAAACACATCACTGTTATCTTGTAAGAATGTTGTCAACTTGCACTTTAAGGGGTTCCTTCAATTGGCTTTCGGGCTATGCAATATGTTTCTTCAACGGGTGGTCCATCAAGACTTCAACGTTTGTCTTGGTTCCATCTTTGTTTCTTGTTTTTCTTGATTCTAGGTCAAGGATTCAAGGTTGATTCCTCGATTTAGATTTCAAATAAGACAATCATGTGGGCTTCTTTCCTTTTAAACTCTTTAAGACGAGAGTTTGCTTGAACTTCTAGATCCTTGTTTAAGGTTCTCTATTGGTCTTCTACCTTAGATTCTCCATCCAAGTCTTTTTTGAAAACATTGAAGAGTGGCTAGTCCTTAGCCTCCACAGCCTTGCATGGCTTTGATTGCCACATGTCTTTTATCCCGGGTCCTTCAAGGACTTTAAACACTTATTTGGTTGTGTTGTAACCTAACTCTCGACCCTTCAGGGTTTTATTTGCGTTTGTTTGTTTCCGTTCGTGTATTCTTTTATTTTCGGTACTTGGTCATCTTTGACTTACACACATCAGGTGCTTGGCACATAAATAGAATCATAGAACGAAAAGCAAACTTGCATTAATAACTTAAATGGTTCAACCCTTACATAGAGTACTATTGTCCTACTCGGAGTGACATGATCTGCATGGTTTCATCGAACCTTATTTCTACTTCTACTAGATAAATATGAAGTTAAGTCCAACTTTGCAAGACTAGGCCTGCATGGCTTGATTTTGTTTTTGATGCTCCATCAAAATAGAGCACTCACCACTCCTTCTGATCTCCTCATTCTTATTCTGAAGTTCTTTTCCTTCTTGGGGTACTATCTCCTACCCCCCGACTTCTTGGTTGTCAATGGTACATTCAACCACGAAGTCAGTTGACGCCTTAGCCTTAATGGCTGTCCGAGGCTTATGTGTGATGTCCTCTGCTGGCCTTTCTTAGTGTTCCTTATCATTGCGGACATCCATGTCTTCAATCGGAAGGACCTGCCCCCGACTCCATCAGGCCTTAACGCGGCTACATAGCAGCTCCTAGCCATTTTCTGGTCACCCTTTTGTTCTCCTACACCATTCCTAGTTGGAAACTTGATCTTCATGTGATAGGTTGAGGCCACAGCCTTAAAAGCGTGAAGTCCAGTCCTCCCGAGGATGGCATTGTAGGTGGAAGATGCTTTGATAATCAAAAAGTTCAGCATCTGTGTGGCCTCTATTGGCTTCTATCCGATCATGATGGGCAACTGAATAGTTCCCTCAACTTTAGACTCTACTCCGTTGAATCCGTATATAGGCATGCTAGATGGGGTCAACTAAGAGTCATTGTATCCTATCTTCATGAATGTATCATAAAATAAGATATCCAAAAAAGCTCCATTGTCTACCAAGACTCGCTTCACCTCTGAATTTCCAATCACGGGAGTTATGACCAGCGGGTCGTCATGGGGGAATTTCACCCCTTCAAGGTCTGAATCATCAAATCCGATTGTTACTTCAGTTTTTGCACTTTTAGGCGTTTCTCCAACAACGTGCATCACTTCTCTAGCATAAGTCTTTCAAGAATTCTTTGTTGTCCCGGCCGCGGTCGGGCCTTCTCAAATCATGTTGATAACTGGCCCTCGGGGCTGTCGATTGCGATCTCGATCATCGTCGCTCCTATCATACTCTCTTCTCTGATTTCCATAAATCATGTTGAAGAGATTCAGGGAACTGAATCTCTTCAATAAACCCAGCCTCCAAAAGCTTGTCAACTTCTTGCTTAATGGCCTCTTGCCTTTCAGGAGTAAAGTTCCTCTTCTTCTGCTTTATTGTCTTTCGTTTGGGATCGACATTCAATTTGTGAGTTATGAGTTGGGGATCAATCCTTGGCATATTAGCTGCTGTCCAAGGAAACACATCACTGTTATCTTGTAAGAATGTTGTCAACTTGCCCTTTAAGGGGTTCCTTCAATTGGCTTTCGGGCTATGCAATATGTTTCTTCAACGGGTGGTCCATCAAGACTTCAACGTTTGTCTTGGTTCTATCTTTGTTTCTTGTTTTTCTTGATTCTAGGTCAAGGATTCAAGGTTGATTCCTCGATTTAGATTTCAAATAAGACAATCATGTGGGCTTCTTGCCTTTTAAACTCTTTAAGATGAGAGTTTGCTTGAACTTCTAGATCCTTGTTTAAGGTTCTCTATTGGTCTTCTACATTAGATTCTCCATCCAAGTATTTTTTGAAAACATTGAAGAGTGGCTAGTCCTTAGCCTCCACAGCCTTGCATGGCTTTGATTGCCACATGTCTTTTATCCCGGGTCCTTCAAGGACTTTAAACACTTATTTGGTTGTGTTGTAACCTAACTCTCGACCCTTCAGGGTTTTATTTGCGTTGTTTGTTTCCGTTCGTGTATTCTTTTATTTTCGGTACTTGGTCATCTTTGATTTACACACATCAGGTGCTTGGCACATAAATAGAATCATAGAACGAAAAGCAAACTTGCATTAATAACTTAAATGGGTTCAACCCTTACATAGAGTACTATTGTCCTACTCGGAGTGACATGATCTGCATGGTTTCATCGAACCTTATTTCTACTTCTACTAGATAAATATGAAGTTAAGTCCAACTTTGCAAGACTAGGCCTGCATGGCTTGATTTTGTTTTTGATGCTCCATCAAAATAGAGCACTCACCACTCCTTCTGATCTCCTCATTCTTATTCTGAAGTTCTTTTCCTTCTTGGGGTACTATCTCCTACCCCCCGACTTCTTGGTTGTCAATGGTACATTCAACCACGAAGTCAGTTGACGCCTTAGCCTTAATGGCTGTCCGAGGCTTATGTGTGATGTCCTCTGCTGGCCTTTCTTAGTGTTCCTTATCATTGCGGACATCCATGTCTTCAATCGGAAGGACCTGCCCCCCGACTCCATCAGGCCTTAACGCGGCTACATAGCAGCTCCTAGCCATTTTCTGGTCACCCTTTTGTTCTCCTACACCATTCCTGGTTGGAAACTTGATCTTCATGTGATAGGTTGAGACCACAGCCTTAGAAGCGTGAAGTCCAGTCCTCCCGAGGATGGCATTATAGGTGGAAGATGCTTTGATTATCAAAAAGTTCAGCATCTGTGTGGCCTCTATTCGCTTCTATCCGATCGTGATGGGCAACTGAATAGTTCCCTCAACTTTAGACTCTACTCCGTTGAATCCGTATATAGGCATGCTAGATGGGGTCAACTAAGAGTCATTGTATCCTATCTTCATGAATGTATCATAAAATAAGATATCCAAAAAAGCTCCATTGTCTACCAAGACTCGCTTCACCTCTGAATTTCCAATCACGGGAGTTATGACCAGCGGGTCGTCATGGGGGAATTTCACCCCTTCAAGGTCTGAATCATCAAATTCGATTGTTACTTCAGTTTTTGCACTTTTAGGCGTTTCTCCAACAACGTGCATCACTTCTCTAGCATAAGTCTTTCGAGAATTCTTTATTGTCCCGGCCACGGTCGGGCCTTCTCAAATCATGTTGATAACTGGCCCTCGGGGCTGTCGATTGCGATCTCGATCATCGTCGCTCCTATCATACTCTCTTCTCTGATTTCCATGATTTTCACCCTTAGTGAAGTGGCTTAGTTTCCCTCTATGGATCAAGAACTCGATTTCATCTTTGAGTTGCTTGCAATCATCGGTGCCATGTCCCATATCCTTGTGGAACCTGCAGTATTGCTCCTTGTTTCTCTTTGAGGGGTCACCCCTGAGTGGCTTCGGTCATCGGAAGTCCTTATCCTTCTCAATCTCTAACAAGATCTGACTCCTAGGAGCATTCAATCTTGCATAGTCAGAAAATATCGGTCCCAGATTCTTCTTAGGTGGAGAGTTAGAGTCCTTGCTAGTTCGGGGATATTTGTCACTCGCATCGTACTCTTGATATTGCTTTCCCTTCTTTGAGTCATTGGTACCCTTTCCATTACCTACCGTGGCCTCTTTCTTCATGTTATCCTCATCTTTAATATACTTATCAGCCATTCGTTGGAGCTCAGCCATATTCTCAGGGGGATGCTTCGCCAATGATCTTTTAAAGAAGAGATCAGTGGTTCCGTGTTCCAGGGCTACCATGGCCACTTTATTCTCCAAATCAGTGATATTCAATGTCTCTTTAGTGAATCGCTTGAGGTAATCCCTCAAATTTTCGTTCTTTCCTTGCACCACATACATAAGGGATGCAGAGCTTTTTTCATAAACTCTCCCGCTAATGAATTGGCTAACAAAAGCAGCGCTCAACTCCTTAAAGGAGCCAATCGAATTCGTAGGTAACCGGCTATAGCATCTTTGAGCCATGCCTGACAGGGTTTGAGGGAACGCCCTACACTTTAAGGAATCACTTGCAGGTTGCAGCAGCAGTGCGTTTGAGAACGTCCTAACATGATTTGCGGGATCACCCGTTCCATCATAAGCCTTGATTGTCGGCATCTTGAACTTCTTTGAAATTCGAGCATTCATCATCTCCTCAGTAAACGGGGGTGTGGGATCATCAGGATCCCCAAGTGGCATCAGATCTTTGAGGTTACCCCTGGGGGTTTCCACCCTTGTTATTCTTCCAGTTGGGGCATCATCCCTTTTCTGTCTCCTTGAAGACCTCTCCAAGTTTATAATGGGAATCCTCCATGTGGTTGGGGGAGGTTGATTTTGATTCAATCTAGCTTGTTCCCTTGCCATATCTTCCTTCAACTTTAAGATCTCGGCCTCATGAGCCTTGATGCTCTCAGCAATTTTTAAAGGGGGCCCATCATGGATGGTTTGAGTCCTCCTTCGAGGTTTTCTACTAGCACGTCGCCTCCTCGGGGCTTCATCGCGATCATCATCATCATCGGATGACGAATCATCAGTATAGGGGCCAGAGTAATCGTCATACTCTCGATCTCGGATCTGTAAGGCATGACCGCTTGGTCCAGCACATTGAGTAGGAGGGTAGTTAGGCAGCCCGTACATCGGTTTGGTATTCATGGGGAGTACAATGGTGGAGGTCTGAACTCCTAAGGGTGGTGGACGACTGGTCAAAGGAGATACCACCATCTGAAGAGGGTTAGTCTCTTGACTTGGGTGGACGACCACATGTAATGTTCTCTCAGCATGGGGATTCGTCCCTGAAGGTTGAGAAACTTGAGGTTGGGTGATCGCCCCTGTTGTTGGGGGCACATGTTCAGTGACAAGCGGAGCAGAGCTAAGGGGTACGACATTGGTAGTAACTGGTACTGTTCTTCGTGTGTTCACCATGGTTGATGTTGTATTCCCACAGACGGCGCCAAATGTTGTGGAATAAAAACTAGGATTCGTGCGTAATTAATGCTGGGGTTGTTGAGCTTCGAGCTTTAATGGTTGTTTCCGTGTTTCGAGACTGATCGGTCCTCACAGAGTGCCTACGTATCTAGTTATTGAGAATCAAGTCAAGACGTAGTTTTGAGAATGAGGGGTCAGGCCCTTTATATAGGCTGAGAAACCTTAGAATTATGGTAGGATTTGGATACTTGGTGGGCAAGCCACCGCCTTGAGGAAGGTTCTAGACTCCTTCCTTATAGGAGTCTGTTTCCATGTTGAAGCAGGTGTCTTGGAGGCTAAGTCAGGTAGGAGTAATATCCTTATTTGACTCTTATTGCTGAGCTGTTTATTACCCATAATATTAATTACGAAATTAATATTAAAAACAGGGTTTGGACTTTGTTGGTGGGCCCCACATTTGGACCATGCTAGGTCTAATTAATGCCACATTAAATGTGTTTTTAGGGCTTACTTTTAGTCCATATCACAAAGCCAACTTATTTTATTAAATTCCTTTTGAAAATCTAATCGACTAATTCTATGTAATTGACATAGTGGCGACATGCTGCATCAGATTAGAGGGTAAGTAGTTGATGTTGGTGTCATGTGAGGCTGCCTAAGTTTACTCACACAATTATTAGTATTGATTTATTTATTCATCCTATGTTCTTCACTTTATATATACCATGATATTATTCTGAAAGACAATTATAGATGTAGAAGAAGAGACAATCAACAGAGACAACAATAGCGTATCTCCATGATACGCGGGTGTGTAAGGCGTGCATGTGTAACATGCTGGGGGTTGCAGCGTATCTTGTGATTGATACTACATCTTATGCAGTAACATGTCTTTGGCTAATATTCCTGTGAAGTAAAGTGTCTTTTAATACGTGGCTGAATAAAGAGTATCTATGTATTACGCTGCTCACAAGAGCGTATATGATAATATGATTGTGATTGACTTTATATTAAAAGAGTGGTTGATTAATGAATGAATAATTATGAAATTTAATTTAAAATATATAATAGTATATCATGATTAATTTCAAATTAAAATTGTGATTTTTCTAGTAATTATTATTTTATTTAAAAAATATGTATTTATGAATATGTTTAATAAAATCAATATTGTATTTAAATTTGTTTATATGAATTTATTAATTATTTTATTAACAAATTGTGAATAAATATATTTTTGAACCTTTCAAAAAATCGAGTTTTCGAAAATTTGGATTTTATCCAAACTATTTAAAATTTGTTCAAATCCGATTTTGTAGTGTTGGCTTATATGCATTTATTAATTAATTTTATTAACAAATTATGAATAAATATATATTTTTGAGCTTATAAAAAAAATCAAAATTTTAAAGGTATGGATTTTATCCAAATTATGTAAAATCTGAATTCAATTCCGATTTTTTTCCAGATTTTTAGTTAAGTTAGATTATAAGTATTTAATATCGATTATAGTTGTACAATATATATTATAAAAATCAATTTATAATGTATGATAATATGATTATAACTGGCTTTATATTAAAATATTGGTTGATTAATGAATGATTAATTATGAAATTTAATTTAAAATATATAGTGGTATATCGTGATTGATTTCAAATTAAAATTGTGATTTTCTAATAAATACTTTTTAATTTAAAAATAGGTATTTATGGATATGTTTAATAAAATCATTATTGTATTTAAAGTAGAAGTGTTAATTAACCATGGTTAAAGAGATAGGGTGAGATTGTAAATAAGGAAAGATCTAAATTTTAGGAATTAGCTCTGATTGGTCCTAAAATAATTCCTCGATTCTTATTGGTTAACTAATGTATGGTAGACTCAGGTATTTATTTATAATAAAGGATATCAAATAAAAACATTTATAATTATTTTATTATTTAAAAATATCTGTCTAACTACAATAATTATTGCATTTGGAATTGTAAACCCAGCAGATTGCAACCGTATTTTTGAAGTGGTTTGTTCGTGATTAGGCGATGTTTTGAGAAAAAGTAAAAGAAATGAGAAAGTATATATACTATGTAGTATGTACTATGTAGGCATGATTATAAAAATCGGTAATCGGTATAAATCGGTTGAGTTATCGATTTAAAATTAATTGGGTAATCGAGGATTAATCGGTAAGATTAATCGGATATTTTAATAATATTTAATATATTAATCTAATTTACAATTAAACATATCATTTTAAATAAATTCATAGAATTAATCGAATTTCAAAAATCGAATCAATTGACTGTAAAATTAATCGGGAATTAATAGATTAAATCGGTGATTTTTAGAACTATTGAGTAAAAGGCTCCTCCAATCAATCATATAAATGTATATCACTTATTCGGCGACTCCAATGGCGATGATGTCTTCGTCTCTCACCAATCTCCGTCAATTGGCGCCGTCAACATCACCGTCGTCTACAACAACTAGGCTTCCTTCAAAGTTTCCATCGCACCTCCACTTCTCCCCCGCCAAACCTCTTGTTTCGTCTCACACCCAAAGACTCCAACATCGATGCCTATCTGGTTCGTTATATTCATCTCTCTCTCTCTCTCTCTCTCTCTCTCTCTCTCTCTTCCATACTTATCTGGTTCGTTATATATATAAATTAATATCTCCATCTCTCTCTCTCTCTCATTTCTTTTTA
Source organism: Kitagawia praeruptora (assembly GCA_037693485.1). Classification (NCBI taxonomy): domain Eukaryota; kingdom Viridiplantae; phylum Streptophyta; class Magnoliopsida; order Apiales; family Apiaceae; genus Kitagawia; species Kitagawia praeruptora. Next base: position 77,156,674 of record CM075354.1, read on the forward strand.
CCACTAGAATATGGATCGTCAAAGTTTGACTCTGTATTATTAAGTTAAAATTAAGGTCTTGATTGGAGGAGATTTTGTATAGAATTCACAATATTTGGATATCGGTGTCGTGTCTCTTGATTCAACTTTTGATTAAACAAAAAATAACATTAAAGTCCTAACAAAGTAAAGTTTAATAAACAGAGTCATGGTTTAATGGAGTGGTGTGAATTATTGTTTATGTTGTTTTATAATTGTGGGGGACATTGTCACAACTAAATTTGAGCTACTCATGTTATTGTATATTGCAACATAAACTTAATTTGGAAAACAATCATGTAACTCTAGGCGGAACTACTATTTCTTTCAATAATCTTCTTATACTGCAATCTTTTTTTTTCTTCTAATTCTGTTTGGTTATGCAAATGGATGTTAGGATAATTATTGATGTTTATTCTTTTTTGTGCATTACTCTGAGAATGTGCAGCGTTAACTCCAGAGCTAAAGACCACTTTGGATAAAGTTGTTACATCCGAGAAGGTTGTTCTTTTCATGAAGGGAACTAAGGACTTCCCTCAATGTGGATTCTCAAACAATGTTGTGCAGATACTCAAGTCTTTGAATGCACCTTTTGAAACTATAAACATTCTAGAGAACGAACTTTTACGTCAGGGATTGAAGGAATATTCCAGCTGGCCAACATTTCCTCAGCTGTACATTGACGGGGAATTCTTCGGGGGATGCGACATCGTCATAGGTAAGTGTTATGTTTCTGATCTTTATGTCATTGCTCCATATATTTTTACAGCCTCACCCAGGAATATTAAATTCACTGTTGTTTTTATAGTTTGTCTAAAATTCTGTTGCCTCAAATCTCAATGTTCTTGACCTTTAGCATTAAAGTTCTTAAAAGTTTACCTTTTGTCAAATGATCTGCCCCGTTTAAAAATACTGCTATGAGTGCTATGTGTTAAATGTCAGAGGACAATAAAGTTTAACTTTCTGCAGCATGATACATCAATAAAGTAAATGGACGCGGGCTACATTGTATACAAAATTTTGTCCATTTCTCATGTCGCTTAGTTGTGTATACATGCAATTCTGCCTTTTAATCATATATTAGTAAGATTACAGAAAATCTTTCGGCCTACCTTAAAGAGGCCAAGCTCAATGACTTGGTTTGCAGTAGATTATCAACTGAGATCGAAGTACTTGCCAAATAATTTTAGTTACCCTCCGAACCATGGGATCACAAACGGTATTATAACACTCTGGTATCTAATTTTAAATCTTTCCTCCTCTTGCACAAAATGTCAACATTTAAACTTAGTAATGGTATTCAAGAGTCACATTTGCTAAATAAAGAAGTATTTATCCGAGCACCCCTCAAATATTTTTTTTGTCCAACTGGCAATTAGGATTCTGTATTAGCTACAGATAGGTAACTGTCTTTATTCAGTCACCATTCAAATTAATTAACTACTATAGTACCTGTCCTATTTAGTTCTGAATTTGCAACATGGCTTGAAGCTTATACATCTCTATGTACGTAGAAAGATGTTATGTACCTGAACTGTACCTTGTCTTGTATTTGCAATACTCAACTTCTGAAAAGAGCCATTTCGTATACTTCAGTCTATTTTCATTGAACTCCACAAGGATTTTTGTTAATATTAATAACAATGAATGTTTAACTCTTTTTTGACCACCAAAACCCTTTAGGTGGCTAGCACCTACAAGCTACAAATTGAAATGCTCAACTTCCAACTAGCTCCCACTTTTTGTGCTTTCGTCTGTTTTCATTCAATTCCAAGAGGGGTTTTGTTATATTATCCACAATGAATGTTTTACTCTTTCTTGACCATCCAAACATGAAATAACCTGTTCTCACAAGCTTAGTAAACAGTAAGAACCAGCCATTAATTCGGTTTAAAGATGCAACTGCTTTTGACCCTTGGACATATTCTCCTCTGGATATGTAGCTAGGTATAAATTTCTTTCTTTTCCTAATATTTAAGTTTATAAGCTGGCCAATATTTCCTTAGCAGTTACATATACAGTAAGATATGCATATATGTGTAATGGACTGGCCCAATTTAAAGGAGCTAATAATCTTTAATAGAAGCAGGCCCAAGATAGGCCCAAGAAGAATTAGAAGGTGGAGACTAAAAGAGGGGAAGAAGGGAAACAAGGGGTATCGATTATGAATATTGTGTAAACGTTGTCTAGTTTGGGAGAGTACGGGCCTCTCGAATGTCCGATATCCTTGTGTAATTCAGTTCCGGTTAGTCAGTTCATAACAAATTGGTATCAGAGCGCATCGATCTAATGGGTCTACTGGGTGTGAATCAACAGTCCTTAATCGAGCGGTTGGAAGCTTGTTTTGATCAATTCTGTGAACAGCAGGAGATGTTGATGAACACTTTCAGGGACGAACAATTAAGGTATCATCAAGAGGTATATTCTTCTCTTTATTCGATAACGGCTCATGATAATCACTATGTGTTGGGGGGTCCTTCGTTTGGATTAGATGATAAAGGTGCCCTAACTGCGAAGAAAGTGGGGGCTGAATTTGGGGTGAAAGATGCTTGTGAACCTGGGTTCGTTGGAGAGGGATCGGGTTGGGGGCCTGGGGGTGGTACGGTGACTAGGGATGTTGCAGTGGAGTATAGACCACCGCCCCCACCACCACACATGTTCCACTTTACAGAATCACCTCCATCAATTCCATCTTATATCAACACTACTGAATTTTCTGCTCCACAGGTGTTTGAGGTAATTCCTGATAGAAACTCTGTGTTAATTAATGAAGCTATTAACATAACTCTCACAACTGTTAGCAAGGGGTTTATTGGTTCTGGTGGTAATGGTTCTACCATTACGTCGAGGCTTACGGACAAGCGTGATAAGGCTGTAGGTGTAAATAATCCCGAACCAGTAGCTATGTTTGATAAAACGATTTTGTACAAGTTTCATGAAAATGAGTATGGAAAATTTTTTGGGGTGAGCGATGTTGGTGGAGGTTATGATGACTTGGGAGATGAGATGGGTGTGGGTGGATCTTGTCAAATAGGTAAGGGTTTTGGGGTTGGTTATAGGGCTAGTGGGTCTGGAGGAGGTCCGGGAGGTAGTTATGGGGGTCATGGTGGTATTGATAATGCTGAGGGGGTGTGTGCAAATGAGAGTTTTGTTGAAGAGGAGTTTTGGGAAAGTACTTTAGGATCGGGGTGTTTGGCATCAGTGAATGAAGAACCTAGTAGTTTTAACTCATCGCCTGATTCTTCACAATTTGATTTCTTTGTCGTTAGTGACCGTGAACAATATAAAGATAGTTCGAGGGTAGAATACTATAAAAATATGGATGTTTTGAAAGACATAGACTTCTCAAAGCAAAGGTCTAGAGAAGTAACAGAAACTGTCAAGAAAGCTACTAGGGAAATGAGAGACACTTACAGTCGCATGAAGAATAGGAGAGACACTGCTAAAGAATTTAAAGAGGAAATAGTCGAGGATTCTGGTTACATGATGAATAATTGTTCGTCCCCATTTAGCGGAAGTCCTGATATTAGAGGTCTATATGATTTTTATGAAAGTGAATTAGAGGAGATGAAGGTAACTTCTTATGATTTTACAGAATCCGTCCCCAGCAGTGAGGCAAAGAAGAGATTGTTGGAGAGGTTAAAAAAGGCTTACAAGTATCAGGATGTGGTAGTCAACAGTAAAGGAAGCATACCAAGGGATGTATATCAAGATACGGGGATGGATGTTAAGAAAATTACACTTGGTGAAATGCTCTCTACATCTGATAAGAAATTCAGGAACCTGGATGTCACAATGGGTTGGATAAGCAGTAAGGATGGTTGGAAGGACAATTATTCCAAATTCTCATCAAGGTCTAGATCAATTTGTGCACAACCAGGAATGGCAAGTGAGAAACACAATGCAGATAGTGAATATCGCGTCGATGACAAGTTGCTGGTATTGAAAGAGGACACATATTTGTATCAAAGGAAAGTATTATATAGAAATTGTAAGAAGAAACAGAATTCGTCATCCAAGAACTCAAGGTCAAGCAAGAGAAAATCACAGTCAGATCGCCAGAGATATGCTTATAATAATGACTGTTTACTGGAAAACTATTCTAGTCAGATGGCTACATTACAAGGAGAACTTATGGGGCTTTACGGGAAGATTGCTGAAAATGAAAAGCTAGAAGAAGCACTAAGAGTTACTACTGCTGTGCTCTCCGCTATTCCAGGGGAGTTGAAGCCTTCACAATCACAAATAGTGGATTTAGAGAAGAGGCTTGAATTGCAGGAAGACTCGGTGAATAAATTGGCACTACTGGACTCTGAATTGAGCTCCATAGCTGTAGAGAAATCAAAGCTCGAGTTGCAATTGAAGAGGGCTATGGAAAAGGAAGAGGTTTTAAATGAAAGCTTGAATGGGACAACAGAAGAAAGGATAAATATGTCAGATGCATTTAATAACAATGGTGATGGTGAAAGTGGCGATAAAAACGAGGGAGAGACTATTTTGATATTGGCCCAGATTGAAAGGTCTTTAGATAGTCTTCCTAAGGATTTAGCTGATGCTATTCGTGCTGGAAAAATTCCGGGATCGGTTGTTTCCAAGTATTTGGAGTTGGAAAAATCTGGGCTGCTTAAATGGTTGCTTCAGTTTGAAGGGTTTAGGGAAAGATTGCTTGTTGTTGATTTGTTCTTGGCTAAAGTTGGTATGAAATGCGGTGTTGGTATCTTCACTAAGACTGCTGCAGGGGATGAGCGGCGAAGAGAAATTTTCTTCAACGAACTGGAGATTTTTTTTGCAGACGTGGTGATGGCCATAACTGCCGATTTCATGCTCATATGGCTTCCGGCTCCAACTGTCTCTCCTCGCGCACCGGTTGCACTTAATGCTGGACGCATTGCTAAGTTTTTCCATAACTGCCCTGATAATGCATTCCAGATAGCTATGTCTGGAACATCATTTTCGTTATTACAGAGAACAGGTGCAATAGTGCGTAACGGTCCAAAGCTTTTTGCAGTTGGCACAACTTCGTCCCTGGTTGGAACAGTTATTACAGATGCCGTGATTAATGCAGGGAAGACTGTTGGAAGCACCTCATCAGAAGAAGCTGAGAACGTACCTGTACTTCCTACTAGTATTGGCTATGGTGTTTATATGGCAGCTTCTAGCAACCTAAGGTACCTGATATTGGCTGGTGTTGTTGAACAGCGGCCCTTAGACCCGCTGCTTCATAAACACAAAGTCCTGCTTAGTGCAATGTGCCTTGCTGTTCGAACTGGCAACACGTTCTTGGGTTCATTATTGTGGGTGGATTATGCTCGCTTGATAGGAATTCAAAAAGCTCCAGAAGTAGAATGGTTGGGGTCCTGTGCTTCATCAGGAAAGGTGACCAAGGACTCTGATCCTGAATGGGTTTCTCAACTCCCTTGGATACCTCAAACCATTGTTGTAGCCTTGCGGCTTTTAGAGCTTGCTTTATCCACATTCTACACTCCACTTCAGAAAGCTGCCAAGTATAATGATGTCACTGAAGCTGAGAATTTTACAAATCTTTTGTCAAGATCTGCTTATATGAAGGAGGGTCGAAAGGTTGCATCAACACAAGCTTTCCACCGGAAAGACATGGAACAACTTTGGGTACCATTTCCGGCATTCGACCTTGAGGACAAGGTCGTTCTTTGGGAGCGGGGTATTGTAATGGACTGGCCCAATTTAAAGGAGCTAATAATCTTTAATAGAAGCAGGCCCAAGATAGGCCCAAGAAGAATTAGAAGGTGGAGACTAAAAGAGGGGAAGAAGGGAAACAAGGGGTATCGATTATGAATATTGTGTAAACGTTGTCTAGTTTGGGAGAGTACGGGCCTCTCGAATGTCCGATATCCTTGTGTAATTCAGTTCCGGTTAGTCAGTTCATAACAATATGTATATATGGTATATGTAGTTTTGTGCAAAGTATCATGTAACCATTCCTTTCTTAGCAAGTGTTTTATTACAGCACTTTTTTTTTTTTTTTTTTGCTAAGTTATTTATTACAGCACTTGCTATGTAGACCAAAGGATTTACTATAAAAAACCCATGGCAATCTCTCGAAGATGGTTGACCCCTTAGACCACTTATACATAGACACTTAATTGTATGATATCTATCAGTGTAGAAAATACTTTATATATGTTGTTTATAGTCCTCTCAGACTAGTAATAGCATCATTTGAATCGATGTAATTATTCAAACTTCCTAATTATTTCCATTTCTTTTCTTGTCCTACAGAAGCATACCAGAGTGGGGAGTTGCAGGAACTGCTTGAGAGGGCATTGCTATCCTGATAAAAGTGTAATGAAATAGATCCTACTGTCTTAAATATACAGGACTTGCTGATGTCTTATTGTAATTTATGAAATTTGTAGTAATGCACAGTGCATTTGATCTTTAATGGATTGGCATCATCAACTTAAAAGTACAAATTGAAATATCGATGTTACTGTCATAATTGAACCGATGTCATCTTATACGGGATTCAATTTTTTTTTCTTTTAATTATCATTATAGACTGAAGGTTGTAGGGTGTCCAAGTAGTGTCAGTGACCAAAGTTGTACAGTAGATGTAGAGAGGATTTGTGCCGCCACCTAAAAGAATCTAATCGAAAACGTTGACTGTAAGTTGCTAATGGTTAGGAGTATTTCTTTTGTGACATCGACTAAACATAATTTTGTCCTTTTTCATGTGACATCTACTAAACATAAATTTATCCTTTTTCATGTGACATCTGCTAAATATAAATTTGTGATTTGATTATAAAGTATGAAGAAAAGAAAAATGTTGTTGGTCTACTTCAAGAAATTGGCACTAAGGGCCCATTTGTTTATGGATGAATGAATCAATCTGAACCGGACGAGTTATTATTTTCTTATTCAGATTGTTTGATTAAAATACTGATATCCTGGACGACTCATTTCTATCTGGTAATGTGCTGGACGAGTCCCGGGTGAAGCCAACTTTAACCTTTTTTTTAATACAAAATACACAAAAATAACCATTATCAAAATGAAGTATCCACTTTTATATGAAATACCCAATTGTCAGTGGAGTATCCACCTCCACTATATGAGATACCCAACTATTAGTGGAGTATCTTATACAAATTGGGATACCCAACTGCCAGTGGAGTATCCGAAAGGCTAAAATTGGCCACTTTTTCCAGAATGATTATTTTTGTTATTTTTACTCAAAAAATGATTATTTTTGTAATTTTTTAACCGGTCCCTCTAAAAAATTTAGCTGAACCATTCCCTTTTCACGCCTCCGGCCCTTTAGTATTATTTATTTTTTACTTTCTGGTGATAACAATCAATTTTACTACTACACGATATTTTTTCCCCTTTTTTTAAGCAATTATTTTAATCATCATCATATTTCACTAATTTAACATGCACTTTTTACATAAATTCTTATTAAAAGAAATTCACATCTTAATTCACATGCTATTGGATTAAAAATTTAATTATGCTAATTAGCATTAAAATAATTCGTAAGACATAAATTAATTTGAGATAATAAATCTAAAAAAATTAAATGTATACAATATTAATTAGTATGATAAAATGGTGAAATGAATTAATTAAATATCATTAAATTTAAAAATGATTATTTTTAAATTTCTATTTTTTTTTGTAGTGTTACAATCGTTTAGAAATATTTGCAAAAATACGGTTTCTAATTTTAGTTATTTCTAAAAAAAATCCTTAATTTTATCATCCAGAAAAATTAATTAACTTAACAAACGACATCACTTGTTCAACATTCAGATTAATCATTCATTCAAAATTTTAATCATTCAAAAATTATTATTCAAATTTAACAAATGGTACCTAAATGTAAAAATTCAAATACCAAATTGGGGTCAAGTAACTATAGACCGGATAAAGAACAGATGACCTTGGGGACAGACACTGTGTGTAAGAGTAAGACGCATCCTAAGATAATACATGATAGAAATATATGAAGAGCAATATATGAATATAGGCAGCTGGTCCTGACAATCGATTGTCAGGGACCGGTTATTTAACAATCACTTTCTAAATCGTTGGATCAACGATCCAACGACCCCCCTAGATTACAAAAAAAATTCCCTTTCCGTAGAAAATTTCTCCACGGAAAATTTCCGAGGAACGTAATTTTTTTTTTTTTTTAATCTCTATGATCCAACGGCTTAGAAAGTGATTGTTAAATAACCTGTACCTGACAAATGATTGTCAGGGACCGGGACCCATGAATATAATACACATCTCAAGGGAAGAGACTACCTATTTTGGAAAAATAAATTCATAAAAGATTGTGATTAAATTTCACTGAATCTTTATACAAAATTATAATTTAATGATAGGGTTTCATGTGCCTGAGGTTGACCTCAGGTAAAACTCTGAGGTTAAAACAATTCCCATACAAATTGATGGGTATTTATGTAAATTACTGAATAAAAACATAGATAGTTACAAAAATGCCCCTACGGGGCCCCTAATTTATAGTACAAATCTCAGGGGAGATTCCTTAGGACAACCTCAGGCCCATTTTTCTGTTTAATGATATATTTAGTTGATCCTTGTTAAATTCGTGTAGTTCACCGCATTTATACGTGGTCTAAAAGTGAAGTGAACATCTTAAATGAGCAATCCCATAAAATGTTGGATATGTTTAGAAAAACTTTTAGTAAGCATTGCATATCCCCTTGCCGAACAACACAACAACTTATATTGACTATTCAAGCTACAAGGGCGTATTGATTTTTTCCTCTCTGGGTCTCAGAGTTTGTCTTGTCAATATGGCAAGTTTATGATTGATTTCTTAATTTCTTGTTCCTTCTTAATCATTTCTAATCTGCCTTTCATCATTTTCTGTGGTTTTTTACAGAAGCATCTTGTCTAAACACTGTCAATTTAATTTTCATAATGAGTCAACATAATAAAACGAGTCTGGAGGAGTTATATGCTAATTTATCGATGGAGGATGGGGATGAAGGAGGGGTTGTAGTGGGTATTGAGGAAGTGCAGGAAAAGAAGACTACGTTTGGGTTGGTTGGAAGGTTTCTTACGGACAAAAACATCAATTTCCAAGCGATGCAAAATGTCATGGCGTCATTATGGAGACCAAAGGAGGGTATGGAGATTCACGATATCGGGGGGTATAAGTATTCTTTTGTGTTTTACCATATTATGGATCTGAGAAAAGTACTTGAAGGCGGTCCTTGGTCATTTGAGCAAAACATGCTGGTATATAAACAAGTGAAAGAAATGGAGGATCCACAGTTGGTAGAGCTGAATGAGGTGGATATATGGGTTCAAGTACATGACATCCCTAAAGGATTTATCTCAGAAAATATAATGAAGAGTGTGGGCACGTATATTGGAAAATATGTGAAGTCAGATCTCTCTAATTTTGATAGTACATGGAAATCGTATGTCAGGATTAGGGTTACACTTGATATTCAGAAGCCATTAAGAAGACGTATGAAGATTAAAAGAGAAGGAGGGGCGTGGAGTTGGCTTAATTTTAAGTACGAAAGGCTGGGTACATTCTGTTTTGTATGTGGAATTATAGGTCATACGGAAAGAGACTGTAGCATAGTGTATGACAATCCAGATAAGGAGATCGAAAGGGCGTATGGAGTAGGGCTACGAGCACAGAGTCGGAATAATAAAACTGGTGTAGGGGCTCGATGGTTGAGGAATGCTGATGGGGGTGGAAGGTGGTCGGAGTATGGAGGTCAGTCTAGCTCAAAGGGGGAGAAGGGAGAGGAGAGATTTGCGGAGAATGATGGAATAATACGCGAGAAAAAAGGCGAACATGGAGCTCTGGTTGTTGCACCACGAAATCAGGAGGCAAATGGGGGATTTCAAAATGATTTGATTTTGAAAGATAGTACAAATCTTTTTCTGGATGCAAAAAGGAAACGGGTGGAGATAAGTCAGGAGGGAGATAATCATGGGCCAGAAAATATGGTCACAGATGGAAAGATTGTAAACAACGTAACAGAAAATGACGTGTCAAAAAACTTGAATGGGGTGGGCTCTGGATACCAGGCCCACCGAGTATTATGAGTCTACTAGCGTGGAACTGTCGTGGTTTGGCCAAATCACGAACAGTTAGATTTCTAAAAGAAATCGTGCAACAAATAAGGCCAAACTTAGTATTCTTATCAGAAACATTAATTTTAGGGAAGAGAATTGAAGGTATATGTAAGGCATTACAATTTTCTGGGTGGTATGCAGTAGATGCTCAGGGACATGGAGGAGGTCTAGCTTTATTATGGAAGAATGAAGGTGGGGTTGTGATAAGGGGTAGTAGTAACCATTTCATAGATTTTGAAGTAGTGTGTGATCAAGTGGGAAGGTGGAGATATACAGGTTTTTATGGCTGTCCAGAAAGACAAAGAAGACGGGAGTCTTGGCAGATTGTTAGGAATTTGTCTGCGGAATCTTTGTTACCTTGGTGCATTATGGGAGACTTTAATGACATGATGTATGTGCATGAGAAGAGAGGGGGTCGAGTGCAAGATAATTACTTACTAGAGGGTTTTAGAGATGCTGTTAATGATAGTGGGCTGCAAGATCTCGGTTTTGTGGGTAATGAATTCACCTGGGAACGTTCAAGGGGGAGTCCGATATGGATACAAGAAAGATTGGATAGAGGGTTAGCGAATCAAGCTTGGAGGGATTTATTTCCGGAAGCCAAAGTCACAGTATTAGAGGTATCAACTTCTGATCATATGCCTATCTTTCTTGAGTTAAATCGGAAAGTGTACGTGCCTAAAGGTAGAAGATTTCGTTTTGAGAATATGTGGATAAAGGAGGATCAGTGCTTGCAGTTGGTGAAGGAAAGTTGGGAAGTAAATATAGGGAGATCGATTGTAGATAAGGTGGAGTATGTGGCTATGAAACTTGAAGAGTGGGGAGGAGGGAAAACAAAAGAAATGCGCATGAAAATTCAGCATTATAGGAAAGAGATGAGGAGATTTAGATCAAGACGGGATGGGTATGGGGTGAAAAGATATAATGAAGCTAGATGGGAGTACTTGAAGTTACTTGAAAAACAAGAGGTGTACTGGAAGCAACGGGCAAAGCAATTCTGGTTGAGGGAGGGAGATCAAAATACGAGATTTTTTCATAACTTTGCTTCAGGAAGGAGAAGGAATAATAAGATAACGAGACTGAAGGATAAGCATGGGGTGTGGAAAGAGAATAGTGAAGATATTCAGAAAGTTGTAACAGAGTACTTTGAGGAGTTGTTTCAAGAGTCCTCAACAGCAGGAGAATTAACAGATAGAGAGCAGGTGGCACGAGTGACAGAGGAACAAAATTATGAGTTAGAAAAGCCAATCACACGTGAGGAGGTGAAACATGCATTATTTGCAATGTATCCTGAAAAATCCCCAGGATATGATGGTTTAAATCCTGGCTTCTATCAGGCGTACTGGGAAATAGTAGGAAATGATGTGGTGAAATTTTGTCAGTCGTATTTTGATACAGGGGAGTTACCAGCTGGTATAAATCGAACTTTAGTATGCTTGATACCAAAGGTTAAACAGCCACAGCAAATGACGGATGTTAGACCAATCTCGCTCTGTAATGTTCTGTTTCGTGTGTTATCTAAAGTACTGGCTAATCGGTTGAAAGTGTGTTTGCCAAGCATAATTTCAGACAAGCAAAGTGCTTTTGTGGAGGGAAGACTACTAACGGATAATGCTTTGATTGCGTTTGAATTAAATCACTACATTAGGAGGAAAACACAAGGTGGAAATGGAGTAGTGGGATTTAAAATCGATATCTCAAAGGCATATGATAGGATTGAATGGAAGTATTTGGAAGGGATGTTAAATAAGTTTGGTTTTAGTAGGGTGTGGGTGGATAGGGTAATGAAGTGTGTGACATCAGTTTCATATAGTTTCATACAAGATGGACAGGAATTTGGACATGTTCAACCACAGCGAGGAATAAGGCAAGGGGATCCTATCTCCCCTTACTTATACATATTATGTGCGGAAGGGTTAAGTGCACTGATTAGAAGAAATGAGGACGTTGGCTTATTACATGGTTGTAAGATTGCTCGGGGTGCACCACCAATATCTCATCTTCTTTTTGCAGATGATTGTTATTTCTTTTTTAAAGCAACGGCACAGGAAGCAGCTACTATGAAAAGTATTTTGCAGCGATATGAGGGCTTATCTGGACAAGCAATAAATTACAGGAAATCTACAGTGGTCTTTAGTCCTAATACTGGGGCTTCACTTCGAGACCAGGTGTGTAGTACGTTGCAGGTACAAGAAGTCAGGAATCCAGGAAATTATCTCGGACTACCAATGTATGTAGGTAGAAGGAAGAACAATGTTTTTAAATTCCTGAAAGACCGTGTAAGCCAGAAACTACAAAATTGGAGCAACAAGACGATGTCTAAAGGGGGTAAGTTGGTCCTTCTTAAAACGGCAGCTCAGTCAGTGCCTAACTTTTGGATGAATCTTTTTACTATCCCAGGAGAGGTTTGTAATGATATTCACAGAATTATGAATTCATTCTGGTGGGGTAATAATGGGAGAAATAAAGGAATTCGATGGATGTCTTGGGAGAGGCTTTGTGAAGGAAAATATAACGGAGGTCTGGGATTTAAAGATTTGAAACGCTTTAATGTGGCTATGCTGGCGAAACAAGGATGGCGTTTATTAAATGGAGATAATCCGTTGGTAACTAGTCTGATGAAGGCAAAATACTTCCCTAAGACAGATTTTTTAAATGCGAAATTGGGTGAAAACCCAAGCTATATGTGGCGTAGTATTTTTCAATCGCAAGAAACTATTAGACAAGGTAGTAGGCGGAGAATTGGGAATGGGGAGGATACGAAAGTTTGGGAAGTGCCTTGGTTGCCATGTGTACATGATGGATTCATCACAACAGATGCACCTGATCAGTTAAGAGATGCGAAAGTAGTGAACTTAATGAATGAGGAAGGAACTAGCTGGGATGAGGAGATTCTGAGAGATATATTTAATGACAGGGATGCGAATTTGATTAGACAAGTCCCAATATCAAATTGCATTCAACAAGACTCGTGGTTTTGGATTTTGGAACAATCAGGTCTGTTTAGTGTGAAGAGTTGTTACAGAGTTTTAACAGGGGAACAAGTTTGGCCTCAAGCACAGTTTTGGAAGAAGTTATGGTCGTTGGACTTACCAGGAAAGGTGGTAAACTTCATATGGAGAGCTTGTCGTTCAGTTATACCAACTGCTGTGGAATTAGCAACAAAAAGAGTGGAAATCGACTTAAGATGTTCGTGGTGTCTGGGTCAGAATGAAGATATTGTCCATGTGCTGTTTGGGTGTTCGTTTGCCAGGGAGGTGTGGGCGAGGGTGGGTATGAAAGAAGTAAATGTTGATAACTGTCAAGGGCCTATTGCAGTGATTTTTCAGCATTTGTTTAGCATATGTTCACGGGATCAGATTATGTGGATCGTAGTGATTTGTTGGAGTTTGTGGAATCGCAGGAATCGCTGGGTGTGGGATAGGATCATGGGCTCGGAGTTTGGAGTCTACTCAACTGCAGTGAACTTGTTGAATGACTGGAAACGAGCTTCGACAGGTAGAAGAGGTGGACAAACAGATATGCAAACAGGGCTTAGACGGTGGTCTCCACCAGCAACAGGTTGGCTGAAAATTAATATAGATGCTGCAACTTTCCCAGGAGAGGGGAATGTAGGGGTGAGTAGTGTGATTAGAGACGAGCTTGGCGAATTTGTGCGAGCTCGAGCTAAAAGAATAAGGGTTCATGTACAACCCCGGGAGGCAGAAGCTTTAGGCCTGAAAGAAGCATTAGCATGGGCGAAGTCATTGGGGCTGAAGAAGTGCATATTCGAAACTGATTCGAAGCTACTGGCAGATGCTTGTAAGGGAGAGCAGGGACGTTCATATTTTCACACGATAGTGTTAGATTGTATTCAGTTTTTTAAGCATTTTGATGAAATGCTAGTGCAATTTGTGCATAGGTCTGCGAATGAAGTAGCTCATACTTTGGCTAGGGCGACTCATTCTATGTCAGACTCCCAGGAGTGGGTTGATGTTGCTCCGGGAATTATCCATGATGTATTGATTAATGATTTGATTTAATGAAAGCAAGTACGTTTATTTCAAAAAAAAAAAAAAAAAAAAAAAAAAGTGCATAATGAATTCCTCTTTTTGTGAGAAAGAGCATGTCTTTGTAGTACAAATAAAGCTACCAAGTACACAAGGCTCCTGCCATCACAAAATAAAAAAAAAAAATTCTATACACAATCTTAAATTTATTTGATTTATTTCAGCCTACTATATCCACTCATAATGTATTAATGTGAGTGTCACTTGTTATCCAGTGATGACACTAGTCATGGGGAAAACTTGATACCAAATCCAAACGGATCTAATGGTTCAGTTGAATGTTGCAGGTCTCTGGTTATCGTCATAATCTGGCAAGGTTGAATGATAGAGTCAAAGAGGGGGGGGGGGGGACTGGAATTTTTAGCAACTTCCTCTTACCAGCTACCGTGCCTGAATTTCGTTTTACTGGAACTAAAATAATCTTGGAGTGTCTATTATGTAGGACATATCAGAAATCTCAGTGATCAGCCAGGGCAATGAGTTGATCAATTACATTCGGGTCCGCTAGTGAACTTGTGTCCCCAAGCTCGTCCAACTGCCTTGAGGCAATTTTCCTCAGAATCCTTCTCATGATCTTTCCACTTCTAGTCTTTGGAAGGCCTGGTGCCCAATGGATCTTGTCGGGAGCTGCAAATGCTCCAATCTGAAGAAAACTGTTAGAAAATCTTTCGATGTATAACCGATATACATAATTCTAAAAGAGAAAAAAAACAGAAATTCTGTCGATGTATAACCGAAATACATAATTCTAAAAGAGAAAAAAAAAACAGCAATCGCTTGAGAAGAGTCCACTTAACAAATTTATAACTACCGATTTTTATCATCATGTTACAGTAGAGTTTAAGTAGAGTTTAGGTAACACCACTTAAAGTAGTGTTTTGGATTTAAACACCACTTTAAGTAGAGTTTTGGGTAACACCACTTAAAGTAGAGTTTTGGGTAACACCACTTTAAGTAGAATTTTGAACCCAAAACTCTAATAAAAGTAGCGTTTCAAAAAAAAAACAAAACGCAACACGATGTAGCGTTTTCATAAAAAAAATGAAAACGCTACACAATGCAGTGTGATAGTTGGGGCCATCCTTTCATATTGTGATATTTTGGACCATTTAATTTAAAATTGTGATATATTGGGCCAACACCCATTAAAAAGGGACGGAGGGAGTATCGAATTACTATAAGCTAAAAGGTAGAAAATCCTATATAAATACGTTAGCAGAAAAATTCCATTTACAAGGATATCTCGTATACAAATTAAATAGCCAAAAGCATTCAACAAATTTACATACCTGTTTTCTTACTGCAAGTACTAAACTCTTACGGAGCTCCTCGCTATATGGAACACCCTCTGCTAGAGTGACAAATGCATATATTCCCTGTCCTTTGACCTTACAAATATACAATCAAGTTTTAGTTAAGCCAAGTACTTCATGGAAGACATGTGTTTCAAATACAGCATAGACAACATAGTACCTCATGTTCAACACCAACTACAGCAGCTTCAGTACATTGGGAGTGGGAAACTAGAGCAGATTCAACTTCTGCAGTGCCAATTCGATGCCCACTGTGGATATACGGAATGAATTATATAACTATAGAATCAAAGTCTATGGAAAGGCTACATATTTGATTTTACCCGAATAAATCGCTTTGAGATTTGCTACTTTGTTAAGTATATGCGATAAAAATGCGAAGGATATGAATATGTCCTCATATGTAGGTATGTCTAGTGCAGCCGAATACAAACCGTCAATAATGCATGATAAGTAACATATCAGTATATCATATCAGCATGTTATAATAAGAATTAATGATTGTGAATTTGATCCGGCTTTTAGACCAATAATGTCCAGTAAACTATACCTGACATTGATAACATCATCAACTCTTCCAGTAAGCCAGTAGTATCCATCTTTATCCCTAAAGAAAATATTAAATTCTTATCAATGCTATGCATGCTTCAAATAGTCAAATGTCTAAGCCGCATTTAGCAAATATTGTGAGATGCATGTGCAATTAGTAACATCCATTGATCTAATACCTGCTGCATCCATCACCGCTAAAATAATATCCAGGGAAAGGCTTGAAGTACGCAGTTTCATATCTTTCATGATCCCCAAAGAGAGTCCGGAATGCCCCAGGCCATGAGCCTTTAATGCACAAATATCCACTACACTCACCTTCAAGCTCATTACCCTTATCATCGACTATGACAGGCTAATGCCACATGGGGGGGGGGGGGGGGATTATGAGTTGGATTATGAAAGAAAATTGTAATAAAATTTCATGTTGTCCATGGAAATTGCAATTCCAGTACCTGAACGCCAAAAAAGGGAAATGTAGCAGAACCAGGCTTCTGTGGCCAAGCACCTGGTAGAGGAGCAATCTGAAAGAGCATAAATGGTTACAAGAAACATGTCTGCAATGATAGAAACAGGTCAGATATACCAAAGCTACAGGAAATATATGCTATATACCATAAAGCCGCCTGTCTCTGTTTGCCACCAAGTGTCAGATATTGGGCACCTCGAGTCCCCAATCACATTATAAAACCACCTTTTACAAAAATGCACAACTGTAATGAGATTTCACTAGTTTGACTACAAATAATGACAATTTAAGAATAAAAGAACAGCTTCAAGCATGAATATTAAGACAGGAAAGTAGAGTAAGAACCTCCATGCACTTGGATTAATGGGCTCACCAACACTTCCAAGAACACGTAAAGATTTGCGCGAATAACGAGTAACATGCTGCATTCTCAAAGAATTCGAGTAAATATATGGACTTTTAACCTGATACGACAGGATAACATCATAACTAGAAAATATATACACAAATGTATGCGTTGTGCTATTTGATATATAATATGTAATATCAAATGAAGTTCACAGTAATTCTCTTACCAATTAAATTTTTTAACTTGGGTCAGTTAAATGAAATGCTTAGAATCCCCTTAAAATCACTTAGATGCTACAGTGTATGGTCTGCTTCTACACCCAAAAGAAAAATATGCCATAACAATATATACATCATGCATCATTGGTAGGCTGGTGTTGATGGCTTTTAATCACACCATTTGGCAGAGAGATATAATTACCCTTTTTAAACAAAAGGAGAGATCTGTCCAGCAAAAACAAAAGGCACCATTTGGCAAGCTGAAGGTGAGTAAGAGGATAAATAGGAATGCTATTATCAGGAAATTTCTGCGGAGAAACTTCTAGGGCAAGGTTGAAACTTTTTTTTTTTTGTATTTACAAGAATTTCTTGGGGGTTAAGGCCTAGTACAATCTTATATTACAAAAAAATACAATATTCATACACAACTGTTAAGTAACCAGTCCATCTAAAAACTTAAGGTGTAAGTTCTTATGCTACAACAAATATTATTTAACACCCCCCCAATCGTATGATACGTTTCGTTACGATTTTAAATTACATAAATGGGGGTGGGAGGACTCGAACGTGACACCACTCCCTAAACCAAGCTCTGATACCATGTTAAGTAACAAACTTATCTAAAACCTTAACGTGTCCCCAATAGGATCTTATGCTACAACAAATATTATTTAACAACAAACTAGAGTAAATTTGATAACTACTAGACTTGCTGTTTCCATCTCTTCGGGGAAACGTTCGTAAAAATGGGCACAAAGGACATATCAATCTTAAATGGGACCAACAAGAGTTCATGGCACAAAGAATGTGCTAAATCTACAAAGTAGTAAACAATATAAGATTAATTTAGTGGCGATAAGCGACAACATAGCTGAGTCTCTTTATAAATAACATTAGCATGCAAGACAACATGAGACATCTATATAAGATACTGCATTTTTCATTAGGATGCATGTGGAGGAACTGTATTAAAAGAATCATTTACCTACGATAAAACAAAATAATGTTATGAAAATGACATAATGGACATAGCGGAAGCAAAAAGTCAAGCTTCAGCACGTCTACTACCCAGCCTGTTTTCTTAGAAATCTGATCAGTCAAGACATGTTTTCTTACAATCTGACCAGTCAAGATAATAATTGTGCTGAATAGCGTGATTGGCAGTAAATATGTATGAGCAGTCAATCAAGAATTCAATTATGTAGCTACTGTGTTGAGCTATAGTGCTGATTAACAAAAATCAGTTTATGGTTTATTACATTAAACAGTTGAAAAATGATTCCTGTTTACCTCATTTCCCTCGCGCATGAGAGACCGCACCAGTGTGGGGGCAGTATAAAGTAATGTCACCTTATACTTGTCAACAATTGCCCAAGAGCGCCCAGGATCTGGATAATTTGGAGCCTGTGGATAGAATATTTTTTTTTCACTAGAAGTATTAGAAAATAAGCTCACTTATACATATACTATACAATTGCAACAATACAATTTGTATACAATTTCCAGATGAAATTGTATATGTTGATATGAAGGGACATGCAAGATGTAAATGATCCTCAAGTCAGGTTGACGTTCACATTATGTTTAAATAGTTTAACTGTAGTTTTTTACAGTATACTCTAAGCTTATGGATGCGGATAGTATGCAAATAATACAAATATGAAAAAAGATAACCTATTTTTGATTTTATATAGTGATGAAGATCATCTTAACAACTGCATCAGACATTAAAAGGCCTGTTAGAGACCTGGATGGATCATGCAAAATCAATCACTTAAATGTTTCCAATAACAACTTCTAATAGAACTTCTATGTATTGAGAGATATACACTTAATCAATTGCCATTCAAACAGGTGAGTACCAGGAAGATATAGTAATAGGTTCAAAAGGACAAAAATAAAATAAAATTAGGCCACTAAATTCCAATTTTAAAACTAAAGAATTCAATACTATGAAGCTAATGTTGCTACTAATCGCCCACTTATGTATGATTGTACAATCATATTGATTTCGTGAGACGATTTGAATTTCAGAACCTTATAGAGTAATAGGATGATCTTATTCTTAATGGTTTGTATAAATTGTTTTCTTTACAAATATCGCCTAATAGTGCTGAACATCAAATTAGTGACGATATAATTAAGCCTGTTCGGGCCTATCTGTTCATATCACATTTAGCTACAAGTAAAAGGATATGGAAGATCGCAAATTATTATGGTACTGTGTACTATATATGTAATTTTAATATTTCTACATTATTATTTTTTAATGCAAGAATCATTAGATTATTGTTATCGGCATGAAACCCATACATTTTATGCAGTTTCTTTCTTAAAGATCTGACCTTCAAAGTATTAAAACTGTCAAATATTGTAAAGGGTCAAATATATCAGCAGCTATATCATCATCCATGACAACATGGTGAATAGTACTGTAGCTAGTTGACTACTGTAAACAGCAGAGTAGTCGTAGTTGGTGGGTTAAGGCACACCATTTCAGTCCATAAATAGAGGCATTGCCTCATTGTAATATTTGGAGAAGTATGAATATAATTCATATCTATAAACTTCTACCCAACTGATCTCCCTCTTCTATCTCTATAATTTCCGCATATTCATAAATTCTAACATGGTATCAGAGAAATAAGATCCTTACCTTTGTTTCCCACAGCAATCAGCGTCTCTAATGTACCCATCTCTTCAAGCAACAAAACCAAAATCTTTGAGACAATATATCAAACACCTGGTGATAGCCTCTACAACAATTTACAATCTCTGTTTCCTTTTCCGCTGCTATTCGCTACGAAATCTCTCTCTCGGTTTGTCGCCCCTTTCTTCTTCCTCTTCGATCAAACACCATAAACACCTTCCCCTGTTTAAGAGTGAAGTTTGATTCTTCTCCTTATTCTCTCAAAAACAATCTCTCTAATCCCTCCCCACTCTCCGCGTGTGTGTGCGCGCGCCTATGTATGTGCAGTCGCTGGTGTGTAGTGGGCAGCAGAATTAGTGGGCGCCTTCGTCGAAATCAGTCCTATGTTTTGGTAGTGGGCAGCGTGTGTGTTCAATCGAGCGGGTGTTGCTGGATTGTCTCTTGAAAGCAAGAGTTATCAAATTTGTTTATGTAAGTGTTTGGTTTGGGCTAGCTTTAGTTTTTATTATTTGGGCCTCACTGAAAAAAAAGGGGAACAACTTGGGTTGTTATGTTGTGCAATGGCCTGATCAATTGCATTCATGATGGCAAACAAAGCAAAAGTATCAAATAAAAAAAGGAAGATGCTAAAGAAAAAAAAAATTGTTGTCGACCATGAGGTTGGTAGCAATAAAAAAAATGAATGAGAAAAAAAAAGACAAAAGAAGAAAAGAAAAGGGATTAAAAAAAAAGATGTCAGAAAAAAAAAAGGGTCAGAACCTTAAAAAAACAGTGATTTTATGAACCTTAAAAACAGTGATTTTATGATTATAGATCCGATAAAAAAATTTATTTTACATTTATTTTCTTAAGGGAAAGTAGTGTTTATATTAAAAAAAATCGGGATCTTTTGAAGATGTATCACTTTGATTTAAGAGTTTGCCCCGGTTATGGATTTAATTGTGTAGTATTCAAGTGGTTGTTGATATTACGGTATCTCTCCAACTTATTACGATGCTGCAAATTAAATAGTTCAGGGGGCATTATTCCGACGAAGCAGCAGAAGTAGTGTATATACAGATGTACACACAGTTCACTGCCACAAATGGAAAAGCAAGCAGCAGAAGTAGTGTATATACAGATGTACACACAGTTCACTGCCACGACGACAAAGCAGCAGAAGTAGTAGTATGTATACAGACATACACACAGTTCACTGCTATATCTTGTTAATACCGAGTGATCACAAAGTCGAGTCTCGGTTTCTTAAATAATCAGTTCAAGGACTGATTGGTGGTAATCCACCGTTGTGCTGAAAAGCAGCACTTTCTATTATTTGACATGGCCTAAAATATACCATGTGGTCGCAAGTTCGAGTCCCGGTATCCCAAAAGACTCAATAAACTCAAGATCGGTCGATCCTAAAAATGGGTACAGTTGGACGCTCAGATTTAGCTCAAGGGCTACTAGTGTCCACTCTTAAATCCCAAGATAGGTCTTTCATCCGAAGATGGGATTTCGAGTGAGGGGGCGTGTCAAATATTGTAAAGGGTCAAATATATCAGCAGCTATATCATCATCCATGACAACATGGTGAATAGTACTGTAGCTAGTTGACTACTGTAAACAGCAGAGTAGTCGTAGTTGGTGGGTTAAGGCACACCATTTCAGTCCATAAATAGAGGCATTGCCTCATTGTAATATTTGGAGAAGTATGAATATAATTCATATCTATAAACTTCTACCCAACTGATCTCCCTCTTCTATCTCTATAATTTCCGCATATTCATAAATTCTAACAAAAACTACCCGATAAATTTTGACTTACCCCTTCATACACGACGACAGTTGCTCCATTAAGCATTGGTCCATAAGTAACATAGCTGTGTCCAGTAATCCAACCACAGTCAGCAGTACACCTACAGTGAAACGAGTGAATAGTTACTCAGCCAAATCAGTAAAAGATTTAATAATATACTTCCAAAGAGGAGTTCAAATGTAAAATACTAAAATGTTTATAGACTGTTCTTAGTCTTACCAGTAAACGTCTGCCGGTTTATAATCAAAGGCGTACTTAAATGTTGTTGCACTGTATATCATGTAGCCTCCTGTTGTATGCAGAACGCCCTTATAAAGATTACCAACTAGATTAATTAGGACACTTGATACATATCAGAAACAACAAAATCAGTTATTTAACTTGACAAAGATAAGTACCTTTGGCTTTCCTGTGCTCCCACTGGTATAGAGCAGAAAAAGTGGATCTTCTGCATCAACCCACTCCACCTCAGACGTGGTTGGATATTTAGGCACAACATCCTGGATATGTGGAAACAGGGAAAGCAGTAGTCAATAACAGAGAAAGGACTTGGTAGGTAAATGAAGCACCGCTAGTTGTGCATCAGTAATGCAGTTCTTTTGGAACATTAGAAAGAGTAAAACAGAACAAAGTTACCACATAAGACAGTTGTTAATTATTACTGAAAATTTAACATTTATTACTAAAAGCTTTAAATTCTATTTTGATAAAAAATATAAATATGAAACCTTCGAAAATTTTACTGCCCCAAATTTTAGTAACGAGGTTCATTGTCATGTTTACTCTTCCTCTCTTTCATTGCAACTTTGAGAGAAAATATATGTACAAAATAAATGAAAAAGATTTCAGTAATTAAAGAAAGTAAAAGCACATGGGAAAAGCATTATGGCAAATGGCCTGGTATCTGGATCATCACAACAAAATGGTATATGTGAAAGCTTAACAATCAATATAAAGAAGTAGTTTAGATTTGAAACACTAATTTTAGGGAACAAAACTTGAACCAGGTTATTGTAACAAACTTATTGCTTAAGAGCTTATGACTTATACTGACACTGCATCAAATAACACATGCACCAATAAACCACGTACTGATACATTAATATGCAGAACATGCATAACAGAAAAAGAAGAAAATTGTTCACGCATACATTAATATGCAGAACATGCATAACAGAAAAAGCAAATCGTGTTCTTTACTCACCTGCCACCAGACATCTCTTCCCACTTTCCATTCAGTAGCTTCTCTCTTCATTGCAGGTTTATTTTCATAGGTCAAACAAACACCTGTATTTGAAAATGTGAAATCAAATAACACAAAAAAAACCCAGAGATAAGGTGTGATACTGTATGCAAGGATATATTATATTATACAATATAAATATATAAAATATAATATATGAAGAGATATGGATTACTTGTTTGATTTAGCAAATTTATGTGTAGAAAAGGGAATCCATTCAGTCCATCAACCTTATGAAGATGCACCGATAAATTCTGTTCCAGGCCTATGTTTCTCCTCTACTTTTAACTTGACAACATTTAGTTACAAACTGAATGACCTAAATTTAGTTTTCACTTTCCAGATATGCAATACTCGTGTTTCTCTGTCCTATAGATAAGACCTAGTATATTAAAGTTCATGCTACAAAACATCTGTAGTTTGAGATTTAAGATGCATACTACAATTTGCAATCTGACAACTACAGGCTACAGCATCCGAGTCCCATTAAATTAAATGGAAAAACAAATGTTGTTAAATAGTACAGTATTTTTCACTCTTACACTTCTGAAAATGTCGATTCCCTTGATTACTGTTTTTTTGGCAATCACTATCTCTAGCATTCATAGATTAATAAGTATCATGTCAAGTTCCTGTAAGCCGTAAGTATTCTAATTGTCCATCATTGAAAACTATTAGTACTTTTTAAAATTCTTTTATGATATAACTCCAAACATAAGGGGCTCCCAATACACTATAACAAGCCAAAAGTCGCTGATTCATAAACACCAGTTAGTTTATTATATAGCTTTATTCTGCTCTTGTTTTTAATAAATCAATAGCCTATATATAATTTAGTGTGAAGGGGGAAGAAAGTCGGCTCCTGTCCACACCTTTTCATGCCAGTTTTCACATTTATTTCAAAATCATTCTAGAGCTAAGGTTATTTTGTTTCAAAGGATTCATAATCCCCTTGGAAAAAGTTTTTTTTTTCTTTTAATTCTAATCTAAATTTAAATTATTATCTCATGGACTGAATTTAATACATTTAATTTCTTATTTTAGGTTTAGTAATACCAACTAACCAAGGAGAGGTGGAATTAGATCGTCATCCTTAGATGAAACGATAAGCTTAACAATGAGAATGAGGGAAGCAGTTCTATAATTATATAAAGGACTAAGCATATAAAAATGGGAGTAAATAGTTCAATTCCAAGTAATTAACCCCTTGAGGCAACACAGCCCAAGTTAAAAATAAATCCATCTTACACTCTTAGGTTACACTCGTTCATGCACTCAATATCTCTTTAACCAAAAGAAAACATACCTAAAGAAAACCCATTCTGGGATGATTCTGCGAGTGCAGCGTCAACAATCTGTTTGAGATGTATCAACTTAGACCCCCGCATCACAGCATTGCAAGTTATGAGTACCTTCGGTTTGCAATCATTTATTCTTTGGGCAACAGATTCAGCTGAGAATCCAGCAAAAACAACCTGAAAAAATTAAACTTGCAGTACTTTGTTATATGGTAATTCATAAGCAATGAATATTGTAAACACCAGAAGTATAGTAATAAAAGACAGGTCCTATGTTATACCGAGTGGACTGCACCGATTCGAGCACATGCAAGCATAGCAATAGGTAATTCCATTAACATAGGTAAGTAAATTAAAACTGCATCGCCCTTTTTAACACCAATATCTTTCAAATAATTGGCAAGCTGTAGAAAAGACATGAAACAAACCATTAAACAGGATCCAGCTACATATGAATATATATCCGCAGATAGTACGTTATCAACCTGGCAAACCCTTTGGAGGAGCTGGGTGTATGTCAAAGAGGCATCAGCACCAGGCTCGTTCCCTTCCCAATAAATTGCAATTTTGTCACCGTTCCCGGACTCAATGTTTTTGTCCAAGCAATTGTAACATATGTTGGTAATACCACCCTCGAACCACTGACGAAAAAAGCATTCCCAACCAAAACTAAGAGGAGGGAGGGGTTAACAATAACAATAACAATCAAGGGAAAAACAAATTTTGTAAGAAAAAAAGGACCTTAATGTTGACATTGCCCTTCCTAACATCAAGATTCCCAGAGTAGACACCGGGATCCCATTTACATTTCCAGTAAAACTGAGCTGCAATATCAGACCAAAACCCAGCTGGGTCCTCAACTGACCTCTTGTACATCTCCATATACTGAGGCAAGCAATATACAACAAATTACTAAGAAAAGAAATTAAAATGAAAATAAAATGGTTGAAGAGATTTGTATAGCGGGGCGTGATCATATATGTTAAAAAAAAAAAGAATGGAGGAGGGGATAGATATTATAAAGACCTTGTGAAAAGAGGGGACAAGAGCCTGAGATGAAAAATGGTGGTTGGGAAAAACAACATCATCTTCTTCCGAAGCAAGAGGTTGCCCAAGTTCCACAGCCTTGAGCTGATTCTTTGGTGGAGGATTATAAAAGCTAACCATGCTTCTGCTGGGCTCTATGTATTTCCATTTACAAGTACGATTAGGATTAGGATTGCGATTGGGATTAAAATAGTAAGAGTAGTAAGTATAAGCAGGAAGAGCAATCATTATGCAGGGCAGGCAGCAGCAGAGGATAGGATTATAGAATTTATGTGTATGTAGGAGTATTAGTTGATTATTATTAGTGATACTTGCTGTAATAAAAGGGGTAGACAAGAGAAGAGAACAAACAAACTAGTGATTCATTTGAGGATGTTGATACACATTTCCACTGATTACTACAATAAACTTGTTTTGTCGTCGTCGTCGTCGTCGTCGTCGTCGTCGTCTTTCTTAAACCACAAGTCCAATCTCTTCCCAAATTATAGATAGATAGATAGATAGATATCCCTTTGGAGAGGAGGGCGTTTAAGGAAATACAATCATTACTGCCTCTCACTAAATTAATGAAGAGCTTTTTTGATAAATATATTACAAAAAGTAAAATTTTGCAATTTTACTTTTATTAAGAATTTACTTATATTACAAATTTATTATCTTAATTGCAATAATATTAATTTACTTATAAAAATTGCAAAAATACATTAATACATGTATTAGTTGCTTGGTTCGTTGTTGCTGGTTACTTCTCTGTCAACTAAAACACTTATTTCTTCTTCAATTCCTGCAACGACTTATCATCAAACACCATCGTACTCAATTCTGATTACGATTTTTCAAAATTTGTTAGAAGGTATGTTCTAATCAGTTATTTTTAGTTGCAAAATTTGTTAATCTCGATTCAATTATTATATCTAGATTTGTTGTTCTTCAATTTGATTTGATCTGTTTAGAAGAGATTACTATGAGCTGTATTGAGTTGATTTGTGTGCGAAATCCAGTAGAATATCATTCTGTATATTGTGTATTGTGTATCTAATGTGCAGCAGTTTTTCCAATTTTTCTGAAAGTCTAGGCTTTGTATAATTGGAATTATTTAGGAGAGGTTGCGATGAGCTGTTTTAAGTTGATTTTGGTAACAAAATTAATTGTGCAGTGACCTCTATTTTGTGTAGCTAATGTGCAGTACTTTTTTTTCAATTTTTCTGAAAGCCTAGGTTTTGTATGATTGGAATTGTTTAGGAGAGGTTGCGATGAGCTGTCTTTAGTTGATTTTGGTAACAAAACGAATTGTGCAGCGATCTCTATTTTGCAGAACTAATGTGCACTAGTTTTTTCAATTTTTCTGAAAGTCTAGGCTTTGTATGATTGGAATTGTTTAGGAGAGGTTGGGATGAGCTGTTTTTAGTTGATTTTCGTAACAAAACGAATTGTGCAGCGACCTCTATTTTGTGCATCTAATATACAACAAACATTAGCTACACAAAATAGAGGTTCGATTGGGTGGAAATTAGTTGAGTTTGGTTGATTCAAATGATTCAAATGAAAATAAAAGTTGTGTTTGGTTTGATTTGGTTGCTTTGAGTTGATTTTGGTTGTAAATGATGTTAGGAAGCCTGACTTGCATTAAGCTGCTAGTTTACGGAATTTTTCTGATTTTCGAAGTGTCTTGAATCCATTTTTTTGCATTCAACTACAATTGGTTACTTTGGTTTGCTTTGAGTTAATTTTGGTTTCTAATGATGTTAGAAAGCGTGACTTGCGTTGAGTTGCTAATTTACGGAATTTTGCAATTATCGAAATGTCTTATAGTCGTTTTTTGCAATTGACTACAATTGATTGCTTTGATTTTCCTTTAGTTGATTTTAGTTGCAAATGGTAAACTAGAAAAATTGATTTTGACATTTTTCATGTATATATCGGTTATATATATGCCAAGAATTGGGGAGCTGGGGGTGTAATTGTGTCAAATAATCCTGAAGGTAGTAGAGATGTTGTTAATGCTTGATATCACAAAAACTCATCTATATTACTCAAACACCAAGAATTCTGGTTTACACTACCCATTTCCATCCTTATATTTTTTCCATGAATGACAGTGGGACGTGGCGCAGTTAAAGTCTATGCACCATCTGGCCATGCATCCATAATCAAGTTTTAAGGAGGAGTAAAGTCTGGTATATCAGGATGAATAAGCCCATCATCAATGTCTGAATGACATGAGTTGCTAGTTTACAGAACTTTTTCAATTTTCGTAATGTGTTGAAGTCGATTTTTCCAAGGTGGTAATTTAAAAGGGAAGAGGTCACGAGTTTGCTCATCGACCTCAATCTGTAGAAGAAGATGCAGATGCTGATGATGCATTCACAATTGTGAGAAATTGGTTGTACAACGGCTTGGTTATGGTCTAGCAGATGCTTTGTATGATTTTATTAGCATATTTTTGCCAAGTGATCACAAGACACTTATTTTTAATACATATTGAGATCATTTGTGTCTACAAAAATGAATGAAGATTGAGTTTTTTGATTTTGTGTGGAGCAACTTAGTACAACTGTAAGATACAAACATTTTAACTTATGTTTGCACTTTTACGATCTTCTGATTTTAATTGCTTGTTGCAATTGACTGCTTCTAGTTGCAATTGGTTGCAAAGCATATTCTTGTATAGTTTTGCGCTCATAATTTACAGTTTTCAGTTGTATTTTTAGTTGCTTTTATATAGAACAGGCCCCACAGGTGGCACCCATCTCAAAATTATATAAAAGTTATCAAACACATGTAATCGTATAAATATAATTGGACTTTGTAACCAAATGAAAATAAATGTAATTAAAAGCAATCAAACACAACTAAATGCAACAAAAAATGAAACTGAAATGAAAAAAAAAATCAAGCAAAAGCTACCAAAATGGCAACTAAAAGCAACAAAAAATAATGATTGAAATTTTTTGCAAGAATATGACTTTGCAACCAAAAGAAGCTAAAAA
Source organism: Kitagawia praeruptora (assembly GCA_037693485.1). Lineage (NCBI taxonomy): Eukaryota > Viridiplantae > Streptophyta > Magnoliopsida > Apiales > Apiaceae > Kitagawia > Kitagawia praeruptora. The sequence continues at coordinate 77,184,778 of CM075354.1, forward strand.
GTAATGAAATGCAACTAAAAACAACCAAAATTGCAATCATATATATTCAATGGCTACTCTTTTTTTAAAGGAACATTAAAAATTTATTTTCAATTGCATTTTGTTGTATAATATTTTATTATTTCAATTGGAGGGTCTTTTAGTATTTTTTATTGCAAAGTTTTTTGCAAGAATATCATTTTGCAATCAAATGTAACAATGCAAGAATTTGTATTTTGAGAAAAATTTTATAAAGGATGCATAGAGTTGCACATGCACCATATTTGTAACTGAAATCGAACGAACTTTAAAATTTAAAATTGTTAGAGATGCATTTGAAGAGAACCAGTGCCTATAGCATTAAATGAACAACAAACATATATATATATATTTGCAACCAGAATCAACTGTAAATGCAACTTTAAATTGTATTTGCAACCACAAGCAACCAAAATCAACCACAAATGCAACTTCAAATTTTAAAACAAGTAAATCTAAATTTTAATTGTTATTACTTTAATACTTCTTTCTGCACAAAAGTAGCAGAAATATAAGAAACCAAATACATCCAAAACCATAAGTATTTCCAATTGGTTACGCTGAGTTGACTACATTCAGAAACTTTGCAACCATATTTACAACCTCAAGCAATCAAAATCAACCATAAATGTAACTTAAGATTTTAAAACAAGAAAATCTAAAATTTTCTCGTCGGAGAATGCGGTGTGCCTGGCGGCGCTAGTCATCGAAGATCGGAGGTTGGAGACGGTGGAGGTGGAGATCGGAGGTAGAGGCGGAGGTGGAGATCAGAGGTGTACCGAGGTAGAGGCAGAGGATAACGAAGTAAACAAACTCCGTGCTAAAACTCTACCATTCTACATGATGAAATCACTTTCTTGAGAAGCATCGAATGTTCAAGAACTCTTTTCTAGACACTGCAAACTGATCCTCTTTGCAGCGTTTAATGAGCAATCTATGTCGGCATCTGCAGGAGATTTGCACATATATATATCATACACTACCCGCCGAGACAATATTACAGCAAATAGAAAGTCTTGGATGTGCCATCCATTCTTTCTAAGGTGATGTTGTTTGGGAATATGTGGGTGTGAGGAACTTTGTCACTGCATGCAAATTCCATGGCCTCTGGTAGCTTACTCAGGGACATAAACTAGATCCTCCCTGCATCAAAAAAACAAGAGAGTTCCCTGTATTTTTCCTAAGCGGGGTGTAACTTAGGTATTTGGGAATCAAATCTTAGTAGCTTATTAATACCAAAAAAATTGCTTTGGCACACCATATAATTGTAAGAACATTACTACTTGTTGATGATGGGGAAGAAAGGATAAAAGACATATATCTTGATGGTTGTCAAAAGATAAGACTTCCTCACAATGTCTGACTAAGAAGCAAAAGTTGGAAGAACTATGACCATAGAGTTAAATAATACTCCATTTGTGCCCTTTTAGTAGTCTGAAAATTTTATGCAAACAACATATATTTAACTTCCATATTCTCTTTCGATCCATGCCCAAATATATTGGATTAATTTATGTTTATGTGTAGAATAGTCAACAGTTGGAATAAGAAGCAAAAAGGGTAAAATTGAAATATATTAAAAGTAGATATAGACGACTAACAAGGGACAATTTATTAATTTCTTTATTTATTTTTCTTGCAAAAGAGACCAGTATTTGGGATGGCGAGAGTAATTGATAGCAGTAGTACCTTGGTAATGCACTTGATTTAAAAGAAGTGAAAGTTTTGTTGCCCCTTAGTAATGCACTTGATTTACAAGAAGTGAATTTTTTTTATCAGGTTAAGAATCAGATCACTAAAATATTAAACAATTATCACCTGCCAAGTCGTCTGAGGCCGTTAGTAAGCACTGCAAGGAAGCAATGTCCACAACTACTTTTGTGTCTATACCAGTTGAGTTGTCCTCCATCCTAGGCTTCCATTGCAGGTATACTAGAAACAAAGGGACCAGTTCGTCAAAAAAAAAAGAAACAAAGGGACCAGAACAAGTAGAGTAACTTTATCATAATTGTATGCAACTTCCAAAATATTATTTCTGATATAAATGTAAGAAAAAATGCCAATAAATAGAATTCATTATCTGCTTGCATCAAATAATACCTAATACAGTCACCATGTCCACAAGATATCATCTTCTTAATATTTGGGCTACCATCAACAACTATATGCAGTCATACCCTGGATATCAAGAACCATACATGCAACAGAATGCAACTAAAAGCAACCAAAATCAACCATATGCAACTTTTTTACAATTTAGTAAATTTGAAATATAGCTAGAAACAATCATATGCAACCAAAATCAACCAACTAAATGCTACTGAAAGCGAATAAACGCAACTAAAAGTAACCACAATTAACAAAAATTGCAACCAAAATTAACAAAAATTGCCACTGAAAGCAACCAAAAATGATGATAATAAAGTTTTTGGAAGAATATGATTTAGCAACTTAATGAAACTAAAAAAAAATGAAATACAACTTAAAGTAACAAAAAATGCCACTAAAAGCAACAAAAAAAAGTATTAGAAACTAAATGATAATGAAAGCCACTAAACGCAACTAAAAACAACAAGTATTGCAACTAAATGACAATTAAAGCAATCAAATGCAAATTCAGATTTTAAAACTAGTAAATCTAAATTTTGAGATAGTGTGCCCCTGCGGGGCCTTTCTATATAAAACTAACTAAAAATGCAATCAAATGCAATTAAAAGCAGTATCAATGAAAAATTTGGATTAAGTGAAATTGTGACTTTGTAAGGCAATAGACTAATAAAGTACCAGCTCCAGGGCCTTCACAGTCGCATTTTCTAAATAGTCACTAGTACATGTTGTGCTTGAGGCTCTATTTAAGTGTCATCCTGGCTTGCAAATTGCCATCTTCAAATGTATTCCACACTATTTATAATCCAGATAGACGAGCAATGCCCCCTACTACATTGTCACAAACATCTGTTACCCTACCTCACACACCATTAGAGTGGAATTCTTAAACTGCAACAACTATGGACAACTGGGGTTTGGTTCGACACAAAAAAACCGTCCCATCCGCATTCTAACCGAGGCAAGATCCAACTTCTTCCGCTTCATTAGCGAAGGACCAAGAGGGAATTAACCCAAATGTAGTTTAATTCTTTGAATTGTCACCTGCTCATGAATAAAGTTTCTTAAAGTTCAAAGATACTGCAAGTAAATATATGTTTTAAGATAATTCTCGGGATCCCGAGAATCAAACCCAATACTGGACTGACAGAGGATAAACCCTCTAGTAAATAATTCTCTTTTTTATAGGAAGTGTTTTAGTCGTTAAACTTAGGGCAGTTCACGAACCGAGCCGTACCGAGCCGAGCCGAGCCGAGCTTTGACCGAAACGAGCCGAGCTTTGATCTTAACGAACCGAGCTTTGATCTTAACGAACCGAGCAGATTTCTTAACGAACCGAGCCGAGCTTTGACCGAACCGATCCGAACTCGAGTTGTTCACGAACAGCCTCGAGCCGAGCCGAGCTCGATCCGAGCTCGAGCTTTTCGCGAACAATTAATTTGGTTGGAGATCTTAGTAAATCACTAGTATTCTAAGTAGTACTAGTAACTAGTGTTTTGTCACGGATTGTTGTTTCTATTTTTTAAAAAATATTTCTCGACGATCCAACTGTACGGATGTCAAGATATATCTAATTTAGTGATATTCCCAAATTTTTAAAAAATAAAAAATTAATTTGGTTGGAGATCTTAGTAGATCACTACTAATTTAACTATTACTAGTAACTAGTGCTTTGTCACGAATTGTTGTTTCTATTTTTTTTAAAATTATTTTTCGACGATCCAACCGTACGGATGTTAAGATATATCTAATTTAGTGATATTCCCAAATTTTTAAAAAATAAAAAATTAATTTGGTTGGAGATCTTAGTATATCACTACTAATTTAACTAGTACTAGTAACTAGTGCTTTGTCACGAATTGTTGTTTCTATTTTTTAAAAAATATTTTTCGACGATCCAACCTGTAACACCCCAAACTACAACACTATTACAGATTCATTAATTAACAATAATTAACAATAATGGCAGTGATTACATGTATAATATAACCCAGCCAACCCACATATAACCTAGATCGCCAACAGGTTCAAGTTTGAAAACAACATACTAAATTACTTATTACAAACCAAGTTCAAAAGTTATCAGAGTGATCTTCCAAAAACTAACTATGGTTACAATCCACTTGGATTACTAATCCCACCTGCCTCTGCAACTGACTCCTAACAGTACTAGCGGAGCCATCTGTTGACTTACGCGCGGTGTGGAAAATTCGCACCATCTTCTAACGTTGCTGAAAGGGGTTAGGAAGCAAGGGAGTGAGCTAAAAATGCTCAGCAAATGTAATCAACAACAACAATAATCTATCCGAAAGATTCAAGATATAACAATGGAAATAGAAATAATATTTTATTAGCAACATTTGTAAAAATATGCTTTTATCAAAACTTTCTCAACTGCTTTTCAAATCACAAGGCTCAACAATATAAACAATTCTTGAAAACATTATAAGACAATGGGATTATCAATTCGACGTTACGAGTTAAGCTAGGTGATCAGCCAACGCATTAACTCCGGGTCAACACTTTCGTGTGACTCCAACTTACTTCTTTTCCGGAATCTCTGGCACTTATTGACATTGGCCTTGGCGCATTGCCATATACTTACAGACCGGCGTCTCGGTCTAAAACATTTTTAGTGAATCCCAAAGCTTTAAAATATAGCATAAAACTTTAATTTCAACAATAAAACCAAACTTTAAACCATATGATTGATATTATAATCAAATTCAAACTGAACTGGATGAATAACTGAAAAGATTTTCAAAGTACTTTTCAAAACATTTTTATCAATGGTACGGTTTATAAAAATCAGGATGTGAAACTGAAATTCAGTTCAAGGGGCTTAACAAAGGTATTATATAGAACTGAACAATACCCCAAAAAGGGTGGAAAAAATGTTCGAATAACAAGTGGAGGATAAGGAACACTTGCCTTATGTTTATAGTACTGACTGCTAAAGCCCTCGGGGTATACTTTCGATACTTCTATCACCGGCTCTTTGCCAACTCTTCTATTCGATCCTATAACCATATAATAACGCGTGTCAGTCTCTCAATTCTCGACGAATAACCTATACTTATATGCATCTATAGAACACGTAAACATGTAAGCACTTAACACGTAATATACTTGACATAATATAATACTCTATTTAATAAAGAAATTAAATCACGGAACGTGCCGATAATACTTTTAAAAGACTTATAATTTTAGAAATTTCGGCAACACTTCCTTTGTTTATATAAATTTACCAAGTCGGGGATACATCCGACAAATAATAATCAATATACAATCATACGCTAATAAAAAACTCGACTCTATACTAACGACTACGCACGACTCATACAATTCCTTAAATGAGTTCGTTAATACTCGAATATTTAACAACTCAATAAATTTTACGACTAACAACTCTACGACTTAACGAAATCAAGCTACTCACATATATATGCCTTTACTCGGCACAACCAACAAGAACAAGTCCTTTTTGGCAACATCATAAATTCACAAGTCGTACCCAAACTTTACATATACCACTAATTATAACATCATTTATAAACTTACTCATCAAATAAAAACTCACACATAATATATATACACACACGGCTACTATACATACATACACGGTAGGGGCCACTCGGCATTAGAGGTGGCCAAACGGCCGTGCCGGTTTGGCCAGGTGCCGAGCTGTATGAAACCGGGCACGCACGCACGGTTTGGACGTGCCGTGCCGGTTCGTCGATTGTGCAAACCGTGAACAGCACGCGGGTTGCGGTGTGCTGGCGTGCTTTTTTTTTTTAAGGAAAATTCGAAGGTTACTGAAAAATTTACAAAAAATTTGAATTTTTTTTGTTAATTTAATATTTACTTTTAATATTCTCAAAATATGAAATGTGTCAAATTAAAATGTTTCGAATTTGTAACTCTTTTCATCTAATTTTATTTCATATTTTATCTTTCGAATTTTTAAGAAAATACGAATCATATTGAAATAAAAAAGGAGTGAAAGAGGACGGTACCTCTACTAAATTTTATCTTTCGAATTTTTAAGAAAATACGAATCATACGATTATATTGAAATAAAAAAGGAGTGAAAGAGGACGGTACCTCTACTATTTTTTTAAATTAAAAAAATATTTTACAAATGGTGTAAGAGGACTCCTCTCTAAAAAAACGGAACAAACCGCATTAAACATGTTTACAAAATTACAAACAAATAAATTCTAAAATCAAAAATAAATCTTAAAATACAACCTAATACAAATTACAAATGAACGTGCCGAATGAACATGTTTACAAATAAACATGCCGAACGTGTTTACAAATAAATCTAAAACAAATAAACATGTTTACAAATGGTGTTTTTGACGTGCTTTTGGCGTGCCGAACGTGCCGAATGAACGTGCCGTCTGCTTTCCATTAACCATGTGCTTCCGCGTGCCGTGCCGGTTTTTCGAATTCATAACCCGTAACCGGCACGTTTCACTGTACGGGCTGGGCGTGCTTTAATCGACACGTACTGTAGCGGGCCGTGCCATGCTTTTGGACGAATAATTCACGTGCATGCCGGGCCTAACCGTCCGTTTGGCCGGCTCTACTCGGCACCACCACATCACCATCTCATCCACTAACATTCACAATTCACTTAACATTTAATCACATAATCAAATCATTCAAATTAACATCATATAAATCTATATCATACTTTGCATGCAATTCCAATACTTAACCCAAAACTCACATGCACATCATTTTATCCATTTATCTCATGCATATAATCATCCTAGCTAATCATCTAAGTTAATCTAAATGAAACACATTAAGGGTTTAGGTTATACCCTTTTTTTCGAAAATGCAAGAGGAGGAGAGATTTGAATTTTCTTGCTTGCATTGAAATGTTAACTCCAAAATATACTCCACTTGAAAATCTTAATTTACAAAGGTTTTTAGAACTTTAAAATTTTACCAAACAAGAAGAAGGGAGGGGGAGAGAATTCGGGTGTGGTGAGGAAGAGAGGAGAGACGAGAGTGAGGAAAGAAATGAGAGAACGAGAGATGAGATTTTTGTGTTTTTTTTTACACTATGCCACTTGTCTTACATGCACTAACACTAATGGTGACTCACCTAAATCACACTCCCAGCAATTGACATGTGTCCTCATGCAAAAAACTGATCTTTGCTTGCCACATGTCCTACTAATCGAATAATCACATTTTGTTTCGTTTTAATGCTGAAAATCACAATATAATATTTACTCGAAAAATCCTCTATAAATCATGAAAATTTTATCTAAGCCTTATAATGTTATAAAACTACTATAAATAAATTTTCAGAATTTTTAAACCATTTTTGAATTTATTACGAATTTTAGAAGAAAAATTGATATTAAATCATTTAAAAATCGAATTTCTACAAAAATAATATTTTTGTATTTTTAAAAAGTCCTAAAAATAATTATCAACAGTAGAAAATAATAAAAAGAACTTTTCCAAACGATTTTATATTTTTATATAATTCCATCCTAAAATCTCATTTTTACGAATATATATTCATAAATTATTAAGAAATAGCTAAAATAGTAATGACGATTATAACCACACATACTAGCAAGCACATATGACATGTTCAAGTCATATAAATAAATAAATTAACTTTATACTACACATATAAAGTTGACTCATCAAACTGAAATGTATATTTATACCGCAGCTTATATAATAATCGTCACACACGATAAACGTAATTATCCGAGACTTAATATATTATTAAATATCGGTCTATTACACAACCGTACGGATGTCAAGATATATCTAATTCAGTGATATTCCCAAATTTTCAAAAAATAATAAATTAATTTGGTTGGAGATCTTAGTAGATCACTACTAATTTAACTAGTACCAGTAACTAGTGCTTTGTCACGAATTGTTGTTTCTATTTTTAAAAAATATTTCTCGACGATCCAATCATATGGATGTGAAGATATATCTAATTTAGTGATATTTCCAAATTTTCAAAAAATAAAAATTAATTTGGTTGGAGTTAAAAAAATAAAAAGTAAAAATTTTGATTTTTTTCGAGCTTTAACGAGCCAAGCCGAGCTCGAGCCGAGCCGATCTTGAACCGAACCGAACCGAGCTCTTATCGAGCCGAGCTTAACGAACAAAAATCTTGTTCGAGCTCGAACCGAACCAAGCTTTTATTGAGTCGAACTCGAGCTGTTCATTAAAATCTCTGTTCGTTTACAGTTCTAGTTAAACTCTCTTTCAACTTCTTCCATCCATGCTTTCATATTCTAGTAAATAATTCCCACTCATTTCTGCTAATTCATGACCAACCATGTTTCCAAAGTTAAACTTCGCGCCAAGTTTAACAAACTACTATGAAACAATGCTAATTTTTGGATTTAAAAATATTTTTTCTACTGTTTTTTTAAAACTAAAATTCGAGGTTTTTGAAAACAAAAAACTCTTTACTAAATTTTCAAGTTAGTTCGCACTCGAGGAAGGTTTAGCTCCCCTCCCCCATACATGAGCCTCGAAAGCTCCCTCCTTTGTTAAGCAGTTGCGCCTACCATGACATCCCAACCTGATGTCTCCATCATCAGACACTACACTTTGAATGTAAATAGCTATATATAGTCAGAAGAAATAAAATAGACAGACAGGTAGGGTGGATGACATGCTTCGAGATATTTCTAAAGCTGACTCCTTCCCATCTCATTGATTTCTGCAAGTTGTTATATGATTTACAACTTTCAATAATTTTAAATGAAGCATTTACATTATTTCAATACCACTTTGCATATGATTTTCAACTTCTAGATTGTCATTGTAGAACAAAACAAAGTTAAACTGAACATCATCATATACAACTCATATTCAACTTGACCACAAATCCTTGGGAGCCTTCATGAGCAATTTGAGAAAGTCAGATTGCAATCCCAATTCACCTGAACTTGAACACTAGAGAGTTTTAGGTGGAATCATAAAACTCCTCTTGGCAATTTCGATAAATATTTAGCTAAACACATATTGATAAAAATGAACGGTGGCTTGCCACTTGGCAACTAATAAAATCACTTCACCCTGAATCTTTACCGGGGCAAATTAGCTATCCCCGAATCATTACTCCCTCAACTCCAGTTTGGCTTCTCAACCAAAGCCAGCCATATATTTGTTAAAATATGATTAGAAAAAATTCTACAGTATAATTGGATGGTTTTGCTTGTTAATCGGTAACATGGAAACTATATAGACTCTTAAAACCATATACAAATTCATATAGATAGAGCCCTAATGCTTCAATTTATTTTATAGGGAAAAAGCAGCCTGGTTTTGCATGTTAATCGGACTAAAATGATTGCATAAAGTTTCCAAATGATCCCCCAGGTGTGTAATTTCCTTGACAAAAAAAGAAAAAGAAAAGAGAAAGCACCATGATGCAGTTTCTGCAGTCTCAGCAACCAAAAGAATAATAGGTAACTTTTACTAAAAGAAAGAAAAGATGGTAAGTGCATCATAAAATCTTACTAGACTGATAAGTGATCACACAAGAATAAACAACTGGTAACTTTTACTGACATAGGATACAAAGATGTACATGCCATTTACCAATGGTGAACACAAATAACGGGTAAAAGTAATAAGCTATGCTGAAAGTATAATGCCCGGTACTACAGAACTCAATCATGTCTTACTTAAAGCCATGGAGAGGAAAGCAAATGAAACACTGCTAGAGTAACAAGTACGTGTTCTGCACTCTTCATTGGACCCCTGAAATGCTTATACAATGCTAAATGCTTTTAGTTATAAGATGATAGAAGGTTAACCAATTCCTCAGTTTCCTATTTGCTTTGAAGCAAAAGTGAAAATCAGATAATTACCAAACACCCAACTTTATTGGTAACACAATCTTACAAAAGGAAATCATTTGCCATAAACAAGAGTATATAACCATGATAAAGACGGGCTTTTATCAACACAGTGAGAGTTGATGTGTTAAATTTCAAAATAATGACTAATTTTTCTTTTATAAATCAAGCAAATTTGAAGGAAGAAGAACATCTTATAGGCTTAACTCCTACAACTCTAAAAATGAAAAAAATGTAACTTTCATTCTTCAATCGTAAAAGAGTAGGGAGTGGTGGATATGACGACGGGTTTGGGACAGGCATTTCATAGATGAGGCCTCTTCAACAAGGGTATATAATCTTAAAGGACAAGGGTTTCTAGACTGTAAACATACCTCAGAAGGCTTCATGGGCAGATCGCGAAATTCTGAAAGCAAGACCAGAGACTATTTATCATGTTAAATGCAATATAGGCAGTGGAGAAAGCTTTCTCATTTGGCACGATCCATGGGTGAATTACGGTCCCATGTTATCTTGGCTTGGTCCTCGGATAGTCTCTACTCTTATAACCTCGATAAAGTAAGTTCCTTAACTTTAAACCACCACTGGGCTCTTCTGTAATGGACTGGCCCAAATTAAAGGAGCTAATAATCTTTAATAGAAGTAGGCCCAAGATAGGCCCAAGAAGAATTAGAATGGCAGACATAAAGAGGGGAAAAGGAGAGAAGTAGGGTATCGAGAATATTGTTTTGCTAAAGTCAGTAGGGTCTGGGAGTGAGAGGCTACTCGAAAGTCCTCGTCTATCTAGTCAATTCCGTTTAGTTCGTTATTGTAAGATGGCCGGAGCTGAGTTCATAACAAATTGGTATCAGAACTGTTCGAGAATGGGGCACTCAATGGCGTCGAGATTAGAGATATCGGAGGAGATGTCAGATTTCAAAGAGGAGATGAAAGAGTTGATTAAGAAAGGGGTGGAGGAGGCATTTGAGAAAGCAATGGATGCGATGCGTCAGTCGTTGGCAGATTGGGTTAGGGATTGGGTTAGGGAGAGTCAAATCGCGGCGGAGAAGATGGGAAGGAACTATGCAGGTCCATCCAAGCTTGCTGTAGAGAACGACGAAGGAGGAAGAGAAATCGAAGTTGGTTCCTTAAATTTGGTAAATCAATCAACCAAAACTCCTACGCCTGTGTCATTTGTTGCTAATCAAGATTATTTAAGTAATGAGGAAAAAGTAATTGATGTTAAGGGTGAGGGTTTGAAATTGTTACAAGTTCTTAAACCTGCAAATTATGCCCTTCAAGTGTTTGATATAATTCCTGAGATTGATTTGATTGCTTCTCCTGTTGAGTCAAACAAAGAGCTTATGAAAATAGATTTTGTTTATCCTACTAACAGGTTTGACAATATTCTAATATATGAGCTACATGAAAATGAATATGGTAAAGTTCATGGTACACTCTATGTCAATTTTAAGAATATGGTCAATGCAACTGAAGTGTTTGATCTTAGTTCTCCAGTGGTTTCCCAAATGAGTAATATGTGCAACTCAAATAAGTTTGTCAAAATGCTTGGTGGCCGGGAACGAGGCTGCAAAAGCAAAACACTGAAGGCCCCTGCTGATCAACCAGGTTTAGGCAGTCCATGGAAATCCTTATTTGAAGACCATGCCCTTCTTGTCCTGATGCATGATATGGGTCCAAACTGGGAGTTTGTTAATGATGCTATTGACAGCACTTTGCGATTCAAGTGCATCATCAGCAAACCTAAAGATTGCAAGGAGCGTTATAAGATCTTAATAGATAGCCCCGCTGTTGATGGAGCAGATAGTGCTGAAGATTTAGGGTCATCACAACCATACCAGTCAACTTTACCTGCCATACCAAAGGGTAGTACTATACAGTTATTTCAACTGTTGCACGGGAAAATGGAAGAGAATACAATCAGATCTCACTTGGAGAAAATTATTACACTTGGCAGAAAGCAGCATGGTAGGACAAAGGAGCCGATACAACTCCAGCTGCCTCACAATTCTCATACAATTGCTCTGTCCCAAGTCTGCCCAAATAACTTGAATGAAGAATTTAAATATATAACTGTGAGACAAGATGAGAAGGTGGAGTTGGCAATGCTATTGGACTGCATTCCCATTCCTATTAAAGAAAGCCTTGAAGAATCCATTGTTAGTGATGCTCTAGTTGAATTCGACACAACAGAGAAAGATAGGACAGAAGTTGATTTTGACGAGGAGGCAGATGTTGCAAGAAAAGTTCTTAACACCGCAGTGACATCATCTTCTAGAAAGTCATACATATCGCCTGAAGGTCTCTCTATGGCGCCTAAGAATAACAAGGATACTAGTACCATGACTGTTCCCAGGAAGTCTGTTGATGCGTTGCATGGTGATCCCATCATGCGAAATGTGCGAGCAATGGGAACACTAATATCTTAGTTAATAAACGGGAAATCACCAAACCTGAGCTTTGGATGATGCAGTTGGCAGGAATTCATTGTGAAGGACAGCCACACTTTTGGTGTACTGCTGATGGTTCCTTCCAGGAAGAGGGACAAAAGAATGTAAAAGAGCGAATATGGTCTAAGCCTAGAATCAAACAACTCTGTTATGTCCTGTCATTGCCTATCTTGTTGGCTTGTGCAAACTCTGATCAAGAAAATGTTGATAACAAAGCTGTCCTCGGCACTCTCGAGAGGAAGAAACCATATAGATTGCTTATGGTTGGTGATGAAAACTGTGGTACCAGTACCATATTTAAACAGGCAAAACTTCTATATAGAGTTCCTTTTACTGAAGAGGAGCGCCAGAATATGAAATACATGATTCAGAGCAACTTATACCGTTATATAGGCATTCTGCTCGAGGGACGTGAACGATTTGAAGAAGAAGCTTTGAATGTAATGAGGATGGAATCTATTAATAGACCTGGTCCTTCAGGTAAGCCAGATGTTGACCAGACTGACAAGACAACCTTGTACACCATTGGTTCGAGACTTAAAGGATTCTCTGACTGGCTAGGATTCTCTGACTGGCTACTCCAAATGATGATGTCTGAAAATTTGACGGCGGTTTTCCCTGCTTTCACTCGTGAGCATGCACCCTATGTAGAGGAACTGTGGAAGGATAAAGCCTTTCAAGCCACATTCGACCGAAGAAATGAGATAAAAATGCTTCCTAGAGTTGCCAACTATTTTTTGAATCAGGCCGTTGAGATTCTGACATGGACATTTTTTATGCCGAGGGTATTGGTGCTCCCAATGGTATAGCTAATGTGGAGTTTTCGCTCTCAAAATCGAAAAAGGATGGCTACTTGGACCCTGATGATAAAGATGATCCCTTGCAAAGTTACCAACTTATAAGAGTTCAATCAAGCAACCTTGGCAAAAACTGCAAGTGGATGGAAATTTTTGAGGATATGGATCTTATCATATACTGCATTTCCTTAACGGATTACGAAGAATACTCTAATGATATTGACGGAGTTTTTACTAACAGAATGATGGAAAGCAAGAAGCTATTTGAGACCATAGTGACACATCCGACCTGTTCTCACAAAAACTTCCTCTTAGTGCTCAACAAATTCGACTTGTCCGAAGAGAAAATTAAACAGGTTCCTCTTACTCGCTGTGAGTGGTTCCATGACTTTAATCCTCCGATCAGCAGTCATCGGAGCAGCAGCAGGAACAGTAGCAGCAAAAATCCAGCTGCACAACTGGCTCAAAGCTCATGCCATTACATTGCAGCAAAATTTAAACGGCAGTTTCAGTCCTTGTTTGGAAATAAATTGTATGTTGCTCGTGTTACAGGACTCGAATCAGACAGTGTTGATGAAGCAATTAAATATGGAACAACTTCGGGTACCATTTCCGGCATTCGACCTTGAGGACAAGGTCGTTCTTTGGGAGCGGGGTATTGTAATGGACTGGCCCAAATTAAAGGAGCTAATAATCTTTAATAGAAGTAGGCCCAAGATAGGCCCAAGAAGAATTAGAATGGCAGACATAAAGAGGGGAAAAGGAGAGAAGTAGGGTATCGAGAATATTGTTTTGCTAAAGTCAGTAGGGTCTGGGAGTGAGAGGCTACTCGAAAGTCCTCGTCTATCTAGTCAATTCCGTTTAGTTCGTTATTGCAAGGGACTTCTGTAATCTTGTTCACGATATCCCTCTGCATCATCATGATCACATCACTTGGTATGGTAACCTGTGAACTCTATGAGGATGTCCACTGTATGGAACTCTTTATCCATTCCTAAATGTTTTTTGTGCTTTGGCTCGCACTGAAGAACAAGCTCCTCACTAAAAATAGGATGATCAATTTCTGGATGCACACTGATCCTCCTTGTATTCTATGTGGTGCTGCTAATGAGTCTATGCCCCACCTGCTTATGGACTATCCTTACTCCAAATATGTTTTGAAGCATAGCCCTATGCCCCTAGCTGCAAACTGAATAAATATTATCCCTGGCTCTCCTTACAGTACTCAAAACCAAATAAATCCCCTCTCCGTCAGTGTGGCTATTTACAATTTTTGGCTGTAAAGAAACTCCAGAATTCATGGATAGCAACCATCCAACCTATCATTTTCATTAAGAAGGTCAAGCAAACTGTTAGAGATAGGGCCTTTTCGGCTGAACTCCATTTAAAAAACTTACAAGTAGGAACCCAGCTATTATTAGTTTTTTGTACCAATAATTTGTTGCATGTTGCATTGTTTTTCTTGTTTTAGCTGTTAGCTAGTTTGGTTTTAGTTTTTTTAAGAGTGATGAGGCCTGTCCTATCACAATAGCCTAGGGGATGCATAGTATTTGTACCTACAAACTTTAATTTAACAAAAAAAAAAACAAAGAGTATATAACTATGACAGATTATGGCTTTATCAACAGAGTGAAAGTTGATGTATTAAATATCAAAATTATGACTAATTTCTTCTTTATATATCAAGCATATAAACAGGACTTTTTGCTAAACTTCTACAATTGTACAAGTGAAGAAATAAGAATTTCATTTTTTAGACGGCATAGGATGGGGGGGGGGGGTGGTGGATATGAAGACAGGTTTAGGACAGGCATAGAATAGGTGAATGCGCTTAAAGTAATCATCACTCCAAGGCTGCCTTTGGAGCTCTACAATCAAAAGATGTAAGTGACCAGACAGACAATCTACTTTGAAGTTATGATACTATCTAGCCTTTTTACATAAAAGGAGTCTATGTTATCAATAATAATGATTCCTATTCTATGATACTGTATGCTGTACAAGCAAGTACAAAACATCTTAACAAAGATGTTTTAATTTCAAGACAACTGTCCTTCAAATATTAATATAAACATAAAATTTTAACCAACAAAGTTCAGATTTACACTTCGATTTATATCGACAATAAATTTAACATGCCAATCACCAATGACTAGATGTATCCTAACCACCTCGTCTGGTTGAGAACTACAAACACATCTTCATTCCCCAAAAGAAGAAGAACAAGAAAATTCCTCAACGTAACCTCTACATAAAAGCTAAATACGAGTCTCATCCCAAACAAAAATAGTCCTGACCGCTCTACACTCTGGAAAATAGTGCTTGTATCAACTTCCAACTTAAGACAAAACAGTTTTGTGCACTAGTAATTACTTTGCCAAAACTATTGACATGAGAGTGATAACTACGAAAATTTATCCTAAGGCAAACTGATGGTTTTCTGGGAGAGTAACACAACCCTGTGACTGATTAGTGTATGTGCATACAATACAAGATTACTGCCCCAGTAATGTAATTATGACTAATAGTAATCAAGTTTTACATATATATCAAAGTACTAAGAGACTAAATATAAACAACACATGGATACTAAGTGGTAAAATAAAGATGTTCACTTTTCTGTATAGGAAAAAAACCCCTAAAGGGACACATGATCAGTACCTCACATCAACACCGCCATAACAAAAAGTACTAAAATGTAACTCAAAAGCATAACATTGTATACGGACTAAGTAGAAGTGATCAAGCCTGAGTTCCGGTCAGCGCTTTCATCTGAATATGGTTAGAGTCAGTAATGGTAGAAGGTGAAGCAGACACCACGGTAGGCAAAGCTTCATAGGACCCGAACCTGCTACTCCTAACCCCCACCGTCTTGGCAACAAGAGCATAAACAATCAACACAATAAGCATGACAAAAAACACATGAACCAAAAACATTAAATCAAGAATAGCCACAGCCCTGAACTTAGAATCATCCAAATCACACCTAGTAGAGCCCTCAACACCACTAACAACATCAAGTAACTTATGACAACCTTGGGGAACAAAAGCATCGACATAAAGAGTCAAGCCAGTCTGCATTGCCCAAAAGCCCTGTAAAATGAGAGAGGCACACAAAGCCACATCAGCAACAAACAGTTTAGGAAAGCAAGCAAGCAGAAAACAAAGGAAAGACGAAAGGGCCGAGATTCTCCCGGACACAGAATCACAATGTGCTTGTAAATCGGAGATCTGAAACTCAGCAGCAGAGGAGGAAACATAGTACTCTAGGAAAAAGATCCCGGAAGAAAGGCCGAAAAAGAGATCATTGGAAAAGGGAAGCAATTGGGTAGAGTCGGAGACAAGAATGGAAAGAGACAAGACAATGAAGAGGAGAATGACAGCGGCGTATTGGAGAGAGATGAATTTGTGAACAGGAGTGCTGCCTTTGAGGAGAAGATCAGTGTCTGTTGAGATTAGGGTTTGGTGAATGAAAGAAATGGAGAGGAAGATGAGTATGAGATAGAGTTGCGTGTATTTTTTGTAAGAAGAAGAAGAAGAGGGTGAATGGTAGGGTTTGGCAGAGTAATGGGGTGGGGATTTGAGATAGTTTTTGATTGTCAAGATGAGATTGTATGTACCCATTGACATCATTCCCGTGGTCACCATGGTTTTGTATAACACTGCTATTTCTGCCATCAAAATCCCCTAATTAATCTCTAGACACACAGATTGATGTTCCCTTTTCTACTGTATTGATTCTACTATTATTGTATGTAGGTATTCTGTAAGACTGTATCTATCATCTACACATAGTCCGATGAGTTGCTTGTTGCTTGTCTAAGAATATGTACATTAACCCATTTTTAGTTTTTTTCTTCAAAAACAACTTTTTAATATACTAGCCTAAAATCCGTGCGATGCACGGATTTTTTTAATATTGTATAACAAAATGTCATTAATTTAAATTAATTTGATAATAATTATATAAATGTTATCCATGATATTTCTAGAAAATGAGGGATTTTAGTTTGAAAATATAGAAAAGATGATATGTTTTAGTTGAAAAGGGTAATCGATTAATTATTAGTAATTATAAAATATTACTTCATTTTATTAAATAGAATGCCCGTGATATGATTAGAAAAAAAGATGATTTAGTTAGAGAAAATTTAAAAGGTAATATGTTTTAGGTGAAAAAGGTAATTGATTAGTTTATAGTAATTATAATTTAATTACGTTATTTTACTAAATACAATTGCTCGTATTGTTTTTAGAAAAGGAGAATTTAATATTGTCCGTGATATTTTTATTAAAAGAGGAATTTTAGTTAGAAAATATAGAAAAGATGATATGTTTTAGCTGAAAAAAAGTAATCGGTTAATTAATAATATTATAATGTTATTAGTCTATTTTATTAAATAGATACGGCGATATAATTGGAAAAAAAAAGAGATTTTAGTTAGAGAAAATAAAAACGTAATGTGAAGATGACATGATTTATGTGAAAAAAGTAATTGATTAGTTTATAGTAATTATAATTTCATTATGACATTTTACTAAATAAAATTGCTCATAGTTTTTAGAAAATGAGAAATTAATGTTGCCGTTATATTTCTAGAAAAAAGGGAATTTAGTTAGAAAAAATAGAAAAGATGATATATTTTAGTTGAAACGGTAATCGATTAATTATTAGTATTATATTATTATTATTTTTTAAATAGAAATGCCCGTGATATAATTGGAAAAAAGGAGGTTTTAGTAATAGAAAAGAAAAAAGGTAACGTGTTTTGGCTGAAAAAGGTAACCGTCTATGATATAATTGGTTAAAGAAAGATTTTAGTTAGAAAAAAAAGAAAAGGTAATTTAATTAGAAAAAATAGAAAAGATGATATATTTTAGTTGAAAAGGTAATCGATTAATTATTAGTATTATAACATTATTATTTTATTTTTATTAAATAGAAATACCCGTGATATAATTGGAAAAAGGGAGATTTTAGTAAGAGAAAAGAAAAAAGGTAACGTCTTTTGGATGAAAAAGGTAATCGTCCATGATATAATTGGTTAAAGAAATATTTTAGTTAGAAAAAAAGAGAAAAGGTTACGTGTACGGTGTGATATTTTTGGGTTTATATTAGTTATTGCAAGATTAGTTTTAAATTTAAAGGTAACATGTTTTAGTTAGAAAACAAATATTAGCGTTTGTAAGATATGGTACAATTTTAGGTGTTTATAAAAGGTAATTTCTTCAATTTAAAGTAAATGTTAAAAAGGCAATCGGCTAATAACTATTTATTAGACTATTATAAATAATAATTAAGTAAGAATAATTAAGTAAAATAACATATTTTAATTGTTATTGCAAGATTAGTTTTAAATTTAAACGTAACATGTTATAGTTAGAAAATAAATATTAGCGTTTGTAAGATATGGTACAATTTTAGGTGTTTATAAAAGGTAATTTCTTCAATTTAAAATAAATGTTAAAAAGGCAATCGGCTAATAACTATTTATTAGATTATTATAAATAATAATTAATTAAGGATAATTAAGTAAAATAACATATTTTATTAGTTAAGGGTAAATAAGTAAAATTAATATAATTAAGTAAGGATAATTAAGTAAAATAACAAATTTTATTAGTTAAGGGTAAATAAGTAAAATCAACAGGTACCAACCAACCAACCAACCAAACTTTTAATGTTTCGGCTTTTATATAATAGTATAGATTCTCTGATTTATGCATTCAACAAATTATATACTTTACATTTTCAGAATTTTTTTTCCTAACAAACAAAAAATTCAGAAATATTTTTAGACGTTACCCATTAGGAGTAAATTATAAATTTATTAATATTAATTATATAGGGTGATGACCCTAAATACCCACCTCCCAAAACAAATGATCCAAAATGCCAATTTTCGGAATACATGGCCCTATTTACCCACGGGACACACATGTGGGAAAGGAGTATCCGGACACTCCTTTGACACGCTTCACAAAATGAAATGAGCTCCGTGAATAGTGGCTTCAGAGTTTAGACACGCATGTTGAGCATGCGTGACGTGTCTGAAGTCACTGTTCATCGTCCCCAAAGCTCCGCCGACGTTGTGTTATCGACTAAAACTTCGATCGGTTTGTTTGTACTGTCCAGCCATCGACCACTATCGTGCTATATATCAAAAGAATCGTCTCCTCCTCCTCTACAACCCTCCATACTTCGATTTTCGTTTATTTCGCTGGATTGAAAACGCACAATTTAGGATCCATTTTCCAATTCGTTTTCCGATTCCTCGTGTACACCCCTACGGGAATACAAATCAACAAATCGATGGGGGATTGTGATGTGCTTCGTATGGGCTTCATTTTCATGTCCTTAGATGTATTGAAGGTAGTTGGAATAGCACGGACAAAGAACGGCGATTTTCAGGCGATTTTCGCCTCAGAGCAACGTCGATCTGCATCTGTGAGAATGACATCATATGACGTCATCACGCATCTCACAGTTGCGTGACCTGTGATGCGCATTCGAGAAATGCGTATGACATGTCACGCATCTGTGAGATGCGTGACCAGTTGGTAATTTGGACCATCCCTTCCGCATTTCAGCATTTTGGGTCATGGGGCTCCAAATCTAGGCATTTTGGGCATTTTCTCAATTATATAAATACATTTTATAATTTATATTTATTATTTACCAATTTATAATACACAAGTCAAGGAAATTGAGGTTGCTGTTGTCCTGAAGTATACTTCGGGTGGAAAGAGAGAGTTTATGAAGGGGGTTAATTGCGCTGTGGTTAGCAATGAAGGCCTGGACAAAGGGGCAGAGAAGAGGAAGGTCCCAGCCTACCTTTCTGATGGAGATCCTAAGGATGGGGGTGGCCATGATGGTGGGCATAGGGACTCATTAACTGTTAAGTATGAGTTATCTCATATGAAGGGGTTCACTTGTGGGATTGGCCTGACTTCAGGGCCTGATATTGATGCAACGTTAGCTAAGGAAATGGTTACTGTGAATGCCTATCTTCTTGAGCACATGGCCTATCTGGGCTTTATTTTTGGGTCTGGGGATGGAAAATGCCTGTTGGTCGCGGCTGAGGGAGAATACTGTATGCAGGGGCTATCTCAAAAGTGCCCAGCTCACGAATGCCCCGAGGACTGATCTTGCGGATGCAGAGGGTAGGCCTCTTAAGAGCTCTGGTGGGGATGCAAATGAAGATGGTGCCAGGGCAGGCCTTGGCTGGTACAAAACTGAAGACTAGAGGAGGCAGCACCTAGGTGCTTTTTGTTGGTTGTTGACGAACATTGTGTCTATGTTCGGTTTTAGGATGTTTGATCGTTCTGTTTAGGAACGTTTGTAATATTTGTTGATTTCGCGGGGTATGCCCCTAGAATTGTCTAAGCTGTTCCTTTAAGGTATAAAATTTAATTAGAAAAAAAAAAGTCTTATTCGAATTATCTCAACATAAACGCACATTATTTAGATTATTAGGTGTTTCAAATATTATAATTACTAGATGTCTAGATAATAATCCGTGTGAAGTAGTGGTTCAAGAAAATTTATTATAAATTTAATATTTTGATTGATTTTAAAATTTTACATCATATGTACTATATTATTAATAAGAATATTCAAAATAAATAATAACAACTTCATTTGGAGAATCTATCTTGGTCTTTCTAAATTTAAATTATAATAATAAAAATGTTAAAAAATACAATTATAATAAAATTTCTATTTTATTATTTTTAATAAAAATATCATAAAATCGTAAAGAATATAAGGGATGAAACCAAAATATGATGTGGATCAAAGTAGCATTAAAAAAAATCTTATTAATATATAATGATGATAAGTCTTTTAGAAAAGGTAGCCGGTCAACCGCATACGATTGCAAAATAACTGTTACCCATCATACGGTTTTATAACCCAACATGGTTGATCCAACGGCCCTGATTTGAAAAAAAAAAAATTACCGTACTGCAGAAACTTTCGGTGGCACGGAGAAATTACCAAAATGCCCCTGTTTTCAGACAAAAAATCTACCAAAATGCCCCCTATTTTCATACCATAGGCGAGGACATTTTGGTAATTTCTCCGTACCGCAGAAAGTTTCTGCGGTATGGTACAATTTTTTTTTTAAAATCAGGACCGTTGGATCAACCATCCAACGGTTATAAAACCGTATGATGGGTAACAGTACTCCTGCATACGTATGCAGGAGACCGACCCCCTTTAGAAAATTGTTCTTAGTCTTTTTTATTCTAAAACATGATAAGAAAAATGCAAATTAAAGAATTGTAATTTTAATAAAAATTTGTATTTTATTATTTTTTTAAGGAAAATATAGTAAAATTGCAAAGAAGATAGAATTTTTCGAATGAAACCGAAATATGGTTTGAATCACATTCAAAACAAAATACCACTAAAAAATAGTTGAACGATTGCCCAAAATATCCACTTTTTCCCTATCCACTGCCCAAAATACCCGTTTTTCAAAACACCGACTAAAATGCCCATGGGATACGCCATTTCCATCGGCGTATCCGAGCTACCGTAGCTCGCCAGAAACAGGCAAAACTTGACAGAAAATTGAGAGCTCTTGAACGACGGCTGAACGGCGACTTGTCGACCTTGCTTCGTCTCCACCCTTGCTTCGTCTCCACCCTTGCTTCGTCTCCCACCCTCCGAATCATCACCACAGGATCAGCTACTCATCGCCTTTGTCCTCCGCCTATCCGTTTGTCTCAGCTGGCCCCGCAGGGGCGTGCAAAGCTGTCACCGGAAACTCAAAACGGAAAAATGATTGATTTGGGCATTTTCAATCCAGCATATCAAATGGGTTGAAATTGGTGTAGGTGTGTAGAGAATCGAGAGATGATTCGAATAGTATATTGAAGATGTAAGGAAAATCAAGGAGGTGAACGAACGGAATGAAACAAAAAGACGATCAGAATAGCCATTGGAGGGAGCTCTGTAGACGACGATGTTGACGTAAGATGCGCCGTTTCAACATGCGTATCTCATATTACGCCTGTAGAAGATGCGTGTGTGGTAGAGAACACTCACATGGCATGGGCGTGTCTTAAAAATGCGTGGTTTCAAATAGCGTATCAGCACATACGCTGATGTGTCTAGCGTGACTGCTGAGTATTTTGGGCGGTACTTTAGCGCCGTGGGTATTTTGGTTAGAGATGATTAAAAAGTGGGTATTTAGGGCACTCACCCAAAATAGTTTAGCCTTTTAAATTTCTTTTTTTTTTACAATAAATTACTTTTTTTTATTAAAATTAAGGCACGTCTTTTATATTTTAAAAAATTTGGTCATGGCACTAGACAGTACGGAGTAGTTTATACGTGAATACACTACGTGATGTGCGGACGTGTGAATATAATACAAAATTATTATGACATTAAATACAGAATTACAACTTACGGCTACCTTGAATATTGGGTTAAATATCAAAGTGGTCACTGAAGCCAGGGGCATGTATCATTTTCTTGATTCTTGTTTCGGTGGTATCAAAAGGACTACTCTAGTAGACAGTAATGACATGCCGTTAGTTTAAAATTGTTGACCTGACGGAATCCGTGTTGACTTCTACGTGGACTAATGTCTTCATAGGTGGAGTCTGACACATATTAACGTGGCAATCTACATGGCTGCTGACTCAATTAAAAACGTATACTTAAAACAAATGTGGGGATAAATTAACAAATGTGGTCATTGTCGAGTCGTGGTGAGAGAAGAGAGTATTGGTGAAAAATTAGGGTTTCGTCAATTGGGTTCAATCGAGTCTTTCTCTTCGTGGATTTGAGAAAATCTGGAGCTTAATTGAATATTAGATGTGTACACGACTTTGAACTCAACACGATTTACACAAAATCAAAGGTACGAAAGTTCATCTCTTGTTGGGATTTATGGGTGATAGCATAGAGACAACTTAACTATATTTCCCTATACTTAGTTTTTACTAAGTTGAACATACTGTCACAGCCAGAGTATGTCTTCGTATTCGAATAATTGCTGTCATGTAATAAATGTATGATTTGGGAGAAGTTCATATGTTTGTTCAAGCCTCAAGGAATGCATCCTGAAGACAGCAAGAATAAAAGTTACTGTCATGTCCCTGACAGTAATGTTACAAGAAGACAAATGTTGCAAAGTCACGACAAAGCTACATTTGACAGCAACATTGGCCGAAGCAAGAGACAGTAACATTCTCACACTTGACAGCAAGTCTAGAGCTCCGACAGCAACATTGGCAGGAGCTAGTACTGTCAACCTCTGAATATTCCTTTGACAGCAGACTCTGCGATTAAGGTTACTGTCACCTTGAATTATTTGAATTGGGTATTTTCTCAGTCAAAGCCCGTGACAGGTTACATGTTCAAGAAACAGATTTGCTACAACACACTATCGTTTGTAGCAGACCTGCAAGACTACGACAGAAGCTTAAGAGATTCACAAGACAAGGCTGGTCAATTCGAGGAGCATGTGATATCCACATCTACTAGAATTGTATTAGCTAGAAATAGAAAGAATCTAGGTTGCTTTACTTATACGGTTTATCCTATCTGTATAGCAATTAGGGAAAGTCACATGGGTGTGCAAATTGTAATGAGCTGCCACTTGAAAACGGTAGCAGCTCAACACCCCATGCGATAGGGACAACAGAGTATCTTAGTCTACTTAGATACATCTTAGATTCATTTTCTATTCATGTACGCACACGAAGCAATCTGTATCTCTTGAGATATCGAAGCTGGAGAAACTCTCTCCAGTTGTAGCAACACTTCACACAAAATAAATAAAACATTTATTTTGTGAGAAATCTTGTTTCACTTATTGCTTGCATACATCTACTGATAATCTATAATCTTTATTTTTGTTGTTGATTTAAAGATTCGATTTTATCAGTATTGCATTCAACCCCCCATTCTGCAATACTCCGGGACTAACAACTGGTATCAGAGCGTACAGATTGATACACAAATCTGAAGATCATGACGAGTATTCAGAAGTCAAGTGGAATCAAGATTCCAGTCTTTGATAAAGAGAACTACAATTTCTGGAAAAGAAAAATCTTGTTATTTATCAAAGCTGCCCATCCACTGTATTTGGGAATTCTTGAGAACGGCCCCTTCATACCTCAGAAGGAAGTAGCTGCTGCTACTGAGAATGGTGAAACCATTCCAGCCCATTGGGTTGCAAAGAAGCCTTCAGAGTACACAGAGTCCGAAAAGGAGAAAGTAGTCTTGGATGACTATTTACAACTCATCTTGCTCGACTCACTTACATTAGACAAAGCCATGTGTGGTAATGTCATGGGATGCAAATCTGCAAAAGAAACGTGGAGCAAGATAGAGCTGCTGTGTGAAGGAAGTGAAGAAGTTCGCGAGAACCAAAGATAAATTCTTGTATCACAATATGAAGCCTTCATGGCGAAACCAGGCGAAGAACTTACATACATGTTTGAAAGGTTCAGTAAGCTGATAGCTGAGTTGCAAATTCATGGAAAGTTCTATGATAGAAAGGAGATTAACATCAAATTTCTGCTCACTCTCCCTGAGCACCTTGAGCACAAAGTTACAGCCGTAAGAGAGGGAAGAAACTTGAGTGAGGTCTCTCTTGAAACTCTCTATGGTGTGCTCAAATCATATGAACTTGAGTTTTTTCAAATGAGAGCTATTCAAACTGGAATCAAAGGAAAGTTAGCAAACATGTCAGGAGCCCTCATAGCTCATGAGCCACAAGTAGCTTGTCCAAGTGAACCATCATAAAGTTCACAACCAACACAGATGCCATCTTTGAAGATTGAAGAAGTGTTGGATGACGAGGAGAAGGTGGTTCTGCAGCTGAAAGATGTTGAAGATGAAGACTTTTACACAGTAGAAGAGATTGAAAGCATGGATAATCCAACCATGGCGTATATGGCTAAGAGATTCAAGAATATCAAGTTCAGAAGGGACAAGTCATACAAGCCACAGGGTCAATCATCTAAATTCAACAAGGGAAGTTTTTCAAAGCCCACTGGTGGAGCCACAAGAGGAGGATACAAGACAGGGTTGGTGGATAGGTCGAAGTTCAGATGTTACAACTGCAATGAGCTAGGTCATTTTACTACTGAGTGCAGAAGACCAAGACAGAATCAAGGAAAGGGATCTGGAAATCAGTTTAAGAGGAATCAAGGGAAAGCCTATGTGGCTGAAGGAAAATGTTGGGATGATTCTGAAGATGAAGAAGAAGAGGAGTTTGGGAACTTAGCCCTCATGGTTAAATCTGATGAAGAAGCTTCAAGTTCATCAAATTAGGTACCATCTCTAGTCTTACTTGATATGTCTAAAACTGAGTATAAGCATACCATTGAGGATTTAAGTGTTGAGATGTTTAACATTCATGTTAGTTTATCTGCTGCCCATGAAGAAATTGCTAAGTTAACTAAACAGAATGAAACTCTCAAATCTGAAAATGAAATGTTGTTGCTAAGAACCAGTCCCCTAGATTCATTAGCTCAAGAGAATGCTATATTGAAGAATGATATTATCTGTGCTAAGGAAATAGAAGATTTTCTTAGGAATCAAATTGCAGAAAACGAGTTTAAACTCAAAGCCTTTTGAAACTCTTCTAGGTTAGTCCAGGAATATCATGATAATCACACTGAGAATCAAAAGGTAGGAATAGGTTTCGAGTATGGTAGAAGGCATGGAAAGGCAATTGATCATGATGATAGTGATGCTGTCAAACCTCAAATTCTCAAAAGAGTTAACAATCTGATTTTCAAAAATCTTCAAGTTGATTTTGATGAAACCTTCTTGTTCATCAAACAAAAGCTACTTGATGAAGATGAGTGCATTGACAGCACACTGAGCAAAGGAAAAGATACTGTCAAGTTCCCCATGACAGAAACTCTACCAAGCAATCAGACAGAATGTTCTAAAGTAGCTGACAACAAGGATGAGATAGAAACTTCAAAAGATACTGTCAAGAGAGAACCCAAGACAACAACTTTCAAACCTGCTATCACGACAGAGGCAAAGAAAGGTACTGTCAAGGGTGGCTCGACAGCAACTTCAGAACATACTGTCAAACCAAATTCCTACAAGCCTAAGAATAGGAATGGCAAGCTAGGGATTGATAAGAAGAATGGATATAGTCATGTTAAGGATGCCCCTAGGAAGCTTTGCAATAATTGTGGATCATCTCATCATTTAACATTTGTTTGTAAGAGACCCAAACAGGATAAGGTTAATGCGTCCAATGTTAGTGGTAACTTACATAGAACCCCCATTATGCAAAGAAGTATGGATGTCTGTAATAACATTGACTATATGCCATGCAAAATTGTTGTTATGAGTACTTGCTTCAATCTACCTATTCTGTCTAATGAAAGATGCTCCTATTTAGAAACTGCTGAGACTTTTGTGTCTGCCTATGTTGGTAAAAAGGTAGCTTCCACCAAGAAAAAGACTAAGTCTAACTCTGGAACCAAGTGGACAGTAAAAAAAGTCAGATAGGAGGATTCTAGTGTCGATTTAAATGTGAAACAGAATGATATGAACAATGATGCTGTAACTACAGGACCCAACAGAGTTTGGGTACTAGATGCAAATTAAAATCATCTATTTTGCAGGGCAAGAAACAGAAGCATGTCATGTGGATCATCGACAGTGGATGCTCCAGGCACATGACTGGTGATATAGCCCTACTTTCACATTTTATGGAGAAAGCCAGCCCAATCATAACTTTTGGAGACAACAGCAAAGGTTACACTGTGGGATATGGCTGTTTGGAAATTGGAAATATTGTCATTGAAGATATTGCTCTTGTTGATGGATTGAAGCACAACCTACTTAGTGTCAGCCAGTTCAGTGATAGGGGATTCAAGGTTGATTTTGATATGATGGTTTGTGATATCTATCACAAGAAATATCGAAGCCTCTCTTTGAAAGGAGTCAGGAAAGGAAGCTTGTTTGTTGCAGATTTAAATTCTGTCAATAAAGACAAGGCTTACTGTTTTTACAGTAAAGCATCAGTTGGTGAAAGCATGCTTTGGCACAAGAAGCTCTCACACCTCAATTTCAAGAATATGAATATTCTGATGAAGAAGGATTTAGTGAGAGGACTACCTCAATAGGAATTCTGTCAAGAAGGACTATGTAAGGATTGTCAAATGGGCAAATTAAAAAGATATGTGCACAAATCAAAGCAAGTGAATACCAACACTGAGCCACTCAAATTAATTCACATGGATTTGTTTGGTCCAGTAAATGTTCAATCTCTTGCAAGGAAGAGATATGCCCTCGTAATGGTGGATGACTACTCAAGGTACACTTTG
This sequence comes from Kitagawia praeruptora, assembly GCA_037693485.1. Taxonomy (NCBI): domain Eukaryota; kingdom Viridiplantae; phylum Streptophyta; class Magnoliopsida; order Apiales; family Apiaceae; genus Kitagawia; species Kitagawia praeruptora. Next base: position 77,212,345 of record CM075354.1, read on the forward strand.
GTGAAGTTTTTAGAGACAAAGGACGAAGCTGCTCAAAAAATCATTGATCACATAAGAGTTCTTGAAAGAACACCAAATGCTCAAGTTCAATATCTGAGAAGTGACAATGGTACTGAGTTCAGAAATGCCACACTAGGAAACTTCTGCAAAGAAGAGGGCATTGTCCAACAATTCTCCACTGCCAGGACACCACAACAAAATGGAGTTGTAGAAAGGAAGAACAGAACTCTCATCGAAGCTGCGAGAACTATGTTGAATGATTCTAAATTACCAACATACTTCTGGGTAGAAGCTATTAATACGGCTTGTTACACACAGAATAGAACCTTGATCAACAAGACTCATGGAAACACTCGTTACTATATGTTAACAGGAAAGAAACCTATTGTCAAGTATTTTCATGTATTTGGAAGTAAGTATTTCATGATGATTGACAACCATGAAAGAAAAGGAAAGTTCGATGCTAAAGCTTATGAAGGCATTTTCATGGGATATGGTTTGGAGAGGACTGCCTACAGAGTCTATGTCATTGATCACAAAGTCATTGAAGAAAGTGTGAATGTCACATTTGATGAAACCAAATTCCCAGGACTGCAAGAGGATGGTCAAATGGAGCCTCTTAGATTTGAAAATCAAGGGTATTTGGAAGAAGAAGAAATTGTTGCTGATGAACCTACTGGTACTCAGGATATTGAGTTTGAAAGAAATGCTGTCAACACCAATGATGCTACTCAAACTATATCAGCTAATCATCAGAATGAGAATGATTCTGGAGACGTTGAAGAACATGAAGGAGAAAACATCAATGGTGGAGAGTCAACACCTCAAAGAGGAAATGATGAAGCAGATCAAGAAAGAAGCTTGCCCAGAACCACTAAGTGGAACAAAGATCACACTAGCAATCTAATCATTGGTGATCCCACTACTGGTATAAGGACGAGAAGAAATATTTCTGCTGACAACATGTTTTCATGTTTTCTATCTCAAACTGAGCCAAAGTCAATTGATGAAGCATCGTTGGATTCAGATTGGGTGATAGCTATGCAAGAAGAGCTAAATCAATTTGAGAGAAATAATGTATGGAAGCTGGTCCCTGGACCCAAAGGGAAGTCAGTAGTTGACACAAAGTGGGTCTTCAGAAACAAGTTGGATGAAAGTGGAAATGTGACAAGAAACAAGGCAAGGCTAGTAGCTAAAGGTTACTCTCAACAGGAAGGAATCGATTATGATGAAACATTTGCCCATGTTGCCAGACTTGAAGCTATTCAGATATTTTTAGCCTATGTTGCACACTATAACTTCAAAGTGTTCCAAATGGATGTCAAAAGTGCCTTTCTTAATGGAGAATTAGAAGAGGAAGTGTATGTCGAACAACCACCTGGATTTGAGGATGCTGAGTTGTATGACTTTGTCTACAAGCTGTTCAAAGCACTTAATGGATTGAAGCAAGCCCCTCGAGCTTGGTATGAAACTCTATCTACTTTTCTCATTGAGAATCAATTTACAAGAGGTGTAGTGGATAAGACACTGTTTTACAAGCACCATGGCAAGGACATCATTCTGGTTCAGATTTATGTTGATGACATAATCTTTGGTTCTACAAATGAGAAGCTATGTGAAAAGTTTTCATCTCTTATGAAGAGCAAGTATGAGATGAGCATGATGGGAGAACTATCATTTTTCCTAGGTCTACAAATTCATCAAAAGGATGATGGTATCTTCATAAACCAATCGAAATATGTCAAGGAACTTCTCAAAAAGTTCAATATGGAAGATGCATCACCTGCCAAGACACCTATCTCTACTGCAACCAAGCTGGATTTGGATCCTAAAGGAAAGAAAGTGGATTCTAGTACTTACAGAGGCATGGTGGGATCGTTGCTATACTTAACTGCTAGCAGACCAGACATCATGTTTGCTACATGTCTCTGTGCAAGGTTTCAAGCTGATCCAAAAGAATCACACTTAGTAGCAATCAAGAGAATCTTTAGATATCTCAAAGGCACTCCAAACCTAGGCCTTTGGTATCCTAAAGATACTGGATTTGACTTGGTTGGTTATTCGGATTCAGACTATACTGGATGCAAGATTGACAGGAAAAGTACAACATGAAGCTGCCAATTTCTGGGTGGAAGATTAGTGTCATGGTTTAGCAAGAAGTAGCATTCTGTATCTACTTCAACTGCAGAAGCTGAATATATCGCAGCTGGAAGTTGCTGTGCTCAAATTCTTTGGATGAAAAATCAGCTAATGGATTATGGCTTGGAGTTGTCCAATATCCCTATTTATTGTGATAACACTAGTGCCATAGTTATCTCAGACAATCCAGTTCAACACTCCAGGACAAAGCACATTGATATCAGACATCATTTCCTAAGAGAGCATGTTGAAAGGGGAATTGTGAAGCTGATTTATGTTCCAACAGAAAAGAAACTTGCAGATATCTTTACGAAGCCACTAGATGAAGCAACCTTTAACAGGTTGGTAAGTGAATTGGGAATGCTAAATCTGGTATGTTAACTTTCTAGTTTTTACATTTTCAATGTGGTTAAAATTGCAGCTCGTGACCTTAACTTTCAATGTTACTGTCATGAGAAGTTACTGTCCTATGTGCTACTTGTTTACTTGACAGCATGTTTGCTATGACTATGCTAAATTCAAATCACATGCCTGTTTTAATTTCTGTAATGAGTAGTCACGTGACATTAACTTATTTCATACGCCTGCTTAGTGATAAGTACTTATGTCATTTGATATGACTACGGGTATTTGTCAGTCTTTTTAATTAAAAAGTTAAATTACTACATTAAAAAGAGGTAGTTGGAAGCTGTAGAGTCACTTAATGTGTTATAAATAAGACCAAAGCTAAACCCTTTGTTTTCACTTAACACCCTAAGAACTCTAGAGTCCAAAATGAGCAAGAGGAAGGCAGAAGATATGTCAACATCCAGTGTGCCCAAGCCTCAAAAGGAGGCTGCTGTTGAGCACCCCCTTGATCCATTCTTTGATAAGCTTCAGACTTATCTGGATGCAAAAGGGATCATGGAGGAGGAGGAGATAGCAAAGGTTGTTGAGCAGCTGCTGGTAGAAGCTCTTGGAGAGCTTAATAAGAAATGATGTTTAGTTGTTAAGAACATAGTTAGTGAGAACAGAATCAATACTGTTGAATAATATATATCCTTAGATGACTCAATTGAAAAAGTCATGTCATGAAATTTAAAGGAAATTGTATAAATTGCTTAATGGTGACAGTATGTTTTTGCAACGATATCACTATCAAGCAAAACTTGCTGTCATCCTCTCAAAATTACTAATGAATTTGTTACAGCGCACAGGTTACTATCAAGATTAGTGGACCGAATTAATTGGGATTTTACCTCCACGATTTACAGCCACTAAAAAGTAACTGTTGAGTATTGAACACAGTAAAAGAATACAGAGGGGGGGTGAATGGATTCTTGAACTTTTCTTTGTGAGTCTGTGTAGCAGATAAGTGTTTGTGTGTGCAAAGGTGTAGGTGCGGATAAAGAACAACACAAGACACAATATCACTTTAATCTAATGTATTATTAGATAAAGGTTGCTACAATCTGTGAATACAAATGATAGTATTCTCAGCTTCGTTTTTCTCAGAGAGATATTGCTTACAATGTCTGAAAAACTTGACTCTCTAAAAGTTAATTGCTAAGGAAGCGAGGCTGTATCCTTATAGCATGGATACAACCTACTTACTACAAATAAGGTAGCTAAACAAATAATTTTCTAGTCTATCTATACTTTTCGAGTAAGTGTCTAAACGGTTACAGATTTGACTTTGCAAAGCCTGTTCAGATCCACTTCTTTAGCCCTTTGTCTCTTCTATATCTCTCCAAGCTTCCTTGTAGGCTTTCCAGAGCACGTTACAGATTGTGGTCCATAAAGTGCATTAGCTTGTTGCAGGTTTCTGACTTGTACAATTTCTTCAGTATTTTGTCTCCAAGAATGTATTCGAGAAGTGACTAAGTAAGTGATTCGAGAACTAGAATTGACTTGATCGATAACTCTGAGTTCTCGAACACTGTTATATTGACATATCGAATTACTTCTCGAATAGCTCTTTTTCATCAGGATTCCTTGAGTTGTCGAATAGAACATTTGACTTATCGAATCCTCGAGATATCGAATAGCTTTCTGAGTCCTTGAGATATCGAATGGAACTTTGACTTGTTGACTCTTTGAGAACTCGAATACTACTTTTGACTTGTCGACTTCTTGAGTTCTCGAACAGAGTAATAGACATATCGAATCTCTGAGATATCAAATGAGATATCGAACAGTGTATTCAGAGATATCGAATAGTGTCTTGAGATATCGAATCCCTGACTTCTCGAATGCAGGACTTCTCGAATAGACAAAACTACTTCTCGAATTGGTACTTAGGCAAATTCTTCACTTTCTTCAAATCCCAACTATGATCATTTGACAGTCTTTATCTTCTTGCTTGAGGCATGAACCTTGGAACTTCTTTCAAGCATTATTCTTGACTTTATAAGTACAGTTACACAACTAGGATTTGGTGCCTATTACAAGTACAAAACAAGTAGAGACTCTACAACTAGAGGTTCCCTCAGTTAAGAGGTCATGTAAGTAATGCAAAGCATTACAAACAATTAGGCTTGTTATTAGATGTAAACAGGCATGCCTCTGTGACTAACAATCTCCCCCAAATTGTGAGTGAGACCCTTAGTCACAATTTCATGTCTGATAACAAGCCTAACATACATAAAGATAAAACTTGAAAAGTACAGGTATGAAATTTGATTGAGCACATGAATGAATAATCTTACAGAATGATGAAATACTAGCCATTCTCATTTGATTCCATCTTCATTGCTTTGGCTTGTAGATCATCATATGCTTTCTGTTTTCTTTCTTTCTCCTTTCTTGCATTCTCATCCATGGCCTTTATGATCTCTGCCAAAGCATCCAATTCTTCAAGCATGATAGAGTCTTTGAAATCTTCAAGTACTGGTTTTAGAATGTTGGCAGGATAGTGACTGAGTAGGTTCATTCTTATATTGACATTATCTCCATTTCTCTTCCTATACTTCACCACATAGGGATTGAATTGAACTCTACACAATCCTTTTGCCCTTAGCTTTTCTGCTTCAAATTCCAGCCTATCAATCTCCTTCTCCCTTTCTAGCCATTTCTCAAAGCATCCCTTTCTTATCTTATCAGCATAGTCTCTCTTCATCTTTACAAAATCAATCAACTCCAGCTTCCATACTTTCTCCACTTTGTCTTCAGAATCCAATAATGCAATGATTCTTTCTATTTCATATAGCTTGCCCCAATTTTGACACTGTCCTTGTTTGAATTTCTTCTCCCTTCCATCAGTATATTTAATGTCAAAGCAGTTATTCATAATGGCAGCATAGTAGATTCTTTGAGCTCTTAGATATTGCAATTGGTCTTCATCAAAATCTTCATCTAATGGTTGGAGTTTTAAGCCTGGATAGATTGTCAGAGTCCTTGATTTAGATAGCTTTGGTGTCCTTGCAGCTTGCTTGAATTTGATCCTTTTTACATGGTTGCCTGGCAGTAGCATGTGACCTTTGTTTGTAGACCATTGTAGTATTCCATTAGCAGTTTGCTTTTTGAAACACACAGATGGTTTCTTGACTTGAATCTTCTTCTCTTCTTGAGGTGGCAAAATAGTTGCAGAAGCCATAGATGTAGATTTTGCTAGGTCATTACTAACAGTATTCACCCTAGTCTCAAAGTCTTGTGTTGTGGTGAGGTTACTGCTAGCAATGCCTAAGACTTGCTATTTTCCACTCTTTCTCTCATACACCTTCCCACCATCTCTGTCATCATCTTTCTTCTTGCTTTTACCATCCCTTTTTTCCTTGTCATCACCACCCTTATTCCTTCCTTGAGATCCACCTTTGCTCCCACTCTTGTCTTGATCATCCTTATCTTTGTCTGACTTTCCCTCTTTAGCAATAGGCTTGAGGTCTGACGGAGAGTTGATAAACTTCACCAGAATGTCAAGAGCCTCTATTTCAGATTTAGATTTTCCACTCCTTGAATGTAGAACTCCAACCAAAAATTTTATTGTAGACATGTTGTTTGATTTGAGGTGTTGGCCAAATCTGAAGGCAATAATGTCTTGATTCTTTTCATATAAGATATAGTGAGGCTGAGGAACTACTTGAGGCAATTGAGATTTCATGCACTTGGTGAGAATCTCTTTGAGCATGTTGTTGTCTGATGAGTTATTCCTTTCTATCTTCCTGATATTTGTTCCAAGTTCAGAGCTGGATAGAATTTGCAAAGCTTCAATGTGGATGTGAAAGAGGTTCTTGGCAGTGTGGACTAGGACTTCTCTATCATTGGTAGAGATAATGGCATAAGGATTAGTTTGAACAATTTCTCTTCTCACTACAGTGACTAGAAACACATCTTGCACAAGAAGCTTGATGTAGTCAAAGTAGTGGAAGTTTGCCCTTCTTCTCAGCTCATGTAGGTGCTTCAGAAAGGCTATGTCATGGTATAGTTTAGAATTTGCAGTTTCTTGACATACCCTTTGAGTAAGAACATTTCTGAATTCTGAAGGTTCACCTTGAAGAGATTGCTTAGCAATGTCAGGAATGTCGAATTCATATTCTAGGGACTTCTCTTCAGTTTTAGATGGAGGGATAGATGGAATCTTAGCCTCTTCAACTACAACCACTTTCTTCAGTTTTTCCTCCTTGGATGCTGCCTTTAATTTCTCAGACTTAGCAGTTCTTGGTTGACCACCCTCATTTATTGTAATGCTTTTCTCCTTAGGTTTCTCCCCCTTAGATTTTGAGTTCCTTAATGTCCTCTTCTCCCCCCTAGGCTTGTTGTCAGGCACTGAGGCTGTAGAAGTGACCTTTGGGTTGGAAGAAACTTCAGGTAGAGGGAGTCCCATATGCTTCATTATGGCAGAAAGCATCTGTTGTTGGTTGAGAAGAACATCAGCATTGGCAGTGGCTTGAATGTCCAACTTGTCATTGAGGGCAGCAACAGTGTCTGTTAACTGAGCATTGGATGTCTTGAGATTGACCACCTCCTTTTCCAGAGTATCCACCTTGGTGAATAACTCAGTGGCCTTGAAACCAGAGATAGATTGTTCCTTGAGTCTTTGTACTTCATATTTGGTCATGTCATGCACAGGAACCTCAGTTACCAGCTTATCCCCATATTGATTCTTGAACATTGTTTTCAGCATGGCATTGGAGTCTGTGGTTTGATCAGATAGAGATTGAAATTTATGCCCCAGACTTGTGACAGCATCCTTTAGCAGTGCTAGCCCATGATCCATCTTGGTGCAGGTGGTGTTACAGTATTTAGGTCTTTAATCACACTATCCAACTGAGGGAATTTGGCAGCAAAGGTCCTCTTGATTTCTTCCACTTTAGTGACTGTCTCATCACACAACCTGCTGACCTCAGATTTGAATCCTTTGCCAAGATAGTGGGCAGCCTTGAGAAATCCCTTGTAAGAGTCATTCATGGCCTCATACACTTCACCAGGGGTCATAGATTTGGCATTGGAACCTAGTGAAGTGATGTATTCCTCCCTTAGATATTGAAGTGCTTCATCAAGAGTAATCTCATATTTTCCTTGCAACCATGCATCTACATTACCATCTCTCTCAGCATCATCAACTATCTTTGTCTTCTACATCTCCACATCATCCCTATGGCATAGCAGAATGGCTTCATAGTCTAGATTAAGGATGTTGGAGGTGACCAAGTTTTGAGCAATCTTAACAAACTCAGGAATCTGATCCACAACTAAGCTTTGAAGTGCTTCAACCGTCAATTGTGGTGGAACAGACCCTGATCCTGAAGCACTGTCATGTTGCACAGGCTTCAGCCATTGTGACAGGAAGTCAGAGCTAGAGCTAGGCAAACTAGACTCCTCAGTTACAGATGCAACTTCTGTAACCGGATGGATTGACTCTATTGCTGGTGTCTCCACAGAAGTGGGATGAGTTACACCAGCAGTTGACACATGCACAGAGTCTCTAGTAAAAACTAGTGGAACCTCTGTGTTTGTGATGGTGTCATTAGGAGATGCCCCAGCATGCATTCCCTCACCATCTAAATGTGGGTCCTGGGTGGTGAGCAAAGTGTCATGCACTAAATCACTTGAAATCATTGGCTCATCAAGAGAAAAGAATTCTTGATGATCAATGCCTTGCTCCTCAATTGCTTGAGTTGCAGGCTGCAAAGAAATTTGAGTGGTAGATTCTGGAAGAGAAGTGTCATTTAGATTAGAGTTTGGCAAATCCCCCTGAGAGATAGAGGGAGTTTCAAATGTGGTGTGCTCTCCACTCAGTGTTGTGCCAGCCTTATCACTCCCATGTGCTGACTCTATACAGGTAGGTGCATTGGGGGGATGCTTGATTCTATAGATGCACCCTATTGAGAGGATACATCTAGTGAACTGTTTGCCCCTGATTTTACAACTTCAGCCATTTGTGTGACTGAAGAGGTGGTTTTAGTTTTCTTCTTCTTTGGCCTGATAAGGGGTGACTCAGGTGCCTCACTTTCTAATTCTACAGCTAATGCTACTTCAGATAAGATGGTTAAAGGTGAAGACATTACATCCTTTCTCTTCTTTTTACTAACATCACCCTTTTGAGAGGATGATGTAGTTGGCTCACTGTGTGGTAGAGTGTTTGGTTGAGAGGGTTGATTAGCAGGCCCTGGGTTAGCATTTTGTTCTACTTGCTTGGGCTGTGCTAACTGTGACTTTGAGTCAAATGTTGGCATGTTGTGGGGGTAAGTCCTAAACAAACTCTCCATATGGGGAGTTATGTTAAGTCTTACATCCACATCATTCCTAGTCTCCAAATTACCAAGAATGAGTTTGGTCATGGATTTAGGATAGCCTATTCTATTTTTATCTATCCCAGGCAGTTCAATCAATTGAGCATTTTTAAAATTAAGAACAGATTGAATAAAGCGAGGGAAGAAAATGTCAGTACCTCTCTTGGTTGTGTTCTTACCAAGTCTCCCATACAGTTCTTGTAGGATGATTTGACCAACATCTATCTTCTTTCCATAGGCCAGTGCATAGTCAATTTGTTGTACAGGTGCACTGATTTGATCAAAGCTTGATTTCCTTGCCGTGAAGACTTGAAGAAGAGTTGCAAACATGTGACGCCCCCAAATCCGAGGTTAGAGATTCAGGTCGTCACGTCACCAACCAACCATATCATACCTGTATTAACTTTACAACTCAACAACACATCCATCCAGACCTCAATCTCACGCACATACAAGTTAGAGCCTCAAAAACGATAATCAAAAGTAACACTAAATATTACAATTCATTTGTACAATCCAGAATCTTACGCACTTCCACTTATACAACTACACTTGAAGACAAGTCTTACTATTACAATTGAAAACCTATCAGGCTTACTCTGTAGTATTTATCGGGAACTAAATCATCTCAGGGGTAAATCTTCTACTCCTCTCCTGCTGGTGCAGAGTTAACCAACCAAATTCTTCTCTTTCTGAAAAGTTTTTATAAAGAAAGAATGAGCTACATAATGCTCAGCAAGTTCACCATTTTGAAAATAATACGTTTATTTCGAAAACGTTCCCAACTGTATGGGTATATATCTCAGATTTCAAAACATAATTCGACAATATATACGTCCGAGTTTGAGTAAAACATTTATACTCATTAAGGAGCTTTAAGAATAACATATGAATCCTTTATAAGGTTCCCATTTCAATATATCTCAAGTTGGAAAATATATATACATATGAGTATATCATTTTCGTCAAAACACTCTACGGTTAACATACTGTACAAGGAATACATTATTGCAAAACCTCTTTCCTTCCATTAGTTTAGAAGGTTTCTCATTCAAAAACATTTCATTATTTGAAACAATTGCAAGAGTGCACTAACACGTGCCAATCTTTATAGAAAATCTTGCAGTTCTAGATACTGCACGATGTCAATATTTTTCTTATCAAAAAACCACACTATCGGCAACTTGGAACTTAGGCCCAAGAAGCAGTGTTTGAGTATTTTTCCAAAGTGGAGGATGGGACTTGAAGAAAACATAAAAACATGACAGGGATTGACGATGATCAGTCGCCACATCCAAGTCCAATAATCCGCGGGTCTTCTCTACCGGTAGAAGGATAGAAACTACATCCCTAACTATCCTCGAGTGAAAACTACATCCGTAATCACCCTCGATGAAAACTACATCCGTAATCATCCTTCGGCAACACCTGGGCCGGAATAATAATTGATGGACCGCCTGGCTCACGACCGCTTACACATCCCAGGAATCGTTCGTCAATGATTCCCACACCTGCCAGAGTCCCTTTTTTTTCTTTCTTGTCAAAAATCATTTTGATAGAAAATTCGAGTAGTTGAAGTTCGACCTCAGTCGATCGATAATTCTTGAAAAACGTACAAGAGCAAAACCTGACCGGGGGTTTTCGAAAGTGTTTTGGGTTCGAAAGAGTTCGAGTATGAAAACGCTAAAGGTATCTTGGATTAGTTTTGTCTTTAAAATAATGAACAATAATTAATAAATGATTTTTTGAGATTTAATTGTAAAACCCCGTATATATTTTATTTATTTATTATTTTATATTAGATGTTAAGTAATTTTTTTTAAGATTTATTTTATTTAGAAAATTCTAGAATACTTTTTGTACAAGTTATTTAGAATAAAGATAAGATTCGTTATTAATAGAAAGAAGCGTGAGAATATTTGAGTGAATCGATATCTTTTTATTTAAGTTAATTATGTGTAATAAAATATTTTTAATTTTGGAATTACTTGGAGAGGTTGTAGTAAATTTTAGAATTACCTTGTTAGAATTAGGGTTATGTGTCTATATAAGACCCCATTTGGTTACCGAAAAAGATTGTACTGAGACTCGCGGCTACAGGTACGACGACATTGTCTTTGATTCTTCCTTTAAATGATTATGTGATTCTTTGATTTTGATATTTATGTGGTATGACATGCACTTAGAATACATACATGTCCATCATTGATAATTTAATTTTAATTTAGGTGCATATAGTGTTGCTTGCATCTGGTCTTCTGCTCCTGTAACTTTAAAAAATGGAGATTTATCGAATTGTTTTATAATAATATTAATATTATTATATAGGAATTAATCCTTCTTGTGAATTTTATATTAATTTGTAGACTCAAAGCTAGCATCACATGAATACACTCACAAAAGTTTTATATTCAAATTAAAACGTTAGTGCACTTATATTTTATTCAACTAATATCTTATTGTTTATGTGCTTGATTTTTGTCTACCAGGTGTTGTAATTTTTAAATATTAGAGGTATTATTGCATGTTGCACCTGACCAGTTTTATTGTCCGTGAATCATTAATAAATGATACATGCATGTTTTGTTTATATGCAAGATTAATGTACAATCCAGTATAGAATTTGTTAGTTAAATTCAATTTTTATTTCACTGTGATTCGTACATATCAAATTATATGTTAATGATGGCATGCTGAGTAGTTGATTAAATTTTAATTATAGGGACTGTTCACCCGTTAGTTTTCAGTATCTGTATCGCATTCGAGGTAAGTGACTTTTCGTTGCTCACTATTATTATAAAATCTATTTTTATATATGTTACAAAATATCTGTTTGATTTTGTTATCGAAATTTGTGATATCGAAAATTGATTTTAGAAAAGAATTATTTTAGAATTCCCCAGTTTTAGTTGCGTATCGAATCATAGAATCCGGTCACTGGATAGTGTGGCATATAGAATCATAGAACTAGTTTACGCATGTTCCGGAACACATAGATACGTAAACTGACCCCATCGAACATAGAACCGTGTCACTGGTTTAGTGTGACCGTAATTTAGAACTGTGGGAATAAAATATGATTTATCATTTTGAATTTTTGTATCGATTTAAAGTTTCAGAAATTTTGTTCACTTTTGAAAATATTATTTTTGAGCCGTTGGGCGATAGTTACTTGCTGGGCTTCGCAGCTCATTGTTTTAATATATTTCAGGTTCGGATTTTGGAAGCTTAATGGACTGTGTGGATTACGTGCTACTTGATTTAGATGATATTATTGGAAAAGGCTTATCAGATTATTGAATAAATTTCCAGTACTTTATTAGATATTGAATTTGTGGAGCTGCGTCTCCAATTTTATGTTTTTGAATTATTGAGTTTGACCGCTGCGTTTGACTTTCGTGGAATTTTGGTTTATTTGAATAAAGAATTTAGTTTATTTAAGTTTCGTAATTAGAATTAATAGTCCGAAAAATTCGGGCTGTTACAGTTGGTATAAGAGCCTAGGTTTTCCTTCGGAGTGTATTAGGTATGGGACTAGTACATTCCCTAGGATGCGATCCGTATAGGTTTTGACCTTTAAGTTAGTAAATTATTTTGAATCTAGGGCACTTGTTTGTGTGATTATTTGACCTGTTTAACTTTTATGGTTTTTGATCACTGATTTAAATTTGAAAGTTTGTTATTTTTAGAAAAGATGGACGGAGAAGGCAATAATGGCAATGACAATCAGAATGGTAACAATAATGGTGATGGTGGGAATGTATTCGACCAGCTAGCTGAGACTCTGGCTACACTCGTGAATTAGCAACCCAGGCAACAGAATATCGTCTCTCAATTCAAGCGTTTGAACCCGCCAACTTTCGATGGGGCGACTGATCCGGCCATAGTCGAGATGTGGATATAGGAGATGGAAAAAGCTTTCGGACTTCTCAGCAACAACGAGGAGCAGAAGGTCACCTTAGCTGTGTATCAATTGCAAGGCAGTGCTTATGACTGGTGGCTCATGGAGAAAAGAAAGAACGAGACCGCAACCGCTGAAGGAGAACCGGAACCATACACCTGGGCAAAGTTCAAGAAGGCATTAGAAGATAAGTACTTTCCGAGAACAATTCGTCTGCAAAAAGAGAGGGATTTCATTCGGCTCGAGCAAGGTGGAAAGACTGTTACCGAATATGAAGCGGAATTTGTAAAGCTCTCGAAGTACGCGCCGACCTTAGTGGCAGATGAAAGTAGCCGAGGAAGAAGATTGGAAGAGGGACTTCGAACCGACATTAGGAATTCGGTGTCGTCTTTTGAACTTCAGACGTACGAAGCTGTGCTCAACAAGGCTTTGGTAATCGAGAGAGGCCTAGCTGAATCTGAAAAGGCGACAAGCAACTGGAACAAGAAGCGGTTCGCTCCAACTGGTGGACAATCTTCTCAAGGGGGACCACTCAAGAAACCTTACGTGTATGACCGAATGGGAGGACAAGGAAATCAAGATAAGTGCACTAGGTGTGGCGGGAACCATGTTGATACAGAGTGTCGTTGGAACAGAGGTGCGTGCTTTCATTGCGGTGAAGTCGGACACAGGATTGCTCAATGCCCACATAATCCACCACCAAGGAAAGAAGCAGATAACAAGACCACTGGACGTGTATTTATGCTCACAGAAAGTCGCGCGAACAATCGTAATTAAGGTATGATTTCATTTCACTTGTAACTTATTTGATTATATTTTGTGAATTTGGGGACCAAATTCTTTTAAGGAGGGAAGAATGTAAAACCCCGTATATATTTTATTTATTTATTATTATATATTAGATGTTAAGTAATTTTTTTTTAGATTTATTTTATTTAGAAAATTCTAGAATACTTTTTGTACAAGTTATTTAGAATAAAGATAAGATTCGTTATTAATAGAAAGAAGCGTGAGAATATTTGAGTGACTCGATATCTTTTTATTTAAGTTAATTATGTGTAATAAAATATTTTTAATTTTGGAATTACTTGGAGAGGTTGTAGTAAATTTTAGAATTACCTTGTTAGAATTAGGGTTATGTGTCTATATAAGACCCCATTTGGTTACCGAAAAAGATTGTACTGAGACTCGCGGCTACAGGTACGACGACATTGTCTTTGATTCTTCCTTTAAATGATTATGTGATTCTTTGATTTTGATATTTATGTGGTATGACATGCACTTAGAATACATACATGTCCATCATTGATAATTTAATTTTAATTTAGGTGCATAGTGTTGCTTGCATCTGGTCTTCTGCTCCTGTAACTTTGAAAAATGGAGATTTATCGAATTGTTTTATAATAATATTAATATTATTATATAGGAATTAATCCTTCTTGTGAATTTTACATTAATTTGTAGGCTCAAAGCTAGCATCATATGAATACACTCACAAAAGTTTTATATTCAAATTAAAACGTTAGTGCACTTATATTTTATTCAACTAATATCTTATTGTTTATGTGCTTGATTTTTGTCTACCAGGTGTTGTAATTTTTAAATATTAGAGGTATTATTGCATGTTGCACCTGACCAGTTTTATTGTCCGTGAATCATTAATAAATGATACATGCATGTTTTGTTTATATGCAAGATTAATGTACAATCCAGTATAGAATTTGTTAGTTAAATTCAATTTTTATTTCACTGTGATTCGTACATATCAAATTATATGTTAATGATGGCATGCTGAGTAGTTGAGTGTTAAATTTTAATTATAGGAACTGTTCACCCATTAGTTTTCAGTATCTGTATCGCATTCGAGGTAAGTGACTTTTCGTTGCTCACTATTATTATAAAATCAGTTTTTATATATGTTACAAAATATCTGTTTGATTTTGTTATCGAAATTTGTGATATCGAAAATTGATTTTAGAAAAGAATTATTTTAGAATTCCCCAGTTTTAGTTGCGTATCGAATCATAGAATCCGATCACTGGATAGTGTGGCATATAGAATCATAGAACTAGTTTACGCACGTTCTGGAACACATAGATACCTAAACTGACCCCATCGAACATAGAACCGTGTCACTGGTTTAGTGTGACCGTAATTTAGAACTGTGGGAATAAAATATGATTTATCGTTTTGAATTTTTGTATCGATTTAAAGTTTCAGAAATTTTGTTCACTTTTGAAAATATTATTTTTGAGCCGTTGGGCGATAGTTACTTGCTGGGCTTCGCAGCTCATTGTTTTAATATATTTCAGGTTCGGATTTTGGAAGCTTAATGGGCTGTGTGGATTACGTGCTACTTGATTTAGATGATATTATTGGAAAAGGCTTATCAGATTATTGAATAAATTTCCAGTACTTTATTAGATATTGAATTTGTGGAGCTGCGTCTTCAATTTTATGTTTTTGAATTATTGAGTTTGACCGCTGCGTTTGACTTTCGTGGAATTTTGGTTTATTTGAATAAAGAATTTAGTTTATTTAAGTTTCGTAATTAGAATTAATAGTCCGAAAAATTCGGGCTGTTACATTAATATAAACAATTAATAAAATAATTATTTAATTAAAATAAGCTTTTAATCCAAGATAGATATTTTTTGAGTATTTATAATAATGTAAAAATAATAAATACATAAGTATACGATACTTCCCGAATGGCCCTTCGAGTTTTCGCAATTTAATCGCGATACAATAATATACCGCTCCCCGGTCAATAGTATATTTGGACCGCTACGACCTCTATTGCTAGAGTCGTTGTCCGAAGAAAACATTTCATTCTAAGTTCAAGGGGGTACAAACATATATGTGCATATATCTCAAACTTCAACATAATCTCATAAAGCATAAGCATATAATACGTTTGAAAGCCACAAACACAACAGTGAAAATTTTTATATATATAAGTTTCGAAAAGTAAACTTGCATAGGTAAAATCAAGAATATAATCTTTTAAAATTAAATACTTAGGGTTGGAAAACTTGCCTTGGTAGGGTGGGGTGGTCGAGCTCGCGACGTGAAACGAAGATCTATACATAATCAATATTCGTACGTTAGTACCTTAACAACACTACTTAATCGTAAGGTTTTAAAGATGTAAAACCAACTTAACGACTCCAATTTGTGACCACTTACCCTCCCATATGACCATGTCCTCACTTTATCACATTCGTTACCCATTCGACTCGAATCCATTCCTCAAACTTGAAACACAAGTGAGTACTATTAAAACTACGTTAAACTAACCTCCTAGGTGATTTTTCACTCGCGCGCACTTCGCTCTAACATTTTTATAAAATTGAAAAATACAAATTTTACTCAAATTCTTTTTGGGTAATCTTCACCACTGTAAACTCTAGCTTTACTCAATTTTTTTTATAATGTTGACATAATTTTTAGGGGTCTAAAGGGGGTTCACAAGTGGACCATATAGTGCAGTCCGGATTTCAGAACCACTCTTCACTTATCGGGTCATAACTCAAAATCTATACATCACCTAGTCATGAACCTTATATTTCTGGAAACTACATTCAAATACCTTTCTAACCATACGTATTGGGTCTTAAGGGGACAAGTTTAAGGGGTTCAAAACCCTCCTGCAAGTCAGTACATGCTCCCAGAATTTTTACACAGCACACATTCTTTCTCAAACATTCAAGAACTCACTTTATACATCACATCTATCATCAAAACCACCAAGACTTGACTCTCTAGCATACATGGGGTTACATACTCCAAGTACAAGCTTTAAAATCACATCAACAACATATAACCTCAAGATTTTCATCATCCATAACTCATGTAACCAAGATATGCACTAAAACTCTTAGATCTAACATTATAAACCATAAACAATCCATGACTAAGAGTGGTTAGAGTTTTATACCTTCTTGAGTATCTAGGAACCTTGGGTAAGCTTTACAAGCCTCAAGAACACCTTGGATGAGTCTCTACAAGCCTTAAAATTCAAGATCTAAAGGAAACTAAACTTTGGTTACTTTTCATCCAAACTTTAACAATTTATAACTCACGATTGAATGGACAAAATGATTTGAAATTCATAGCATACCTCCTCTATGGTGTATGGAAGACCTAGAAATTTTGCCTTGATTTGTGAGTGAGGGGAAGTTGAAGAATAATCTCATCTTCTTCCTCCTTCTTGGTTCGGCCGAGAGCACAAGGGGAGAGAGAGAGAGTTGATTGTGTTTTGTTTGTGTTTTGAAATAATGAGATGTAGTGAATAATTGTAATGTGTATGGATGTGTGTATAATATGTCACATGTTGCCACCCTAGGGTTAGTAGACTAGGCATGCACCATGCCTCCTTGTCTCCTAGGATGTAGCACCATCCAACTAGTCACTATCCATTGGTTGCTTTTTTTGCCTTTTTGCTCTTTGCTTTTTGTTTTTTTTGCTTTTCTAGTTTACTTTCCTAATTACCTAGTTACATGATACTTGCATGTAATATCCTTCCTTGTATTATTATTTCTCCACCAATGGTTGTCACTTAATCCTTAATTCATATCGTATCTTAATTAACTCCTCTTAATAATATTTTGTCGCATAGAGATTTCCCTTGTAATTCCTTAAGTACTTAATTGTGTAAATTCCTTAAATATCCATAACTCCTTGTCATAGTCTCTTAAAATCTCCTAATACTCTAATAACTCTCAAATCCCAAGTTTTTATGAACCTTAATAGCAGTAGGCCTCTTGCCTTCAACAATCTTCCCTTTTTCTTACATAGTGAATATAACAACATAAATTTTTAGATAATCAATTCCATTACATAACATAGGTGACTCAAAAGGTCCCTAATTCACAATGTCATAAGCTTTTACATATTTAAAATATTACCAAAAATCAGGGTTCTTACAGCCTCCCCTCCTTAAAAGGATTCCGTCCCGGAATCAGGTTGAAAACAGTTGAGGGTACTTTTCACGCATCGCGCTTTCTAACATAGGTGATTCCTCGACATTCTGGTTCCTCCACAAAACTCTCACTAGCTTAACAACCTTGTTCCTCAGCACTTGTTCTTTTCTATCCATGATTTCCACTGGTTTCTCCACATAGGTCAAATCTGGCTGTAGGTCTACCTGGTCGTACTCTATCACGTGCCGAAAGTCGGTGTGGTAGGGTCGTAACATAGACACATGAAACACATTATGAATTTGCTGCAAGCTTGGGGGCAAGGCTAACTCATAGGCTAACTTCCCAATACGCCTCAAAATCTCAAAAGGTCCAATAAACCTCAGACTCAGCTTCCCTTTCTTACCAAACCGCATCAATCCTTCCAGGGGATACCTTTAGCTTTACGAAGTCTCCCACCTCATACTCCTTTGATATCTCATAAATTTTGACCATTCGAAATAATGGGTTTCGTAAAAAAAAAACTAATGACTTTTACATACACTCGTCTGCACCATAAAGACGTAATATCAATTCGAAATCTTCATTTAATAATTCGTACATATCGTGATTGCAAAAATTTCTCATCCACCCCTAAAATTACTATTCATTCAGGTTTCGAATATTCACCAAAATTAAGGTTATTGCTGTCTCCTCTCCTTAAAAGGATTCTATCTTAAGAACCTAAGGACAATAGTTGTGGATACAATTCCAACTTTACCCTTTCCAACTCTCAGGTTGACACTTCAACCCTTTTTGTTCTCTCACCTTGGTCTCACCAACTCTTTAATGTTGTTTCTCAACACATGCTCTCCTCGACCTGTATTCCTTATCGGTCGTTCTATGAATGAAAATTTCTATCCCACTACTTATACGTTCCTCTTCTACCTTGTTCATAGTATCCGTGGTGAGTCCTTGTATCATTGGCTTGTGAATACTTTGTGGTCGTGTTTTATAATTTGAGACAACGTCAACACGCACGGTATTCCTCATATTCCTTGGCTTGATTAGCACTCATGTGTTGCCTCCCGTCAGCCGTTACCACTCGCTATGGATACTGTATAGTCTTCGGTATACGTCGAACCAGTTTAGCTACTATATCCCTCGTTCATTGACTTCTTCGTAATGCAGTACGCTTTACAAGAGACGTCCTGACGTTCGCATGGTGACGATCGTGATAACAACATTCAGTTCATGGATAAGTTTATTTATTTTTATTCTCGACTGCCCCGTGAAATCTAAGGCACGACACTAAATATAAATCTGATCGTCTGGATAATTCTTCTTCCCTGTCCGTCAGCCACAGATCAAATTAGTAAATACGCCCAATCTCTTTGTTACATATACTTGAAAGCACCTTCAATATTTGAAGTTTAACCCTAAGTCTTTATCTGACGTAATCGCTGCAGAAGTCTTATATTGCACCGCCATCTCTTTTGTATATAAATCGATAATCTTCTAAATGGAAAGTCTCTCGTAGGTAAATCACTTGGTCCAACAATTATAAATCAACTAGGGACATCTCTTGGCTCGGTCTTCGGCGACCTATTTATGAAATTCAATATAATTCTGTCCATGTTCAAGATTTTCTACAGGCGGAATTAATCCATTAGATCTCTATCATTCTGCTTTTGACATGTCGCGTTTGTACTTAATAGTTTGCCAATACCATTCTTCATATCCGTTTGCCAAACATTCACTTAATTCTCTATACATCTTTGTCCTCCCCCATAATTTAGTCATTTTCCTCTAACATTATTCTTTATTGTATATACTCTATTTTCTTGGTCAATACTGACTGAATTCCAATTTCGAATAATCCCTTCTATAGGTATCGGCCACCATACTGGCCTTTCCTGGGTAATAACAAATTCTCCATTATACTCCCTGCTCCCTTTCGTCACCTTCTCTTTCTTATGTTTAGTTCTAATATGAAGATATACTTATGGGACTTGTGGAAAAATTTCACACTTTTCTCATAAGGTTAACATCTCAGATTCATGCGTGAACGCTATCATGACTAATCCCCGACTCACGGTTAGTATATCATATCCCGTAACCTTTATGTTGTTTAGAAGTATAGGCTATCATCCCCTTTCTACTGCATTAGCACACCTCTTAAACTCTTGAAAGACGCATCATCGTGACTCTCAAAGTCCTCTTTTTATCATCAAGTATAGCTAACAACGAGGTTGTTGCTAATATCTCATTTCATTCCAAAACTTTGTTCATTAATCCATAAAGGCTTCTGACTCATTAGTCCACTCAAACGATACTACCATAATTTCATAACATTTATATTAGTTTGAAATGTCAACTTTGGCATAGTACAGAGGTCGATCTTGAGTTGGTGAAACCCGCTTTTCAATCTTATCTTTGAAAAACAACTACGCGTTTTAACTGGTCAACAATTCCTACATCTCCGGTTAGGGGTATCGATTCTCGATGGTATATGTAAGATGTCATACGCTCGTCCTCTCTCACAACTGGCGCCCATCAGCCTGAGGCCTTCATGCTGTTGCGATTCCCAATAAACTTGATTAGGTGGTAATCTCGAAGGATCATTGGGATATATCCATGCATCCATTTGCTATTAGGGGCCTTTTAAACTTTATGTCTCTCTATGTGCATCAATCCCTTTAAGCTAAGTAAAGCTTCACATTTTTGCCCCGATATTCCTTCCTTCTTGTCCATCTCACTTCCATGTTAGTTTCCTCTAAGGATATGTCTTACATCGCAATCGATTTGCATTTCTTGGACCATGAAAAGGCTTGGTAACTCCAGAATTCATTAATATAACATCCTGACAACGGTTGGGAGGAGCGTACTCCCAACCAACTCATCATTTCTTATAACCTTCCTCACACTAATATTAAAGTCCTGTGGTATGCCCCGTCATGTTATTCCTACTTTAAATAATTACTCGGCATAACGCTCTGGCTGTACAATTACAACATTTGGTTTTTTGATCTCATATTGGTGCAACGGTTCACAATTGTACCTCCCGTTCACCCTAGAGTAATCACTTTTGAAAGGAATGGTTTCAAAATGACAAGGTCCAATAGATAATTTCAATAAGAATTCCACATTGGATGTTCCAAGAATGTTGATGGTTCCAAATACTAGGAGTCTCGATTTTCGGAGATGTAGGATGGACAGAAAGAATACAACAAGGTTTATTCCTTCATGTCCGGATAATTTTATAATGTGATATCATAGAGAATGTTGCACGAGGGCAATGATTGTTGGATAAAAAAGTCATAAAGACGGTCTTTATACAATTCTTACATCTGGTGAATACTTTTCCTCTTGAAAAATAGAGGATCTAAAAAGTCCCATTGCTAAAGGTCAACCGATCGAAAGCAATTCTACTATATGACAATAAAAATGAAGCAGTTTATCATTCAAGTAATCTATGGTTTCAGATGAATCTTCATTATATGAATGAAAGAACAGAATATTCAAGTGACATAAAGTCTGATACGAAGATGGGTAGAATTCAAGTTGAGTGGGCGACCTCACTAGGTCTCAATCAAGTTATTCGTCAAAACTTTCATCCTCATACTTTACCACATGCAAAATGCATTGAGGAATTGCTGAATGAATTAAATTGGGAGTTGGACCAGTGAAACAATAACTAGTTCTTTTCAAGAAACTCTAGCAACTAGCTAGACACAATTTGATAGTTCACCTGTTTGAGACGTCACCACTAGCTAGGACAATTAGCTAGGTGTTCCTCACAACATTACAATTTTGACTAGTTAGAATAATCAACTAGTCATTCATACTGACATATCGACTAGCCAGTTTCAATTGGCTAGGATGGAATTCCAACATCGTAGCCACTGAAGAAACTTTAGGCTACTCTGACAACGAATGGAAATAAGAAGTTATTAAGTTTGAAAAAAGAAAACTATAAAATCTGAAGAGAATGTTCTAGGTATCGGAACAATCGATAACCTCTCATCAAATATTACTTATCAGTGGAACGGTCCACCCAAGGGTGTCTCCGTACACATGCTTTATCAGATCCTACAATAGAATTAAATTAGGAATACCAGTATCAAAATGATATCCTTACTATGATTTCAATGTACGATGTACAATCTCATCTTGAATAGAAGAAAATAATTCATGAGGGATGTCTGGACATTAGATCATCCATGTCCTCGGTAATTTGTTAAATATTTATGAGCTCAACTGAAGAGTGCAAGTATGAAAGAAGCAATCAAATATCAATATTCGTTAAGTAATGTTCGTCGATTAATTAAGGAAATATTAGTTGAACCTTCCTTGGATAATTTAAAGAAAGTGTAAATAGGCCTGAGCCGAGCAAGATCATCATAAATTTTTGAATAGAATGTTCATGGATCAAATAAAATTACTTCGGATAAGTCCGGCTTTAGGGAAAGTACATCACTGGTTGTTATTCTACAAGTTTGAAGTAGAAAGCTAGAAGGGTTACCTGATATAACTAATCGAGGTAATATGGTTAGTGAACAGTTTAAAATGAATGAACAGTTTAAAATGAAGCAGTGCACCAGCCGGTAGTTACCAAAATAAGTTAATAATTATTCGTGCATCTCATTATCACCATTATGAGGGTAACTCCATCTCTTCGTCTTCGTAATACAAGACACCAACTAGTGCGTCTCTCAATCATCGTCTTAAAGTCATTTATCGAGTTAGGGTTTCACAAATATATCTGTCATTTCCGTGCTATATCTTGAAGACCAAGCTTCACATCATTCCGGGGACACCTGTTAAGTTCATAGGGTCCTACTTCATGCCTTCCGACATGAATCACAAGTGGCCAGTTCCCCCTGGGAACAGATCAAAGAGATCTCTTAGGGATCTCAGTGCAGTCCATAGGTTCAGTGGCGGGTGTGTGCATGTGAACATATACCAAAAATATTGAGGTCTAAAATACATATATACGTAGTCTCTGATAACATCTCTATCAAAGGATCCCACTCTATACCCACTGGTCTTTTCTTTTGGTAGACTCTGAGATCACTGTATCGTTCGTTGCAACCATATCCAACTTCACTTGAGTCCCTTTGTTAATTCTACTTGTTTGTTCTCTAAGTTGAACTACCATGCTCTAGCGTCCGAATCATGCGTGGAATTATCTAGCACGCTCGTCTTATGATAACATCCTCGTATAACACATGTAAAATTCGCCATCAAGGGTAATGAAATCCACAATGGCATAGTAACCACCTTTCAGGTAAACCCGTTACTTATCGAAAATTGGATCTAATAGCCAAAGTAAAAGACTTTCATTATTCCAAGTACTAAGTACCTTAATTATGTAGGGAAGTCTAAACTTCTTGATTCTTAAAATGCCGCATCCTAAACTGTGGAGGACTATGGGCCACAAAATTTATGCTAGCCTAGTCATCCGATCATATTGGCAATATCGCCTCTACCTCAGCTACTCTTGAGATTTCGCTCTGCTTCCTATATCATTACCTATGATAGGTCATGTACGACTCTCAAACCTCTATTCATCATTCTGAAGGTCTCTAAGGATTCTATCGACCCTAGTATAATACCTCCAGTAAACACTCCAGTCCATTCTACTCACCGATACCTTTTCCGGTAGTCCAATAATAAGTTGACTACGATCTATTATGTCATTCTCCTACTTAGACTTAACTCTCAACACTCTCGTTTCTGACTACGGTAACTTATCTCTCTGATACCATTTCTGTGACGCCCCCAAATCCGAGGTCAGAGATTCAGGTCATCACGTCACCAACCAACCATATCATACCTGTATTAACTTTACAACTCAACAACACATCCATCCAGACCTCAATCTCACGCACATACAAGTTAGAGCCTCAGAAATGATAATCAAAAGTAACACTAAATATTACAATTCATTTGTACAATCCAGAATCTTACTCACTTCCACTTATACGACTACACTTGAAGACAAGTCTTACTATTACAATTGAAAACCTATCAGGCTTGCTCTGTAGTATTTATCGGGAACTAAATCATCTCAGGGGTAAATCTTCTACTCCTCTCCTGCTGGTGCGGAGTTAACCAACCAAATTCTTCTCTTTCTGAAAAGTTTTTATAAAGAAAGAATGAGCTACATAATGCTCAGCAAGTTCACCATTTTGAAAATAATACGTTTATTTCGAAAACGTTCCCAACTGTATGGGTATATATCTCAGATTTCAAAACATAATTCGATAATATATACGTCCGAGTTTGAGTAAAACATTTATACTCATTAAGGAGCTTTAAGAATAACATATGAATCCTTTATAAGGTTCCCATTTCAATATATCTCAAGTTGGAAAATATATATACATATGAGTATATCATTTTCGGCAAAATACTCTACGGTTAACATACTGTACAAGGAATACATTATTGCAAAACCTCTTTCCTTCCATTAATTTAGAAGGTTTCTCATTCAAAAACATTTCATTATTTGAAACAATTGCAAGAGTGCACTAACACGTGCCAATCTTTATAGAAAATCTTGCAGTTCTAGATACTGCACGATGTCAATATTTTTCTTATAAAAAAACCACACTATCGGCAACTTGGAACTTAGGCCCAAGAAGCAGTGTTTGAGTATTTTTCCAAAGTGGAGGATGGGACTTGAAGAAAACATAAAAACCTGACAGGGATTGACGATGATCAGTCGCCACATCCAAGTCCAATAATCCGCGGGTCTTCTCTACCGGTAGAAGGATAGAAACTACATCCGTAACTATCCTCGAGTGAAAACTACATCCGTAATCACCCTCGATGAAAACTACATCCGTAATCATCCTTCGACAACACCTGGGCCGGAATAATAATTGATGGACCGCCTGGCTCACGGCCGCTTACACATCCCAGGAATCGTTCGTCAATGATTCCCACACCTGCCAGAGTCCCTTTTTTTTTCTTTCTTGTCAAAAATCATTTTGATAGAAAATTCGAGTAGTTGAAGTTCAACCTCAGTCGATCGATAATTCTTGAAAAACGTACAAGAGCAAAACCTGACCGGGGGTTTTCGAAAGTGTTTTGGGTTCGAAAGAGTTCGAGTTTGAAAATGCTAAAGGTATCTTGGATTAGTTTTGTCTTTAAAATAATGAACAATAATTAATAAATGATATTTTAAGATTTAATATAAACAATTAATAAAATAATTATTTAATTAAAATAAGCTTTTAATCCAAGATAGATATTTTTTGAGTATTTATAATAATGTAAAAATAATAAATACATAAGTATACGATACTTCCCGAATGGCCCTTCGAGTTTTCGCAATTTAATCGCGATACAATAATATACCGCTCCCCGGTCAATAGTATATTTGGACCGCTACGACCTCTATTGCTAGAGTCGTTGTCCGAAGAAAACATTTCATTCTAAGTTCAAGGGGGTACAAACACATATGTGCATATATCTCAAACTTCAACATAATCTCATAAAGCATAAGCATATAATACGTTTGAAATAGGGTACCTGTCATAAGACTTTCCAGAGGCATGCCTATGGGCATGATTTTTGCTAAAAGGCATGCCATTCGTACTTATATAAAACTAAAAATTAAAGCACAAGTAGTTGATAATAAAATCAAAATATCGTTATAATAAAAGATTACATTTGTAGCTTATCAAATATTTTCAATGAAAATTGCTTCGACACTCCAATTTTCATCTTCTGGAACAACATTAACATGTCCAGAATTAGCTTGTAAATTATGAAGTTCAAAAGCTTCAAAATCCAAGAATTCTTCCATTACTCTAGTAGTTGAACTCAGGTCTTCAGCATGGACATCAACAATTTCTTCATTAAGGAGATCCTCCCCACCGTCATCACATTCTTCTTCAATATCAAAGTCACCCATTGATAATCCTTCTGACATATTAGAATCATGTTTGCTGGCCTTGTTTTTAATCTGAACTTGACTCGCCAATTCACATTTTATTTGTTCAATCATATTTAAATTACCCACTTCTAAACGATTCTGAGGTTTTGTTTTAATTAAACCAAGCGTGGAGAAAAGGCGTTCACATGGACCGCTATGCGGAACAATTGAAAATACCTTAGTTGCAAATCTCCGTAGCATGGGTGAAGTACCACAGAAATTATTCCAAAATACACGAGGAGAATGATTATGTGTCTCGTTTAATTCATCAAAAGGAGCATCTCCATTTTTATAATTAATAAGCTCTCTCATAAGAAGTAGTACCTCACGCTTTGAGAAGTTCCAATTTTTAGCAATTTCCATCGCCATCTTAATAATCAAATCACCTGTCATCTTCCGCGACATAGCCATTTTCTTGCAACCTGGATGCAAAAACAAAGCAACAAAATAGATAGGATCTTCAAATTCTTGGACCCTTTTTCCTATTGCTCCAAGCACGTGTTGTTGGAAACCTCGGATGGCATAATGAGAGTTTTTAGCATTCTGATAAAGACTTATAAAACTCCCAAGCACATCAGCTAGAGTTGCTGTCCTCTGCTTCAATTTCCCAATTATATCTATAACAGGCTTCAATGCTTCCACTAGAACTTCATTGTCAGCAAAGTGATGGTGACTTTTAATAACATCTCCCACATCTGAATTTGTTATTGATGGATACTCCACATTTTTGCTTAATTCCAAATGTGTGAAGATGTAAAATAATTCACTAACTTTTGATTTACCTTTACAACTCTAGCAATATCAGGAAATCCGACAATATCTTTAGCAAGCAAATTGAACCCATGTAAGCAACAACGAATAGATACAATATTAGGATGTAAGGCCTTTAAATCATTTCTTAACTTCACCATGTTTGATGGACTATCTGTCACACAAGCAATTGCATTCTCTACTCGAGCACCATTCAAAAGCAAATTAGATATCAACTGACTCTTTAATTCAAGTGCAATATGCCTAAACTCTGACAAATCAATAATATCAAGCACATCCTCACGTTCTTCTTTTAATACCATAAAAGCATATATGGAATTTCCTGACACATCCGTCCATCCATCAAAACAAATAGTATAATCCGTAAAAGAAGGAAGGTAATCTAGTTTCTTACCAAGAAGTTTTGAGAACATATTTGTGAGTACTCTTCCTCTTAAAGTTTCACTGGAAGGGACCTTGTATGTAGAACATAGAGAATTCACAAACTTCTTAAAAAAAACATTATCCCCAAATCTGAATGGAATTCCTCCGTATATGATTGCTTCCAGGAGAAAATCATCAATAATATTTTGTGCTTCTGAAGACATTGGCTTAGAAACCCATCCGAGAATACTTTGTTGTTGAGGAGCTTCTTCCCTTGGACGCTTGATTTGGATATTTTTTGCTAAATCTTTACTAGCCTCTTGAATGTACAATGTTTTCTCTAGTATCGGCCATTGCCCACACCTCAAAACATGATTATGAAGACGGTCAGGCCTTCCTTCAACTGTAACCAAACAAAAGCCACATTTTGCCTCATATCGATTTCCTCTTTTTTTATCTAGAGAGCGATAAAAATTTTTCCATCTAGTTCCATGGGTATTTAGAGGCTCACCAAATCCATCAGGACGGGGTTTTAGTTGTGTTCCTATATCAATATATTACCACAAAATCGATGAATTAATAAGACATCAACACAATTATGAATACCTAGTTTATAATACATAAACCTAGAATAAAAGGAACATTGAACAATAATCACACTTTTACTTAAAGTCAGTAAGGATATACAACTTACTTGGAGTTGATTCTGGTTGAGACATAGATTGAAGACAAAGTTTGTGATTGTGTGTATAATATGCCGATTATATATGCCGACTTAGAACAGAGCAAGTATGAGTGGACCATACAGTGCAGTCCGAATTTCAGAACCACTCTTCACTTATCAGGTCATAACTCAAAATCTATACATCACCTAGTCATGAACCTTATATTTCTGGAAACTACATTCAAATACCTTTCTAACCATATGTATTGGGTCTTAAGGGGACAAGTTTAAGGGGTTCAAAACCCTCCTGCAAGTCAGTACATGCTCCCAGAATTTTTACACAGCACACATTCTTTCTCAAACATTCAAGAACTCACTTTATACATCACATCTATCATCAAAACCACCAAGACTTGACTCTATAGCATACATGGGGTTACATACTCCAAGTACAAGCTTTAAAATCACATCAACAACATATAACCTCAAGATTTTCATCATCCATAACTCATGTAACCAAGATATGCACTAAAACTCTTAGATCTAACATTATAAACCATAAACAATCCATGACTAAGAGTGGTTAGAGTTTTATACCTTCTTGAGTATCTAGGAACCTTGGGTAAGCTTTACAAGCCTCAAGAACACCTTGGATGAGTCTCTACAAGCCTTAAAATTCAAGATCTAAAGGAAACTAAACTTTGGTTACTTTTCATCCAAACTTTAACAATTTATAACTCAAGATTGGATGGACAAAATGATTTGAAATTCATAGCATACCTCCTCTATGGTGTATGGAAGACCTAGAAATTTTGCCTTGATTTGTGAGTGAGGGGAAGTTGAAGAATAATCTCATCTTCTTCCTCCTTCTTGGTTCGGCCGAGAGCACAAGGGGAGAGAGAGAGAGTTGATTGTTTTTTGTTTGTGTTTTGAAATAATGAGATGTAGTGAATAATTGTAATGTGTATGGATGTGTGTATAATATGTCACATGTTGCCACCCTAGGGTTAGTAGACTAGGCATGCACCATGCCTCCTTGTCTCCTAGGATGTAGCACCATCCAACTAGTCACTATCCATTGGTTGCTTTTTTTTTTTGCCTTTTTGCTCTTTGCTTTTTGCTTTTCTAGTTTACTTTCCTAATTACCTAGTTACATGATACTTGCATGTAATATCTGTTACCGTGTTGTTTTGATGATGAATACAAAGGTTGTATCGTAATACTTCATGTTTATCTATCTAATCTTGTTTTGCAGGAAGTATTGATAAATGATTAAGGGGGAGCTTTTAGCTCAATCACATATTGGTATATAATCATCAAAAAGGGGGAGATTGTTACCCTAGTGGATTTTGATGTTATATACAGCAAGCTGATTGTTTATCTTGTACTAGTTTTACTATATTTAACTTACCATTATATGATTGAATCACTTGATGTATCATATGCATATATATGTGTTTGCTATGTATAAGTATACTCTCAGGTAACTTGGTTGATGATATGGAAAGGCAAAGATTTAAAGCTATCTATCTGTTCAGCTCGCCAGAACCAAAACAGCAAGCCAGAAAGAACCAAAACAGCAAGCTGAAAAGAACTCGCCAGAACCAAAACAGCAAGCTGACTTGGACTTTCCAGAAGCTGTTCTTAGTCAAGTTTGATTTCGAAGATTTCTTGGAGATTGCTTAAAGATCAGAGATTGGCTAGGATTAAATATGTAAGGACTCTATTATATAATATATAGTATATATAATTAATAGAGCTCAAATCTTTTTCGAAAATCTGTTCTTTATTTAGTGGGATTGTGATTTATCTTTCCTTATCCTTTCAAAACAGATTTTACTCAATCTTTTACTTATCTAAACATTCCATAACAGCCCAGATTCGTTCATATCTTTTTATAGTTGTTGGAATTTGATTTTAGCAGATATATACTATCGTATATATATCAAAATGATTTTGTTGGAGATTCAAATCATTTCAAACGGTTTATATTCAAAACCTCTAACTAATATAGCTGTTGGAGAGTGTTTTTATGCAATCAAATCTTTTCCATATATCAAATCTTCAACTAGCCGTTTGTATGTTTTTCATATATATTCACTTACAACCGTTCTTGTAAGTAACGAAGAAAACCACAACTACAAGTTTGAGACTTGTTTATACACGTTTCTATCATCTCTCTCAAACACCATTCTTATAAACTCTGAGCTTTATTGTTATATACACTTATATTATATAAGAGAGTTTATAGCTTGAGTTGTAATACTCGAACATCTTATTTTGGATTGTATTGTTCAATTTGTATTGAATACTTGCTGTACAAGTTTGGCTTAAAGTTTTGGGTGGGTCGAACTAGACTAGAGAAGGATACTTTGGAAGTATTGCTTAGAGAGTTGGTTCAGCACAGCAAACAGCAAGCCATTTGTCAGCAGGATTGGTAAGGTTGAGTTGCTGGGCATATTGGCTAAGGAACAAGGGTTTGGTGAACGTTGCTAGAGAAGTATACTTGGGAAGTATAGCTTAGAGAGCAGGTTCAGAAACAGGTGTTCAGCAAGCCATTTGTCAGCAGCTGGGATTAAGGGAGATATATTATTGTATCTTGTAATTGGTTTATTTCGTTGATCAATAATATATTCTCTTACCGGGTTGGTAAGGGACCAGGACGTAGACCATAGGGGTTATGGGTCGAACCTGGCTAAAAGTCTCTGTGTTATTTATTTTCTGCTTGTATTTTGCTTACTGTTTGCATTCAGCTTACCATTTGTCTCTGCATAAAACGAAATCAGTAAGCTGTTTCTGGTAATTTTTAAAATCGGACTTAGTTGAATATAGTTAGCCATTTACACCTATTCAACCCCCTTCTAGGGTGCATTTTCACTTGGTATCAGAGCTTTGGTGTACTAACATTTCTGTAACAGGAAAGTACAGATCCTATGGCACCCGCTTATGCAGAAGGAGATTATTTAGAGATGCCACCACTTCTCAATGGGATTGAAAATTATGATGCTTGGAAACAGAGAATGAAGGTGATTCTTAACAGAGATGATGCAATTGAATGGAGAGTCGTTAAAAAGGGTCCATTCACTTTTTTGGACAAAGACGGCAAGCCAAAAGACGTTGATGATCTCTCAGATTCAGAATTGATAAAATCAGGCTATAATGGAAGAGCAAAGTATACATTAATATGTGGTCTTTCAGAGTCAGATTATGACATGGTCTCCTCATGTAGCACTGCAAAAGACATATGGGATACCTTAAAAATGCATTATAAAGCTACAACAACAAAACAGCGTGCTGATTTGAAAGATAAAAGGAAGTCAAAGGCTCCATTGACTTGGAATGATGGAAAATCTATTTCTGGTGAAGTACCAAGTGAAGAGATAATAAACTCTGCATTTGTTGGCATTGATGATATAGGAAACACGAAAGAAGTTCTTGTAAATAGTGATGTGTCTGATTCAGAATCAGATTCTAGTGAGGTAAACTCTTTTCACTCCTGGAAATCTTCTGAAAATATTATTATGGAATCACTAACAATGCAGGAATCAAAAAGTGTAACCATTGAGGAACATTTGGCACTAAAGGCTGAAATCAGCAAGCTGATTGATAAGAACGGCTATCTATCCAAAATGGTAAAAGATCTGTTGCCAAAAATAGAAGAATGGGATTCAACTTCATTCAGTAAAGCTACAGAGATCAAGGAACTAAATACTAAGAACAGACATTTAGAGGCTAATGTCAAGTTACTTGAAAAGAGAAACAAGACCTTGACTGAAGAAATCAAAGAGCTAAGGTCTGATGTCAAAACTAAAGCTAAAGCATTGGAATCATACAAAATGAAGGAATCTAGTCAAGCCGAATCCTCAAAAACTGCTGAAAAGAGAGTCCAGCAAGCTGAACTCATCAAACAGCAAGCTGAAGTGATCACCCTCCTAGAAACAGAAGTTAAAGATCTCAAGAAGGGCATGGAAACTTTTGTTCAAGGTGAAGACACTTTAAAAACAATGATGAAGAAGGCAAATGTACCTTTGGTCAGAGAAGGTGTTGGTCTAAACTTCAACAAGAAAGATAATGTGCTCAAATATGATGGAAGGAATGGCATTCCCTACAATTATGCTATGCCTTGGAAGACATGCAACAAATGTGGTGGAAAAGGTCATCTGGAAAAGAATTGTGTGGTTCAAGTATATCATAAGAAGAAAACAGCTTACCAGAATGGACCAGACAGGAGACAAACAGCATACCAGAATGCAAATAGCAGAAGACAAACAGCTTACCAGAATGGATCAGTCAGACAACAGTCAGCATACCAGAAAGCAAATGACAGAAGACAAACAGCTTACCATTATCAGTCTGGCAGAACACAAAGGACTACAAATCAAGCACCAAAAGTGATACAACAGTGGATCAAGAAATCTGATCTACATGTTCTTTATGTCCTATCAACAAACCATGGTGGATCCAATAAGATTTGGGTACTCAAGTAGTAAGTATGTTTTTTGTCCTCGTACATTTCTTTGAATATGATTATATTATTCTTGTGGTACTAACGAGATTCCTCTAATACATAGATGGGACAAATATATGTATATGTATTGTATTATGCAGGAAACAAGAAAGAAGAATACTATTATGATCAGTTGGAATGTATATTGTCTAATCAGCAAGCTATTTTCCAGTCCAGAAGAACAATTGTTATCGATGAATATCCTGGAAATGTGTTTTCAGCCTGCTGGTTTGATTTATTCAAACTTTATAATTAACTAGCCTCATGCTTGTTAAATGTTTTACCACATGTTTTATTCGTATATGATTATCTTCTTGACCCTTTTCTGATGATGTCATAGGGGGAGAAGAACATGTATACATGAGGATAAAAATGGTTATAATGTTATTTGTTGGATTTATCAACTAATGTTTCATGCAGGGATGAGTCGTATTTATATCTTATTGCATATGATGAATTGTGCTAACCTGATTATATGATGAGATATTATGTTAATCAGGGGGAGCATTGTTTTAGGGGGAGCAACATAGTCTCTCCGATGTATTCAAGTATGTCATCATCAAAAAGGGGGAGAATGTTACCGTGTTGTTTTGATGATGAATACAAAGGTTGTATCGTAATACTTCATGTTTATCTATCTAATCTTGTTTTGCAGGAAGTATTGATAAATGATTAAGGGGGAGCTTTTAGCTCAATCACATATTGGTATATAATCATCAAAAAGGGGGAGATTGTTACCCTAGTGGATTTTGATGTTATATACAGCAAGCTGATTGTTTATCTTGTACTAGTTTTACTATATTTAGCTTACCATTATATGATTGAATCACTTGATGTATCATATGCATATATATGTGTTTGCTATGTATAAGTACACTCTCAGGTAACTTGGTTGATGATATGGAAAGGCAAAGATTTAAAGCTATCTATCTGTTCAGCTCGCCAGAACCAAAACAGCAAGCCAGAAAGAACCAAAACAGCAAGCTGAAAAGAACTCGCCAGAACCAAAACAGCAAGCTGACTTGGACTTTCCAGAAGCTGTTCTTAGTCAAGTTTGATTTCGAAGATTTCTTGGAGATTGCTTAAAGATCAGAGATTGGCTAGGATTAAATATGTAAGGACTCTATTATATAATATATAGTATATATAATTAATAGAGCTCAAATCTTTTTCGAAAATCTGTTCTTTATTTAGTGGGATTGTGATTTATCTTTCCTTATCCTTTCAAAACAGATTTTACTCAATCTTTTACTTATCTAAACATTCCATAACAGCCCAGATTCGTTCATATCTTTTTATAGTTGTTGGAATTTGATTTTAGCAGATATATACTATCGTATATATATCAAAATGATTTTGTTGGAGATTTAAATCATTTCAAACGGTTTATATTCAAAACCTCTAACTAATATAGCTGTTGGAGAGTGTTTTTATGCAATCAAATCTTTTCCATATATCAAATCTTCAACTAGCCGTTTGTATGTTTTTCATATATATTCACTTACAACCGTTCTTGTAAGTAACGAAGAAAACCACAACTACAAGTTTGAGACTTGTTTATACACGTTTCTATCATCTCTCTCAAACACCATTCTTATAAACTCTGAGCTTTATTGTTATATACACTTATATTATATAAGAGAGTTTATAGCTTGAGTTGTAATACTCGAACATCTTATTTTGGATTGTATTGTTCAATTTGTATTGAATACTTGCTGTACAAGTTTGGCTTAAAGTTTTGGGTGGGTCGAACTAGACTAGAGAAGGATACTTTGGAAGTATTGCTTAGAGAGTTGGTTCAGCACAGCAAACAGCAAGCCATTTGTCAGCAGGATTGGTAAGGTTGAGTTGCTGGGCATATTGGCTAAGGAACAAGGGTTTGGTGAACGTTGTTAGAGAAGTATACTTGGGAAGTATAGCTTAGAGAGCAGGTTCAGAAACAGGTGTTCAGCAAGCCATTTGTCAGCAGCTGGGATTAAGGGAGATATATTATTGTATCTTGTAATTGCTTTATTTCGTTGATCAACAATATATTCTCTTACCGGGTTGGTAAGGGACCAGGACGTAGACCATAGGGGTTAGGGGTCGAACCTGGCTAAAAGTCTCTGTGTTATTTATTTTCTGCTTGTATTTTGCTTACTGTTTGCATTCAGCTTACCATTTGTCTCTGCATAAAACGAAATCAGTAAGCTGTTTCTGGTAATTTTTAAAATCGGACTTAGTTGAATATAGTTAGCCATTTACACCTATTCAACCCCCTTCTAGGGTGCATTTTCAATATCCTTCCTTGTATTATTATTCCTCCACCAATGGTTGTCACTTAATCCTTAATTCATATCGTATCTTAATTAACTCCTCGTAATAATATTTTGTCGCATAGAGATTTCCCTTGTAATTCCTTAAGTACTTAATTGTGTAAATTCCTTAAATATCCATAACTCCTTGTCATAGTCTCTTAAAATCTCCTAATACTCTAATAACTCTTAAATCCCAAGTTTTTATGAACCTTAATAGCAGTAGGCCTCTTGCCTTCAACAATCTTCCCTTTTTCTTACATAGTGAATATAACAACATAAATTTTTAGATAATCAATTCCATTACATAACATAGGTGACTCAAAAGGTCCCTAATTCACAATGTCATAAGCTTTTACATATTTAAAATATTACCAAAAATCAGTGTAACACCCCCAGATCCAGGGTCAGGGATCTGGTCGTTACGGTCTCAATATCCAACCACAAAACCAACATAATTTAAATTACAACCTTGTGACCCCAAACAACAACATAAAACACACCCGTTATAGTCCCAGAAATGAAATCAGAGTAACCAACAATATTATTAATCACAAGTTTGAGTTCTTACAACCCAAAGAATTACAATTGTACAATTACATACTCTTTGCCATCCATTGATAGATACCATAATATAAATACATTTGAGGCTCAATTGCTAACAACTAGCCTACCAGTAGTTGCATCCTCAACAAAGGTAGCCAAGACCTTAGCGGTAAACCTCTGACGGTTGTCACCTGCCTACGCTACGTGCGCCTTGCGCGGCCATCTGATCTAGCTGTTGTTGTGATATAAATAAATAAAGCAAGGGTGAGCAATAGCCCACCAGAAATATAATTGAACAGTGATAATATATAACAGTCCAAAATATCTTTGAAACCATATGCCATGCATTAACGATGTAGTACCAATATAAGGTATGAGATGAAGTTACAAGGTAACTAAAAAATATATTTGTTTTGAATAAATATCTGCTATGCAAAAGATAAGCAAGATATTCTCAATTATCATAAAAGAGGAACTTGCAGGAAAATATTACAATTCCGGTTTCAACACTTTTTCATCTTGCCAACACCAACAGTGTTGCAGAAATTTCTCACTTTTAGAAGATGAACTAATACGGGAGCATTGACGCGCCAGATGCCCTGACGTTTACGATGATCAGTCGTATGTCATGCATCTCATCAGTCGTTCTCTACATGTAGAAGGTAGCTCCGACGGAATTACTTATCTACCGCCCTCTGGAACTCCTCAGCCAACGGTTGGGCTATTGCTGGACCGGCGCCACTCGGCCACTTACGCGTCTCCTAGTTCGAATATCATCCATGACTCTAAAACGTAAAGTTTGTTCCCCTTTTCCCCAAGTGTAACACTTGTTGATAGGACTCCACAAAGTAGTCGTATCTAATTGGAAAGGAAAATTCACCAATATTTCCCAAGCTGATGCTTGTTAATGGATATAAACTTGTTACATCAATCATACCCCTCGAGCGTTGAGGAGGTAACCAAAAGACTCATATCGATGCTTGAAAGAATCAAGATGTGAGTGACAAGATAGTTTTAGCAAGTATAGGACCGGGCAGTCCAATAAATAACATCTCCAAGTGAGGTCCCCTTATATAATTTTTGGAAGTTGAGCGAGTATTTAAATCTTCTTATAAGATAGATTTAAATGAAAATAAAGTTTTGGGAACCTCCCCTTGATAAAATAGTCATAAAAGACTCCGAAATATTTTACATAATATCTGAAGGTGAAGGATAACCTTTGAATAATATAAATCATTACAAAAAGAATTCAAAAGAATTTTATTAAATATTCCAAGAATATTTATTAAGTCAATAATAATTACGGAATATTATTAAATCAATATATTGCTCGTAAGTAATCCTCGAATGAATATAGAATTATTTATTAAATAAATCTCTTCTTAATGAATATTTAAGATAATATTCATTGAATAAATAAACTTAAATAAATATTTAAAATAATATTTACTGAATAAATCAAACCTTAAATGAATATTTGAAAATAATATTCATTTAACAAATATTCATTTAACAATTAACATTCCAAATGAATATCCAAATAATATTCATTAAACAAATAATATTCTAAATGAATACCCCAAAATAATATTCATTTAATAAATAATATTCTAAATGAATATCCGAATAATATTCATTTAGTAATCAAAACCTTAAAGGAATAATCGAAGTAATATTCCTTGAGTAAATAGAACTTCCAAAGAATATTTTAAAATAATATTCATTAAGTAAATCAAACCTTAAATGAATATTCGAAAGTAATATTCATTAAATAAATAAAGATCAAATGAATATTCCAAATAATAATAATTAAGCCAAATGAATATTTGGGAATGATATTCGTCAACCAAATAACTCTAATGAATGATCAAAATAATATTCATTAAATAAATGACATTCTAAATGAATATTAAAATAATATTCATTAAATATTCCTTCACTGAGGTAATACTCAAATAACGTTCCTCGAAAGATTCGTAATCGAATAAAAATCCTCGAAGTAATAAATTTGTCGTTGGGATCCCTCCGGGTTTCCACGACTATTTATATATTACAAAATATCGACTCCCGGTCTATATTTGAAGTATGAATATCATACGCCCTTCGCTAAGGGTCTTAACCAAACAATCCGGCTTATAACTGATGTTTCATATATAGTCTATAAGCCGATATCAATTCAGGGAACAAGTAATTCAATATTAACTTGAAAGTAGGCATGCATGCTATGGCATATGTATAAAACAATCATCATATATATTATCACAACAACAGTTCCAAGTATTGGAAACTTGCCTGAGAATCGAGTGCGGGTAGGGGTAATGTGTCCCGGGTCAGCTCGACAATCTATAAACAATCAGAATATTTAAGATTAACCACTTAACGCTTATTAAAAGGCTAAGTATAAACTCCACTTAAATCGAAACATGTTTTCGAGTTATCTCGTTACGTCTCTTTTAGTGTAACTCTTTTTATCACCGATACGATCCGACATTCGTTCGTTATCAAGACATGTCATCATGCTTATACTTGGTATATACTTAAGTCGTATAAGTTCTAAGGTTGGTCGTTTACGAATCAAGATTATACCTTGAGTGTTATCGCCCGTTTTCTAAGTTATAACCAAAGTCATACCTTTAAGGGGTTCGTTCGCGTTTAACCTCGATTCAAACATTTTTATAAAATCGGAAAACGATCCATTCGACATGTGGTTTTCTCCCACACCTTCATTTTTACCTCTAATATTTAATTAATAATATTCGCCACTGATTAAACGACATTTAAGGGAATCAATTTCAATTACGAACTTTCGTTTACGATTTCGAACCACTTTTACGAATTTAATCATAACTCCTAAACCGTAAGTCCATTTCATGCGATCTTTATATCAAAACGAAGCTTGCAACATAATCTATCCTATCATGGCAGAACATGAAGCTGTACAGTGAGTTATAGCTACTGTGATGCTCGGTGTTTAATAGTCTAACGAAAATTCGGCATTACGACGGCTATAAATCGAACGTTCTAAAATTCATAACAATCAATCCAAGCCACACCGGGCATACTATACATGGTTTTCATCTTAACCAGTCCAAGAAGGTTTCAATTAACCATCATAATCATCAAAACTCTTAAATCATCACTACTAACTACATGATCATGCTTTTATGCATATAACAACACCTTAATCTTAACTAATCTAAAACCATCAAGAACATATATAAAACTCAAAGTAAGATCTTGGGTTCTTAAGAATTATACCTTCCTTGGAGAGTGTACAAGCTATAATAACCCTTATATAGTCCTTGTATGGCTTTAACAAAGCTTAAATCATCCAAAGAAACCAAGAAATCAAAGTTAGCTTCTTGAAAACACTATTCACCCTCATCTTTGAGGATTTATTTGAAAATGGAAAACATGGAGTTTGAAGCTAAGATTTCTAGGAGATTATTTTTATGAAATATAGGACTCACCATAAAAATTTGGAGATCAAACAATGGTTGGAAGGTGGATTTTGAAATCTTAAAACTCCAAAATTCGAAGTGCCTTGGTTTTGGGGGAAAAACAGTGAACTTCTCGAATTTATTTACCCATCCAAACGATCTTCAAAAATTATGAAATTAAATCCCCAACTTCACCTTGATGTGTAGAAGCTCCATGAATTGTTTCATGATTTTAAGATGAGTAGATCTAGGTGAAAAAAAATTGCAAAGACCCCTGCCCTGGAAAATGCAAACTGCTGGAAAAATGGGGGAGAGGTGGTGTTTGCTTGGCTTTGATCTTGCTCTCATCTTATCTAAAGTGAATTATTGAATGTCTTTGGATAATATCTTGTCCATAAAGTAGCTTTAATAAAGTTCTAGGTCATGCATGATGTAATTAAATGGACAAGTGTTGGTTTGTAATTGTAAGATGATGACAAGAAGCTAAGTACTTGGTTATGTTTGCTAAGTATACTAGTTGCTCATGTAACTACTTAGTTACTTGGTCTTATCTCCTTGTACATGCATGCATCTTGATCCTCTGTTTGTTCTTTGTCCGGTTATTGCTCAATTCGTTGCTCGTTCGAGGGACTAACTCATTCGTTTCTAGTTAGGGTTTTACCGAAAACCTTCTTAATATTTATACTACTATTCCTCATCTTTCTTAATACTTCTCGAATTTAAATTCCTTAATTCTCTTTTATAAATCCTTAAGTCTTGCAGTGTCCAGGGAAATCTCGGAGAAAATAAAAGTGCTCTTTTTCTGAATCCGACAGCTTTTACATACACTTATTTTCCTCCTGGATCACTAATACGAACTCAAAAATCCGTTCCGAATACCGGGTATAACATTATTATAATAATATTCCAAATTCCACCAAAATCACTATTCATCACTTATTTTTATTTAATTCCTATAATTAGGAAAATGAACCTGGTTCACCCTCGAGTGTTCCTTAACCTTTTTACGGAACCGCTGGGCTTATAATAGATATTGATTTGGATGACATGAGGGTATCTATTTCTCTCTAGGGAATCTTATCTTAACTTTCTAGGAGATAGATTATTCTAATCTAAGTTATCACCCAATAGCATCCTTCAGGCCATATAACCTTGGAATATATATCCTTTCATTATTCATTCATTAAAACCAGTATTACATTCTAGTTGTAACCACTATTCATTCTTACATCAATACATAATAAAAAGTTTTAATTCTACCCAAAAATCTGGGTTCTTACAGTCTCCCCTCCTTAAAAGGATTCCGTCCCGGAATCAGGTAGAAGACAATTGGGTATTTGTTGGTTATTTCACTTTCCAATTCTCTGGTCGATCCTTACACACTCCAATCTTTCTAAAGCATCTCATACTGGTGTTACAATACACCCTTATCCGTTCTACCAATTCTTTGATACTTTCGCACAACACATCATCCGGTATACGCTCTTGTCCGTTCTTATACTATTAACCTTATTGGTACGTACAGTGACTTCGGTATCACTAACGCGCTACGAAGTCCGGAGATAACCTCACTCGTAATTTTGCAATTCCTAATCGCTTTAATCTTCGCAATCTCGATGTATATATATTTAGGTGGAAAATTTTATCGAGAGACCACTGTGATCAATGAACATTTGTTATATTGCATAGTTAGTACAAAAGGGGGCCATCCTTTAGTACTTGACAAGCAATTAAACAATTAATGGCATTCCACTTAGACTCCTATCACACAGACAGAGAGTCACGTAGTATTACCTCCCCTCCTTAAAGGGTTGTTCTTCTCAATTTAGAAGAAGAT
The DNA here is from genome assembly GCA_037693485.1 of Kitagawia praeruptora. Taxonomy (NCBI): domain Eukaryota; kingdom Viridiplantae; phylum Streptophyta; class Magnoliopsida; order Apiales; family Apiaceae; genus Kitagawia; species Kitagawia praeruptora. The sequence continues at coordinate 77,252,366 of CM075354.1, forward strand.
AAATAAGGGAGAAGAAAAGAACGAATTTCAAAGAATCATATGTGAAAGTTTTCATGATTGTCAAAATATCATACTTAGAATTTACCTCTGAACTATAGAGGTTTATTAGAGAAGAGAAATAATCATATTCGTCTCAAATTCCACTTTTTCGTAATCTCACATATCACATGTCCCTACTATTCTGTCCATCATTCTATGGACCTATACTCTTGCTTGATATTAGCACCACTTACTTTTTGGAAAATCCTTCAACCTCTCAGGTTAAATCTTGGATTTCCCGCTTGACATTATTATTACTCACATTTCACGACCCGACACTGGCTCTTTCATACTCATAATTCTAACACTATCAGGTTGTCATTCCGAGTGCTCGTTAGGAAAAACCCATTCATCAATCCATTCATAACATTTCTTGCTTCACATTCCATAATTATTTCCCATTCTTTTCTTTATCAATCACATCCATCTTATCATCTAGTTCTCATTCACTTCTGTTATTGAACTCCACCATCACCTTATTAGGGGAACGCGTGTTACCTTTATTCAATATACGTGGCACGTTTGTGGTCAAACTTTCCTTTGTTCAACCATCTAGATTTCACTATCTCATTCCATGAGTCTCTTTTATTACTCAATTAAACTATTCCATATTTCCTCGGATTTTCCAAACTTAAAAGGAGTCAATTTGTATGTCATTCATGCTCCTAATTCCAACTTTCCGTTTTGGCCAATACCCTTACCTTGCCAATTCCATACTATCCTCGCTTCATTACTGGAGCTTCTCATGAGTCTGCCTATCTGACTCTCTTATTAATTCCCAATTCTATTTCCATCTCTATCAGTCTCTTGTCTTTATTTCTACTATAATCATTTTATGAACCATCATAACCTAATTCTTCATTTCAAATATCCCGTCGATCCAGAAATTACACCATCCGAAATAAACCTGGATGATTTCTCTAACTTAGATTCACTTCGACATTTCCACAGTCGTTACCACCTAATTTCTTAGAAGGATCACCATCGCTTATCGTTTACTTAGTGCTTTAACAACTAAGCATCATAATTGTCAATTCACGATCCTCTAGGAAAACAAAATAATCACTATTCCCTATCCATAGGGAATGCTTCCTGAACTTGACGTAGATATTACATGAAGCAGATAAAATTGCAGGAAAGCTTCCAGCATCGCAGCTGGAACAGGCTGGTGAGATTATTAATCATATATCTCCGGTAGAAGACCTAAAGCTTAGCGGTTTGCTTAATCGCTTTCCAATCTCATAATTCTCTATCTTGTTTGCACAGAAATACACCAACATAACTTGCTTGTCATTCATCATCGTGCCATTTGGCTTATCAGTATTTGTACCATCTCTGTTTCTGGTCATTTACTACCAATTCATTGTTACTTAACCTCCCCTCTCTCTTTCCAAAGAAAAGGCGAGTCTCTTGGGGAATTTGGTCTGGTCTGTCGTAGAACCTCCTAATGTCGGTAATGTGCTACCGGGAACATCAGGAATCGAATCTTTACTTAAACTATCCTTATAATTGATCCTCGCACAATCATCAGACGGAATGTAACTTCCTCTACCACATTATGTCCATCAAGGTCCTTACATTATCATTCTATTTCTTTGGTCTGAGCATTTATGCCTACTCCCCTATACTTAAAGTGTCGGTCACCTCGTTGGCCTTTCCTGATTATAATAATTTCTTGAGATCAATGTTTTCTGGATCTATTCCAACTCAGGGTGGAAGCATTCTCCCTTAAATTCTGCTGAATGAGAGAAAGCATCTATCAGTCTTTTCCAAAAGTCATTGCTTCCACCTTTCTAGTGCGATCTTGACTACAGGTACTCCAAATCATACCTAGGATATTTCCTTACTTAACTCCCTTCTTGTTTTTTTTTTTTTTTTTTTTTAGGATAATCTCAACCTTATTGGTTCAATCCATACTTTTACATGGTTTCACACATGCTTCATCTGGCCTTATTGTTACTATGTCATACATTCCTTACCAAACTTCCCGTTTGAAGTTTAGAATATTAGCACTTCCCTTATAAGGTTTCTTAGGCCATCCTCATCATTCCTCCTGCATCTCCTGGTTACAGGGTATATCAAACATCATTAGTCAATTTTATAACAATTCTGTCTATGTACTTTTTGAGATTCCTTTCCACAAATCCTTACAGGTTATTGATACCTTGGTCGATTCAACTTATATCATCTGATTTCACAGTGCCTATTGTTAGGGGTGATGCTATCCTTTGTGCATCCCCCAGGGTTCGTCTTAATATATGGACATTCTATGCTCAATTCTAGTTTCAAGGAATACTTATATCCTGTACTTGGTAATTCAATCATATATCCTTAATAAGGGTCTCTTTTAATCATTCTCATCTTGATAGTCTATAGGTAGACTAATGCTAACCTCTTCTTTCAAACGAATGTTAGTCTATATGACCTTCCAAAAGACAACACATGTCTATTTGCTCTTTCTTACAGAACTTGGTAATGGTAGCAAGGATGTTCTGGAAGATATTGGTCGTGTTCAACGTGAATCTCTTAGTGTCTAATGCTCTTTTTGAGGACACTAAGCTTCAGATAACATTTATGCATCATACTGCACTGACTTTGGCAATCTTTGTAACTTTTCAGTGGTCACTACCCTCAATCCTAATACGTCCATGGTATATATAAAATCCATCATCCTGTATCTCAATTCAATTTATATCAAAAGCCCCCGCGGTTGGCACTTGATTAGAAGCACCCCGCTTAGTCCTTACGTTGCTGGTTCTGTCACTTGATAATCCTTAGTGACTTGGCCCCCATCTGGCCATGCTAAATATGTGAGCTTAGGGGTCGGCTAATAGCATTACTTTTCTAGCAATTGCTGGCATATTGCCTTCTACTTGATACCTTTTGATCTTTTCAAAAACTTCACTCCATATAAGTCTCAATCGACTCCTCGGTACCATCTCCGGTCACCCTTACTTTTCTTCTAGTTACTCTTATCAATTTCATGTGTCACAAAAGCTTAACATTTCTGGCATAACAACCTTTTCATTTAAGTCAATCCCAGAATTTCTCAGTCCGGCTTGTTTCTTAATTACATTCAACTTCATAATTTTATCCCTACATTCAACTGTAATAATCGGGGTATGTCTACCCACCTGTATAGCGGCTACTTTACCCAATCCACAAGGTCCGCTCCAGTTTCCACTCTCTTCAATGACGTCTTTTGATAATCAGAAAGACAAGGTTTGCCAAAATTCGTTGAATTCCTTTCCAGAATTTGGGAAAATTTCAGTTAATCTTTTCACCCACTAGTAACATGCCACATCTTCCCGATACATATCCGTCCTATTAGTCGATACTACCAAATACCAGTCTTCTTAACAACTAGTCCCAGAAGGAACACTACCGTCGGGGTTAGTCGTTCCTCAACATTGGCACTACCAAGGCCATCCGAATCCGATGAACTGCGCTGTCTAAATGTATTCGAAATTATGTTGTCATGTTGCACAAGCACAACACCTAAACCTGTACGAGGTGCATCCTAGTATATTCCAAAATTCTCCTTCTTCCATTAGGTAATGCCAATGCTGGGTCATCACCAGTTTTTTATCTTTAACTCCAGGGAGATTTTCCCCCATTTAGCTTGTCCATTCAAACTTTTAGTCTTACAAATAAGTCGGGTTACGGGATTGCAATCTTTGTAAAGTCCTGAACAAATCTTTGATAATACTTTGTGAATCTTATGAAATTTCTCACCTTTGCCGGTGTGGTTGGCCAATCTCCATTTGAAACTGTCTTTAATTTGGTGGGGTCAATCAATCACTACTTCCTATTGCTCATATGTCCTACTGTCTGGACTTTATTTTGCCAAAACCCTCACTTCGAGAACATGGCCTACACCTGTCCATTCAGGTTTCATCTAAAAGCATTCTCAATTTCATCTCAACCACTGCTTGCCTTACTCAATCCATTTATGATTCAGTGTCAGAATAAACTTAAGGTAACTACCATAATCCATTCAAGGAAAAGAAAGAATTTAATATTCTTCTGAATCACATGCAACTAATGTTTCTGGTTCATCATTTCACTGAATTGAACTGAACTTATAATTGGTTCCTGATGATAGCCTTATTACTAATTTATCACAGACTCACTGGTCTTCTCCTCTTGTAGGTTCTGAGATCATTGTCTTTGATAATCACGCATCATTCTAATTCCTTTCTCATTAATCTGAAAGTCTCCAAGGATTCTTATCTATCCTTACATAAGATCTTGAGTAATTCCTCAAATCCATCTTACTTGCTGGCACTTCATCCGGTAGTCCGGCTATGACTCCAATATGCTTCTTTAATTCTCTTAATAATATCTCAATTCTTTAAGCTCACTTCTCTGAGCACTATACCTTAACTCTTACAGTCTCTCTGGCTGTAGCCCTCATTTCCTGAAGTGTAAACTCCTTATACTTATCAATATTTCCTTCTTCTGCTGGGACCTCAACCGGGCCCTCAGTAGGGTGCTCTATCGAATCCATCATCCGATCTTCAACATCAAAACAAGCATCATTATGTTACTGCTCGTAATCCCCAAGGTCTGTCGCCTTACTAGTCGATACAAGAACGAGCTAAGTTACTATCATGATACTTTAGGGTTCCCATAAGGGTTTTATATGTCAATACTACATTATGTAGTCTGACTATGAACTTGGCAAGAGTTCTTATTATCTTAATGAATTTATTGTTTTAACGTCACGTCATCTCTGGGATTTATAACGCTCTCTCTGATACCATTTCTGTAACACCCCCAGATCCAGGGTCAGGGATCTGGTCGTTACGGTCTCAATATCCAACCACAAAACCAACATAATTTAAATTACAACCTTGTGACCCAAAACAACAACATAAAACACACCCGTTATAGTCCCAGAGATGAAATCAGAGTAACCAACAATATTATTAATCACAAGTTTGAGTTCTTACAACCCAAAGAATTACAATTGTACAATTACATACTCTTTGCCATCCATTGATAGATACCATAATATAAATACATTTGAGGCTCAATTGCTAACAACTAGCCTACCAGTAGTTGCATCCTCAACAAAGGTAGCCAAGACCTTAGCGGTAAACCTCTGACGGTTGTCACCTGCCTACGCTACGTGCGCCTTGCGCGGCCATTTGATCTAGCTGTTGTTGTGATATAAATAAATAAAGCAAGGGTGAGCAATAGCCCACCAGAAATATAATTGAACAGTGATAATATATAACAGTCCAAAATATCTTTGAAACCATATGCCATGCATTAACGATGTAGTACCAATATAAGGTATGAGATGAAGTTACAAGGTAACTCAAAAATATATTTGTTTTGAATAAATATCCGCTATGCAAAAGATAAGCAAGATATTCTCAATTATCATAAAAGAGGAACTTGCAGGAAAATATTACAATTCCGGTTTCAACACTTTTTCATCTTGCCAACACCAACAGTGTTGCAGAAATTTCTCACTTTTAGAAGATGAACTAATACGGGAGCATTGACGCGCCAGATGCCCTGACGTTTACGATGATCAGTCGTATGTCATGCATCTCATCAGTCGTTCTCTACATGTAGAAGGTAGCTCCGACGGAATTACTTATCTACCGCCCTCTGGAACTCCTCAGCCAACGGTTGGGCTATTGCTGGACCGGCGCCACTCGGCCACTTACGCGTCTCCTAGTTCGAATATCATCCATGACTCTGAAACGTAAAGTTTGTTCCCCTTTTCCCCAAGTGTAACACTTGTTGATAGGACTCCACAAAGTAGTCGTATCTAATTGGAAAGGAAAATTCACCAATATTTCCCAAGCTGATGCTTGTTAATGGATATAAACTTGTTACATCAATCATACCCCTCGAGCGTTGAGGAGGTAACCAAAAGACTCATATCGATGCTTGAAAGAATCAAGATGTGAGTGACAAGATAGTTTTAGCAAGTATAGGACCGGGCAGTCCAATAAATAACATCTCCAAGTGAGGTCCCCTTATATAATTTTTGGAAGTTGAGCGAGTATTTAAATCTTCTTATAAGATAGATTTAAATGAAAATAAAGTTTTGGGAACCTCCCCTTGATAAAATAGTCATAAAAGACTCCGAAATATTTTACATAATATCTGAAGGTGAAGGATAACCTTTGAATAATATAAATCATTACAAAAAGAATTCAAAAGAATTTTATTAAATATTCCAAGAATATTTATTAAGTCAATAATAATTACGGAATATTATTAAATCAATATATTGCTCGTAAGTAATCCTCGAATGAATATAGAATTATTTATTAAATAAATCTCTTCTTAATGAATATTTAAGATAATATTCATTGAATAAATAAACTTAAATAAATATTTAAAATAATATTTACTGAATAAATCAAACCTTAAATGAATATTTGAAAATAATATTCATTTAACAAATATTCATTTAACAATTAACATTCCAAATGAATATCCAAATAATATTCATTAAACAAATAATATTCTAAATGAATACCCCAAAATAATATTCATTTAACAAATAATATTCTAAATGAATATCCGAATAATATTCATTTAGTAATCAAAACTTTAAAGGAATAATCGAAGTAATATTCCTTGAGTAAATAGAACTTCCAATGAATATTTTAAAATAATATTCATTAAGTAAATCAAACCTTAAATGAATATTCGAAAGTAATATTCATTAAATAAATAAAGATCAAATGAATATTCCAAATAATAATAAGTAAGCCAAATGAATATTTGGGAATGATATTCGTCAACCAAATAACTCTAATGAATGATCAAAATAATATTCATTAAATAAATGACATTCTAAATGAATATTAAAATAATATTCATTAAATATTCCTTCACTGAGGTAATACTCAAATAACGTTCCTCGAAAGATTCGTAATCGAATAAAAATCCTCGAAGTAATAAATTTGTCGCTGGGATCCCTCCGGGTTTCCACGACTATTTATATATTACAAAATATCGACTCCCGGTCTATATTTGAAGTATGAATATCATACGCCCTTCGCTAAGGGTCTTAACCAAACAATCCGGCTTATAACTGATATTTCATATATAGTCTATAAGCCGATATCAATTCAGGGAACAAGTAATTCAATATTAACTTGAAAGTAGGCATGCATGCTATGGCATATGTATAAAACAATCATCATATATATTATCACAACAACAGTTCCAAGTATTGGAAACTTGCCTGAGAATCGAGTGCGGGTAGGGGTAATGTGTCCCGGGTCAGCTCGACAATCTATAAACAATCAGAATATTTAAGATTAACCACTTAACGCTTATTAAACGGCTAAGTATAAACTCCACTTAAATCGAAACATGTTTTCGAGTTATCTCGTTACGTCTCTTTTAGTGTAACTCTTTTTATCACCGATACGATCCGACATTCGTTCGTTATCAAGACATGTCATCATGCTTATACTTGGTATATACTTAAGTCGTATAAGTTCTAAGGTTGGTCGTTTACGAATCAAGATTATACCTTGAGTGTTATCGCCCGTTTTCTAAGTTATAACCAAAGTCATACCTTTAAGGGGTTCGTTCGCGTTTAACCTCGATTCAAACATTTTTATAAAATCGGAAAACGATCCATTCGACATGTGGTTTTCTCCCACACCTTCCTTTTTACCTCTAATATTTAATTAATAATATTCGCCACTGATTAAACGACATTTAAGGGAATCAATTTCAATTACGAACTTTCGTTTACGATTTCGAACCACTTTTACGAATTTAATCATAACTCCTAAATCGTAAGTCCATTTCATGCGATCTTTATATCAAAACGAAGCTTGCAACATAATCTATCCTATCATGGCAGAACATGAAGCTGTACAGTGAGTTATAGCTACTGTGATGCTCGGTGTTTAATAGTCTAACGAAAATTCGGCATTACGACGGCTATAAATCGAACGTTCTAAAATTCATAACAATCAATCCAAGCCACACCGGGCATACTATACATGGTTTTCATCTTAACCAGTCCAAGAAGGTTTCAATTAACCATCATAATCATCAAAACTCTTAAATCATCACTACTAACTACATGATCATGCTTTTATGCATATAACAACACCATAATCTTAACTAATCTAAAACCATCAAGAACATATATAAAACTCAAAGTAAGATCTTGGGTTCTTAAGAATTATACCTTCCTTGGAGAGTGTACAAGCTATAATAACCCTTATATAGTCCTTGTATGGCTTTAACAAAGCTTAAATCATCCAAAGAAACCAAGAAATCAAAGTTAGTTTCTTGAAAACACTATTCACCCTCATCTTTGAGGATTTATTTGAAAATGGAAAACATGGAGTTTGAAGCTAAGATTTCTAGGAGATCATTTTTATGAAATATAGGACTCACCATAAAAATTTGGAGATCAAACAATGGTTGGAAGGTGGATTTTGAAATCTTAAAACTCCAAAATTCGAAGTGCCTTGGTTTTGGGGGAAAACAGTGAACTTCTCGAATTTATTTACCCATCCAAACGATCTTCAAAAATTATGAAATTAAATCCCCAACTTCACCTTGATGTGTAGAAGCGCCATGAATTTTTTCATGATTTTTAGATGAGTAGATCTAGGTGAAAAAAAATTGCAAAGACCCCTGCCCTGGAAAATGCAAACTGCTGGAAAAATGGGGGAGAGGTGGTGTTTGCTTGGCTTTGATCTTGCTCTCATCTTATCTAAAGTGAATTATTGAATGTATTTGGATAATATCTTGTCCATAAAGTAGCTTTAATAAAGTTCTAGGTCATGCATGATGTAATTAAATGGACAAGTGTTGGTTTGTAATGGTAAGATGATGACAAGAAGCTAAGTACTTGGTTATGTTTGCTAAGTATACTAGTTGCTCATGTAACTACTTAGTTACTTGGTCTTATCTCCTTGTACATGCATGCATCTTGATCCTCTGTTTGTTCTTTGTCCGGTTATTGCTCAATTCGTTGCTCGTTCGAGGGACTAACTCATTCGTTTCTAGTTAGGGTTTTACCGAAAACCTTCTTAATATTTATACTACTATTCCTCATCTTTCTTAATACTTCTCGAATTTAAATTCCTTAATTCTCTTTTATAAATCCTTAAGTCTTGCAGTGTCCAGGGAAATCTCGGAGAAAATAAAAGTGCTCTTTTTCTGAATCCGACAGCTTTTACATACACTTATTTTCCTCCTGGATCACTAATACGAACTCAAAAATCTGTTCCGAATACCGGGTATAACATTATTATAATAATATTCCAAATTCCACCAAAATCACTATTCATCACTTATTTTTATTTAATTCCTATAATTAGGAAAATGAACCTGGTTCACCCTCGAGTGTTCCTTAACCTTTTTACGGAACCGCTGGGCTTATAATAGATATTGATTTGGATGACATGAGGGTATCTATTTCTCTCTAGGGAATCTTATCTTAACTTTCTAGGAGATAGATTATTCTAATCTAAGTTATCACCCAATAGCATCCTTCAGGCCATATAACCTTGGAATATATATCCTTTCATTATTCATTCATTAAAACCAGTATTACATTCTAGTTGTAACCACTATTCATTCTTACATCAATACATAATAAAAAGTTTTAATTCTACCCAAAAATCTGGGTTCTTACAGTCTCCCCTCCTTAAAAGGATTCCGTCCCGGAATCAGGTAGAAGACAATTGGGTATTTGTTGGTTATTTCACTTTCCAATTCTCTGGTCGATCCTTACACACTCCAATCTTTCTAAAGCATCTCATACTGGTGTTACAATACACCCTTATCCGTTCTACCAATTCTTTGATACTTTCGCACAACACATCATCCGGTATACGCTCTTGTCCGTTCTTATACTATTAACCTTATTGGTACGTGCAGTGACTTCGGTATCACTAACGCGCTACGAAGTCCGGAGATAACCTCACTCGTAATTTTGCAATTCCTAATCGCTTTAATCTTCGCAATCTCGATGTATATATATTTAGGTGGAAAATTTTATCGAGAGACCACTGTGATCAATGAACATTTGTTATATTGCATAGTTAGTACAAAAGGGGGCCAGCCTTTAGTACTTGACAAGCAATTAAACAATTAATGGCATTCCACTTAGACTCCTATCACACAGACAGAGAGTCACGTAGTATTACCTCCCCTCCTTAAAGGGTTGTTCTTCTCAATTTAGAAGAAGATAAATAAGGGAGAAGAAAAGAACGAATTTCAAAGAATCATATATGAAAGTTTTCATGATTGTCAAAATATCATACTTAGAATTTACCTCTGAACTATAGAGGTTTATTAGAGAAGAGAAATAATCATATTCGTCTCAAATTCCACTTTTTCGTAATCTCACATATCACATGTCCCTACTATTCTGTCCATCATTCTATGGACCTATACTCTTGCTTGATATTAGCACCACTTACTTTTTGGAAAATCCTTCAACCTCTCAGGTTAAATCTTGGATTTCCCGCTTGACATTATTATTACTCACATTTCACGACCCGACACTGGCTCTTTCATACTCATAATTCTAACACTATCAGGTTGTCATTCCGAGTGCTCGTTAGGAAAAACCCATTCATCAATCCATTCATAACATTTCTTGCTTCACATTCCATAATTATTTCCCATTCTTTTCTTTATCAATCACATCCATCTTATCATCTAGTTCTCATTCACTTCTGTTATTGAACTCCACCATCACCTTATTAGGGGAACGCGTGTTACCTTTATTCAATATACGTGGCACGTTTGTGGTCAAACTTTCCTTTGTTCAACCATCTAGATTTCACTTTCTCATTCCATGAGTCTCTTTTATTACTCAATCAAACTATTCCATATTTCCTCGGATTTTCCAAACTTAAAAGGAGTCAATTTGTATGTCATTCATGCTCCTAATTCCAACTTTCCGTTTTGGCCAATACCCTTACCTTGCCAATTCCATACTATCCTCGCTTCATTACTGGAGCTTCTCATGAGTCTGCCTATCTGACTCTCTTATTAATTCCCAATTCTATTTCCATCTCTATCAGTCTCTTGTCTTTATTTCTACTATAATCATTTTATGAACCATCATAACCTAATTCTTCATTTCAAATATCCCGTCGATCCAGAAATTACACCATCCGAAATAAACCTGGATGATTTCTCTAACTTAGATTCACTTCGACATTTCCACAGTCGTTACCACCTAATTTCTTAGAAGGATCACCATCGCTTATCGTTTACTTAGTGCTTTAACAACTAAGCATCATAATTGTCAATTCACGATCCTCTAGGAAAACAAAATAATCACTATACCCTATCCACAGGGAATGCTTCCTGAACTTGACGTAGATATTACATGAAGCAGATAAAATTGCAGGAAAGCTTCCAGCATCGCAGCTGGAACAGGCTGGTGAGATTATTAATCATATATCTCCGGTAGAAGACTAAAAGCTTAGCGGTTTGCTTAATCGCTTTCCAATCTCATAATTCTCTATCTTGTTTGCACAGAAATACACCAACATAACTTGCTTGTCATTCATCATCGTGCCATTTGGCTTATCAGTATTTGTACCATCTCTGTTTCTGGTCATTTACTACCAATTCATTGTTACTTAACCTCCCCTCTCTCTTTCCAAAGAAAAGGCGAGTCTCTTGGGGAATTTGGTCTGGTCTGTCGTAGAACCTCCTAATGTCGGTAATGTGCTACCGGGAACATCAGGAATCGAATCTTTACTTAAACTATCCTTATAATTGATCCTCGCACAATCATCAGACGGAATGTAACTTCCTCTACCACATTATGTCCATCAAGGTCCTTACATTATCATTCTATTTCTTTGGTCTGAGCATTTATGCCTACTCCCCTATACTTAAAGTGTCGGTCACCTCGTTGGCCTTTCCTGATTATAATAATTTCTTGAGATCAATGTTTTCTGGATCTATTCCAACTCAGGGTGGAAGCATTCTCCCTTAAATTCTGCTGAATGAGAGAAAGCATCTATCAGTCTTTTCCAAAAGTCATTGCTTCCACCTTTCTAGTGCGATCTTGACTACAGGTACTCCAAATCATACCTAGGATATTTCCTTACTTAACTCCCTTCTTGTTTTTTTTTTTTTAGGATAATCTCAACCTTATTGGTTCAATTCATACTTTTACATGGTTTCACACATGCTTCATCTGGCCTTATTGTTACTATGTCATACATTCCTTACCAAACTTCCCGTTTGAAGTTTAGAATATTAGCACTTCCCTTATAAGGTTTCTTAGGCCATCCTCATCATTCCTCCTGCATCTCCTGGTTACAGGGTATATCAAACATCATTAGTCAATTTTATAACAATTCTGTCTATGTACTTTTTGAGATTCCTTTCCACAAATCCTTACAGGTTATTGATACCTTGGTCGATTCAACTTATATCATCTGATTTCACAGTGCCTATTGTTAGGGGTGATGCTATCCTTTGTGCATCCCCCAGGGTTCGTCTTAATATATGGACATTCTATGCTCAATTCTAGTTTCAAGGAATACTTATATCCTGTACTTGGTAATTCAATCATATATCCTTAATAAGGGTCTCTTTTAATCATTCTCATCTTGATAGTCTATAGGTAGACTAATGCTAACCTCTTCTTTCAAACGAATGTTAGTCTATATGACCTTCCAAAAGACAACACATGTCTATTTGCTCTTTCTTACAGAACTTGGTAATGGTAGCAAGGATGTTCTGGAAGATATTGGTCGTGTTCAACGTGAATCTCTTAGTGTCTAATGCTCTTTTTGAGGACACTAAGCTTCAGATAACATTTATGCATCATACTGCACTGACTTTGGCAATCTTCGTAACTTTTCAGTGGTCACTACCCTCAATCCTAATACGTCCATGGTATATATAAAATCCATCATCCTGTATCTCAATTCAATTTATATCAAAAGCCCTCGCGGTTGGCACTTGATTAGAAGCACCCCGCTTATTCCTTACGTTGCTGGTTCTGTCACTTGATAATCCTTAGTGACTTGGCCCCCATCTGGCCATGCTAAATATGTGAGCTTAGGGGTCGGCTAATAGCATTACTTTTCTAGCAATTGCTGGCATATTGCCTTCTACTTGATACCTTTTGATCTTTTCAAAAACTTCACTCCATATAAGTCTCAATCGACTCCTCGGTACCATCTCCGGTCACCCTTACTTTTCTTCTAGTTACTCTTATCAATTTCACGTGTCACAAAAGCTTAACATTTCTGGCATAACAACCTTTTCATTTAAGTCAATCCCAGAATTTCTCAGTCCGGCTTGTTTCTTAATTACATTCAACTTCATAATTTTATCCCTACATTCAACTGTAATAATCGGGGTATGTCTACCCACCTGTATAGCGGCTACTTTACCCAATCCACAAGGTCCGCTCCAGTTTCCACTCTCTTCAATGACGTCTTTTGATAATCAGAAAGACAAGGTTTGCCAAAATTCGTTGAATTCCTTTCCAGAATTTGGGAAAATTTCAGTTAATCTTTTCACCCACTAGTAACATGCCACATCTTCCCGATACATATCCGTCCTATTAGTCGATACTACCAAATACCAGTCTTCTTAACAACTAGTCCCAGAAGGAACACTACCGTCGGGGTTAGTCGTTCCTCAACATTGGCACTACCAAGGCCATCCGAATCCGATGAACTGCGCTGTCTAAATGTATTCGAAATTATGTTGTCATGTTGCACAAGCACAACACCTAAACCTGTACGAGGTGCATCCTAGTATATTCCAAAATTCTCCTTCTTCCATTAGGTAATGCCAATGCTGGGTCATCACCAGTTTTTTATCTTTAACTCCAGGGAGATTTTCCCCCATTTAGCTTGTCCATTCAAACTTTTAGTCTTACAAATAAGTCGGGTTACGGGATTGCAATCTTTGTAAAGTCCTGAACAAATCTTTGATAATACTTTGTGAATCTTATGAAATTTCTCACCTTTGCCGGTGTGGTTGGCCAATCTCCATTTGAAACTGTCTTTAATTTGGTGGGGTCAATCAATCACTACTTCCTATTGCTCATATGTCCTACTGTCTGGACTTTATTTTGCCAAAACCCTCACTTCGAGAACATGGCCTACACCTGTTCATTCAGGTTTCATCTAAAAGCATTCTCAATTTCATCTCAACCACTGCTTGCCTTACTCAATCCATTTATGATTCAGTGTCAGAATAAACTTAAGGTAACTACCATAATCCATTCAAGGAAAAGAAAGAATTTAATATTCTTCTGAATCACATGCAACTAATGTTTCTGGTTCATCATTTCACTGAATTGAACTGAACTTATAATTGGTTCCTGATGATAGCCTTATTACTAATTTATCACAGACTCACTGGTCTTCTCCTCTTGTAGGTTCTGAGATCATTGTCTTTGATAATCACGCATCATTCTAATTCCTTTCTCATTAATCTGAAAGTCTCCAAGGATTCTTATCTATCCTTACATAAGATCTTGAGTAATTCCTCAAATCCATCTTACTTGCTGGCACTTCATCCGGTAGTCCGGCTATGACTCCAATATGCTTCTTTAATTCTCTTAATAATATCTCAATTCTTTAAGCTCACTTCTCTGAGCACTATACCTTAACTCTTACAGTCTCTCTGGCTGTAGCCCTCATTTCCTGAAGTGTAAACTCCTTATACTTATCAATATTTCCTTCTTCTGCTGGGACCTCAACCGGGCCCTCAGTAGGGTGCTCTATCGAATCCATCATCCGATCTTCAACATCAAAACAAGCATCATTATGTTACTGCTCGTAATCCCCAAGGTCTGTCGCCTTACTAGTCGATACAAGAACGAGCTAAGTTACTATCATGATACTTTAGGGTTCCCATAAGGGTTTTATATGTCAATACTACATTATGTAGTCTGACTATGAACTTGGCAAGAGTTCTTATTATCTTAATGAATTTATTGTTTTAACGTCACGTCATCTCTGGGATTTATAACGCTCTCTCTGATACCATTTCTGTAACACCCCCAGATCCAGGGTCAGGGATCTGGTCGTTACGGTCTCAATATCCAACCACAAAACCAACATAATTTAAATTACAACCTTGTGACCCAAAACAACAACATAAAACACACCCGTTATAGTCCCAGAGATGAAATCAGAGTAACCAACAATATTATTAATCACAAGTTTGAGTTCTTACAACCCAAAGAATTACAATTGTACAATTACATACTCTTTGCCATCCATTGATAGATACCATAATATAAATACATTTGAGGCTCAATTGCTAACAACTAGCCTACCAGTAGTTGCATCCTCAACAAAGGTAGCCAAGACCTTAGCGGTAAACCTCTGACGGTTGTCACCTGCCTACGCTACGTGCGCCTTGCGCGGCCATTTGATCTAGCTGTTGTTGTGATATAAATAAATAAAGCAAGGGTGAGCAATAGCCCACCAGAAATATAATTGAACAGTGATAATATATAACAGTCCAAAATATCTTTGAAACCATATGCCATGCATTAACGATGTAGTACCAATATAAGGTATGAGATGAAGTTACAAGGTAACTCAAAAATATATTTGTTTTGAATAAATATCCGCTATGCAAAAGATAAGCAAGATATTCTCAATTATCATAAAAGAGGAACTTGCAGGAAAATATTACAATTCCGGTTTCAACACTTTTTCATCTTGCCAACACCAACAGTGTTGCAGAAATTTCTCACTTTTAGAAGATGAACTAATACGGGAGCATTGACGCGCCAGATGCCCTGACGTTTACGATGATCAGTCGTATGTCATGCATCTCATCAGTCGTTCTCTACATGTAGAAGGTAGCTCCGACGGAATTACTTATCTACCGCCCTCTGGAACTCCTCAGCCAACGGTTGGGCTATTGCTGGACCGGCGCCACTCGGCCACTTACGCGTCTCCTAGTTCGAATATCATCCATGACTCTGAAACGTAAAGTTTGTTCCCCTTTTCCCCAAGTGTAACACTTGTTGATAGGACTCCACAAAGTAGTCGTATCTAATTGGAAAGGAAAATTCACCAATATTTCCCAAGCTGATGCTTGTTAATGGATATAAACTTGTTACATCAATCATACCCCTCGAGCGTTGAGGAGGTAACCAAAAGACTCATATCGATGCTTGAAAGAATCAAGATGTGAGTGACAAGATAGTTTTAGCAAGTATAGGACCGGGCAGTCCAATAAATAACATCTCCAAGTGAGGTCCCCTTATATAATTTTTGGAAGTTGAGCGAGTATTTAAATCTTCTTATAAGATAGATTTAAATGAAAATAAAGTTTTGGGAACCTCCCCTTGATAAAATAGTCATAAAAGACTCCGAAATATTTTACATAATATCTGAAGGTGAAGGATAACCTTTGAATAATATAAATCATTACAAAAAGAATTCAAAAGAATTTTATTAAATATTCCAAGAATATTTATTAAGTCAATAATAATTACGGAATATTATTAAATCAATATATTGCTCGTAAGTAATCCTCGAATGAATATAGAATTATTTATTAAATAAATCTCTTCTTAATGAATATTTAAGATAATATTCATTGAATAAATAAACTTAAATAAATATTTAAAATAATATTTACTGAATAAATCAAACCTTAAATGAATATTTGAAAATAATATTCATTTAACAAATATTCATTTAACAATTAACATTCCAAATGAATATCCAAATAATATTCATTAAACAAATAATATTCTAAATGAATACCCCAAAATAATATTCATTTAACAAATAATATTCTAAATGAATATCCGAATAATATTCATTTAGTAATCAAAACTTTAAAGGAATAATCGAAGTAATATTCCTTGAGTAAATAGAACTTCCAATGAATATTTTAAAATAATATTCATTAAGTAAATCAAACCTTAAATGAATATTCGAAAGTAATATTCATTAAATAAATAAAGATCAAATGAATATTCCAAATAATAATAAGTAAGCCAAATGAATATTTGGGAATGATATTCGTCAACCAAATAACTCTAATGAATGATCAAAATAATATTCATTAAATAAATGACATTCTAAATGAATATTAAAATAATATTCATTAAATATTCCTTCACTGAGGTAATACTCAAATAACGTTCCTCGAAAGATTCGTAATCGAATAAAAATCCTCGAAGTAATAAATTTGTCGCTGGGATCCCTCCGGGTTTCCACGACTATTTATATATTACAAAATATCGACTCCCGGTCTATATTTGAAGTATGAATATCATACGCCCTTCGCTAAGGGTCTTAACCAAACAATCCGGCTTATAACTGATATTTCATATATAGTCTATAAGCCGATATCAATTCAGGGAACAAGTAATTCAATATTAACTTGAAAGTAGGCATGCATGCTATGGCATATGTATAAAACAATCATCATATATATTATCACAACAACAGTTCCAAGTATTGGAAACTTGCCTGAGAATCGAGTGCGGGTAGGGGTAATGTGTCCCGGGTCAGCTCGACAATCTATAAACAATCAGAATATTTAAGATTAACCACTTAACGCTTATTAAACGGCTAAGTATAAACTCCACTTAAATCGAAACATGTTTTCGAGTTATCTCGTTACGTCTCTTTTAGTGTAACTCTTTTTATCACCGATACGATCCGACATTCGTTCGTTATCAAGACATGTCATCATGCTTATACTTGGTATATACTTAAGTCGTATAAGTTCTAAGGTTGGTCGTTTACGAATCAAGATTATACCTTGAGTGTTATCGCCCGTTTTCTAAGTTATAACCAAAGTCATACCTTTAAGGGGTTCGTTCGCGTTTAACCTCGATTCAAACATTTTTATAAAATCGGAAAACGATCCATTCGACATGTGGTTTTCTCCCACACCTTCCTTTTTACCTCTAATATTTAATTAATAATATTCGCCACTGATTAAACGACATTTAAGGGAATCAATTTCAATTACGAACTTTCGTTTACGATTTCGAACCACTTTTACGAATTTAATCATAACTCCTAAATCGTAAGTCCATTTCATGCGATCTTTATATCAAAACGAAGCTTGCAACATAATCTATCCTATCATGGCAGAACATGAAGCTGTACAGTGAGTTATAGCTACTGTGATGCTCGGTGTTTAATAGTCTAACGAAAATTCGGCATTACGACGGCTATAAATCGAACGTTCTAAAATTCATAACAATCAATCCAAGCCACACCGGGCATACTATACATGGTTTTCATCTTAACCAGTCCAAGAAGGTTTCAATTAACCATCATAATCATCAAAACTCTTAAATCATCACTACTAACTACATGATCATGCTTTTATGCATATAACAACACCATAATCTTAACTAATCTAAAACCATCAAGAACATATATAAAACTCAAAGTAAGATCTTGGGTTCTTAAGAATTATACCTTCCTTGGAGAGTGTACAAGCTATAATAACCCTTATATAGTCCTTGTATGGCTTTAACAAAGCTTAAATCATCCAAAGAAACCAAGAAATCAAAGTTAGTTTCTTGAAAACACTATTCACCCTCATCTTTGAGGATTTATTTGAAAATGGAAAACATGGAGTTTGAAGCTAAGATTTCTAGGAGATCATTTTTATGAAATATAGGACTCACCATAAAAATTTGGAGATCAAACAATGGTTGGAAGGTGGATTTTGAAATCTTAAAACTCCAAAATTCGAAGTGCCTTGGTTTTGGGGGAAAACAGTGAACTTCTCGAATTTATTTACCCATCCAAACGATCTTCAAAAATTATGAAATTAAATCCCCAACTTCACCTTGATGTGTAGAAGCGCCATGAATTTTTTCATGATTTTTAGATGAGTAGATCTAGGTGAAAAAAAATTGCAAAGACCCCTGCCCTGGAAAATGCAAACTGCTGGAAAAATGGGGGAGAGGTGGTGTTTGCTTGGCTTTGATCTTGCTCTCATCTTATCTAAAGTGAATTATTGAATGTATTTGGATAATATCTTGTCCATAAAGTAGCTTTAATAAAGTTCTAGGTCATGCATGATGTAATTAAATGGACAAGTGTTGGTTTGTAATGGTAAGATGATGACAAGAAGCTAAGTACTTGGTTATGTTTGCTAAGTATACTAGTTGCTCATGTAACTACTTAGTTACTTGGTCTTATCTCCTTGTACATGCATGCATCTTGATCCTCTGTTTGTTCTTTGTCCGGTTATTGCTCAATTCGTTGCTCGTTCGAGGGACTAACTCATTCGTTTCTAGTTAGGGTTTTACCGAAAACCTTCTTAATATTTATACTACTATTCCTCATCTTTCTTAATACTTCTCGAATTTAAATTCCTTAATTCTCTTTTATAAATCCTTAAGTCTTGCAGTGTCCAGGGAAATCTCGGAGAAAATAAAAGTGCTCTTTTTCTGAATCCGACAGCTTTTACATACACTTATTTTCCTCCTGGATCACTAATACGAACTCAAAAATCTGTTCCGAATACCGGGTATAACATTATTATAATAATATTCCAAATTCCACCAAAATCACTATTCATCACTTATTTTTATTTAATTCCTATAATTAGGAAAATGAACCTGGTTCACCCTCGAGTGTTCCTTAACCTTTTTACGGAACCGCTGGGCTTATAATAGATATTGATTTGGATGACATGAGGGTATCTATTTCTCTCTAGGGAATCTTATCTTAACTTTCTAGGAGATAGATTATTCTAATCTAAGTTATCACCCAATAGCATCCTTCAGGCCATATAACCTTGGAATATATATCCTTTCATTATTCATTCATTAAAACCAGTATTACATTCTAGTTGTAACCACTATTCATTCTTACATCAATACATAATAAAAAGTTTTAATTCTACCCAAAAATCTGGGTTCTTACAGTCTCCCCTCCTTAAAAGGATTCCGTCCCGGAATCAGGTAGAAGACAATTGGGTATTTGTTGGTTATTTCACTTTCCAATTCTCTGGTCGATCCTTACACACTCCAATCTTTCTAAAGCATCTCATACTGGTGTTACAATACACCCTTATCCGTTCTACCAATTCTTTGATACTTTCGCACAACACATCATCCGGTATACGCTCTTGTCCGTTCTTATACTATTAACCTTATTGGTACGTGCAGTGACTTCGGTATCACTAACGCGCTACGAAGTCCGGAGATAACCTCACTCGTAATTTTGCAATTCCTAATCGCTTTAATCTTCGCAATCTCGATGTATATATATTTAGGTGGAAAATTTTATCGAGAGACCACTGTGATCAATGAACATTTGTTATATTGCATAGTTAGTACAAAAGGGGGCCAGCCTTTAGTACTTGACAAGCAATTAAACAATTAATGGCATTCCACTTAGACTCCTATCACACAGACAGAGAGTCACGTAGTATTACCTCCCCTCCTTAAAGGGTTGTTCTTCTCAATTTAGAAGAAGATAAATAAGGGAGAAGAAAAGAACGAATTTCAAAGAATCATATATGAAAGTTTTCATGATTGTCAAAATATCATACTTAGAATTTACCTCTGAACTATAGAGGTTTATTAGAGAAGAGAAATAATCATATTCGTCTCAAATTCCACTTTTTCGTAATCTCACATATCACATGTCCCTACTATTCTGTCCATCATTCTATGGACCTATACTCTTGCTTGATATTAGCACCACTTACTTTTTGGAAAATCCTTCAATCTCTCAGGTTAAATCTTGGATTTCCCGCTTGACATTATTATTACTCACATTTCACGACCCGACACTGGCTCTTTCATACTCATAATTCTAACACTATCAGGTTGTCATTCCGAGTGCTCGTTAGGAAAAACCCATTCATCAATCCATTCATAACATTTCTTGCTTCACATTCCATAATTATTTCCCATTCTTTTCTTTATCAATCACATCCATCTTATCATCTAGTTCTCATTCACTTCTGTTATTGAACTCCACCATCACCTTATTAGGGGAACGCGTGTTACCTTTATTCAATATACGTGGCACGTTTGTGGTCAAACTTTCCTTTGTTCAACCATCTAGATTTCACTTTCTCATTCCATGAGTCTCTTTTATTACTCAATCAAACTATTCCATATTTCCTCGGATTTTCCAAACTTAAAAGGAGTCAATTTGTATGTCATTCATGCTCCTAATTCCAACTTTCCGTTTTGGCCAATACCCTTACCTTGCCAATTCCATACTATCCTCGCTTCATTACTGGAGCTTCTCATGAGTCTGCCTATCTGACTCTCTTATTAATTCCCAATTCTATTTCCATCTCTATCAGTCTCTTGTCTTTATTTCTACTATAATCATTTTATGAACCATCATAACCTAATTCTCCATTTCAAATATCCCGTCGATCCAGAAATTACACCATCCGAAATAAACCTGGATGATTTCTCTAACTTAGATTCACTTCGACATTTCCACAGTCGTTACCACCTAATTTCTTAGAAGGATCACCATCGCTTATCGTTTACTTAGTGCTTTAACAACTAAGCATCATAATTGTCAATTCACGATCCTCTAGGAAAACAAAATAATCACTATTCCCTATCCACAGGGAATGCTTCCTGAACTTGACGTAGATATTACATGAAGCAGATAAAATTGCAGGAAAGCTTCCAGCATCGCAGCTGGAACAGGCTGGTGAGATTATTAATCATATATCTCCGGTAGAAGACTAAAAGCTTAGCGGTTTGCTTAATCGCTTTCCAATCTCATAATTCTCTATCTTGTTTGCACAGAAATACACCAACATAACTTGCTTGTCATTCATCATCGTGCCATTTGGCTTATCAGTATTTGTACCATCTCTGTTTCTGGTCATTTACTACCAATTCATTGTTACTTAACCTCCCCTCTCTCTTTCCAAAGAAAAGGCGAGTCTCTTGGGGAATTTGGTCTGGTCTGTCGTAGAACCTCCTAATGTCGGTAATGTGCTACCGGGAACATCAGGAATCGAATCTTTACTTAAACTATCCTTATAATTGATCCTCGCACAATCATCAGACGGAATGTAACTTCCTCTACCACATTATGTCCATCAAGGTCCTTACATTATCATTCTATTTCTTTGGTCTGAGCATTTATGCCTACTCCCCTATACTTAAAGTGTCGGTCACCTCGTTGGCCTTTCCTGATTATAATAATTTCTTGAGATCAATGTTTTCTGGATCTATTCCAACTCAGGGTGGAAGCATTCTCCCTTAAATTCTGCTGAATGAGAGAAAGCATCTATCAGTCTTTTCCAAAAGTCATTGCTTCCACCTTTCTAGTGCGATCTTGACTACAGGTACTCCAAATCATACCTAGGATATTTCCTTACTTAACTCCCTTCTTGTTTTTTTTTTTTTTTTTTTTTTTTTAGGATAATCTCAACCTTATTGGTTCAATTCATACTTTTACATGGTTTCACACATGCTTCATCTGGCCTTATTGTTACTATGTCATACATTCCTTACCAAACTTCCCGTTTGAAGTTTAGAATATTAGCACTTCCCTTATAAGGTTTCTTAGGCCATCCTCATCATTCCTCCTGCATCTCCTGGTTACAGGGTATATCAAACATCATTAGTCAATTTTATAACAATTCTGTCTATGTACTTTTTGAGATTCCTTTCCACAAATCCTTACAGGTTATTGATACCTTGGTCGATTCAACTTATATCATCTGATTTCACAGTGCCTATTGTTAGGGGTGATGCTATCCTTTGTGCATCCCCCAGGGTTCGTCTTAATATATGGACATTCTATGCTCAATTCTAGTTTCAAGGAATACTTATATCCTGTACTTGGTAATTCAATCATATATCCTTAATAAGGGTCTCTTTTAATCATTCTCATCTTGATAGTCTATAGGTAGACTAATGCTAACCTCTTCTTTCAAACGAATGTTAGTCTATATGACCTTCCAAAAGACAACACATGTCTATTTGCTCTTTCTTACAGAACTTGGTAATGGTAGCAAGGATGTTCTGGAAGATATTGGTCGTGTTCAACGTGAATCTCTTAGTGTCTAATGCTCTTTTTGAGGACACTAAGCTTCAGATAACATTTATGCATCATACTGCACTGACTTTGGCAATCTTCGTAACTTTTCAGTGGTCACTACCCTCAATCCTAATACGTCCATGGTATATATAAAATCCATCATCCTGTATCTCAATTCAATTTATATCAAAAGCCCTCGCGGTTGGCACTTGATTAGAAGCACCCCGCTTATTCCTTACGTTGCTGGTTCTGTCACTTGATAATCCTTAGTGACTTGGCCCCCATCTGGCCATGCTAAATATGTGAGCTTAGGGGTCGGCTAATAGCATTACTTTTCTAGCAATTGCTGGCATATTGCCTTCTACTTGATACCTTTTGATCTTTTCAAAAACTTCACTCCATATAAGTCTCAATCGACTCCTCGGTACCATCTCCGGTCACCCTTACTTTTCTTCTAGTTACTCTTATCAATTTCACGTGTCACAAAAGCTTAACATTTCTGGCATAACAACCTTTTCATTTAAGTCAATCCCAGAATTTCTCAGTCCGGCTTGTTTCTTAATTACATTCAACTTCATAATTTTATCCCTACATTCAACTGTAATAATCGGGGTATGTCTACCCACCTGTATAGCGGCTACTTTACCCAATCCACAAGGTCCGCTCCAGTTTCCACTCTCTTCAATGACGTCTTTTGATAATCAGAAAGACAAGGTTTGCAAAAATTCGTTGAATTCCTTTCCAGAATTTGGGAAAATTTCAGTTAATCTTTTCACCCACTAGTAACATGCCACATCTTCCCGATACATATCCGTCCTATTAGTCGATACTACCAAATACCAGTCTTCTTAACAACTAGTCCCAGAAGGAACACTACCGTCGGGGTTAGTCGTTCCTCAACATTGGCACTACCAAGGCCATCCGAATCCGATGAACTGCGCTGTCTAAATGTATTCGAAATTATGTTGTCATGTTGCACAAGCACAACACCTAAACCTGTACGAGGTGCATCCTAGTATATTCCAAAATTCTCCTTCTTCCATTAGGTAATGCCAATGCTGGGTCATCACCAGTTTTTTATCTTTAACTCCAGGGAGATTTTCCCCTATTTAGCTTGTCCATTCAAACTTTTAGTCTTACAAATAAGTCGGGTTACGGGATTGCAATCTTTGTAAAGTCCTGAACAAATCTTTGATAATACTTTGTGAATCTTATGAAATTTCTCACCTTTGCCGGTGTGGTTGGCCAATCTCCATTTGAAACTGTCTTTAATTTGGTGGGGTCAATCAATCACTACTTCCTATTGCTCATATGTCCTACTGTCTGGACTTTATTTTGCCAAAACCCTCACTTCGAGAACATGGCCTACACCTGTTCATTCAGGTTTCATCTAAAAGCATTCTCAATTTCATCTCAACCACTGCTTGCCTTACTCAATCCATTTATGATTCAGTGTCAGAATAAACTTAAGGTAACTACCATAATCCATTCAAGGAAAAGAAAGAATTTAATATTCTTCTGAATCACATGCAACTAATGTTTCTGGTTCATCATTTCACTGAATTGAACTGAACTTATAATTGGTTCCTGATGATAGCCTTATTACTAATTTATCACAGACTCACTGGTCTTCTCCTCTTGTAGGTTCTGAGATCATTGTCTTTGATAATCACGCATCATTCTAATTCCTTTCTCATTAATCTGAAAGTCTCCAAGGATTCTTATCTATCCTTACATAAGATCTTGAGTAATTCCTCAAATCCATCTTACTTGCTGGCACTTCATCCGGTAGTCCGGCTATGACTCCAATATGCTTCTTTAATTCTCTTAATAATATCTCAATTCTTTAAGCTCACTTCTCTGAGCACTATACCTTAACTCTTACAGTCTCTCTGGCTGTAGCCCTCATTTCCTGAAGTGTAAACTCCTTATACTTATCAATATTTCCTTCTTCTGCTGGGACCTCAACCGGGCCCTCAATAGGGTGCTCTATCGAATCCATCATCCGATCTTCAACATCAAAACAAGCATCATTATGTTACTGCTCGTAATCCCCAAGGTCTGTCGCCTTACTAGTCGATACAAGAACGAGCTAAGTTAATATCATGATACTTTAGGGTTCCCATAAGGGTTTTATATGTCAATACTACATTATGTAGTCTGACTATGAACTTGGCAAGAGTTCTTATTATCTTAATGAATTTATTGTTTTAACGTCACGTCATCTCTGGGATTTATAACGCTCTCTCTGATACCATTTCTGTAACAACCCCAGATCCAGGGTCAGGGATCTGGTCGTTACGGTCTCAATATCCAACCACAAAACCAACATAATTTAAATTACAACCTTGTGACCCAAAACAACAACATAAAACACACCCGTTATAGTCCCAGAGATGAAATCAGAGTAACCAACAATATTATTAATCACAAGTTTGAGTTCTTACAACCCAAAGAATTACAATTGTACAATTACATACTCTTTGCCATCCATTGATAGATACCATAATATAAATACATTTGAGGCTCAATTGCTAACAACTAGCCTACCAGTAGTTGCATCCTCAACAAAGGTAGCCAAGACCTTAGCGGTAAACCTCTGACGGTTGTCACCTGCCTACGCTACGTGCGCCTTGCGCGGCCATTTGATCTAGCTGTTGTTGTGATATAAATAAATAAAGCAAGGGTGAGCAATAGCCCACCAGAAATATAATTGAACAGTGATAATATATAACAGTCCAAAATATCTTTGAAACCATATGCCATGCATTAACGATGTAGTACCAATATAAGGTATGAGATGAAGTTACAAGGTAACTAAAAAATATATTTGTTTTGAATAAATATCTGCTATGCAAAAGATAAGCAAGATATTCTCAATTATCATAAAAGAGGAACTTGCAGGAAAATATTACAATTCCGGTTTCAACACTTTTTCATCTTGCCAACACCAACAGTGTTGCAGAAATTTCTCACTTTTAGAAGATGAACTAATACGGGAGCATTGACGCGCCAGATGCCCTGACGTTTACGATGATCAGTCGTATGTCATGCATCTCATCAGTCGTTCTCTACATGTAGAAGGTAGCTCCGACGGAATTACTTATCTACCGCCCTCTGGAACTCCTCAGCCAACGGTTGGGCTATTGCTGGACCGGCGCCACTCGGCCACTTACGCGTCTCCTAGTTCGAATATCATCCATGACTCTGAAACGTAAAGTTTGTTCCCCTTTTCCCCAAGTGTAACACTTGTTGATAGGACTCCACAAAGTAGTCGTATCTAATTGGAAAGGAAAATTCACCAATATTTCCCAAGCTGATGCTTGTTAATGGATATAAACTTGTTACATCAATCATACCCCTCGAGCGTTGAGGAGGTAACCAAAAGACTCATATCGATGCTTGAAAGAATCAAGATGTGAGTGACAAGATAGTTTTAGCAAGTATAGGACCGGGCAGTCCAATAAATAACATCTCCAAGTGAGGTCCCCTTATATAATTTTTGGAAGTTGAGCGAGTATTTAAATCTTCTTATAAGATAGATTTAAATGAAAATAAAGTTTTGGGAACCTCCCCTTGATAAAATAGTCATAAAAGACTCCGAAATATTTTACATAATATCTGAAGGTGAAGGATAACCTTTGAATAATATAAATCATTACAAAAAGAATTCAAAAGAATTTTATTAAATATTCCAAGAATATTTATTAAGTCAATAATAATTACGGAATATTATTAAATCAATATATTGCTCGTAAGTAATCCTCGAATGAATATAGAATTATTTATTAAATAAATCTCTTCTTAATGAATATTTAAGATAATATTCATTGAATAAATAAACTTAAATAAATATTTAAAATAATATTTACTGAATAAATCAAACCTTAAATGAATATTTGAAAATAATATTCATTTAACAAATATTCATTTAACAAATATTCATTTAACAATTAACATTCCAAATGAATATCCAAATAATATTCATTAAACAAATAATATTCTAAATGAATACCCCAAAATAATATTCATTTAACAAATAATATTCTAAATGAATATCCGAATAATATTCATTTAGTAATCAAAACTTTAAAGGAATAATCGAAGTAATATTCCTTGAGTAAATAGAACTTCCAATGAATATTTTAAAATAATATTCATTAAGTAAATCAAACCTTAAATGAATATTCGAAAGTAATATTCATTAAATAAATAAAGATCAAATGAATATTCCAAATAATAATAAGTAAGCCAAATGAATATTTGGGAATGATATTCGTCAACCAAATAACTCTAATGAATGATCAAAATAATATTCATTAAATAAATGACATTCTAAATGAATATTAAAATAATATTCATTAAATATTCCTTCACTGAGGTAATACTCAAATAACGTTCCTCGAAAGATTCGTAATCGAATAAAAATCCTCGAAGTAATAAATTTGTCGCTGGGATCCCTCCGGGTTTCCACGACTATTTATATATTACAAAATATCGACTCCCGGTCTATATTTGAAGTATGAATATCATACGCCCTTCGCTAAGGGTCTTAACCAAACAATCCGGCTTATAACTGATATTTCATATATAGTCTATAAGCCGATATCAATTCAGGGAACAAGTAATTCAATATTAACTTGAAAGTAGGCATGCATGCTATGACATATGTATAAAACAATCATCATATATATTATCACAACAACAGTTCCAAGTATTGGAAACTTGCCTGAGAATCGAGTGCGGGTAGGGGTAATGTGTCCCGGGTCAGCTCGACAATCTATAAACAATCATAATATTTAAGATTAACCACTTAACGCTTATTAAAAGGCTAAGTATAAACTCCACTTAAATCGAAACATGTTTTCGAGTTATCTCGTTACGTCTCTTTTAGTGTAACTCTTTTTATCACCGATACGATCCGACATTCGTTCGTTATCAAGACATGTCATCATGCTTATACTTGGTATATACTTAAGTCGTATAAGTTCTAAGGTTGGTCGTTTACGAATCAAGATTATACCTTGAGTGTTATCGCCCGTTTTCTAAGTTATAACCAAAGTCATACCTTTAAGGGGTTCGTTCGCGTTTAACCTCGATTCAAACATTTTTATAAAATCGGAAAACGATCCATTCGACATGTGGTTTTCTCCCACACCTTCCTTTTTACCTCTAATATTTAATTAATAATATTCGCCACTGATTAAACGACATTTAAGGGAATCAATTTCAATTACGAACTTTCGTTTACGATTTCGAACCACTTTTACGAATTTAATCATAACTCCTAAACCGTAAGTCCATTTCATGCGATCTTTATATCAAAACGAAGCTTGCAACATAATCTATCCTATCATGGCAGAACATGAAGCTGTACAGTGAGTTATAGCTACTGTGATGCTCGGTGTTTAATAGTCTAACGAAAATTCGGCATTACGACGGCTATAAATCGAACGTTCTAAAATTCATAACAATCAATCCAAGCCACACCGGGCATACTATACATGGTTTTCATCTTAACCAGTCCAAGAAGGTTTCAATTAACCATCATAATCATCAAAACTCTTAAATCATCACTACTAACTACATGATCATGCTTTTATGCATATAACAACACCATAATCTTAACTAATCTAAAACCATCAAGAACATATATAAAACTCAAAGTAAGATCTTGGGTTCTTAAGAATTATACCTTCCTTGGAGAGTGTACAAGCTATAATAACCCTTATATAGTCCTTGTATGGCTTTAACAAAGCTTAAATCATCCAAAGAAACCAAGAAATCAAAGTTAGTTTCTTGAAAACACTATTCACCCTCATCTTTGAGGATTTATTTGAAAATGGAAAACATGGAGTTTGAAGCTAAGATTTCTAGGAGATCATTTTTATGAAATATAGGACTCACCATAAAAATTTGGAGATCAAACAATGGTTGGAAGGTGGATTTTGAAATCTTAAAACTCCAAAATTCGAAGTGCCTTGGTTTTGGGGGGAAAACAGTGAACTTCTCGAATTTATTTACCCATCCAAACGATCTTCAAAAATTATGAAATTAAATCCCCAACTTCACCTTGATGTGTAGAAGCTCCATGAATTTTTTCATGATTTTTAGATGAGTAGATCTAGGTGAAAAAAAATTGCAAAGACCCCTGCCCTGGAAAATGCAAACTGCTGGAAAAATGGGGGAGAGGTGGTGTTTGCTTGGCTTTGATCTTGCTCTCATCTTATCTAAAGTGAATTATTGAATGTCTTTGGATAATATCTTGTCCATAAAGTAGCTTTAATAAAGTTCTAGGTCATGCATGATGTAATTAAATGGACAAGTGTTGGTTTGTAATGGTAAGATGATGACAAGAAGCTAAGTACTTGGTTATGTTTGCTAAGTATACTAGTTGCTCATGTAACTACTTAGTTACTTGGTCTTATCTCCTTGTACATGCATGCATCTTGATCCTCTGTTTGTTCTTTGTCCGGTTATTGCTCAATTCGTTGCTCGTTCGAGGGACTAACTCATTCGTTTCTAGTTAGGGTTTTACCGAAAACCTTCTTAATATTTATACTACTATTCCTCATCTTTCTTAATACTTCTCGAATTTAAATTCCTTAATTCTCTTTTATAAATCCTTAAGTCTTGCAGTGTCCAGGGAAATCTCGGAGAAAATAAAAGTGCTCTTTTTCTGAATCCGACAGCTTTTACATACACTTATTTTCCTCCTGGATCACTAATACGAACTCAAAAATCCGTTCCGAATACCGGGTATAACATTATTATAATAATATTCCAAATTCCACCAAAATCACTATTCATCACTTATTTTTATTTAATTCCTATAATTAGGAAAATGAACCTGGTTCACCCTCGAGTGTTCCTTAACCTTTTTACGGAACCGCTGGGCTTATAATAGATATTGATTTGGATGACATGAGGGTATCTATTTCTCTCTAGGGAATCTTATCTTAACTTTCTAGGAGATAGATTATTCTAATCTAAGTTATCACCCAATAGCATCCTTCAGGCCATATAACCTTGGAATATATATCCTTTCATTATTCATTCATTAAAACCAGTATTACATTCTAGTTGTAACCACTATTCATTCTTACATCAATACATAATAAAAAGTTTTAATTCTACCCAAAAATCTGGGTTCTTACAATCAGGGTTCTTACAAAACACATAGCTCCACTCCTTTCTCAGATTCTTCCTGTTTAATTTTCCAAGATTGATCCCATCTGAGTAGTTGATGAACTCAAAGAATTCTTCTAACTCTGCATTCGTGGCTAGTATGTCATATAACTCTTGTTGTAGGCCCAGTGCTTGATTCATGTCTGCAGTGGTGATAGTGATTTCCTGGTCCTGAATCTTGCAGTAGATTATGTATGAAGATGTTGCGCTTTCCAGGGCTACAACTTCCACAATAGCAGTTCCCCAAAACTGTTCCAGAATGTCTAGATACAGTGTTGGGTTAGCAGAGAGTGCATCCTTGATGTATGACTCAGCCATCCACTTTACAAAGCACTTGAAGTTCGCATTGGGTGCTTCAACATCACTGGTTAGGGCGATAAAATTGGTATTGAACTTTACTGTTGCCATTGATACAGAAAGAAGATAAGAGAAAGTAAAGGTTGGAGAAGAAATTTAGCTTTTGGTAGTTAGGGTTTTCAGAGGTTTTGGGAGTTTAGATGCTTGAGAACTCGAATGAAATGAATCGAATAGATGTGAAATTGTATAAGTATGAAGTACTCGAATTGTCGATTAGATGTGTATGTTTTATATCGACAAGTCGAGCATTCGAGAAGTAGAAAACAACTATTCGATAAGTCAAGAAAGGCTTATTCGATAACTCAAGCAGGTTGAAAACTCACAGCTGGCAGCTATCTAACTTAGAATAAATTCTAAATTAGGTAAAATATATTTTTATGAGTAATTCTGAATTTTGAATAAAAATCCAAAATCGGTTAAAATTCAGCGAGAAATCAGCCTTTTCAAATGATTCGAGAACTCAAACTTGCTATTCGAGAACTCACTTATGTCTCTGTTCGAGTTCTCTAAAAGATACTATTCGAGAACTCAAGAGTGTCCTGAATAGGCTTGTTAGAGAAGTCGACCACTAACACTGAAATGAACCATTCGAGAAGTCTTATTTATCGAACTATTCCTTTTACTCATAGAAAACTCAATTTTCACTATCTTCTAAAATTTACCAGACATATTCATCCAAGAATATTCTAGCAAATTAAACAATGATTTTCTCAAAATTTCATAGAAATTTCAAGTTAACAAGAAAATATGATTTTCCAAATATGCAACAGATTTGAAATATTTATAAATCATATTTCAGCCAACACTTACTCCAAAAATATTGAGAATTTAGATAAAGTAAGTGTTTACTGCTGAAACAATCTAGATGCTATATTCACCTAGCCAGAATCTGAAGAATTCAGCATTCCAATCTCACTAACCAACCTTGTGAAGGTGGCTTCATCTAATGGCTTAGTGAATATATCAGCTAGTTGTTTATCTGTAGAAACATAATGCAACTCAATGGTTCCATTAGTTGCATGTTCTCTTATGAAATGAAATCTGATGTCAATGTGCTTTGTTCTAGAATGATTGACAGGATTGGCAACTATAGAGATTGCACTTGTGTTATCACACATGATTGGAATTCTTTCCAACATAAGTCCATAATCTCTAAGTTGATTTCTAATCCAAAGCACTTGAGCACAGCAACTTCCAGCAGCTATGTATTCAGCCTCAGCTGTAGAAGTTGACACAGGTTGTTGTTTCTTGCTATACCAAGAGACTAACCTTTGTCCAAGAAACTGGAAGCTACCTGAGGTGCTTTTTCTATCCACTCTGCATCCAGCATAATCAGCATCAGAATAACCAACCAGATTGAACCCTGTGTCCTTTGGATACCATAGACCCAAGTTTGGAGTGCCCTTCAGATATTTAAAGATCCTTTTTATAGCAATCAAATGTGATTCTTTTGGATTTGATTGAAACCTTGCACACAAGCATGTAGCAAACATGATGTCTGGCCTACTTGCAGTGAGATAGAGTAGAGAACCAACCATGCCTCTGTAGACTGAGATATCTACTTTCTTGCCTTTAGCATCTTCATCCAATTTAGTTGCAGTGGCCATGGGTGTCTTTGCAGGTGAGCAATCTTCCAAATCAAACTTCTTGTTAGGTCGAATACACAATATATAATCAATTACTGTATGAATAAATAATAAGAACACACGTTTTAACTCTTTTAAAACTGTTTTTGGAATTAATAATTCCTCTCTCAGTGATGTAAAGTATCACAGAGAGCTGCTTAGGTTACAAGAATGATATTCGTTCACGATGGATACCCTTCTAGGGTTAACCTAACTGTATTTATAAGATATACAGCTACGTACAATCGTAAATTGATTCTCCTAAAATTAAGCTATACAATTGATATCAATTACGATTGCTACACGTCTTCTAAGTCAACTCGATCTCTTTGACAGCTATCCAATCTTCAAAGATATCGCTTCCATATTAATATTAAATTAATCTTCAAACTCTGTTGACTCGTAGACGCTCCCAGTAGACAGACTTTAACAAACTCTGTTCTCTACACGCTAACAGTGTTTGCGCTTCCATGTATTCAGCTATCAGTGTTTACGCTTTCTTCTGTCAGCGTTTGCGCTTCCAGCAATCAGCATATACTCAAACACTGCTTTCAATAACAAGTTAAACTCTCTTTACCTGAAACACTTAAACACTGACATTAAATCACATCAATTATATCTAACAATCTCCCCCAACTTGTTCATTCGAAAAATGTACAAGTTCACAATAATTGATGATGTCAAAACGAACAAATAAAAACACAGTGTTTAACATATAATCAGAGTTTAAACTTGACTTAGCAAAATTTACAGAAAATTCGAATTACTTACAAATTCTGTCTACCTAACCTCCTCAAGATCTGGAGTTGTTCTGAGATAATCAATCAACAATCTCCTTTCAGCATTTTCAAGTTCAATTTCCATAGCTTGCTTGATCTCTCTTAACTCTGGATCATTTTCATCCGTTTGAAAAATAGCAGCCCTGAGATCATAGATCTTGTTTCTCCTCATTTCATTACCCAATCTGATGTACTTCAATTCTTCAGACTTTACATTGAAATCAAGAACTGTAATTCCAAGATCAGTCTTCAACCTTGTAGTTCCCTTCTGCATTTCAATCAGATTTCCATTCCAGTCTCTGTATTTTGGAACATACTTTTCAGCAGACTTTGTTCCTGTAGCAGCTTTAGCTTTCAGCATATGCTTCCTTATAGAATTAGCAATGATCTGTGTTCTTTGATTTCTAACTCTGAAGATATGCAAGACATACTGAAGTTCTTCAAATAGTTTTAGCTTGACTGCTTCTTCATCCACTCTATACACTGACCCATCTGCCATAAAGTATAGTAGAAAGTGAATGTCTAAGCTTCTTTGTCGAACTACCTGAACTGATTCCAACTTGTCTAGATTTTCTTGATTAATACCAGAACCAAGAGATACAAGTGCAGAGGGGTCTCTTGGACTGTTACTAAATCTCAAATCTCTTGTTGCACCTAATCCAGAAGTATTTCTCCCTGGTGGCTTTCCTGAACAAGATTTATTATGTTGATACTCACCAGTTACTCCTACTTGTTCTTGCACTGGAATCTTTGGCCTTGAGAAACCAGGTAAAAGTTTACTTTGAGTCTGTACAACTTGTGTAGCAACAGAGGTTGTAACTATCATCTTGCCCTTGCTCTCTTCATCAACTTTCTCTTTTAATTTCAACTTAGCATCAAGAGAAGACTTTCTAACCAGCTTTCCAGTATCTTCTTCCTCTTCTTCTTGAATACCAGATAGTTTTTCTTTAATTACAATTCCTTTCATCACAGGCTTTGCAGACTTTGAAGTTTTAACAACTTTCTTCACTTTCTTGGATTTCACAGCTTTTAGATGTTCTTTCTGTAACAACTTCTCTTCAGCTTGAATATCCTCAAGTGTAGCTTCAGCATTCTCTTCTCGAAAAAGTTTTGCAGCCAATTCTTCATCAGTTTGCGGATTGTCAGAGAATAACAAATCCTTTGACTTTGATCCTGAAGTACTCTGAACATTTGAATCTATCACCAAATTCGGCTTTGACCTTGAAGACCTTCCATGTCCTTGTCTGAGATTTGCATTTCTCAAGCCGCCCTTATCAGCATTGGCTTCTTCATCATCATTTTGATCTTTCTTTGACAGAGTTTGATCTTTCTTACACTTGGTTTTAGAAACTCTCTCCCCCTTTT
Source organism: Kitagawia praeruptora (assembly GCA_037693485.1). Classification (NCBI taxonomy): domain Eukaryota; kingdom Viridiplantae; phylum Streptophyta; class Magnoliopsida; order Apiales; family Apiaceae; genus Kitagawia; species Kitagawia praeruptora. The sequence goes on from CM075354.1 coordinate 77,286,713, forward strand.
TGACATCATCACTGTCTTGAATCAGTATGGAGGTGATTAACTCAAGAGAATTTGCTATAGAATCAACTTTCTCAGCCAGTAAAGTCTGATTCTTTTCAACTGTACTCAGTCTGTCATTTAGATTGGATTGAGCTTTGGCAAATTGTTGAAAGAGTTTAGCATTAGCTAGTTGAGCTTTCTCTTCATGAGTAGCAACTTCAGTGCGAAGATCAACAATAGATTTCTGAGTGTCATCAAATCTATTATTCAAAGTTTTGATTTGTATCACTGTGCCTTGCAAACAAGTGAAAATCTCTGGATTTGTAATCTTCTTGGAATTAACCTCAAGAAACATTGCAGCCCTGCCAGGTGGAAAAATACACTCTGACTTATACCATTCAGCAGTTTGCTTGGCCAAATAACCATCATCAATTTCATTTACAGAAGGCCCAGCAAAATCTGGTTTTTCACCTGTTTTCTGACCATCTGGCTGATTTTGTGGTTGATTAACTCCTGTACTATTAGCTTCAACAGAATCACTCATTGATTCACTAGTAGAGGCAACAGAAAGACTAGGTTCTGGAGCAGCAATTGGTTCTTGAGCAACAATAGGTTCTTGAGCAACCTGTTTTCCTTTATCAATTGGAGTTTGCTCTGAAGAAAGAACCTTTTCTGGTTTATCAACCTCCTCACCATGAGCAGAAGTATGATTTGCATCAGAGTTTAACTCAGTGTGTGATGCAACCACAGTGTCTTCAAGAACAACTGTAGGCCCATCAGCAACACCAGTATCAATTGAAAGTGTAACCTCCATGAGTGGTGGAGTGGATGCTTCATGATTGATAGACATTGGAGTTTCAGCAAACTCTTCCATTGGAGATAAAACATCTCTAGCATCTTCATTTGCTTGAGCCTTATCAACTTCTGGTTCAGCAACATTGACTCCTGATTCTGGGATAACAGGTTCAATGATAACCTCTGGCTTACCAGTAGGAATATCAAATGAGATTTTCTCTTGAGCCTCCTCCACATGCTCATCATCAGAATCAGTCAAAATTAGCCTCCTCCTCTTAGCCTGAGGTACTGCAACCTGTTCTGCATCTTCATTAGAACTCTCACTGGAACTTTCCTCAACCAATGGTGGTGAAGGTCTGTTTGCCCTTTGTTTTGCTTTTCTAGAATAAACAGCCTTTGGAGTTGACTGTTTAGCCCTAGCACGTTCAGTGTTGATTGCAGTATGCTTCTTCCTCTTTGGCTTTGGTGGTGGTTGTGAGTGAGTGGTTGTGACAGGGTTTGTTTGTTCAGTGTTCATTTGTTCAGGTTGTGTTTGAGGTTCTGTTTGAGTTGGTGGTGATATGGGTTGTTCAGTGGTTGTTGGTGTGGGCTCAGGTGTTTGAGTAGGTTGAGATGGTATGTTTTCTGTACGATCAGTGGCTAAGGGTTCAGGCATAGGCTGTGGTTCTGGTTGTTGTGGTTGATGTGTATCATTGTCTTGTGGCTGATTAACAAAATTTTGCAAAGCAAGTGGCAATGCTAAAGGAGGTAAGTCTTTTCCAACATCTTTGTTTGACATATCAGTAAAAATTCTCTTTGTGACTCGAAACGGTTGAATCTCATCAGCTTCATCAACAGTTAAACCAGGAACACATGTATTGAACAATAATTGACAAAATCTAGCAAAGTACACAGTAGTAGACTCTGACAACTTATCACCCAAATTCATTAAGACATATCTACCAAAATCAAAATTACTACCATAGAGTAGAGAATACCCAATTTGAAGACTGTCCATTGGAATCGCATCCCAGTTGGTGACCTTCTTCTGGAATGTCCTGGTGATGCAATCGAAGAAAAAGTTCCACTCTTTTCTCAGATTTGGTCGCCTCACACTGCCCAGCTTGGCAAGTGATTCCATGTACCCAATTTCTGTGAGCATTTCCCTCAGATTTTGCTCAGAGACAACAGCATACGAAGTATGTGTGTCAAAATCCATGACTTCGCGAACAGTTTGTGGAGTAATCACAAACTCTTGTTCTTCATGTGAGAAAATGATAGACGGAGTTCCATTCTCTCCTCCCTCTATATATCTCGAGTTTTGCCAGAAATTAACGACTTGGGAAGCAGATAGAGTAGCCGGTTCAACCAGCGCTTGCCCAATTTCAGAATCTCGAAGAAAATTCTGCATAAGATGAAATGCCTCTGGTGCCCGGTCATTCTCAAGTAACGCTGCATAGTTGTTAGGCACAAAACGTAGACCAAAGACAGTAAAAGGTTTAGTCGCCATTGAATCAAGAAATAAGCAAGAAAATGACTGTGAAAATGTTTTGCAAGAAAGGTGTTTGTGAAAATGCCAAGGTGAAAAACAAAGATGTTCTCTGTTTTTGGTAAAGTGAATACGTGTGGATAAAAATAATTTTGGCAAAAAGTAATTTGAGTTGTAGTTAAAAACTAAACTCAAACGTTTTTACTTGAAAACACGCAACTGTTCCCTTGAAAAATGAAAAAGGGAGACATAATGATGAGTGAGTGGGACAGGTGTCACACATGCAACGGTGCACTTAATACAGGCGCAGTAAAAGCCATTATTACCGCTGTCGTTCCGTTTATCAAGACACGTTACCACTAATGACACTAATTAACAGTTGTCAACTACTCCATTTACTCCAAAATTTTCAAATTACCTTAATGAAAATATACCTTAGAGTACATAGCACAATCAATCAGTGTTTAACAAATTTTCAATCTTTATCACAAAAACCCTTTCAAAAACGCACAGTCGTGATTTACGTGTGTGAGTAGCAGAGTTTACCAAATCAATTTTTATAGCATCTAATATTTCATAAAATCCATAAATCATAAACAATAAACACTGAATGCACAAACTCTCATATTAAACACAGAGTATATGATGAATGCTAAACTCTGTAGTTCCTTAATTACAGAAATCTGAATATCCCTGTTCCAATTTATGATCATGATTATCCACGTAAGCACACAGTCATTAAAGACAAAAAGATCAGGAGATAAATATCAAAGCATCATTCAGTGAGTTACATGTCAAGTATTTCCTCACAAACTCTCACATCACACAAGTGTTTAGGTGAAGTGTTTACTCTCAGATTCAATCAATAAAAGCAGATACTACCATAAGCTTGAATGTCCACCAAATTTACACCACTTCGATTACATATATGCACAAATCAAAAGGACTTTATACAGGGTAGTAACTGAGTGAAATCAAACAGATGAGAAGAGATGTGTTTCAAATGAGAATTTCTAACTGAACAATGTATTTGACCAAATTGTTCAGTCAAACGGTTAGTACATTTTTGTACAAGATGATCAGTATATATATACATTTTTTTTATTTTCTCTTTTTTTTTTTTTTTTTTTTTTTTTTTTTTTTTTTTATTGACATACATATATATACTGAGTAAGATATCTTTTCTTGAGAAATACTCACTTGCTTGAATCAGATTTAACAAAAGAATATAACTGCTCTTAATACTTCAGTATTCAAGAAAATGAGCAGTTAATTAGGCTCAAAAGGGTTTACTATGGGTCATGTTTATGAACAGAGTTTATGAACAGTGTTCAAAGATATTGTGAACAGTGTTTGAAGAAAAATGGTTAATCCTAATGCCTTTATCATCTTCATGCACACATATATCATGTAGTCCCAAAATGGTTTAATGCAAGTTCTAGAGCAACATACTTACTGATGAATATCGCACAACAATAAACTCTGATTGATATAAAATGTATCAATCACTGATTTGGCTCAAAATCTCACAGGGTTCAGACATGAACTGTTTCTCACCAAAATCATCAATGACACATCTCAAGTTTTAAAATTTTCACAAGTGCAAACACAGAATCATCAAGAATCAAGTATGACTTGGAAACAGAGTGTCACTAATCAGAGTTTAGAGTTCATCAATATCAGTATTATTCATGAGAGGCAATCCATACAGTATTCATAGATTCAGAGTTTAGGATCAAATAAACTAAGAGATGCTCTAAATATGAAACAGTATCATGCTGTGTTAACTTACTGTGCAATCTCTGATTAGATTACAGTGACTCAAAAAGAATCTTGATTTATCACTGAAAATCATGCTCTATACATTTTTCTTCATCGGTATTTTCATTCAGACAAAAATCAATTCAGAATTCACAGAGTTTAACAAAACGTATTAACAGTGTATGACCAACAATCATGCTAACAGAGTTTAACTAATAAGGTTCACATAGCACTATAGCAATTTACAGAGACATGAGCAACACATTTTATTTGATAGAGTTTGAGTCTAACCAACATGTTTAGTCAAAACCAGATACCATCCCTAGTTCATTGACCAGTCTTGTAAATGTTGCTTCACTTAGAGGCTTTGTGAAAACATCTGCTAGTTGTTGATCTGTTGGCACAAAGTGAAGCTCAATATTGCCTTCCTCTACATGCTCTCTGATAAAGTGATACCTTATGCTGATGTGCTTGGTCATTGAGTGTTGTACTGGATTACCTGTCATTGCAATAGCACTTTGATTATCACAGAAAATAGGTATCTTGGAATACCTTAATCCATAATCCAGCAGTTGATTCTTCATCCATAGAATCTGTGCACAGCAACTACCAGCAGCAATATACTCTGCTTCAGCTGTAGATGTAGATATTGACTTCTGTTTCTTGCTGTACCAAGACACTAGTCTGTCACCAAGAAATTGACAACTTCCACTTGTGCTCTTTCTGTCAATCTTACAGCCAGCAAAATCTGCATCAGAGTAACCAAGTAGCTTAAAATCTGATTCTCTTGGGTACCACAGTCCTAAAGTTGCAGTTCCCTTGAGATATTTGAAAATCCTCTTCACAGCTGTTAAATGTGGTTCTCTTGGATCTGCCTGAAATCTTGCACACAGACAGGTGGCATACATGATATCAGGTCTACTAGCTGTTAAATAAAGTAGAGAACCAATCATCCCTCTGTAGCTTGTCATATCCACTGATGAACCTGTATCTTTGTCTAGCTTTGTTGCAGTTGCCATGGGAGTTGTTGCAGATGAACAGTCAAGCATGCCAAATTTCTTGAGTAGATTTCTGGTATATTTTGCTTGATTAATGAAAATTCCATCATCTGTTTGCTTCACCTGTAAGCCTAGAAAATAGCTTAACTCTCCCATCATACTCATTTGATATCTAGACTGCATGAGCTTGGCAAATTTCTTACAGAGTTTATCATTAGTAGATCCAAAAATGATATCATCTACATATATCTGTACTAAGAGCAGGTCATTACCAGATTGAAAGTAAAACAGAGTTTTGTCAATAGTACCTCTGTGAAACCCACTTTCTAGTAGAAATTTAGCAAGTGTTTCATACCATGCCCTTGGTGCCTGTTTAAGTCCATAGAGTGCCTTGTCTAACCTGTAGACATGATCTGGATATTTTGGATCTACAAAACCAGGTGGTTGTTCAACAAATACTTCTTCTTCAAGTTTTCCATTCAGAAAAGCACTTTTCACATCCATTTGAAAAACCTTGAATTTCTTGTGAGAAGCATAGGCAAGAAACATCCTTATTGCCTCCAACCTGGCAACTGGTGCAAAAGTCTCATCATAATCTATTCCTTCCTGCTGTGAATAGCCTTTAGCAACCAGTCTTGCCTTGTTCCTTGTGATCACACCATCACTGTCAGTTTTATTTCTGAAAACCCATTTAGTACCAACAATAGATCTGTTCTTTGGCCTTGGTACAAGGGTCCACACCTCATTTCTCTCAAATTCATTTAGCTCTTCTTGCATTGCTGTTATCCAGTCAGCATCTTTAAGAGCTTCTTCCACTTTCTTTGGCTCATTCTGTGACAAGAATGCATGAAACAGACATTCATTTGTTGTTGCACTTCTTGTCCTTACTCTTGCATCTGGATCACCAATAATCAAATCAGGTGTATGTGACTTTGTCCATTTTCTTGCAGAAGGCAGATTGCTTCTGTCATTATGTGATCCTCCCCCTTGATCCATGCTCTCCTGATTTTCTTGGTGCCTTTCTTCATTTTCAGATGCTCCCCCTGAATGTGACTGCTCAGAATTTGAATGATCAATGTTTGAATCAAAAGTGTTTGATTCAAAGTTATCAATTGAGTCACTATCAGTGTTTGAAGTATCACTTTGATGTGATTCTTCATGCTCCCCCTCAACTGGTTCTTCCCTTGTTTCTGACTGAATAGTTTCTTCAGTGTTTACCAGTAGAGGTTCAGAATTGACCTCATCAGTGTTTGTCAGATTTGTATCATCAGAGTTTAATAAGTCTTCATTTTCAAAGTGCAGTTGATCATGCTCAGTAACATCTTCAAGTCCAGTTATTTTCTTGTCATCAAATGACACATGAATAGACTCCATGATCACTCTTGTTCTCAGATTAAAAACTCTGAAAGCTTTAGTTGACAGTGGATAGCCAACAAAAATTCCTTCATCTGCCTTTAGGTCAAATTTGGTCAACTGTTCAGGATGAGTCTTCAACACAAAGCACTTGCATCCAAAAATATGAAAATATTTTAGATTTGGCTTCTTCTTCTTCACCATTTCATATGGTGTTTTACCATGCTTGTTGATCAGTGTTGCATTTTGAGTAAAACAAGCAGTTTGAACTGCTTCTGCCCAGAAATATGTTGGCAATTTTGCTTCATCTAGCATGGTTCTGGCAGCTTCTATCAAAGTTCTGTTCTTTCTCTCCACTACACCATTTTGTTGTGGAGTACCAGGTGCAGAAAACTCTTGTTTTATCCCTTTACTCTTGCAAAATTCTTCCATAGATGAATTCCTGAATTCAGTTCCATTGTCACTTCTGATTATCTTCACTTGATTCTCTGACTCTTTGTCCAGTTGTAATATATGTTCTGTCAGTGTTAAAGCGGTTTCATCTTTCTTTGCTAGAAAATACACCCATGTGTATCTGGTGTATTCATCAACAATGACTAGAGCATATTTCTTCTTTCCAAGTGACATGACATTTACTGGTCCAAAAAGATCAACATGTAGGAGATGATAAGGATCAACAATTGAAGACTCAGATTTGCTCTTGAAAGAGGTTTTTCTCTGTTTGGCCTTTTGACAAGAATCACACAGACCTTCTACATTCAATAATGACTTTGGTAGTCCTCTTGCAAGATCATTCTTTATGAGCTCATTTATATTGTTCAGATTCAAATGAGAGAGTTTCTTGTGCCAATTCCAACTCTCTTCACTGGACATCCTTGTAGACAGACACACTGCTTTGCCATCAGTGTTTGTTGACAATTTGATTTCATAGATGTTATTGTGTCTGTTTCCAACTAGAGCAACTTTCCCTGTAGATTTGCTGATCACTTGACAATATTCAGGCTGAAAATCTACATGATATCCTCTGTCACAGATTTGACTCACAGATAGCAAATCATGCTTGAGTCCTGGAACCAGAGCTACATTTGTGATGATGACATTTCCAAGATTAATGTTGCCATATCCCAGTGTATGTCCTATGTTGCCATCTCCATAGGAAACTTCTGGGCCAGCTTTCTCCTCATACTCTGATAGCAGGGCTTTATTTCCTGTCATGTGTCCTGAACATCCACTGTCCACGACTAGGGTACTGACCCTGGTGCCCTGCAATCACAAACAATCACTGATTATTAGTTTTAAGGATCCAGACTTGCTTGGATCCTTTGGCTTTCTTAAATCTGTTAGCTTTTGCAGCGGAATTCATATTAACAGAGTTTAAGCTAACTTTTTCAGTGTTTACATTTGCAGGATTTACTTTAACCCATTTCAAATTTGGCTTGGGTTCATAGTAATTATAGTAAATAGCATGATAATCTCTGCAAGTGTAAATAGAATGCCAAGTACTTCCACAGTGTTTGCATAAAGTCTGTGGTCTAGTTCTCACATAATCACTCTTTACTGCAGTTTTAGAAGGCAAAGAATTAATGTTCTTATTCTTACTGCAGAAACTAGCAAGATGATTAGTGCTACCACAATTAAAGCATGTTTTCCTGGGAGCTAATGAAGCAAGCATTGGCTTAATTCCTGAGGTTATGCCTACCTTTCCATTTCTGTTTTTCTTAGGCATACTCTGTTTGTTTACAGATTTTATCTCCTTAAGCTTATGCTTGAGTTGTTTATCTGTCATTAAGCCAATGTTAGCCTCTTTAACAAAAGTTTTAGCATATGACTCTTTAACAGCCTTTTTCTGTGCTTCAGTCTTAGGTCCACCTGTTCCCATGACATTACCCTCAGATGAACAATATGGTCTAACTTTTACATGATTTTCAAATCTAAGTTCATCTCCAACAGAGTAACCTAGACCTACTGTATCTGACTGAAACACTTCTTGAGTGTCTTTACCAGAGTGTGTCCAAGTTTTAATGATGTGTTTACTATCCTCCAATTCAGATTCTAGTTGTTTATACTTACCTAGCAACTCCTGTTCAATAAACACTGCATCATCTCTCTCTTTTTGAATTTTATTCATGTTCTCTAGCTGTTCCTCAACAAGTTTATTTCTTTCTTTGAGTTGAGAACACTCAGACTTTATCCTTTCATTTTCTAAGGTCTGATCCCTATAACTGATATGCAATGCTTTAAGATAAATTCTTAATTCAGTTATATTATCAGTGTTATAGGCATAAGTGGTTGGAGGTACCTTAAGATCATCATTTTCAGTCTGAGTAGTAGCCATGAGAGCATAGTTGACTTCCTCATCTGAATCTGAAGTGTCTGCCCAATCTCTGCCTTTGGTGTAGAGTGCTTTTTCAGTTTTACCCTTTTTGCACTCAGGAGCATAGTGACCCATCTCCTTACACTTGTAGCATTGAATTTCAGACTTGTCTTTCTTTCCAGATTTGAAGTCCTTTCCTTCAGATTTCTTGAAATTCTTCTTATCAAACTTTGAGTAGTCCTTGGAGAATCTCTTTCCCTTCTTGAAGTTCTTGTATCCCATCTTCTTGAAGGTCTTTACCATCAATGCAGCCATTTGCATCATTTCTTCATCATCTTCAGAATCAGATGAATCATCTGTGTTTGAGTCAACATCAGTGTTTGATGACTCATTCTCTGAATGGATGACTAAGGCTTTCCCTTTTGCCTTTCTCCTTGATGCCTCCTTCTTTGATGATTTCTCCTCAACCTTGAGAGCAACAGACTTTGACTTTCTACTGGATCTTTTGTTTCTCTGCTCCAATTCCAATTCATGGGTTTTGAGCAGACCATAAATTTCATCAATCTCTGTTTCACCAAGTTCATAATTATCTCTAATAGTGGTCGTTTTCACATCCCACTTTTCAGGTAGAGAGAGAAGAAACTTGAGATTTGAATCTTCCAAATCATACTCTTTGTTCACCAATGACAAATCATTGAGCAGTTTACAGAATCTGTCAAATGTTTCTGTCATGGTTTCATCAGATTTTGCTTCAAAATGCTCATACTCCTGTGTGAGTATGTTCCTTCTGTTCTTCTTAATTGCAGGAGTTCCCTGACATCTAACCTCAAGTGCATCCCATATCTCCTTTGCAGTTGTGCAGTTTATCACTTTATTAGACATAACATTGTCTAATGCACTGTGAAGTAAATGCCTTACCTTTGCATCCTTTGCAATAGATGAAAGATCCTCAGCAGATAGATCTTTCTTCTCTTTTGGAATTACTTTTGGTTCCTCACCAGCAGCAGCAGCAGATAACTTTGTAGGTTTGTGAGGACCTTCATAGATTCTGTCCAAATATTCTGGATCTGTAGCCTCCAGAAACATGGTCATCTTCACCTTCCAAATTGCATACTCTAACGGCCTCAGGATAGGAACCCTAATTGTCTCATACCTGCTAACAGTAGTAGGGGCTTTCTCAGATGGTGGAGGTATCTCTGCCATTGATTACTATTGTGTTTGGATCTTTAACTGTAATAAAGTAACAGATTTGGCTCTGATACCACTTGTTAGGTCGAATACACAATATATAATCAATTACTGTATGAATAAATAATAAGAACACACGTTTTAACTCTTTTAAAACTGTTTTTGGAATTAATAATTCCTCTCTCAGTGATGTAAAGTATCACAGAGAGCTGCTTAGGTTACAAGAATGATATTCGTTCACGATGGATACCCTTCTAGGGTTAACCTAACTGTATTTATAAGATATACAGCTACGTACAATCGTAAATTGATTCTCCTAAAATTAAGCTATACAATTGATATCAATTACGATTGCTACACGTCTTCTAAGTCAACTCGATCTCTTTGACAGCTATCCAATCTTCAAAGATATCGCTTCCATATTAATATTAAATTAATCTTCAAACTCTGTTGACTCGTAGACGCTCCCAGTAGACAGACTTTAACAAACTCTGTTCTCTACACGCTAACAGTGTTTGCGCTTCCATGTATTCAGCTATCAGTGTTTACGCTTTCTTCTGTCAGCGTTTGCGCTTCCAGCAATCAGCATATACTCAAACACTGCTTTCAATAACAAGTTAAACTCTCTTTACCTGAAACACTTAAACACTGACATTAAATCACATCAATTATATCTAACACTTCTTCAATAGATCCTTGATGTACTTGGTTTGACTGATAAAGATACCATCCTTCCTTTGATTAACTTGCAACCCAAGAAAGAATGTAAACTCTCCCATCATACTCATCTCATATCTGCTCTGCATGAGTTTAGAAAATTTCTCACACAGCTTCTCATTTGTAGAACCAAAAATGATATCATCCACATAGATCTGAAATAAGATAAGATCATCACCATGCTTCTTGTAAAATAGTGTCTTGTCCAGTGTACCTCTAGTGAATTGATTTTCAAGAAGAAATTATGATAAAGTATTATACCATGCCCTTGGAGCCTGCTTAAGTCCATACAGTGCCTTAAGCAGTCTGTAAACAAATTCTGGAAAGTGTGGATCCTCAAAGCCAGGTGGTTGTTGCACATAAACTTCTTCTTCCAACTCTCCATTCAGAAATGCACTCTTGACATCCATTTGATACACTTTAAAGTTTGAATGAGCAGCAAATGCCAAGAATATTCTGATGGCTTCCAATCTAGCAACAGGGGCAAATGTCTCATCATAATCAATGTCTTCCTGTTGAGAGTATCCTTTTGCAACCAACCTTGCTTTGTTTCTTACTATTACACCATCTTCATCCATCTTATTCTTCAGAACCCATTTTGTTCCAACAATGGTTCTATTCTTTGGTGCAGGCACTAGTTCCCATACTTTGTTCCTTTCAAATTGATTCAGCTCCTCTTGCATAGCAACAATCCAATCTGGATCCAACAGTGCATCATCAAGTTTCTTAGGCTCAACTTGAGAGAGAAAACAACCATAGAGGCACTCATTCTGAGTAGCTCTCCTAGTCCTTACTCCTGCATTAGGATCTCCAATGATTTGCTCTGCAGTGTGTGATATATCCCATTTCCTTGAAGGCTCAGCTTGATTTCTCATTCTTGATGTTGCTTCATCATCCAAATCATGATCATTCTCATTTCCCCCCCGTGAGATTGCTACTACTCACAGGTGTGTCTTGGATGCTAGTTTCTCCACTGTTGATTGGTACAAATTCTTCTCTTGTATTATCATTCACTTGAGTCTGTTGAACTTGAGTTTCAACTTCAGTTTCAGTCTCTTCATCAGAATCATCTAGATTATCAAACTTCAATGGATCTTTATCTTCATCATTGGCTACTTTTAGTCCAGGTAGTTTTCTGTCATCAAATGTCACATTTGTGCTTTCCATAATTTTCTTTTGATTGATGACATAAACTTTGTATGCAATTCTTTCCATAGAATAGCCAAGAAAAATTCCTTCAAATGCCTTTGCATCAAACTTACCAACATATTCAGAATTATCCTTCAATACAAAGTATTTGCTTCCAAAAGTATGAACATACTTTAGAGTAGGCTTCTTTCCATTCATCAAATTGTAAGGTGTCTTTCCAGTGTTTTTGTTGATGAGGGTTCTGTTCTGGATATAGCATGCAGTGCTTACAGCCTCAGCCCAAAAACATGTAGGCATCTTTGCATCAAGTAACATTGTTCTAGCAGCCTCAATTAGAGTTCTATTCTTCCTCTCAACAACTCCATTTTGTTGTGGAGTCCTTGGAGCTGAGAATTGCTGAGAAATACCATTCTCTTTACAGAATGCTTCAAATATGGCATTTCTGAACTCTATTCCATTACCACTTCTCAGTGCAATCACACTTGCATTGTTGGCCTTTGCTTCCTTGTCAACTTTCTTTATATGCTCAATGATTACTTGTGGAGCCTCATCTTTTGATGCCAGAAATTCCACCCATGTATACCTTGTAAAGTCATCAACCATCACCAAGACATACTTCTTTCTTCCTAGTGACATAATATTGACAGGCCCAAACAAATCCATATGAATGAGTTGTAGGGGCTTGGTTATTGATGTCACTGTCTTTGACTTGTGTCTTGATCTTTTCATCTTTCCTTTTTGACAAGCCTCACACACTCCTTCTTGAAAAAATTCAAGTGTGGGCATGCCTCTCACTAACTCTCTTTTGACTAGAGAATTAATGGCTTTGAAGTTCAGGTGTGATAGTTTCTTGTGCCACAGCCAACAATCTTCATTTGATGATTTTGAGTAAAAGCAACAAATTTTGTCCTTGTTTGCAGAATCCATATTGGCTACAAACAGGCTTCCTTTCCTTACTCCAGATAGAGCAAAGTCACCAGTCTTCTTGTGGGTGATCAAACATTCATCTTTGTCAAAATCCACCTTGAATCCTCTATCAGTAAACTGACCAACACTTAGCAGATTATGCTTGAGTCCCTTGACCAGTGCTACATCTTCAATGATGACATTTCCAACTTTTAACTTGCCATATCCCAATGTGTTACCCATGCTGTCATCTCCAAAAACAATCATTGGGCCAGCCTTTTCCTCATACTGTGATAGCAGGGCCATATCACCAGTCATATGATTTGAGCATCCACTGTCCAAAATCCACATGACCTTCTTTTCACTTTCTTTGCCCTGCAAACACAAAGGTATTACTTCTCCTTTGGTACCCAAACAAGTTTGGGTCCATGTGACTTAGAAACAGTTTTATCATAAACAACATGCTTGTCAACTTTCTTGGTGTTAGTCTTCTTGTCACTGTTAGAAGTCTTTGAACCTGAGACTTCAGACTTAGGTGACAGAGGTACCTTCCTAACTTTAGGAGGACTCGAAGACTTTGACCTGGTGTAGTGTGTGTGAGAATTGTGACTGATACAACCATCAATGAATTGCCTTTTCAAATTGAAACAACTAGTCATAACATTCATATTGCATGGCATACAGTCAAATTTATCACAAAATGGTGCATCTCTATGTCTTAGAGGCACAGAGCAATCATAGAAAGGTTTAGACACACTACCAGCAGGTTTCTTGCATGCATGAGTTAAATGATTGCACTACTAGAAAAACGTCAATAGACATCGGTTAAAAACCGATGTCTATGTAAACTCAGAACCGATGTCTTCGCATGTGTAGAGAAAGGTAGGGGTCTTAGACATCGGTTTTTAACCGATGTCTATAGTACTTTTAGACATCGTTTCTTATAAAGAACTGATGTCTGTAGTAATTTTAGACATCGTTTCTGCAGTAATATGTCATGACTATCATGTGAATCTTACGTTAATACAAGATTTATATCATCTTAAACATATGACATGTAATATAAATCAAGACATAAACATCGAAAAAAATACAGAACTGATGTCCATGTCAACAATTAACATCAGTTCTTAATTGTAACTGATGTCATTGTTTATGTTTAACATCAGTTTCTTAGTAGTGAACTGATGTCTATGTTGTGAATTTACATCGGTTTGTTATTAAGTAACTGATGTATATGCTTCGAATTTACATCGGTTTGTTATTTTTAACCGATGTCTATTGTACGTTATTACATCAGTTTCTTAATATGAAGCTGATGTGTTTCTATTCTTTTTACATCGTTGCATATAGGTGTGTTGTTCCAAAACCAAGACCAAAATAAAAATGGCAAACCAAAACTAATATAACAAAATCAAAATGCCAATATATACCAAAGCCAAATATCGACAACTACATTTCAATTCACATTAAAACTAACCACATAATCCAAACCATCCAAAATATCCAAACTACGTACATCTAATTCATCCAAAATCTAATTCATCAAATATGAAAGTACTACCAAAGTTAGAACTACTACACAAAAACTTGCTATTCCTAGGCCCTGCTTATACAAATTTTTCAATAAGGCTATGAGTCTCAACTCGGACCTCATCAAGCTCAGCCCTTGAACAAGTTACCATGCGAGTCTTGGCATTCCACTGAAAAGTGTAAACACAAGAAAAATTATAAGAAATGCTACTATAATTATATACCAATTATGCATCGAAGGAAAAACTTATACCTTTTTTAAAAATGACATTTCACTGTCCATTACAATTTCTTTCATGTAGCGCATAACTACATAGCCACATTCAACGTCATCGGGTTGTTTAGGACATCCCTATTTTATAAAAAAAATTGGATCAATAACTAAACTACAAATACAACACAGATCGACAAATTTTATAATGTAACTGTTAAGAGAAATAACTCAAACATTGCTTATCTGTAATATCCGTTTATAGGTTTATATTACAACTTCATCCGGAAGAGGGGCAAACATTGACCACTATTCGTATCTCGCTGCAGCTAGCTCTGAATGAACACCTGCAAGACAATACAATTTATATCATCAGAAGTCCTGGTGCTAAAATCTTGAGCCGATGTTACTTAATATCAGTTGACGATAGTTTGATCTATAATGAGTGTGTGCATATTCTAAAAGGTTTTCTTTACAGGTTTGCACCTAATATCTACCATAATTCGAGTATCTACTTCCGTGTCATACAGTTTTTTAAAGAAAAGATCACCCCAAATATTATTCTTGCAAGTTTGGTATTTTCTTTTCTTGTTTTTTTTCCTAACTAGTTCAGTACATATTCTGTGCACAGGCAAAAACTGTACTCACCCTTATAATCTTTTTAATATCCCATAACTTTAGCACACTTCGGTTACACTACTACTTTGTTATGAAATAGAGTCTTTATAATGGATGTGAGCTTCCGATAAATACATTTGTGAGCTTCCGATAAATACATTTGTGAGCTTCCGATAAATACATTATGTACAACTGCTTTTCTTATGAGCAAAACTGCTTCTTATTTTTTTTCGAACAAACCCATTGCAGTAAATTTGGCTCAGTCAGAACTGTGATGGTACTTTTTTTAAATAAAAAACAGAGTGATGTTATAGTAAGTTAGTAACAAATAGTCAAATTACTCATATATTAAGCTGACAGTGCTGCTCCTAATTTTGAGGTGAATGGTAGCATTTATATAAAATACAAACATGATAGCATTGAGGTTTACCAAGTTTAGTGCATAAACTCCAATAGCGAGCTAGCCAGCACCTCTTGAGAACCACCTCTTCCTAAGATTTTGCAATATATTTTACAACATATTAGCATACATTTGAAGAAAGTTATGTATACCACAACCATATTGACCCATACACATACCATCTCTTCTTGAGTTAACATACTTCTTTGTGTCATTCTGCAATATCACATCCTCTCTAGGTGGTATATATTCAGCCTTCATATCCACAGCCTAATAAAAAATAGACAATGTCAATACATTAAATATATGCACTTACATTATTTACACTTCCTGTGTCTTACTGGACATTTTTAAATATTTAATCAGAAAGAAATGGTGTCACACGCGCATGAGAATTAAGAAGTCATATGAGACCATCATTTTTGAACTGTCTGACGTTGGGAAACTTATGAAGTAAAGCTAGTAAAAAAACACGCTTTTTTTTATCACGGGACATGTCAATGATCATACCAGGAGCAGAAGAGTTTCCCTTGATACATTCTGGAAAAGATAGACCCTCTGGACTGTTGGAATAAACAAATGCTGAATAATGCTTTGATTATGGTTTTTGGTAGTTGTTCAATCAGTTGCTGCTGGTTTAAACTCTCAGCCTTGAATCTCAAGCACATATACGCTAGTATTTGCTCCCTGAGTCTGACCGGTAAGTGGTTTCTACTCACAAAGTTCGATGCTGCTTCAATGCTATTTCTCTGCAGAAAAAGCACAAGAGAAGTTCCTGAATCTGAATTGAATTGTAGGCCTAGAGAACCAGACTCACAATATCTTCCGATGCAAAATAGAAGAAAGAAAAAGGAAGCTTACAAATTCCATGGTATGACTAGTGCCTTCAACGACTAAATTTGTCATGTTACCAATGATGTAAGCTGTTAAACCAAGGTTAATGAGCATGTATACGATAATGAAGACCATCTCAGCCGTGTTCACAGCATGGAGATCACCATAACCAACAGTAGTCATGGTGGTGATGGACCAGTACATAGATGAAATGTATCGAATTGCAAGAGGTGTCTCTCTGAAATTTGGATTGGATGCACCTATCCAAGTTCTTCCTTCATGAGGATCGAGTTCAGCTAGCAAGTAATAGAGACAACCAGCACAATGTACTGTGAACAAAGTTACCTGTGAAAACAATGAATTAGCCCTGGAGAATTTGCATCAAGAGTCGAGACAAGTAAATTAATGGATGAATTACTGGTAAACAACTCGATCTGTATTAGATATTAACGAGTCGATTAGTTTGTCAGAAAAAAATGGTTCAATTTCTAATATCACAAGATGGACATGAGGTTCATATTTAAGAAACAAAAGGCTATAAAAAATCAAATAGGCGCTACTTACAGCCAGGAGCCTAGCACATCTGATCAAGAAATAACTGAATTTGATATCCTTTTCAAGCCTGGATCATCAAATACAATAGAATTTAAAGACTCTTAAACTGATTACATATGTATTGATGTAGATTCTGTACTATTTTATTTTTTGTTAAACAAATTTTTATCAGGTGTAGCACATGAAATGGAACAGTACTGGCTCAGTTAGTAACAATAATATGTTACACATACTATTATATAAGTTATCGGCCACACTACTATAAATTACGTTCATCACCTGAATCATCAATTTGTAGTTACGAGTCTAAATTATTTTAACTCTAAACTATCCTCAATATGTGTAACTACAAATCAAATTACCTGGTAAAAAATTGTTTAACGCGATGAATACGCCAAAATCGAAGCAAGCCCAGGAGGGAGTAAGGGAGACCAAGATTATGGCTACCGGTGAACAACATTACCACCAGATCGAATGGAATTATTGAGGCCAAAAACAATTGTAAGATTTAGTGAACTATAATAGTAGTTTGGATTTATACCAAGTTCTATATCAGGTGCATTTAAACAAACAGTCTCACCTCACTGGCATTAGTTCCTAATAGATCAAAGATAAAATTTAGACATCAAGTAACCAAATTCTCTAATTTATCTTGTATGCATAGGAAAATTTATCATATAACAACAAATACCACAATACATGGAAATTTGTGATTGAAGTTGAATCGAAACAATATATACGAGATAATACATTGTTAGGTCCGATAAGATTGTAGAAGGGGGGTTGAATACAATCTATACCAATTTATCGAAATTTGTCTTTTAAATAAAATTTAGCTTGAACAAATTTGTGCGGAATAAATTGAAACAATTTTCAAGTTGAATATAAAAATATATTAACTTGATGGGTGTTACAATTTCAGTACAGATTAATTATCAAGTTGATAAAAACTAATTAGAAAATTCGACATGAACTTTTCTAATTTAGTTAATAAAAATCAAGATAAGTTCTAGGAGTAAAAACTCGCTAGTAGTACAAGAGATACAAATAAACAAGTTCTATCGGATCAGATATTACAAATATGATGAACTTGATTTTCTATGAATTTTTCTAGCTCTTGTGTTCTTGAGAGAAAATGAGAGAGAAAGCTTTGTTTCCTTTTCTTGAAAGATATTATGTTGTGATGTAGTGTTGTAATGAAGACAGCCGCCTTATAAATTTTATGTTGAATTGGTCTTCAAAGTCCCTGCCAATTTCTTTTCATTTAACTCATCAAAGACAATCTCCAAGACAATCTGTTCTTCCAAGACAATCAGCTTTGTACTGCCAAGACAATCGCCAAGACAATCTGTTCTTCCAAGACAATCAGTTTTGTACTGCCAAGACAATCGAATTTGAACTGCCAAGACAATCGCCAAGACAATCAAGCTTTCCAAGACAATTGATTTTGAACTACCAAGACAATCGCCAAGACAATCCAATCTTCCAAGACAATCGCCAATACAATTGATGAATTGTATTGTTGAATTAAAAACTCGGCTGAATCATTTCTGTTGAACAAATGATTTGAACTGACAGCTGACTGAAGCCCACTCGCAGGAAATATCTGTGTGAAACACGCGGACCTGTTTTGTGCGCTTGCCTCCAGCGCGTGCTTCTCACTCGCGAGTGGAATGGCTTACCGACAGTGGCACATGATTTGAACAGGCAGCAACTTTTGCATGATTCTTTTTTCAATTCATTTGTCGACAACACTTTCCTTTCTTTGTTTATTTTGCCTACACCATTTCTTTGTTAAAGAACCAACTGACCTGCTAATTCTAATTTCAAAACCGGGGCCTATTTTGTCCTATTAGGGATGGGGTCCGTAGAAATGCTTTTTAACCCGCACAGCTTATAATCTTTAATTAATAAATAATTATTTTAATTCAGAAATTATAAAATAAATATCTAATATTATTAGATATTTATAAATATAATTTTCTAAATAAATAAAATATTTATTAATATAAAATTATAATTAAACTCTAAACTGCGGTTACCTGAGCGTCTGGAACCGGACTCCTTTTGCTTAACAAAAAATATATCAATTCCAACCGGGGTTCCAGCTTTAAGAATATATCACTTTCAATATTCTTGTGATAATTCTATTTTCTCATAACCCGTCCAGGTGTAAGCTACGGTCTCTTGAGGATGTGAAACCGGACTCCTTTTGCTTAGCAAAAAATACAACAATTCTAACCGGAGTTCCAGCATTAAGAATATATCATTTAGAATTTCTTTATGATAATTCTTTTTCCTCGTAGCCAGTCCACTTGATAATAAAATCTTTGTGATTAAATAATTTAGCACTCCTGTTGCTTGCACAATGATTTTCTCACATACCAGTCTTGATAGCTTGAACCACTGAAGTTAATGATAAACAACCACTGTTTAATGTTGACACTCGATGTACTGTCTGGTTCATGAGTGACTAACCGCAATGACTGTTCTTCATATATTGACTTTAAAATCTGGTTCCTTTTCTTTTCTCCTCTCTCTCTTTAATCTTCTGTACTGTCTCTGTCACTGTTGAAATCTCTGTCACTTTAAACGAATCCACTTCTTTAACGAATACTTCACTGAGGCTTGATCAGATGACTGAGCTTCTTTCAATGCAGTAATTCTTCAAGTCTGTAGATTGACCTTGATCTTTTTCTTCTGACAGATAATACAATCTGAGATTCTTTGTGACAGTCTATATACTATTTACTATTACACTCTTGTTTAAGTTGAGTTGTATCCTCGAAATACAAATAGGCTACATCATATGCCTTTCAATCTCCCCCTATTTGTTTGTTAGACAATAACAAGCAAATACCTAGAGGATAACTCAACTAACTCAATTAAACAAGAAAAAGATTAAGCATTTAGGAGCTTAACAAATAGTACATTAAAAAATTCTCTGGTTTAGATTTAACATTTCCAGAATCCTCAGTTGATGAAATGATAGATGATTGTTCCTCTAGCACTGAACTGATCTTCAATAGATAACTCATCTTCATTTCTGATTCTTCATATCTCTGCCTGATAATCCTTCCCATCTTACATTTGTGATTATCAGCAGTTCTTGATTTACAATCACTTCCCTTCTCTGACACAGCTTTTCTCACTTAAGAAAAACAATTGTTCCTACTATGTAGACAATGGTGAATCAATACCATTTCTGTAACTTCTGGAAAATCTACTACTCTTCCACTTAGCCTTTATACATAGTACATTGAAAGACTAATAGAATAGTATTGTGATGTAATCTTCTCCTTATATCTCCCCTTTCTTCTCAACTAAATCTCCCCTTACTTCTCCATCTAAGGCTCCCCCTTAGTAACTTGACTTGCTTCTCTTCCAAAGCACAGTCTGTAAATGCTCCCCCTTTCTAACTTAATCTCCTTTTTCTTGTACCCCCTTACTTCTCCCCCTTAGTTGAGGAATCCTCCAATCAACTAGTTGACAAAGTAGTTGTACCAATTATTTGAGCTTTGTTAGAAAGGAAGTTTCATTTTCTTCCTCACTGTGAGTGTGTGATAGTGTTTAGTGTACCTCACAAGTGTTTCACTCTTCTCTCCACTCATTTGTGTTGAGTATTTCACTTCTCTCTGTGTTTACACTCTTGCTCACCAGTGTATCACTCATATCACTCATAGCTCCAACATCCATTAGTGTACCTGCAAGGAAAAATCACCCTAGCCCCTTCAAGAGAGGTCAGTGGTGGTGCAATGGGAGTTCGCAAATCCCAAATCCTCGTTGGACTCGTCAGACGAATCTGAGTCATAATCTACAAGTTGCTAGTTTTCCCTTTTTAGGATTTTCAGATTTGAATTCTGAGAAGGTAAACAATGATCTGTAAATTTAGCATTGAGATCAAGGTTCCCTTCTAATGTCTGTGAAGACATCACCTTGTTAAACTCATCAGGTAAAATCTGAATCATAGTTTACAAGTTGCCGATCCGCACCTATGTCAGACCCGTTACCCGCAGGATCCAGAGATGTTCCCTCTGGGGAGTTAGATAATGATCTTGTTGAATTTTGCATTTGAGATCAATACCTTCTCTCGAGGTCTGTGAAGACTCTTGGTTCATTAAAGAACCTTTAACTTATAATCCTAACCGTAAAATGGTTGGATTACAGGTTTCCGTCAATTCATCCTTAGTGTGTGCAATCTCACTTTGTGCATATGAAATATTTTGGTTAGTGGATAAGGTAGTGACTCTCCAATTGAATATCCCACACATCCTTATTTGCTGCATCAAGTGCAGTTACTCCCTGGTGACCTTTAGTCTGATAGGTTACTTCCTTTTAGGGGGCAAGATAGAATGTGTTTGAGTTTGACTATAGTCTGGGATAAAAGTTGTTGGGTTAACAAACTTATGACTAAACATGTGAAAAAGCAAAACTCCAATTTAGATGAACCTGCATCACAGAATATGAGCAATATAGATAGAATGCATTTTTAACATTGAAAAGTTTTCTGAGAAAATATTGCATTTTATCTTAAGAGAAATGATATACAGTTGTGATTTCAAAAAGTTTTAACATATAAGCAATCACAACTCTAGAAAGAGATTTTGAGTTAGGAAGTTAAAGAGATCTTGAGCCGGTTTTACTAAACAAAAACATAAACAAAAATCCAATTAACAATAAATATTAATCAAATTAATGAATGTTAATGTTTAAACCAAAACAAACAAAACTATTTTATCATGTTTTAGATCCTGTATGTTAGATACCAACTGTTACCACTTGTTAACACTTGTTAGGTCTTGTCTTCCAATTGTTAGAACATGAAAATCAAACGTTAGTTCCTAAACAATTGAATTGACATATACCATTTTGATACCAACAATGTTCCTTAATAACAAATTCTGTTAATAACAACAACAACACAACAAAGATTAGAAGTTAAAACAGCATGATATGTGTGTGTTAAACAGAATAGGTACAAAAGAACCAAGTACAGGGACCTGTTTGTAAGTTTTGAAAGTATAGTGACTAAACTGAAAAACTATACAAACTATTTATATACACATGAAAAATAATATTCAAAAATTAGAAATAATATACATAAAAATAAAAATAATATTAAATACAAACTAAAAAGAAAAGAAAAATACTATTTTTTTATTATTCAAAAATAACTGTATTAATAATATTTACAGAATATTAGAAATAAAAGAAAATAATTTACAAACATATTTACAACAATATAACTACTTAAAAATGGCTAAATAGAAAATAGAAAAAATATCATAGGTTATCCTTTTTACGAAATCAAACATTAATAACAAAAGGACAAACACTACAAACCATTTAATAGAATATTATATATATTTACAAGAAATATTTATAGTAAATTAATAAATCATTATATTTTCTAATAAATAACTTTCTACTAGAAAATTATTTAAAGAGAAAATATGAATTATTAAAATAACACAAATATTGAAAAGTGACTTTTAAAATAATGAAATTTTCAACAAAAATAGTTTCCTAAAAATTCTAACCTGAGAATTAGAGAAAAATATTTTTAGAGAAAATTTATCATTCTAAAATACAGAAACATGGAGTATAACAAAAGAATGACTATGACAATTCTTTTAAAAAAATAACAAGTAAGAATTTAGAAAGAATGTCATACCATTTACTTGGTGCTTAGATCTGGGCACCAGCTTCCATGCTTCTTGTTGTTCAGGATCAGCAAGTGCTATCTCAGATTCCTTAGATTTTATACCTTGATTCTGAGAAGCCCTTCTAGTTCTTACTCCAACATCTGGATCACCAATGATCAGCTCTATTCCAAATAGACTGTCCGAGAAGGTTAGATCTTGATGAATCGCCTTGTTCTTCATTGTGACGTTGTGTTTGACTAGTTGATCCTTTGTTGACTTCCTCCGAGTTATTGCCAGATTGACTTGATGATTCTTTTCCAGTGATATGGGTATCTCCAATATTAAAATTGTTTCCACCACTATCACTTGGATAATTATCATCATTAATATTTTAAACTTATGACTTTAAGGCAACTCCTCGATAACAACAATTGTTAACTCCTAACAACTGTTTGTTGGTAGACAACCTTGGTTCTATAGATAAGATTTAATTACCAAAGTTGTCTTGTCTGCAATCCTAGAAATGATATTCTAAGTCCAACACACTTTGATCCATTGTATACAACATTCATTATCAAAGTGATTAGAAGCTTGCAAATAAGCATAAAAATTATTCGAAGTAACTGAACTATGGTAACTTTAGATATTACAATATCCATAGTTTTACTTAGATAATTTTCACACCTTGTATAGTAGAATGAATGAATTTCAAAAGATAATACAATGATTACTTAGAGGAGTTCTAAGTAATTTTACTCAAACCAATACATCTCACAATTAGTTTGTAAATAGAATTCTAACTAAATATCATTAACTGATATAAGTCAAAACTTTAATACAACCAATTGTTATAACCATGATATTAATTATAGTGAATTTCTGAAAATGATGCATTAGTAAGTTCACTAGAATTAACATTTCACAACTAATTGAAGACCACGACAGATAGGTCCAAATTAGTTATGATTCAAATTTATTTTGATAAATGAGGTATAGAGCAAATACTAACTTGAATTGCTTTAGGTTCTATAACTCATATTAACCAAAATAAATAATTAAATAATTAAATAATAAATCTCTATGAGTTAGATTTTAGCATTTAAATATTTAAATTATCCTTAAATAATCACCACTGAAATATATTACAATTATACACATGGCAATCATTCAACAGATAATTTTCAGCTTGAGGTCTGGATGTAAATAAGTTCACAAGTCCTTTCAATATTGACAATTGA
Source organism: Kitagawia praeruptora (assembly GCA_037693485.1). NCBI lineage: Eukaryota > Viridiplantae > Streptophyta > Magnoliopsida > Apiales > Apiaceae > Kitagawia > Kitagawia praeruptora. The sequence continues at coordinate 77,310,375 of CM075354.1, forward strand.
ATACTTGTAAAATCATTTAAGAATTACTTATAGTAAAATCACAAGTCCTTTCAATACAGACAATTGAATACTTGTGAGCTTACTTAAGAATTACTTAACAGATGGGATTTACAAATCACATAGCATTAATAAAATCCCAAATTTACAAACCAATCTTGAAAAATTAATTTCATCAAGTGATTTAGCAAACGTGTCTGCAAGTCATTCTTAACTAAAGACATGTTCTCGAAAGAATTGATACCTTATGCAAGATGCTTAGCCTTGAGTGTTCCATAGAGTTGTTGGAGATGAATTTGTTTCCTTGTGTTCTCCATCTTTTGTACAACTCATTTGATCTGTCTCTGTAGAGATCTTCAATTATCTCAACAACCAGGAGTGCACTTTTTCACATTCCTCTAGCATCCAGATTTAGTAGGTCCAGATGTCCATTATGATCATGAATGTGCAGCAGGTGCCTGATATCCTCAAGTCTTGTCACTGGTGCTTCTTGTCAGGTATACTGTTTTATCAGCTTGTAACCTTTTATCCAGTTTGGCTTTGTCCCTCATAACAATGCCTTGACATCATCCAGTTTGACTTCTGGTTATCCTTGTACCAAATACAACTTTGTTCTTTGGTCTGGATACCAGCATCCCTACAATCTGCCTTTTGTACTGATCGAGATCATATTGCATTGCAATCACTCAATCTGGATCATTCAGAGCCTTTGTAGCTTTATTAGTTTCTTCTGAAAGAAAACTAATGAAATAATCATTGGTACTTGAAGCTCTTCTAGTCTTTTACTTCCACCATTAGGAACACTAAGAACTAGGACAAAGAATTAATTGAGTCAACACTCTTTGTCTTGGCAGACATGTTCTCATAGTGTCCTTTGATTTTCAATGTGATGTAGATTTGGCTAGTTGATCCTTCTGCTGCTCCCCCTAAGCTGTTGCTGGGTTTACATGAAGATTCTCCATGTTTAACATTCATTGGATCTGAATCACCATAACCATTGACAGCTGGGAGCTAGAAGTTATTGAACATCAATAAGACTTTCAATCACCTTCTGTTGTGTCTTGTCTTCAGATTGTCTGAACAACAACTTGTTTGTTGAGAGAAGTCATCAGTCATCACCACTAAAATATATTTTTCTTTGATGTAGAACTTATGTGTGATGCTTCTTTGACTTTCCTTTATGACATGTCTCATAATTTCATTTTTCTTTAATTCCAGATGAGGTAGTCTCCTTTACTGATTCGATTTCCAGGAAAGAATCTCTTGATATGACATTCAGGTGAGAGAGCTCCTTATGTCATAGCTGAACTCCTGTCTGATGAATCTTTAGATTAGACATATTGACTTCACCTTAGACTGAGATTCCATGTCAAATATTGATAAGTTCTCTTTCCTTAATCCTCGAACAGTAGGCTCTTCATCTTGTAAAAGATGCTTTATTACTGACAACATTCCTAGCTATTGAATAGCCATGACCCTGGGTCATACCCTTGCTGTTATCTCCAAGGGATACCACTTGGCCAAATTCCTTCACCACTCTTGACAGCAGGGCTCTATCCTCGGTCATATGCCTTGAACATCCACTGTCCAGAATCCACATAACACGATCTACCTGTTACACACCCTGCAATGCCAAAACGGTTAAACTTTCTTCGGGACCCAAGCTTGGTTGGGTCCAGAGTACTTGAAAAATTGGCCTTTGTCAGGCAAAACCACATTCTTGACCTTGACACCAATTTCACCATTAGTCAACAAACATTTTACCCTATAAACAGATTTAACAATCTTTTGTTTCATTTTAGGTATCCATGTTTGTTTAGCAACAATAACACTTGTTTTATTGACTGGACATTTGACCTTATAAACAGCCTTAGTAAAACTTTGTTTAGGCTTAGGTACAAATGTCTCTCTCCTAACATGAGGAGGACTAGCAGTCTTTGATCTGACACTTTTGTTTCTGTTCATATGTTGTCGGGGAGTAGTCTTATTAGCACATGCATGATTACCATTAAAGTAAGCAGACATCACATTAAAAGCACAAGACATACAATTGACAACACCACACGCTTTATGAGAAGAATCAATAATAGGCATGATATGCATGTCAAACATGTTATTGTTCTGTTCCAACTTGTTATCACCTAACTTAATTTTAGATGAACTGGGAACAAACTTCACTGGTTTCATAGAAACAACCTTATTAGATTTAACATTTTTGGTTGTAGGTGCCTTAACAGATTTTTCATTAAGTTGGACACTTCCACTAGCAATATCCTCAGTACGCATCTCCTCTTGAATAACAAGAGAAGTCAAATCTAGAGGCTCTGCAATAGACTTCTTAAAGAGTGGATCTTCAACATCCTTAAGCACATGTGGTATTCCCCTTTCTTTAGCACTAACAGGATTAGGGGAATTTATGCCTAACATTCCAATAGCCTCGTTGTAGCCAAACCCTATTCCTACGGTTCGTTCTACAGCTTGTTTATTGAATAACTCTTTAGAAATTTTAACAGAATTAAAACAAGCAGATAATTTGACATCCTTCTCCTTTATCTTAGTTTCAAGTTCAGCAACTTTAGCAACTTGTTTTAACATGTATTCTGATATCGACTTTTCTCTGTGGTTAAGTCGAGCTATTTCTTTTATTTGCTGATCTTGATTATCAGGCACCTTTTTTAGTTCTAACACTTCATTTTCAAGATTAGTGTTTAACAGAACTATTCTAGCATTTTCATTTTGTGCATTAATTAAGGAATCACGTAAGCTACGAATCAACTCAGCGTCAGTAAGAATTACCGGAGTAGTATAACGAGTTGATGTATCAGCATTTGCCACCAGTGCAAAATCATCAAACTCTTCATTTTCGCTGTCTGTGTCATCCCAGCTTTTACCTTGTACCACATAGGCTGTGTCTGTGTTCTTCTTTCCAGATGCATACTCTCTCCTTGCATCTTGTTGAGGTTGATGACACTCAGTTGCAAAGTGTCCCAATTCATTACATTTGAAGCATCTGATATAGCTTCTGTCTACCATCCCAGTCTCGTAGCCACCCCTTGTGCTACTTGAGGAATAACCTCCTTGCTGGAATCTGTTCCCTGTAGACCTGAGTCTGAAATTGGGATTTCTTCTAAATCTGATATGACTAAACTGCCTTACAACCAGTGCCATTGACTCATCCTCCAACTGCTCCAGCTCCTCTAATGAATAAAATTCTCCACAACCCTGACTTGCAGCTGTCTTCCCATATTCTGCTACAATCACCTCCTTTTCAGAGCTGTAAGGTTGAACAACCTTAGCTTCCATTTTCACCGAGGCTTCACCAACCAAAGCAGTAGAAGTGTCATCTACCCTTTCCTCATTTATTGTCAAAATGGTATCCCAGATATGCTTTGCATCTTTACAATTAACAACATGATTTTGCATGATTAAATCTAGGGATTCCATCAAAATCAGCTGTAGGTTCATATCCAGGGCAGCTTCCTCCTTTTCAGCAGGGGTATAATTATTAGGATCCTTTGGATACGTCCTTTCAGCAAATTCAACAACTCCATCCACAATTACTTCCTCTTCTATAACCATATGAATTATTGGCCCGGTTTTCAATATTCCTAAATATTTAGGATTGGCCACTTGAAGAAAAAGGGTCATTTTCTTTTTCCACAGTTCATAATTTTCCTTGTCAAATATGGGTATCTTAATAGAACCAACTTTTGAAGCCATGATGAATTTTTAAGTGAGTTAAAAATTCGAGATAGATTTTTGATTGAATAAAAATAGGATCTTGATTTGTGTATCAATCAATAGGCTCTGATACCAATTGTTAGGTCCGATAAGATTGTAGAAGGGGGGTTGAATACAATCTATACCAATTTATCGAAATTTGTCTTTTAAATAAAATTTAGCTTGAACAAATTTGTGCGGAATAAATTGAAACAATTTTCAAGTTGAATATAAAAATATATTAACTTGATGGGTGTTACAATTTCAGTACAGATTAATTATCAAGTTGATAAAAACTAATTAGAAAATTCGACATGAACTTTTCTAATTTAGTTAATAAAAATCAAGATAAGTTCTAGGAGTAAAAACTCGCTAGTAGTACAAGAGATACAAATAAACAAGTTCTATCGGATCAGATATTACAAATATGATGAACTTGATTTTCTATGAATTTTTCTAGCTCTTGTGTTCTTGAGAGAAAATGAGAGAGAAAGCTTTGTTTCCTTTTCTTGAAAGATATTATGTTGTGATGTAGTGTTGTAATGAAGACAGCCGCCTTATAAATTTTATGTTGAATTGGTCTTCAAAGTCCCTGCCAATTTCTTTTCATTTAACTCATCAAAGACAATCTCCAAGACAATCTGTTCTTCCAAGACAATCAGCTTTGTACTGCCAAGACAATCGCCAAGACAATCTGTTCTTCCAAGACAATCAGTTTTGTACTGCCAAGACAATCGAATTTGAACTGCCAAGACAATCGCCAAGACAATCAAGCTTTCCAAGACAATTGATTTTGAACTACCAAGACAATCGCCAAGACAATCCAATCTTCCAAGACAATCGCCAATACAATTGATGAATTGTATTGTTGAATTAAAAACTCGGCTGAATCATTTCTGTTGAACAAATGATTTGAACTGACAGCTGACTGAAGCCCACTCGCAGGAAATATCTGTGTGAAACACGCGGACCTGTTTTGTGCGCTTGCCTCCAGCGCGTGCTTCTCACTCGCGAGTGGAATGGCTTACCGACAGTGGCACATGATTTGAACAGGCAGCAACTTTTGCATGATTCTTTTTTCAATTCATTTGTCGACAACACTTTCCTTTCTTTGTTTATTTTGCCTACACCATTTCTTTGTTAAAGAACCAACTGACCTGCTAATTCTAATTTCAAAACCGGGGCCTATTTTGTCCTATTAGGGATGGGTTCCGTAGAAATGCTTTTTAACCCGCACAGCTTATAATCTTTAATTAATAAATAATTATTTTAATTCAGAAATTATAAAATAAATATCTAATATTATTAGATATTTATAAATATAATTTTCTAAATAAATAAAATATTTATTAATATAAAATTATAATTAAACTCTAAACTGCGGTTACCTGAGCGTCTGGAACCGGACTCCTTTTGCTTAACAAAAAATATATCAATTCCAACCGGGGTTCCAGCTTTAAGAATATATCACTTTCAATATTCTTGTGATAATTCTATTTTCTCATAACCCGTCCAGGTGTAAGCTACGGTCTCTTGAGGATGTGAAACCGGACTCCTTTTGCTTAGCAAAAAATACAACAATTCTAACCGGAGTTCCAGCATTAAGAATATATCATTTAGAATTTCTTTATGATAATTCTTTTTCCTCGTAGCCAGTCCACTTGATAATAAAATCTTTGTGATTAAATAATTTAGCACTCCTGTTGCTTGCACAATGATTTTCTCACATACCAGTCTTGATAGCTTGAACCACTGAAGTTAATGATAAACAACCACTGTTTAATGTTGACACTCGATGTACTGTCTGGTTCATGAGTGACTAACCGCAATGACTGTTCTTCATATATTGACTTTAAAATCTGGTTCCTTTTCTTTTCTCCTCTCTCTCTCTTTAATCTTCTGTACTGTCTCTGTCACTGTTGAAATCTCTGTCACTTTAAACGAATCCACTTCTTTAACGAATACTTCACTGAGGCTTGATCAGATGACTGAGCTTCTTTCAATGCAGTAATTCTTCAAGTCTGTAGATTGACCTTGATCTTTTTCTTCTGACAGATAATACAATCTGAGATTCTTTGTGACAGTCTATATACTATTTACTATTACACTCTTGTTTAAGTTGAGTTGTATCCTCGAAATACAAATAGGCTACATCATATGCCTTTCAATACATGAATCTCCTTATTGCAAGTACCTTTTATCTTTTCTTGGTTCATACTGATTCTCTCCAGGTATCCCAAAATGGGTTGGCCCAAGTGATACCGGTACACTTGGGGGTATAATATGAGCAGTCTTAACTCCTAAAATGGGACAGATAGATATGGTTGAACGAGCAGATAAGGGTTGCTCCAAAGATGCAGAAGAAGAAGATGCTCGGAAACCTGATCCAGAACGAGCAGAGAGAGGTTGATCATTTTGTTTAACAGAAGTACTTAACCGAGAAGAGAACAAAGAATGATTTAATTGAGAACAAATACAATTAAAACAACAAAATACAATAAAAAACAAAGAAAAGATTCGAGCAAAGTACCTAGCTAATCGACCAAATCGAGCAAACAACGATTACTCCAAGCTTCTTCTTGAACAGGCTCCAAGATACTTCTTCAACAGCCTCCAAGCTCCAAGATCTGTTAACAAATCAAACATTAGTTGACCTAATATTGAAAGGGGGTTTAACGGAGTACAAAAAAATTGAATTAATCGACCTATTATTGAAAAGGGGTTTAACGATTGGAGCAAAGATTACAAGAATCACCTATAATTTGAGATGAGGGAGGGTTAATTTGACCTAATTGAAGAAAAGAGGGGCTAGGGTTCTTCGGTTCTTCAGTCGCCAGAGGGGGTGGGTGTCTTCAATTTTTTTGTCTGAGGGGGGTTGTGTTTTGTTTTGTTTTTTTGTTTTTCACTTTTTTTTTTTTTAAGTAGAAAGTACTGCTGAGCGGGAGTTTTATTTTGGTTAAGGGGGGAATATTTTGCTAAGGGGGGAAAGGAAAAGGGGAAGCGCGTTTTTTTTAAATAAACTATAGACATCGGTTTTACATTGAAGTGATGTATTTACTACTATTAGACATCGGTTTAGATTTTACTAATGTTATAGAGACTTTTAACATCAGTGGCTTTTCTAACCGATGTCTAATGTGTGATGTCTATTCCAGTTTTTCTAGTAGTGTTGGTACTAAAATAGTTCTGACAAGTTTTCCTAGGGGCATTAGGCATATAAGCATAGTTGTTATCTTTGTTAATCCCTAACTTGCCATTTCTGTTCTGTTTCTTCTTAGTCACTTTCTTCTCTGATTCACTCTTTCCAGCTGAAACAAACTTAACAAACTTCTTGGGTCTTATCCTATCACCTACTGGCTCCTTGGTCATTGACTTGACACTCTCACTCTTAGAGGATGCTTGTTGTTCATTGGATTGTGCCTCATCCTCATCATTCAACATTTGTTTGATGAGTAAGGCATCCTCATCAATTTCAAATGTTGATTCCTTAAAAATTGGATTTTCAGTCTTTTTCAAAATGTGAGGCACTTCCTCATGAACAACTGTGTCATCTTTAATGACAGTATAGCCTTTTCTTTGTTTAAGAGTGCCATAATGAAGTCCAATAGCAGCCTTGGGATTAGCTTCAATTTTCTCACAGTAGGATTGCACTAGACCAGATGATTTCTTGAAAGTTTTAAGTTTGAATTCATTTTCAGCTAATTCATCCCTAAGAGCCTTGTTGCCCAGTAATTAAAATTGTAGAAGGGGGGTTGAATACAATTGTATAAGATTTTCGACTTAAACAGAAATAACACAAGTATAAATTAATAACAGCTTTATTAATTCTGATATAAAACTGTTACAAACTCTCATAAGAAATTCTTATGTTCTTAAGAGCTGCTAGGTTACAAGATAACTCGTGTATGCGATTACAATCATGTAAAACCTAAACTGTGTTTATATAGCATACACAGCTACACTATCAATTACAAGATATTCTAAATCAATTACATATTACTCTGAATACATATCCTGTATGATAGCTGCTGTCACGTAGGCGTGCGGAAGCGCGAAATTTTTCACAAACTTGTCGCCTAGTGATGCGCCAACTCCCCAACCTAGAGCCTGGCCAGCAATGCGCAACTAACCTTTGTGCCTGCAAAGAAGGTTAGTGATAACCACAAGATAAATGAAGACAGAGTTACGGGAATCCCCAACCTTTTTATTACTTCAACAAAAAGGACTAACAATCTAGGCCTGCTGCCCACACGTCGGCACAGCTACCCACTAACTGCTAGAATACAAGAAAGCCTAACTACATTGCTAGCTCTCTCTGTATATGCTCTCACTCTCTCTACAATTGTTTAACTATGTATCTGAATGAATGAATGAGAATGAAGAAGCTCCTCCTTATATAGGCAGCTTTACGGGCTTTGGGCTAGGCTAAGCCCAACCCTACTTTCCATCTTTGCTTGAGATCTTCAAGATATCCTCAATCCTCTTGATTGCCTTTCCTTCCATAGAAGATCCACCCAGATCATATCCTTGATTCTGATAGACTTTCCCTTCTTGCAGATGATTGCAATCCTTAATTGATTCTTCTGGAATGATCTCCAAAGATATGGTCTTATCCCCAAATCTGATAAGCCCATGTACACCCTACACCTTGGCCCAAGTCTCATTTGCATCCTGCTTCAAACCTTGCCCAACTATAGAATTCTGGCCCAGCTTTGCCTCACTGTATTTGAACTAGAAGACTCTTCTCCCATGTCGCATGTGTGTCATGGAGGCCCAATGCTTTGGGCTGGCTAGGCCCGTGCTTTGCCTCTATTCCCCTTGCGCCATGCTGCATGACTCTCTTAAGCCCAAGTGTGCCTCTGCTCAAGCCCACATTCTCTATGTCTGTGCCTGGTTGAATGCTTCATGCCTTAGACAAGCCCAATCCGTGTAAGTGTCTCAAATGCCCACTTCATCTCAATGCCTTAGTTTTTATGTCAAGCCCCATACTTGACTTCGCCTAGTGTTCATGCCCAAGACAGAATCGCGAACCTCCGGCACGCCTTCGCCTCTACACCCAACACTAGGGCATGAAAATCTCTTAAGGGTCTAACAAACCACCCCACTAAAAGAGCTCGATGTCCTCATCGAGGGGCTATCCCAATATTCCCGAATTTGATCTTCAAACTGCCACAAGGTCACACCTTTCTCCCAAGTAGCATCAGCTTCTTCCTCGCCTTCCCACTGAATTAGATAATCAGTCCTTCTGTTCTTTTTACTCATCCCTTGAGTATTATGATCCAGAATCTTCTTTATCTTCTTCTAAAACTGTACCTTGACCACTGGAGGTGCTCTTTTCTTCTGTTTTCTCCCATCAAGCAGTAAGTCTGGTTGGAATGGCTTCAAGAAACTCACATGAAAAGTAGGATGTATCTTCAACCTATCGGGCAACTTCAACCGGTAAGCTACATTGCCTACTTTCTTCACTATCTCAAAGGGCCCGTCATACTTCTGAACTAACCCCTTGTGAATTTTTCTGGACTTTATCTTCTTCCAGATCTGTGGTGTCAATTTCAACAACACCTGGTCGCCAACCTCAAATTCTAAGGGACGACGCTTTCTATCAGCGTACTTCTTCATCCTCCAAACAGCTTTCTCCAGACTAGCTTTGGCTTCATCGACCATCTCCTGTCTACCAAACGCGTACCTGTAGGCTACGGGACAAGTACCACCTGATTTCTGAATTGCCACTTCGTTTGGGGTTCTCGGCTGAAACCCGAAAATACCTCGAAGGGGCTCTTACCAGTCGCCGAAGACTGCTGTAAGTTGTAGCAAAATTGTGCTACATCCATCAACTCTAGCCAATTTTTTTTGACTAGCTGAAACATAGTGCCTGAGATACTCCTCCAGTAGCTGATTCATCCGCTCCGTCTGACCATCTGTTTGGGGATGATTTGCAGTAGAGAACTTCAACTCACTTCCCAAAAACCCAAACAATGCTGTCCAGAACCGCCCTGTGAACCTGCTATCACGATCACTAATGATATCCTCTGGCAACCCAAAATGTTTCACCACATGCTGAAAGAATAGGCCAGCTGCTATCTCTGCTGTACACACCTTCGGTGCAGGAATGAACACAGCATACTTCGAAAACCGATCAACCACCACAAAGATTGACCCCCTCCCCTCCACTTGAGGCAACCCAAGAATAAAATCCATAGATACTGACTACCACGGTCTATCTGGAATAGGTAAAGGTTGTAGAAGTCCAGCTTCCTTCTTTCTTTCAGACTTGTCAAGTTGGCACACCAAGCACGACTTGACATATGCCTCAACGTCATCCATCATCTTCGGCCAATAGTAGGATCTACTCAGCAATGCTAGCATCCTCGCTACCCCCGGATGTCCTGCCCATTTAGCATTATGAGACTCTCTCAAGATTCGCTGCCGGAGAGTTCCCCCATGTGGGACATAAAGTCTACTATCTTTACAATACACCAACCCATCCTCCAACCAATACTTACGAACCACCCCTGTCTTCACTTCCTCCACAAGTTTACCATACACCGCATCTGTCATTGATTGCTTTTTGATCTCCTCTAGGAACTCAGTGTCCACCACTGTCATGGATGCCACAGTCTCTTGCACCTTTCTGCTCAGTGCATCTGCTACCTGGTTTTGTGCTCCCGGCTTATGCAGCCATACAAAATCGAATTCAGCCAGAAATTCTTGCCAACGGGCCTGCTTTGGGGTTAGCTTCTTCTGAGTCTTGAAATAAGTGTTTGCCACGTTGTCTGTGCAAACCACGAACTCCGCACCCAGCAAGTAATGCCTCCACACCTCCAGACAATGAACCACTGCAGTCATCTCTTTTTCATGAGTACTGTACCTCTGTTCAGCATCTTTTAGCTTTCGACTTTCATATGCCACCGGATGTCCCAACTGAACCAACACTCTACCAATTGCACGATCAGAAGCATCAGTGTGCACTTCAAATGGCACCCCAAAATCTGGAAGTTTGAGCATGGGCTCTGAAGCAACTGAAACTTTCAGCTCCTCAAATGCCGCTTCACACTCATCATTCCATTCCCAAACATGATCCTTCTTTAGCAAATCTGTCAAGACATTTACTTTCTTCGAGTATCCCTGTATAAACTTGTGATAATAGTTAGCAAGACCAAGGAAAGATCTCAACTCAGCCACCTTCGTCGGGGTAGGCCAATCAATGATGGCCTCGACTTTCCTCTTGTCCATCTTCACCATTCCTTGGCTCAACACATGCCCTAGGAAATGGATCTCCTCCCTGCAGAACTCACACTTTTCCCTTTTGACATAAAGACTGTGTTCTCGCAGTTTAGTGAAAATGCACTTTAAGTGTTCTAAGTGAGCTTCCAGACTATCACTATAGACCACAATATCATCTAAGTATACTACCACAAAACGATCTAGGTACTCATATAGCACATCATTCATCAAATTACAGAACATTGCGGGTGCATTTGTTAACCCAAATGGCAGAACTAGAAACTCATAAGACCCATACCTCGTTACACATGCGGTCTTAGGCTCATCCCCTGCAGCAATTCTGACTTGCCAATATCCCGACCTCAGATCCAGCTTCGTGAAGTACTTAGCTCTCGAGAGCCTGTCAAACAGCTCAACAATATTTGGAACAGGGTACTTATTTTTAATAGTTACCTTGTTCAAGGCCCGATAATCTATACACATCCGCAATGACCCATCGGCCTTTTTCTGAAACAAGACTGGGGCACCATAAGGAGCTTTAGACGGTTGAATGAACCCGCTCTCCAACAACTCGTCCAACTGCTTTCTCAGTTCAGCCAACTCCATCGGTCCCATACGGTAGGGGGCTTGAGACGGTGCCCGTGCACCCGGCTCAAGTTCAATCTTGTGATCCACATCCCTTCTTGGCGGCAATTTCTTAGGCAACTCTGGGGGCATGACATCTTCAAACTCCTTGAGAGTAGGAACAACAGCATCAGGCATCTCTAACTGATCAGGCTTTTCCTCCACAAGAGCCGCTAGATAAGTCACTTCACCATGCTTCAGCCCAGCTTCAACCTGCATAGCTGACAACATTCCCTCCCTTTTCTTGCCCAAGTCACGATCAAACACACCCTTCACAAAGCAAGGGTTGCTTTCCTCTTCAATCATCACCCCACCAAGATGTGGCACCACCGACGCCTTAGCTTTCCTTAAGAAGTCCATCCCCAATATAAGATCGAAATCATCTAAAGGAACAGCTAAGAGAGTTACCTTTCCGGTCCACGGTTCCATTCTAAGCTCTGCCTCAGTTGATCCCTTGATCACCTGTGCTTCAGAATTTACCGCTTTCACGCGGCTGGTGCTTGCTCCCAAAACCAAGCCAAGAGATTCCACACTCCTGTCAACCACAAAATTATTGGTAGCTCCAGTATCTACCATAGCCATCACCTCATGACCATTTATCTCAACCTGCACATACAACAAACTAGATGACTTCACCGCCTCCTTTGTCTGTAGTGCATTGACCATTCTGAGCGAATTCACCCTCCCTGGTTCCTCTCCCTCTGACACGGTCATAGTATTCAGCTTCTCCTTCTTTGGACAATCTTTCATCATGTGGGGACCATCACAAATAAAGCACTTCAGCTGCTTCTTTGTTTGCCCACCACCATTCTTGGCTTTGCTAGATTCCTCATCTTGGACCTTTTTCTTGCCTTTGAACTTCTGCCCCTTTTCTTTAGCCCCTTGGGTTTGTTTCCCCTTGCTATTAGAACTTGTTGCAAAGTCCACCAAGCTATCTGCCGCTACAATAGCTGCTGTTAGGTCTTTGACATTCTGTCTCCTCAGCTCAGCCTGTGCCCATGGCTTCAACCCAGAAACGAAGTTGAACAACCTGTCCGCTTCTACCATGTCACGAATGTCCAACAGACTAGAAGTGAATGCCTTCACATACTCTCGCACAGGACCCGTCTGCTTTAGGTGCTTTAGTTTCTCCCTTGCCATCCATGCAGCATTATTAGGCAAGAACTGCTCCCTAAGCTCCTTCTTCATGGCCTCCCAAGTCTGAATACCGGGTTTCCCTGTGCCATCAACATCCTCCATGCGAGTGCGCCACCACAACTTAGCATCACCCGCAAGGAACATACTAGCCACAGTTACCTGCTCCACCTCTCCAATACGAGATGCTTTGAAGTATTGCTCCATGTCCCACAAGAAATTCTCTAATGCCTTGGCATCACGCCCTCCCTCAAACGTCTTCGGGTCTGGCACTTTGAACTTTCTTGCCCCATCACTCGAGGTACTGCCACCAACAGCCACCGCCTTCCTTAGGATTGTCACTTCTTCGTAGAGTTCTGAATGAGAAGTCTCCAGCTGAACAATCCTCTCTTCAGACTCACGCATGTGATTCTCCAAGATCAGCCTAATTTGATCAAGATCAGCCTTCATGTTCTCAAATTGGGTCTGCAATGGTTGAACATCGGTCGACTCCGGTATGCCAATCAACTCCTTAAGCATAGCAACCTTCTCACTAAGTGTAGCAACTGTAGGACCAGCCATAATACTCTTTCGCCAATGGTGCTCTAACAACACCAATCAAGATCTGATACCAACTGTCACGTAGGCGTACGGAAGCGCGAAATTTTTCACAAACTTGTCGCCTAGTGATGCGCTAACTCCCCAACCTAGAGCCTGGCCAGCAATGCGCAACTAACCTTTGTGCCTTCAAAGATGGTTAGTGATAACCACAAGATAAACGAAGACAGAGTTACGGGAATCCCCAACCTTTTTATTAATTCAACAAAAAGGACTAACAATCTATGCCTGCTGCCCACACGTCGGCACAGCTACCCACTAACTGCTAGAATACAAGAAAGCCTAATTACAATGCTAGCTCTCTCTGTATATGCTCTCACTCTCTCTACAATTGTTTAACTGTGTATCTGAATGAATGAATGAGAATAAAGAAGCTCCTCCTTATATAGGCAGCTTTACGGGCTTTGGGCTAGGCTAAGCCCAACCCTACTTTCCATCTTTGCTTGAGATCTTCAAGATATCCTCAATCCTCTTGATTGCCTTTCCTTCCATAGAAGATCCACCCAGATCATATCCTTGATTCTGATAGACTTTCCCTTCTTGCAGATGATTGCAATCCTTAATTGATTCTTCTGGAATGATCTCCAAAGATATGGTCTTATCCCCAAATCTGATAAGCCCATGTACACCCTACACCTTGGCCCAAGTCTCATTTGCATCCTGCTTCAAACCTTGCCCAACTATAGAATTCTGGCCCAGCTTTGCCTCACTGTATTTGAACTAGAAGACTCTTCTCCCATGTCGCATGTGTGTCATGGAGGCCCAATGCTTTGGGCTGGCTAGGCCCGTGCTTTGCCTCTATTCCCCTTGCGCCATGCTGCATGACTCTCCTAAGCCCAAGTGTGCCTCTGCTCAAGCCCACATTCTCTATGTCTGTGCCTGGTTGAATGCTTCATGCCTTAGACAAGCCCAATCCGTGTAAGTGTCTCAAATGCCCACTTCATCTCAATGCCTTAGTTTTTATGTCAAGCCCCATACTTGACTTCGCCTAGTGTTCATGCCCAAGACAGAATCGCGAACCTCCGGCACGCCTTCGCCTCTACACCCAACACTAGGGCATGAAAATCTCTTAAGGGTCTAACAGCTGCCTTCCTACAATTTAGGAACCGACATATCAATCTTCCTTAATCTCTGGTTTGATGAGAATCTTCACATAATCCTGACCAGCTTCTAATACTGACAATACCTTCATACTGACATCGTATTACTGATGACGTCAGCATCAATATCTTGATCAGTAACAATCCAGATCCTGATATCACTTGAATCAATATCTAACAATCACCCCCAATTTGTACTTAATGAAATAAAGCACAAATTATTTGATTCAAAGATGTCAAAAACTCAAAACAAAAATTTATGAGCTATCTTCAGGTTCAGTCTCAGAAATCCTTACAAAGAAATTACTTATCTGCAAGAAACTTGATAATAATTCCTCTTCCTTCTCTGCCAGAATCTGAATCAGTCTTTTCTTCAGACTTCTGAGTTCTTCATTATTCTTGTCAATCTGATAAATACCAGCCCTGAGATTTTGAATTGAGCTCCTTGGTAAATTCAACTCTCCCAACAGTAAATATGCAAGATCTCTTCCACCAGGATTCAAAGATAACTGTTCTTGCCTCAAAATTACTTCTTTAACAGCTGAACCCTTTTGCATTTCTACTTCTTGTCCTTCTGTGTTCAAATACATGGGAGTATAATTACCATCATATCTTGATCCTCCGTCCACATATCTGGATTTTATTTTCATGAAGATCATAGTACACCAGTTTCTGTAAACACTAGCTTCTCTGTCAGGAATGCTTCTATTTTCAAGCAAATAGAGAACATATTTTAGTTCTTTTGTTGACTTGCACAATACATCATGAATGGTTAACCTTGACACTTTTGTCTTTCATGAAGTACAACAACTTTTCCATCATTTTACCATCCATCTTGCATGCAACAATTGCAACTGATTCAAGTTCCCAAAGATCATCAACAATTAATTCTTCACCTAATCTTCTGGTAATAAAATGTTGATCTGCTTGAAATACAGGTATGAATTTTGCATCCCTAGAACCAAATCCTCCTCTATTGTAAGGTTCCAATCCCTTCAGATCAGAACTCATCTTAATCCAGCCTGGTGAACCTTTATCACATTCAGAAGATTTTGCTTTCTGAAGTCCAGGACGCATTGGAGGTTCTGAAATTACTCTTCCAGACTTAAAAACAACTGGTCCAGTATACTTCAGTTTATCAACTTCAACCCACTTTTTCCTTCTCTTCTTTGTTTGTGGATCACTAGGTTCTTCTTCTTTTTCTTCTTTCACTTGTTTAGATTTATCAATAAATAAATCCTTTTCTGAATTAATCAGCCTTCTGAAATATTCTTTGCTGGCTCTTTCAACAATATCATTTACACTGTTTCTGACTACTTTAGATCTTCTAATATTACCAGTATCAAAGTCAACAGTTTCCTTCTTTGCTTCTTCAACTTTCTTTTTCTTTCTCTCTAAAGGAATTTCTTCTTCTTCTGTACCAGGCTCATCAAAGATACTTGATAATGGAAAATATTCAAGAGATAAATGAGTTTTCTTCTTTAAATCTTCAGTAATCTCCTCTATTCTGATTCCACTAGACCTTGTCTGCCTTGTACTTACTTGAACATGTTTCCTTCCTCTACCTCTATTTCTTCCTCCCCTGCCTCTTCCTCTTCTTGCAGTAGGAGCTTCCTTCTGTCTTGCAATCTCCTCAAAAATCCTGTTTTGTTCCTTTACAATTTCATCAGTAGTCATATCAGGATTTTCTTCAGAAGTTAATTCAAGTGCCTTCTTAGTATGATACTGATGAAACTTATCACTGTTTCGATAAACAAGTTCACTTCCACCTGATTCAGTGATAATTTCTTCAAAGAGGTGAGGAGCATCTTGTTCATCAGTAATCAACATATCTTCATCACCTTCAAGAATTGTAGAAAGAGTTTGCCTTCTCTTTCCAGATTCAGAAACATGAGTTGACTGATTAGTTTGAGTCTGAGTTGAACTCCTCCCCTTTACTAAACTAGCATCAGAGGTTCCTTTTCCTTTCCCATGTTGTTGTTGAGTACTAGTACCACCATCATTTCCAGAAGTATCATCCTTATCCTTTCTCACAACTGGATTAGGTGTATATTTTGTTTTGACTACCTTCTCCCCCTTTTTGACATCTGCATCTTCTTCAATAAAGAAAGATAAGATAAGCTTGAGTGTCTCATCAATAGTATCAACTTTCGATTCCAAGACATCCATTCTTGACTCCATCTTCTTTTCAAGTGCCTTAACATCATGAGCAAGAAGACGAGCTTGAGAAGCAGCAGCAGATATAGAAATAGTCGTATGAATATCCGCTTGAACTTTAGCATTATCATCCTTCATAGAATCAATCTCACTCTTCAATTCTTTTGCTAGAAGAGCATTAGTCTTAATAAGTGCCTTAAGCTCAGGAGTAGACATCCTCGTGGCAATGTGACTAGAATGAAAAAGAGCATTATGAAAATTCATCTTAGTATCTGGCTGATTCCATTCAGTATCCCATTCATATCCCCTTGCAGCTTGAGTATCAGCAAGAAGTGTAGAACTGTACTCCCCTATGAACTCTTCTTGAGTAACAGACTGCATGTATCTACTCGAAGATCCATAAGCAGATGCTAGACTTGCTTTTATGGCTGCCTGCATTTGAATTGCCTCAGGATCATCATCAACATGATCATCATCATCATCTGAGCTATCATCAGACTCAGGAAGTTTATCATCCATATTATCTTCAGGATTCATAACTCCTTTCAATCTCAAATCAACAGAAGATGGACCTGTTGATTCCTGAAGACCTGTAGTGGGAATAGAAATATTTCCTAAATCTCTCTTTTCTTTTAAAGTGATCTCATCACTTCTCACAACATGACCTAAGTTACTTTCAAGAGTAACTACTACCTCTTCAGAAGTTTTTAGCTTCTCACTCTGTTTTACCTCACCTTTTGCCAGTTCAGGAGACTGCCTCTTGTCACTCTTCTTTTTCTCTAATTGTTTACTCTCAGTCTCACTAGAAAGGTTCTGGCTCAACAAATTCAAAGAAATAAGAGGTGGCTGAGAAGAGTGGTCTGAAGTCATATAGATAGAGGTATCCCTTGTATCAGGTCTATCTGTAATCATACTTTCAGTATTAAGAGAAGTAGAGATAGAAGTGTTACCTGAGGAAGTGATAAAAGATTCCATTGGCCTTGCAGAAAGTGTCTCGATAAGCAATGGAATATTTGGATCAGTAGTACTTGCATCAGGATTGACAACTGCAACTAAAGCATGACTTGCATCAGTATTCTGTACTGATGGTTCTTGTGTTGTCTGAGGTTGTGAATCTTCTTCAACACTTTGAGTCAAAGGTTCTTGTGTGCTTCCCTCATATGCAGTGTCCTTCAGTATATCATCACATTCAGCAATATGCTTGGCATGAACAGCTTTATTTGCCAGACTTTGAACTAAGTCAAATTCAATTTCTGAAGCCCCTTGAGCAGTGTCAGGAAACTCCTTTGCTGATGTGATTTTGCCTGCATCTTCACTTTGAGAAGATGGTTCTTGTGGGGTAGGAATATTCTTGTCTTCACTTTCCCTTTGAGAAAGTGGTTCTTGTGGGACTATTCCTTCAGCAATGTCTGCATCCATACTTTGAATGGATGGTTCTTGTGTGACTGGATCTGCAGTAGCTGCTGAACTACTTTGAAGTTCAGGTTCTTGTGGGCTAGATCCTTTCAGAGGTGATGATATCCTCTGTTGTTAGTTACATCCACCTCAGTACCTTGATTAGGATCAAGCTTGGTAGCTGTAGCTATGGGAGTTGATGCAGTAGAGCTGTCTTGCATGTTAAACTTTTTCAATAGGTTCTTTGTGTATTTTGACTGATTGATAAAAATCCCATCATCAGTCTGTTTAACTTGTAGACATAAGAAATAGCTCATCTCTCCCATCATGCTCATTTGATATCTAAACTGCATTAGCTTTGAAAACTTCTCACATAATTTAGAGTTAGTTGACCCAAAAATGATATCATCAACATAAATTTGAACTAACAGCAAATCCTTACCATGATTCAAATAAAACAAGGTTTTATCAATTGTACCTCTTTTGAATCCACTTTCCAGTAAGAATTGAGCCAATGTCTCATACCAGGCTCTTGGAGCTTGCTTTAGTCCATAAAGTGCTTTATCCAGTCTGTAGACATAATCTGGATGTTTTGAATCAACGAAGCCAGGAGGTTGTTCAACATAAACTTCCTCTTCTAATTCTCCATTGAGAAAAGCACTTTTCACATCCATCTGGAAAACTTTAAATTTCTTGTGGGCTGCATATGCAAGAAAGATTCTGATAGCTTCTAGTCTTGCAACATGAGCAAATGTCTCATCATAGTCTATTCCTTCCTATTGAGAATATCCTTTTGCAACTAGTCTAGCTTTATTTCTGATGATAGTGCCATCTGAATCTATCTTGTTTCCGAACACCCACTTTGTACCTATAATGGACCTTCCTTTTGGCCTTGGTACAAGTTTCCAGACATCATTTCTTTCAAACTCATTTAGTTCTTCTTGTATAGCCATTACCCAATCAACATCCTTTAGTGCATCTTCAACTTTCTTAGGTTCCTCCTTTGACAGAAAGTTATGATAAAGACATTCATTTTGAGTTGCACTTCTGGTTCTAACACCTACTTCAGGATTCCCAATAATTAAATCAGGAGTATGAATTTTAGTCCATTTCCTTGCTAGTGGTAGATCATTCCTTAAATTTGATGCTCCCCCTGGATTGGTGTTATCTTCAAAAGAACTAGTGTTGTTAGAAGCTCCCCCTGAGATATTGCTATCTGTTTCTGATCTACTGTCAGAATTGTCACTTGAATCTATTTCTGATGAATCTCCTCCTGATGTTTGATTTATTTCATTGTTGATGGTCTCTTGATGTTGCTCCCCCTCAACATTTGCATTCCCATCAAAAATCTATGTTTCATCAGTAATAACTGGTTCATCAGTATTTGATGAATTGTCAGTATCTGAGAAGATTTCACCAGAATTCTTGGAGGTTTCATTTGCGAAAATCAAATCATCATGTAAGTCTTCAGAAATTCCTGTAATCTTCTTATCATCGAAAGATACATTTATTGACTCCATGACTGTCTTTGTTCTTAGATTGTAGACTTTAAAGGCTCTTGATGATGGATAGCCAATAAAAATGCCCTCATCAGCTTTAGTTTCAAATTTTCCAAGCTGTTCAGGATGAGGTCTTAGAACAAAGCACTTTGTTATGCAAAATCACGCAAGCGTACGTGGTCACAAGTAATACAGATAGAAGTCAAGTTCGTTCCCACAGAGATCTGGTTATGGTTTCAATTCAGTTCATGCACCTATGCAACAATGTATGGTTATTAATCACTGCTAAGATAAATAACAAGATTTAGGTTTTAATTAACTAAAATTAACTAAGGAAGTAAATTAACAAACTAAGAATTAACTAACTAACAAGAATTGAAATCTAATTACTTCTGCAAGAAAAACCATGGGATCCTAACTTCATTAAATACTTTGCTTAGATCTGACGCCTTTAATCACTATATGCAATGGTTATGATATCTGATCAGACAACACGAAACAAGTACACGCTACTTCTCAGTATATGTATACCAAACTAAACATACATCCACAAAAGAGATAGAAGATGAATAGACACCAATTATGCTTAGACCCTATATCTCTAAAGAATTTGAAAACATAAAGGTTGAAGCACAAGTTATCCACTTAGATCACATAGGGTAGCATATTATCTCTAATCATGCCACAAATCATGATGTTAAAACATCAACCTATCCTATGCTAGCATGGCAAGTTCTAAATCTCAAGATTCACTCTCGCTTCACAAGAGATTAACAAATTAGATGTTAGCTACGCATCTAAATTCAATAAGCACAACCATACGAGGATATCAGATATACATCACACACAGATCTGTAAAGCATCAAGATACTAAAGCTCCATAAATAAATCCGTTAGAATCCCATGACAACGATTAGTTCATAATCGAACCTCTCGTCATCATGGGATCTGATGAAACCATGATAAAAACAAAGTATGAAAATATACAAATAAATCTAAGTAATTGATATGTAATTGTGTCTCTAATGATAATGATCTTCCTAATACAATTTACAAGGGTTGGATGTGTTTATATAGGCTCTAAAAGTCTTGCCCAGCAAGAAAATACTAAAACAGAATTATAATAGAATTTCTGCAAGATACGTTTCCTAAACTGATTCTGTTTTTTAAGGGAAATTCGTAGCTGACTTTTCTTCTGTTTTCCAGAGCCGTTCCAGACGTAATTGGGCTTCTGGACCACCTTAGAATGATAGAGAATCTCGTTATCTTCGCGTGGACTGCTTACGGGCTGAAAACAGACTTATAGAACTCAAGATATGGCCCAAACAGTAAATCTCACGCGTGCAGCCCAATAAATCCGAATTTTAATAAATTAAATCTCCAAAAACGACAAAAACATCCACCATAATCAACATCCTTGTAAATCTGCACAACTAAACAAAACACATCAAAACTACAAGAAACTTGAGCCCAAGACAATCAATTTAAGCCGATTTAGAATGTTCCAAGTGGATATAAACTCCACTTATCACACCCCCAAACTTAAACTGATGCTTGTCCTCAAGCATAAACAATTACACTAACTAACTAACTAGTACCACTTCCGTAGGTGATCACGGTTGCATTTGGCATATGCAACAAGCCCTTTAAACCCCTAGGCAGCCCTAGTGGACGAGTAAGGTCTCGTGAGGGCCTATAGTGAATGTACCCACAAAATCCATTTAACCTAATGCGATGCAATGCATGAATGCAACTACTATGAAAGTGCTCGTAGATATAGCCGCTATATATGTTTCTGTAACTAGAGAAAGAGACATACCAGTATTGTTTGTCTTCTTAGAAAGAGGACAATCCTGTTTCCAGTGACCTGACTGCTTGCACTTGAAGCACTTGCCCTTAGGCTTTTTCACAGCACCTTGAACTCCCACTGCATTAGCAACCTTTCCAGCTTTATGTGTCTGAACCTTTTTCTTCTTCTTGCCTTTCGGCTTAGAGGAAGAAGCTTTCTCAGCCACATTCACTTGAACATTCTGCTTAAAGAGTCCTTCAGCTGCCTGAAGTTCTGTCAGAAGTTCCGCGAGACTATACATCCTTTTGTTCATGGTGTAATTCAAGCGGAACTGCTCAAAACTTTTGGGCAAGCTCATAAGGATGATATCGATCTGGGTTTCCCCATCAATATCAGCACCAAGGATTTCCATCTCATTCAGATGAGACATCATCCTGAGAACATGATCCCTTACAGGTGTTCCTTCAGCCATCTGAGTGTTCATTAAAGCCTTCATTGCTACTTGCCTAGCAGCCCTATTCTGTTCTCCAAAAAGTTCCTTGAGATTAAAGAGCATATCTGAAGCCGTGGCCATAGCCTGATGCTGATGCTGCAAAACACCCGACATTGCTGCCAGAATGTAACATCGCGACATCTCATCGGCCTTAACCCACCGCTTATAATACTCCTTATCACTTTCAGGAGCATCTTCAGCAGGCTGATCTGGCTTGGGTTCATAAGTGCAAAATTTGTACTCCTCAGCAGTCAACACTATGTCCAAATTACGTTTCCATTCAATATAGTTTGGTCCCGTAAGTTTGTTATCCTTAAGTATGGTGAATAGTGGATTAAAGCCCATAATGATCTAATCCTGAGAATCATACATGTAACACATAATCAGAGAGTTGCACAAATCTTAAAACCTATTGGTTTCCTCTAACAATTAATTAAAATTAATGCACTAATATTTAAACACCATAAGTATCTGGTACGCCACGATGGGTGACATATATACCACTTAAATTCGTTTAAATATTACTTCGGTCCTATTACTAAATAATACGCCACGTTAGGGTGGACTATATATTATTTTTCATAGCTAAGTGTATACCATTATCAAATCTTAAATTAATAATAATAAGACCGGATGCCACCATTAAATATTTCAAATCAATAATCGATAATAGGATAATTCCCAGATCGGGGGGAGCATTGTCAAGAGGCGTCACTTAAGACCCCTTTCTAGACAGAATCATCCTTTCTCTCAATATCGAAAATCTATATTCAATTATTGGTACCCTTCTAATTAATCGAATTCTATGAAACTTGGTACGCCACGTTGGGTGGCATGTATACCTTTCAATATTCGTAATTTAATTTAAGAATTTTGTTCTAGTAATTTCCATAACCTTTTAATAATACCGTAAATAGTACGCCACGATAGGTGATCATATATACCATCTACATTATTTAAAAGGTTATATTACATACAAAATAATGGAGACCATGGGATTTAATTCCTAATTAATTCCCTCACCCACTTAGAATTTTTATTTAAAAAGAGGAATTTTAAAAATTAAATGGGGCCTATGTCGTTACAATTATGTCTAACATGCATTCAAAATACACACATAATTTAACAACATAAACATTTAATTAAAGCAATAAATAAAATATCTATGTCCATGTCGTCCTAATTATGTTAAACATGCAATTAAAAATTACACACATAATTAACAACACACATAACAATTATTTAAAGCAATAATTAAAAAATTAAATAGCGGAATTAAAATAAAAACAATAAAATAATAATCCACTATTATGGCCCCTGATAATTTGCTACAACCCTTGTAGTTGAAAAAGTTGTTGGCGCGTGCATCAACTGGACAGGAAACAATATTCTGCCTTCCACGTCAGTCACGCAGTGTCGGACGGCGTTACCAACCTGTTGCGCATGACGTACAGGCGTTACAGACCCGGATGACCCTGTTGCGCAGGACATACCTGCGTTACAGGCTTTTACCAGAAATTTTCAGCTTCAGCGCCTACTGGTTCTGTTCCTCCTTGACTTATTCCACACAACAGCAGCTTCAACATAGTAAACCAACACCAGCAGCTACGCAGCGGATAAAATTAGTCGTCGATATTGATTTTCGACGGCACGCAATTGTTACAAGATACCCGGATTTTTACAAAATCCATCAAACAATTACATAAAAAATAGACCTAATACAAAACTAATTTTGTAAAATTTATTCTAACACGATCAACCCTCGTGCAAATTACAACCACGATAAACCACGTGGAAACCAAACAAAAATTAACCACGATTAAACCACGTGGGATCCAAACACATAATTAAATATACATGGCCATAATAGTGGATACTAACCTGCAAAACAAAATATACAAGCCTACCACCATACACATGCATATATAATTACGACATGGACATCATATCAAAATTCGCAGAACCATAGAACCAGGCTCTTGATGCCAATTGTTGGGACAATCAGATCGTGGCCCTGCGATTTTTGATACAATAAATTAACGAATACAAATACAAAAGTCACCTTGTAAACGGTTGATTCCACGCTCTTCTATTGTATTCCCAAATTCCCTTGAGCGAAGTGTGGCCTTCGTCTTCTCAAGTTAACCTCTCTTCTTGCTCCTAGGTGGCTACAATATTTTTCTTAACCAACCCTAGCAAGAAGAGAATAAGAATATATATAGAGCTACAATAGGGATCATGGATAATTAGGTTAGGCCTTCTAATTACATCTTGGGCCTAGCCCAATGTAATTAAATATTAATTCAATCCACTAAAGAATTAATATTTGCACTACCTTTCCTAATACCGCAACTTAATTATTTAATTGGGTTCCAATATTATTTGCTTATTAAATTCCCCATGTTTAAAATAGTGCATGCCCATTAATTAAATAAATTACTGATAATTTATTTAATTAATATCTTTTATCCTTGATTATCCACTCAACCTTTATTTAATTATGCCGGAATAAATTCCACCTGCAGGGTTTCACATAATTAAATCTTTTTGAGCTTTCAAGGGGACATCATTAACCCGAATATTATCAGGACATGGATTCCTTCAATAAATAATATCCACCATATATATTATTCCATCACCCAAAATATAATGATTTAATTCCAAAGAATTATTTCATATATAAATCAAAGCATGTAAATAATATACACGTGTCAATTACTATATTCGGATTAAGAACCTAAGCATTAATAATAACATAGAATCTTAGTTCTCCTTCTTAATCAGTATAAGGGAACAATTCTAAATTTGATCCTGTTCAATATACACAAAGTATACTAGTATTATTTATTAGTCAATATAAACTAATCTAAATAATACTACAGCCATACCAGTGGATTGTCCAACACCACCTGTGCTGTGAACCTTGTTATATTATATAAACCGTATTTAACAATCTAATATTCTGTATCCCATTTGATACTAGATTGTCCACAATATATAATATTAGACAGCATGTAAACATTTAAATGATTCTCAATAAAATCGGGCCAGAAATAAATGTATATACTTAAAATAAATATTTTCAGTATACACTAACAATCTCCCACTTATACTCAAAATATTCTATGAGTATATCAGTGTTTATTTAATCCACTATTACATTGAAAACTATGTGCCCATCCATCTGACTCCTATCGCTTCCACATGCCTGTCAAAAACCTTGGCTGGCAAGCTCTTTGTGAAAGGATCTGCCCGGTTGTCTTCTGATGATATGTGAGCCAAAACTATATCTCCTCGCTTTACGATTCCTCGTATGAGATGATACTTACGTTCAATATGTTTAGCTGCTTTGTGGTCTCGTGGTTCTTTTGAATTTGCCACAGCACCAGTGTTGTCACAGTACACTGTCAGACTCCTAGGCAAATTAGGTACCACATCTAAGTCCAAAAGGAAGTTCCTGAACCATACAGCCTCCTTTGCAGCCTCAGAGGCCGCCACGTACTCGGCTTCCATGGTTGAGTCTGCAATGCATTTCTGCTTTACACTCCTCCATATAACGGCTCCACCTCCCAAAGTAAAAACGTATCCCGAGGTTGATTTCCTCTTATCTCTATCTGATTGAAAATCTGAATCAGTATATCCCAAAGGAAATAGATCCGAGGCCTTGTAAATTAACATATACTCCTTAGTCCTTCGCAGGTACTTGAGTATAGTTTTTACTGCACTCCAATGTTCCTGACCTGGGTTCGACTGATATCTACTAACCATGCCTACAGCAAAGCAGATGTCAGGCCTCGTACATAACATAGCATACATTAAGCTTCCACATGCCGAAGCATAAGGAACTGCTTTCATGCTCTCTATATCCTTAGGTGTCGAAGGACACTGCTCCTTGGATAGAGCAACTCCATGCTTAAAAGGTAGAAAACCTTTCTTAGAGTTCTGCATGTTAAAACGAGCTAATACTTCATCAATGTAAGGCTCTTGAGATAAAGCCAACATCCTTTTCTTGCGATCCCTTATTACTTTGATCCCAAGGATGTATGCCGCTTCACCTAAGTCCTTCATTTCAAATTGTTTGAACAACCATGCCTTTACTGATGATAACATCTTAACATTGTTTCCAATGAGTAAAATGTCATCTACATATAGTACTAGAAAAACCACTGCATTACCCTCACTTCTCTTATACACGCATGACTCGCTTGGACTTTGATCAAATCCATATGACTGGACTGCCTGATCAAAACGAATATTCCAGTCCCTAGAAGCTTGTTTAAGTCCATAGATAGACCTCTTAAGCTTACAAACCAGATGCTCTTGGCCTTCTTTAATGAATCCTTTTGGTTGTTGCATATAGATGGTTTCCTCAAGACTTCCATTAAGGAAAGCTGTCTTGACATCCATTTGCCAAATCTCGTAATCGAGATGGGCTGCTATAGATAAAAGAATCCGGATCGACTTAAGCATAACAACTGGCGAAAAAGTTTCCTCATAATCGATTCCTTCTTTCTGAGTATACCCTTTCGCAACAAGTCGTGCTTTCCAGGCTTTCACCTTTTTGTCAGATCCTCTTTTCTTCTTGTAGATCCACATACTTCCAATGGGTTTTATACCTTTGGGTGGTTCCACGAGCTCCCAAACTTGATTGGAATACATAGATTCCATCTCAGATTCCATTGCCTTTTGCCAAAGATTTGCATCTTTATCTAGAATTGCCTGTTCGTATGTCCTAGGATCCTCATCATGTTCACCAGAGACCAAGTCTGAAGACTCTCCCAAAAACATGAATCTTTCAGGTTGTCGAACAACCCTCCCACTACGACGAGGCACTGGTGCGGTACTAGTGTCAAGTTGTGCATTTTCTTGTGATTGTTCTACTTGTACTATTGGCACTTGGGGATTATCTGTTCCTCCCACTAATTCCTTTAAAACAACACTACTCATGGGTTTGTGGTTCATTATATAGTCTTCCTCTAAGAATCTGGCATTGGTGCTAACAATGACATCTCGATCCCTAGGACTATAAAATGAATAACCTTTCGTCCCCATGGGATAGCCTACAAACAGCCTTACTTCTGTGCGAGATTCTAGCTTAGTCGCGTTCTTGTTAAGCACATGTGCTGGACAACCCCAAATCCGAATATGTCTTAGACTTGGTTTGCTACCAGTCCACAATTCTATTGGAGTCTTGGGAACCGACTTAGAAGGTACCAAGTTCAGAAGGTAAGCCGCTGTTTCTATAGCATATCCCCAGAACGACTTAGGTAAATCTGAATAACTCATCATTGATCTAACACTCTCCAAAAGAGTCCGATTCCTTCTTTCTGCTACACCATTCTGCTGAGGTGTGCCAGGTGCAGACAACTGGGATGTAATCCCATTTTCTGATAAATAGTCCCTAAATTCTCCAAGCAAGTATTCGCCACCACGATCTGATCGTAGTGACTTGATACATTTTCCAAGATGTCGTTTCTCCGCACTTGCTTTGTACTCTTTGAATTTTTCAAAGCACTCAGACTTGCGGCGCAACAAATAAATGTATCCATATCTAGAATAATCGTCAATGAAAGTGACAAAATACTCATAACCTCCTCTTGCTTGGATACTCATAGGACCACACAAATCAGTATGAACCAATTCTAATACTTCTTTGGCTCTATTCCCCTTTGCTTTAAAAGGCCTGTTAGTCATCTTACCTTCCAAGCAAGATTCACAAACTGGAAATGGCTCCACTGCCAACAAGCCTAATGGCCCATCTACTACCAGTCTTTGAATCCTCCTCAAGTTAATATGACCTAATCTTAAGTGCCAAAGATATGTTTGGTTCAATTCGGAAGGTTTCTTTCTTTTGTTTGAGCTAGAAAGAATATTATTAGATTCCTTTTGTTGCAGCATTGGTTGGATAGGATTAATAATATATAAATTGTCTTGCAATGAACCAGAACATATAACTCGTTTATTCATCATAATAGAAACATTACGATCCAAACAAACATTATAACCATCCATAGCAAGTTTAGAAACCGAAATCAAATTCCTTCTAAATGAAGGTACATAAAGACAATTGTTCAAAACCAAAATCCTATCATCACCAAAAGATAAAGTAATTATTCCAACTGCAACTACTGCTACTTTCGTAGCATCTCCCATGAACACATATATCTCGCCATCTCTAAGCATTCTGGTTTGATGGAACCCCTGCATAGAGTTACAAACATGGTCAGTGGCTCCTGTATCTACACACCAAGTGCTCGTAGATATAGCCGCTATATATGTTTCTGTAACTAGAGAAAGAGACATACCAGTATTGTTTGTCTTCTTAGAAAGAGGACAATCCTGTTTCCAGTGACCTGACTGCTTGCACTTGAAGCACTTGCCCTTAGGCTTTTTCACAGCACCTTGAACTCCCACTGCATTAGCAACCTTTCCAGCTTTATGTGTCTGAACCTTTTTCTTCTTCTTGCCTTTCGGCTTAGAGGAAGAAGCTTTCTCAGCCACATTCACTTGAACATTCTGCTTAAAGAGTCCTTCAGCTGCCTGAAGTTCTGTCAGAAGTTCCGCGAGACTATACATCCTTTTGTTCATGGTGTAATTCAAGCGGAACTGCTCAAAACTTTTGGGCAAGCTCATAAGGATGATATCGATCTGGGTTTCCCCATCAATATCAGCACCAAGGATTTCCATCTCATTCAGATGAGACATCATCCTGAGAACATGATCCCTTACATGTGTTCCTTCAGCCATCTGAGTGTTCATTAAAGCCTTCATTGCTACTTGCCTAGCAGCCCTATTCTGTTCTCCAAAAAGTTCCTTGAGATTAAAGAGCATATCTGAAGCCGTGGCCATAGCCTGATGCTGATGCTGCAAAACACCCGACATTGCTGCCAGAATGTAACATCGCGACATCTCATCGGCCTTAACCCACCGCTTATAATACTCCTTATCACTTTCAGGAGCATCTTCAGCAGGCTGATCTGGCTTGGGTTCATAAGTGCAAAATTTGTACTCCTCAGCAGTCAACACTATGTCCAAATTACGTTTCCATTCAATATAGTTTGGTCCCGTAAGTTTGTTATCCTTAAGTATGGTGAATAGTGGATTAAAGCCCATAATGATCTAATCCTGAGAATCATACATGTAACACATAATCAGAGAGTTGCACAAATCTTAAAACCTATTGGTTTCCTCTAACAATTAATTAAAATTAATGCACTAATATTTAAACACCATAAGTATCTGGTACGCCACGATGGGTGACATATATACCACTTAAATTCGTTTAAATATTACTTCGGTCCTATTACTAAATAATACGCCACGTTAGGGTGGACTATATATTATTTTTCATAGCTAAGTGTATACCATTATCAAATCTTAAATTAATAATAATAAGACCGGATGCCACCATTAAATATGTCAAATCAATAATCGATAATAGGATAATTCCCAGATCGGGGGGAGCATTGTCAAGAGGCGTCACTTAAGACCCCTTTCTAGACAGAATCATCCTTTCTCTCAATATCGAAAATCTATATTCAATTATTGGTACCCTTCTAATTAATCGAATTCTATGAAACTTGGTACGCCACGTTGGGTGGCATGTATACCTTTCAATATTCGTAATTTAATTTAAGAATTTTGTTCTAGTAATTTCCATAACCTTTTAATAATACCGTAAATAGTACGCCACGATAGGTGATCATATATACCATCTACATTATTTAAAAGGTTATATTACATACAAAATAATGGAGACCATGGGATTTAATTCCTAATTAATTCCCTCACCCACTTAGAATTTTTATTTAAAAAGAGGAATTTTAAAAATTAAATGGGGCCTATGTCGTTACAATTATGTCTAACATGCATTCAAAATACACACATAATTTAACAACATAAAACATTTAATTAAAGCAATAAATAAAATATCTATGTCCATGTCGTCCTAATTATGTTAAACATGCAATTAAAAATTACACACATAATTAACAACACACATAACAATTATTTAAAGCAATAATTAAAAAATTAAATAGCGGAATTAAAATAAAAACAATAAAATAATAATCCACTATTATGGCCCCTGATAATTTGCTACAACCCTTGTAGTTGAAAAAGTTGTTGGCGCGTGCATCAACTGGACAGGAAACAATATTCTGCCTTCCACGTCAGTCACGCAGTGTCGGACGGCGTTACCAACCTGTTGCGCATGACGTACAGGCGTTACAGACCCGGATGACCCTGTTGCGCAGGACATACCTGCGTTACAGGCTTTTACCAGAAATTTTCAGCTTCAGCGCCTACTGGTTCTGTTCCTCCTTGACTTATTCCACACAACAGCAGCTTCAACATAGTAAACCAACACCAGCAGCTACGCAGCGGATAAAATTAGTCGT
This sequence comes from Kitagawia praeruptora, assembly GCA_037693485.1. Lineage (NCBI taxonomy): Eukaryota > Viridiplantae > Streptophyta > Magnoliopsida > Apiales > Apiaceae > Kitagawia > Kitagawia praeruptora. The sequence continues at coordinate 77,340,503 of CM075354.1, forward strand.
CGATATTGATTTTCGACGGCACGCAATTGTTACAAGATACCCGGATTTTTACAAAATCCATCAAACAATTACATAAAAAATAGACCTAATACAAAACTAATTTTGTAAAATTTATTCTAACACGATCAACCCTCGTGCAAATTACAACCACGATAAACCACGTGGAAACCAAACAAAAATTAACCACGATTAAACCACGTGGGATCCAAACACATAATTAAATATACATGGCCATAATAGTGGATACTAACCTGCAAAACAAAATATACAAGCCTACCACCATACACATGCATATATAATTACGACATGGACATCATATCAAAATTCGCAGAACCATAGAACCAGGCTCTTGATGCCAATTGTTGGGACAATCAGATCGTGGCCATGCGATTTTTGATACAATAAATTAACGAATACAAATACAAAAGTCACCTTGTAAACGGTTGATTCCACGCTCTTCTATTGTATTCCCAAATTCCCTTGAGCGAAGTGTGGCCTTCGTCTTCTCAAGTTAACCTCTCTTCTTGCTCCTAGGTGGCTACAATATTTTTCTTAACCAACCCTAGCAAGAAGAGAATAAGAATATATATAGAGCTACAATAGGGATCATGGATAATTAGGTTAGGCCTTCTAATTACATCTTGGGCCTAGCCCAATGTAATTAAATATTAATTCAATCCACTAAAGAATTAATATTTGCACTACCTTTCCTAATACCGCAACTTAATTATTTAATTGGGTTCCAATATTATTTGCTTATTAAATTCCCCATGTTTAAAATAGCGCATGCCCATTAATTAAATAAATTACTGATAATTTATTTAATTAATATCTTTTATCCTTGATTATCCACTCAACCTTTATTTAATTATGCCGGAATAAATTCCACCTGCAGGGTTTCACATAATTAAATCTTTTTGAGCTTTCAAGGGGACATCATTAACCCGAATATTATCAGGACATGGATTCCTTCAATAAATAATATCCACCATATATATTATTCCATCACCCAAAATATAATGATTTAATTCCAAAGAATTATTTCATATATAAATCAAAGCATGTAAATAATATACACGTGTCAATTACTATATTCGGATTAAGAACCTAAGCATTAATAATAACATAGAATCTTAGTTCTCCTTCTTAATCAGTATAAGGGAACAATTCTAAATTTGATCCTGTTCAATATACACAAAGTATACTAGTATTATTTATTAGTCAATATAAACTAATCTAAATAATACTACAGCCATACCAGTGGATTGTCCAACACCACCTGTGCTGTGAACCTTGTTATATTATATAAACCGTATTTAACAATCTAATATTCTGTATCCCATTTGATACTAGATTGTCCACAATATATAATATTAGACAGCATGTAAACATTTAAATGATTCTCAATAAAATCGGGCCAGAAATAAATGGATATACTTAAAATAAATATTTTCAGTATACACTAACAAGTGTATCACTCAATTCCAACAAAATCATAAACATGCTTGACATTTGGTATCAATCTAACTCTTAACACAACATACATCAATGACGATAATCAAAAGGTCTTTAATTGGGTTGTAACGGGGCTAGGGACAAGGTATGTCAAAGAAGCCGAAACAGGTGAAGTGTCAAAAGCTAGTAAGTACCATAATACATCATACACAACACCTTATTTTCCCCCACATAATTTTTACTAAAAACAAGCACTCGACTAGTCGACTGAAATAGGATCGCAACAAACACAAACATGCTCTCATACTATATTTTTTTTTTTCTTTTTCATTTTTTTTCTCTTTTTTTTTTCTTTTTTTTTCGAGAGCTAAATAGAACACAAACAATAATATAAACAATAACAATGATCCCATAATTTTATTACATATGTCGACTATCAAGTAAACAACCAAACCCAATATTCAATATTTTTCCCCAAAACTATGACCAACTATACCCCTCCTTGCACAACTTATTACTCCCTTAAGCACTCTACTAGCCTTTGACAATGAGGGTTCAAATTAATGTAAGGCCAATACAAGAAAAAGGTCTAGGCAAGTAATGTGGTATGTCACCGAAAAAATAGGATTAAGCTCAACGGGTTAACTAATTGATCATGTAGACATGGTGTGGTAATATGGGAAAATATGCGGTAATTCCTAAGTGCCTTTATCATTTTAATCGTCAAATAATGTCATGCGTTTCAAGAAAGACCTCAAACAACTGCTAGCAATGCAAACAATCCGTGGACACTCAAGCAAACGAATAAATTGCAAATATGCAATATGCAATAAGGCTCAAAATCTCACTTGGTGGAAAAACATACTCAATCCCAAGCAAACATCTCTCTAACGCACCAACTTGTATTCAAAGCATGCAAACTAAATCATCTTGCACATATTCATGTCCTTCTAATTACTTACAACATTCAATAAGTCTACTAGCTTCAACTTACTAGTGTATGTGTGTGCACAAGAAAAAAGCATATCACTTCTCAATCAAAAGCGTCAACAACACAAAATTCCTATCAAGCATGGGTGCAAATGCAAACTATTATGGACTCACATAATATACAAACATAAAAACAGAATGTCCTATATGAAACAAACGTAGATAACACGAACATAAATGCATAATTTACGACTACTAATATGCAAAGCATGATATCCTACATGAACAAGTAATACAACAACAACTACTAATCCCTCAAACCACCCCCAAACTTAAAATATTCAATGTCCTCATTGAATGGAAGTAATTACAAGGGATAATAGAAAACAAACCTGCAAGTCCTCATCCTCGAATGAATCATGCGGGAGACGAAAATTTCACAACACTAGCACCACCTCTCCCACGCCAATACGAATCAAAGAGGTAAACTTGCAATCAATTCCTCTTTAGAATTGAATTTTTAGAGACGGGCAGAAGAAGTCTGGCGCTGCAGCTTGCAAATCGGCGCCGCGGCCTCGTACCACATCTGTTGATTCCTCTATTTTCTTTTTTAATCACAATTTCGTGGCCAAAAACTCACCTTACCTGGTTGTAGAGTCACGCGCCTGGCAGACTTGATCTCAATCACCTGAGCCTTGTACAATTCTGTCGACAGAAACATGTTATATATATATATATATGTTTTTTGTCCTTTTACAACATCACACGCCAAAACAATTCTTGGCCAAAAACAAGGCCACGCCTAAGTCCTCAACATATACTGTTGGCAATTTTTTTTTTTTTTTTTGCACAGTTTTTTTTTTTTTTTTCACAGTTTTTTTTTCCTACACTAATGCATGGGTTGCCTCCCACCAAGCGCTTCTTTAACGTCAATAGCTTGACGTTACTTCCAAGCCTCCACTAAGGATGATAATAGTTCGCCTGATCCTCTCTTCGCAATACTTCATCATCATCTCGACGGCACACTTTTTGCTCTTTCTCCTTGCTTGGCCTATTCGTATAACAACTCTGTCCTATTACAATGCCTTCATCTGTTGACCCAAAATCTGACAATTTGTAGAACAACACACATGCGCGGGCTTCGCTTGAATATAATGGAGGAGGGTAAATGTAAATTGATGAAGCCTTTGGTTCCTCAAAAAGAACTTCCTCCATTGGCTCTAATGCGCTACCTCCATCTTTAAATTCTGAGACAAGTAGAAGACCTGCATCTTTCTCATGTTCATCAGCCTCTTGGTTCGCACATACCCATTCTTGAAATTTCTGTAGCCCAACAGTGTCTTCTAGGTTCGCACAAAACAATTCTTGAAATTTGCGTAGCTCATCAGTGTCTGTCTCAAATAGTGCCCTTTCCAAATCCTCCACCTCACTAGCTTGATCAAATTCCTCACATGGCTTATGAACACTCTCCTCCTCTTGGAATTTGTCTTCTTCAATTAAGCATGCAGTACCTTGCTCCAAGTCATCGGTATTTTCTGGAATTGCTTCTGGTATGAATTGCTGATTCTCTTGTTCCAAGACTCTCAAAACTTGAGCAGCTAATGTCCCCATAGATTTGACAAGCTTCTCATTATTCTCTGCAAGCATCCTAATCTCCTCCCTAATCTCCTTCAAATCATCATCTGACTGAAAAGTAGGAGTAGGTTGCTGATGTTGAAACTCTTCACTACCAAAGACATATGACATATCTGGAACATCTTGCTGGTACTGTTGAGGATAGTATTGAAAATATGGTTGTTCTTCATAAGTGACATATGGATCAACTCCTCCGTAGTAACAATATTGTGAGGGATCATGAACGCCCAAACACCGGTCACATTGCTGAGGCTGTTGAATACCACCATGGTTGCTCCAGCACTGATACGTCTCATGTGCGCCCGCACATAGCTCGCAAACACTAGCCACCTGCTGAACTCCATAGTAATTTAGAAAATCCATCTTCAACGACAATGCTCTCTGACAAGTACCTGAAACACTACGAACTAAACAAGATAGATAAGAAAAAGAAATCTGAGTCAGTGAACTCTAACGACCACTATTGACAAGCACATAAACCAAAAATAAAACACCAATGATCCCCGGCAGCGGCGCCAAAAACTTGTTATGCAAAATCACGCAAGCGTACGTGGTCACAAGTAATACAGATAGAAGTCAAGTTCGTTCCCACAGAGATCTGGTTATGGTTTCAATTCAGTTCATGCACCTATGCAACAATGTATGGTTATTAATCACTGCTAAGATAAATAACAAGATTTAGGTTTTAATTAACTAAAATTAACTAAGGAAGTAAATTAATAAACTAAGAATTAACTAACTAACAAGAATTGAAATCTAATTACTTCTGCAAGAAAAACCATGGGATCCTAACTTCATTAAATACTTTGCTTAGATCTGACGCCTTTAATCACTATATGCAATGGTTATGATATCTGATCAGACAACACGAAACAAGTACACGCTACTTCTCAGTATACGTATACCAAACTAAACATACATCCACAAAAGAGATAGAAGATGAATAGACACCAATTATGCTTAGACCCTATATCTCTATAGAATTTGAAAACATAAAGGTTGAAGCACAAGTTATCCACTTAGATCACATAGGGTAGCATATTATCTCTAATCATGCCACAAATCATGATGTTAAAACATCAACCTATCCTATGCTAGCATGGCAAGTTCTAAATCTCAAGATTCACTCTCGCTTCACAAGAGATTAACAAATTAGATGTTAGCTACGCATCTAAATTCAATAAGCACAACCATACGAGGATATCAGATATACATCACACACAGATCTGTAAAGCATCAAGATACTAAAGCTCCATAAATAAATCCGTTAGAATCCCATGACAACGATTAGTTCATAATCGAACCTCTCGTCATCATGGGATCTGATGAAACCATGATAAAAACAAAGTATGAAAATATACAAATAAATCTAAGTAATTGATATGTAATTGTGTCTCTAATGATAATGATCTTCCTAATACAATTTACAAGGGTTGGATGTGTTTATATAGGCTCTAAAAGTCTTGCCCAGCAAGAAAATACTAAAACAGAATTATAATAGAATTTCTGCAAGATACGTTTCCTAAACTGATTCTGTTTTTTAAGGGAAATTCGTAGCTGACTTTTCTTCTGTTTTCCAGAGCCGTTCCAGACGTAATTGGGCTTCTGGACCACCTTAGAATGATAGAGAATCTCGTTATCTTCGCGTGGACTGCTTACGGGCTGAAAACAGACTTATAGAACTCAAGATATGGCCCAAACAGTAAATCTCACGCGTGCAGCCCAATAAATCCGAATTTTAATAAATTAAATCTCCAAAAACGACAAAAACATCCACCATAATCAACATCCTTGTAAATCTGCACAACTAAACAAAACACATCAAAACTACAAGAAACTTGAGCCCAAGACAATCAATTTAAGCCGATTTAGAATGTTCCAAGTGGATATAAACTCCACTTATCACACTTACAGCCAAATACATGCAAATGCTTCAGACTTGGCTTCTTTTCCTTGATCATCTGATAAGGAGTTACACCATGTCTGTTAATCAGTGTAATATTCTGAGTGTAGCATGCTGTGTTGACTGCTTCTGCCCAGAAATATGTAGGAAGTTTAGCTTCCTCCAACATAGTTCTGCCTGCTTCAATAAGAGTTCTGTTCTTTCTTTCAACTACTCTATTTTGCTGGAGTGTGCCTGGAGTAGAGAATTGTTGAACTATTCCTTTGTATTTGCAGAACTCTCCCATTGCTGAATTCTTGAATTCAGTTCCATTATCACTTCTTAAAATCTTGACTTTATACTTTGTGCCAGTCTCAATGAGTCTCACATGGTCCAAAAGTATCTCAGCTGTTTCGTCCTTTCTATGTAGAAAATACACCCATATATATCTAGTATATTCATCAACAATTACTAGAGTATATCTTTTCTTACTGATGGACATTATGTTTACTGGTCCAAATAAGTCAGGATGAAGCATGTGATAAGGTTCATCAATTGAGGATTTTGTCTTGCTCTTAAAAGATGTCCTTCTTTGTTTAGCCTTCTGACAAGCATCACAAAGTCCATCTGGAGTATACAATACCTTAGGTAATCCTCTCACTAAGTCTTTCTTTACCAACTCATTTATATTGTTGAAGTTGAGATGAGAAAGCTTCTTGTGCCAACTCCAACTTTCATCTACAGTCACTTTACTGATGAGGCATATCACTACGCCATAGATGGCCTGCAGCAACGTTTTCAAAATGTTGCAGCAAGCCAAAAAAACTTTGCTGTAGAGCAAAAAAACGAAACGGCAACGCTTTTTCAGCGTTGCATTTTGCACAGCTGCCGTAGGGGTCTACGGCAACGCTTTTGTTCACTACGGCAACGCTACTACTTTTGTTACCAAAAACTTCTATGACAACGTTAAACATAATATACTGCAACACTAAACTAATGTTGCAGTAGCTATCAACATTCTGAAAATTGTGGGTCCCACATAGGACACCCATGTAGGACCCACTTGTGGGACCCACCCATAGATTTTTAAATGGGACCCATATAAACAAATTTTGAGCAATTGATGACAACAATATATAATACCTACAACACTTTTATAATAAAAATTTAAGAGGAACAATTTGTATATATGCATTTCCCAAAAAGTAAAAACATGTTTCATTACACTAATACCAAAATTCATCAATACAAGTTAATGGGCTTCATAACCCTTAACCCAAAAAAAAAATTACAATCCAATACTACAAAGCTTCTTCACAATTTCCACCTGCCTAATTTGACAACTAATCTGCTACAACCTGAGCCTCCACCTCACTACTAGCAGCAGAATTGTCTTGCTGGATATTAGATAATCCCACATATCATTCCAATCCATACGCCCTGTACAATCAAGCTTATATAATCAAAATATATGCAGCAATAAGAGGCACTATGATTTATAATTTGCTGATAATTTGCTTATTTGAAGAATGTCTCACCAAATGGAGAAGGCAGCTATAGCAACCTCTGCATTATCCATGTACCCCGCCACTAAGACTAGAACAGAACTGTACATCACAAGGGGACATCCCAAGATAAATACTTTGTAGGCAGAAAATCATCAACAGTTGTTCCAGAGTGTATACATAATGTAAACTTCATAAATAATAATATTTAGGGAAGGCCGATGTTAATTAGGAAGTTGGTGTCTAAAACCTCTGGTTTGGTAAACTTGAGATCTGCCGTTGCAAAAGGGACCATATAAAATAGTAGATCTGAACGTAGCAATGCCTGCCACAATAAAAATAAAGACTAATCAGAACAAATTATGGAAAGGAATCCCAGCATACAAGTATAAGGTCATTTGCTGCTCACTAAACAGCTAATTTTTTTGACTAAAAAAAACAGCTAATTATTTCAGATTAGACAACAATGTTTGTTTGAAACCTAATTCTGATTTCTAACTTAGTGATATAGACAATTCAAACAAAAAGATTCTGATTGAAACCTAATTCTGATTTCTAATTATTGTAGGTGTAGACACAGCCACAAGAGGATTGACTATTTTCTTGAATCTATGTTAAGTTGGGGAATTGGACTGATAGCTTGGTCAACCCCAAGGCAAACTGGCTAAGGTTGAAGCTCAAATTCATAATCAAGAAAATGTGAATGCAAAGACTTTAAACCTGTTCATTCGAAAATAATATAAATTACATATTGCTGCCTCATTGCTTTACAGCTGATGAAGTACTTGACATGGACAAGATACAAAAACATCTTTGCTAATATCTTTTTATCTTTGAATTGTTCTTCGCATATGGTCACAACAGATTGGTATTACAGTATAAGCATATTAATACTAATATCAATAGATATGCATCCTTCAAAAAAGTGAGACTAGAAAATGTAGGATGAACCTTCTGATTTGGGCCGATCAGAATGTCCATTTAGCAGATGAATGAACTGCACTTTGTTGGGGCCTGGTTGGTTGCTACTCCAAGTTGTTCTTTTTCTTCATTATAGAGGAGACAGTTGGGCTAAAGTAGTCATCTTTATATAAATTAATAACTAATAAAATAGAACAAGCAATCAAAATTTAGTTAAATCAAATCTGCTAGTATATAATTTGACTATTACCTCAAAATAACATACTTTAAAAACATGAAAGACAACAGAATTAATAAAAACACTAAAAAAAATGCTAGTTTTGAAATGAGCAACTTATTTTCCTAGTTGAAAAAGCAAGGTAAAATATTTACTCCTAATCCTTATCGTACAACCAACCCCAAGATGTCGCATCAGGATGATACTTCTGCAAAAGTGTAAATTAACCTGTTGTAGGTTTGCTTCACTACAACTCTGATAGAATAGATCCATCAGAGCTCACAGCATCAGTCTCTAAGATCCACAGACGATAGCAGAAATGTTTTGGAAGGTAAGTATTAATGTAAAGGGAAATGGATTACAACCAGTGGCTAAATGTGTTGGATACTGAGTATGATACTGCGCTCCATATTATTATTAATATATTTTCCTCCTCCCAACAAAAGCTTCTTCTAGTTTCACAGCCAATCAGTTGAATATTCATCAATTTGGGTGATTTTTTCAATTCAGGTACGATTTAGTTAAAACTTAAAATAGATTGGTATACATCCAATTCTAAATTATGAACCAATTAATCAGCCTTTTGACCAATTTTTAGAACACAGTCTAAAAGATTTGAAATCACGATTTGTATGTAATCTAATTTATAGCAAGAAATCACACTTTTGTTTGGTAGGATGGAAATAGTGGTGGATTATAGAGATATTGGGCTTTCATTTTAGTTCCAACAGATATGTTTACCATGCATAATTGTTGGTAGTAGAAGTACTCTACTTGTCAAGCAACTACAATAATTTGACATGTTTCTTATTACAATGCAATAGTCCTCATTTATTAATTCTCTTTGTCAAAAACAAGGCGGTAAAATTGTCCCGCTCCTAACACAGCTAATTTGAAAATTTTGGAAAGCGCGCCACAAGCCCACAACTGTACAAAGCAGCTGTGCACATTTATTTTTTTATTTTTTTATTTTTTATTTTATTATTTTTTTATTTGAAAATTTCTCTAATTTAATTAAATTTATAAGAAAATGTGTTATTTTTATTTATAAAAATGTTATATTTTATTTCAATAATGAATACAAATTTTTTATATCAAACTTAACATTATTTCTCAAACTTTATTCATTTTATGGAAAATTAATTTTTTTTCCCAAAAAAATTTAATTTATTACGTTTTAAATTAATTTGGTATATTTACAAATTATAAAAAATGTTATATTTTAATATTGACTCTAATAACAAACTTTGAAAATTTAAATTATTTGTTTTTCAAACTAATTAATTTTAATTCACAATATTTATTTATTTCAATTTTTGTTAAAAAGATTGTGTTTAAATCATATTAACGGCAACACTTCACAAGTGTTGCAACTTGCTACGTTTCTTATAGCTACGGCAACACCATGTTTTGTGTAAAGCAACACAAAAACAAAGCGTTGTTGCAGGCCATCAAGTTTAGAGCTACTGTAACGTTTTTCATTGCAACACCGAAAAAAAGCGTTGCTGCAGGCCATCTATGGCGTAGTGCATGTAGAGTGTCCATCAGTATTGGTATAGATGTTAGCTTCATAAATGTTACCATGTCTTTGTCCAGTTAAAGCAACTTTCCCTGAAGATTTGCTGATTACTTCAAAATGAGTATCATAGAAGTTGACATGATAACCTCTGTCAGTGATTTGACTAACACTTAGCAGATTGTGTTTGAGTCCTTTCACCAGAGCTACTTTTTCAATGATGACATTTCCAATGATAATACTGCCATATCCCAAAGTTTGTCCAATGTTGCCATCTCCATAAGACACAGTTGGGCCAGCCTTTTCCTCAAATTCTGATAGCAAGGTTTTGTCTCCAGTCATATGCACAGAACATCCACTATCCATGACTAACACATTTTTCTTTTTGCCCTGCAATCAGAATCACAAAGAATTCAGTTAGAATTTTTAAGAACCCACACTTGTTGGGTTCTTTTAGCATGCAATTTAACATTTTTAGCAGCAGAAGATTTCTTAACTAAAACGTTTTCTTTAGGATTACCTCCTTTAGAATTCATTTTGTTATCATCAGAATTAACAGATGCATACTTAGTATTCACATTCTTTGTTTTGCCAGAATTTGCACTCTTATTGAACTTTGGCAATGGTTCATAAACATTGTAGTACAAATTATGATATTCTTCACACATATAAATAGAATGCCATTTACTACCACAGTGAAAACAGGGATTTTGTGGTTTATAAAATACTGTCCTATTCCTAATGTCAGACTTAGGAATAACAGTAGTCTTCTTCTTACTCCTCCTGCAGTCAATAACAAGATGATTAGAGTTACCACAATTAAAACATGTCTTTCTTGGTGCATTTGGAATATACTTATAATTATTCTCCTTGTTTATTCCAACTTTACCATTCCTGTTTCTTTTGATAGTAGAGACTCTCTTCTTTTCGGTCACATCACAAATTTTATCTCTCAGTTGTTTCTTTGACAAATGACCTACATTCTTGTTTTGAACAGACTTTGATTTAGAATTCTGTGCAAAAGTGGATCCCTCTTCAGTAATTGATTTGGGATTTTCTGGATACACATAATTCACAGGCTTTAATTTAGTCTTTGTACTGTCTGTAACATACCTGTAGGTTTTTGGATTTGTCGAGTCATTGATAATAACTATTCCTGGATTTGATGAAACAACCTTTTCCTTGTTCTTTTTCTCAATCTCTGGCTTATAACCTAGACACTCTTTCCAGTTTTTATCTGTAATTATCTCATGAGTTTTTGTTCCAGAGTGTGTCCAAGTTCTAAGTTTTTCATTAGCATCCTCAAGTTGCATTTAAAGTTCTTTACACTTAAACTCTATTTCAAGTTTCATGTGTTTAGCATTATCACATTCTGTTTGAACTTTCTGCAAGAAAATTAACTCCGCTTCTAAATGATCATTTCTTTTAGTTACCTCTGCCATCTGAGATTTTATTCTAGTATTTTCAAGAGATTGACTCCTAAAACTGATATGCAGAGACTTAAGAAAAGACCTTAACTCAGAGACATTATTTGTATCAAAATCAAACAAGGTTTCAGATACCTTAGTTTCAGCAGCAGCAACAGTCTCATCAGTATTGGCCATTAGTGCATAATTCACCTCTTCTTCTTCAGATTCTGAGGAAGAGTCCATCCAATCCTTGCTTGATGAGATAAGAGCTTTGGTCTTTGCCTTTTTGCACTCAGTTGCAAAATGACCCATTCTATCAAAATTATAACATCTGACTTTTGACTTGTCAAATTTGCTGCTTTTGTCTTCTTTCTTCTTGTATCTATCTTTGTCAGCATTGAAGGTTTTCTTCTAGAACCTACCTTGTTTCCTAGTCTTTCTGAACTTCATCTTCTTGAAGCCCTTGACTATCATAGCTACCATCTCCATCATGTCAGAATCAGTAGAGTCATCATCAGTATCAGAATCAAACTTAGCATCAGTATCTGATGATGAGTCATCAGGAATTGACTCCATAACTCTACTTTTTCTTGAAGAACCTTCTTCAGCTTTTCCTTTTGATTTTGATTCAACATTCAAAGCAACAGATTTTGCTTTGACATTTTTCTTGTTCTTTCTCTGTTGAACCTCAAGATCATAGGTTCTTAGCATCCCATAGACTTCATCAAGTGACAGCATCTTCAGATCATATTGATGACTTATGATTGAAGCTTGAGTATCCCACTCCTCAGTTAGAGCTCTTAGAAACTTGGTATTTGAATCCTCTGGATCATACTCTTTGCCAACTAGAGATAGATTGTTCAGCAGTGTTAGAAATCTATCATAGATATCAGTAAGGCTTTCATCAGATCTAGCATCGAACTGCTCATACTCCTGAATCAACAGAGCCCTTCTATTTCTTTTGATAGATTCAGTGCCTTGACATTGAGTTTCCAAAGTATCCCAAATTTCCTTTGCAGTCTTGCATGCTATGACCCTGTTTGACATGACATTATCAAGACTGTTGTGCAAAATATTTTTTACCTTTGCATCTTTGAGCACTTGAGCCTTTTCTTCTGGAGTCCACTCACTCTTTGCCTTGATGACATAGTGTTCAGCAACAGTTTCAGTTCTTGCAACTAATCTTGTTGGAAGAAATGGTCCATCATTGATCCTGTCAAGATAGTCAGGATCAGTAGCTTCCAGATACATTAACATCTTCACCTTCCATGTTGGATACTCAGTTTTCTTGAGAATGGGAATCTTAATGCTTTCATACTTGCTTGTCGACATCTTAAGATCGTTTCTGATTACTATTAATCAGTTTGCTCTGATACCAATTGTTGCCCAGTAATTAACAATTGTAGAAGGGGGGTTGAATACAATTGTATAAGATTTTCGACTTAAACAGAAATAACACAAGTATGATTAATAACAGCTTTATTAATTCAGATATAAAACTGTTACAAACTCTCTTAAGAAATTCTTATGTTCTTAAGAGCTGCTAGGTTACAAGATAACTCGTGTATGCGATTACAATCATGTAAAACCTAAACTGTGTTTATATAGCATACACAGCTACACTATCAATTACAAGATATTCTAAATCAATTACATATTACTCTGAATACATATCATGTATGATAGCTGCCTTCCTACAATTTAGGAACCGACATATCAATCTTCCTTAATCTCTGGTTTGATGAGAATCTTCACATAATCCTGACCAGCTTCTAATACTGACAATACCTTCATACTGACATCGTATTATTGATGACGTCAGCATCAGTATCTTGATCAGTAACAATCCAGATCCTGATATCACTTGAATCAATATCTAACAAGCCTTTTTAACCTGACTAGCACACAAGACCTTATTCTACAGATATTCAACTTCTTTCTTAAGGTTTTCTACTTGCATAGCAGTTAGCTCAAGTTCCTCATTCTTTTTGATTAACATTTCATTTCTAGTAGACAGTTTAGTAATCTCTTCATTAGCAGTAATCATACTAGTATGAATGTTAAACATCTCAACAGATAGTTGTTCAATCATGCATTTATACTCTGAAACAGACATGTCTATAGTAGTGAGAGATGGTACCTGAGGGTGTGATGGAGATGTGTCATCCTTGGAATTGGCCATCAAGGCATAATTGCAAAATTCTTGTTCCTCTCCATCACTGTCAGAATCATCCCAACACTTCCCTTCAGGTATGTAGGCCTTACCTTGTGTCTGCTTTTTCAGAAGGGCCTCATACTTAGCTTCGAGCTCAAGATAATCTCTATCCTTCTTTTTAGGCTTCTTGCATTCACTAGCAAAATGCCCTAGGACATTGCATCTATAACACCTTACAGATGACCTATCCACATGGCTGGTTTTGAACTTATTCTTGTTTGGTTTCACAGGTGCCTTGTTCCTATTGAATGAATGGTTTTCGGTTTTGGGTTTGAAGGGTTATTTCCTCTTAAATCAGATGTTTGGAAATTTTCTGGCCGTAAAAGCATATGAAGTGTTTTCCATCCCATCTAGTTCTTCAAGAGTATAGAACTCATCTTCCTCCTTCTCCTCAACAGGTTCACTTACTTCGGCTTCAGTTTCTTCATCTTCTACTACCTCCTCTATCCTCAATTGGCTTGTAGATGCTTCTAGGTCTTGAATAGATTTGTTGACAATCATGGCACATGATGTGTTTATCATTCTGCCCTGGTTGGCTTGGATAGCCCTTTTCTGAAGCAACTCAAGCTCATGAATTTTTAAAACCCCATAGAGCACATCATATGTAACTTTGTTCAAATCTTTTTCCCTTAGAGAAATGACCCTTTGCTCTAGATGGTTTGGTGAAGATAGCAGAAACTTCATGTTTAACTCCTTGGTACTGTAAACCTTGCCATTCATCTGCAACTCAGTAACTAGCTTGTGAAATCTTTCAAACATCTCAGTAATGCTTTCCTTGGGCTGTGCCATGAAAGCTTCATACTGAGTGACCAGTATCTGTTTCTTGTTCTCTCTGACCTCATCAGTTCCTTCACATAACACCTCAATGTGATCCCACATTTCTTTGGCAGTGGTACATGAAGCAATTTTTGCAAACATTGACATGTCCATGGAATCTATAATCAGCAACATGAGGTGACTGTCAAGGGCAACCATGTCCTTTTCTGATTCTATCCATTTGGATGGATCCTTAGCCACATAAGATCTTGGAATAGTAGTGGTTCCAACAGTCTTTTCAGGAATTTCCTGTTGGGGAACAAATGGACCATTCTTAAGAATCTCAGGATACAAATGATGAGATGCTTTGATGAACAACTGCATCTTTATCTTCCAGAGGTTATAATTCTTTTTGTCAAACTTAGGGACTTTCACCGTTCCTGTAGTCTTTGGTGTATTCGAACTCATGATCATTTTTCTGTTTTTGAATAAACAGCCCGCTCTGATACCACTTGTTGAGTATTGAACACAGTAAAAGAATACAGAGGGGGGTGAATGGATTCTTGAACTTTTCTTTGTGAGTCTGTGTAGCAGATAAGTGTTTGTGTGTGTAAAGATGTAGGTGCGGATAAAGAACAACACAAGACAAAATATCACTTTAATCTAATGTATTATTAGATAAAGGTTGCTACAATCTGTGAATACAAATGATAGTATTCTCAGCTTCGTTTTTCTCAGAGAGATATTACTTACAATGTTTGAAAAATTTGACTCTCTAAAAGTTAATGGCTAAGGAAGCGAGGCTGTATCCTTATAGCATGAATACAACCTACTTACTACAAATAAGGTAGCTAAACAAATTACTTTCTAGTCTGTCTATCCTTTTCGAGTAAGTGTCCAAACGGTTACAAATTTGACTTTGCAAAGCCTGTTCAGATCCACTTCTTTAGCCCTTTGTCTCTTCTATATCTCTCCAAGCTTCCTTGTAGGCTTTCCAGAGCACGTTACAGATTGTGGTCCATAAAGTGCATTGGCTTGTTGCAGGTTTCTGACTTGTACAATTTCTTCAGTATTTTGTCTCCAAGAATGTATTCGAGAAGTGACTAAGTAAGTGATTCGAGAACTAGAATTGACTTGATCGATAACTCTGAGTTCTCGAACACTGTTATATTGACATATCGAATTACTTCTCGAATAGCTCTTTTTCATCAGGATTCCTTGAATTGTCGAATAGAACATTTGACTTATCGAATCCTCGAGATATCGAATAGCTTTCTGAGTCCTTGAGATATCGAATGGAACTTTGACTTCTTGACTCTTTGAGAACTCGAATACTACTTTTGACTTGTCGACTTCTTGAGTTCTCGAACAGAGTAATAGACATATCGAATCTTTGAGATATCGAATGAGATATCGAACAGTGTATTCAGAGATATCGAATAGTGTCTTGAGATATCGAATCCCTGACTTCTCGAATGCTGGACTTCTCGAATATACAAAACTACTTCTCGAATTGGTACTTAGGCAAATTCTTCACTTTCTTCAAATCCCAACTGTGATTATTTGACAGTCTTTATCTTCTTGCTTGAGGCATGAACCTTGGAACATCTTTCAAGCATTATTCTTGACTTTATAAGTACAATTACACAACTAGGATTTGGTGCCTATTACAAGTACAAAACAAGTAGAGACTCTACAACTAGAGGTTCCCTCAGTTAAGAGATCATGTAAGTAATGCAAAACATTACAAACAATTAGGCTTGTTATTAGATGTAAACAGGCATGCCTCTGTGACTAACAGTAACTACCCACGACTCCACGTGACTGATTAATGGGCTAAGACACAGTTACTTTCCCTTTCTCAGTAAGACATTTGCTATTTTCATGTAAGCAACTGTCAAACACACAAACACACAACTTTTAACAAAACCTCTCTCTCTCTCAAAAGCAAAAATCTCTCTCCGAAGCTCAAAGCAAGAAATGGCACCCAAACAATCCTCTTCTCAAACAAACTTTGCTGGTATTCTCATTACTGAAGATGCTGGTGAAGGATATAAAGGACTCGTATCCTTTATTAACAAGTCATATCTGGGTCATTCTATAACATCTACACCATCCTTAAACCTGGAAAGACTTGAAGAATTCTGGAAAACTGCCTATGTTCCAGGAGGTGCAGGTAAAGACACAATACAATGCAAAATCAAAGGAATCACCTGCATCCTCACAATCAAAGGCATCAACGAATCTTTGGGAACTGGACTGCAAGTTAAAGAATCATACAAGGAACTTGCAAATGATGAAACCCTAAAGAAGTTTTTCTTGAAAATTGGGTATTCTGGTCCTGTTCTTGAAGAGGGTACATCGAAATGGTACTCGACTGGTGAAATAGACAGAAAGCATTTGAGAAAAGAATGGAGCATGATTTTTGATGTCATGGTGAAGGTTTTCTCAACCAAAACCTCTGGATGGAATGGAATTCCCTCATATATCAAGAAGCTTACTCACTCTCTTGTCCATGGATACAAAGTGGATGTAGGAAAGTTGCTTATGAGTCAACTCAAGTCAGCTCTAAGCAGGAAGGTACATGTTTATCCTCGCTTTCTTACTATATGTTTGAATTCATTATGTGGTATTGATGATAATGCATCTCTCTCTATAGAATGCAATGTTTTGAAAAGAAATACACACACATCGCTCAATTCAAAAAATTCAAATGCACATATTCCACTCTGTTTCACCAAGCACATGGTTGATCAAGAGCCTCATCTTGACGTAGCACTACCCTCTGGGTATGTTGTCTTCTCCCTTGAGAATGAAGCTGAATTAGACCCAAATTCAGTTAACCCACATTTTACTGCATACATTCCTATCAGAACCTCTAGACAACCAAAGACCACAAAAACAACTTTGCAAGAATCCAAGAAAAGACCCTTGGAAACTGGTGTTGGTAGTAGTTCTGAGAATATTGAGGGAGAAACTGCACATGATGCAGCAAATAAGGATGTTAGTGAAAGTGAACCCACAGTGGTTCCTCTTGACCTAAGAAGAAAAGAGCTAAGAGGGCAAAAGCCACTGTCAGCCACCCCACAGTCTCACAAAAGGCTATGGAGAGTAAAATGGAATCAAACACATCCCTAGGTGCTTCTTCTCAACAAGAAGTGTCTATTGAAGCTGGCCTGTCTCCCAAGGCATCCTGTAAAGAGTCAGCACAACCTCATGAACTCACTCATGAGGAGCCTACACTTACAGAAATGCACACAGAGATAGGGCACAGTGAGGGTCATGAAACTTCTACTCTTGATGTTCTACAAGTTAACCCTGCGGAACAACCAAAAATCTCTTCTAAACCATCACCTTCTTTATTCTCTAATCCATCAATTGTTTCTTCTCAATAACCTAGAGAAGGGGACAGTCCAATCCCTTCAGGTTTTGATCATCCATCTCAAGTCATGGATGAGCCCCCATCAAGTGGTCCACAAGAACCCATTTCTTAAAGTGAAATGGACACCACTCACTCAAACACCGAGCTAGATCAAGATGGTACTCTGCCAGAAAATGAAACATCCAACATCTTGGTCGAACTCCAAAGAGCAACTGACCTTCCGGAAGTTGCTGTCACAGCCTCAGTTGCTGTCAAAGACGCCACAAAAGTTGCTGTCAACCCACCTATGGACAGTAACATTTTGGGTAAAGATGTTGTCGCCTCTACAAAGTTTGATCATGATATTGTCATTGTTGAAGATACTTCAGATGATGATCAACTTACTATCTCTGATATGAAGGTAAAATCTAAACTTTCTACTTCTTCAACTAAAATGCATGCAAGTACTGCTCATACCCATGCATCTAGGATGAGTGAGGGAGTGAAAAGAAAAAGAGAGAAAAAAGAACAGAGAGGTGAGCATAAAAATGAGAGACAGCCAAACGAGCTGGCAAAAGGTGAGGGACTTGAGCATGTCCAGAGTGAACTTGAGGGAACCACACACACAAAGGCACTAGACCTTGAGAGTCTGTGAGGAGTGATGAGATCACTCAGAAAAACAATGAGTGTGTGAGAAACCCCACAGCCTCCTTGCCCCAATCTCTTCCTTTATATCCAAAAAGGCTGAGAACTGGTGGTCATTCTAAACAAGCTGAATCAAGGTTGAAATCCCTTGAGGGCAGATGTGCATCCATGGAAGCTAAACTTGATGCTCTGTCCACTATGGTAGCGACTAGTTTTGCTGATATTCAACAAACTCTTCACTCATTCTCTGCCATCCTTAGTGCTGCCAACTCAATTAAAGGGGAGAAAGTGGTAGATCAGAATGAGGGTGAGGGAGAGAAAGTGGTGAATGAGGGTGAGGGAGAGAAAGTGGTAGATCAGAATAAAGCAAACCTGGTAGAGAAGGAGAAACAAGGTGAAGCTGCAAGTGAGGGGGATCCTACAAGTGAGGGGGAGCAAGTTTTGGAAGAAAAAGATGGAGATGAAAGTGAGGGGGAGCAAGAGAAAGAAGAAAGAAACTTTGGTGAAGAACTGAAAGCAACAGGAGATGGTGAATTGTTTGAAGCAGAAATAAATGGTGAAGAAGTATTGTTATCCAAGGAAGTGTTGGAGCAATTAAAGGGGACTCAAAAGTCTAAAAGAACAGTATTGCCTCCACTGAAAATCAATGAGCCAAATCCTGAGGAAGTCGAAGCTCCATTCCAGAAGTTGCAGAAGGAATGGAGAGAAAAAGAAATTCAAAATGCTCTGGGTAAAGGCAAAATGCCTGTGTATATGGACATATCTGCTGGCATATCTACTGGAACTACTTGGTCAGATGGAAGTGAATACGCCCTTGAAGATGCAGAATTGATGATGGTTGATCACATGGAGAGTACTTTGAACAACAAAGATGAAGAATTCAGTAAGTTGGTGGATGAATAAATTAGTGAAGCAGGGGGAGCTTTTACAAAATTGGCATCAACACTGAAGAGCAAAGTAATAAGTATCTCTGTGAGAATCAACTTGGAAAGAAGATGGGCTGTTCAGGTTTATTTGAGAAACCGTTTGACCATATTCATCACAATGCAACTTTTACAAGGTTTGCATGCTAGAGTACTCCAAGTCCTTGGAACCCTGGTAGTCAGAAATTCAACAACCTTCAATGATAGTCTGATAGCACAAATTAAAAGGATGGTTGAAGACAAACTCCCTGAGGTGATTCAAAATCTTTATGGTGTCTGTTTCAGAAGGATCACAAAGACATGAGCTAGAAGGTTGGATTTCTTACCATTAGATAAAATCTCAGGACTAAGCACTGAAACAATCATGACAGTGCTGAAGAAACTTCTCAAATCCAGTATCACAAGTGAAAAGGTTAAAGCTGTCAAAGATATTCATAGGCTGTTAGCAAAAAGAGATGAGGAAATTAGCTCAATCATAAAGAAGCTGATCTCTGATGCTAATGCCAAGATGGGAGGGAGCTGCAACTATGATGATACTTTGGATGATGATGAGGATGAAATTGGAGGAAGTGGTGAACCTGGAAGATTCAGGAGTTCTAGAAAAGAAGCATCTGTGAATGTTGCTACACAAACTCAGATGGATGCTACCCAAGAAGAGCAAGAAACTCCCAGTACTGAAAAGAAAGATGCTGTCAAGGAAAAAGGGGAGTTAGAAATTTGTGAAGCCTTGGAGGCAAGTATCTTGATTAGCTGTTGAATGCTTTAATGCTGAAAAAGATACTGTCAACAAGGATACTGTCAAATTGGCTGAAGACACCCAAGTGAAAGATGCTGTCAAGAGCCAAACAGTCGAAGCTGTCAAAGTTGCTGTCATGAAAGATGCTGTCAAGGATCAACTTGAAGAAACTGTCAAAGCCCGAAAGCTTGTCAAGAATTTCATATCTAACAGAAGGAAGACAAGAGCCCAAGCCTATCGTGCAACCAAGATAAAAGGGAAGACAGTTGCAGCAGCAAAGAAAAAGAAGCATGGAGCAGTTTTGACAGAGAAGCCCATTGATAAGAGAAAAGTAAATAGTTTTGAACTATTGAAAAAGTCAATTGATGGGAGCATATCATCTATCTCCGTGGAACTGGACCCAGTCAACAAAAAGGTACAAAAGTATGATCTTAAGGACTGTGGAACTACATGTATAACTGTAGAAACAGACTTCACTATGGAGATAGTCTCAAATGTGGTAAGCATGCGTGATCTCTCATGCAATAAGGTAAAGGTAAGGAGAATAATTGATTTCTTCATTTTGGAAAGGATGATCACTCTCATGGAAACAAACCAAGATGTTTCCAGCAGTATCTTAGAGCATGTCAAAGATTACTATGCTCAAAGATATGCTAAATTCTATGAGAAGTATGGTGACTGGAGAGCACATGATGATGTAAACCTTGAAGTTAGTTCTGATGGGGAACCAATGCCTGATGTGGACCTGGTAGCAGCACATCGTCCTTTTATAAAGGCTGGCATGGCTGAATATGAAGCAGAACAAGCTTATCAGGCTGCTAAAGCTAAATCATCCCAATCCACCAAACCTACCAAACCTACCACATCTGCCAAACAAGGTACTGAAGACCTAGAAGCTCAACTGAAGGAAAGCTACAAGAAACTCAACAAGCTATTCAGTGAGGAAGCAGGTTATCAGCCCTGTGTACTGGATAATCCTCTGAGAATCAAGGATGACAAGCAAGAAATCTATGTTGATAGTTTTCACAAGCTGAGGACCAGTATACTGAAGGATCTCTACTGGAAAGTTGTTGGACCTGTTCATAAGCTCGAAATGCTAGTTGCTTGGGAACTAGAGGTTATATTTGATCAAAGGAGAGATGAAGATCCAAAGCTAGACAGAAAAAGGAGAGAATCCTTAAATGCTTTTCCAGGAAGGAGGTTCAAATTCATCCAAGGAATTCTGAAGTTCAGAACATACACGTATGATTTTGAAACTTGGTTTGATGTAAAAGATGCTGAAGTATTTACTTCTCGAGTGATACAAGGGTACATTAAAGACATTGAAGATGATGCCAGATCACCAGAAGAAAAGGCTTTAGTTGAAGACCTCAGAAAAGCAAGAAATGAAGCTCTCAGAAGAGAGGGAAAAATCTGAACAATTGGAGACTGCCAAAATCAAGCTAAGTTCAACTCTGATTTGCTCATTCAATAGGAGCAATTGATTTGCAGTAAATTCATAAGCTTCATGTTCTAGATTTTTCTTTAACATTTATCAGTTATAGTATTTCAGCTATTCTGATCTATGTTAGTTAAGTTGTCACCACGTTTTGATTGTAAATTTGTTGTTATTGTCCATAAAAACAATTTGGGGGAGATTGTTGGGATTTATGGGTGATAGCATAGAGACAACTTAACTATATTTCCCTATACTTAGTTTTTACTAAGTTGAACATACTGTCACAGCCAGAGTATGTCTTCGTATTCGAATAATTGCTGTCATGTAATAAATGTATGATTTGAGAGATGTTCATATGTTTGTTCAAGCCTCAAGGAATGCATCCTGAAGACAGCAAGAATAAAAGTTACTGTCATGTCCCTAACAGTAATGTTACAAGAAGACAAATGTTGCAAAGTCATGACAAAGCTACATTTGACAGCAACATTGGCCGAAGCAAGAGACAGTAACATTCTCACACTTGAAAGCAAGTCTGGAGCTCCGACAGCAACATTGGCGGGAGCTAGTACTGTCAACCTCTGAATATTCCTTTGACAGCAGACTCTGCGGTTAAGGTTACTGTCACCTTGAATTATTTGAATTGGGTATTTTCTCAGTCAAAGCCCGTGACAGGTTACATGTTCAAGAAACAGATTTGCTGCAACACACTATCGTTTGTAGCAAACCTGCAAGACTACGATAGAAGCTTAAGAGATTCGCAAGACAAGGCTGGTCAATTCGAGGAGCATGTGATATCCACATCTACTAGAATTGTATTAGCTAGAAATAGAAAGAATCTAGGTTGCTTTACTTATAAGGTTTATCCTGTCTGTATAGCAATTAGGGAAAGTCACATGGGTGTGCAAATTGTAATGAGCTGCCACTTGAAAACGACAGCACCTCAACACCCCGTGCGATAGGGACAACAGAGTATCTTAGTCTACTTAGATACATCTTAGATTCTTTTCTATTCATGTACGCACACGAAGCAATCTATATCTCTTGAGATATCGAAGCTGGAGAAACTCTCTCCAGGTTGTAGCAACACTTCACACAAAATAAATAAAATATTTATTTTGTGTGAAATCTTGTTTCACTTATTGCTTGCATACATCTACTGATAATCTATAATCTTTATTTTCGTTGTTGATTTAAAGATTCGATTTTATCAGTATTGCATTCAACCCCCCTTCTGCAATACTCCGGGACCAACATCTCTCACTCGATATGTGTATACTGTATCATATTGTTCATAATTTGTTTTGTCTTCGAACTTGTATGCATATAATGATGCTTATATATGTTTATTTGTTGCATTTACACTATGTCTTCTTCTTATGTTACTCTCTATGTTCACCACCATGGTGATTTCACATCTGGTCCAAACATGAAATACGTTGGTGGTAGAGTAGAAAAGATTCATCCTTTTGATATTGATTTGTTTTCATTTCGTGACTTCGAAGAATTTGCTAAAAAGTATGGGTATGATTCGAATTGTCTTGTTGCTATAAAAGTAATGGACAGAATTTTAGTGATGGGTATGGGGTTGTGTATGATGATAGTACTATTAGGCAGGTGACTGCTCTACATAACCCTTTGGTAAGATTGAGTTGTACATTGATCATTTTACACCTGATGGAGGTTTGGATGTCCCAAAAACTCCCAGACAAGCAGTTGATAATGAATTGGAGGGTAATGATTGGAATGAGGGGGGTGTGGGGTCTGAGAAAGATTTTAGTTCTGATGGGGATGATAGTGATGATGAGGATTACACTACTACTGAGTCTTCTTAGAGTTTTAGCTTAGATACAGTCCAAGTTGAAACGGATGAAGAGTTGGAAACAATAAGGACAATGAAAAAGAGTTTTAAAAGGTCATTAAAAACTACAATGAATGGTCCCAACATGAACAAGGGTGTAATGAGTGATGAGTCTGAGTATGATTCTCAATCTTTAAGGTCTGAGAGCAGTTCTAGTGAGGATGAGAATGCAAGGATAGGGTATGTAGGTCCTCCAAATCCAAAGCTAATGTTGAGTATAGAATACAGTAAAAGAATACAGAGGGGGGGGGGGTGAATGGATTCTTGAACTTTTCTTGGTTGAGTCTGTGTAGAAGATAAGTGTTTGTGTGTGCAAAGATGTAGGTGCGGATAAAGAACAACACAAGTCACAATATCACTTTAATCTAATGTATTATTAGATAAAGGTTGCTACAATCTGTGAATACAAATGATAGTATTCTCAGCTTCGTTTTTCTCAGAGAGATATGACTTACAATGAATATGAAAAACTTGACTCACCAAAAGTTAATTGCTAAGGAAGTGAGGCTGTATCCTTATAGAACATGGATACAACCTACTTACTACAAATAAGGTAGCTAAAACAAATTACTTTCTAGTCTGTCTATCCTATTTGAGTAAGAGCCCAAACGGTTACAGATTTGACTTTGCAAAGCCTGTTCAGATCCACTTCTTTAGCCCTTTGTCTCTTCTATATCTCTCCAAGCTCCTTTGTAGGCTTTCCAGAGCACGTTACAGATTGAGGTCCATAAAGTGCATTGGCTTGTTGCAGGTTTCTGACTTGTACAATTTCTCCAGTATTTTGTCTCCAAGAATGTATTCGAGAAGTGACTAAGTAAGTGATTCGAGAACTAGAATTGACTTGATCGATAACTCTGAGTTCTCGAACACTGTTATATTGCCATACCGAATTACTTCTCGAATAGCTCTTTTTCATCAGGATTCCTTGAGTTGTCGAATAGAACACTTGACTTATCGAATCCTTGAGATATCGAATAGCTTTCTGAGTCCTTGAGATATCGAATGGAACTTTGACTTGTTGACTCCTTGAGAACTTGAATACCACTTTTGACTTGTTGACTTTTTGAGTTCTCGAACAGAGTAATAGACATGTCGAATCTCTGAGATATCGAATGAGATATCGAACAGTGTATTCAGAGATATCGAATAGTGTCTTCTGAGATATCAAATCCCTGACTTCTCGAATGCTAGACTTCTCGAATAGACAAATGTACTTCTGGAATTGGTACTTAGGCAAATTCTTCACTTTCTTCAAATCCCAACTATGATTATTTGACAGTCTTTATCTTCTTGCTTGAGGCATTAACCTTGGAACTTCTTTCAAGCATTATTCTTGACTATATAAGTACAGTTACACAACTAGGATTTGGTGCCTATTACAAGTACAGAACAAGTAGAGACTCTACAATTAGAGGTTCCCACATTTAAGAGGTCATGTAAGTAATGCAAAGCATTAAAGACAATTAGGCTTGTTATTTGATGTAAACATGCATGCCTCTGTGACTAACAATCTCCCCCAAATTGTGAGTAAGACCCTTAGTCACAATTTCATGTCTGATAACAAGCCTAACATACATAAAGATAAAACTTTAAAAGTACAGGTATGTAGATTGATTGAAGAAAGTGCATAGAAGTATTCTTACAAGTTATGAGAAACTACTAGCCATATCCTTTTGGATTCATCTCTTGAGCTTGGGCTTGTAGATTCTCATTTTTCATCTTCTCTTCAGCTTCTTTGGCTTTCTTCTTTGCATTTTCCTCCATGGCAAGAATAATGTCTTCCATTGCAGTGAGTTCTTCAATTAGAGGGGAGCCTGATAAATCCTTGAGTACTTCATTCAGCTGTTTCTCAGAATAGGAACTGTTGTAGTCCATTCTAATCTTTACAATTCTACCATATTTCTTGTACTCAATGATGTAAGGATTAAACTTGACTCTGCACAGACCCATAGCTCTCAATTCATCAGCCTTAGCTTCCATTGCAGCAAACTCCTCCTCCCTTTTCTTTAGTAGCTCTTCACTTTTCCTTTTCATTTCTGCCTGGTGATCTCTCTTCATTTTAACAAAGTCAATTAACTCCAGCTTTCATACCCTTTCCACTCTGTCTTCAGAATCCAACATTACAATTATTCTTTCTATGTCATATAGCCTGCCCCACTGCTGACATGTTCCTTATCTGAATTTCTTCTGTCTTCCATCAATATATTTAATTTCAAGAAAATCATCAACAATGGCAACATGATAGATTCTTTGAGCCCATAGGAACTGCAGTTGGTCTTCATCATAGTTTTCATCCAGAGGTGGTAGGTTCAATCCTGGAATAATTGTCAGTGCCTTTGATTTGGATAACTTCACCCTTCTTGCAGCATGCTTAAATTTACTCCTCTTTACATGGTTGCTTGGCAGAAATTTTTGACCTTTGTTGGTAGACCATAGTAGTATTCCATTAGCAGTTTGCTTTCTGAAACATACACATGATTTCTTGACTTGAATCTTCTTCTCTTCTTGAGGTGGCAAAATAGTTGCAGAAGCCATTGAATCAGATTTTGGTAGGTCATTACTAACAGTATTCACCCTAGACTCAGAGTTTTGTGTTGTGGTGAGGTTACTGCTAGCAATGCCTAAGACTTGCTATTTCCCAATCTTCCTCTCATAGATTTTGCTTTGGTCATCATCATTTTTCTTGTCCTTGCTATCTTTCTTCTTCTCACTTTTACCATCCTTATCACTCCTGTGATGACTTCTCCTCCTATCACTCTTATCATCATCTTTATCATCCTTATTCCTCCTAGGCTGAGCCATTTCTGGAATTACACCAGTAGCAATGAATGATCTTAGGATGTGTAGTGCTTCCAACTCTTCAGCAGTCCTGACTCCACCCTTCTTTTGTAGCTGATCAGCAACAGCAATAATGAGTCTGTGGTTTTTAGAGGTGAGATCACTGGGAATAACTAACTGATTAACATCTTGAATTCTTGTACCAGACTGATAGAAATGGTTCTTGGTCTAATGCATACTTCAGGAAGTCTAGCTTGTTGACCATTCCTCAGTTCAGTGTACAGACTCCTGTTGTTCTCCCCTTTCTGCTCAATTAATTCCAAGATGGTATCAATCTCAGTGAATTTAAGGGCTTTCAATGTGTCAATAGATAGGTGCCATATCTTGCCATTGGCCACCATCATAATTTCCCTGAGATAGACTTGATTCAGCTTCCTTGGAATTACTGTTAGATATTCAATTTGGTCTTTGAGGCATCTCCTGTACAACAAGGCATCTCCTCCTACCTTTGCCTTTGAGACTTGCAGAAACTTCAAGAAAGCAGCATCATGATAAGTCTCTGAATTTGCTACTTCTATCAACTTGGCCTCAGTGATCACACTAGCTTCCACAAGGTCATCCTCATGTCTAGGGTTATGAACTAGGTTACTTGGCATGGACCCTGCCACCACTATAGTAGTGACAGTTTGCTTTTGGCCACTAGGTGTAGTGATGTGCACAGGTGGTAGAGTGACCATTGGCAGAGAGGATGGAGGTTCATCAACCTTGGATTTGCCTTTGCCTGGCACATGGGTTAGAGATTTAGATGCCCTTTGGTGACTACCCTCCTTTATCTTTATACCTTCCTCCTTAGGTTTCTCCCCCTTTGTATTTGAATTCCTTGTCCTCTTCTCCCCCTTAGGCTTGTTATCAGGCACATAGGCTTTAGAAGTGACCTTTGGGTTTGAGGATTCTTCAGGTAAAGGGAGACCCATATGCTTCATCATAGCAGCCAACATAGATTGCTGATGCAGAAGGACATCAGCTGTGGTTGTTGCTTGAGTGTCCAACTGATCAGTAAGAAGTGCAACCTTTTCTGTAAGATGAGCATTAGATTCTTTGAGAGACACCACCTCCTTCTCAAGAGTATCTACTTTAGAGAATAGCTCATGTGCCTTGAAACCAGACAAGGATTGATCTTGCAGTCTCTTCACCTC
The DNA here is from genome assembly GCA_037693485.1 of Kitagawia praeruptora. Lineage (NCBI taxonomy): Eukaryota > Viridiplantae > Streptophyta > Magnoliopsida > Apiales > Apiaceae > Kitagawia > Kitagawia praeruptora. The sequence continues at coordinate 77,367,879 of CM075354.1, forward strand.
ATACTTTGACAGTTCATGCACAGGGACTTCAGTCACTAGCCTGTCTCCATAAATATTTTTGAACATTGTCCTCAGCATGGCATTGGATGTGACAGTCTGATCAGATAGAGTTTGAAATTTATGTCCTAGACCTGTGACTGAATCTTTGAGAAGAGCCAAACCATGGTCCATCTTGGTGCATGTAGATTTGCATTCCAGTATGTCCTTGATTACAGTCTCCAACTTATGGAATTTGACCTCAAAAGCTCTCTTTATCTCCTTCACCTCCTGGGTTGTGGCTTGACATACACCATTAATTTCTGTTTTGAGACCCTTTCCAAGGTAGTGAGCAGCCTTGAAAATGCCCTTGTAGTTGTCATTGACTGCTTCATACACCTCACTATGGGAGAGAGATTTGGCATTTGACCCTAGTGCAATGATGTACTCTTCTCTGATGTACTGAAGGCCTTCTGAGAGAGGTATGTCATATTTTCCTTACAGCCAGGCATCTACGTTGCCATCTCTCTCAGTATCCTCCACTATCTTAGCCTTTTGCATCTCCACATCATCTCTGTGGCATAAAACAATGGCTTCATAATCTGGATTTGGCATGTTGGCAGTGAGAAGGTGCTGAGCAATCTTTGTGAACTCAGGGATCTGATCCACAATTAAGCTTTGAAGTGCTTCAACCGTCAATTGTTGTGGAACAGACCCTGATCCTGAAGCACTATCATGGTGTACAGGCTTCAGCCATTGTAACATAAAGTCAGAACTAGAGCTAGGCAAGCTAGACTCCTCAGTTACAGATGCAACTTCTGTAACCGGATGGATTGACTCTACTACTGGTGCCTCCACAGAAGTGGGATGAGTTACACCAGCAGTTGACACAGGCACAGAGTCTCTAGTGAAAACTAGTGAATCCTCTGTGTTTGTGATGGTGTCATTAGGAGATGCCCCAGAATGCATTCCCTCACCATCTAAATGTGGGTCCTGGGTGGTGAGCAAAGTGCCATGCACTAAGTCACTTGAAATCATTAGCTCATCAAGGGAAAAGAATTCTTGATGATCAATGCCTTGCTCCTCAATTGCTTGAGTTGCAGGCTGCAAAGAAATTTGAGTGGTAGATTCTGGAAGAGGAGTGTCTTGTAAATTAGAGTTGGACAACTCCCCCTGAGAGATAGAGGGAGTTTCAATTGTGATGTGCTCTCCACTCAGTGTAGTGCCAGCCTTATCACTCCCATGTGCTGACTCTGTACAGGTAGGTGCATTGGGGGGGATGCTTGATTCTATAGATGCACCCTGTTGAGAGGATACATCTAGTGAACTGTTTGCCCCTGATTTTACAACTTCAGCCATTTGTGTGACTGAAGAGGTGGTTTTAGTTTTCTTCTTCTTTGGCATGATTAGGGGTGACTCATGTGCCTCACTTTCTAATTCTACAGCCAATGATGCTTCAGATAAAATGGTTAAAGGTGAAGAAGCAACCTGTTTTCTCTTCTTCTCCTTTTTACTAACATCACCCTTTTGAGAGGATGATGCAGTTGGCTCAGTGTTTGGTAGAGTGTTTGGTTGAGGTGGTTGGTTAGCAGACCCTGGGTTAGCACTGTGTTCTACTTGCTTGGGTCTGGCTAACTCAGATTTGGAGGCAAATGTTGGCATGTTGTGGGGGTAAATCCTAAACAAACCCTCCATATGGGGAGTTATGTTAAGTCTTACATCCACATCATTCCTAGTTTCCAAATTACCAAAAATGAGTTTGGTCATGGATTTAGGATAGCCTATTCTATTTTTATCTATCCCAGGCAAATCAATCAATTGAGCATTTTTAAAATTAAGTACAGATTGAATGAAGCGAGGGAAGAAAATGTCAGTACCTCTCTTGGTTGTGTTCTTACCAAGTCTCGCATACAACGCTTGTAGGATGATTTAACCAACATCTATCTTTCTTCCATAAGCCAATGCATAGGCAATTTGCTGCGCAGGTGCACTGATTTGGTCAAAACTTGATTTCCTGGCAGTGAAGACTTGAAGGAGAGTTGCAAACACATAGCTCCACTCTTTCCTTAGATTCTTTCTGTTTAGCTTTCCAAGATTAATCCCATCTGAGTAGTTGATGAATTCAAAGAATTCTTCCAACTGTGCATTTGTGGCCAGTGTGTCATATGACTCTTGTTGTAGACCCAGTGCTTGATTCATGTCTGTAGTGGTGATAGTGATTTCCTGGTCCTGAATCTTGCAGTAGATTATATATGACGTTATTGCGCTTTCTAGGGCTACAACTTCTACAATAGCAGTTCCCCAAAACTGTTCCAGGATGTCTAGATACAGAGTTGGGTTGGCAGAGAGTGCATCCTTGATGTATGACTCAGACATCCATTTTACAAAGCACTTGAAGTTCGCGTTGGGTGCTTCCACATCACTGGTTAGGGCGATAAAGTTGGTGTTGAATTTCAAAGTTGCCATTGATACAGAGAAAAGAGAGAAAAGAGTATGAAGGTTGAAGAAGAAATTTAGCTTTTAGCAGTTAGGGTTTTCAGGGGTTTTGGGAGCTTTGATGCTTGAGAAATCGAATGAAATGAATCGAATAGATGTGAAATTGTATAAGTATGAAGTACTTGAATTGTCGATTAGATGTGTATGTTTTGTATCGACAAGTTAAGTATTCGAGAAGTAGAAAACAACTATTCGATAAGTCAAGAAAGGCTTATTCGATAACTCAAGCAGGTTGAAAACTCACAGCTGGCAGCTATCTAACTTAGAATAAATTCTAAATTAGGTAAAATGTGTTTTTATGAGTGAATTAAAATTTTAGACAAAAGTCCAAAATCGGTTAAGATTCAGCGAGAATTCAGCCTTTTCAAATGATTCGAGAACTCAAGTATAGTATTCGAGAACTCAGTCAATAGAGAACTAAAACACTATATTCGAGAAGTCAGGAATACCTCTATTCGATAACTCTAGAAGACTCTATTCGAGAACTCAAGAGTGCTCTAATGAGACTTGTTAGAGATGTTGAATAGTGAATCACTCAAGAAGTCCGACTTATTGAAATATACTCATCACTCACAAAAATTAATTTTCACTATCTTTTAAAATTCACCAGCCATATTCATTTAAGAATATTCTAGCAAATTAAACAGTGATTCTCTCAAAATTTCATAGAAATTTCAAGTTAACAAGAAAATATGATTTTCCAACATATGCAACAGATTTGAAATATTTATAAATCATACTTCATCCAACACTTACTCCAAAAATATTGAGAATTTAGATAAAGTAATTGTTTACTGCTGCAACAAGCTAGATGCTGTATTCACTTAGCCAAGAATCTGAAGAATTCAGCATTCCAATCTCACTAACCAACCTTGTGAAGGTGGCTTCATCTAATGGCTTAGTGAATATATCAGCTAGTTGTTTATCTGTAGATACATAATGCAACTCAATGGTTCCATTAGTTGCATGTTCTCTAATGAAATGATATCTGATGTCAATGTGCTTTGTTCTAGAATGATTGACAGGATTGGCAACTATAGAGATTGCACTTGTGTTGTCACACATGATTGGAATTCTTTCCAACAAAAGTCCATAATCTCTAAGTTGATTTCTAATCCAAAGCACTTGAGCACAGCAACTTCCAGCAGCTATGCATTCAGCCTCAGCTATAGAAGTTGACACAGATTGTTGTTTCTTGCTATACCAAGAGACTAACCTTTGTCCAAGAAACTGGCAGCTACCTGAGGTGCTTTTTCTATCCACTCTGCATCTAGCATAATCAGCATCAGAATAACCAACCAGATTGAACCCTGTGTCCTTAGGATACCATAAACCCAAGTTTGGAGTGCCCTTCAGATATTTAAAGATCCTTTTTATAGCAATCAAATGTGATTCTTTTGGATTTGATTGAAACCTCGCACACAAGCATGTAGCAAACATGATATCTGGCCTACTTGCAGTGAGATAGAGTAGAGAACCAACCATGCCTCTGTAGACTGAGATATCTACTTTCTTGCCTTTATCATCTTCATCCAATTTAGTGGCAGTGGCCATGGGTGTCTTTGCAGGTGAGCAATCTTCCAAATCAAACTTCTTCAATAAATCCTTGATGTACTTGGTTTGACTGATAAAGATGCCATCCTTCCTTTGACTAACTTGCAACCCAAGAAAGAATGTCAACTCTCCCATCATACTCATCTCATATCTGCTCTGCATTAGCTTAGAGAACTTTTCACACAGCTTCTCATTAGTAGAACCAAATATGATATCATCCGCATAGATCTGAACTAAGATAATATCATCACCATGTTTCGTGTAAAATAGTGTTTTGTCCAATGTGCCTCTAGTGAATTGATTTTCAAGGAGAAATTGAGGTAAAGTATCATACCATGCCCTTGGAGCCTGCTTAAGTCCATACAGTGCCTTAAGCAGTCTGTAGACAAATTCTGGGAAGTGTGGATCCTCAAAGCCAGGTGGTTGTTGCACATAAACTTCTTCTTCCAACTCTCCATTCAGAAATGCACTCTTGACATCCATTTGATAAACTTTAAAGTTTGAGTGAGCAGCAAATGCCAAGAATATTCTGATGGCTTCCAATCTAGCAACAGGGGCAAATGTCTCATCATAATCAATGCCTTCTTGTTGAGAGTATCCTTTTGCAACCAACCTTGCTTTGTTTCTTACTATTACACCATCTTCATCCATCTTATTCTTCAGAACCCATTTTGTTCCAACAATGGTTCTATTCTTTGGTGCAGACACAAGTTCCCATACTTTGTTCCTTTCAAATTGATTCAGCTCCTCTTGCATGGCAATAATCCAATCTGGATTCAACAGTGCATCATCAAGTTTCTTAGGCTCAACTTGAGATAGAAAACAACCATAGAGGCAATCATTCTGAGTTGCTCTCCTAGTCCTTACTCCTGCATTAGGATCTCCAATAATTTGCTCTACAGTGTGTGATCTATCCCATTTCCTTGAGTGCTCAGTCTGATTTCTCATTCTTGATGTTGCTTCATCATCAAATCATGATCATCCTGATTTCCTCCCCCTATGAGGTTGCCACTACTCACAGGTGTGTCTTGGATGCTAGTTTCTCCACTGTTGATTGACACAAATTCTTCTCTTGTATTATCATTCACTTGAGTCTGTTGAACTTGAGTTTCAACTTCAATTTCAGTCTCTTCATCAGAATCATCTAGATTATCAAACTTCAATGGATCTTTATCTTCATCATTGGCTTCTTCTAGTCCAGGTAGTTTGCTGTCATCAAATGGCACATCTGTGCTTTCCATATTTTCTTTTGACTGATGACATAAACTTTGTATGCACTTCTTTCCATAGAGTAGCCAAGAAAAATTCCTTCAAATGCCTTTGCATCAAACTTACCAACATATTCAGAATTATCCTTCAATACAAAGCATTTGCTTCCAAAAGTATGAACATACTTTAGAGTAGGCTTCTTTCCAGTCATCAAATTGTAAGGTGTCTTTCCAGTGTTTTTGTTGATGAGGGTTCTGTTTAGGATATAGCATGCAGTGCTCACAGCCTCAGCCCAAAAACATGTAGGCATCGTTGCATCAAGTAACATTGTTCTAGCAGCCTCAATTAGAGTTCTATTCTTTCTCTCAACAACTCCATTTTGTTGTGGAGTCCTTGGAGCTGAGAATTGCTGAGAAATCCCATTCTCTTTGCAGAATGCTTCAAGCATGGCATTTCTGAACTCTGTTCCATTATCACTTCTCAGTGCAATCACACTTGCATTGTTGGCTTTTGCTTCCTTGTCAACTTTCTTTATGTGCTCAATGATTACTTGTGGAGCCTCATCTTTTGATGCCAGAAATTCCACCCATGTATACCTTGTAAAGTCATCAACCATCACCAAGGCATACTTCTTTCTTCCTAGTGACATAGTGTTGACCGGCCCAAACAAATCCATATGAATGAGTTGTAGGGGCTTGGTTATTGATGTCACTGTCTTTGACTTGTGGCTTGATCTTTTCATTTTTCCCTTTTGACAAGCCTCACACACTCCTTCTTGATAGAACTCGAGTGTGGGCATGCCTCTCACTAACTCTCTTTTGACTAGAGAATTAATGGCTTTGAAGTTCAGGTATGATAATTTCTTGTGCCACAGCCAACAATCTTCATTTGATGCTTTTGAGTAGAAGCAACAAATTTTGTCCTTGTTTGCAGAGTCCATATTGGCTACAAACAGGCTTCCTTTCCTTACTCCAGATAGAGCAAAGTCACCAGTCTTCTTGTGGGTGATTAAACATTCATCTTTGTCAAAATCCACCTTGAATCCCCTATCAGTAAACTGACCAACACTTAGTAGATTATGCTTGAGTCCCTTGACCAGTGCTACATCTTCAATGATGACATTTCCAACTTTCAACTTGCCATATCCCAATGTGTTACCCATGCTGTCATCTCCAAAAGCAACTATTGGGCCAGCCTTCTCCTCATACTGTGATAGCAGGGCCATATCACCAGTCATATGATTTGAGCATCCACTGTCCAAAATCCACATGACTTTCTTTTCACTTTCTTTGCCCTGCAAACACAAAGGTATTACTTCTCCTTTGGTACCCAAACAAGTTTGGGTCCATGTGACTTAGAAACAGTTTTATCATAAACAACATGCTTATCAACTTTCTTGGTGTTAGTCTTCTTGTCACTGTTAGAAGTCTTAGAGCCTGAGGCCTCAGACTTAGGTGACAAAGGTACCTTCCTAGCTTTAGGAAGACTTGAAGACTTTGACCTTTTGTAGTGTGTGTGAGAATTGTGATTGATACAACCATCAATGAATTGCCTTCTCAAATTAAAACAACTAGTTATAACATTCATGTTGCATGGCATACAGTCAAATTTATCACAGAATGGAGCATCTCTATGTCTTAGGGGCACAGAATAATCATAGAAAGGTTTGGGCACACTGCCAACAGGTTTCTTGCATGCATGAGTTAGATTTTTGGTACTAAAACAGTTCTGACAAGTTTTCCTAGGGGCATTAGGCATATAAGCATAGTTATTATCTTTGTTAATCCCTAACTTGCCATTTTTGTTCTGTTTCTTCTTAGTCACTTTCTTCTCAAATTCACTCTTCCCAGCTGAAACAAACTTAACAAACTTCTTAGGTCTTGACCTATTACCTACTGGCTCCTTGGCTTTTGACTTGGAACTCTCACTCTTAGAGGATGCTTGTTGTTCACTGGATTGAGCCTCATCTTCATCATTTAACATTTGCTTGATGAGTAAGGCATCCTCATCAATTTCAAATGTTGATTCTTTAAAAATAGGAGTCTCATTCTTTTTCAATATGTGAGGGACTTCCTCTTGAACAACAGTGTCATCTTCAATGACAACATAGCCTTTTCTCTGGTTAAGAGTGTCATAGTCAAGTCCAATAGCAGTTTTGGATTTTGCTTGAATTTTCTCACAATAGGATTGCACTAGACCAGATGATTTCTTAAACGTTTTCAGTTTGAATTCATTTTCAGCTAATTCATCCCTAAGAGCCTTTTCAACCTGACTAGCACACAAAACCTTATTCTGCAGATATTCAACTTCTTTCTTAAGGTTCTCTACTTGCATAGTAGTTAGCTCAAGTTCCTCATTCTTTTTTATTAACATTTCATTTCTAGTAGACAGTTTAGTAATCTCTTCATTAGCAGCAGTCATACTAGTATGAATGTTAAACATCTCAACAGATAGTTGTTCAATCATGCATTTATACTCTGAAACAGACATGTCTATAGTAGTGAGAGATGGTACCTGAGGATCTGATGGAGATGTGTCATTCTTGGAATTGGCCATCAAGGCATAGTTACAAAATTCCTGCTCTTCTCCATCACTGTCAGATTCATCCCAACACTTCCCTTCAGCTATGTAGGCCTTACCTTGTGTCTGCTTTTTCAGAAGGGCCTCATACTTAGCTTCGAGCTCAAGATAATCTATATCCTTCTTTTTAGGCTTCTTGCATTCACTGGCAAAATGCCCTAGGTCATTGCATCTATAACACCTTACAGATGACCTATCCACATGGCTGGTTTTGAACTTATTATTGTTTGGTTTCACAGGTGCCTTGCTCCTGTTGAATGAATGGTTTTGGGTTTTGGGTTTGAAGGGTTGATTCCTCTTAAATCTGATGTTTGGAAATTTTCTGGCCATGAAAGCATATGAAGTGTTTTGCATCCCATCTAATTCTTCAAGAGTATAGAACTCATCTTCCTCCTTCTCCTCAACAGGTTCACTTACCCCAGCTTCAGTTTCTTCATCTTCTACTACCTCCTCTATCCTTAATTGGCTTGTAGATGCTTCTAGGTCTTGAATAGATTTGTTGACAATCAAGGCACATGATGTGTTTATCATTCTGCTTTGGTTGGTTTAGATAGCCCTTTTCTGAAGCAACTCAAGCTCATGAGTTTTTAAAACCCCATAGAGCACATCATATGTAACTTTGTTCAAATCTCTTTCCCTTAGAGAAATGACCCTTTGCTCTAGATGATTTGGTGAAGATAGCAGAAACTTCATGTTCAATTCCTTGGTGCTGTAAACCTTGCCATTCATCTGCAACTCAGTAACTAGCTTGTAAAATCTCTAAAACATCTCAGTGATGCTTTCCTTGGGCTGTGCCATGAAAGCTTCATACTGTGTGACCAGTATCTGTTTCTTGTTCTCTCTGACCTCATCAGTTCCTTCACATAACACCTCAATGTGATCCCACATTTCTTTGGCAGTGGTACATGAAGCAATGTTTGCAAACATTGACATGTCCATGGAATCTATAATCAGCAACATGAGGTGACTGTCAAGGGCAACCATCTCCTTTTCTGATTCTATCCATTTGGATGGATCCTTAGCCACATAAGATCTTGGAATAGTAGTGGTTCCAACAGTCTTTTCAGGAATTTCCTGTTGGGGAACAAATGGACCATTCTTAAGAATCTCAGGATACAAATGATGAGATGCTTTGATGAACAACTGCATCTTGATCTTCCAGAGGTTGTAGTTTTCTTTGTCAAACTTAGGGACTTTCACCGTTCCTGTGGTCTTTGGTGTATTCGAACTCATGATCGTTTTTCTGTTTTTGAATGAACAGCCCGCTCTGATACCACTTGTTGAGTATAGAATACAGTAAAAGAATACAGAGGGGGGTGAATGGATTCTTGAACTTTTCTTGGTTGAGTCTGTGTAGCAGATAAGTGTTTGTGTATGCAAAGATGTAGGTGCGGATAAAGAACAACACAAGTCACAATATCACTTTAATATAATGTATTATTAGATAAAGGTTGCTACAATCTGTGAATACAAATGATAGTATTCTCAGCTTCGTTTTTCTCAGAGAGATATGACTTACAATGAATATGAAAAACTTGACTCACCAAAATTTAATTGCTAAGGAAGTGAGGCTGTATCCTTATAGAACATGGATACAACCTACTTACTACAAATAAGGTAGCTAAAACAAATTACTTTCTAGTCTGTCTATCCTATTTGAGTAAGAGTCCAAACAGTTACAGATTTGAATTTACAAAGCCTGTTCAGATCCACTTCCTTAGCCCTTTGTCTCTTCTATATCTCTCCAAGCTTCTTTGTAGGCTTTCCAGAGCACGTTACAGATTGAGGTCCATAAAGTGCATTGGCTTGTTGCAGGTTTCTGACTTGTACAATTTTTCCAGTATTTTGTCTCCAAGAATGTATTCGAGAAGTGACTAAGTAAGTGATTCGAGAACTAGAATTGACTTGATCGATAACTCTGAGTTCTCGAACACTGTTATATTGACATACCGAATTACTTCTCGAATAGCTCTTTTTCATCAGGATTCCTTAAGTTGTCGAATAGAACACTTGACTTATCGAATCCTTGAGATATCGAATAGCTTTCTGAGTCCTTGAGATATCGAATGGAACTTTGACTTGTTGACTCCTTGAGAACTCGAATACCACTTTTGACTTGTTGACTTCTTGAGTTCTCGAACAGAGTAATAGACATATCGAATCTCTGAGATATCGAATGAGATATCGAACAGTGTATTCAGAGATATCGAATAGTGTCTTCTGAGATATCGAATCCCTGACTTCTCGAATGCTAGACTTCTCGAATAGACAAATGTACTTCTCGAATTGGTACTTAGGCAAATTTTCACTTTCTTCAAATCCCAACTGTGATTATTTGACAGTCTTTATCTTCTTGCTTGAGACATGAACCTTGAAACTTCTTTCAAGCATTATTCTTGACTATATAAGTGCAGTTACACAACTAGGATATGGTGCCTATTACAAGTACAGAACAAGTAGAGACTCTACAACTAGAGGTTCCCTCATTTAAGAGGTCATGTAAGTAATGCAAAGCATTACAGACAATTAGGCTTGTTATTTGATGTAAACAGGCATGCCTCTGTGACTAACAGCTAAAGAGGAGAGGCAAAAAGTTGTGTGGAACAGATGGTAGTATTAAGTGGGAAGTAGGGCAAAAATTTGTAAACATAGAAGAATTTAGGGATAGGGTGAGGAAGTATGGTATTGATTAGAGGAGGCCTGTACAGTTTGTGACTAATGATAAAAACAGGTGTCAAGTTGTGTGTGTTCTGATTATAGCTTCTACATTTGGTGCAACAAAGATAAAGATAGTGAAAACTGCACTATTAAAACACTTATTAATGAGCACTTATGCACTAAGCCATATAATAATAAACTTGCAACAGTTAAGTATCTAGCTGAAATCTATGGAGAAAGGCTTAGGAAGAATCCTCAGTGGAATGTAAAAGAAATGGCTGAAACTATCAAACAAGAGTTGGAAATAGAAGTTCCAAGAATCAAAATAATCAAGGTAAGGAAGCTGGCTCTTGAGGGTGTATATGATTCTTTAAAAGAACAATACTCTAGGCTGAGAGACTTTGCTCATGAGATACTTAGAAGTAACCCTCAAAACACAGTCAAAATCAGCACCACTAGGCTTAATGAGACTGATCAGAACAAGTTCAAAAGGGTGTATGTGTGTTATTTTGCTTTGAAGGCTGGGTGTAGGCCAATGCCTGGGCTAGATGGTTGCTTTCTTAAGACTGTCTATGGGGGCCAATTACTCTCTGCAATTGGAAGGGATGGGAACAACCAAATGTTTCCCATTGCCTATGCACTTGTAGAGAGTGAAAACATAGATAGTTGGAGATGGTTTATAGATTTGCTGAAAGATGACCTTGACATTGGAGCTGAAGCAGGGTTGACACTCATTAGTGACCAGCAGAAGGGGCTAGAAAATGCAGTTAAGGAATTGCTCCCACAAGTTGAGCATAGATTATGTACAAGACACTTGTATAGCAATTTCAGAAAACGGTACTATAATTTTATGCATCTCTGTTTATTAGCAATATATTTTTTATGAATCTCTGTTAATGCATCTAACTTTCTATATTTGTGTTGTTAGGTTTGCATCTTTGCCGTTGAGAAGGGCCTTTTGGAATGCTGCATGTGCCACACACCCTGCAGCACATGTTAAAGCAATGACACAATTGGAGAGATTGTTAAAACCTGCTGCTGAGCAATTGAAGCATCTTGATGCTAAAGTGTGGTCCAAGGCATTTTTTGCTACCCATTCCAAGACAGACAATGTTGAGAACAATATGTCTGAATCCTTTAATGCTTGGATCATACATGAAAGGTTCACACTTTTACTTATTTTTACTATCTTTGCTTCCCATTTGCTTATGTTTAGTAGTTTTAATTCACCTTTTATGATACTAGGTACATGCCTATACTCATAATGTTGCAAGAACTTCATTTCAAACTGATGACTAGGATGAGGATGAGGAGAGATGAGATGAGGAATAGTGACCTTTTAGTTTGTCCAAGGATTAAAAAAAGACTTGATGTTCTTATCATTGCATCAAGGCACTGAACAACATCTTAGGATGGAATGAAACTATTTTCAGTAAGTGTTTATTTTTATGCCCCTATAGGTTGTCTGTAATATATGCACAAATATGGACTGTAATATATGATAACTTACATGATATGCAGGTTAAAAGTGGAACAAGGGTAGTGAGAGTTGATTTAGAAGCAAGGTCTTGTGATTGCAGGGTATTTGATCTCACTGGAAAACCTTGTAAACATGCAATTGCAGCAATCCGTGATATGAGACACAATCCAGTGGATTACCTTTCAGAATACTACAAGAAACCCTTGTATCTAGCAACTTACAACCATTCAATGGAGGCCATCAAGGGAGAGGAATTTTGGGATGTTTTCTCAACAGAAGAGTTGCTCCCACCTGACATCCCTAAGAAACTCAGAGGTCAGAAGGCCAAAGAAATTGAGGAGAAGGGAACACTGGGAAGGTGGAAATAGGACCCAAACAAGTCAAGCAAATGGTGGTCCAGTGCTGCAAAGGTATAGTAATAAAAGGGTGATGCATTGCAGTTTGCGTAAGGAGAGTGGCCACAACAAGAAAAAATGTCCAACAAAGCCAAATGATGAGGAAGCTGAAATAAGAAGGGTTGAGCAAGGTGATGCTCCAAAAAAAGCAAAGAATGTAGAGGGCAGCTCAAACAAAGCAACTCCAAAGCAGAAAAGTGCTAAGAAATTGAGGAGACAAAAACTACAACTTAGAAAAAAGGGCAAAGCAACTGAGGAAAATGAAAATGAGAATGCTCCAGAAAAATAATCAGATTCAACAAAAGATGTTGGTGGATCGAAAAAAGGCAAAGAAATTGGTAAGAGTCCAGGAAAAGATGGAGATGTCTCTGACAATGATTTTTTTGCAGAAGATGAACACTATGATTATAGTGACCCGTTTGGAGCATATGATCTATTTGCAGAGAAAGATCTATTTGGAGAGGGGGGAAATAGGCCTAAAAATGATAAAGATGCAGAGGTGCCAGACAGTGAGCAAAATGCAAAGGTGGTTGAAACTGAGAAAAATGCAGAGGTGGCAGAAAAAGAGGCAAATGCAGTGGTTCCAGAAAAAGAAAAAAATGCAGCAAAGACACAAGGCCCATCTCAAACATCAACAACTGAGAAAGGTAAAACTGTGGATCTTATGGGTTTTTTTGAAAAAAATACCAAGGAAGAAAATGCCTCTTGTTCCAGGACAAATAGAGGATTGGGGAGAAATTGGGAGGAACTATGTCAAGTTCCAGGAAAAGCTTAGGGGCCCTTTGGGACATCATGCTGTATTCATGCCAACACCTGGGGTTCCACCTTATATGGGACCAGGATCCACACCACCACCTTCAACTCCACCATTCCGTTGTAGTGAAAATTTGGCTCTTTCAACTCAACAAAGCAGCTCTACTAATGCATCTAAGAAAAGAGGAAGTCACCAGACCAGTTCTACCAGTGCACCAAAAAGAAGAGTAACAAGGCTCAGTAAACAAAGCTCAGCATTCAAGTTCAGCAATACTGAAGATGATCCAGTTCAGCTTGGGGATTAAGCATTAGTAGTTTATTAATTAATATAACTATTTTATTAAGTTAATGGTTCCAAAACTTGGTATCATTATTATTGTCTTTTGGGTGGTCTTTTGGTGGTCTTTTGGTACTCCTATAACTGTTATGCTTTTGGTATGCTTTTGCTGCAATGTATGAACGGTGATCTTTTGATATGTTAATGATACATATGGAACCATTTATTTGGTAATTTCATTTATTTTTAGTCAATTTTTTGTTTGGTATTTTTCACTACATCACAAGCACATAACAAAGATCTCAACTGATAGCATTTCATACATTGTTATAAATACTACAACCATCTCCATCTACTACAACCAACCCATTCATTATCAAACAACACTAAATACTTCCTATCAGTATTTCAACCACCATAAAATCATGGCCAATAAAATCACCACAACAAATATTTTCATACAATTTGGTTGCTTCTCAGTCTTTTTCTTCTTCTTCTTCACTGCCATCCTTCGCAATTTTTCCTCTGCAATCCTCAGTTTTTTCTCTATAATCCTCAATTTCTCTTCTGCAATTTTCAACTTTTCTTCTGCAATTTCGAGTTTTTCTTCCATTATGCTTTTGTTCAGCTTAAATTCAAAAAAACCATCCCTCCCGCGACTAGTCAATCCTTCATCCATCCACATAAAAAAATCACAGCCACCACAATTGTACAAAAACAAAAAAAAATCATTCACACCTCGTTATCAACAATTATAACCTAACTATAAAGAATACATACCTTCGATTTGGCATATGTAAGAAATCTTCTTCCAGGATTTTTTTCTGTCCTTGATGTTCGAATGCACACTCTTTTGTTACAATGACATACCACGTTATCATATTCACCAACTGACGATTCTTTAGAGATTTCTGACATAGGGCTTCTCAAAGATACATTTAGCCTAGATCTTATGCAAGTTGAATTGAGATATTATGTAGAGATGATTAAGAACTCTGAGATTTTTTTCAAGAACCCTAATATATATATATATATATATATACGTTCAGGTCCACAACCACCGTGGGTTGGACCAGCCACCAGGATAGCCGCAACCTTTCAATGCGGCAGTAGAGTCGCAACTCTTCATTGCGGAAGTAGTAAAAAATATAACTGTCGCAACCCTTCATTGCGGCAGTATTATTAGTTTTTTAATTAAAAAAACATAGCATTAGTTTGGATTCGAACTCTTGACCTTTTCCAAATGAAACAAACATTTTGCCGCACCACCAACTTGTACTCTTGTGATTTAAGAAAAATTATCTTACATATTATTTTACATTATTAATTTGATATATATTTATTTATAAAATTAATAAAAACTAGTAAATTAAAACAAACCTTTTCCATTTTATTGGATTCGAACTCTTGACCTTTTCCAAATAAAACAAACATTTTGCTATTCCATCAACTTGTACTCTTGCAAGTTTAAGCAAAATTATCTTACATATTATTTTACGTTATTGTAATTTTATATATATATATTTATAAAATTAATAAAAAATAGTAAATTAATAGATAATAACATATAAAATGTGTATAGACGGGTTAATGAACATGGGAATGACTTCCAACCATGAGACATTTAAATTATTAATTAATTAATTTTTAAAACAAATTTAGAAAAAAAAAGTTATGTAAAGTCAAAACTTGAAAATAATGATAATATATATTATTATAATCTTAAAAAATAAAAAAATAGCATAAAACATTAATGTAAGTTAAAATGAATGAAAGCGTTAAGAAAAAATTTATATTAAATATTTTAAATAGAAAAAATAACAAAAAATGTTACCATCCTGATTTATTTTTCAACAGTTATCTAAGATTGAGATGTACATGTCATTCCATCATTATTTAAACTACATAACATGTAAAAATATTTTAAAGTTAAAATTAATATATTTTATTATTTTGATGCATATTTAAAGATTTAAAAATAAAACAAAAAAAAGAGAAAAAATCTAAAATTACTGCCGCAATGAGCCATTGCGGTAATTATTCCTGCCGCAATGTTTGGTTGTGGCTCAGAAAAATTTTAAGGCATTAATTATGGTTGGTGGCTGGTCATAAATGAATCACCTGCAGCAATGTTTCATTACGGCAGTTGGCATTTAAGGCGTTCTTCCGCAATGAAACATTGCGGCAGGCGTGAAATCTGTTTCCTTTAAGGTTACAGAATTTGTCTTTTTTTTCAAACAGCAGAAAACACCAACGAATTAAGGGTAAAACAGTAATTGCATGTTTTCTTTCCTCCGCAATGTTTCATTGCGGCAGTAGTAAGGGTAAAAACGTAATTTCAGATTTTATTTCCTCCGCTATGTATCATTGCGGCAGCAATTAGGAGGGTGAAAACGTAATTTCATATTTTTTACTTGTTTCTATATTTCAAATTAACAGCTTTTATTGATTTAATATTTTTATTACTTTTATTTAAATATAAAACTATAATAATTTATTTAAAATTTTATGTAATAATTCAAATTTTATAAACATTTTTTTTATTTTATAATGTATTAATTTACCAATTTTTTTATAATTTTAATAAATAATAAAAATAAAAGTATAAAAACGTAAAATAATATTTAATACTGTTTTGTTTTGAAGTAAATAAAAAATTAGTTTGTTTGGTGTAGTGGTTATGTTGGTTTTATCTCTGGTGAAGGACCTGAGATCGACTCTACATAAAATAAAGTGTTTTTTAAGTTAAAAACGCTGCCGCAACTATTCATTGCGACACCCTTCTTTTTTTTTTTTAAATTTTTCCTGCCGCAATGAACACTTGCGGCAGTGTACGAGTTGGTGGTTGTGGACCTTTTTTCAGCCAACGGTGGCTATGGAAGGGCACCCTATATATATATATATCTGAAATATACATATAACCGTTATGTAAAGAACCGTTACTTATGTGTATTGAAGTCACTGGTCCTTTTGTCCACATCAGATACAGACGTTAATCCACGTAGAAGTCAACACGGATTCCGTCAGGTCAACAATTTTAAACTAACGGCGTGTCATTACTGTCTACTAGAGTAGTCCTTTTGATACCACCGAAACAAGAATCAAGGAAATGATACATGCCCCTGGCTTCAGTGACCACTTTGATATTTAACCCCTTAAATATTGTTAGAGTTTAAAACCTTAGCTGTTAGCATTTTTTATACGTAAGGATTTAAAGTAATTTCGACTAACTGCATAAAGCAATTTTTGTTGGAAAAATATAGTATTTTAGACTAAGTTGTGGATCATTTTGAGACTCAATTTGAGTGATAAACACTATGTGTCAATGTTATATATTGGTTGGATTATATTCTTCTCTGCGAGAGAATTTCAATGCATATTTACACGTTCAAAATGGATAAAGGGTGAATGAGAATTGATGTTCCAAAGTACGATCCTTTAAAGTGGTATTTTAGAATTGTACCACATCGAGAGTAGTACAAACCTATTCCTTGAGTTTTATTATAAATACTTTGTCCCACATCGAAAAGAAAAATAAGTTCTTTCAAGTCTCTCTTTATAAATTGAGGTTTAGGGCATCAATTTTATTAAGTCGTGAAAATTATAACCGCCTCTATAATTTCACTCTCCTCAGTTTTAAAATTTCAAAATATTCCGGTGATACTTTCGGGCTCGATCAAGTTCACTGAAAGTATTCTCGATTTATCGATTATACTAGTATCTCGTTTTATCCTGGGAGGCGGAGCCAGGTCACTAAACACATACGGTGATGGGCCAAACTGCTTTAAATAATTATTGTAGTTTTGTAATATTTACTCCCTCTGTCCCATCCATTTGTTTACACTTTTTGTCACTTTCTGGCACGCATTTTAAGGTGAATTTTAAGGATAGTTCCATAACTTATTTTTAAAATTTTCTTTTTTTGTATAAAAATAGGATTGTTCTATTTTTATACAAAAAAGAAACTTTCAAAAATAAGTTACGGAACTATACTTAAAATCCACCTTAAAATGCGTGTCGACACCCTATTTTGAAATGATAACAAATGGACGGGACGGAGGGAGTATGATTTAAAAATTTATATTTTTTTTGATTTAATTTTAATGTTAATTATGTTATTTTTTACATATTACATAGATCATACATTTAGAATTCTCATCTTTTTAACATAATTTCAATTATTTTTTGTGTATGTTTAAATATTTATGTTTTTTAGACCAATCATATATTTAAATAATTGAAAGTCCAAATAGTTGGTCGACCAAAATCACCTAATATAACTTCCATATTTATATTTTATATACCCAAAATTATGTGATGCAATTATTAATTAAACTAGCTTATAACCCGTGCGATGCACGGATTTTTGTTGATATGTAATAAATTTTATTTTATGTTATAATTATATTTTTATATAATCATTATTTAAAATATTTTATTTTAATTTTAATAATTTAATATAAAATTAATTAATGATATGCATGGTTTAAAACTTATATTATAAATTTTAAAATAAATATGTCGTTGATAAAATTTGAAACTTGAAATTTTAATAAATTAATTTAATCATATAATATATTTAATAATTAGATCTAATGATTCTGGTTTTTTATTAAAAATTTAATGGTCATTATTCATAATACGAATTTCTATTATATTTATATATGATATGGTGTGATATTTTTGGGTATATATTAATTATTGCTAGATATGAACTGATTGGAAAATATGATATGGTTGAGGTTTTTAGGTGTTTATAAAAGGTAATATATTCAACTAAAAATAAATGTGAAAAAGGCAATCGACTAATTACCTTTAATTGTATTATGTTAATATTTATTTTGGGTGTTTTAATAGTATAGATATCATATATATTTTTCTTTATAATGAAGGGTAAATAAGTAAATTCACGAAATACGAAAAAACATATACCAAAAAGTAGGTACCAAAATTTTTAATGTTTCGGGTATTATATAATTATTAATTAATTTTAATTTAATATAATTTTAATATACACATGTTTACGGATTATACTAATGTTTCTTTATTATAAACAACGTACGCAGATTTTTAATATATTTTATTAACAATTGAAAAATATGGTGTGATATTTTCGGGTATATATTAATGATTGTAAAATTAGTTTTAAATTTAAAAGGTAACGTGTTTTAATTCGAAAGAAAATATTAATGAAGATTAGTTTTAAATTAAAAAGGTAACGTGTTTTAATTTGAAAGGAAATATTAATGATTGGAAGATACATTGATGTTTTTAGGTGTTTATAAAAGGTAATATTTTCAATTAAAAGTAAATGTGAAAAAAGGCAAGCGACTTACCATTAATTATATTATGTTATTATTTATTATAGGTGTTTTAAAAGTATAAATATCATATATTTATTTTTCTTTTCAATAAAGGGTAAATAAGTAAATTCACGAAGTACCAAAAGACTGGTACCAAAACTTTTAATGTTCCGGAATTTATATAATAGTATAGATATGATTTGATAACTAAAATTTACATATTTCTTAAACCAAATTTTAATTTTTTTATTTCAAGAATTTAATATTTACATGGAGACACATGTATATAAATTTTTTTATACTCGGTTACATTATGTATATTCTAAAATTTTATTTTTATATCAATTATTTAACATGGTAAAATAGAATTTTAGAGTATATTTAATCGATTAGAATATTTTTTTAAATTTTATCTGTCTAATATTCTAGAAATAATATAAATCAATATTTTATTTACTCAAAAATAAAAATTAAAGAGAAAGGGACAAGAAGAAAAGATGTGGTTTATCTTATAAGATTTATAACCAAAACTAAAAATTAAGTGTAGCAGAGTTGGTTGACATGATAGAAGAAAGTCAATGGTTTAAATCCCTTCACTACTCTTTACATAATTATTAAAGAATGATATTTTTGTAAATTTTGAAAATATAAGGGTAAAATGGTAATTTCATAACCATTAAATTGACAATTTTTGCCCTTGTGTTGAAATTTAATATATAGTAATAGATAATAGATAATAAATATTAATAGATATATTAATTATGTGAAATAATATAATTAAAAAATTATATAAAAGTTTTCCTATGTAATCTTCCAGTTTATTGACAAGAACACGAGTTAATTTTTGGTACATAGAAATTAAAACAAGTATTTTACCGGAGGGATGCATTTTTACTTTGCTGAAGATTAAAACGATTTCATCCATGGTTATAAATTACTTGTAACAATTCCTCATCCATGGAGTATAAGAAACGGTGCATCTTAAACTCCATGTAAAGGCCGTTTCTTATACTCCATGGATGTAAAAATAAAATTTTAGATTATTTACACAAAACCCCATGTAAAGGCCGTTTCTTATACTCCATGGATGTAAATAAATGATTTTTCTAATCTCGTCCACTTGTAACAATTCCTTTTTTACAAGTGGTGCATCTTAAATATATGATATTAATATTAACTAGCTTCGTTACCCGTGCAAGGCACGAGGATATTCTAGTTTTATTGTTAAATTTTGATTTTTATTATTTGTGATTATGAATATTCTTCAATTTGTTGTAATGTTATCTAAATATAGATTAACTTACTCTTTTTTCAAGTGCTCTCGCTTTCTAACAGGTTGTGTCCAAAATATTCTAATATTCATTCAATTACTCATATAGTTCAATGATTTTAACTATAAATTTAAATTTTTTATACTTAGAACTGGATGTCACAGTTTCGATTCTGGAAAATGTGAAGATTAACTAACGTTTTCATAGCATTTGACTTTAGGGGGATTTTAGAGTTAAATCATAGAAAATTGGAAGGCATAAATGTGAAATGATATTAAATAAAATGTGGAATATTGTGATATTTTGGATTTTAGTAGTTCGAATTTGTAGCCGTGAACACCTTTCAATTCGTAGCGGTGTTGCCTAAATATAGCTTAGCAACTCTCCTCTCGAGAGCTTTATTTTCAACATGAATTGTCTAAGATTTATAATATCTATTAAAATAGTCATCTAATTCAATGTTTTCAGTTGTGAATTTTAATTCACTTTATTCAGTTGTGAATTTAAATTCATTTTATTCAGAACTGAAAATTTAAATCTGATTACTCGCTATGAACTTTTAGATAGTATAATTTATTACAAATTAGACTAATACATTAAATACTATTATTACTAAAATATATATGTTTATTATTCTTGTTATTCCCAAGCTTAATTCCTAATCGTGAACACAATCGTTTAGTTCTGATTCTCGAGTTTTATAAGTATTTCTATACAATTATTATTCATATATTGGCGTAATTATATAATAATTTACCCAAGAATTTTAATCTAAATATATGCACCAATATAAATTATTAAAAGTTAATGGATATTATTAGTTTGTTGTAATTAATTACGTAATATTAAAGTAGATATTAAATAATCATATTGAATATAAGTTTATTAAATGATATAACTTTGCCAGGAATAAAATGTGACATGTTATGGTATATACGGAGTATGTAAGTTCACTACATATCATGTATCACTAATTTATACTAAACTATAACATATAAAATATCTTAGAAATTAAAATAACAAATATTCTTCAATCATCACGCGACTTACATAGCATATTTATGATTTACAACAAAAGTGATTGGTTACCCTAGTGGTAATATGATGTGCATATGAATGGAAAGACTTAGGTTCGATTCTTCACAACAACAACTTTTTGGAAAAAAACTAAATGGATTAAAATGCAAGGGTAAAATAGTAACTTTGCAATGAATAAAATGTGACATTATAAAATATCTTAGAAATTAAAATACCAAATATTCTTCAATCATCACGCGACTTACATAGCATATTTATGATTTACAACAAAAGTGATTGATTAGCCTAGTGGTAAGGTGATGTGCATATGAATGGAAAGACTTAGGTTCGATTCTCCGCAACACCAATTTTTTGGGAAAAAACTAAATGGATTAAAATGCATGGCTAAAATAGTAAATTTGCAAGGAATAAAATGTGACATGTTGTGGTATTATATATATACTAGCATAAAAACCCGTGCGAGGCACGAGTCATTTTCTAGTATTGGTCTTAAACAATTGGAAACGACAGTTAATTTAAGTGATAGAAGGAAATCGTGCATCACAATTTATTCGGAAATAGTTGTAGTAAAAACAGTGTTGTAGAATGACAATGTCATGCCAACATATGAAATTGCAAGAAAGTTAAACACTGTTGTTTTTTAAACATATTAGATAAATATATATATATATATATATATATATATATATATATATATATATATATTTGCTGGTTTGCAAGTGCTCAATGGGAAGTAGTTAGGCGAGCTTCTGCTTCTTGTTGACACTGGCGCTGATGAAGTAGTTAGGTTTGGGAACAATCGCCAATTACCTTAGACACCGTAGTGACAGTGTACTCCTTACATCCTTGAATAATATTGTAAGAAGTGACTTTGAGCTGAAGGCAATAGACTTTCCCGATGATGATATTCCGGCCTATCAGAGGAATAGTTGCAATCTGGTCTTCCTTTATAAGAAAAAAAATATCAATATCCATTAGCTGGAGAATGCCTTGTTTGTGTTTGTATGAAAGTGTAAAATGAAAGCCTCTACCTATCTTTGCTCGGCCATAATTTTTTGTAAAGGAACACCTACAAGCTGCTCCGCTTCCTTTTTGAACAATGTTATAATTGTAGTTCCAGATTGATCCTCAACCCGCACCAAAATCCTGAACCTACATAATACGCACCTTTATTTTCAGGAATACATTAATTAGATGCACAATTTGTTTAAACTTCAACATGGCATATGAATAGACAGAATCCTGTTTGTGTGTGTGTAAACGATCAGTTCGAAATAAAAGATGGTTTTCTTGTGTGTGGAGTTAGTGTTTACGTCTCTTGTTGAAAACCTTCTTGACCTTACCTCACTGGAACCTATCAATTCACTTAATTCCTGAGGAGGCTCGCGCAACAAAGGCAACTGAACATTGCCTTGCCACAACATATTGAAAATCCCTTTGTCCTGTACCGACATGCCTCCTTGTAAATTAAGCACCCTATACCAGTGCCGTGTAGAAACCACATATCTATTCTAGTCTTCTAAGATTAAGAATTGTATTTCTGTCCACTGTGGTGCATAACCAACATTAGGTACATTAATAACCATTTGGGCAAGTAGCATGAATAAATTAATCACGAGAACAAAAGCAAGGAAAAAGAAAGTCTTACTAAATTCTCTTTTTTTATTGGTCAATGGACTTGCGCACCCGTCATGATTCTGCAGAAAATGGGGAATGGAGGTGTCGCATTTGAGGGGGATTCATAAATATTGAGCAAGCACGTGAAGGGAAAGTGCAATCGAAGCTTCTAAGTGAATTTGAATATATTGCCCGACATGATTGATAAGTGGATTTATAAACACTTGGAGCATTCTAAATCGGCTTAAATTGATTGTCTTGGGCTCAAGTTTCTTGTAGTTTTGATGTGTTTTGCTTAGTTGTGCAGATTTACAAGGATGTTGATTATGGTGGATGTTTTTGTCATTTTTGGAGATTTAATTTATTAAAATTCGGATTTATTGGGCTGCACGCGTGAGATTCACTGTTTGGGCCATATCTTGAGTTCTATAAGTCTGTTTTCAGCCCGTAAGCAGTCCACGCGAAGATAACGAGATTTTCTATCATTCTAAGGTGATCCAGAGGTCCAATTACGTTTGGAACGTTCCATAAAAACTGAAGAAAAGTCAGCCACGAATTTTCCTTAAAAAACAGAATCGGTTTAGGAAACGTATTTTGCAGAAATTCTATTATAATTATGTTTTGGTATTTTCTTGTTGGGGAAGACTTTTAGAGCCTATTTAAACACATCCTATCCTTGTAATAGAGAGATATACACAATATCATAGTTTTATTATTGTAACCAGCTTAGATCTGCAAGAGAGAAAAGGAGAGAAGGATTCAACGCTCGTGACAAGCAACGGATCTAGATCTACTTCATCTTTTGTTCTAGATTTGTTTTTCTCAACTCTTGTTTATTAATATAATTACGTCTTTTATTCATATCTTGTTATTTACCATGTTTTCATCAAATCCCATGGTGACGAAAGGTTTAATTATGAACTAATCGTTGTCATGGGATCCTAGTGGATTTATCTATGTAGCTTAGTAGTTTGCATGCCTTAAAGATTTATGTGTGGTGAATACTTGATATCCTTGTATGGTTGTGCTTATTGAATTTAGGTGCGTCGCGAACATCTAATTTATTAATCTCTTGCTAAACGAGAGTGGATCTTGAGATTTAGAACTTGCCATGCTAGCATAGGATAGGTTGGTGTTTTGACATCATGATTTGTGGCATCAATAGAGATATTATGCTACCCTATGTGATCTAAGTGAATAACTTGTGCTTAAACCTTTATGTTTTCAAATTCTATAGAGATATAGGGTCTAAACATAATAGGTGCCTACTCGTCTTCTATCTCTTTTGTGGATGTATGCGTAGATTGGTACTAGTATACCGAGAGGTAACTTTTACTCTTTTCGTGTTATTCGATCAGATATCAAACCCCATCGCATGTTTTAATTAAAGGCTGCAACTCTAAGTGAAGTAGATGATGAAACTAGGATTCCATGTTTTATTCTCATATTAGTAACTCGACTTTAATCTCTTTAATTAGTTAATCTTTAGTTTGATAATTAATTTAGTAGTTAATAAAAATCCAATTTGTTATTTGTCTTAGCAGTGGATAAAAACCATACATCGGTGCATAGGTACATTAATTGAATTGAACACCATTCTAGATCTCTGTGGGAACGAACTTGATTTAATCATATATTACTTGTGACAACGTGCGCTTGCGTAATTTTGCATAACAAGTTTTTGGCGCCGCTGCCGGGGATCATCGGTGTTTTTATTTTAGTTTATGTGCTTGTCATCAGTGGTCGTTAGCGTTCACTGACTCGGATTCTTACTTAGTTTGTTTGATTCGTGGTGTTTCAGGTACTTAAGTTTGTATGCTAACACGCTTACAAGCTCGTTTGGAAGAACTGGCGGAAGACGATCTTATAGTGGAGAATAAGACAGAAGAAACTGAGACTACTGTAGAGATGGGTGACGCAGCAGCAGCAGCTAAGGCTTTGAGGGAGTATTCTCAGCCGAAACTCAATGACATCCAGTCTAGCATTATTAGGCCAGCTATTGCAACGAACAATTTTGAGATCAAGTCGGGCACAATTCAGATGGTGCAGAATTCAGTTCAGTTTGGGGGAGCTCCTACGGAGGATGCCAACATGCATGTTCGGGACTTTATCGAAATCTGCGACACTTTCAAATGTAATGGTGTGACGGATGATGCTATCAGGTTGAGGCTTTTCCCATTCTCTCTGAGGGATAAGGCTAAGAGCTGGCTACACTCTCTGCCACCTGGTTCCATTACTACATGGGAAGATCTTGCTCAGAAGTTCCTTACTAAATTCTTCCCTATGGCGAAAACTGCAGCATTAAGGAACCAGTTGACTCAATTCCAACAGCAATCTGGCGAGACCTTGTGTGAGGCTTGGGAACGCTACAAGGAGATGCTACGCAAGTGTCCTCATCATGGCATGCCTGATTGGATGGTTATTAATGGGTTCTACAATGGGTTGGGAGCACAGTCTAGGCCCTTGCTAGATGCAGCATCAGGAGGAGCTCTGTGGGCAAAGAGTTATGATGAAGCTTATGATCTTATAGAGATGATGGCTGCTAATGAATATCAAAATCCAACCCAAAGACTATCTCAAGGCAAGGCAGCAGGAATTTTTGATGTAGATACAGCTTCAATGATTACAGCTCAGTTGAGGGCTCTTGCTATGAAGGTGGATTCTCTTGCTAATTATGGAGTTCAGCAGGTGGCTAGTGTTTGTGAGCTATGTGCGGGCGCACATGAGACAAATCAGTGTGCTATCTCTTCTGAATCAACACAGTTCGTGAGTAATTTCCAGAGATCTAATGCACCAGTTCCAGCCACTTATCATCCTAACAACAGGAATCATCCCAACTTCAGCTGGAGCAACAATCAAAGTGCACAACAACCTTTTCAACAGCCTTATCAGCAAGCAAAGCCATTCAATCAAGGCTATCAATAGCCTTACGCTCCAAGGCAACAGTTTCAACCTCCTGGTTTTCAGCAGCAACAGTTTCATACTGGTTCTAGCCATCAGTCGAATGAAAAATCTGAATTAGAAGAGTTGAGATTAATGTGCAAGAGTCAGGCAGCAACTCTCAAGAGTCAGGAAGCATCTCTCAAGACATTGGAGAGTCAGATAGGACAGGTTGCAAGTGCCTTGGTAAATATGCAACAAGGAACTCTTCCAAAGGATAAAATGGGTAATCCAGGCAAGAGGGAGGTCCATGAGCAGGTGAAAGCTGTTACTTTGAGATCCGGAAAAGTCACGAGTGATCCTAAATCAGCAACTGAAGAAGATGAAGATGTTCAGAATCAGCAGGTTGAAAAATCTGCAGTGCCAGAAATTGAGAAATCTGATTTAGTGGCTGATCAGCTAGATGGTGAGAAGAACAAGAAATCTGTTGAAAAGTCTACTCCGGAGCAATCTTCAATGAATAATCAGATCTATCCACCTCCGCCATATCCTGGACGCTTGAAGAAAAGTCAAGAGAAACAATTTCAGAAATTTATGGATGTCTTCAAGAAACTGTCCATTAACATTCCTTTTGTTGAAGCGTTGGAGCAGATGCCAAGATATGCAAAGTTCATGAAGGATATTTTGTCAAGGAAGAGAAGGTTGGAAGAATTTGAAACAGTGGCATTGACAGAGGAGTGCAGTGCGGTGTTGCAACAGAAATTGCCTCCTAAACTTAAGGATCCAGGAAGCTTTACAATTCCATGCACCATTGGGAAGTTGTCTTTTAACAAGTGTTTATGTGATTTGGGAGCTAGTATTAATCTCATGCCCTTGTCTGTATTCAAGCAACTTGGTCTACCGGAGCCGAAGCCAACCAACATCTCTTTGCAGTTGGCTGATAGGACGATCACATATCCTAGAGGCATAGTGGAGGACGTTTTGGTGAAAGTTGATAAACTCATATTTCCTGCTGATTTTGTGATCTTGGATTTCGAAGAAGATAAGAAGATTCCCATAATCTTGGGAAGACCGTTCTTGGCTACAGGAAAGACTTTGATTGATGTGCAAAAAGGAGAGCTTACAATGAGGGTGCAAGATCAGAGTGTCACCTTTAATGTGTTCAAGGCAATGAAATTTTCAACAGAGGATGAAGAGTGTTGCAGTGTGGAAATAGTTGATACGGGTCAGAGAAAGAAGTTTGATCAATTATTGAACGAAAAATCAGATATGCACATGCTAAAGCACCCTATCAGTGATTCCATTGACAGTTCTTCTGTTCGAGATCTTTCGAAGGTAAAGCTTGGGAAACTGCCACCACATTTGAGGTATGTCCTTTTGAATAATGAGCTAGTGATTTTTGAAGAAGGGCATGATAACGTGTTGCGAAGGTGGAAAGCAGATGTTAAGGAAGAAGAAATTTTTGTTCAACCGGTTGAGTCGGAGAAGCACTTTAGAGGAGTGAAGAAGAAAAAGAAAAAGATTTGGCCGTTGGATAGTAAAATTAGGTTGAAGTCTGAAGGAAGAGATTTGTGGAAAGCAAGCAAACAAGATGTCAACGTTCGTATGAATGGTTTGTCTGTTGAGGACGGTTCAGTTATTCTTTTGAAACCACCTTGATTTGAGGAAGTAACGTCAAGCTATTGAAGTTAAAGAAGCGCTTTTTGGGAGGCAACCCAAATTTGGTTGTATATTTTAGTAGGGGCGTAAAAAAAAAAAAAAAAAAATTGAAATGCGCCAACAGTAACTTCCACGCGCCATGTCGCATGGCCTGCGCCCTGTCCAGCAAAACTCTCTGTCCAGGTGACCAGGAGGAAGTATCCGTGTGTTCACGCATATTGTTATAAAAAAAAAGTATTTGCAACAGCCATGTCGCCAAGTGTCCGCAGTAGCCTTCCAAAGTTTCTGTCCACAAGGTTATGTATGGCATATCACAAGAGGCTTCAAGGTTCAAGTTTGGGGGAATTTTAATTACAAGCTTCACCTCTCCGGTTCGTAATTGGGGTATATTTCTTCCTTTTATTTTGATATTACGAATTGTGTTCTTGCATTATTAGGGTTGTGTGTTCTTGATTATTTGGGGGGGTTTTGTGCATTCGAATTTTTTGTGGATTGTGGTGAATTTTGTGAGTTGGGTATTGATTGATATGGCGCCTAAGCGTAAACGAGGTAGTACTAGTACCCGTCCAACCTCGGATGAGGATGCTAGTAGAGGTAATGGGGGGAAATTTGTGTCGGTGGAAGCTCAAAACGAGTATGATAAATTGATGGCGAGGTCGATTGCTAAGGAAAGAGGGTTTTTTCCGGTAAACCATTCGGATTTGGTTTGTATGATTCGAGGACATGGTTTTCAGGGTTTGTGTAAGACGCCTTCTCCGGTTCCTTTGGGTGTTGTTAGGGAGTTTTATGCTAATGCAAAGATGGAGAAGAGTGGTATTTGTATTGTTCGAGGTAAGCAAGTGGACTATCGGGTGGATGCTATTCGTCGATTTTTGAGACAACCTCCGAAGCCAAGGGGGGTCGTAAATTGGGTAAAGAAGACTAGAGAGGATGTTGATTTGAATGCTATTGTGGCTGAGATTTGTGTACCGGGTACAGTTTGGAAGTTAAGGCCGGGCACTTTTGAGCAGGTCCTAGTCGTCGAGGTATTGATATGTCAGGGTTGGATGCTAATTTTCGTGGATTTACTAGGAGGTTGGATGCTATGACTAGAAGGATGGATGCTATACATTCTTGTAACAGTGAGTATGCTCAAGATATGGCTACAGCTTTGAGAGATGCAGGTATTCAGGCAAGGTGGCCAGTCTATGGAGCTCGTACGCAGTATCCACCGCCAGATTCTGTTTCCTCCGAAGAGGAGGACGAGTAGGTATGTTTTCTGCTATCCCTTGTATTTACTTCCATTCAATGCGGACATTGAATATTTTAAGTTTGGGGGTGGTTTGAGGGATTAGTAGTTGTTGTTGTATTATTTGTTCATGTAGGATTTCATGCTTTGCATACTAGTAGTAGTAAATTATGCATTTATGTTCGTGTTATCTACGTTTGTTTCATATAGGACATTCTGTTTTTATGTTCGTATATCATGTGAGTTCTGTTTTTATGTTCGTATATCATGTGAGTTCATAATAGTTTGCATTTGCACCCATGCTTGATAGGAATTTTGTGTTGTTGACGCTTTTGATTGAGAAGTGATATGCTTTGTTCTTGTGCACACACATACACTAGTAAGTTGAAGCTAGTAGACTTATTGAATGTTGTAAGTAATTAGAAGGACATGAATATGTGCAAGATGATTTAGTTTTCATGCTTTGAATACAAGTAGGTGCGTTAGAGAGATTTTTGCTTGGGATTGAGTATGTTTTTCCACCAAGTGAGTTTTTGAGCCTTATTGCATATTGCATATTTGCAATTTATTCGTTTGCTTGAGTGTCCACGGATTGTTTGCATTGCTAGCAGTTGTTTGAGATCTTTCTTGAAACGCATGACATTATTTGACGATTAAAATGATAAAGGCATTTAGGAATAACCACATATTTTCCCATATTACCACACCATATTTACATGATCAATTAGTTAACCCGTTGAGCTTAATCCTATTTTTCGGTGACATACCACATTACTTGCCTAGACCTTTTTCTTGTATTGGCCTTACATTAATTTGAACCCACATTGTCAAAGGCTAGTAGAGTGCTTAAGGGAGTAATAAGGTGTGTAAGGAGGGGTTTATTGTTGGTCTTACTTTTGGGGGGAATATTGAAAATTGGGTTTGGTTGTTTGTTTGATAGTCGACATATGTAATAAATTATGGGATCATTATTATTGTTTATATTATTGCTTGTGTTCTATTTAGCTCTCGAAAAAAAAAAAGAAAAAAAAACAAAAGAAGAAAAAAATGAAAAAAAAAGAAAAAAAAAATTATTATGAGAGCATGTTTGTGTTTGTTGTGATCCTACTTTAGTCGACTAGTCAAGTGTTTTGGTTGGAAGAAAAATAATAGATTATGTGGGGGGGAAATAGGGTGTTGTGTATGATTTATTATGGTACTTACTAGCTTTTGACACTTCATCTGTTTTGGCTTATTTGACATACCTTGTCCCTAGCCCCGTTACAACCCAATTAAAGACCTTTTGATTATCGTCATTGATGTATGTTGTGTTAAGAGTTAGATTGATACCAAATGTCAAGCATGTTCATGATTTTGTTGGAATTGAGTGATACACTTACCCTTGTTCCTTGAGTGAATATTCTTTTGTGAGTGGATTGTGAGTGTTTGCTTGTTTTTGCGTATGAGATCCCGAGTTTTGTCTCAAAGATGTAATCTTGTAGGCTTAGCATGTTTACTAACTTATTCTTACACTTGACATGGGTTTGTGAGAACTTATGCATGTTCATTGAGTAGACTAAGTGAATACTTGCACTTTCGACACCAAGACATTGCGTATTTACTTTGATTCTTAAGTTGATATGGCATGAGAGGATTTGAAGGTATGGTAGATTAGATTAATTGCATTTGCATATTAGTTGCATTCATGCATTGCATTGCATTAGGTTAAATGGATTTTGTGGGTACATTCGCTATAGGCCCTCACGAGACCTTACTCGTCCACTAGGGCTGCCTAGGGGTTTAAAGGGCTTGTTGCATATGCCAAATGCAACCGTGATCACCTACGGAAGTGGTACTAGTTAGTTAGTTAGTTGTAATTGTTTATGCTTGAGGACAAGCATCGGTTTAAGTTTGGGGGTGTGATAAGTGGATTTATATCCACTTGGAGCATTCTAAATCGGCTTAAATTGATTGTCTTGGGCTCAAGTTTCTTGTAGTTTTGATGTGTTTTGCTTAGTTGTGCAGATTTACAAGGATGTTGATTATGGTGGATGTTTTTGTCGTTTTTGGAGATTTAATTTATTAAAATTCGGATTTATTGGGCTGCACGCGTGAGATTCACTGTTTGGGCCATATCTTGAGTTCTATAAGTCTGTTTTCAGCCCGTAAGCAGTCCACGTGAAGATAACGAGATTTTCTATCATTCTAAGGTGGTCCAGAGGTCCAATTACGTTTGGAACGTTCCATAAAAACTGAAGAAAAGTCAGCCACGAATTTTCCTTAAAAAACAGAATCAGTTTAGGAAACGTATTTTGCAGAAATTCTATTATAATTATATTTTGGTATTTTCTTGCTGGGGAAGACTTTTAGAGCCTATTTAAACACATCATATCCTTGTAATTGAGAGATATACACAATATCATAGTTTTATTATTGTAACCAGCTTAGATCTGCAAGAGAGAAAAGGAGAGAAGGATTCAACGCTCGTGACAAGCAACGGATCTAGATCTACTTCATCTTTTGTTCTAGATTTGTTTTTCTCAACTCTTGTTTATTAATATAATTACGTCTTTTATTCATATCTTTTTATTTACCATGTTTTCATCAAATCCCATGGTGACGAAAGGTTTAATTATGAACTAATCGTTGTCATGGGATCCTAGTGGATTTATCTATGTAGCTTAGTAGTTTGCATGCCTTAAAGATTTATGTGTGGTGAATAATTGATATCCTTGTATGGTTGTGCTTATTGAATTTAGGTGCGTCCCGAACATCTAATTTATTAATCTCTTGCTAAACGAGAGTGGATCTTGAGATTTAGAACTTGCCATGCTAGCATAGGATAGGTTGGTGTTTTGACATCATGATTTGTGGCATCAATAGAGATATTATGCTACCCTATGTGATCTAAGTGAATAACTTGTGCTTAAACCTTTATGTTTTCAAATTCTATAGAGATATAGGGTCTAAACATAATAGGTGCCTACTCGTCTTCTATCTCTTTTGTGGATGTATGCGTAGATTGGTACTAGTATACCGAGAGGTAACTTTTACTCTTTTCGTGTTATTCGATCAGATATCAAACCCCATCGCATGTTTTAATTAAAGGCTGCAACTCTAAGTGAAGTAGATGATGAAACTAGGATTCTATGTTTTATTCTCATATTAGTAATTCGACTTTAATCTCTTTAATTAGTTAATCTTTAGTTTGATAATTAATTTAGTAGTTAATAAAAATCCAATTTGTTATTTGTCTTAGCAGTGGATAAAAACCATACATCGGTGCATAGGTACATTAATTGAATTGAACACCATTCTAGATCTCTATGGGAACGAACTTGATTTAATCATATATTACTTGTGACAACGTGCGCTTGCGTAATTTTGCATAACAATGATGTTTATTGCATTACATAGAAGTGGGGAGCAGAGAAAAAAACCTCCACTTACTGCTCCCAGGGACGCCGAAGCAGTAGCCAGAGTTACGTTCTCATCAACACATGCGGCATCTTCATCTGTTTGCAACAATAAAATGAGGAACCTAAGCTTTTAAAATCACTATAGGGAGGAAACAAAAAAACTCAAAAGTGGTCATAGACCTATTAAACGCATGCATAATTTAATTAACATTGAATGACACCATTTACGTTGCAGGTTTCTAGAAATAATTAAATGTTGGCCTATGGCTAAGAAGAGCCAACATTTAATTTGATTACATCTAATAAAGCAAGAAATTTATCAAATTACTAAGCAAGTAACGAGTGGCAATCATTTTTAACTATGCCTAATTAAATTTATTTCTGCAGGATAAAACCAAGTGATCGTGGAAGTTATGGTAAAATAGGGTCTGAATAGAGCAACAACTTGTAATGTCATCAATCCCCTATCCTTATAGAAAATGTCACAATATAATTAGTCTACATTTATAAAAAAATAATGTTCATTTATTTATATTATAGTATACAACGTGCTTAACAATTTTTTTTTATATTATTAGCAATGATGTTTAAATCATCTATTATGATTTGAAAGTCTTAAAAATAAAGACAATATGTGTGTTTGCACACTTATATAATTTGTGATATAATAATACATTTAGAATATAAAATAATAGGTTGCGGTGCCTATATCCCAAAAATTCATATTGAATTGAGATTGCTAAAAATTATATAAAGAGGCCGCATTTTATAGAAAATTTGCAACTAATATTTTGTATACTGTATTTATGTACTTTACAATTACTTAGATAATTTCGAGTGCACATAGGATTTCGTACCAAAATTAATTTTTAGAGAAGCACAGAGTGAAACAATTAGTAAAAATTATATTTTTAATTAATTGTTTTGTTGGGAATGTTCCTTACACATTATTTTTTAGGTAATTAGTAACACTGTCACACATTTAAATTTTGAAATGAAGTGCTTCTGGAATCACGAAATGTAGCAATGAAAAGTTTATGAGTGAAATGATCAGAATATCAAAACATTTATGCGATGGTTATTCTATACAACAAAAAATTCCAAAATATAATGCATCCTATAAATTTTAGATATTTTAACTCTTTTAGTTGTTTTTTGTAATATATTTCAAATTTATATACTTTAAAATGAAAAATAATGTGTGCAACAATTGATTTATTTAGCTGAATTATGTACTGGCAATTATAGTTACATAAATAGTAAGTTACTAAAACCTTATATCTTTGTATTTAATGATTAATTTTAACAAATATTATGTCTAAATGTATTTTCTTACAATTTTATAAAATTTATTGTTAATGCAATATGTCTTGCATTATTCATAACCTAAAATTAAATTTCTAGAAAAAAACTTCCAATGTGCACTTACCCTGGGTTGCCAGGAGCTTGTATCCTTGATAAATTCAGTTGCTAGAACAAACCATGCTTAGGTCTGGTCTGCCTTTTTTTTAGAAGGCCTCTCCCCTAGATTCAGATACAAAAGCATGAGAAGATGAAGAACAAACATATCTAATACAACAGATGGCACATGAATTTAAATTATAGTCACAGAGTCATCATAGTGAACATTCAGAGTACCACAAATTCCATACAGCGTGTCATAAATAAGAATGAGAAATGCACCCACACGCAACAAATATGAAGACAAAGGCCACAACGGCCGGCCAATCACCTAAAAAATGAGACAACATGTTAATGACACTATAAAATAAATGGAAATTAAAAATTACACTGCCTTTATTATTAGTTTATTATTAGAGTAAAGGGATTATGTGATATGTCATGGTATAGATAGTATTTGATTTGGTTATTTCATGTTGTATTATTGTAATAACCCTAACTTTAGCAATGCTACAGTGATCCCATGAATAGTAAATTTTGGGGATTGAGATAAATGGTGTGTAGGTACTCTATAATGGAAACAGAAAATGAATAAACAGAAACTATATTAGTATTGTACACTGAAATTAAGTGACTCGAAATGACGATAGATTTCAGAAATTCCTGAATATGGATTTTGAGGATTTTGATTTCGAATAAGCTTCTATTGGATATTAAGGAGCATGGAAATATTAAAGGAATTATATATTGAGGAATTAGAAGATTTATGTTAAACCAAAGGATTACTAAGTTAAGGAAATACCAAAGGAATTTGGATTGATAAATGATTTCAGAACCACTGAGATAATGAGGTATATTCGAAACGAATCACAATTAGACGAGTATGGAAACCAAACAACCAAGATTTATAAATTAACAAGGATACCTACCATATTATTAATTACCAAGAGAATTAGCATAATACTTAGAAGAAAAAAAAAACAAAAAAAGAGATTAAGAGATCATCAATGACATCACTTTCCACTAACACCTTTTTAAGGGGTAACTTAGTCATTAACCAAGGTAATTATCCACATAACTCTACAAGACTCTAGAATTTACAAGAGAAAGCCAAGATAAGATCAACCAAACACAAAAATCTTCTCCCCCTCCATTTCTTACAAATTCGACCAAAACAACAGCAGATCAGTAAAACGAGCATAACTCCTTCGTTTCTCAGCCAAATTTTACGTTCTATAGCTTTTTAGAAATCCCATGAGATAATCTACAGCTCTATTTCACAAGGTTTGTCCAGAAAAGCAAGGTAAGGGCCTCGTGTTTCATGTTCTTTCAGCTGGGTTTTAGAACTCCGAAAATCTCTAAGTATGTTCTTGATGTTTCTTGTTAGTTTAAGGTGTTATAAGGTTATATCAAGGCTTCTCAAGGACTACAAGCCTTTGTTAAGTGTTGTTAAAGCTTCAAGGAAGGTATAATCTCTTTACTCTTCTTGAGCTTATGATGAATATTGGTTGGTTTAGTGATTAAGTGGTGTAAATGTTAAGATTATGATGATCCATGTGTTTGTAAGTGATTAAAGTTGAATATGGAAGGAGTATGTGCTTGTAACCATGGTTGGTAAGATGACCACATGGTGTAGGTGATGGTGTATAAGGTGGATGATTGATTTGGAGGAGTTTGATTTTAGAAAGTATGAAAATATAGCCGTTATAATGTCCAATTTTCGTTTAACAAAGTCGATGCTCTGTTTTGGACACTATACCCGTACGGTAGGTTACTGTCCAGACCCCCAAGTGACCATGAGGAGATAGATCTTGGTTCATAGATCGTTTTGATATAAAGTGCATTAAAATCTGATGAACGGTTTAGGAGAAAAGTCAGTTTTAGTGAAAGACGTTCAAAAACCGAGAAACCGTAATTGTGTTAACTTTGAGGCTATAGTTACCATACCTATACATTTTTAAATGTTATGAAATTTTGGGATATGGTAGTAGTGTGGTCAGAGAACCATTACCAGTTGACCTTGCATAAAAATTCGAAATCCATATTTTCTGAGAATTTTTACAGTTAAGTGTGGTCGTTAAGGGAAATGGTGAAAACCCCTGAAACTTCGATTGAGTTTATAAATGGTTAAGTTCTTGAACCTTTGGGGTAATAGTGATACGTTAAACATATATTAAAGTGTCAAGGGTAATGTTATACAAGAGTGTAGTGAGTAAGAGATGTGGTATTCTAACGACGGTCCTTTTTTGTTTATAGAAACTCCGGAAGAGACACGAGCCATACCGTCAGGATACCGAAACCGAGGCAAGATCTTTTCTATCCCTACCTGGAAATTATTTATTTTCAAAGAAACTTGATTTCATGGAATATATATGTGACATGGTATTTGATAATGGAAAAATGATTTGAAAAAGGAGGATGTAGCAGTTAGAGCCTTCCTCCGGAATGTTATTACGGCCCAAGAGTTGCCGAAGGAGGATGTAGCAGTTAGAGCCTTCCTCCAGGAGGATGTAGCAGTTAGAGCCTTCCTCCAGGGATGATGTTAGTAGTTAGAGCCATCATTCCTTCTACCGGTAGTAAACAGAGAACGGATACGGTCAGGCGACTGATCATCGTCCTACGTATCTGGCGCCAGCAGATATCCCCAAAACTTAAAAAGAAAGATTTGGAAAATGATTTTCAGATTTTTATACTGAAAACAGAAAAATGATATGAAATGATGGAATTATTGTTATAGATGAAGAGAAACTTATTTTATATTAATTTATATAATTGTTGCATAAGAAGGAAATGAGAAGATAATAGTGAAAGATTTGTTCAGGTTTTCATATTATCTTGGAAGAGTACACTGAGATGGTATTTTGATTTTTATAGCAATTAAGAAGAGGAACTAATATTATATGATATTAGAAGAGAGACTGAGATTATAATATTATATATTTCTTTTCGTACAAAGATAATTGGAAGGTATATGTCTTGAACGAAAACAAAATTTCTTTCCATAATAATTGAAAATTGTTTTGTTTAATATATATATATATGATGATTTATTTTCCTTTGATGCTAGTTGATAGAAATTATCTTGCTGAGCTATTTTAGCTCATTCTTGCTATTTATGTATTACAACAGCTAGGTATGCCGATACTCCGCACTACACCCCGCAAGAGGGTACGAGAAAGACGAACTTTTGAGAGAGTGTTGGCAACGATTCCCGAGGTAGCTATCGGACGGTTGGGTATTGATAGATTATGTACATTAAGTGTGTAAGTTGGTGTAATAACTTTTGATTGTTGAAATGCTTCATGTCGAAGTATTATTCAACAATGTATCTAAGTATGATCCTGGTTTGTAATAACTGCTTAAATCTAAACTTTTAATATTGTAGATGTTGTTCTTTGAGCATATGACTGGTGTGTGTGTTAATATTTATGTGTGGGGTCTATTGTGAGTTTTATTATGCATTTATACTCCAACTGCCAAGAGAAGAATATTAATAAGTGGAAATTGGTCCGTGACGGCCTGGATTCATTACCCCGGATTTGGGGCTGTCACAGTTTAGTATCAGAGCTAAGAGTCATAATGCTCAGGAACAATAGTGATAATAATAAATATATCAGTAATAATAGAAATGGTGAACTCACATCGAGTTCAAGGGGGGGTTTATCGAACGTAGCGTTTATTCTAAGTAGTGATTATAATTTTATAGATTATTGCTAATAAAGGTTATTATGCCAAAAGTGTTAAATTTATGTAGCACACGAGATCGATATGAGAAAGGGAATACTTGATGTATCGGGAAGTGTACGTTAGATAACCTCGTGAGTAATTCCAGGGTGACCTATCATCTCTTATTCAAAAAGGGGCGGGTATCTTTTCAAAACTTTCTGGTACCTTTGGAATGTGTTTCAAAATTTTATTTTATCTATTTTAGACAAAATATTTCCCTAAGATTATTTTTGGAATAGGGTATTTATCATCGTGATTAAATATTTTCTTTATACTTCTTATTCCAACTAAGAGGAACAATCCTACATGTATACACAAGGACGATCTGTCTGTGTGATTGAAAGTCAGAGGGGACGCCCTCACTTGTGTGACGTATGGGTTCTTCCATCATATTAATTTCCCAAATATCCTTTTGGTTTCAAATAAAAGTTATTTAAAACTCTTAATTTTATAAATTGTTGTGGGACCCTTGCTTGTTTCTGGGTTCGTTTCAATTCAAAGTTTCTTGAATTCTATCAATTGTTTCAAATATAGAAGATTTCCTTAATGGATGGAAAAATGGAAGCAAAGTTTAGAGTATACGTGATTATACGAGGAAACTCGAGATTTTAAGGGAAATTTCAATAAGAGATAATTAGTGTTAGAAGCGTTTCGATATAAAAGAGGAAGGAATTTCGTGAGAAGAAAGGGGTATATTTTATGATTAGTAAGATAAAAGAATATGAGGAATTTTAATGTATAATTGAGATTTACTATTGAGAGTAAGGTGTATTTTGAGGAAAAAGTTAGAATAAGGATAAACAAAGGAAGTGGGGATAATTAATGAAGTTTGTGTATTCTGTCTAAATTCTATCGTATTTTGATATTAAATGTTGAGATTCTAAAATATTGATGTATATAAGGTGATTGACTTAAATGAAAAGGTTAGTGTGCTAAAGGTGATATGCTTATTTGCTAAAGTTGAGTTGAGAATATTAGGGTATATAAATGAGTTAACTAGTGATATAATTGTGTATATGAGAATGATGTATATGGGAATGATGTATGTTGTACCCTAAATTTGGGTGATTAATGAAGAATATTGTTATATACAGAATCATGCCGCCTAAGCGTAATAATAGAGCGAATGCAAGGGAAAATGAGAGAGAGGAAGGAAGTCATAATAGGCAGGGTGAAAACGCTCATAATGAACAAAATCATGAAGAAGAAGAAGATGAATCAACTGGTCAACAAGGAAATCAGGGTGGTGACCCTTTTAACCAACTCATGGACCTATTAAGGCAGAATTTAGCTAATCCACAGAATCCTCAACAACCACATGTTCTTCCCAATCAGGCAGCTAACTCCTTTCGCGCTTTTAAGTCATTAAAACCCCCGGAGTTTGAGGGAACTGTT
Source organism: Kitagawia praeruptora (assembly GCA_037693485.1). Taxonomy (NCBI): domain Eukaryota; kingdom Viridiplantae; phylum Streptophyta; class Magnoliopsida; order Apiales; family Apiaceae; genus Kitagawia; species Kitagawia praeruptora. Next base: position 77,406,173 of record CM075354.1, read on the forward strand.
GACCCAGTAGTATCCAGAGCATGGCTGAAAGAAATGGAGAAAGATTTCGAGATACTGAGGATAGAGGAGGATCAGAAAACAATCTTTGCGGCCTATCTCTTAAAGAGAGAGGTAAATTATTGGTGGGAAGCTAAGAAAAATCTAGAGGGAGCAGGAGTGATAACTTGGGAGCGTTTCACTAGGGTGTTTTTAGAAAAGTACTCTCCTAGGTATCTGGAAAACCAAATGGAGATGAAATTTCTGGAATTAAAGCAGGATAACCTATCAGTGGCCGAGTATGAAACTAAATTTACTAAATTGTCTAGGTTTGTTCCAGAATTTGTGCGTACTGAGGAACAACGAGCAAAAAGGTTCCAACAAGGATTGAAACCATGGCTACGGACGAGAGTGGCACCGTTTGAGTTAACTGATTATGATGCGGTAGTTCAAAAGGCATCCATTATAGAAGCCGAGAGTGAACAAACTCAAATAGGTCGAGAGAATAAGAAAAGGAAATTCGAGGGTCAGAAAGGAGGTTCAAGTGAAGGAAGTTACTTTAGAAAGATTGGTAAAGGACAAAAATCTCAGTTTGTAGGAAAGTCAGGGAATAACAAGACTGTTAGTGAGATTGTGAATCAGGGTGGTAAGTCCTTAGGAGCATTTCAGTCTAATCAATCAAGACCACCATTACCAGATTGTCATACGTGTGGTAGGAAGCATACAGGGGTGTGTAGAGCGTTGGGAATAACTTGTTATAAGTGTGGACAACAAGGACACTATTTTAGCCAATGCCCAACTGAGAAGAGTGGTGTCAAGTGTTACCCGTGTGGGAAATTAGGCCATATAGCCCGAGATTGTCGTTCTAGTGGGTCGGCTGCGTCAGGACAAAGTATGACTGCTTCAAATAAACCTACTGCCAGAGTGTACAATATGACCTTAGGGGAAGCATTGAAAAAGCCGGATACAGATGCAGGTGAACATTTTCTTTTATTATTTAAATTTTTAGTGTAAATGTTTGGTTAGGAATCAATGTGGTCAATAAATGGTGTAAATAAGTTAACAAAATAGATAAGAATGATCTATCTGAGTTGGAAGTAAGATATGCTGATCCAGAGAGAGGAAGTAATAGTATTTTGGGATAAACCACAGACTTGTTTAGATACGAACAGGAAATATATATTATAGGTAGTATTTTTTACAATTGTTTCAAGGAATAATGTTATAGTCAAATTTCTGGAGGATTTTACAGAGTTAGGATATAACAAGATTGAAGTATTCATATTTTTATGTCATGATAGAGATCAAAAGATAGACAAACCATAGTGAGATACACTACCATTCAGGGGAGGCCAATGTGGTGGCCGATACCCTTAGCTAAAAGAGGAATGAGAGATGAACCAATGTAGAATGACTGAAACAGGAAGAAATTGGTAAGGGAAGAAATGAAGGAGACTGATATTGATAAGCTAAAGGACATGTGATGAATGACAAGCAAATTTATGTTGGTGTATTTTTGCGCAAACAAGATAAAGATATTATGAAGGAAAAAGGATGGAGAAAGTGGTGCAGAAGTTATAAGGTGTAGATGAAAAAGGTGTATATGGACAATTTCAACATGATTCCGGGACGGAATCCTTTTAAGGGGGGAAGACTGTAATAACCCTAACTTTAGCAATGCTACAGTGATCCCATGAATAGTAAATTTTGGGGATTTAGAGAAATGGTGTGTAGGTGCTCTATAATGGAAACAGAAAATGAATAAACAGAAACTATATTAGTATTGTACACTGAAATTAAGTGACTCGAAATGACGATAGATTTCAGAAATTCCTGAATATGGATTTTGATTTCGAATAAGCTTCTATTGGATATTAAGGAGCATGGAAATATTAAAGGAATTATATATTGAGGAATTAGAAGATTTAGGTTAAACCAAAGGATTACTAAGTTAAGGAAATACCAAAGGAATTTGGATTGATAAATGATTTCAGAACCACTGAGATAATGAGGTATATTCGAAACGAATCACAATTAGACGAGTATGGAAACCAAACAAACAAGATTTATAAATTAACAAGGATACCTACCATATTATTAATTACCAAGAGAATTAGCATAATACTTGAAAGAAAAAAAAACAAGAAAAGAGATTAAGAGATCATCAATGACATCACTTTCCACTAACACCTTTTCAAGGGGTAACTTAGTCATTAACCAAGGTAATTATCCACATAACTCTACAAGACTCTAGAATTTACAAGAGAAAGCCAAGATAAGATCAACCAAACACAAAAATCTTCTCCCCCTCCATTTCTTACAAATTCGGCCAAAACAACAGCAGATCAGTAAAACGAGCATAACTCCTTCGTTTCTCAGCCAAATTTTACGTTCTATAGATTTTTGGAAATCCCATGAGATAATCTACAACTCTTATTTCACAAGGTTTGTCCATAAAAGCAAGGTAAGGGCCTCGTTTTTCATGTTCTTTCAGCTGGGTTTTAGAACTCCGAAAATCTCTAAGTATGTTCTTGATGTTTCTTGTTAGTTTAAGGTGTTATAAGGTTATATCAAGGCTTCTCAAGGACTACAAGCCTTTGTTAAGTGTTGTTAAAGCTTCAAGGAAGGTATAATCTCTTTACTCTTCTTGAGCTTATGATGAATATTGGTTGGTTTAGTGATTAAGTGGTGTAAATGTTAAGATTATGATGATCCATGTGTTTGTAAGTGATTAAAGTTGAATATGGAAGGAGTATGTGCTTGTAACCATGGTTGGTAAGATGACCACATGGTGTAGGTGATGGTGTATAAGGTGGATGATTGATTTGGAGGAGTTTGATTTTAGAAAGTATGAAAATATAGCCGTTATAATGTCCGATTTTCGTTTAACCAGGTAGATGCTCTGTTTTGGACACTATACCCGTACGGTAGGTTACTGTCCAGACCCTAAGTGACCATGAGGAGATAGAGCTTGGTTCATAGATCGTTTTGATATAAAGTGCGTTAAAATCTGATGAACGGTTTAGGAGAAAAGTCAGTTTTAGTGAAAGACGTTCGAAAACCGAGAAACCGTAATTGTGTTAATTTTGAGGCTATAGTTACCATACCTATACATTTTTAAATGTTATGAAATTTTGGGATATGGTAGTAGTGTGGTCAGAGAACCATTACCAGTTGACCTTGCATAAAAATTCGAAATCCATATTTTCTGAAAATTTTTACAGTTAAGTGTGGTCGTTAAGGGAAATGGTGAAAACCCCTGAAACTTTGATTGAGTTTATAAATGGTTAAGTTCTTGAACCTTTGGGGTAATAGTGATACGTTAAACATATATTAAAGTGTCAAGGGTAATGTTACACAAGAGTGTAGTGAGTAAGAGATGTGGTATTCTAACGACGGTCCTTTTGTGTTTATAGAAACTCAGGAAGAGACACGAGCCATACCGTCAGGATACCGAAACCGAGGCAAGATCTTTTCTATCCCTACCTGGAAATTATTTATCTTCAAAGAAACTTGATTTCATGGAATATATATGTGATGCTATTGTTACTATATTGTTAAGAATTTGTTTTCCTTGATTATTGATATTAAAAGGAGAGGTATATGAAGATGTATATGGATATGGATATGGATATGAGTATGAGATGGATATGAATATGGATATAAATATGAGATGGATATGGATATACATAGAGATGATTACGCATGAAGTGAACATGCCTTATGATTAGGAGAATATAAAGGAATGGTATCAGTTGTTATCTAGAGTTATATAAAAGAATGGTATCAGTTGTTATCTAGAGATATATATAAAGGAATGGTATCAGTTATTATCTAGGGTTCTATGATTTATAATATTATATTAATAATACTCTTTCTAAATGTTGTGACAGATATTATTGAATAGTATTTAATACTTTTAAGATAAATGGAATACTCTATGTATAAAAGAACATATTTGATTTTATTGAATATAGAAGAGATGTCTGAGTCATAATCAAAGTATTATGACATAAATATTTTGAAAGGTGATGATAAATGGAAATGGAAATGATATATGTGAATGGAAATGGAAAAGGAAAAATGGAAAATGTGACATGGTATTTGATAATGGAAAAATGATTTGAAAAAGGAGGATGTAGCAGTTAGAGCCTTCCTCCGGAATGTTATTACGGCCCAAGAGTTGCCGAAGGAGGATGTAGCAGTTAGAGCCTTCCTCCAGGAGGATGTAGCAGTTAGAGCCTTCCTCCAGGGATGATGTTAGCAGTTAGAGCCATCATTCCTTCTACCGGTAGTAAACAGAGAGCAAATACGGTCAGGCGACTGATCATCGTCCTACGTATCTGGCGCCAGCAGATATCCCCAAAACTTAAAAAGAAATATTTGGAAAATGATTTTCAGATTTTTATACTGAAAACAGAAAAATGATATGAAATGATGGAATTATTGTTATAGATGAAGAGAAACTTATTTTATATTAATTTATATAATTGTTGCATAAGAAGGAAATGAGAAGATGATAGTGAAAGATTTGTTCAGGTTTTCATATTATCTTGGAAGAGTACACTGAGATGGTATTTTGATTTTTATAGCAATTAAGAAGAGGAACTAATATTATATGATATTAGAAGAGAGACTGAGATTATAATATTATATATTTCTTTTCGTACAAAGATAATTGGAAGGTATATGTCTTGAACGAAAACAAAATTTCTTTCCATAATAACTGAAAATTGTTTTGTTTAATATATATATATGATGATTTATTTTCCTTTGATGCTAGTTGATAGAAATTATTTTGCTGAGCTATTTTAGCTCATTCTTGCTATTTATGTATTACAACAGCTAGGTATGCCGATACTCCGCACTACACCCCGCAAGAGGGTACGAGAAAGACGAACTTTTGAGAGAGTGTTGGCAACGATTCCCGAGGTAGCTATCGGACGGTTGGGTATTGATAGATTATGTACATTAAGTGTGTAAGTTGGTGTAATAACTTTTGATTGTTGAAATGCTTCATGTCGAAGTATTATTCAACAATGTATCTAAGTATGATCCTGGTTTGTAATAACTGCTTAAATCTAAACTTTTAATATTGTAGATGTTGTTCTTTGAGCATATTACTGGTGTGTGTGTTAATATTTATGTGTGGGGTCTATTGTGAGTTTTATTATGCATTTATACTCCAACTGCCAAGAGAAGAATATTAATAAGTGGAAATTGGTCCGTGACGGCCTGGATTCATTACCCCGGATTTGGGGCTGTCACAATTATAATTCTTTGGATGAAGGCCCTAAATAAATATATTTTAACATACAATTACTGAAATACCGAAAGGTGGATCCGGTGGCCCAAAACACCCACTTATCACGATGCCATCAATAGCGTATAACTTGAATACGCTTCACATACCCACGTCTTTCTCGGACACGCCTCTCTTTTCTCCAAATCTAGTAAAGAGAAAAAATCTAGTAAATATACGCTTGAGGCAATAACGATTTTCGAAGACACGGTGATCAGAGTGGCGTGGTAAGTGGACACGCCTTACGTGCTAACGTAACCATCCTGATTCTAGACATTAAGTGGACACACCTACACTTGGACACACCTACAAATATCATGGCGTATTTCTGAAATATTCATATGTTTCTCAGAAACATAGTAGTCCCCTTTTGAATGCTTGGACACACCTACACTTGGACACACCTACAAATATCATGGCGTATTTCTGAAATATCCATATGTTTCTCAGAAACAAAGTAGTTCCCTTACAAAAAAGAAAGTATATATATATATTGGATTTGGACTTTCTTGAATTTGATGATTGATTGTGTTCGATACTTGATGTTTAAATCTGGAGAGATATAAGTAGGCGGGTAGAGAGAAGAATGTGGCAATAAAGATCTGATCTAAATGATAGAGAAAGATAACTAACCTGTGAGGAATATAGTAATATACATTGTGTACAACAGCTTGTTAGGAGGGTATATCGGGCCACAGCTCCCGACAATCGACAAATTGGACCATACCTTGCCAAAAAAAAGGCATTTTGGTTATAATCTCTAATTCTTCAATTATTAAATTAAAATCAACTAAAATTTGTCATTTTTATTCCAAATGATCCAAAATATTTAAAAGAAAATTTAAATCTAAAATATGAGCTAGATAGGTTCAACTTCATGGTTACTTATATAATTCAAAAAAAATACACATTAAATATACAACAAAAATGAAAAGTTACAATTAAATGTTGATAAAAAAAACATGAATTATACATATTTATAAGATTAATCATTAGTTTTCAAAAGTTTTCTGATTTTTAAAAAAATTGTTTAATTAATAGTTTAATACTGAAGAAAGTAACAATAAAGTTATAAAAACAATTAACATATGGTTTGGTATGGTCTTCGCTATCCTATACAAGAGCTACTAACTAAAAAAAAATTCAATATAAAACAATTTCACAAAAGAAGAGTACTCTTTTTAAAAATTAAAATTTAAATGCCTTTATATTTTTATAAAAAAGTTAGGAAGATTAAAATTTAAATAAAATTGGGAAAAAATATAAATAATTTATGAACCCAAGCTAGTATTAATATAGAAGTTCCAAGAAAAATGTTTATATTTTAGTCATTTAATCATATACAAAGCATTCCTAACACCTACAATTTGTATGCAAATGAAAACATCTTGATCATTAAATCCATACCTCTAAGGTACTTCGCCAGACTAAAATGTTAATATACCTGTTGTGCACATGAATGAAGGCCAGTGCCTAAATTACATTTATTGGGTGCAGGAATATATCATAGCTGGGGCAAGAAAATTGCATACTGGAAACTACATAAAATAAGGGATAAATAAGCTCCAAACATTGATATTTAAGTAGGGTACCTATCACAAGACTTTCCAGAGGCATGCCTATGGGCATGATTTTTGCTAAAAGGCATGCCCAAATGGCATTCCATTCGTACTTATATAAAACTAAAAATTAAAGCACAAGTAGTTGATAATAAAATCAAAATATCGTTATAATAAAAGATTACATTTGTAGCTTATCAAATATTTTCACTGAAAATTGCTTCGACACTCCAATTTTCATCTTCTGGAACAACATCAACATGTCCAGAATTAGCTTGTAAATTATGAAGTTCAAAAGCTTCAAAATCAAAGAATTCTTCCATTACTCTAGTAGTTGAACTCAGGTCTTCAGCATGGACATCAACAATTTCTTCATTAAGGAGATCCTCCCCACCGTCATCACATTCTTCTTCAATATCAAAGTCACCCATTGATAATCCTTCTGACATATTAGAATCATGTTTGTTGGCCTTGTTTTTAATCTGAACTTGACTCGCCAATTCACATTTTATTTGTGCAATCATATTTAAATTACCCACTTCTAAACGATTCTGAGGTTTTGTTTTAATTAAACCAAGCGTGGAGAAAAGGCGTTCACATGGACCGTTATGCGGAACAATTGAAAATACCTTAGTTGCAAATCTCCGCAGCATGGGTGAAGTACCACAGAAATTATTCCAAAATACACGAGGAGAATGATTATGTGTCTCGTTTAATTCATCAAAAGAAGCATCTCCATTTTTATAATTAATAAGCTCTCTCATAAGAAGTAGTACCTCACGCTTTGAGAAGTTCCAATTTTTAGCAATTTCCATCGCCATCTTAATAATCAAATCACCTGTCATCTTCCGCGACATAGCCATTTTCTTGCAACCTGGATGCAAAAACAAAGCAACAAAATAGATAGGATCTTCAAATTCTTGGACCCTTTTTCCTATTGCTCCAAGTACGTGTTGTTGGAAACCTCGGATGGCATAATGAGAGTTTTTAGCATTCTGATAAAGACTAATAAAACTCCCAAGCACATCAGCTAGAGTTGCTGTCCTCTGCTCCAATTTCCCAATTACATCTATAACAGGCTTCAATGCTTCCACTAGAACTTCATTGTCAGCAAAGTGATGGCGACTTTTAATAACATCTCGGACATCTGAATTTGTTATCGATGGATACTCCACATTTTTGCTTAATTCCAAATGTGTGAAGATGTAAAATAATTCACTAGCTTTTGATTTACCTTTACAACTCTAGCAATATCAGGAAATCCGGCAATATCTTTAGCAAGCAAATTGAACCCATGTAAGCAACAACGAATAGATACAATATTAGGATGTAAGGCCTTTAAATCATTTCTTAACTTCACCATGTTTGATGGACTATCTGTCACACAAGCAATTGCATTCTCTACTCGAGCACCATTCAAAAGCAAATTAGATATCAACTGACTCTTTAATTCAAGTGCAGTATGCCTAAACTCTGACAAATCAATAATATCAAGCACATCCTCACGTTCTTCTTTTAATACCATAAAAGCATATATGGAATTTCCTGACACATCCGTCCATCCATCAAAACAAATAGCATAATCCGTAAAAGAAGGAAGGTAATCTAGTTTCTTACCAAGAAGTTTTGAGAACATATTTGTGAGTACTCTTCCTATTAAAGTTTCACTGGAAGGGACCTTGTATGTAGAACATAGAGAATTCACAAACTTCTTGAAAAAAACATTATCCCCAAATCTGAATGGAATTCCTCCGTATATGATTGCTTCCAGGAGAAAATCATTAATAATATTTTGTGCTTCTGAAGACATTGGCTTAGAAACCCATCCGAGAATACTTTGTTGTTGAGGAGCTTCTTCCCTTGGACGCTTGATTTGGACATTTTTTGCTAAATCTTTACTAGCCTCTTGAATGTACAATGTTTTCTCTAGTATCGGCCATTGCCCACACCTCAAAACATGATTATGAAGACGGTCAGGCCTTCCTTCAACTGTAACCAAACAAAAGCCACATTTTGCCTCATATCGATTTCCTCCTTTTTTATCTAGAGAGCGATAAAAAAATTTCCATCTAGTTCCATGGGTATTTAGAGGCTCACCAAATCCATCAGGACGGGATTTTAGTTGTGTTCCTATATCAATATATTACCACAAAATCGATGAATTAATAAGACATCAACACAATTATCAATACCTAATTTATAATACATAAACCTAGAATAAAAGGAACATTGAACAATAATCACACTTTTACTAAAAGTCAGTAAGGATATACAACTTACTTGGAGTTGATTCTGGTTGAGACATAGATTGAAGACAAAGTTTGTGATTGTGTGTATAATATGCCGATTATATATGCCGACTTAGAACAGAGCAAGTATGAGTGGGTAATAGACTATTACTAACCGTACAAATTGTTAACTGGGCCTTGGTCTTGGACCTTGTTACTTAAATGACTATAAAAGATCACAAATCAAGTCTATTAGCCCACTTCAAAATTATAACTAGATATTAAAATTATGTTATTATTATAAAATTTATTTTATATAAAAAAATAATAAAAAATTAGTAAAAAAGCATGACAAATAATGAAAAGGCATGCCTAGCTAATTGTGGTCATGGCATGCCCATCTTGGCATGCCCATGCCCTTGTGACTTGCACCTTATATTTAAGCTCCAATTTGCTATGTATATTACTTTCTTTTTTTGCCAAATGATATGTATATTACTCAAATCTTAAATACCCATAACTTTACTATTTAAGCTCCATTATATTATAAATATTTATGTAAGTTACGTATCATATTGGAGCTTAGTAACACTTAAAGCTTATTTATCAATTCCCTAAAATAATCATGCCAGAAAACAATCATTGTATGTAAATGAATCATTAAATATACAAGCCTTCTGCCCATACAGAACATGATATATTGACATTTTAAGATTATGTACACCTTAGAAACTCTTATTTCAATTTCAAAACCTCAAAATGTCCATGTAAATCAATAATAACCTGATCACCAAATCTAGCTCTCATCCCGGCACATTGTGACCTAAAATGCTAAAATCCTGGATGTGCAGATGAATGAGTGTCAACATGTAAATTGTCTAACAGCTAGAAAGCACCAGGCGGGTGTTGTTTGGAGTAAAAGAGTATGAAAGGTCTGAATTAATCAAGCAACTATTGGTACCTTGTCCCGAGCTTGTAGGCGGATTTTGATGTGATGCAAGAAATATTTTGGAGGTTCCGGCTGAGGTAGTTTCTGTAGAAATATAGAACGATGTTAAAGATAGACATAGGTGTAAGTTACCGCAAGCATCCAGCATAAAATGTTTAACTCTTCAAAACCGCATATGGACGGGGCAATCTACCCATTAAAACTGAACAAACTATCAAAAAATTGGAGAAACAATTGCTACCCTGCGCTGAGCTCGTACGTGGTTTGATGCAGGAACTGTAGCGTAGGCTTCTGTTGGACCGTTCTCTGCCAAATCAAACAATGGTGCTCAAAATTGATATAGGCGCAAGATATAAGCAGTATAGCTAGATAGAGAGCACGTAATAAAGGACCACAGCCTACCTTGCATTGCTTGTACCTGAAATCCAACCACATTCAGGAACTACGTGAGAGGCTGCTACATCATCACCTGACAAAACAAATGATGCCGGTAAGATGAAATTTTGGACAAAAACTGCATGTTTATCCAGAAAGTTGCATGTTTCTCCAGTTCACACATAAGACACCAAACTTTAGCACGACCTAACATAAACCATGTACAATAATTTTAAAATTGTTTAAAACAAAAAAGCAATCTGCTCTCATTTTGAGAAAGAAAAAGGGTACATGAGATGTTAGCTTACAGTATCTTGAATGTGATGTACGAACCAAAAAGATAGTCAGAGGCTTTGTAAAAGTTAGGCATTGAAGCATAGCATTTGCAAAGCAACTGTATTTATTGAAAAATTTCAGTTGCCTATCTCAATGTTTGAGACAAGCACAAGTATAAATATGAGAAAGTACCTGTTTCCACTATTTATAAAGCCTCTAGGTGACAAGTTCAAAAAATCACAATGAAAGAACTTCACAAACTCGTCGTATGGAAATAGCAGCTGGAAACAAATTATGCATTAGATTTTGTCTTCAAATCTCTGTAGCGTGAAATAGGGGTGTTGTACATATTTTTGGGTATTCAGCTTTTAGTTCTATTGCACTTCACAAACCTTGATTTTTTTTTCTGCTTATCATTAGTTGTATCATTAGTTGTTACTGCACGATCGAATTTCGGTGACCTCATAAGACCAATAATCTTCCTCAGTCCCATGCTTGAATTCCCATTGCGTCCTTGTTCAGGGTTGTCCTCTTTCAGTGTATCAACCTCTGCACAAAGATAACATGATATTATTAAATGAAAGTTATAACTTAGAACAAGAAGCACATAAGCCCGGCTGAAATTATCTAGACATACAAATATAAAACAAAGCAATAAAAAAGATGGACATGGCCTACTGGATTCATCAGCAAATTGACCCTTTCTCTTCATGTTTGGACATGGGTGTTCAGTTACTGACTTCACTGCTGATTTCAGTGATTTATGCTGTTTTGATCCAGGTATTTGTTGTACACTATTAGCTTTGGTGGTGCTTCTTCCAGAAGTATCTTTAGATAAGCAATCTAATGGTATTTCCTTATCACCGGAAGTACTTTCGAAGTTAGCTGGGCTTCCTTCATTAGCTAACTCTAGCCCTGAGTTGCACGAACTTGTTGCAATTTTGGTTTTATTCTCGAGATTTGAAATACCAAGACCGTTTTAGGATTCAAATATGTTCTCTTGCGTTCTACTTTTAGAAGTAGCACGTACATTACCCGATCCTTTGTTTCTTTCATGAATCTGTTCTTTTATTGGTGAAAAATTACGCTCATTCAACTGCAGCCAACAACAGGTGAGTAAGATTATTGGATTTTAAATATTGAAGAATGCAAAAGAAACAAATAAAATAGTTGGAATTAAGAACCTTATATTCAAATTGTTTTGACAAATTACTGCTAGATAAGATGGAATAAGTAGCTCTATGTCTACAAGAATCTTCAGAAGACTCTGATATTGCTCCGTCCTCGCTTATGAATATACCTCCTGATAGGCCATAAACAGCCAAGGCCCAACAAGAAGCCCAAACAACAAGTGAATCATCTCAAGAGAATAAGAACGGCCCAGCCCATAGTGGCTGACCCCGGGCCCGGAGCCACCACCACGTGGCGTGGCCCCCACCCCGAACTAGGGGGTCCCCTGACTCGTGGCACTTTATATACGTGGCACTCCACCTCAGCTAACACTCCTATTGGTGGCGCTGACCAACACTAAAAGACGAAGGGAGATACGTGCCAGATCATGCCCACCACAACGTGGCCACACTCCAGTCAACGGCCAGACCAGACAAAGCCACGTGCCCTGCATCCCGGGAGTTCAGCGGCTTGTCCCCCAGATCCAACGGTCAGGGGTGAAGGTAACCTACCCCTAAACCCTAGGCCTAGGGCTATAAATACCCCTAGTAAATAGGGTTTAGGGGTTGGCCATTATTACACACCTACACACATTCATTACTTCGTGATACTCTACTTGATTATTACCTTCCAAAGCCAACTCTTATTCTCACGCCGGAGGCACCTCGGGGCCAAACCCCCCCTCCGGTGTTGTTTTGCAGATACCCCACTACAGCTACACCACTTCCGAGACAGGAGTTGGCGAGGAAGTGCCCGATCGAGATTCAGAGTTATCATTGGCGCTAGAAGGAGGGGCTTGAACCTCCGAACTCCAGAACCCCGAACCAACAGCCAAACTGAGACAACCCGAACTACCTGAAACCAGAAGCCATGCCTCGCCCGAGCAAGTCCACCCGAGCAAACAGCGCCCCAAGAGAAGAGCCCCTAGTTCCAGTCCCGGAACCCATCCCGCAAAACCAGGTCCCGGTCCAGGAGAGGCTCGGGATCGGCCCAAACGATGCTCGGGTCACGGTCGAAGTGAACCGGTACAAGTATACCGATGTGCCCCTCGAGTCCGCCCAGATGGAGAACTTAACCCCGGCGGAACTGGCCGAAGCAATCCGGGCTTACCGAAACCGCCCTCGTCCGGAACCCGAACCCGAGCAGGCGGAAGATTCCGAAGCCTCAGCCAACTCCAACAACCCGCGAGCCTCGGTCTTCGCTCGCCTCGGGGACCAAAACAAAAGAAACAGAAAGGACCATCCAACCCAGAGTAAGGTCAGAGAGGAGGAGGCCGATGAGCTGAAACGGATGGAAAGGCTCCGGGAAAAAATAAGACAAGAGGAACAAGCCAAATTGGAGCACAGAATCCAAAGAAGGCTCCAAGAAGAGGAGGAAAGAATCAGGAAATCCAAACCGAAAAGAACCCGGAGAGAGGTAAGCCCGGAGATTATCTCAGATGATGAAGAACGCCCTAGCAACCTGGTTCAAATGATCCAGGAGTTACAGAGGAAAGTCAACAACGACTCCGGGTTTGAGATCCAAGACACACTCACCCCTTTTAGCCGCTCTCTTGAAACCATGCCCCGGCAAAAGAACCTCAAGCACTATAACTTTGACTCCTTTAATGGGTTGGAGGACCCGGAAGAACACCTCAACTACTTCGAGCAAATAGCCCTGATATACTTCTACAACGACCTAACCAAGTGCAGGTTCTTTGCCTCCACACTAAAAGGAGCGGCTCAGAGATGGTTCAGCAGGATCCCTTCCCGGAGCATACACAGCTGGAAGGAGTTCAGAGAAGCTTTCCTCCGGAGGTTCCGAGCCAATAAGACCCCGGAATATCACATGTGCCACTTGGAAACAATTAGGCAAAATGACAACGAAACACTTTCAGCTTTCATGAAACGGTTCCAAGAAGCCATAAATCAAGTCACGAATCTGGATGAAAGAGAAGCCTTGAGCATTTTCCGGAAGAACCTAGACCCGGAGCGTAGCGAACGCTACGTGATTGAGTTGGTAAACAAAGAGCCCCAGAGCCTGGCTGCAGCCTATTCTATGGCCGCCAAATTCATCAAAGAAACTGATATTTTACAAGCAATGAGGATGACCAGGCAGGGCACCTCCTCGGGGAGAAATAAAGATGATCGCTCCAGAAACGACCACCACCCAGACAAGAAGTTTAAGCCCAACAAGCAATACAACTACATCCCAAGTCATCAACTAACGACCCCGGACAAAGATCACTCCTCCCGAGCCAAATCCGAAGCCAAGCCCCCGAGGCCGGGGAGACCCGATCCGAGGCCAGAACCAGACTGGACACCCCTGAACCGGCCCAGAGCTGAAATATTAAAAGAAGTCCGGGACAAACCCTTCTTTTATCCTCCCAAACCTCTGGTATCAGCCCCGGAGAACAGGCCCCGGAACAAGCACTGCGACTACCATGCAACTCACGGCCACGAAACAGAAAGTTGTGTCTCCCTCAAGTTCTTCATCGAAGACCAGGTTAAGAAAGGAAATATGGGCCAATACCTAGCTCGGAGAACCACGGAGAGGGCGGATGGATCCGGGGTTCAAAAGACTAAACATGTGGTGCACGTGGTATTGGGAGGATCCAACTCCCCTCCAGCAAGTCCGGGCTCCGGAGACGAGGTAATGATGATAGACTCGGCCCCGGAACAAACCATATCTTTCAGCAACGCTGATTTCGAAGGAGTGGATCCTAACCACAATGAAGCCCTGGTGGTGACCTTAGACATTGCTGAGAATGAGGTAAAGAGAATCCTTGTTGACAACGGCTCCTCTGTCAACGTATTGTTCAAACACACCATGGATAGAATGCAGCTCGGCAGTGTCAGGATGAATGAATGCAGGGAAGACCCGCTATACGGCTTCGGCCACAACTTGGTTCCCATCCAAGGAACCCTTTACTTGCCTGTCCAGTTCGGCACCGCCCCGAAGCAGATAACCCATATGATAAAATTCTACGTAATCAACATTCCTTCCTCCTACAATGTGATCCTCGGGCGCCCGGCTCTGACCAAACTCCGAGCCATAACCTCAACCCCGCACCTTAAATTCAAATTTCCCACGATCTCCGGGGTTGGAGAGGTAAAGGGTGATACCGAAACAGCTAGCCGATGTTATGGCCAAGCCCTAGTAATGGCAGAAATAGACCCGGAGAACAAGCGGAAAGCCTCCTCTTATCAGAAGAACTTGAGCAGAAAGAAACACAGAGCCACAACTTACAAGAACCCCGGAAAGGAAGTGCAAAACATTGAAACAACAAGTGCCCCGAACCAGGAACCAGGTACATCCGAGGCCCGGGAATACCTAGCCTCAAACTCCCAGGCCCGGGTCCAGAAATCATCCCTGGTGAAAGATCAAGCCAAACTAGAACCCGCCGTGGAAACTGAGACAATCGAGCTCATTCCGGGGAACTCGGAAAGAAAAGTAAAAATTGGAACTGGTCTAGATGCTGCCTTCAGGCAAGAGCTAATCCAACTACTCCGGGAATATGCCGATGTTTTTGCCTGGAGTCCATCTGACATGCCCGGGCTCCGGGAATCCCTTGCCATGCATAGCCTGGATGTTGATCCTAGAAGAAAACCTGTGAAACAGAAAAGAAGGAACTTCGCCCCGGAGAGGCAGAGAGCTATAGACGAGGAGGTGGACAAACTACTTAAAGCAGATATTATCTGCGAGGTCAAATACCCGGAGTGGCTGGCCAACGTGGTCCTAGTCAAAAAGCCCAGTGGAAAATGGAGGATGTGTGTTGATTACACAGACTTGAATGAAGCCTGCCCCAAAGATCCATATCCATTACCAAGTATAGACCACCTCATCGACGCCACTGCCGGACATGTGATGCTCAGCTTTATGGACGCTTTCTCCGGGTACAATCAAATCAAGATGAACCCCGCAGACATAGCCAAAACTGCATTCATCACCCACAGAGCCGTCTATGCTTATAAGTTCATGCCCTTTGGACTCCGGAATGCCGGAGCTACGTATCAAAGAGCCATGGTGGAAGTCTTCAAAGACCAAATTGGCCGAAATCTGGAGTCCTATGTCGACGACATCATTGCCAAGTCTAAAACAGTCAAGGAACATATCCCCGATCTGCGGGAATGTTTTGAAAACCTCAGAAAAAATGAGATGAAGCTAAATCCGGAGAAGTGCACCTTTGGGGTGGCAGCGGGGAAATTTCTAGGCTTCATGATCAGCCAAAGGGGGATTGAGGCTAATCCGGAGAAGATCAGGGCCATCTTAAAGATGCAGCCACCCCGGACTCAGAAAGACATTCAGAAGTTAGCTGGATCATTAGCAGCCCTAAGAAGATTCATATCCAAGTTGGCAGAAAAGTGTTTGCCCTTCTTCAACTTGCTCAAGGGAGCCAGCAACAAGAAGGAAATCACTTGGAGCCCTGAGTGCCAGCAAGCTCTTGACACTATCAAGGAATATCTATCATCACCACCCCTCTTAACGAAGCCGGAGCCCGGGGAACCCCTACATCTATACCTTTCCACCGGGCCCCTAGCTGTGGCCGCGGCCCTAGTCCGGGAAGTTGAGGGTAACCAACGGCCGGTGTACTACATTAGCCAAGTCTTGAAAGATGCAGAAACCAGGTACCCCAATCTAGAGAAGTTTGCCTTTGCCTTAGTCACAGCCTCAAGGAAACTCAGACACTATTTCCAAGGAAGAGAAATCAAGGTTGTAACAGATCAGCCACTACGAAGGATAATCCATAAACCGGATGCATCAGGAAGATTGATAAATTGGGCAATTGAACTAAGCCAATTCCACTTGACATTCGTACCCCGGACAGCCATCAAGGCACAAGCTCTGGCAGATTTCATAGTAGAGTGCTCCTTCCCAGAACCACAGCAAGCTATTGCAGCGGCTGAAAATCCGAAAAACCAGAACAAAGCCCCGGGGTCATGGACTTTCCATGTTGATGGATCCTCAACAGCCGACAGGTCCGGGGCAGGGCTAATCATGAAGAGCCCGGAAGACTTCCAAATCAAACAGGCCATAACATTCAAGTTCCCAGCAACAAATAACCAAGCCGAATATGAGGCTCTCCTTGCCGGGCTAAGGTTGGCCCGAACTCTGCAAATCAAGAACCTGAATATCTACAGTGACTCACAAATCGTGGTTCGGCAAACAAAAGGCGAATACATAGCCAAAGATCAAAAGCTAGCCCAATACCAAGCACTTGTCAAGAGCCACTTAGCCACCATCCCGGAGTACCAAATCAACCAGGTCAACAGAGAAGAAAATTCTGAAGCTGATGAGCTATCCAAGCTAGTCCAGAACTCAGCCGAACTAGGCAGTTCGGTCTACTTTGAAGAATTGGGAACCCCGGCCATCAACCAAGAAGTGGTAATGGAGATAGACGACACCCCGAACTGGATGACCCCCTTCATCCTCTACCTGGAAAAAGGGGAATTGCCCGAAGATAAGAATGAGGCCAGAAGATTGAAAAACAAAGCTTCGAAGTATTTCATAGAAGAAAACCAGCTCTATCGCCGAACCTTCTCATCCCCAACTCTGAAGTGCGTGGGCCCGGAAGAAGCTAATTACTGTTTACAAGAGGTGCATGAAGGGATTTGTGGGGACCACATGTCCGCAAAGGCCCTCGCATATAAAATCATAAGGCAAGGCTACTACTGGCCAACAATCCACTCAGATGCATTAGAATTCGTCAAGAAGTGCAGAAACTGCCAACTGTTCAGCAACATACCAAGGCAAAGCCCGGTCCTGCCATCTTCAGTGCTATCACCGATCCCCTTTGCTGTGTGGGGCATCGATATAGTAGGCCCTTTCCCCCGGGCTAAGGGCGACCTGAGGTACCTCCTGGTAGCCATCGACTACATGACCAAGTGGGCCGAAGCAAAGGCAATGAGGACCATAAATCAACAAGACTGCATCAAGTTCATGGACAACATACTAATGCGGTTCGGCCTTCCCAGAGTCCTGGTCTCAGATAATGGTCCCCAGTTCGTCGGCTCAGATTTTGAAAATTACTTGAAGGAAAGGGGAATTAAACACAAGAAATCCTCAGTGGCCTATCCCCAGGGAAATGGGCAAGTTGAAGTGACAAACAGAATTTTGCTTAGGGGAATTGAGAAGAGGCTGAAGGAAAGCAAGAACAAATGGCCCGAAGAACTGCCAAATGTGCTGTGGGCATATAGAACTAGCCCGCGGTCCGGAACAGGAGAAACCCCGTTTAAACTAGCTTATGGAACCGAAGCAATGCTACCGATTGAAGTAGGCTCCCCCTCCCACAGAGCAATCAACTTTGATGAAGATGCAAATGAAGATGGGCTACGAGTTAACCTGGAACTAGTTGATGAGGTCCGGGACACTGCAGTACAAAGAATGGAGAAGTATAAAGAGAAAACTAGAGAGTACTTCGGGAAGAAGTCAAGGGTCAAAAACTTCCAAATCGGAGACCTGGTACTCCGGGACGCCGAAGCTTCAGACCCCACCAACACAGGAAAGCTTATGCCTAAGTGGGAGGGTCCCTACAAGGTTAAAGAAGTACTCCGCCCCGGAACCTACAAGCTCAGTCACATGGACAACACTGAAGTCCCCAACACCTGGCACGGCCTCCGACTAAGAAAGTACTACCAGTAAAAGGAAATAGCTTCTGCTCATATATGGGCATTGTTTGGTAATTGTACTTGGAAATCATGTAACCGCTTTATTATCAATGAAGAAGAATTCTAGTTCTTTCCGGATACTCCAATCTTCAAATTATTACAAAACACCTACTTGGAAAAGTTTTCATCCTTTCCAAGTAGGCCAAAGCCCGGGACCTTAGCAATGCTTTGGCCCGGGAAGCCATAGGCATCAAAATACCTACTTGGAAAAGTTTTCATCCTTTCCAAGTAGGCCAAAGCCCGGGACCTTAGCAATGCTTTGGCCCGGGAAGCCATAGGCATCAAAATACCTACTTGGAAAAGTTTTCATCCTTTCCAAGTAGGCCAAAGCCCGGGACCTTAGCAATGCTTTGGCCCGGGAAGCCATAAGCATCAAAATACCTACTTGGAAAAGTTTTCATCCTTTCCAAGTAGGCCAAAGCCCGGGACCTTCGCAATGTTTGGCCCGGGAAGCCATAGGCATCAAAATACCTACTTGGAAAAGTTTTCATCCTTTCCAAGTAGGCCAAAGCCCGGGACCTTAGCAATGCTTTGGCCCGGGAAGCCATAGGCATCAAAATACCTACTTGGAAAAGTTTTCATCCTTTCCAAGTAGGCCAAAGCCCGGGACCTTAGCAATGCTTTGGCCCGGGAAGCCATAAGCATCAAAATACCTACTTGGAAAAGTTTTCATCCTTTCCAAGTTGGCCAAAGCCCGGGACCTTCGCAATGCTTTGGCCCGGGAAGCCATAAGCATCAAAATACCGACTTGGAAAAGTTTTCATCCTTTCCAAGTAGGCCAAAGCCCGGGACCTTAGCAATGCTTTGGCCCGGGAAGCCATAGGCATCAAAATACCTACTCGGAAAAGTTTTCATCCTTTCTAAGTAGGCCAAAGCCCGGGACCTTAGCAATACCTAGGCCCGGGGACAACACAAATTACAAACAAACAGCAGCTGAGCATGGAAAAACCCAAAAATATACGAAGAACAGAAACAAAAAGATTATAAAGCGACAAACGGGCCGGGCTGACCGACAGCCCGAAACACCCGATAGTTATAAGGTTACAGACAATTAAAAGGCGTAATTCAAAGTCATACTATTAGCGTTAAAAGATTACAAGGGCACAGCCCGAAACATGGACACAGCCAACAAGACAATCAGGCTTCAGGAGGAGGAGGGGAATCAGGAGCACCGAAAGCTTTAGGCTCGCCTTCACCCCGGGCCAGGGCATCCTCGGCGGCAATGTACTCTTCAATAAAGTTCTCCCAGGTGGCGGTCTCCGGGGCAGTCTTTATCATCTTCTCAGAGATAACCCAGCAACGGTGGATCTTTTTGGACGCCACAGCTGCCAGATCATCATCGTAAGCTTCTGAACCCCGGAACTCGGCAATAACCTGCTCCTCGGTCTTCTTAGCTTTCAGCTCATCCCGGAGCCTCTTCACCTCAGCCTTGTAATCAGCCACCTTAGCCTTGGCCGCATCCCTCTCCTCAGTAGCTTGCTTGACCCCCCCCCCCCTTAAACTTTTCAATTCGGGCATCCGTCCGCACCTTGAGCTCATCAAGCTGCTGCTTCAGCCCGGCAATCTCTTTATCTTTCTCCGCGGCCGAGCTCAAAGCAACCTGAGCCTCCTTCAACTCCCCGCATGCCTTAGCAGCAGCCCCAGCAACCCGGACCCCAAGCTGCGAAGACAGAAGTCCAAGTTAGAAAAATACAGAAACAATAAACAAAAATAAACAAGTTAGAAAGAGCCCGGAGAAAAGTATACCTGACCAAAGACCCCCATCATCTGCCGCAACAACTCGGTGGAAGTAGACTGACTCATCTCCTCCCACTCCGACTTGCTAGGGAGGTCAGCTAGAAAGCCGATAAAGTTCCTCTCCTCCGGGGACACGGGAGCAGGTTCATGAGGGCGAAAATTCTCCGGACCCCCAGCAGCCGAGCCCTCCTTCACCACCTCACAGTCCGAGAGCATAGTCCCGAACAGCTCAGTCCGGGTCGAGGTCACCCTCGGCCTTTTCCTTGCTGTCAAGCTAGAATATTCAACCCCGATCTCTAGGTCCACAGGCTCGGGGTGCGGGGCCGTATTTTCAGAAGCCCCCTCTTGATGGGCTTGGGAGCCACTAGCATCTCCAGGAGCCTTGGTATTGTCACGAACGTGACCAATACTCCGGAGAGCAGCACCGAGAGATTTGCTTGATTTGCTCATTTGTACAACTTTCTCAAAATCCGGGCTATATCCGGGAAGACCTGAAAATATGAAAACAAAACATTAGTCCGCAGCCGAAGGAAACATTAAGAGCAAAAGTACAAGCAACGTACAACCCGGACTTACATCCTAATTCAAACAGATACTGATGACTCATGAGGTCATCCCGACTCACCTGCCTCCCAAGACCCTGGCAGAAAGCGTGAACCCGGTCCATTGCCGCATCCTGGAGATCGAATACCTCAAAATTCATGGCAAGAGGCTCCTCCTTAAAGGTGGGCATGAACCGGATATCAACGCCCCGCAGAAAGACAAACTCCCCGTTCCAACCCTTCAATGTAGGGAGCATAACCAGAGGCTTGGACGCCGAGGAAGGGTACCCACATGCTTTGCCCCGGAATCTAAATTCGAACATGGGTATATTGTTGGAGTGCACCAGTTGGAAGACATGGTGAAAAAGTTTGAAAGTGGGCAGCACCCCGGCCTTCTCACAACACCCAAGAAAGTATGAGATCCACTTCACCGCGTTCAGGGTTAGCTGGGTGACCGGAATCCCATACTCAAACAAACACAGAGATTTAACGAACTGGTGACACCTAGGCCCATACCCCGACCTTAGGTGCTCCAGCCACACCCCGACCCAGCCGCCCTCCGGCCTGTGATAAATCTTCTCGCCAGGCTCTGGCCATCTCCACTCTACATCGTTATCCAGGTGGAAGGTGGCCCGGAAAATGGGGTCCCAGTCGACCGGCTCCTTCACATACTTACTCCGGAATGGACCGACATCCATCCCAGAACCCGGTTTATCCCCAAACTTGGAATCCAGGAAGGCCTCATCGTACTTAATCATTTCGGCCACATCTGGATTCTGGGCGAACTCCGTGCTCAGATCCCGGAAGAAGAAAGCTTGGGGGATCCCCGGGTCCCTCCTTACAAAATAATACTTACTGTGCCCCCAACTACCGTCCGGCTCACTGAGGATATACCCCGGGCCCATGTCCTTTGTCGCTATACTACTAAGTACGGGCAAACTACTCTTCTTCTTCCCCATTATACACCAATCTAGATTTATCAGCTCTACACTACTATCTGAAGAGCTAACACTAGCGCCGGAGGTACTGGGCTCGGAAAGAGGGATTAACACTCGATTTGCAGTCACGCGTCTCCTAACCATACAAAAAGTCTACCCCGGGCCCCCGGAAATGAAATACTATAAAATTGACAAGAGTCCGGGTCAAGAGGACTTACAAAGATTAGAAAGGCCGAACTGGAAAAAGCAAGAAAATCTGAAGCGACGATAGCCCGGAGCACTGGTCTTCAGAGGAGCAGAGTAACGGCAGCAAATCAAAAACAAGTAAAGACAAATGGGAGGAGGTTGCCACTATTTATAGGCAAACCCTGAATCCCAAACGCCACGAACACGTGGCGGCCCATACAAGCGGCCCACTATCTCCAAAACCCGGAGATGAGTGGATGACAGCTATTATCTTTCAAAAAAAAAAAAAAAAAAAAGAAAAAAAAAGAAAAAGAGAGAGAAAGAGAAAGAGAAGTGCATATTGCAATATTATATATATTCATATACGTCCATTTTCGCACATCTACAGAAGACAAAGCCCCGGGACACGCGCTTCAGTACACACCCCGGGCTTGGGGGGCAGCCAAAGAAACAAAAACCTCAAATTCCAGTTACTAGCCCCGGGCGTGCGAACTTCAGTACCCACCCCGGGCTTGGGGGGCAGCCAAAGAAACAAAAACCTCAAATTCCAGTTACTAGCCCCGGGCGTGCGAACTTCAGTACCCACCCCGGGCTTGGGGGGCAGCCAAAGAAACAAAAACCTCAAATTCCAGTTACTAGCCCCGGGCGTGCGAACTTCAGTACACACCCCGGGCTTGGGGGGCAGCCAAACAAACAAAAACCTCAAATTCCAGTTACTAGCCCCGGGCGTGCGAACTTCAGTACACACCCCGGGCTTGGGGGGCAGCCAAAGAAACAAAAACTTCAAATTCCAACTACTAGCCCCGGGCGTACACACTTCAGTACACACCCCGGAACTGGGGGCAACCAAGACGAAAGTTTCTCCCCCAAAGCAGACACTGACTCTCAAAGCAACTACAAAACTTCCGGCCCGAGGACACATATCTAGCACTCTAAAAAATACAGAAAGCTCACTCTCCAAGGCAAGAGCACTCCTTACTACTCCCCCATCCGGAGAATCCGCATAAGGGAGTGGGGGGCAAATGATAGGCCATAAACAGCCAAGGCCCAACAAGAAGCCCAAACAACAAGTGAATCATCTCAAGAGAATAAGAACGGCCCAGCCCATAGTGGCTGACCCCGGGCCCGGAGCCACCACCACGTGGCGTGGCCCCCACCCCGAACTAGGGGGTCCCCTGACTCGTGGCACTTTATATACGTGGCACTCCACCTCAGCTAACACTCCTATTGGTGGCGCTGACCAACACTAAAAGACGAAGGGAGATACGTGCCAGATCATGCCCACCACAACGTGGCCACACTCCAGTCAACGGCCAGACCAGACAAAGCCACGTGCCCTGCATCCCGGGAGTTCAGCGGCTTGTCCCCCAGATCCAACGGTCAGGGGTGAAGGTAACCTACCCCTAAACCCTAGGCCTAGGGCTATAAATACCCCTAGTAAATAGGGTTTAGGGGTTGGCCATTATTACACACCTACACACATTCATTACTTCGTGATACTCTACTTGATTATTACCTTCCAAAGCCAACTCTTATTCTCACGCCGGAGGCACCTCGGGGCCAAACCCCCCCTCCGGTGTTGTTTTGCAGATACCCCACTACAGCTACACCACTTCCGAGACAGGAGTTGGCGAGGAAGTGCCCGATCGAGATTCAGAGTTATCACCTCCCTTAGATTGATGAGAAACCTGCTTTTCTACAGATCTTCTATTGATCGAGTAGGGTTTAGAGGTACCCTTCACCATGCAAGTAGCAGCTTCTTGAGGATATGGTGTTGTCAGGGGGATAAATCGTACGATGGTCAAGTATATTCTCTTGCCTAGACTGCCTGATTTTATCTTTAGGGCACTTAAAATATATCTTGCCATCTAATAAGATCCTTTCCTAAGTAGGCTTTTCATTTACGACAACCTTAGGAGAGGAACTGCTGCTGTTGTGCTCCATTTGATGGCACTCGTGCATGTGAACTTGGCTCTAGTGAATTATTTGACACTTTCCAGAACTGCAGAATAAGTTTGTCCAAGTTATTAGGAAGCAATTTTTAGAACCACGTGCCTCCTTTATAGCTTTGTTGGAATATTAAATAACAAATTTCTAGGGGACTTGACACAAAGTAGTCTATGGCAACAGTAAACAGACGTCATATACAATCGCGTTCCCTACAGGACATTTGTATGATCCCGTGAATTTTAGCAGCGAAGCGAATGAATCACCTCGCACGGGATAAGAAGAATAGGTGTAAATCATACAAACCTGGGAGAGGGGCCGAATTGAGCTTCCCAGGCATAGTTACGCGATTGGCTTATGCCGCTGAAATTCCTGGCCACTAACCTCCGATTCCCAAACAGCACGGACTAAAACAAATTCAACACCTGCCCAGACAAACATTGAATAGGGAGGACAGTCCAACTGCGAAAATGGATTGCCAAGTGTCTCGACAGGGTAAACTGGAATGGGCAGGCATAGTCCGCTTTATTTACACTGATTAAAGTGTCTCCCGAATTTGTCAACTGGTCAGCCATACATACACGGAAATATATCCCACACAAAAACCCTTCCTCACAGACCCCGATTGAGCTCAAAGAACCAAGCAGGAACCCTAGTTCCTTTTCACCAGATACCAAAATTAAACATAACGTTTCTAAGGGATAAAATTGTCATTTCATGAGATTAAAATATCTCATAATTTTTTCCATTGTTGGCGTATTATATATAGAAAGAAGAATAGATGTGTATTAATTTGTGCAAATTTTATTTAGGATATTTACCAAGAATACTAGATTTAAAGTTTCTTTTTGCAAAAATACCACCTTCCTTAATAAATTGCAATTTTACCTAAATAAAGTTTCAAATTGCAAAAATACTAGGCCCATTCCTCCTCCCTCCTTCCTAGCCCAACCCACTCCCCCTCCCTCCCTCCCTCCCTCCCTCCCTCCCTCCTTTCAGCCCACAGTCGACTGCAGTACTTTTTTTTTTTTTTTTTTTTTTAAAGATGGGGGCTATTTTGGTGGATTTTTGTTGCAACCACATTCAATCAAATTCAACTAAATTCAACTAAATGCAACCAAATGCAACTTTTTTAAAAAAAGGTGGGGTGATTTTGGTGGATTTGGGTTGCAAGGCCCCGCCAGGGGCAATATTCAACTAAATGATTTTGGGTTCCAAGACCCCGCCAGGGGCAATATTCAACCAAATCAACTATTTTCAACTGTTTTCAAATATTTTCAACTAGTTGCAACCATTTTCAACTACTTTCAACTAGTTGCAACTACATATTATTGGTTTGAGTGATTTTGGGTTCCAAGGCCCCGCCAGGGGCAATATTCAACCAAATCAACTATTTTCAACTGTTTTCAACTGAATGCAACTAGTTTCAACTACTTTCAACTAGTTACAACTAGTTGCAACTATTTTCAACTAGTTGCAACTATTTTCAACTACTTTCAACTAGTTACAACTAGTTGCAACTACATATTATTGGTTTGGGTGATTTTGGTGGATTTGGGTTGCAAGGCCCCGTAAGGGCATATTCAACTGAATGCAACTGAAATCAGAAATTAAGTTGCTGATTTCAAGTTCCATTTTTCATTTGTCATTTTCGATCTCATTTTTGAACTCTAACCTCATTTTTGAACTCTATTATATATATATATATATATAATAGAGTTCAAAAATGAGGTCGAAAATGCCAACTGACAAATGGAACTTGAAATTTAGTTGCATTCAGTTGCAATTAGTTGCAAATTTAGTTGAATATGCCCCTACGGGGCCAGGAAACCTAAATCCACCAAAATATCACCCTTCTTAAATATATATATATATATTAGAGTTCAAAAATGAGGTCGAAAATGCCAACTGACAAATGGAACTTGAAATCAGAAATTTAGTTGCATTCAGTTGCAATTAGTTGCAAATTTAGTTGAATATGCCCCTGCGGGGCCAGGAAACCTAAATCCACCAAAATAGCCACCACCTAAAAAAGTACACAAAGTCGGCGGCGTGTGTGTTATCAGGGGGGAGGAGAGAGAAATTGGGGGAAGGGGAGGGGGAGAATTAGGGTTAGTATTTTTGCAATTTGAAACTTAGTTTAGTAAAATTGCAAATAGTCTTTCTTAACAAAGGTAAATGTGCAAAAATTTACTTTTTCTTATTTATTTTTCAAAAGAGCCCTTTTATTTATTACAAATACATAGGAATTTTATTTTTCAATAAAAAAAATATGCAATAAATACCAAATAGTCAAGAGACTAAAATGTTCTTAAAGTAGAAAATAATTCTAAAGTGACCATCTTAAAATTACAAAGTCCTAATTTAAATTGACAAAAAGTCATTTTTCACATTTTAAACCCCATGTTCTGTATTTTACATGATGAATATCCAAATTCGAAAATAGAATAAATCAGAATAAAATAAATTAGCAAAATTTTTGAATAAAACATATTATTTAATTATGAAATGAACTTAACAAATTATACACATGGTTCTAAAATTTCCCGATTAAGTCGATTAATCCCCGATTAATCCTCTATAAGTTAACAAACCGATTCGATTTTTAAAATCCGATTAATCATGTGAATTTATTTAAAATGATATGTTTAACAGTAAATTAGACTAATATATTAAATATTATTATAATATCCGATTAATACTCCGATTAATCCTTCCGATTAATCCCCGATTACCCGATTAATCTAAAATCGATACCTCAACCGATTTATACCGATTACCGATTTTTACAACCATGCATCCAAAAATACATAGTTTAAGAAGGCCAAAAATACATAGTTTAAGAAGGCGACTTTGGGAAAATTTTCTATAGTGAATTGTAGGAACATTTTACCCCCTTTTATTTAATGACAGCTTGAAAAGGGCTCAAATTTGAGTTTAAGTTCGAGATGCTCGACTTGAATTACATCCCTAATAATCCCCTCTTCGGCTACCCCTTTTGTAATCTGATCAACAAATCCATTTAGTCCAAACTACATATTAATTACTAGCAATAATGGCCAAAAGGTGCCTCGTCAATTCTAGTGTCTAGGGTATATAATATACATTGCTGATGCATCTGGAGCGTCAATGGTTGTGTTGTCCGTTTACATGTCAAAGGAACCTCTAATACCATCTATGCTCTCCCCCAGAGATAACCTGCAAATAATTGTTATATTAATACCTATATCAATATGATAATTTCATATGCATAAATATTCATTGACAGTTATTATTAATCCAACTACAGGTGATCTTCATACTTGTTACTATTTATAATGTTGACCATAATTTGTTTACAACAAACAACAGTGTAGTGATTATAGACACTAATCTTGTACTAGTAGTGTTTACAAAGGAGTTATGATTGCACATAATCTTTGTAAATATTATTGCCGGGGAATGACTGCCTAATAATTTAACATACCCATTAGGGAGTCCACAGATTGTTTGGTGGGATTCACCATATACGATAACAAATCTCAAAATTTAGTACGAATCTGGAGAAATCTGAATTCACACATGTTGCAGTAACAATAATAATCCCAAAAAGGTCCCAACTTATCTTAGACTTAGACCAACCCCAAGCCACTCACTCTCAGACTGTCCCAAGTTATCTTAGACCAACCCCAAGCCACTCACTACACTACACTGTTGGGACTTGTCCTACATCGCTAATGTGTGGGGCAGATTGCTAGTTAATAAGCGGTCAGTTAATTCCATTAGTATGAGACCTTTTGGGAAGTGCCCAAAACCATATCCATGTGGGCTTGGCCCAGAGCGGACAATTTCATACTATTGTGGAGTTAAGGCTTGCTAGCGGCCCAACATAAACTACAACACTAGTAAATGAGCCGAGCCATTTGCAAGAAGCTCAGCCTATGATTTGGTAAAGTCTCGTTCCTTGTTAGTTCAGAAACGGAGCAGTAACCTCAGTATTAAGCTCGAATACAGTTAACGAGCCTGATACACGATAAATATATAGATATTTTACATCACATTCTACCTCATTTATCCTTGTCTTGTGATGCTTTAGTCTACATCATTATTATTGTAATTATTTAACTTGGATGGATGCTAAACAGTGATTTTTTTTTTATGTAAATATGGAATTTTAGGGAGTAAGGTGCAAAGGAGAATGAACTTCAGACCCTGAACAGCAGCTAAATCAAGTACAAAATCGGGGGCCTGAGCTTCCCGTTCAGGGGTCCTGAGGGCAGTATTCAGCACGAGGTTCGAGGTTCAACGCCTAAACCAAACGAAAAAAGCTAGGTTTCAGCTTGCTTATTTGATTTTAATTCTCTTTCCTACATTTTGTAAAACACATAAAAAGATCATCCAAGTATATATAAATATAATTATTAGGCTTTACACAGCCAGCCACACTTTTAAGAGAAAAGAAAAGAAAAACTTGGAGAGAGAGATTTGAGCAAAGGATTCACTCCAAGCTTCAAAAGATTGCTTCGAATTGTATTCTTTCAACTCCAAACTCTTGTAAACATAGTTTTGGTTATACAAGAATTAAAAGAATTGTAATTACAAGAATTGTTTTAAGCAAACCAAGAGACATAGTTATCTCAATAAATTAGACATTTATGATAATCAATCAATTGAAGAACCGCATCTGTATACACTTACACATTTAAGAAATAACATACTTCATTTAGTATTGTTTTTAGTCCTTCCATGTGGATAAGACACTCATAATTATCATTTCATAGTGCAACCAGAGATTTGTTCCATGTGGATACGACACTCCGTACGAGCAACATAGCAGTAAAAAGAAAAACAATAAGATAAGGGCAAGTCCAATGCAATGCTAAAAGAGGTGCTATTTTTATAATATAGCATCAACCCTCCAATGCAATGCTACACTTGGTTCTAAAACAGAAATATGCTATAGTTGGTTCTAATTATTCAACCAAGTATAGATGCATCTATAATTGGCACATAGACATGCAAGTGGTAGCAATGGTTGGAATGCAACTAAATTTAGACCTAGTTGATGCTATTTTAAAATCATGCACTGGACTGTAAGTTCTATTTTAACATCAAAAATCACTTTTTGATTTCATATTATAGCGCAATAGCTACATCTATTTTAGCATTGGCATTGGACTTGCTCTAACAACCAAGGCCAAGTTTGTTTTATGGGATTATGAACCCTGGAGTACTAGCTCAACTACTAGGTTTTTTACACTTCAAACTTAATTTATCCCCATGGCAGCTCAACCTTAAGTTATCACAAATTTGTAATTTATTTCATGAAATACATACCTAGTGAGAGTGTGGGCTATATAATTACCCATAAATGACTAGAAAGTGATCAGAAGTTGTTTATGAAACTAATAAAATGAGTACAAAATAGATACAGTGAAGGGATTATAGTCCTTGCAAATTACCCTGTTTTAAATAAATTAGTTTGGCAAAAGATAAATCTACTGTTTTTATTTAATTTGTTTCTATGAGTCTATGACTTAAACTCAACAATGAGTCGATGACAATGTTAGTGTCAGGACTAAAGAAACAGAGAGAGAACTCCAGTTGATCTAGGCAATAATAGAGAAAGAGAAACTCGAGGGTAATTCTCCAAACAGAGAATACATTTTCTTGAAACTTATTGTTAATTAAATGCATAACAAAATTACTAAGGCGTTATTTAACTATAGGCAACAGCTACGAGTAGTAGCCGGACTTTTGTTACTAGTACTTCTACAGCCCTTTCCCTAACAGTTTCTAAACTCAAGGCAATAATAAGATTTATCAGCTGGTTTCCCAGAAAATTAGTCTTAATCAATAACACTCTTACATTTAACATCTTCCCAAATTTATCATAGCACCAGATTTTACATTCCAACTGAACAAGTCAACTCAAATTATACCTTTAGCTGGTTTTGTTTTCTCTGGTTAGGGTTTCCTACTGTGCCCATGAGCAGGGGTATGCGCCGCAGTTCTTGTTTTCTTTTCTTCTGTTTAATATTGACTTGGAAAACAAAAAAAACGACTTGTGTACAAATTACAAGGTTGCTACCTCAGATCCTATTAACTACTCCCTCCGTTTCACATTAGTAGTCCACTTTCAAGAAAAATTTTGTTTCAAAATAGTTGTCTCATTCCTACTTTCAAAGCAATTTTTTACTTAAACTTCCCATATTACCCTTGAGTTTTAATTTCTAAGATTGACTTTATGCACTTATTTATCCAACCAATACAATAAATATGGGTAAACATGGAATTAAATCATTAATAATTGAGTTTCTTAATATGCGTAATTTTTTGAAAGTGGACTACTAATATGAAACGGAGGGAGTAACTTCTATGTTAGGATTGAATATGTGCTAGTGTGTAAATGAACATCATGATTGATAAAGGTAAAAATATCATATACTCACCTAAACAGCAAATTAAATCCCAAAGTAGTTGGGTAGTTAGATGGCTACCCTGATGGAGTGAGTACTTATCATTACTAACAATCAGATTGGCTACTTAATTTTTGTCCAAACAGCATAGATATGAAGAATATTACACTCATCTAGGTAGTTAGAGAACCTGGAAGGAACGTCTTACTCCAATACTTGGTGGTTTCAAAGACCAATGCTACGTAACTGTAACTGATTCTGGCTTCACTCATTCAGCTATCGAACAATTAAAGACTCTAATTTTTTTACCGACTGGTGCTATCTATCTCATATCCCTTTTCTTGCAAAGAGCTTATTTAGTTGGATGGTTTTTAAAAGGTCACGAAATAAGGTGGAAATTATGAGGATGAAGCAAATGAAAAGTTTGTCTCTTCATAGGCTTATAAAGGAGCCGCAGAAGGCTAAACATACAAAGTTGAATCCTACTTGCTTATGTGTATGCAATACCCTACAAAACACATTTAAGAGACAAATATACTTATTTTTAAAGGTTTGTAACAGTGTGTTACATATGTATTCTATCATGCTTCTTGTACAATGCCGTACTTAGTTTCATGGCATTTTAAACATGTTAATACCCGGGTGGTTCATAGCTAGGGAAAACAGGTATAATGAAAGGTTTAGCAAATGACATGTTAATAAATAAATAAATAAGTTAACTGCAACCAATTTACAAAAAAGCTAGGGAAATAAACATGATTACAGATTTAACGTTGCTATGCAAAACCAACAAACCTGTGCATACAGTACTTGTACTCCTGGCTCCTGCTATAATCTTTCTCCCCTTCTTCTAACTAATAATACCATACAAAACCAGAAGTGAGACCCAACTAAAAAAAAGAAAAATCCAGATATTTAAGGTTGAAATAGACATTGAATCCTCACCGGATCCCCTTCATAAACGAGTTCATAACAAGGCGGCGACACACAGTGCAACATACAATTCTCCTTTGCAATCATGGAAGATTTGCATTGTTGACCCCATAAACCACTTTGCAACACACATCGGATAAATATTATTAAACCGGGAGGGATCCAAATAATAAATATAACTTTGTTGGAAAATTGTAACTAATCACATAGGAGTAATATAATATGTTATGTCGAATTCAATTCAAGTAAAAAGCGGCATACATACATACATACATACTTTTCAATATCTTCAAAACACTGATTTTTCTTCTCTCGAATTTCAGTTTCCTACGATGAACGAAAGAAAGAAATTACTAATTACTAGTCGTAGAATAATAATAATAAATGATGATGAACATCGGAGGAAAGCATACATACAGAAATAGGGCGACGAGACTTTGCAACAACAACAGTGGAACCAACAAACAACAGGCAGCATATGAGGAGAAACACTAATGATTTCTGATTCATCAATGCCATTTTCTATGGATTTTCCAAGTTGAGTAGTTTATTTATAGATTGTTACCCCAAAGGGTCAATGATTAGGTTAGGAACCACCCCCATTTTATCTAAGGCTATGTTTGGGGAGGGCAGGGTTTTAATAATATTTATGTTTGGTTCAAGGTAGGGGAGGGAAGGGTTTTATGAGTAAATTACATTTAAAACCTTTATATATGTAAAGAGAATATAAATTAGAATTATACATGTAAGGGTATTTTTGTCCAATAAATGTTCCCCTCCCCTCCCCTCCCCTCCAAAAAACTCCAAATTGGAGGGTGATAAAATTAAACAAAAACTCTCCTCCAATCCCCTCCCCTCCGATCCCCTCCCCAATTTTGAACCAAATATGATTTTACATTTCATATCCCTCCCCTCCCTTCCCCTCCCGTCTCTTCTCCTCCATCCAAACAGGGGCTAAAGGATCCCAATACAGTAATTCGTCGAAAACATTGGCCCCAAAACACAATACTCCCTCTATCTCTATAAACTTTTCTCATTTCTCTTGAACACGTTTGTCAACGCACACTTTTAATCATTAATATCTTTAATTTTGTATTACTTTTAAATATAAAAACTTCATTGTATTAAAATACTCATAAATACGAATCTAACAAGATCACTCATGACTATATTTGGTCTTATAGATTAGACATAAATTAGTAATTTGTCTCATGTTATGAACAGTCCCGACATATCCAACGAGAAAAGCATTATGAGACGGAGGGAGTATCATTTAGCGTTTTATTTATTTATTTTTTTGTCAAAAATAACTTTTTATTTAATGAATTGCATCAAAGTACAATATCCGTATAACCGGAGAAAGAGGCAAAACCGTATACGAACTTAGGATTTAGGGTTTAGGGTTGTTTACAACTCTAAACCCTAGACCCTAAACCCTACTCCCTCTATCTCTTAAAATTTTTCATGTTTACCTTTATCACGTTTGCCAATGCACACTTTTGATCGTTAATATCTTTAATTTCGTATTAGTTTTAAATATAAAAACTTCACTGTATTAAAGTACTCATAAATACGAATCCAACAAGATCACTCATGACTATATTTGGACTTATAGATTAGACGTAAATTAGTAATTTGTCTCATGTTATGAACAGTCCCGACATATTAAACGAGAAAAGAATTGTGAGACGGAGGGAGAGTAATCAGGCCACCGGATTCAATTTTTTATTTAAATTTTATCTGTATTCACTCGGGGTTTTAACGGTTAACCTTTGAGGTTCAATAGTTCCATTTTGGTTTTAGAAATATTTGGAAAGACGAATAAATCGTATACGAATACATTTTCCAATATTAATTGCAAATACATATTTTTTTAAAAAAAGATTAAACACCCAAACGCCACATAAAGTGGCGTTCCCACCCCCAAAACACTTAAGTAGCGTCTCCAACCTTGGACAAATTTCAACTAGCGTTTTCAACAAAATAAAAAAAGAAAAAAGAGGCAAAACGCTAGACGAAGTAGCATTTTTTCTTAGAAATAAAAACGATACTGTGTTACAGCGTGATATTTGGGGCCAGCCTTCCAGCTTGTGATATTTGAGGCCATTTCATTTAAAATTGTGATATATGGGACCAACACCTTACTAATCAACCTCCGTAATGTTTTCTTTTCCTTCGATCATCGATCATCAATACATATATACCAAGGTTGTAAAAATCGGAACTCGGTCCGACTCGGTTTTGTTCCGGAAAAAAGAGTACTCGGAAACTCGGAGAGTACTCGGAGAACAAATCAGATATTTTTTTAATTTTTTTTCTCATATATTAAATTTATTCATTCATATTTTAATGTACATATGTTAAAAATTAGAATTTAACGATAATATATTATATATATATATATATTAATAATAATTATTTAATAATATTAAAACCAATAGATAAACATCAAAAATACGAGTAAGTGTAATTCGATTTGACTCCGAAACTCGGAACTCGGATTGGACGAGGGGTTAAAAACGAGTACTCGGAATGAGTACTCGGCTGACTCGGCGATTTTTAGAACCCTGATATATACTAGTGCGATGCACGTTACTTTTATCATTATTTTTTGTTTGGTTTTTTTATTCTCTTTATATATATATATATATATATATATATGTATTTAAAATATTTGTAAACTTAATTTGCAAAAACAAAAAATTTATGTGAATTTATAATAACAATTATTGAAGTTCTTTTGGTTTTTTTGTTAGTTTTCATTTTTTTGCTCGGTTATGGAATTCAATTTTTTAAAATTTTTTAGTTATTAAATTATTTTAGGGATTTTGTTGAATTATTATATTTAGACAATAACTATGTCCATTTTTTAGTTGATTTTTTGTATTTGTTTTCACGTAGTACAGAATCTATAATTTGCAAATTAAATATTTGTTTTTGTGTGTTCCCTATTTTTAGTATGACTAGATTATAACCCGTGCGATGCACAAATTTCTTTTGATATGCAATAAATTTTATTATATGTTATAATTATATTTTAATATAATAATTATTTACAATATTTTATTTTAATTTAAATAATTTAATAAAAATTTAATTAATGATATGCATGGTTTAAAACTTTTATTATAAAATTTTAAAATAAATAAGTCGTTGATGGAATTCGAAACTTGAAATTTTGGTAAATTAAGTTAATCATATAATATATCTAATTATTAGATCTAACGGTTCTGATTTTTTTATTAAAAATCTAACGGTCATTATTCGTAATATACGGATTTCTAGTATATTTTGTTAGTGATTAGAAGATATGATAAGATATTTTTGGGTATATATTAATTATTGCAAGATAATGTTTTAAATTAAAAGTTAACGTATTTTAGTTAGAAAAAAAATATTATTGATTGGAAAATATGATATTTAAGGTGTTTATAAAAAGTTACATCATTAATTAAAAGTAAACATTTTTTTAATTAAAAAAGACAATCGGCTAATTATCATTAATTATATTATTTATTTTAATAATTAGGATGAACGTGCCGAAAACCAAACCGACAAACTTTCAATGCGGTGCAATGCACGAGTTTCTTTTATTATGTTATAAATTTTATTTAAAATTACAATTGCAATTTTACATAATTATGATTTTTAATAATTTTTTAATTTTAATTTAATATAATTTAATATACTCATATTTACGGATTATACTAATGTTTTCTTATTATAAACAACATATACGGATTTTTAATATATTTTATTAATAATTGGAAAATGTGGTGTGATATTTTCGGGTATATATTAATGATTGTAAGATTAGTTTTAAATCAAAAAGGTAACGTGTTTTAATTAGAAAGGAAATATTAATGGTCGAAAGATATGGTACGATTGATGTTTATAGGTGTTTATAAAAGGTAATATCTTTATCTAAAAGTAAATGGGAAAAAGACAATCGGATAATTACCATTAATTATATTATGTTATTATTTATTTTAATAATTAGGATAACCAAACCAAAAACCAAACCGACAAACTTTCGATCTTTCGACTTTAATATAGGGTGGTGATATATGCATACCCCAAGTTGATGATTGCACACCCTCATTATATTATTTGACAATAATGTCCTCAACTCCAATATTAAGTTTAACTTCTCATGTTTTGTTCTTATTCAAAATCAATGACGTGCTTTCTCGTGTTTTAATATTATTTAATTGATAAATGCATTTTACAGCTTAGCATATTGTGATAAAATTAATATAATCATAATCATGTTTAGAAAATTTGCTTAAGTAGTCGAATAATCCTGAGCTGAAGTGTTAAAATATGCTTTAGCACTCAACTTAATCTTTTGTGGAACAAAATATTTATTTATGATTATACAAATTAAAATTACATGATTATAATATTTTTTAATTAAATATTATGAAATGTGGAACTAATTAATTTAACAAAAAGCATCAAATAAATATATTTATATTTTGTACATAACATTACCACGAAGTAGCACATTATTGATTTTGTTAATAATTATATAACCATATTATTTAAGTCAATAATTATCAATTTTTACATTCAATATTATCAAAATATGCAAACAAAAAATATTTTTATAAAATTGTGAAAACATATACAAAAATTAAAAGTTTGAGTGAGATAAAAAAAAACTTTATATAATAGGAGAAATAACCAAATAAATTTTATTCATTATTAGGGACTTTTTAGTGTAAATGAAAATTAGGGTGTGCAACCATCACTTCAGGGTGTGCATATATCACTATAGATATACTATAGATTAGTAATTATAACATTATTATTTCATTTTATTAAATGCAATCACCCGTGATATAAGTGGAAAAAGAGAGGTCGAGAAAATTAAGAGGGTAACATGTTTTAAGTGAAAAAGGTAATTGATTAATTGTATAATAATTATAATTTAATTATGTTATTTTACTAATAAAATTGCTCGTAGTATTTTTAGAAAAGGAGAAATAAATGTTGCCCGTGATTCTAGAAAAAGAGGGACTTTAGTTAGAAATTATAGAAAAGAAGATATGTTTTAACAGAAAAAGGTAATCGGTTAATTATAGTATTATAATATTATAATTTTTATTAAATAGAAGCGCCCATAATAAAATTGGAAAAAAAGAGGTCTTAGTTAGAGAAAATAGAAAAGGTAATGTGAAAATTAAAAAGGCAACATGTTTTAGGTGAAAAAGGTAATTGATTAGTTTATCGTAATTATAATTTAATTATGTGATTTTTCTAAATAAAACTTTTAGAAAAGGAGAAACTAATGTTGCCCGTGATATTTCTAGAAAAAATGGATTTTAGTTAGAAAATATAGAAAAGATAATGCGTTTTAGTTAAAAAAAAGGAAATCAGTTAATTATTAGTATTATAATATTATTATTTTATTTTGTTAAATAGAACCTCCTGGGATATAATTGAAAAAAGAGATGTTTTAGTTAGAGAAAATAGAAAATGTAACGTATTTTGGCTGAAAAAGATGGAGTAATTGATTAGTGAATAGTAATTTTAGTTAGATAAAATATAAAAGATAATGTATTTACGTGAACAAGGAAATTGATTAGTTATTGAAAAATAGAAAAGGTAACATGTTTTACCTGAAAAAGTAAATTTATTATTTATTACTTATTAATAACAATAGATAATTAAGTAAAAATAACATGCAGTCTTAAGTAAGGGTAAATAAGTAAAATCAATAGGTACCGTACCGACCAACCAAATTTTTAATATTTCTGCTTTTATTTAATAGTATAGATTTTTAGAATTTTGTTTGATATTACTATATTGGAGTAATTTGTGGTCTTTTGTTTTGAATTAGAGTTTGTTCTGTATAATATATTTTGTTAAGGTTTGGTGTCATTTCCAATCATTTTAATGGTTTTTTATATTTTCTTTATAGAATTTTTGTTGATTGTGTGGTTAATTGTATTTTTTTTTTTGTCTTTTATACTTTTGTTTTAATGATTTTCTTATGAATTATATATATTTGAATATTTAGCCTAACATATATTTTAATATTTCTTATTTTTTGGGGTATTTTTTTCTGTTTCATTAGATTATATATAATATACTTGAAACTTGTTGGAACTTATTGGTATAACTATTTTATTTTTTTATTAAGTAATTTAACAAATGTGTGGTTACTAAGAATTCTTTACAATTTTTTGTTATAAGTGTTATATATATATTTTTGTTAGTCACAGAGGCATGCCTGTATACATCTAATAACAAGCCTAACTATTTGTAATGCTCGTGCGTTACCTACATAAGCCTTTGTTGGGAACCCTCTATTTGTAGATTTTCTACTTGTATTTAGTACTTGTAATAGGCAACAAAACTCTAGTTATGTAACTGTATATATATTTGGTCATGAAATAATGCTTGAAAGAAGATCCAGAGATCATGCCTCAAGTTTGAAGAACAAGGCTGATGTAATAACCGTAAAATTCTTATAATGTTTCGAGTCTCTTTCAAATAAATTTCCGTGCGATTTGAAGTTTTGTTTTAAATTTTATTAGTGACGATTGCAAATATCTATTTATTTTAGTAAAATACTATATTCTAATAATCTTGGAAGTTTTATCGCGATTGTGGAATTTATTATTATTACTAATATTCTATTACTAGTATATAGAATGAATAGAAATTTTGTGTAGTGGACTAAGTTGTGAGCCCAATTAGTCATGTGAGAACTTAGTTGGGTAAGCTTGAGGAAAAATATATATATATATTTATAGAATCAAATTTGTGTGTAATAAAATAGCAAGCCCAATGTAACTAGCCCACTAAGGACCATTATGTGTTTGTTACTTAAGTGATAATCTAGTAAAGAATTGTCTGACCTCTCTCATTTCACACTTCACCGAGAAAACAAAATACCCCAAACACCATTTTTCTCTCACTTGAACCCAAGCTTTAAAATCATATACACCTTATATTATTATCTTGATCTTGCATGCATTAGTATTTTTGTGAAGAGTGGATCAAGCTCTATAAGATGATATATATATCTTAAGGATTTCACGGAGTTTTATTTTATCGGATTTCAAAAAAATTGGGTTTTCACATAGAGGGTATGAATTATTAACCTTAAAACTTTGTAATCATGGTTGTTTGTGTTTTTAATTGTTAAATTGCTTGAAACCCTTATTTTTTTTAATTAGGGCTTTTTATTGATTAATTAGATATTAGTAAATCTAATGGTTTTGGGTTGATTTATATGATGTGGGTATTGTCTCTAATTGGGGATTTGTTGTTGAGGGGGGTAATTGTGGTTGCATGTCATTTTGGGGCCACCACCGCGGCAGTAGAGGTGACCGGCGGTGGTGGGAGTCGCCGGAAGTAGAACAGAGAGAGTGAGGGGGGTAATCGGAGGGGAGAAAGGGAGAGATCGAGGGGAGGATGGTGAGATACGAGAGAGGGAGAGACGGTGATGGGCGGAGGGAGAGAGATCAGCGGAGAGAAAGAGAGAGTGACGGCGGAGAGATTAGAGAGGAGGGAGTCGAGAGATTGAGAGAGGGAGAAAGGGCCGGCGAGAGATTCAGAGAGAGGGTAAGAGAGCGAGAGATTGAGGGAGAAAGAGAGATCGAGAGAGAGAGAGAGACGCGGCGGCGAGAGAGAGGAGAGATTAGAGAGTGAGAGAGGGGCGGTCGGAGAGATTAGAGGGAGAGATAGAGAGCAGGCGAGAGGGAGAGAGAGAGAGAGAGGGGGAGAGAGATAGAGAGAGATTCACGGCGGGAGGTGTTGGTGGCCGCCGGCGCCGCCACGGCGACCGGACGGCAACCGCCAGTAGTGGTGGTGTAGAATAATAATAATAATTAAATAGTTAATTGTGCATTAGTTTGATTAAATTGTTTAATTTAGATTAATGAGAATAAAAGTGGAATAAAATATGAGATGTAATTTTTGATTAATTATGGAATTGATTGATAATTATGATAAATTATAATTAGAATTAAGATTGGTTTAATAAACATGGGTTTTATTTAAGATTTATAAATGGTGTTGATAGGCCATAAACAGCCAAGGCCCAATAAGAAGCCCAAAACAATAAGTAAACTATCTCATGAGAATAAGAATGGCCCAGCCCAGAGTAGTGGACCCCGGGCCCGGGGCCACCACCACGTGGCATGGTCCCCGCCCCGGACTAGGGGACCCCCCGATTTGTGGCACTCGGTATACGTGGCATCCCACCTCAGCTCACACTCCTATTTGTGACGTTGACCAACACTAGAAGACAAGGGAAGACACGTGCCAGATCGTGCCCACCACAACATGGCCACACTCCAGTCAAAGGTCACACCAGACAAAGCCACGTGCCCTACATCCCGGGAGTTCAGCGGCTTGTCCCCCAGATCCAACGGTCAGGGGTGAAGGTAACCTACCCCTAAACCCTAGGCCTAGGGCTATAAATACCCCTAGTAAATAGGGTTTAGGGGTTAGCCATTATTACACACCTACACACATTTATTACTTTGTGATACTCTACTTGATTATTACCTTCCAAAGCCAACTCTTATTCTCACGCCGGAGGCACCTCGGGGCCAAACCCCCCATCCGGTGTTGTTTTGCAGATACCCCACTACAGCTACACCACTTCCGAGACAGTAGTTGGCGAGGAAGTACCCAGAACCCCGAACTCCAGAACCCCGAACCGAAAGCCAAATTGAAACAACCCTAACTACCCAAAACCGCAAACCATGCCTCGACCAAGTAAATCCACCCATCGCCCAGAGAACAGCACCCCGAGAGAAGAGCCCATGGCTCCGATCCCGGAGCAGATCCCGCAGAACCAGGTCCCGGTCCAGGAGAGGCTCGGGATCGGTCCGAATGATGCTCGGGTTACGGTTGAAGTGAACCGGTACAAGTACACCGACGTACCCCTTTACACTGCCCAAATGGAGAATTTAACCCCGGAGGAACTCGCTGAAGCAATCCGGGCTTATCGAAACCGCCCCCATCCGGAACCTGAACCCGAGCAGGCGGAAGACTCCGAAGGCTCAGCCAACTCCCACAACTCACGAGCCTCGGTCTTCGCTCGCCTCAGAAGCCAAGGCAAAAGAAACGAAAGGGATCATCCAACCCGGAGTAAGGTCAGAGATGGTGAGGCTGACGCGCTAAAACGAATAGAAAGACTCCGGGAAAAGATAAGGCAAGAAGAACAAGCTAAGCTGGAGCTCAGAATCCAAAGAAGGCTCCAAGAAGAGGAGGAAAAAATAAGAAAATCCAGATCCAAAAGAACCCGAAGAGAGGTGAGCCCGGAGATTATTTCTGATAATGAAGAACATCCCAATAACCTAGTTCAAATGATCCAGGAGCTACAGAGGAAAGTAAACAATGACTCCGGGTTCGAGATCCAAGACACACTCACCCCTTTCAGCCGCCCTCTTGAAGCCATGCCCCGACAAAAGAACCTCAAGCACTACAACTTTGACTCCTTTAATGGGTTGGAAGACCCGGAAGAACACCTCAACTACTTTGAGCAAATAGCCCTGATATACTTCTATAACGACCTAACCAAGTGCAGATTCTTTGCCTCCACACTAAAAGGAGCAGCTCAGAGATGGTTCAGCCGGATCCCTTCCCGGAGCATACATAGCTGGAAGGAGTTCAGGGAAGCTTTCCTCCGGAGGTTCCGAGCCAACAAAACCCCGGAATATCACATGTGCCACCTTGAAACAATCAGGCAACATGACAACGAAACACTTTCAGCCTTCATGAAACGGTTCCAAGAAGCCATAAATCAAGTAACGAATCTGGATGAAAGAGAAGCCTTGAGCATTTTCCGGAAGAACCTAGACCCGGAGCGTAGCGAACGCTATGTGATTGAATTGGTAAACAAAGAGCCCCAGAGCCTGGCTGCAGCCTATTTTATGGCCGGCAAATTCATCAAAGAAACGGATATCC
Source organism: Kitagawia praeruptora (assembly GCA_037693485.1). NCBI lineage: Eukaryota > Viridiplantae > Streptophyta > Magnoliopsida > Apiales > Apiaceae > Kitagawia > Kitagawia praeruptora. The sequence goes on from CM075354.1 coordinate 77,447,269, forward strand.
TACAAGCAATGAGGATGACCCGGTAAGGCACCTCCTCGGGAAGAAGTAAAGATGATCGCTCTAGGAATGACCACAATCCAGACAAGAAGTTTAAACCCAACAAGCAATACAACTATATCCCAAGTCATCAACTGACGACCCCGGACAAAGATCACTCCTCCCGGGCCAAATCCGAAGCCAAGCCCCCAAGACCGGGGAGAGCCGAGCCGAGGCCAGAACCAGACTGGACACCTCTGAACCGGCCCAGAGTCGAAATACTAAAAGAAGTCCGGAACAAACCCTTCTTTTATCCTCCCAAACCTCTGGTATCAGCCCCGGAGAACAGGCCCCGGAACAAACACTGCGACTATCATGCAACCCATGGCCACGAGACAGAAAGTTGTGTCTCCCTTAAGTTCTTTATCGAAGACCAGGTCAAGAAAGGAAATATGGGCCAATACCTAGCTCGGAGAACCACAGAGAGGGGAGATGGATCCGGGGCTCAGAAGACCAAGCATGTTGTGCACGTGGTATTGGGAGGATCCAATTCCCCTCCAGCAAGTCCGGGCTCCGGAGACGAGGTAATGATGATAGACTCGGCCCCAGAACAAATCATATCTTTCAGTAATGCTGATTTTGAAGGAGTGGACCCTAACCACAATGAAGCCCTAGTGGTGACCTTGGATATCGCTGAAAATGAGGTAAAGAGAATCCTTGTTGACAATGGCTCCTCTGTCAACGTATTATTCAAACACACCATGGATAGAATGCAGCTCGGAAGTGTCAGAATGAACGAGTGCAGGGAAGACCCGCTATACGGCTTCGGCCACAACCTGGTCCCCATCCAAGGAACCCTTTACTTGCCTGTCCAATTCGGCACCGCCCCGAAGCAGATAACCCATATGATCAAATTCTACGTGATCAATATTCCTTCCTCCTACAATGTGATCCTGGGGCGCCCAGCACTGACCAAACTCCGAGCCATAACCTCAACCCCACACCTTAAATTCAAGTTTCCCACGACCTCCGGGGTTGGAGAGGTAAAGGGTGATACTGAAACAGCTAGCCGATGTTATGGCCAAGCCCTGGTCATGGCAGAAACAGACCCGGAGAATAAGAGGAAAGCCTCCTCCTATCAAAAGAATATAAGCAGAAAGAAACACAGAGCCACAACTTACAAGAACCCCGGAAAGGAGGTACAAAACATTGAAACAACAAGTGCCCCGAACCAGGAACCAGGTACATCCGAGGCCCGGGAATACCTAGCCTCAAACTCCCAGGCCCGGGTCCAGAGATCATCCCTGGTGAAAGATCAAGCCAAGCTAGAGCCCGCCGTAGAAATTGAGACAATCGAGCTCATTCCGGGAAACACGGAAAGAAAAATCAAGATCGGAACCGGTCTAGAAGCTGCCTTCAGGCAAGAATTAATCCAACTACTCCGGGAATATGCTGATGTTTTTGCTTGGAGTCCATCTGACATGCCCGGGCTCCGAGAATCCCTTGCCATGCATAGCCTGGATGTTGATCCCAGGAGAAAACCTGTGAAACAGAAAAGAAGGAACTTCGCCCCGGAGAGGCAAAGAGCTATAGACGAGGAAGTGGACAAACTACTCAAGGCAGATATTATCTGCGAGGTCAAGTACCCGGAGTGGCTAGCCAACGTGGTTTTAGTCAAAAAACCTAGTGGAAAATAGAGGATGTGTGTTGATTACACTGACCTAAATAAAGCCTGCCCCAAAGACCCATATCCACTACCAAGTATAGACCAACTCATCGACGCCACCGCCGGACATGTGATGCTCAGCTTTATGGACGCCTTCTCCGGGTACAACCAAATCAAGATGAACCCTGCAGATATAGCCAAAACTGCATTCATCACTCACAGAGCTATCTACGCTTATAAGTTCATGCCCTTTGGACTCCGGAATGCCGGAGCTACATATCAAAGAGCCATGGTGGAGGTCTTCAAGGACCAAATTGGCCGAAATCTGGAGTCCTATGTCGACGACATCATTGCCAAGTCCGAAACCGTCAAAGAACATGTCCCCGATCTACGGGAATGTTTTGAAAACCTCAGAAAAAATGAGATGAAGCTAAATCCGGAGAAGTGCACCTTTGGGGTGGCAGCAGGAAAATTTCTAGGCTTCATGATCAGCCAAAGAGGGATTGAGGCTAATCCGGAGAAGATAAAGGCCATCTTGGACATACAACCACCCCGGACTCAGAAAGACATTCAAAAGTTAGCCGGATCATTAGCAGCCCTAAGAAGATTCATATCCAAGTTGGCAGAAAAGTGCTTGCCCTTCTTCAACTTGCTCAAGGGGGCCAGCAACAAGAAAGAAATCACTTGGAGCCCTGAGTGCCAGCAAGCTCTTGACAAAATCAAACAATATCTATCATCACCACCCCTCTTAACGAAGCCGAAGCCCGGAGAACCCCTATGTCTATACCTCTCCGCCGGGCCCCTAGCTGTGGCCGCGGCCCTAGTCCGGGAAGTCGAGGGAAACCAATGGCCGGTGTACTACGTCAGCCAAGTCCTAAAGGATGCAGAAACCAGGTACCCCAATCTGGAGAAATTTTCCTTTGCTTTAGTCACAGCCTCAAGGAAATTTAGACACTATTTCCAAGGCAGAGAGATCAAAGTTGTAACAGATCAGCCACTAAGACGGATAATCCATAAGCCAGACGCATCAGGAAGGTTGATAAATTGGGCAATTGAGCTAAGCCAATTCCACTTGACATTTGTGCCCCGGACAGCCATCAAGGCACAAGCCCTGGCAGATTTCATAGTAGAATGCTCCTTCCCAGAACTGCAGCAAGCTACCACATCAGCTGAAAATGTGGCAAACCAGAACCGAGCCCCGGGATCATGGACTCTCCATGTGGATGGATCCTCAACAGCTGACAGGTCCGGGGCGGGAATAATCATGAAAAGCCCGGAAGACTTCCAAATCAAACATGCCATAACATTCAAGTTCCCAGCAACCAACAACCAAGCCGAATATGAAGCTCTCCTTGCCGGGCTAAGGTTAGCACGAACTCTGCAAATCAAAAACTTGGACATCTATAGTGACTCACAAATCGTGGTACGGCAAACCAAAGGCGAATACATAGCCAAAGATCAAAAGCTAGCCCAATACCAAGCACTTGTCAAGAGCTACTTAGCCACCATCCCGGAGTACCAAATCAACCAGGTCAACAGAGAAGAAAATTCCGAAGCTGATGAGCTATCCAAGCTAGTCCAGAACTCAGCCGAACTAGGCAGTTCGGTCTACTTCGAAGAATTGGGAACCCCGGCCATCAACCAAGAAGTGGTAATGGAGATAGACGGCACCCCGAACTGGATGACCCCTTTCATCCTCTACTTGGAAAAAGGGGAATTGCCCGAAGATAAGAATGAGGCCAGAAGGTTGAAAAACAAGGCTTCAAAATACTTCATAGAAGACAACCAGCTCTGTCGCCGAACCTTCTCATCCCCAACACTGAAGTGCGTAGGCCCGGAGGAAGCCAATTACTGTTTACAAGAAGTGCATGAAGGGATTTGTGGGGACCACATGTCCGCAAAGGCCCTCGCATACAAAATCATAAGGCAAGGTTACTATTGGCCAACAATCCACTCAGATGTAGTAGAGTTCGTCAAGAAGTGCAGAAACTGCCAACTGTTCAGCAATATACCAAGGCAAAGCCCGGTCCTGCCATCTTCAGTTCTATCACCCATCCCCTTCGCTGTGTGGGGCATCGATATAGTAGGGCCTTTCCCCCGGGCCAAGGGTGATCTGAGGTACCTCCTTGTGGCCATTGACTACATGACTAAGTGGGCCGAAGCAAAGGCAATGAGGACCATAAATCAACAAGACTGCATCAAGTTCATGGACAACGTACTAATGCGGTTCGGCCTTCCCAGGGTCCTGGTCTCGGATAATGGTCCCCAGTTCGTCGGCTCAGATTTTGAAAATTACTTGAAGGAAAGGGGAATCAAACACAAGAAATCCTCAGTAGCCTATCCCCAGGGAAATGGGCAAGTGGAAGTGACAAACAGAATTCTGCTAAGGGGAATCGAGAAGAGGCTGAAGGAAAGCAAAAACAAATGGCCCGAAGAACTACCTAATGTGCTGTGGGCATACAGAACTAGCCCGAGGTCCGGAACAGGAGAAACCCCGTTTAAACTAGCTTATGGAACCGAAGCAATGTTGCCAATTGAAGTGGGTTCTCCCTCCCACAGAGCAATCAACTTTGATGAAGATGCAAATGAAGATGGGTTACGAATTAATCTGGAATTAGTTGATGAGGTCCGGGACAAAGCAGTACAAAGAATGGAGAAGTATAAAGAGAAAACAAGAGAGTATTTCGGCAAGAAGTCAAGAGTCAAAAACTTCCAAATTGGGGACCTAGTACTCCGGGATACCGAAGCTTCAGACCCCACTAACACAGGAAAGCTCATGCCTAAGTGGGAAGGTCCCTACAGGGTTAAAGAAGTACTCCGCCCCGGAACCTACAAGCTCAGTCACATGGACAACACTGAAGTCCCCAACACCTGGCACGGCCTCAGACTAAGAAAGTACTACCAATAGAAGAAAATAGCTTCAGCTCATATACGGGCATTGTTTGGAAACTGTAATTGGCACTCATGTAACCGTTTTGTTATCAATGAAAAAGAATTCTAATTCTTACCTGGCATTCCAATCTTACAGTTATTACAAAATACCTACTTGGAAAAGCTTTCATCCTTTCCAAGTAGGCCAAAGCCCGGGACCTTAGCAATGCTTTGGCCCGGGAAGCCATAGGCACCAAAATCCCTACTTGGAAAAGTTTTCATCCTTTCCAAGCAGGCCAAAGCCCGGGACCTTAGCAATGCTTTGGCCCGGGAAGCCATAGGCACCAAAATCCCTACTTGGAAAAGTTTTCATCCTTTCAAAGTAGGCCAAAGCCCGGGACCTTAGCAATGCTTTGGCCCGGGAAGCCATAGGCACCAAAATCCCTACTTGGAAGAGTTTTCATCCTTTCCAAGTAGGCCAAAGCCCGGGACCTTAGCAATGCTTTGGCCCGGGAAGCCATAGGCATCAAAATACCTACTTGGAAAAGTTTTCATCCTTTCCAAGTAGGCCAAAGCCCGGGACCTTGGCAATGCCTTGGCCCGGGAAGCCAAAGGCATCAAAATACCTACTTGGAAAAGTTTTCATCCTTTCCAAGTAGGCCAAAGCCCGGGACCTTGGCAATGCCTTGCCCCGGGAAGCCATAGGCATCAAAACCTTTACTTGGAAAAGTTTTCATCCTTTCCAAGTAAGAAATAGCCCCGGGACATACCACCACTCCTCAATCCGGGATACCCGAATTAAAGAATGAGGGGCAGCACAAATTATAAACAGACAACAGCAACTGAGCATGGAAAAACCCAAAATATACGACGAACAAACACAAAGTGACGAACGGGCCGGGTTGACCGATAGCCCGAAACACCCGATAATTATAAGGTTACAGAAAACTAAAGGACACAATTCAAAGTTATACAACAGAGCATTAAAAGATTACAAGGGCATAGCCCGAGATATGGACACAGCCAATAAGAGAATCAAGCTTCAGGAGGAGGGGAGGAATCAGGAGCACCGAAAGCTTTAGGCTCGCCTTCACCCCGGGCCAAGGCATCCTCGGCAGCAAGGTACTCCTCAATGAAGTTCTCCCAGGTGGCGGTCTCAGGAGCAGTCTTTATCATCTTCTCAGAGATGACCCAGCAACGATGGATCTTTTTGGACGCCACGGCTGCCAGATCATCATCGTAAGCCTCTGACCCCCGGAAATCGGCAATAACCTGCTCCTCGGTCTTCTTAGCCTTCAGCTCATCCCGGAGCCTCTTCACCTCAGCTTTATAATCAACCAGTTTAGCCTTGGCTGCGTCCCTCTCGTCAGCAGCTTGCTTGATGCCGCCCTTAAAATTTTCAATCCGGGCATCCGTCCGCACCTTCAGCTCCTCAAGCTGCTACTTCAGCTCAGCAATCTCCTTCTCTTTCTCCGAGGCCGAGCTTAAAGCAACCTGGGCCTCCTTCACTTCCCTGCATGCTTTAGCAGCAGCCCCAGCAACCCGGACCCCAAGCTGCGAAGGTAGAAACACAAGTTAGGAAAGTACAGAAATAATAAGCAAGAATAGAAAGAGCCCGGAGAAGCACATACCTGTCCGAAGACCCCCATCATCTCCTGCAACAACTCGGTAGAGGTAGACTTACTCATCTCCTCCCACTCCGATTTGCTAGGGAGGTCAGCTAGGAAGCCAATAAAGTTCCTCTCCTCCGGGGACACGGGAGCCGGCTCGTGAGGACGAAAGTTCTTCGGACCCCCAGCAGCCGAACCTTCCAGCACTACCTCACAGTCGGAGAGCATAGTCCCGAACAGCTCAGTCCGAGCCGAGGTCACCCTCGGCCTCTTCCTTGCTATCAGACCAGAATCTTCAACCCCGGTCTCTGGGTCCGCAGGCTCGGGGTGCGGGGCCCTATTCTCAGAAGCCCCCTCTTGATGGGCCTGGGAGCCGCTAGCATCTCCAGGAGCCTTGGTATTGTCACGAACGTGACCAATACCCCGGAGAGCAGCACCGAGAGCTTTGCTTGCTTTGCTCATCTGCACAACTTTCTCAAACTCCGGGCTGTATCCGGGAAGGCCTGAAATCATGAAAACAAAACATTAGTCCGGAGTAAAAGGAAACATTAAGAGCAAAAGTAAAAGCAACATACAACCCGGACTTACATCCTATCTCAAACAGATATTGATGACTCATAAGGTCATCCCGAGTCACCTGCCTTCCGAGACCCCGGCAAAAATCATGAACCCGGTCCATTGCCGCATCCTGAAGATCGAAAACCTCAAAATTCATGGCAAGAGGCTCCTCCTTAAAGGTGGGCATGAACCAGATATCAACGCCCCGGAGGAAGACAAACTGCCCGTTCCAACCCTTCAAAGTGGGGAGCATGACCAGAGGCTTCGACGCCGAGGAAGGATACCCACATGCTTTACCCCGGAACCTAAACTCGAACATGGGTATATTGTTGGAGTGCACCAATTGGAAGACATGGTGAAAAAGTTTGAAAGTGGGCAGCACCCCGGCTTTCTCACAACACCCAAGAAAATACGAGATCCATTTCACCGCGTTCGGGGTCAGCTGGGTGACGGGAATCCCATACTCAAACAAGCATAGAGATTTAACAAATTGGTGACACCTAGGCCCATACCCCGACCTTAGGTGCTCCAACCACACTCCGACCCAGCCGCCCTCCGGCCTGTGGTAAATCTTCTCACCGGGCTCTGGCCATCTCCACTCTACATCGTTATCCAAGTGGAATGTGGCCCGGAAAATGGGGTCCCAGTCGACCGGCTCCTTTACATACTTACTCCGGAATGGACCGACATCCATCCCAGAACCCGGTTTATCCCCGAATTTGGAATCCAGAAAAGCCTCATCGTACCTAATCATTTTGGCCACATCTGGATTCTGAGCGAACTCCGTGCTGAGATCCCTGAAGAAGAAAGCTTGGGGGATCCCCGGGTCCCTCCTTACGAAATAATACTTACTATGGCCCCAACTACCATCCGGCTCACTGAGGCTATACCCCGGGCCCATATCCTTCGTCGCAACACTACTAAGTACGGGCAAACTACTCTTCTTCTTCCCCATTATACACCACTCTAGATCTATCAACTCTACACTACTATCTGAAGAGCTAACACTAGCGCCGGAGGTACTAGGCTCGGAAAGAGGGGTTAACACTCGATTTGCAGTCACACGTCTCCTAACCATACAAGGACTCTACCCCGGGCTACCCAACACAATGATAGAATAAACGTAAGAAGCTACCAAAGGGCAACTTATGGAACTACCAGGACCCCGGAAAAGAAAAACGGTAAAATTGACAAGAGTCCGGATAAAGAGGACTTACAAAGAGTAGAAAGGCCGGAATGGAGAAAGCAAGAAAAACCGATAGCCCGAAGCACTGATCTTCAGAGAGGCAGAGTAACGGCAACAAATCAAAAACGCGTAAAAGAAAGAATGAGGGGAGGCAGCCACTATTTATAAGCAAACCCTGAATTCCAAACGCCAGGGACGTGTGGCGGCCCAAAAATCGGCCCACTATCTCCAAAACCCGGAGATAGTGGGTAACAGCTGTCATTTGTCAAAACAAAAAAAGAAAAAAGAAAAAAAAAGAAGAAGTCCAAAAATGCATGTAGAGAATATTATATATATTCATATGCGTACGTTTGCGCACAGCTACGGAAGACGAAACCCCGGGATAAGCACTTCAGTACCAACCCCGGGCCTGGGGGGCAGCCAAAGAAACACTGCCTTCAAATTCCAACAACCACTAGCCCCGGGCGTACGTACCTCAGTGCACACCCCGAAACTGGGGGCAACCAAAAACCTCCGGCCCCGAGGACATATGTCCAGCACTCTAAAGAATCCAGAAAAGTTCACTTTCCAAGGCAAGAACACCTCTTACTACTCCCCCATCCGGAGAATCCGCATGAAGGAGTGGGGGGCAAATGATAGGCCATAAACAGCCAAGGCCCAATAAGAAGCCCGAAACAATAAGTAAACTATCTCATGAGAATAAGAATGGCCCAGCCCAGAGTAGTGGACCCCGGGCCCGGGGCCACCACCACGTGGCATGGTCCCCGCCCCGGACTAGGGGACCCCCCGATTTGTGGCACTCGGTATACGTGGCATCCCACCTCAGCTCACACTCCTATTTGTGACGTTGACCAACACTAGAAGACAAGGGAAGACACGTGCCAGATCGTGCCCACCACAACATGGCCACACTCCAGTCAAAGGTCACACCAGACAAAGCCACGTGCCCTACATCCCGGGAGTTCAGCGGCTTGTCCCCCAGATCCAACGGGCAGGGGTGAAGGTAACCTACCCCTAAACCCTAGGCCTAGGGCTATAAATACCCCTAGTAAATAGGGTTTAGGGGTTAGCCATTATTACACACCTACACACATTTATTACTTTGTGATACTCTACTTGATTATTACCTTCCAAAGCCAACTCTTATTCTCACGCCGGAGGCACCTCGGGGCCAAACTCCCCCCTCCGGTGTTGTTTTGCAGATACCCCACTACAGCTACACCACTTCCGAGACAGGAGTTGGCGAGGAAGTACCCGATCAGGATTCAGAGTTATCAGGTGTAATTAGCGATTAAAGAATTGTTTTAGCAAAAAGATACTACCAAATTGTTTTAAAATCGGTTAAGGATGAAAACCTTGTAATTGTAGTGTTAAATCGATTCTCAATTATTTTGAAAAGTTACAGGGATCCCTTGGAATAAATTTATATGGAAATGTCACTTAGTTCGAATTAATTTTATAAATTCCTCTTGGTTGATAAATCATTATAGATTTAAAATTGAGATAAATAGGGAGTAATATTATTATTTTCTGAAACGGATTTATAAATTTTTTGAGGATTTTAAAATATTGATACGAGTCAAATTAAATTAGAGATGCGAGTTTAATAATTAATCAAATTAGTGACTTTCATCATGAAATGAGAATTTCGATAAAGAGTGATGACCTTATAAAAATACTTATTTATTCGAGATATGTCTTTAAGCAATTAAATTAGTGCCAAATATTTAGAAATAATTAGAGGCCTTTTAATAAAAAAATCTCCCTTGCGAATAATTGTATTTGAGTTGCATAATGTATAAAACTCGAGATATTAAAAATTAATAGGAAAAGCGAATAGAGCCTCCATTTAATTTATTAAATTGAGAATTAGGTGTCAGTGAGATTTTAAAGTTACGAGAATATCTTAAATTTCATTTTCGAGAATTATTTGATTACCTATGACATGATTACCGATTGATGTGACACTACGTGATTAACTCCTTACCCGAGTACTAAAATAGTTTTGATAATTAATTATAGAAATTCTTTCTGAGACTTGAGAATCTTGCTCGCGGGTAACGCAATTATTATTTCGGTAGAGTTTAACGTCGAGGCAGAGGCAAGTTCATTCCTACCCTAACTCTCGGAAACTTTGTATTTCTGTTCATATTATTTCAATTCTTGATTATTTTCGAGCTATCAATTATGAGATTTATTTGCTGCTCTTTATGATGCAATAATTCTTTTGAATATTATTTTCTCATTAAATATTACGTTACTGATAGAATTAGTTTACTTGCGAAATACGTTCCCTATAAGCGTAGAATCAATTTAGTTGCTATCGGTCGGTCTCTTTAATTCGAGACGACTATTTATTTCGATTCAGTGTAACTATTCTCATTCGTTCGAGATAGTTAAGTTCATTCTCTCAGTCGGATTTATTGTACAAATTCGACAACAGTTATTGATTATCTTTTAATTGGTTCATCGTTCGAATCAATCAATAGGGATTATGCTATTTAAATTTAGGTAGAGTTTTACTCTTGGATCGAATGAAAAATATTCTATTTAACGTTCATCAATTTGGAGTATTAAAATCATTCGAGTGGTACTATTTGTTCAGTACGACTCATTATATTTCATTTTAAGACTATTCTCATTATTTCGAGATAGTTGCCTTTCTTGTCAAGGGTTGGCACTTTGTTCATGTCAACCAATTAAAATATGTTTATTGAGAATTTACATCAGTCCATTGTTCGGATTGGTGGTACATTGAGTAAAACTGGCAGTCCGCCAGATCAATTAAATATTTTCCTGTGAAGTTTATCTCAAAGTGTCAGTTTATTAAATGTTCGGGAATTCTGTATTCTACTGGTCAATTTTGGGAAAGAGGCCCATTTTAGAGAAAGAGAGACTTGTGTACCTCTATATGGACACAAGAATATTTTAGGCACTATGATGCCATGGTTGATATAATCACCCAATATGACGCTAGCAATCATACTATATATTATATTCATTGATATCGTATTGTAGCCGTGATCGGGCGAAGTGCGGTGACATTGGAAGACGGTATTCCCGGTCGGATAGTTGATCGCCCCGCCGAGATACCGAAAGGATGGAAGACCAGTTATTCTTTTATCATGAGTCATCAGAGTTTCACAAAAAGAGTCATTTCGAGTATTTTAATTTCGAGACGAGTCTTGAGTCCATTTTTCAGAGTTCTGATATCTTATCTGTTTATTTAAATTTCGAGTATTCCTTTCGGTATATATTACTATATTTATGTACCGAGCAAGGAGAGAATTTACTGAGCACCTTAATTGCTCACTCTTGCTTTACAATATTTGTCCAGCTATCAAGAAGGAGAAAGGCGAGACGTCCAGCCAGAAAATCAAAGGGAAGGAGAAAGCTCCGAGCTATGGAGATCGTGATTAAACCTTCAAGTTGGAACCTGCTATCCTTCCTACCTTGTGAACTTGTGTAATATATTATTCAGCGTTGTAATAAAGTGCGAGACTGATCTTGGATCTGTGGAGTGGGGCTGTTCCGCTCCGTTGTAATAAAGATTTTATTATTATTAAGTTAACGTGTGTTGCAGGATGCTGAGACCTGATGTGATGACCCGGGTCCCCGGACAGGGCGGATTTGGGGGCGTCACAGCGTTGGTATCAGAGACTTAGTTATATTTTAAGAATCGTACGAGCCTAGAATTATAACACGACGTGAGAGTTTAGAGATATATTGCGATATTGAGATTTTAGCAATAAGTGCCTTTCACCCTTGTATGATTATATCTATATAAGTATCTAATCGATTAGAACCTGTTGTGACCGAAGTTACTTATGCTTTTGTAGATGTCTACTTCAGGACCAGAGGACTTTCGCTCAGCTAGAGACAGATCTCCTACACCTTACCCTGAGGGACCCTAGATCCCAGCTCAGGTTCAGACAGTGACCCGTCTGAGGAGATTGTACCGATGGACAACGACTTAGAGGACTCTTCTATCCGGATTCTTACACCTTCTCCACCTCATGTGATAGATTTGGTTTATTCTCCTGACCAGATCGTTGAGGTAGATGATTCTCATGTGCTAGTGATTGACTTAGAGGCACCTACTCTAGAGATTGAGCAGCCAGCTCAGCTTCCAGTATCTACCATGACTGCAGAGACTACTCTTCTGTTTACTCCTGAGATGTTCAGATTTGATACACCCGAGCCTATTACTACCGAGCCGATTGATGAGGGCCAGTTTTCGCCCGTCCGTACTGAGGTTATTCCTAGCTTATCTGCTCCAGTGACTAGAGTTGATACACCTACCAGAGTATCAGCTTTTGCTGACTTCTTTACTGCTCTTGTTCCGGTGTATGCTGCAGCTCCTACAGTCCCTACTATACCTAACTACATGTTTCCACCTGTCAGTGCTACTCCTACTTGTGATACTGCTCCATCTGCACCTACCATACCTGCACCTATTCCTGCTCAGCCTCCAGTGGCTGCTACTACTGCTGATTTGCCACCTGCTCCCTCTGAGCATCCTGTTGTGGCCGGAGAGACGGTTCCATGGCACATCCACCATACCCTGTTCCAGCAGTACCATTGGTTGTGGTCTCGTTATGAGGAGATCTTTGCTACTAGGGATGGTATTCTCCGACTCTTGTCTGTCCCAGATCCCATTGCCGTGCATCATGGAGGTAGTCTGTTGGTGAGAGACATACCTATGGAGATTGTGCAACAGATAGCCCTGACTGTGTTGACCGGGCTTCAGACTGACTTAGCTGCCTTGCCATCATCTAGTACCGGAGAGATTGATCGTACCAGAGTTTCTACCCTGATCACAGACATCATTGCAGAGTTCCATAGGAGGGTGGGCGAGATGTTTGCCCGTGATGGTTCGACCTGACTTGCTGTTGCTGTTGACTTAGCATAGTCTTTTTGGTTTTAGGGGATGTCATATATCTACGCTTGCGCATTCCCATCTTTTGGTTAGCATGTATATTATAGCTAGTGGTGACCCGCTTTTTGTATGGCGTCATGATAGATCTTTCTGTATAGGGTGCACATATTCTGTTGATCGATGTATTCGACGTAGTTGACTCTATGCCCAGCTTGTTGGGTAGTTATCGTATTATCTTTCCGTACTAGCATGACAATAGATGTTCCACGATGTATTTATATTCCGATGATGGGTCTGTATTACTATGATGATGTATTCAGTATTATGACCTGGACTGTACCAGTATGGTACCCTGTGATATATATATATAAATATATATATGATGATCTGCTAGTAGTACTGATATCTTGTTTGTTGATCTGTTATAGAACTATGTTACATTAGAAGAGCATGCTAGATTATTTTCCTGATACTCCTGTTATAGTAAATTTCTTTCTAGATACTGCGACGTAAAATGAGTTTAAAAAAAAAATAGTTTTCGAAAACCAATGATTAAGACGACGATTGAGTTTTAGAACTTAAAGATTTTATAAGAATTGCCAGTAAAACCTGAATTTATTTCTTTTCGCGAGTACCTTGAACTTTTTATAATAAGGAAAAAGAGTAACTGTTTTATAAAGAGACAAGAGAGAAAATCATGATTTTGAGTATGGCTTATTTTGAGGAGCTAGAGATTTTGATCAAGTAAATAATTGTGAATACCTACCATATCTGTGCCAACAATGGTGTCATATAACTGCATACCTCTGATATAACATACCATATTGTTTTCGCTCTTATAGAAAAGATGCCACCTAAAAGAGGAAGACTCCCAAGAAACCCTCGTCCTCAACCTGAAGAGAATCCAGAGAATGAGGTTCCACCTCGGAACCCAGTTCCAAACCCGGAACCGGAACCCGCTCAGAATCCAAACCAGAATAATAACCCGATGAACCTGCTTTTGAACTTTCTTCTTCAACATGCCCAGAACCCTCAGCCTCAGCAGAACCCTAACCCAGTGGGAGGAAATCCACCTCCAGCTCAGCTGACTCATGCTACAGTGACTTTCAAATCATTCAAATCTCTAAACCCACCTGAGTTTAAAGGTACCACTAACCTCATGGAGGCCAGAATTTGGTTACGAGAAGTAGAGAAGACTTTTGAGATTGTGGGAGTAGAAGAGAATAAGAAGACAGTTTTTGCAGCGTACATGTTAAAAGGTGAAGCCAATTACTGGTGGGAAGCAAAGAGAACTTTGGAAGGTAATGCGGTCATTCCATGGACCCGATTCACGACGTTGTTTCTAGAGAGGTACTTCCCTAAGTATCTAGAGAATCAGATGGAAATCAAGTTTTTGGAGCTCAAGCAAGGGACGATGACTGTTGCACACTACGAAGCCAAGTTTACAGAACTTTCAAGGTTTGTACCCTATCATGTGGACACTGAAGAGAAGCGGGCCAAGCGTTTTCAGCAAGGGTTAAAGCCCTGGATCCAGAATCGAGTTTCCGTATTTGAGATCACTAACTATGCAACCTTAGTTCAGAAAGCGGCTATAGTGGAAAGTGGAAGTGAGTTGTACCCGAAGGATCGGGATGGTAAGAAGAGAAAGTTTCAAAGTGGTGGAAGCAGTTTTGTGAAGAGATCTGACAATCGTAGTGACAAGAGGCCATTTGTGAAAAGAGAGGATAGAAGCTCAGATACTAGGAGGATTGGTAGCCATGACACCAGAGGAAGCAATCAGAGGACCAAACCTCAGCAGACGGTGAACATGATGCAAGGAAGACCACCATTACCAGAGTGCAAGACATGTGGGAGGAAACACCCTGGACCCTGCCAGCAAGCTAATGTGAATTGCTACAACTGCGGACAGAAGGTCATTATGCTTCTAGTTGCAAGGACAAATCTGTCACCTGCTTCAACTGTGGAAAGAAAGGTCACGTGTCCCGAGATTGTCGACAGACTGCTAAGGAAAATCCAGTGCCTCGACTCACAGCACCTCCCAGCAACAAGCCGACAGCAAGGACTTTCAACATGACAGTGAGGGATGCTATTGATGACAACGATGTGATTGCAGGTACGTGTAACACCCCCAGATCCGGGGTCCGGGATCGGGTCGTTACGGTCTTATTTTCCCTGATTAATACTTTACTTGAGTCCACAATAAATAAATCACCTGCTGTGACCCCACAATAATAACCACTCACACACACACAGTTATAGTCCCAGAGATGAAATTGAAATAAGTCTTGCATTACTGGTTTACGAATAAAAGTTATTACAAGCCAAAAGGATAACATCATAAGTTTAAAAGTTTAGCCGTTGATTAATCATTATTGATACATATAAGTAAACTGGAAATCAAGGCTGCTGAGCTATGCTACCTCAGCAATGGCAGCGATGATATCAACGGGTAGCCCTGCGGGGCGGGTAACCTGCTTGCGCCGAGAGCGCCTGACGCGGGCCATGTGACCTAGCTGTTGTTGTGACATAATAAATAAGCAAGGGTGAGCAACAACCCACCAACAATATATAACTGTGCAGTAATATATAAGACAGTTCAAAGATATGTTTGAAATCATATGCCATGCATTAGAGAAAATATTGCCAGTTTAATATAAAGGATGAAGTTACAAGGTAACTCAATAAATGTATATTTTATGGAAGCATATGCTATGCCAAAATAAGCAAGATAGCATCATTTTCATAAAAATAGGAACTTGCAGAATGATATTGCAATTCCAGTTTGAAATACTTTTCAACTCTGCCAACTATGATGATGTTGCAGAAAATTTCCAACATTGAGTGATGAACTAATACGGGAGCATTGCCGCGCCAGATGCCCTGACATTTACGGGGATCAGTCGTATGTCATGCATCTCATCAGTCGTTCTCTACATGTAGAAGGTAGCTCCGACGGATTTACTTGTTTACCGCCCTCTGGAACTCCTAAGCCAACGGTTGGGCTATTGCTGGACCGGCGCCACTCGGCCACTTACGCGTCTCCTAGTTCATTCCATACCCATAACTTTGAAACATAAAGTTCGTCCCCCTTTCCCCAAGTATAATATTTGTTGATAAGACTCCACCAGGTAGTCATATCTAAATGGAAAGGAAAATTTACCAATATTTCCCAAGCTACTGCTCGTTAATGGATAATGACTTGTTCCAACATTCTTTCCCCTCGAATAATGAGTGGGTACAGGTAATGCCATGAATAATAGCAACCAAGTTGCGAGTGAATGAATAATTTATGACCGGGCAGTCACAAGATAAATAACATTCCTCAAGTAAGGTTCCCTTATAATAGAATCGAAGGGAGAATGAAATCACTGAGAACCTTCCTTGATAATATAATAATATTAATAAGACTCTGTAATAATTTATATAATGTTCGGAGGTCGATGATACTATGTGAATGACACCAAGTATCTTTGAAACGAGTTAGAAGAACTAAATAAAAATTCCAAGAATATTTATTAAGTCACAAATATTGAAAGAGGGTTGCTCGGAATAATCTTTGAATAAATATTTAGAATAATATTCATTGAACAGATAATGAACATTCAAATTAATAACAATGTTTATTGAAGGAGTAACAGTCAGATGGACATTGGAGATAATATTTATTGAATCAATAGAGAATGTTCAACTCAAGAAGGACACATATTGATGGAATAATTATCGACTTAATATTTGGGACAATATTCATTGAATAAATAATGAATATTCAACTTAATAATAATTATCGAAGAAATGATTATGGAATGAATATTTGAAATTATGTTCGATAATTGAATCGAATTAAATAAAGGTCGAAGGTAATATTCCTTATCTCAAGGGAATATTCAAAGTAATATTTATTTAATAACTGGAGTTTGAATCAATGTTCAAATGATATTTATAAAATAAATAGGGATTGAATGAATATTCGAATTAATATTCATTTAAATAAATAAGGCTCGAATGAATATTTAGATAATATTCATTAAATAAATAAACTCGAATGAATATTCAAAATAATATTTATCGAGTAAATAAGAATGAATATTCTCTAATTAAATAACTTAACTGAGAGTTCGAAATAATATTCGAATATTTAATCGACTTTAGATGAATATTAAACAT
Source organism: Kitagawia praeruptora (assembly GCA_037693485.1). Classification (NCBI taxonomy): domain Eukaryota; kingdom Viridiplantae; phylum Streptophyta; class Magnoliopsida; order Apiales; family Apiaceae; genus Kitagawia; species Kitagawia praeruptora. The sequence continues at coordinate 77,464,179 of CM075354.1, forward strand.
ATAATATTCCTCGAATAAATAAACATCCGAGGGATAATTCGAATAATATTTATCAAATAACCTCAAGGGAATATTCCAATAATATTCGCCAAATAATAGATGGAAAATATTTACTTAGTTATTTTCCTCTAAAAATAATATCAATATATCAAGGAATAATGACTCCCGGTCTATAGTCAAAGAATGAGATTCAGATGCCATTCGCTTAAGGGTCTTAGAAATTTCCGACTTATAATTGATATAATAACTATCCAACTTATAAGCCAACAATAATTCAGGGAACAAGCATTTTCAAAATAATTCGAGAACAGGCATGCATGCTATGGCATATGTATACTGAAAACACATATATATATATATATTCACAACAACAGCCTTTAAAAAGAAAGGTTCGAAAACTTGCCTGGAAATCGAGTACGAGTAGGGGTAGTAGTAGCGTGTCCCGGGTCAGCCTGATGATCTATAATTAGCCAAGGCATTTGGGATTAATCACTTAACACCTTTCAAAAGGTTACGTATAAACTTAACTTAAATCGAAACACGTTTTCAAGTCGTTTCGTTATACCCCTCTAATTCACTCTTATTATTGCCTTTATTACCCGACACTTGTTCGTTACTAAAGCATGACCTTATACTTACATATGGTAAGTATCTAAATCGTATAAGTTTTAAAGTCGAAAGATTAGATCTCGATATTTATCGATCGTTTTCTATGTGGTTTACCGAAGTTATAACCAAGTATACCTTTTAGGGGTACTTTCGTACTTAACCTAGATTCGAACATTTTTATAAAATCGGAAAACGATCCATTTGACATGCGGTCTTCTCCCACACCTTCCTTTTTATCTCTATTATTTAATTATCACGATTCGCCACTGATTAAACAAAATTAAAGGGAATCAATTTCAATAAGAACTTTTGATTACGGTTCCGAACCCCTTTTACGAATTTAATCATAACTCCTAAACCGTAAGTCCGTTTCATGCGATCTTTATATCAAAACGAAGCTCATAACATAATCTAGCTAATCATGGCAAAAGTCGAAGCTAATCAGTGAGTTATACCTTCTGTCAAATTCGTGTTCTTAATGTTAACGAAATTTCGGCATTACGACGGCTATAAATCGAATATTTCTAAATTCCAAACCTTCAAATAATCAAGGTATCCATCCCAAACAACATATACATGATATATCACCATGAACTGAGGCCAAGCAATGCCTTTCCGTTCATCTAAACTATTTTTAACATTTAACAAATCTAAATCACAATCATGCTCATAATCATGCTAATATCACATCTTATACTAAAACCCATCAAGAGCATGCAAAATCTCAAGGTAAAGTCTAGGGTTTCAAGTTGCTATACCTTCCTTGGAGTATGATCTAGCCTCACTATGCTTGGTATGATCCTTAGAGGTGCTTAAGCTTGCTAAATCAACCATGAAAAACAAGAAAAAACAAGATTAGTTCATGAAAACACTATTCACCCTCCTCTTAAATCATTTTTTTGAAAATGGAAAAAGAAGAGATTGAAGCTAGGATTTTGAGGAGATCATTTATATGAAATGTAAGTCTCACCATAAAAGTTTCAAGATCAACAAATGGTTGGAAGTTGGATTTTTGTTTTGGAATTAAAGCTTTTGCCGAATGGTGTTCTTGGAGGGGGGGGGGAGAGTATTTTGCTTGGTTGATTTTTGCAATAATGCATAAAGTGGTGTTTACTTAGATAATATCTCCTTCAAGTGGTGTTAGTGGAGTGTGATGCACTTGATGATGAAAATGGGAGGACAAGTGTTGAAGATTGGATGGTTTAAGGCTTAACCAAATGGTTTGTTTTCTAAGTACTTAGTTGATTCACTAAGTATTGGTTACTTAAGTAACTATATGGTTTCTAGATATTTATCACTTGCACACATGCATGCATCTTGCCTCCTCTGCTTGATTCCTTGTCCGTTTATTGCTTAATTCGTTGATCGTTCGAGGGAATAACTCATTCGTTTCTAGTTAGGGTTTTACCGAAAACCTTCTTAATATTCATAATACTATTCCTCATCTTTCTTAATACTTCTCGAATTTAAATTCCTTAAATTCCTTTTATAATTCCTTATGTCTTGCAGTGTCCAGGGAATTCTCGGAGAAAATAAAAGTGCTCTTTTTCTGAATCCGACAGCTTTTACATACACTTATTTTCTTCCGGGATCACTAATACGAACTCAGAAATCCGTTCCGAATACCGGGTATAACATTATTATAATAATATTCCAAATTCCACCAAAATCACTATTCATCACTTATTTTTATTTAATTCCTATAATTAGGAAAATGAACCTGGTTCACTCTCGGGTGCTTCTTAACCTTTTTACGGAACCGCTGGACTTATAATAGATATTGATTTGGATGACATAAGAATAATCTTACTTGAAGTAATATACTTATATTCTTAGGAGATAGATCATTCTTATCTATGCCGTCAACCAAAAGTATTCTGCATGACATATAAATAATTGAATTCAAATCCGTTCCATTCATTTAATAGATCTTCGTTACATCGCAGTCATAACCACTATTCATTCCCACATTATTACATAATAAAAAGTTTTAAATTCTACCAAAAATCTGGGTTCTTACAGTCTCCCCTCCTTAAAAGGATTCCGTCCCGGAATCAGCTTGAAAACAAATGGGGGTACTTTTCCATCATTGCACTTTCTAGCTCCCAGGTTGATTCTTCTATGTTGTGATTCTGCCATAAAACTCTGACAAGCTTGATGACCTTGTTTCGGAGCACTTGATCTTTTCTGTCCATTATTTCCACAGGTTGCTCTACGTAGGTCAAGTCTGGTTGCATGTCCACGTGCTCATATTCCACTATGTGCTTGGCATCTGGGTTATATTTCCTTAGCATTGAGACATGGAACACATTGTGCACTTGCTGCAGGTTTGGGGATAATGCCAGTTCATAAGCTAGCTCCCCAATACGTCTTAAGATCTCAAATGGTCCAATATATCTAGGGCTCAGCTTCCCTTTCTTTCCAAACCTCATTAAACCCTTCCAAGGAGATACCTTCAAGAACACTAGGTCTCCCACCTCATATTCTTTTCCTTTCCGAGCTAAGTCGGCATATTTCTTTTGTCGGTCTTGGGCTGCTACCAGCCGTCCTCTGATTAGATCCACTGCATCTTTAGTCCGTTGGACCATCTCAGGCCCGAGCATCTTTCGCTCTCCAACCTCATCCCAATATAAGGGAGATCGGCATTTCCTTCCATAAAGGGCCTCGTAAGGCGGCATCCCTATGCTTGAATGAAAGCTATTATTGTAGGAGAACTCAATCAATGGCAAGTGATCATCCCAATTTCCTTTAAAGTCTATAGCACAGACTCTCAACATATCTTCTAGTGTCTGGATGGTCCTTTCACTTTGCCCGTCTGTCTGGGGATGGTAAGCTGTACTCATGTTTAGCCTGGTTCCCACACAGTCCTGAAAGCTCCTCCAAAACCTGGAGTTAAATCTGGGATCTCTGTCAGATACTATGGCGACTGGGACTCCATGTCGCGCCACTATTTCTTTGAGGTAGATGTCTACAAGCCTATCAACCGTGTACCTTTCGTTGATCGGTAGGAAGTGAGCTGACTTTGTTAGTCGGTCTATAATCACCCATATGGCATCATGATTTGCTTTGGTCCTTGGTAAACCTACTACGAAGTCCATAGCTATATGTTCCCATTTCCATTCGGGAATCTCCAAGGGGTGTAGAAGTCCACTAGGCCTCTGGTGCTCTGCTTTCACTTTCTGGCAAGTCAAGCATTTGCTTACCCATTCTACCACGTCCTTCTTCATGTTGGGCCACCAGTAGTACTCTTTCAAATCTCTATACATCTTGGTGCTACCGGGGTGCACTGAGTATCCTGAGTTGTGTGCCTCATATAGAATTTCTTCCTTGAGTTCCTGATCGTTTGGGACCCATATCCTCCACATATATCTCATGATTCCTCCCTTATCTTTTTCACACTTTATTTCTTCCCCAATCATTAACTCCTCTGTCGAGTTCTTTTCTGCTTCCATCATTTGTTCTTGGCATAACCTAATCTTTTCCAACAGTAGGGGCTGGATCCGAATTTCCATCAACTTTTCTTGACCTTCTTCAGGTATCTTAATCTCAATTTCCAGCCTCTCAAAGTCTTTTATCAACTCTTCCTCTGTAGTTACATTTTGAGCTTCTCTTTCCTACTAAGGGCGTCAGCCACCACATTGGCTTTGCCCGGGTGGTAACGAATCTCACAGTCGTAATCCTTGATTAGCTCTAGCCATATTCTCTGGCGCATGTTAAGCTCTTTCTGCGTAAAAATGTACTTGAGGCTCTTATGGTCAGTATAAATCTCACACTTCTCTCCATACAAGTAGTGCCTCCAAATTTTTAAGGCAAAAACAATTGCTGCTAATTCCAGATCATGGGTGGGGTATCGGATCTCGTAATCCTTCAATTGTCTTGACGCATATGCTATTACCTTGCCGTGCTGCATAAGCACGCATCCCAATCCTTTATGCGAAGCATCACTGTAAATCACGAAATCTCCTTTTCCATCAGGCAACGCCAATACTGGGGCCGTTACCAACCTCTTCTTCAGCTCTTGAAAACTCTTCTCGCATTTTTCAGTCCATTCAAATTTCTCAGTTTTCCGGGTAAGTCGAGTTAACGGGGCTGCAATCTTTGCAAAATCTTGAACAAATCGTCTATAATATCCTGCTAACCCTATGAAACTCCTTACCTCTGTTGGAGTGGTTGGTCGCTCCCAATTTGAAACTGCCTCTATCTTGGAGGGGTCAACTAGCACTCCTTCTTTGTTGATTACGTGCCCTAAAAATTGTACTTCATTTTTCCAGAACTCACACTTTGAGAATTTGGCATATAATTGCTCTTTCCGGAGCGTCTCTAAGGTTATCCTCAAATGTTCAGCGTGTTCTTCCTCTGTCTTTGAGTAGATCAAAATATCATCAATAAAGACTATAACAAACTGGTCCAAATATTCCTTGAACACTCTATTCATTAAATCCATGAAAGCTGCTGGGGCGTTGGTCAATCCGAATGACATCACCAAGAACTCATAATGTCCATACCTAGTACGGAATGCAGTCTTTGGAATATCTTCAGGTTTAATCTTCAGCTGGTGATATCCGGTTCTCAAGTCAATCTTGGAGAAATACACAGCTCCTCTTAGCTGGTCAAACAAATCATCAATTCTGGGCAACGGGTACTTATTCTTTATGGTTAGCTTGTTCAACTCTCGATAGTCGATGCATAACCTCATACTCCCGTCCTTTTTCTTGACGAACAATACTGGTGCGCCCCAAGGTGACACACTGGGTCTTATCATACCCTTATCCAACAATTCCTGTAATTGCTTTGCTAGCTCTTTCATTTCCACTGGTGCTAATCGGTATGGGGCCTTTGAAACTGGTGCCGTCCCCGGGGCTAACTCGATAGCAAACTCAATCACTCTATCTGGTGGTAGTCCAGGAAGATCTTCAGGAAACATCTTCAAATTCGTTAACCACCGGAATGTCTTGTATCCTGGGCGCCTCTTTCTGGGTGTCGATAACGTAAGCTAAATAAGCTTCGTTTCCTTTTCGTAGCAGTCTCTTGGTCTGCGCCATGGTTAGAATGGTTTGGGTTTGTCGTAACCCTTTACAATCTATTTGCGCATTATTACGAGACAACCAGTCCATTCCCAAAATAACATCGAATTCCCCTAGCTTAAAAGGGATCAAATCAACCCAGAAGGATCGTCCTCCTATTTCTATTTTGCAATCGGAGTGAATCTGATTAACTCGAACGACTTCCTGATTAGCTATCTCTACTTGCAAAGACTCCCTTAGTGGTTGAGTTTTAAGTTTCAATTTATGTGCAAAATCTCTAGATATAAAAGACTTAGTTGCCCCAGAATCAAATAAAACATTTGCACTGACTGAATTGAGGGAAAATGTACCTGCTATCACATCCGTGTTCCTCACGGCATCTTGCACTATCATGTTAAAAGTTCTAGCAGTTGGTGGCCTGTTGGAGGCAGCTCTGCTTGCCCCTGAGGCTGCTGGTTTGTTCATTGGGCAATCCCTCCTCATGTGACCTGGACGACCATACTGAAAACAAGTAGTGCCTTTGCTGGCAGTAGGAGCAATCGCGGTACACTGGTGGGCATAGTGGCCTGCTCGCCCACACTTATAACAGACCGTCTGTTTCTGAGTACACACCCCGGAATGTCTCTTCCCACAAGTGGCACATACTGGTAGTGGAGGTCTGGAATGATGGGAACGGGACACTCCAGCTTGTTGGCCGCTCTGGCTCACAGTTGCACTCCCAGATGGTTTAAACCCAATATTCCTCCCAGGTAGGGAAACTGCTCCTCGGTTGAACCTATTCGGGGGCCTTCCCCCTGCGGAACCTCCGCCCATGCTGGCATGCTTTCTCTTTAATCCCCCCTTCTCTCTCTCTCTTTGTATCTGATCGCTCCCTGCTTCCACAATGTTTGCCTTTTGCACCAAGGTGGCATAATCAGTAATCTCTAAAACGGCCACTCTGTTCTGAATCCACTGCTTCAGCCCTTGCTGAAACCTGTTAGCTTTCTTTTCTTCAGTGTCCACAAATTATGGTACAAATCGTGATAACTCAGTAAACTTGGCTTCATAATCAGCCACTGTCATATTGTTCTGCTTCAGTTCCAAAAACTTAAGTTCCATCTGGGTTTTCATAAACTTTGGGAAATACTTCTCTAGAAACAATTGTTTAAACCTATCCCAGGTTACAATAGCATCGGTTTCCATATTCTTCTTAGCTTCCCACCAATAGTTGGCCTCTCCTTTTAGCAAGTAGGTAGCAAAGACAGTCTTTTGGGCTTCCCCAATACTCAGAATCTCGAAAGATTTCTCCATTTCCTTGACCCAGGCCCTTGCCTCTACGGGGTCAGCCGATCCGTGAAACTCTGGGGGTTTGAGGGACTTGAAGGCCCTAAAGGAATTGGCCATAGTGGTGTTGTTTCCTTGGGGTGGTTGGGGATGTTGGTTCAAATTCTGCCTGAGCAGATCCATAAATTGTCCCATGGGGTTTCCGCCCTGGTTCTCCCCCTGATGTTCGACTTCAGTTTCCCCTTCTTCTATTTCCTCTTCAAACTCTGCAGTATAGAAAGTTTCATCCCCCATCCCATAATGGGAATCCTCCTGCTCATTATAGTCCTGATCCTGTTCTTCATTATACTCAAAATTTTCCTCATGTTGATTGTGACTTTCTTGGTCAGTAGATTCGTGGGGGTTAGCCCTAGTACCCATTCTTCTTGGTGGCATTTTACTGAAAATTTGGACAATATACATTAGGTTTATTTACCTATTTCAGAGGGTTCTCCTCACAATATCGATGCATAAATGGATTTAGGATCCCACAGTTCTATATATCATGGCAGTTTTAGCCGAAAGCAGTACGGACAGATATAATATAATAAACTAGTGATCGCGTCATAAGAAGACTGAAATGACTGAAAAGGGAAATAAATATATACCAAGTACCAAACGGTACAACATCCGACATACAACAACAGTTTTAAAAGAAATACAACCATCCGAATAATAACTAGTCAAAAGTGAAATAAGCTGTCTATCTGTCTAGTCTACAACAGGGATCTACAAGCTGAAACTATCCCTACCAAAAATCGGCACTACTATGACCGTACAAGACTAGACAACTAGACCAATACATCACTATCTCTGCAGTCAGCCACGACGGCGGGTCAAATCTAGAACCCTCCTCATAGCAAGGCGGAAAATCTCCTCTGCATCAGCCCTGGATACCATGCCATGCCCATCACTGGGTAACTGTCGCACCCTCACACGGGCCCTCAGCTCTATGCCGGTCACCTGCCTATACATATCTCTAGCTCTGGCACGTCTACCACCCAGGTGCCTCAACCGGGCCTCTCGCTCTGCGGCTAGCTCTCTGCGGGACTTTGCCAGCCTGGCCTCAGCCACGGCTACCTCAGAAGTAAGTCTGCCCACAACATAGTGGTGAAAACATGCTGGGACGTCCCCTGTCGGACCATGGGGTGGAGGGGCTGGATCTGCTGGAAGGGCAGCCTCTGCCTGCTGTGGCTCTGGGGTCAATGCCTCAAACTCATCTGACACTGGGCTCACAGGTAGTGGTGGCGGGGTAGGGGCTCTCTCATCAGAGAGGGGTGGCACATGAAGTCCGGAACTCCCTACAACATCAGCCACGGGCTCATCAACATCTCCCTCGGCACCCTCATCTACATCCTGGCCTAAAACAGCAGTCATCACCTGCTCTGTGGTCATGTCAGTATCCTCCTCCAAAGTCCTAATCTGAGTCACAACCCAAAAGTCCTCCCCAATCTCTCTACCCTCAGGTACAAGCTGGTCCTCCTCAGGGTCCTCATCATCAACATCCTCAGCAACTAACTCAGCACCCCCTACGGCCTGGACCTCCTCCTCTGACTCAACAACATCAGTATCAGCATCAACCTGGACCTCCTCAGGGTCCTCCTCCTCTGACTCCATGACATCAGTATCAGCATCCACCTGGACCTCAGGGTCCTCCTCCTCTGACTCAACAATATCAGTATCAGCATCTGAATCTACCATCGCCGAGCCCTCGGCGGCCTGGATCGCATCATCGTGCTGTCTCTCATACTCCTCCGGATCCGAGATGCCGCTCGCCTACACAATGACGAATTATATTACTATCATGATACTTAAAAGTTCCCATAAGGGTTTTAAGTGAACTTGGCAAGAGTTCTTATTATCTTAGTGAATTTATTATTGTATAGCGTCGCATCATCTCTTGGGATTTATAACTCTCTCTCTGATACCATTTCTGTAACACCCCCAGATCCGGGGTCCGTGATCGGGTCGTTACGGTCTTATTTTCCCTGATTAATACTTTACTTGAGTCCACAATAAATAAATCACCTGCTGTGACCCCACAATAATAACCACTCACAGAGATGAAATTGAAATAAGTCTTGCATTACTGGTTTACGAATAAAAGTTATTACAAGCCAAAAGGATAACATCATAAGTTTAAAAGTTTAGCCGTTGATTAATCATTATTGATACATATAAGTAAACTGGAAATCAAGGCTGCTGAGCTATGCTACCTCAGCAATGGCAGCGATGATATCAACGGGTAGCCCTGCGGGGCGGGTAACCTGCTTGCGCCGAGTGCGCCTGACGCGGGCCATGTGACCTAGCTGTTGTTGTGACATAATAAATAAGCAAGGGTGAGCAACAGCCCACCAACAATATATAACTGTGCAGTAATATATAAGACAGTTCAAAGATATGTTTGAAATCATATGCCATGCATTAGAGAAAATATTGCCAGTTTAATATAAAGGATGAAGTTACAAGGTAACTCAATAAATGTATATTTTGTGGAAGCATATGCTATGCCAAAATAAGCAAGATAGCATCATTTTCATAAAAATAGGAACTTGCAGAATGATATTGCAATTCCAGTTTGAAATACTTTTCAACTCTGCCAACTATGATGATGTTGCAGAAAATTTCCAACATTGAGTGATGAACTAATACGGGAGCATTGCCGCGCCAGATGCCCTGACATTTACGGGGATCAGTCGTATGTCATGCATCTCATCAGTCGTTCTCTACATGTAGAAGGTAGCTCCGACGGATTTACTTGTTTACCGCCCTCTGGAACTCCTAAGCCAACGGTTGGGCTATTGCTGGACCGGCGCCACTCGGCCACTTACGCGTCTCCTAGTTCATTCCATACCCATAACTTTGAAACATAAAGTTCGTCCCCCTTTCCCCAAGTATAATATTTGTTGATAAGACTCCACCAGGTAGTCATATCTAAATGGAAAGGAAAATTTACCAATATTTCCCAAGCTACTGCTCGTTAATGGATAATGACTTGTTCCAACATTCTTTCCCCTCGAATAATGAGTGGGTACAGGTAATGCCATGAATAATAACAACCAAGTTGCGAGTGAACGAATAATTTATGACCGGGCAGTCACAAGATAAATAACATTCCTCAAGTAAGGTTCCCTTATAATAGAATCGAAGGGAGAATGAAATCACTGAGAACCTTCCTTGATAATATAATAATATTAATAAGACTCTGTAATAATTTATATAATGTTCGGAGGTCGATGATACTATGTGAATGACACCAAGTATCTTTGAAACGAGTTAGAAGAACTAAATAAAAATTCCAAGAATATTTATTAAGTCACAAATATTCAAAGAGGGTTGCTCGGAATAATCTTTGAATAAATATTTAGAATAATATTCATTGAACAGATAATGAACATTCAAATTAATAACAATGTTTATTGAAGGAGTAACAGTCAGATGGACATTGGAGATAATATTTATTGAATCAATAGAGAATGTTCAACTCAAGAAGGACACATATTGATGGAATAATTATCGACTTAATATTTGGGACAATATTCATTGAATAAATAATGAATATTCAACTTAATAATAATTATCGAAGAAATGATTATCGAATGAATATTTGAAATTATGTTCGATAATTGAATCGAATTAAATAAAGGTCGAAGGTAATATTCCTTATCTCAAGGGAATATTCAAAGTAATATTTATTTAATAACTGGAGTTTGAATCAATGTTCAAATGATATTTATAAAATAAATAGGGATTGAATGAATATTCGAATTAATATTCATTTAAATAAATAAGGCTCGAATGAATATTTAGATAATATTCATTAAATAAATAAACTCGAATGAATATTCAAAATAATATTTATCGAGTAAATAAGAATGAATATTCTCTAATTAAATAACTTAACTGAGAGTTCGAAATAATATTCGAATATTTAATCGACTTTAGATGAATATTAAACATATAATATTCCTCGAATAAATAAACATCCGAGGGATAATTCGAATAATATTTATCAAATAACCTCAAGGGAATATTCCAATAATATTCGCCAAATAATAGATGGAAAATATTTACTTAGTTATTTTCCTCTAAAAATAATATCAATATATCAAGGAATAATGACTCCCGGTCTATAGTCAAAGAATGAGATTCAGATGCCCTTCGCTTAAGGGTCTTAGAAATTTCCGACTTATAATTGATATAATAACTATCCAACTTATAAGCCAACAATAATTCAGGGAACAAGCATTTTCAAAATAATTCGAGAACAGGCATGCATGCTATGGCATATGTATACTGAAAACACACACACATATATATATATTCACAACAACAGCCTTTAAAAAGAAAGGTTCGAAAACTTGCCTGGAAATCGAGTACGAGTAGGGGTAGTAGTAGCGTGTCCCGGGTCAGCCTGATGATCTATAATTAGCCAAGGCATTTGGGATTAATCACTTAACACCTTTCAAAAGGTTACGTATAAACTTAACTTAAATCGAAACACGTTTTCAAGTCGTTTCGTTATACCCCTCTAATTCACTCTTATTATTGCCTTTATTACCCGACACTTGTTCGTTACTAAAGCATGACCTTATACTTACATATGGTAAGTATCTAAATCGTATAAGTTTTAAAGTCGAAAGATTAGATCTCGATATTTATCGATCGTTTTCTAAGTGGTTTACCGAAGTTATAACCAAGTATACCTTTTAGGGGTACTTTCGTACTTAACCTAGATTCGAACATTTTTATAAAATCGGAAAACGATCCATTTGACATGCGGTCTTCTCCCACACCTTCCTTATTATCTCTATTATTTAATTATCATGATTCGCCACTGATTAAACAAAATTAAAGGGAATCAATTTCAATTACGAACTTTTGATTACGGTTCCGAACCCCTTTTACGAATTTAATCATAACTCCTAAACCGTAAGTCCGTTTCATGCGATCTTTATATCAAAACGAAGCTCATAACATAATCTAGCTAATCATGGCAAAAGTCGAAGCTAATCAGTGAGTTATACCTTCTGTCAAATTCGTGTTCTTAATGTTAACGAAATTTCGGCATTACGACGGCTATAAATCGAATATTTCTAAATTCCAAACCTTCAAATAATCAAGGTATCCATCCCAAACAACATATACATGATATATCACCATGAACTGAGGCCAAGCAATGCCTTTCCGTTCATCTAAACTATTTTTAACATTTAACAAATCTAAATCACAATCATGCTCATAATCATGCTAATATCACATCTTATACTAAAACCCATCAAGAGCATGCAAAATCTCAAGGTAAAGTCTAGGGTTTCAAGTTGCTATACCTTCCTTGGAGTATGATCTAGCCTCACTATACTTGGTATGATCCTTAGAGGTGCTTAAGCTTGCTAAATCAACCATGAAAAACAAGAAAAAACAAGATTAGTTCATGAAAACACTATTCACCCTCCTCTTAAATCATTTTTTTGAAAATGGAAAAAGAAGAGATTGAAGCTAGGATTTTGAGGAGATCATTTATATGAAATGTAAGTCTCACCATAAAAGTTTCAAGATCAACAAATGGTTGGAAGTTGGATTTTTGTTTTGGAATTAAAGCTTTTGCCGAATGGTGTTCTTGGAGGGGGGGGGAGAGTATTTTGCTTGGTTGATTTTTGCAATAATGCATAAAGTGGTGTTTACTTAGATAATATCTCCTTCAAGTGGTGTTAGTGGAGTGTGATGCACTTGATGATGAAAATGGGAGGACAAGTGTTGAAGATTGGATGGTTTAAGGCTTAACCAAATGGTTTGTTTTCTAAGTACTTAGTTGATTCACTAAGTATTGGTTACTTAAGTAACTATATGGTTTCTAGATATTTATCACTTGCACACATGCATGCATCTTGCCTCCTCTGCTTGATTCCTTGTCCGTTTATTTCTTAATTCGTTGATCGTTCGAGGGAATAACTCATTCGTTTCTAGTTAGGGTTTTACCGAAAACCTTCTTAATATTCATAATACTATTCCTCATCTTTCTTAATACTTCTCGAATTTAAATTCCTTAAATTCCTTTTATAATTCCTTATGTCTTGCAGTGTCCAGGGAATTCTCGGAGAAAATAAAAGTGCTCTTTTTCTGAATCCGACAGCTTTTACATACACTTATTTTCTTCCGGGATCACTAATACGAACTCAGAAATCCGTTCCGAATACCGGGTATAACATTATTATAATAATATTCCAAATTCCACCAAAATCACTATTCATCACTTATTTTTATTTAATTCCTATAATTAGGAAAATGAACCTGGTTCACTCTCGGGTGCTTCTTAACCTTTTTACGGAACCGCTGGACTTATAATAGATATTGATTTGGATGACATAAGAATAATCTTACTTGAAGTAATATACTTATATTCTTAGGAGATAGATCATTCTTATCTATGCCGTCAACCAAAAGTATTCTGCATGACATATAAATAATTGAATTCAAATCCGTTCCATTCATTTAATAGATCTTCGTTACATCGCAGTCATAACCACTATTCATTCCCACATTATTACATAATAAAAAGTTTTAAATTCTACCAAAAATCTGGGTTCTTACAGTACGCTTCTAGTAAATTCTAAGGATGCGTGTGTTCTAGTTGATTCTGGCGCTACCAAATCTTTTATTTCTGAGAACTTCATGAATAATCTTAATCTTGAGTCTGTGCCCTTAGAGGGAATTCTGAGCATAGAAGTAGCAAATTAGGAGGTCATTTCAGTAAACCGTTTGTGCCCGAACTGTTCTATAGAGATTCAAGGTCAACGTTTTGACGCAGACCTCATTCCCTTTAAGTTAGGGGAATTCGACGTAATCCTAGGGATGGATTGGTTATCACGTTACGATGCCCAAATCAACTATCGTCGGAAGAAGGTTAGCTTATGTGGACCTAACGGTATGAGAATTCCGTTTCGCGGACGTAAACCGTCTAAAGATTTTCTGTCATTAATGCAAGCTAAGAGATTACTTCGGCAAGGATGTCAAGCCTATCTGGCTCATGTTATAGACACCAAGAAGCAAACCCCTACCCTTGAGAAGATTCCCGTAGTGTATTTTTGATCTTGATCATGTTTGTGTTATTGTAATGTGTATTTTTTTTGTTCTGTGTTCTTTGTTTTGTTTATGTTGTACTTGAATATTATTTTTACTTCTTTTGGATGATATATTATGACCCATGTTTCTTGTAACTTGCTGATCAATTCTCTCTCCCTCCCTCTCTCCCCACACACGCACACAGGCGCTGCCACAGAAAGGGGCTTGTTTCCGTTTGATTGATGTCCCATCCTTAAACTTGGGTTTTGTCTGTGTTATGTCTGATCTATGTACAAAATTTCTATTCAATCTTAGCTATAGATTTTAGTTGTGTGTTGTATTAAAGATTATATCTTTGTTTGATTCTTTAGGAGTGGTTTTGGTTTCGTTGTTTTGAGGGTTTAATTATCTGGTGCTGATTGTAATATGTTGCAGCAGAGGCAGGAGGAGGAGGAGCTGTAAATCAAAAGAACATGGCAGCTGTTGAAGGGAGAAATAGATGTGTACTTGGCGATATCGGAAATCTTGTTATTGTCCATGGAATCGAGGGAAAGCAGCAGCAAATCCCTCAAGTCTCCCGCCCTGTCATAAGGTAAAAGAGGCACACAAAAACATACCTACTAATTTTATTATTGCTATGAACTTTTTGAATGATGTATATAGTGATTTTGGTTTTATTATCTGAAAAATCTATGTCTGGCCTAGAGGAAGTAAGATACAAAAATTTTCCAACTAAAGCTCTATAGGAAGAAGGATCAAATAACATAGGACCAAATGCAGAACTATCATATAATTTGATATGAGGATTGATTAGAACTGAAAGAGGTTTACAATCCTCCATATTAGCAGAAGCAAGCAGATCAGTAATAAATTTATGTTGGCCAAGAAATATTACCAATTTTTTAAAGTGATAAAATTAACTTATTAATCTTTTAATTTAAAGTCAATCAAATTTTTTCTATTGTAAATTACGAGCCAATTTTCATAAATATCAACTACAATCATACAATTATATATAATGAAAACCACTTGTAGCCTTGCTCTTGACTCGTTTGACCTTAAAACTCACTAAAAGTCTAGAGCCGGCAATTTCGTACACGACACAAAAACACGACATGAAAACGACACGAAAATTACGGGTTAGGGTTGAACTTTGAGGTACACGAACACGAAATTACACGGATGAATTTAGTGTTGGTTTTGGGTTTACCCTTGGGTACACGACACGAAACTAAAATACACGAAACAAATAAATATTTAAATAATTTTATTAAAATTATATGAATACATATTTTAAAATGATATTATATATATAATTTTTACATAAGATAAATACAAAATAGTTTAAAATTTTAGTTTCACAAGACTTAAGCACACTTCATTCCTTATGACATATTTACTTAAGACTCTACTAGTAAACAATTAATATTTAAATATTTTTATTTTTATTCAAAAATTACACGAAACGTAAACGAAATGAAGGTACACGAACACGAAACAAAATGAATCCTTAACGGGTCGGTTTTGGATTTGGCATTACGTACACGAAACACGTAAGTACACGACACGAAAGTATACGAAACGAACGAATTGCCAGGTCTAACTAAAACCTTATTTTGGACTCTTTGGGATAAGAAAATTAATTCTGACTCGTCTGAACATGGAAACCACTTGTAGCCTTGTTCTTGACTCATTTGACCCACTCACTAAAACCAACCCACATGACCCCTTAACTAGGGAACCCTCTAGTTGTAGAGTTACTACTTGTATCTAGTACCTGTAATAGGCATCAAAATTCTAAACTGTGTCTGTATAGATTAGTCATAAAATAATGCTTGAAAGAAGATCCAGAGATCTTGCCTCAAGCTTGAAGAACAAGGCTGTAGAAATAAATATAGTTCGAATTTAACATCAACACTGCTGACGTGGCACTGCCACGTCACCTGCCATGTCATTAGTGCTGACGTGGCAATGGCACGTCATCAATGATGATGTCATTGATGGCATGGCACTGTGTTTGCACTAACTCACGCAAGCGTACGTGGTCACAAGTAATATAGAATTAAGTTGAGTTCGTTCCCACAGAGATCTGGTTTAGGTTTCAATTCAATTAATGCACCTATACAACAATGTATGGTTTTTATTCACTGCTAAGATAATTAACAAATTTGAGGGTTGATTAACTAAGATTAACTAAAAAAAGAAATTAACAAACTAAGAATTAATTAACTAATGAGAATTGGAATCGAATTACTTATGCGAGAGAAAACATGGGATCCTAACTTCATTAAATACTTCGCTTAGATCTGACGCCTTTAATCACTATATGCAATGGTTATGATATCTGATCGGATAACACGAAACAAGTACACGCTATACCTGTCAGCATACATATACCAAACTATCCATACATCCACAAAAGAGATAGAAGATGAATAGACACCAATTATGCTTAGACCCTATATGTCTATAGAATTTGAAAACATAACGGTTGAAGAACAAGTTATCCCTAAAGATCATACAGGGCAGTATAAGTATTCTCATCTCACACTACGAATCGTATTGCTAAACAATCATGAACCTATGCTAGCATGGAAAATTCTCTATCTCAAGATCCACTTTCACTTCACAAGAGATTAACGGATTAGATGTTAGCTACGCATCTAACAATTAAGCATAACCATAAGAGGATATCAATTGCACATCACACACAGATCTTTAAAGCGTCAAAATACTAAAACTCCATAGATAAATCCGTTAGAATCCCATGACAGCTATTAGTTCATAATCGAACCGTTCGTCATCATGGGATCAAGTGAAAACATGATAATAAAAAAAGATTGGAATAATAAACTAGAGTAATAGAGTAAGAAAACAAATCCCAAAAACATCCAAGAGTTTCGCCTTAATAGAAGAATACAAAAGAAAACTAAATCTCAGAACTCCGTTGATTGTCACGATCGTTGGAATCCTTCCTTGATTATGGTTCTCTGTCTCTCGGCTCTCTCTATGTGTTATGTGAAGTGTTGATCGTTTTATGATGGTAAGATGTGTTCCAGTTGTATTTGGACATCTAGACCACTTTAGAATGAAAGAGAATATCGTTAGCTTCGCATGGACTGTAAGATCGTCCAAAACGGACTTGTAGAACTCAAGATATGGCCAAAACAGTGAATCAGAATTTTCCGTCAGCGACAGTAGCGCTGGCTGCGCCCATCTCTGGCGCTGGCTGCGCCCTTGGTAGCGCTGGCTGCGCCCGTGGCTTCTACCGGAAGCTGATTTTTGCTGATTTTCTTCGTTTTAACTCCTTTTTCCTTCGTTTCTTTTGCAAATTGTCATTCTTCACTTCTTGAACTCAAATCCACAATAAAATATGCCATTTGTATCTTCCAACCTCAAGTTAGCAACCCTGCAATATCTCACTAAAACGAATAAAAAACACGACATACTTGAGGCCAAGTTAATCAATTTAAGCCAAAACGAAGCGCTCCAAGTGGATATTAAATCCACTTATCAAACCCCCAAACTTAAACCGATGCTTGTCCTCAAGCATAAACAAATATAACTATATACAACTAGCTAGTACCACTTCCATAGGTGATCACGGTTGCATTTGGCATATGCAACAAGACCTTTAAACCCCTAGGTAGCCCTAGTGGACGAGTGAGGTCTCTTGAGGGCCTATAACGAATGTACCCACAAAATCCGTCTAACTAAACAATGCAATAACAATGCAATGCATGAATGAAACTAATATGAAAATGCAATGATCCCCTTAAACTAACCAAAACCAACTAGCAAGCAAATATCTCAAAGAATGTAACTAGATCCAAATAGAGCTCGACTAAGTCCCCATATACTAACAATACATGAACAGAAATGTGCGTGTGTGCGATGCTCATCAGAAATACTCCTAACACTAGATCAAAATCATACCTATTCTTCGCAAAGACAATCACAAGTTTATAAATAGAATAGACTATAAACACTTCATAACCTAGGAACACCTCCATCCTCATCTGAGTTAGCCAGAAATCCATGCTTTATTACTAGACAACAACTACGACACACAATATATAAGCATGCTTATTTAACCGTGCAATGGATGAGACCCCAAAAGACTTATACAATAATACCCATGTAGCGAGCATTAGGTTAGTGGATCCCAGACTATAAAAGTCTTAGGTCACTAGGCACAAAGTCCCCGCGAACTTAATTGCTCGAGTATTAAAGAGCTCACCCTGTTAATTTTGCATAAAAACATTCAAATAACTCTTTTTTTCCTTCTTTTTTTTCTTTTTTTTCCTTTTTTTCTTTTCTTTTTATATAAATGCAATCTGGAATGAGAATTCTCAATTCCAACCCTAGACTACTCATATAAATATGAGCCGGCTACTAGCCATTTGACGCCTAGCCATTATTGAAAACTATTAACAGTTAGCATGAAATCCATGGTTTCCCCCAAACTTATATTTTAGTACTCCTACGCCATCAAGGGAATAACGAAAATTCTAAATATAAACAAGTGATTAAAGTTAAAACAACCAAACAAGCATGACCTCAACCTAGCCCAAAAGCAAACAATGAGACTGTGTAAAAATTTTGTTTCTGAAACATACACGTCAATTCCTAGGAACTATAAATCAACCCTCTATTCATCATTACCACACTCAATAAGACATCGACCTACCAATCAGAATTAGCTCGTTTTACGGGATCATGAATGCTATGCAAATGCAACTATATGAACTCACGTGGTATAAAAACAAAATAACAGAATGTCCTATATGAAACAAACATAAATAATAAGAACTAACATGCATGAATTACTACTAATATGCATAATATGATATCTATATGAACACAATGACAGACAATAACTACTACACACTACTTATCCCCAAACCACCCCCAAACTTAGAATATTCAATGTCCCCATTGAATAGAAGGTAATACAAGGGATAACAGAGATACCTAAAAAAAATGCCGAAATACATGGGTTGCCACCCACGAAGCGCTGTCATTGACGTCATTTAGCCGGACGTTGCTTCCTCACTTCATGGCGGTTTCAAGAGAATAACCGAACCGTCCTCAACAGAAAGACCATTCAGACGAACATTGACATCTTGATTGCTTACTCCCAACACAACTTTTCTTTCACTCTTCACCTTGATTTTTCCACCCATTGACTTCTTCGCCTTCTTTTTCTTCCTCACACCTCTAAGGTGTTTATCCCTCTCTACCGACTAAACAGAACACTCTTCTACCTCATCATCAACTATCCACCTTCTTAACACATTATCATGACCCCTCTTCAAAAATCACTAACTCATCATTCAAAAGGACATACCTCAAATGCGGTGGAAGTTTTCCGATCTTTACATGCGAGAGATCTTATATGGAAGATTTATCAGCATCAACTTCCTCGAGCATCTTAACTGACTCAGAATTCTCCGAAAAATTTGGAACACTAGGCACTGCATCCAATTTCAAAGCACCTTTTTCTTCTTGGAAAGACAATGCAAGGGATTCCATAGAAAACACACTTCTGGATCATCTGAAATCTTCGTAGGAGCAAAAACATTAAAGGTGGCCTTATCATCTTGCACCCGCATAGTTAGCTCCTCTTTCTGTACATCAATCAAAGTTCGGGCAGTAGCTAGGAATGGCCTTCCCAAGATGATGGGAATCTTCTTATCTTCCTCAAAGTCTAGAATGACAAAATCAGCAGGAAAGATAAACTCATCCACTTTTACCAAGACATCCTCCATTATACCTCTAGGATAGGTAATAGACCGATCAGCCAGTTGTAACAAGATATTTGTAGGTTTAGGATCAGGTAGACCAAGTTGCATGAAGACCGACAAGGGCATCAGATTGATGCTAGCTCCCAAGTCACACAGGCACTTCTCAAAAGATAGATTACCAATAGTGCAAGGAATAGTGAAGCTACCAGGATCCTTTAGCTTCGAAGGTAATTTCTGTTGCAGAACAGCACTGCATTCTTACGTCAAAGCAACGGTCTCTAATTCATCGAGCTTCAACTTCCTTGATAAAATCCCCTTCATGAACTTAGCATAGCTCGGCATCTTTTCTAGAGCTTCCGCAAAAGGAATATTAATGGACAATTTCTTGAAGACGTCCAAAAATTTCTGAAATTGCATTTCTTGACTTTTCTGCAAGCGTCGAGGATATGGAGGAGGAGGATAGATCTGATTGCTCTTTGTAGACTGCTCCGGAGTAGACTTTTCAGCAGACTTCTTGCTCTTTCCTACTTAACCCTCTATCTGATCAGCCACCAAGTCAGATTTTCCAATTTCTGGCACTACAGATTTTTCAACCTGCTGATTCTGAGCTTCTTCATCTTCCTTAGCTGCTGATTTCTGCTCGGTTCTGGATCTCAAAATCACTGCCTTCACCTGCTCATGGACTTCCCTCTTGCCTGGATTAACCTCTGTATCACTCGGAAGAGATCCCTGTGGTCTGTTCAGTAAGGCACTTGCAATTTGCCCAATCTGATTTTCCAAGGTCTTAAGCGAGACAGCTTGACTTTTGCACATCAATCTCAACTCCTTTAGTTTTGATTTTTTAGAAGTGGAATGCCCAGAACCAACATATGAATGTGAAGGAATTATATACATACACGGAAGCGTAAAACATAATTTCATACATATATATCGCATATATAACGCATAAAATTAATCGATAAAGATGTGAGATCGTTTCTAACCTTTTTAAGCGATCCAAGGATGATGAATATGGCCTCTTAGTAGTTGCTCCTCAGTGTGTGAAGCACTCCACAAGTATCCACCAAGAGAGAGATGTGATTGAGGGAGGAAGAGAGGGGTTGAGAGAATTAGGGTTACCTCTCTAAAACTTACGTAAAAAGCGTAGAGGCTAATAGGGTTATAACATTGTATTTATAGGCAAAATCTCAGCTGATATTTTCCCTATAAAATAATATTATTATTTACCCCACAAATCAATTAATCTCATTAATCAATTTAATTATGATTAAAAACTCTTTTAATCATTAATTCTTTTCCTAAACACTTTTGAAAATAATTCTCTCACTTAATTTAATTTCTTAAATTAAATCCTTAATTAATGATATTAAGAACTCTTATTAATTAATTTATAATCAATTAAATCTTATTTAATCAATTATAAAATTGCTAATAAATTATTTATTTCACAAATAAATAATTAATAGCCATTAATAATTAATTCCTCCATCAATAAATCAGTCTCTTTTATTGTGTGACCCTGTAGGTTCAATATTAAGCCGGTAGTAGAAATAAATAATAATAAAACAATTTTATTATTATTTATATGAATTCTTCTAATTCATTAAATATGATTAATTAAATAAATAATCATATTTATTCTACATCGTGAGGGATACTTCTCAGCATATCGCGACTATCCGGATAATATGAATTCACTGCTTAGAATACCTAGAACCTAGTCAGTGAATAGTTACCGTACAATCAATTCCTTCCACCCTACAATATCCCGATTAAATACAAGGCATGGAACTCGTGTCATGCCTATCAAATTTAATCATATGATTCCTTATTCACAATGCATAGTTCATATTAATGCAAATTAGAAACTCCTTTCTAATTTCATTCACTCTGGCCAGAGATTCCTGAACTAGCATAATAAGAATAGTATAGGATATTCTCTTCCTTTACTAGAAGGGGTAGATCCTTTATTGACCGTTAACTATCTCCATACACAAATCCCTATGCCCAGAATAGACCTAATGGGTGTCCTTGAGACTAAGGACTAAACCAAAGCATAGTTCATTATATACAAGATTACTCTAACGATCTCAAGTCTAAGGACACTTGTACAACTATCACTGTTATGCCCGAATCTCGGCATAGATCCTAAACAGGCCCAATGGACTATACTAGGGGCCCACCTCTCCTAATGGGCTCGAATATCTCATAATTGGCTCAAATATTGAAGATGGATCAACAACGCATGAGGCCTAATCTAGGGTGCGCCTCGCCTCACCTCTATCTCTTGAAGATGCTATCACCCAAGGGGTCTCAAGCTAGGCCTCCAAGGGGTCTCATTCTAGGCCTCTAGGCATCTCATGCTAGCCCAGCCTCGAGGTCGCATCTACAGGGATCGCGTCACGTATGAGGCTGCGAGGAGGAGGCCTCTTAACATATAAGGCTGCGAGGAGGAGGCCTCTCAACATATGAGGCAGCGAGAGAAGGCCTCTCAACATATGAGGCTGCGAGGAGGAGGCCTCTCAACATATGAGGCTGCGAGGAAGAGGCCTCTCAACATATGAGACTGCGATGAAGAGGCTGCGAGGAGGAGGCCTCGCAACATATGGGGATGCAAGGAGGCCTCGCAACATAGGAGGCTACGAGGAGTCCTCTCATTATATCAGAAATAGAAGACCTCTCCACATATGAGGCTATAAGGAGTCCTCTCAACTTATGAGGAGTCCTCAACATAAAGGGAGTCTTCTCATCATATTCTAAGAAGAACTTGAAGACACAAGTGGAAGCATTAGCTCATATATCAACTAAACAGAAGACATATTTTACAATTATGACCGCAAGGCCCTATGGGGTCACCTCTCAAGGTCCTTGCAGGACCATATTGCGCTTGGAAGGACCCTTCGAGGTCACCATTACTTACATATACTTGGATTCACATCAACTGAAAGACACAACTTTACTTGATTCCACATCGCATTCATAAATATCAATATGGAATCGGGGGTAGTTGTTATGCCCGAATCTCGGCATAGATCCTAAACAGGCCCAATGGACTATACTAGGGGCCCACCTCTCCTAATGGGCTCGAATATCTCTTAATTGGATCAAATATTGAAGATGGATCAACAATGCATGAGGCCTAATCTAGGGTGCGCCTCGCCTCACCTCTATCTCTTGAAGACGCTATCACCCAAGGGTCTCACGCTAGGCCTCCAAGGGGTCTCATTCTAGGCCTCTAGGCATCTCATGCTAGCCCCGCCTCGAGGTCGCATCTACAGGGATCGCGTCGCGTATAACTCCCCTCTAAGGGATCGCCTCGCTATTACCTCCCTCCAAGGGATCGCTTCGCACTATTATTACATCTACATACTAAACGAGATCGCTATCTCATTCTCCACGGGAAGGCTCATATCTAGGCCCCTTGAGGTCACATGAGTATCTATACACTTGAGTTCGCTTTGCATGACTAAGCCCCTCGAGGTCGCATGCCAGGTCCCTTGCTACTTCTCTACTAGCCTCGCTTGAGAGGCCTCAACTCTAGCCATGCGAGACCATCGGTTCCTTCTTTGGGCCATGGATCATGGGCAGAATTAATGACTCATTACCACATCAGCCCTAAAGCGAGTGGGCTTGGACTACGACTTATCTTCTAAAAACCCTAGCTCGTCTAGGTAACTTCTTCTCCAAGAACTACGTATGGCTTGATCCCTATAAATAGGGTACGTAGGCACCTTGTTATGGATGATTGACAGCTCACCCCTGAAATATCAAAAAAACAAGATCAGGCACAAACAATCTTCAATCTCCTTTCGTGTTCTTCGTGTTCTTAGCAAAATATCTGTATTTTGCTCCGTGATTCCAACAACCTCCATAAACATTGTTATACCAATTTCTCCCTATAACATTTGGCGATAAAAGGAGGGGACAGTCATTGATTTGGGAGAAGCGATGACTAACTCGAACTAGAAGAACGGAGAGACCCCGGGGTAGCATATGACCCCCTATGAGCGAGGCCTCACCTAGCGCTGCGAGGCCTCACCTTGCGCTGTGAGGCCTAACCTAGCGTTGCGAGGCCACACCTAGTGTAGCGAAACCAAGGCAAGGATCAAGGTTCTAGGTGACCCCCATCTCCTCGTTGAGATCGTGAGCGGTCCTATCGTCATGATGACAGACCCCCATCTCCTCGTTGAGATCGTGAGCGGTCCTATCGTCATGAAGACAGACCCCCTTCTCCTCGATGAGATCGCGAGCGGTCCCATTGTCGTGACGATCGACCCCCATCTCCTCGTCTAAATCGTGAGGCCCAAAAATGACGTAGCTAATGAGGCCCCTATATGGTGTGGATATCAAGATAGTGAGTTGCCTCTTCGCGAGATGCCTGTATGTGAGATGCCTCTTCTTGAGATGCCTCTACATGAGATGCCTCTATATGAAATTTCTTCTTGGTGGAATACCTCTACGTCGAGGAGAGGGGGGACGCCCCCGATCCTCGCCGAGGAGAGGGGGGACGCCCCCGACTCATGGCGGCAATGATGAGGTCCTCGACTATCTCAAGATACTAAGAAGAGCAAGCAACAAATAACGAGGCTGAGTATGAGGCTCTAATCATTGGCCTCTAAGCTCACACTAGAGATGAAGAGAGAGAAGCCAAAGTATTTGAAAATCAGAATGAGCTCAAAACCTCAATATTTGCATTCTCATTCAATATAGGGAAGCCTGTTATGACATTGAAAAAACCAAAGGCCCCGGGATAGCATGATGAGGCCAAGTGCCCCGGGATAGCGATGATGAGGCCAAATGCCACGGGATAGCGATAATGAGGCCAAGTGCCCCAGGATAGCGTGATAAGGCCAAAGCCCCGGGATAGCATGACGAGGCCAAGTGCCCCGGGATAGCGATGATGAGGCCAAGTGCCCTGGGATAGTGTGATGAGGCCAAGGGCCTCGGGATAGCATGACAAGGCCAAGGGCCTCGGGATAGCATGACGAGGCCAAGGGCCCCGGGATAGCGTTGATGAGGCCAAGTGCCTTGGCACAACAATGAAGAGTACAAGTGCTTTGGGATAGCGTTGAAAAAGTCAAGTATGCTTGTAGCGGGATCACACCTAATTTTCTTCATTACAAATGGTGTCAACCTCTAATAATACAAGAAGGATGCTGAAACATGTTGATTCTTCATCATATCTATAATGATAATGAGGACTCGGGGGGTAGTGGCATTACATAAACACCTCTTCCAACAAGACATTTAAAAAATTACAAGTCCAGCCTCTAGCAACGTGACATCTTGTGATGCGAGGCCTCTCGGCCCATAGGCATGATCGATAAGTCTATACTATGCAGAACTATCTCAACTCATATGCTAAGGTCAATCTTTCAGCGATCATGATCATTTGAAGACCACATCAGCTATCCTAAAACACTTGGAAAAATTTAATAGATATGGAGAGGCGTTATGGAGGAATCTATACATGCTAAAATAATGCAACATGAGTCCCTTGTGCAAGCAAATTCGAGGCCTATGGTACTTTGCAATATTATAAACATCAAATAAAGGAGCATCAATAAAGCAATGCAAGCCAATCCAGGTTCAAGGAGCATCGAAATAAGTAAAAGAAATTAAGTCTACAAGTGCGATGCAAATAAAGGGAGTGCCCATATCTCCACTGAGTCTAGCAGATCATGGGGATCAATTTATCGCTTCCTCATTCATCTCCATCTTGAGGTTATCAACAAACTTCCCAGTTTCTTCACCCAACCGGTACCAATCAAAGTCATTAATCTTTTCTACAATCTACATACAAGGCACACATCTAATTGTAAAGTAGGAGGAGGCCTCTCAACATATAAGGCTGCGAGGAAGAGGCCTCTCAACATATGAGGCTACGAGGAGGAGGCCTCTCGACATATGAGGCTGCGAGGAAGAGGCCTCTCAACATATGAGGTTGCGAGGAGGAGGCCTCTTAACATATGAGGCTGCGAGGAGGAGGCCTCTCAACATATGAGGCAGCGAGAGAAGGCCTCTCAACATATGAGGCTGCGAGGAGGAGGCCTCTCAACATATGAGGCTGCGAGGAAGAGGCCTCTCAACATATGAGACTGCAATGAGGAGGCCTCGCAACATATGGGGCTGCAAGGAGGCCTCGCAACATACGAGGCTACGAGGAGTCCTCTCATTATATCAGAAATGGAAGACCTCTCCACATATGAGGCTATAGGGAGTCCTCTCAACTTATGAGGAGTCCTCAACATAAAGGGAGTCTTCTCATCATATTCTAAGAAGAACTTGAAGACACAAGTGGAAGCATGAGCTCATATATCAACTAAACAGAAGACATATTTTACAATTATGACCGCAAGGCCCTATGAGGTCACCTCTCAAGGTCCTTGCAGGACCATATTGCGCTTGGAAGGACCCTTCGAGGTCACCATTACTTGGATTCACATCAACTGAAAGACACAACTTTACTTGATTCCACATCGCATTCATAAATGGCAATATGGAATCGGGGGGTAGTTGTTATGCCCGAATCTCGGCATAGATCCTAAACAGGCCCAATGGACTATACTAGGGGCCCATATCTCCTAATGGGCTCGAATATCTCTTATTTGGCTCAAATATTGAAGATGGATCAACAACGCATGAGGCCTAATCTAGGGTGCGCCTTGCGTCACCTCTATCTTTTGAAGACGCTATCACACAAGGGGCCTCACGCTAGGCCTCCAAGGGGTCTCATTCTAGGCCTCTAGGCATCTCATGCTAGCCCGGCCTCGAGGTCGCATCTACAGGGATCGCGTCGCGTATAACTCCCCTCCAAGGGATCGCCTCGCTATTACCTCCCTCCAAGGGATCGCTTCGCACTATTATTACATCTATATACTAAACGAGATCGCTATCTCATTCTCCACTGGAAGGCTCATAGCTGGGCCCTTTGAGGTCACATGAGTATCTATACACTTGAGTTCGCTTCGCATGACTAAGCCCCTCGAGGTCGCATGCCAGGTCCCTTGCTACTTCTCTACTAGCCTCGCTTGAGAGGCCTCAACTCTAGCCATGCGAGACCATCGGTTCCTTCTTTGGGCCATGGATCATGGGCAGAATTAATGACTCATTGCCACATAAGCCCTAAAGCGAGTGGGCTTGGACTACGACTTATCTTATAAAAACCCTAGCCCGTCTAGGTAACTTCTTCTCCAAGAACTACGTATGGCTTGATCCCTATAAATAGGGTATATAGGCACCTTGTTATGGATGATTGACAGCTCACCCTTGAAATATCAACAAACAAGATCAGCCACAAACAATCTCCAATCTCCTTCCGTGTTCTTCGTGTTCTTAGCAAAATATCTGTATTTTACTCCGTGATTCCAGCAACCTCCATAAACATTGTTATACCAATTTCTCCCTATAACAATCACTTAGTGAACAACTATCGACACGTGAGTAAACTCCATTAGTTGCTCCACTAATCGAGTCATGTTCAATGAAGTTATTCCCTAATAAGCACCTACATACTAGCTATAGTGTCACCACACAAATGCCTATGAGAACAGACATCCTTCCTAGGAAGCTAGCATAGTATGTACTGATCTTTACGGATTAACTAACTTCCAATTAGTTAACCTACGATCAGGAACAGTTTAAGTCTAGTGTTATCATCTTCTAGATCTCATTATTATAATCTCATTATAATTCTAGAATCTTTACTCTAAACTATGGAACATCTGATTTAATACACTTATATATATAAAGCCCGTATAAAGACAAATATGTCTTTCACTAATATTCATAAAACCTACTAAGATTACAAGAAAGTTTATCCTAACTCATCATCCATGATTGGATTTAGGACACTTCTCTTTCAATCTCCCACTTGTACTAAAACCAATCACTTCGGTATCGCATACTTATCTTCACTATGTGAAGATCAAAGTGAGTTTGAGAAATGGCTTTAACAATGGGTCTACTACGTTGTTTGTGTATGTCAACTTTCTCAATGTTGACAACCTCTCTTTCAACGATCTCCCTAATCGGATGAGAGAGCCGAATTATGTGTTTAGACCTTAGATGGGATCACGGTTCCTTAGCATGCACTAATCTGATGCCCTTGAGTTGTCACATTACAACTTAATGTCTTATTATCTACCAAGAACTAACCCAACACAGAAACTAGTTTTCTTATCCACTATTGCAACACACTTGCAATAAAACACACTATGCATTCTGATATAATATTAATGAGTGTCTACTGCTTGAAACTATTTCAACTTACTGTTTTTTCACTCAGGACTATCAAGTGCCCCGAACTGAATCTACTATCAAACTGATCTTGATTAAAATTTGAGTCTATAAGGACCTCAAGTTTTAATTTAGATCCATCAGAGAAAATAAATATATCGCCGTGTCTTCTCAAGTACACTATGATAATTTTATTATGATCTGATCCTTTTCTCTTAGGAGTCTAATGATATTTGCTTGTCACAACAAGAAACATCATTACTTATACATATCATGTGACACATAATGGATTAAAATGATTCTCATAGACATTCCATTCACGCGTCCTCTCTCTTAGAGAGAAATTCTCCTATGTTCATCATTATGAAACATCACTTGAAGTGTCCTTGCTAAACACTTTTAGCATCCAATCAATGTACATTATTTGCGTCAAACCTCTTATCCTAATCATGATCTATCAACGTAGATCATCACCCTTAGTTTATTCGAGGCCTAACTCTAGTCCAAGGAGAAATTCTTTGATAGTTTAATTCTAATGAAAACCAAAAATATCAAAGGTATATTATTACTAATATATCCATATATTACTATGTTATATTACTCCCACTAAACTTCTGTACCATTAAATGGATCATTCAACATTTTGATAAAGGTTTCTTTAAGGTGATCACATTACCTTCACTTAAACCTTTATAGGTCTCTACCTTGCCATCCGTTCAAAACTCTCTACAAAACCATTATAGATTCCATGTCACTCTGTCACTCCTCAAAGTCATTAAAAAACTCAAAACATTGTCATTATCATTTATAGTGGATATCGCATCACCATTCTAAATGATGAAACCGTGATACCCTCCTAGATTACAACAGTGTTGTTGTACAGAAAGTTCTACTACTCAAATAGGTTCCATACTTAATCCGCGATGATTTGTGGTTCTTGAACTTCATCAAGTTCACTATAGCTCCCACTGAGCCCTTGAATGGCAAACTTATTTTCCAAAAGGTGGATTATCCATAAAACAAACACTCCTAGTGTCTATAAAATAAATACTCCTTGCTCAACAAGATTGCAAAATGTTGTCCTAAACTTTGTTTAAGACTAACCACAAACCAACTCTAATCAGATATAGTTTCTAACTTATTCAACTCTTGACATAGGTTAGACAACCCCAAATCTCAAGACAATTGAGACTAGTGTTTCCTAACTCCACATCTCATGTAGACTTTAGTTAACTTGTGTTGGGGATACCTTATCGAGTAGTTTGACTATTCTACTAAGTCATTTTCTTAACAGATACCGGAATTATTGATATCATTCACTATGAACTGAACCTTGTCTAACAAGAGTCTTCAGTGAACTAATATCATGATATGTGAGATAATTCAGGAACTTACTATTTAAATATTGATGAACCTCAATCTCATTGAATGTTTCCAATACTTTTAAATAATTCGTTGTTATACCTCAACATTCATTGAACCTATCACCACTTGGATTTTGTATTTCAATAAATACACATATCCTTATTTACAATGATCGTCATTAAACGTGATAAGGTATCAAACCTGATCTATCTCAATATATCTAGTTTGTTCAATATGAAACATATAATCCATAATCCAACAGCACGACTAATCAACAAATTCTCATAATTGAAACAACAACAGTTGTTCTATTTCAATTATGTAGGACTTCATTAATGTCTAGCTATCTACTTGTCCTTTGGTTAAGATTCGTAATCCTTGAACCTAAGTGGTGTCTAATACCCAAGTAGATGATTGACTTATAGATTTATTCATTTCAACTATTAACAAACTTATAATGAAGTTGAGGTTACACTAACCTTTTACTTCCTTGATTTTGTAAGACTTTTCTTATATAATCCTATTCCAATATCCTATCCTTATTCAGTGGAAGTCTAACACCTTTGCTTTCTTGGCTAACTCTTATCTTAAAGATTGTATCTTTTCAACTCACCTTCCTATTCTTATAATAAGACCTCAAGATCACATCCTATTCTTATAATAAGACCTCAAGATCACATCTTGACTTTATTCTTACAATGAGATTTCAAGATCACATCTTGAATTAACTATATATCTATCTAAGGACCAGTTATTTAAACGAACAATCTAATTGATCATATAAAATAAGGTCATTGACAGAAATATTGCTAAACCGTTGTTTTGATAAACAACATCGATATCTTATATCTATGTCCTTAACTTATTCATCTAACAACCCTTGTAGGTGAACAAAAATGAGACATCTCACTCATCGTTAGATACATCTCTCACAACTTGCGAAGATTGGTGAGTTCAAGACGAAAAACAATCTATTCTACCTGTGAAAACTATTCTCACTTTCCTTGTCAACAAGTCATTGACTTAGCATCCAATATGCTATTTCTACAGTACAGAAGACATCACATCTATATTTTAAAATCTTTTACATAAAATTAACAACATAAGTAGATTATTCGATTTTATAATCTTAACACCAAATGAATTGGGTCTTTATTCATTGGCGGCTCCCACTATTTTATCTAAGTTATATAACCCTCTATATGTATAACTGAGCATTCACAATGCTAGTGAGAATAGGGATCCTACTTTTCATCACACAACCCCGGCTGTGGCACGAAACGCCATGTGATGTTCCATAGGAAGACAACTCTTGTCAATTACATCTCATGTTATTTCCTAATAAAACTTTAGCCTCTTGAATCATTGAGTCACGGTTGTGGCACGACAAACCCAATATTCTAAGTCAAGTCAAACCCAACATCTAGTTCAAATTCAATCAGATTTCAATAGCCCACGGCTGTGGCACGTAACGACCATTGAACTCTAATTAATTCACGCATTTAATGTAATAGACCAGTACCCCTATTTCAGAAACAAAGCCCTCGGCTATGTCACGAAACGACAATGCCCTAAAATAAGAACCACTTTTTACCATGTTGGAAGGCTATGACTGACACAAGCCCGTTGTGCCCTTGGCCATTTAATCACTTGATATTTAATAAAAGAGGGTTTTTATTCTACTAAGGTTACGAAACATTTTCGTATGAACCTATTAGTCTAACGTGTTTTAAATTTAATAGATAATCTAAATCTATAATAAAAACACGACTAATCTCGATATTAAATCAAGTCAGAACCAACATCTCGTACAATTAAATCAGATTCCAATAGCCCACGGCTGTAGCACGTAACGACCACTGAAATCTAATTTTTGTACACATCTAATGTAATAGACAAGTATTTTCATGTTGATCTGTTAAATATAATTGATGTGAATAATGTAAGTGTTTAAGTGTTACAGTGATTTATCAGAGTTTAATTAAACTCTGACGGTTGGAAGCTCGACAGAGTTTGCTAAACTCTATCAGGAGGAAGCGTCTACTAGTCATCAAACTTTGAAGGATTATTGAAGATAATTATGGAAGCGATATCTTTGAAGATTGGATAGCTGTCAAAGAGATCGTGTTGACTAAGGAGACGTGTAACAATCATAATTGATAACAATTGTATAGCTAATTTATAGGAGTATCAATTATCGATTGTATAGAAGCTGCATATCTTATAAATACAGTTAGGTTAATCCTAGAAGGGTATCGTGTAACGAATTATCATTCATTGTAACCTAAGCAGCTCTCTGTGATATTTTACATCACCGAGAGAGGAGTTTTTAATTCCAAACAGTTTTTGATTGTTCGAACGTGTCTTACTTGTTATTCTCTCATACGAACTTGATTATAATTGTGTATTCGGCCTAACAAGTGGAATCAGAGCAGATCTGTTACTCTATACAGTTTAAGATCCACACAAAACTATAATCATGACAGAGATACCTCCTCCATCAGGTTCTATGACTGAGAAGGCTCAACCTACTACTGTGAGTCGTCATGAGACAATTAGGGTTCTTATTCTCAGGCCAACAGATTATGCAATCTGGAAGGTGAAGATGACTATGTTTCTGGAGGCTACAGATCCAGAATATCTTGACAGAATTTATGAAGGTCCTCATAAGCCTACAAAGTTATCTATTGGTACCCATTAATTTGTGTTTGGAGACATCTTCTTCTCTGCTGGTCAAGAAGCTAAAACAGTTCTAAAGGAGAAGAAAGATCTGACTCCTGAGGATATTTCATCTATTGCTAAGGATGCAAAGGTTAGACATCTACTTCATAGTGCTCTAGATAATGTTATGTCTAACAAAGTGATTAATTGCACAACTGCCAAAGAAATATGGGATGCACTTGAAGTTAGATGTCAAGGAACTTCTGCTATCAAGAAGAACAGAAGGAACATACTCACACAGGAGTATGAACATTTTGAGGCTAAATCTGAAGAAACCTTGACAAAAACATTTGATAGATTCTGTAAGCTGCTCAATGATTTGTCATTGGTAAATAAAGAGTATGATCTAGAAGACTCAAATCTCAAATTTCTTCTTGCTCTACCTGAAAAGTGGGATGTGAAGACAACCACTGTTAGAGATAATTATGATCTTGTTGATACTGAGATTGATGAAATCTATGGGCTGCTCAAAACTTATGAACTGGAAATGGAGCAGAGAAACAGGAGATCAAGCAAGGAGACAAAGTCTGTTGCTCTTAAGATTGAAGAAAAACCCTTGAAGAAGGTAGCATCAAGGAATAAAGCTAAGGGAAAAGCTTTAGTCATACAATCTAAAAGTGAGTCATCAAACTCTGATGTTGACTCAAATACTGATGAATCATCTGACTCTGAGGATGATGAAGAAGAAATGAGGAAAATGGCTGTCTTGATGGTGAAGACTTTCAAGAAGATGGGTTTCAAGAACTTCAAGAAAGGAAATAGGTTCTCTAAAGATTCAAATTCAGACAGAAAGAATTTCAGAAAGTCTGAGAGAAAGGATACCAAATCTGGGAAGAAAGACAAGTCTGAGATTCAATGCTACAAGTGTAAGGGGATGGGTCACTATGCTCCTGAGTGCAAGAAGGGTAATGATAAGTGCATATTTTTGCATATTTTTATTACCTATTTATTGCTTGAACTCGTAATTTAATAATTTATTTTGTTGCATTTCAGGAAATTCGTAAATAAATAAAGAAATGGCAAAATAAAGAAATAAAGAGCAAGGAAGGGAAAAAGAGGAAGAAAAAGGACCAAAAAGAAAAAAAGGAAAAGAATTAGGAGCTTGGAGAAAAAAGAATGTCTCAAGACAAGTGGAAGGTGGAGATCATCCCAACACACTAAATAAGTGTATGGCCAAGATGCACTCTACAAAGCTTAAAGGGGAAGGAAACAATTAGATGGCTAGGATTTCTCCACCACATTATGAAGGTGTAGGGCCAAGATTAACCCAACACACCCCTAAACCCTAATTCTCATCCTATAAATACCCCCCTCATCCCCCTTGTATTTAAGAACTTAGAGTAGAATATAGATTTTAGTGTAGTTTTAGGGTAGATTTAATTTCTTGTTTTGTAGTTCTAAATCTTGTAAACACTCCTCTTTTAATTAATGCAAATTTCCATTTCCTTTAATTTCTTGTCTTGCTCTCTCTTTTATATTGCTTCACTTTCGTTATTTTCATAAATCCGTTTAGTGGACAAAGTAGCGAAATGCTAACCACTTGGGGTCGAAAGTAACGAAATTTTAATTTCTTGCTCTTAGTTAATAATTGTAGTTGTGCCCCTTTAAATTTCAATTTTATTATGGGCTTTATTTTTTAAATCATCATTTTATCGTAACTTTAATTTCGTAGTTAATTTTTGTTATTTGCGTGTTTAATTTTCAAATTAAAAAAAACAAAAAGATTAAGCTTTGCAATTTTTGGTACGTATTTTATCAGTTTTTACTTTGTTTATTCGAAACATAAAACTCCCCTGTCTCTTCTTGTGCGAAGCAAAACCAAACCCAGAATTTTATTTCACCAGACCCAATCCATCTCTCTTTTAAACCCATCTCTTTTTTTTCTTTTTCTACGAACTACAAACACCCTCCCCTTCTTCTTTCTCTACACCCAGTTCTCTATTTTTTTCTATTCTCTCTTTGATTTCTTCTACTGATTTAGTCGAGTTTGTTCAAACCTAGTTCCTTCTTTGACATATTCTTTGAGTTTTTACTTCGAAGACTTTTAATTCGAGTTTTGTAGTGCCTGCGAGTTTCGATTTCGTCGGTTTTGTCGGTTGATTTAGCTGAATTCTCGTCTGAGTTGCTGTGTGTTTTAGTTGCAGTTTTGTGTTTTGTTTCACTGAATCGCCGAGTTGAGATGCTGAGTCGACTGGGTGTTGCTGGGTTTAGTGTATTTACGTTGGTTTTCTGTGTTGGGGAATTGGGTGATTAATACTTGGATTTTTCTGAAGTCGTGTGAACACTTTCAGATTGAAGTTATTTGTGGTTCACCCAAATAATTCAATCGGATAAAATCAGAAAATCTGCAAGAAGAGAGAATGTATTTTTGCTGTGTATTTCAAAATGAACCTATCTGTAAAATGATCAATGCCACACCTATTTATAGATGTCAACATATGTGTCTTTTGCCAATAGACACACCTCAAGATGTGTCTTTTGCCAAAAGACACATCTCATTTCCAACAGTCATGTCCAATGCCAATAGACACACCTCAAGGTGTGTCTTTTCCAATAGACACATCTCATTCTAACAGATGTGTTTGATGCCAATAGACATGTCTCATAAGCAATAATTCTGAAATCATAACGAACTCGAACAGAGCATGCACTCCGCATTCTCCCGACTTGTTCGATGTAACATTACGATTACATTGATCAACTAGCCAATCCAATTACACTAAAATATCCAACAATCCTCCCCCATTTTAGCGTAATCCATGATTAACTAAACAAAATCACAACAAACGACAAACTTATGCATAAATGAAATATCGTGACGATTGAATTTCACATTAGTATATTACACATTCCAAATATTCGAATATCAAGGTATCACTATGGATTGAACCTTTACTATTCATATTGAATACATGAAGATAATATACACATAAATTTACATTCTCAAATGTTCTTACTTGACACTATCTTTTACTAGCCTAGTGTCCTAATCCTTCATAAGCATATCAAAGCCAAGTCCAAGCTTCTTGAAGCGACTAAACTTCATGCTCATATAGGTAGTTCTTTTAGTCTCGCACCTGCATATGCAATTTTTCAAAAGAACTATTAAGAAGATAAACTTCAACCTCCTTAACTTGAAGGTCTGAACACATACCTTGGGATGATACTTTAATGTGTTCCAAACCTTAAATGTTAAGCTTTCCACATTGAATTCAGCACCTAATGTCATATTAGATGGGAATTGGGTATCTCAACATGAGAGGTTATTCGATGGACTTTAATCCCATCCCTACAGCCGACTTGTGCACAAGATCTCTACTCAACCCTTTGGTTAGATGATCGGCTAAATTATGTTGAGTTCTTATAAACTCCACTGATATAACACCATGCGTGATTAGCTCACGAATCATGCTGTGTCTAACACCTAAGTGTCTAGACTTGCCTTTGAACACTTGTCTATAAGCATTAGACAAGGCAGACTCACTATCACATCTGATAGCACTACAAGGAATTTCGATTCAGACAACGGATTTTATCCGTAGTCTGATACTGACAATCCCCGTTGTCTATCGGAGTGTCGTCTGTTACACGCCTCAGACAACGGTTCGAAATGTTGTGTGTTAGAGCGAGGGACAACGACTTCATCTCTAAACGTGTTGTCTGATAGCCAGAAACAACAACAGTCGATTTAGAAACTGTTGTTGTTTGTAATTCTATACAATAGTTTTAATTTAATACACACTTGTCTGAAAGGAAATCACACAATAGTTTTAATTTAATGCCCACATGTCTGAAAGAAAATCACACAATAGTGTTATGTCAATACACTTGTCTAAAATTGAATCACACAACATCATTATTGAATTGTTCCATTGTTGTTTAGGATGCTCCACAATGGTTTTAATTGAATGCACACTTGTCTGAAAGGAAAGCACACAATAGTTTTAATTGAATTCACAAATGTCTGAAAGGAAATCACACAATAGTTTTAATTGAATTCACAAATGTCTGAAAGGAAATCACACAACATTATTATAGAATTTTTCCATTGTTGTTTTAGTATGCTACACAATAGTTTTAATTCAATACACACTTGTCTAAAAGATGATAATATTGGCTAATGATAAATGAAACAACACTTTTATTTACAACAAAAATTAGAGTTTATACAATACTAGCAACTAACCAACATTCATAACAAAAACTACCTATCAATATTCATTGCTACAAAGCTACGTATACATTCAGTTATCAAAGGACCCGGGTTGCTAAAACAACTTATAATTGCCGATCAT
The DNA here is from genome assembly GCA_037693485.1 of Kitagawia praeruptora. Classification (NCBI taxonomy): domain Eukaryota; kingdom Viridiplantae; phylum Streptophyta; class Magnoliopsida; order Apiales; family Apiaceae; genus Kitagawia; species Kitagawia praeruptora. The sequence continues at coordinate 77,500,542 of CM075354.1, forward strand.
CTTGCAATGCGGTGCGTATCATTCTCCTTTCTTCATCCAACTCAAACTTGGCTCTAGTAAACTCGCTAGAGGTGAAGAATGCTTTTAGATCCGTAATACCATAATCTTGAACCTGCACCACAAGATGATGTCAAATTCTGCTATAGGATCGAGAGGATATATTATTGCATGGAATGGCTGAACACTAGGATAATATACTGCCTAAATGCCAATATGTCATTGATTAACGAGCTAGATTACCTTCCAGGTCCAATATCGACGTAATTTAAGTTGCAGCCATTACTTGCATCTACTAGATAAAATACTTGGTGACATTCCGAGGAAATTTTAGATGGACAAAAAAATCTACCATAAACCGTTAAATCAATTGTTCTATACACACTTACAGATGGTGAATGAAAGCATAAAATGGGGTCTCAATTTTTACTCGTTAATATTGAGATGCAACTGCTATGACGCAATAACACTGTCCTAAAGCTATGACTAGAAAAGCTTCTCACTACATCCAGTGTCATAATGAATTAAGTAATGTACCTGTAACGTGTGAAGAAGATTACAAGTAGTTTATGGAAAATCAGGGCGCTGAACCAATGCTTGCTTATAACTTTTAATAGCAGCTTCCACATGCCCGCTGGTGTTTATCCAAATAAAAAAAATAAGATTAGCATATATGTTCCTGAATGAGAAACAATTAATAAAATTGTTATGTCAAGCTGTTGACAGGAACACATTTCCGTTGAAAATTAAGGCACAACAGCCATCATCTAAGCATACCATTCCATGTAGATATTTCCTATATTAGTTAGAGCATGAGGATGGGTTGGTTGCAGAAAAAAAAAAAGATAACAAACAGTTATTCACAAATCACAAAGAAGCAAATGTCCAGCAGTAGCCTAATGGCTGTTTATATATTTACACACACATGTAAAGAGAGTGAGATAGATACCCATTCCAGGAACTTGATAGTCATTGACGATCTCAAAATTCTCATAGGTGTAACCAACAAAGTTGACATCCTTGGACGAAAGCATCTGTAAAACGGGAAGAAGAAATTAAAAGCAAATATTAACATGCTTGTACAATATGCATTAATGTGTGGACACTTGTGGAAGCATTAACCAAAATTTTTGAGAAATCAATTCAACTTTTGCACATATTTCGTGCCATTTATAACAAATAAACAAGATATATACTTTAGACCTAAAACATAAAATCAAATAAACAAGAAATATGTGCATAACTGGCCGAAAGTCATATCCTATATTGTTGGCGAACAAAATTGAATGCTAGCTTCGTTGGAGAACAGGGCAGTATGGTTGTTTTTTTTCTTTCAATAAATATTCCCCATGTGCACTGTTCACTTACAGTGCTATACTTATGAAGATAGATACCTCAAATTTTACAAATTAAAACTGGAAGTCATTGTCTTTCAGTTTTTGCTTCCACATACACAGGGAATATACTACATGATATCAATTTGAAAAGCATACACAATATGGTGCGCCCTGCCACTTTATCTTTGATCATAACCAAACTATATATTGCTGCTACCATTATTGATTTCTTGCTACTTGGTGCATCACTGATGCCACTATATATATATCACTGACATATTAGTACATGCATAAAGTGGATGGGAAGTATATACAAAGGTAATCTTTTGCTCCACAAACAGTATTGGACCACCAATGCATTTGGTCATCTATAGTGTATACTTCATGCATATGTACAGGGTGCATCATTGTACGTGCTATACACGACTCAAAGAGAAGTCACTGCAATAATTTTTGCATCAAGATTCCTCGTATCTTTTGCCTTTAAAAGAGCATTTAGCCATATGAAATTCTGAGATGACATGGTATTTATACAAGCAGAGTTAGACACTTATGTTTAAACTTGTAGATGTAACGACTATGTTAAGAATAAAATAGGTAGTTGATTTTTGCATTGCTTCATCTTTTTATTTAATAGTTGGTAAGGCGAGTCCTGAAATTGCATTAAATTAATCATATCTTGCAGGTTAATGCAAATTTATGATTCTGAAATTTATCTTTATCAGTTTGTGAAAATTATCAGTTTCCCCACATATCTTATTGTTACTTCTACCATTAAATCCATTATTCACATCCAATTTTGTTTTCTATATCTCACTCTCAGGGTTCATAATATTTTCTGAAACAGTTTCTTATATTTTCATTTGTGACATGCAGGCTTCCAGTTTTGGCAGGGCCTGCAGGAGCTTTGGGTGCATCATATAATTCCCCCTATCTTTCTGTTGATGGTACCTATCATTCTCTTCCTTCTGGCCAAGTATCTTCTCTGGCTGGTGCTTCAAGGTTGGTGCTGTGGTTAGCTTTTAACTCTATAATCTTAAAATTTTGCTTCCTTTTTGTGATCTATGTGCACACTTGGTTGGAAAACAGGCAAACAAACAATATTTATACATTAATTGGAGTCTAGTTTACTGTAGTGTGTAGAGAATAAACAGCACAGAATGAACCTAATGAACCTAATAAACAGCACAGAATGAGCCATATGGACTAGCAAAAAGGGGGAAAAACCCAAAACGCATTTGGACAAGAGAAAATCCAGCTAATCAGCTCGACCCTGGAATGAGTGATGAAATTCTTGACTCTGACACTCAAGCAAATAATAGATGTCGAAAATTATGGTCTCGTACTAGCAAGGGTCAAGATTAATTGAGTAAAAAATACTGCAACTTCCCCTTCTCTATTTGAACTTATCCAAATTACCCAATAAAATTTGCTCCTTATCAACTGTCAAACATGCCAGCTGAATCACTACTAACAATGCTTACAAATATGTTTATATATTTACACACACATGTAAAGAGAGTGAGATAGATACCCATTCCAGGAACTTGATAGTCATTGACGATCTTAAAATTCTTATAGGTGTAACCAACAAAGTTGACATCCTTGGACGAAAGCATCTGTAAAACGGGAAGAAGAAATTAAAAGCAAATATTAACATGCTTGTACAATATGCATTAATGTGTGCACACTTGTGGAAGCATCAACCAAAATTTTTGAGAAATCAATTCAACTTTTGCACATATTTCGTGCCATTTATAACAAATAAACAAGATATATACTTTAGACCTAAAACATAAAATCAAATAAACAAGAAAAAGACTATAACAAGCTAATTAAATTATCCGTTTACATTATCAACCATGTCAGTTACATATAAAGACACATAAAAACACAGATTAACGGATTGAGATAGAGAGAGAGTAAATAATAATATGTGTCCCATACAATACTCAATCTAAAAATTAGTATGAATGTACCTGGATTGCATCGTAACAATCTTATACACAAGTCTATGCATTCAGAACTCAAATTGAGGAATACCTTACTGTGAACAAACCCAATACGAAGCTCTACACCAGTGAACAAAGCTCTGTTAAAAATAAAAAAAAAAGATTTGAAAATAAATTTGAAACAAAGTACTAATTTACACAAATCGAACCAAACAAGCTGTAATGAAGATTATTTAGCACAAATAGAACAAACTCCAAGTTGGGTTCATGTTTAATTAAGCTTTTTACTTTGAATCTGTGAGATGTAGAGTGCTAATTAGGGTTTATGTATTCTACAATTGAGTAATTAGGTTTTCAGATAGTAAGATAGAGATAGGAGATGGAGATAGAGAGATTGAGATTGGAGAAGGAAATTGTTGGAGAGAGAGATGCGAGAGAACTCATAGAGAGAGAGAGCACTGTGAGAGAGAGAGAGCAGAGAGAGAGATACTATGGGAAAGGGGGGAACGGAAATTTTGTTTAAGGGGGAAATTTTGTTGATGGAGAAGCGGGACTTGTAAAATATTCCAAAGGGGGGAAATTTTTGCTAGAGGGGGGAAAGAAAAGGGGGGAATAGAAGAGTGAAATGAAAATAAAATCTTTTATAAAATAATTTTTTTGAATAACTTTTCAATTTAATTTTTATTTATGAAAGATTAAATTAACTAGCTTTCTATTAAAATATATTTAATTGAATGATATTCCCAAATTTTCAATAAATAAAAAATTAATTTGGTTGGAGATCTTAGTAGATCACTAATATATTGCCTAGTACTCGTAACTAGTTCTTTGTCACGGTTTGTTGTTTCTATTTTCTAAAAACTATTTCTTGACGATCTAACCGTACGAATGTCAAGATATATCGAATATATTGATATTCCCAATTATTTTAAAAATAAAAAATTGATTTGGTTGGAGATCTTAGTAGATCACTACTATATTGACTAGTACTCGTAACTAATGTTTTGTCACTGATTGTTGTTTCTATTTATAAAAAACCATTTCTCTACGATCCAACTATACGGATGACAAGATATATCTAATATAATGATATTCACAAATTTCCAAAAAATAAAAATTAATTTGGTTGGAGATCTTAGTAGATCAGTAGTATATTGACTAGTACCCGTAACTAGTGCTCTGTCACGAATTGTTCTTTCTATTTTTTTAAAAATATTTCTCGACAATCTAACCATAAGGATGTCAAGATATATCTAATATAATGATATTCACAAATTTTCAAAAAAAAAAAATTAATTTGGTTTGTAAAATTTAATATTTAATAAACGAAGTGGTCTTGCTAAACGAAGTGGTTATTTGTCAAATACCGTTGTCTCGAGTGATACCAGACAACGGTTTTGGACAAATTAACTGTTGTCTGATAACATACAACGGTATTTTAACAAATACAGTTGTAATGTGAAGTTTCAGACAACGATATGTTATAAAGATACCGTTGTCTGAAACTAGTTATGTTTTTTTTAACATAAATATAAATAAACATAATAAAGTTGAAAATTTTTAGTAATATATTCGGTCACTTTTCTCGACGATCCAACCGTACGAATGTCAATATATATCTAATATATTGATATTCCCAAATTTTCGTAAAATAAAAAATTAATTTGGTTGGAGATCTTAGTAGACCACTAGTATATTGACTAGTACCCGTAACTAGTGCTTTGTCACGGATTGTTGTTTCTATTTTTTAAAATATTTCTCGACAATCCAATCATAAGGATGTCAAGATATATCTAATATAATGATTTTTACAAATTTTCAAAAAATAAAAAATTAATTTGGTTGGAGATCTTAGTAGATCACTAGTATATTGACCAGTACCCGTAACTCGTGCTTTGTCACTGATTATTGTTTCTATTTTTTAAAAATATTTCTCGACGATCCAGCCGTACGGATGTTAAGATATATCTAATATATTGATATTCCCAAATTTTCAATAAATAAAAATTTAATTTGATTGGAGATCCTAGTAGATTAATACTATATTGACTAGTACTCTTAACTAGTTCTTTGTCACGGTTTGTTGTTTCTATTTTTCTAAAAATATTTCCCGACAATCTAACTTTACGGATGTCAAAATATATCTAATATAATGATATTCACAAATTTTCAAAAAGTAAAAAATTGATTTTGTTAGAGATCTTAGTAGATCACTAGTATATTGACTAGTACCCTTAACTAGTGCTTTATCACGGATTTTTGTTTCTATTTTTCTAAAAATGGATCTCGACAATCCAACTTTAAGGATGTCAAGATATATCTAATATAATGATATTCACAAATTTTCAAAAAATAAAAATTAAATTTGGTTTGTAAAATTTAATATTTAATAAACGAAGTGATCTTGCTAAACGAAGTGATTATTTGTCAAATACCGTTGTCTCGAGTGATACCAGACAACTGTTTCGGACAAATTATCCGTTGTCTGATAACAGACAACGGTATTTTAACAAATACAGTTGTAATGTGAAGCTTCAGACAATGGTATGTTGTAAAGATACCGTTGTCTGACAGTGGTTATGTTTTTTTAAAACATAAATATAAATTAACATAATAAATTTGAAATTTTTAATAATATATTCAATCACATTTCTCGACGATCTAATGGTACGGATATATCTAATATATTGATATTCCAAAAATTTACAATAAATAAAAAATTGATTTGGTTAGAGATCTTAGTAGATCATTGAACAATCAAATTTAACTTCGAGTTAATATCCGAAAATTATGAAATTATGAACCAAGCATATTCGAATATACACACACACACATAAACATGTAGTACAGATCATGAGATTCAATTTGATTACTCATATGAAGGATTTGAATTTCAGAATCACCTTCAAAAGGATGTTTGATCTTCAAGAACTATTTCTAAAAATGTTGTGCTTAATATCACACAACATTTTTTATAACAAAACTGTTGTCTGATTTTTTTCATTGTTTCCCACCAAATCTATTTCAATTTTTTCATTTCCCACCAAATTCAATAAAAATTATTTCATTATTTCCCACCAAATTCAATTCAAAATTTTCTGTAGTTCAGATAACGGTTTCTTGAAAATACGTTGTCTGATAAAATCATTCAGACAACACAATTGGAACATTGTCTGAAGTCTCTTCACACAATGTTATTTTGTAAACCGTTGTCTTGTCCAACTTGTTTGCACAACAGTAATTAAAACATTGTCTGAAGTCTTTTCACACAACAGCATAAAAAAAACAAAAAAAAAAACACTTGTCTGATTCAGTTTGTTAGACAACAGAATAAACCCCGTTGTCTGAAGGCTGGATCAGACGATGTTTAAAAAAAAAAAAAAAAAAACTCTTGTCTGTTGATTTCGAACAACACTTTTTCCACTTTACGTTGTCTGATGAGTGTTGTCTGATGCTGTTTTTTTTGTAGTGTAGATATGGGTGATATCGGTTTAGGCCACAATGGAATCTCATAAATCAGATTTCTTAGCCATTCAGCTTCTTTACCAGCCGCTGATAATGCCACAAATTCCGATTCCATCGTTGAATCAGTAATGCAACTTTGTTTCTTTGATGCCCAAGAGATAGCACCTCCCCCAAGAAGGAATACCCATCCACTTTTGGAAGAATGATCTTCCTTATTGGAAATCCAACTTGCATCTGAATGACCTTCAATAACCGAAGGAAATCCAGTATATGTCAAACCATAATCCATGGTTCCTTTCAAGTATTTGAACACTCGGCTTAAGGCTTGCCAATGATGTGTACTTGGCTTGCTAGTATACCTACTAAGCTTTCTAACAGCATAGGCAATATCTGGCCCAGTGCTTATCATGGCATACATGAGACTACCAATAGCCCTTGAGTATTCAAGTTGAGATACTGCAACACCTGTATTAGGTAGGAGTTTAATACTAGGATCAAGAGGAGTGCTAACAGGGGAACAATCCTTAAAGTTAAATCTTTTAAGAATCTTCTCAATATAATGAGATTGAGAAATTGAAATGCCATTGTTCTCACGCTTGATCCTTATACCAAGAATCACCTCAGCCTCCCCCATGTCTTTCATATCAAAATTAGATGACAAGAACTTCTTGGTTTTATCCACTTGATTTTGGTCAGTACCAAAAATCAACATGTCATCCACATACAAACAAATTATAACTCCTTTACCAGAAGCATCAAATTTGCTATATACACACTTGTCTGCTTGGTTAAGAAAATAACCGTTAGACAAGACTACAGTATCAAATTTATCATGCCAATCCTTCGGTGCTTGTTTCAGACCATAAATTGATTTCTTCAATTTACACACCTTGTTCTCACAACCAGGCAAAACAAACCCTTCGGGTTGTTTCATATAAATCTCTTCATCTAATTCACCATTCAAGAATGCAGTTTTCACATCCATTTGGTGAATGACAAGGTTGTGTATAGCAGCAAGTGCTATTAACAACCTAATAGTGGAGGTTCTAGCAACAGGAGCATAAGTATCAAAATAATCAATCCCTTCTTTTTGTCTAAAAACTTGGATCACCAATCTGGCTTTAAACTTATCTATGGTACCGTCCACCTTCATTTTCCTTTTGAAGATCCATCTGTTCCCCAATGCTTTACAGCCAGGGGGCAGATCACTTAATTCCCAAGTATTGTTATTCATGATAGAATCCATTTCATCTTGGATAGCTTCTTTCCAGAATGCAACATCCCTAGATTTCATAGCTTTGCTAAAAGTATTTGGATCCTCCTCAATAAGAAAACAATATTGGTATTGATATTCAATTTCATCTCTAGAGCCTTCTACTAGATAAAGATGAAAGTCATCTCCAAAAGACTTTGCTTTTCTAGCTTTAGTGCTTCTCCTTGGTTCAGACGGTCCATTCACATCTTCAGTAGAAACCGAGTTCCTACTAGAAGAAATCTGAAGCATGTCCCTTGGTCTAGGTATAGATGTAAATCTATTTTCATCAAAAATAGCATCTCTTGACTCGATAATCGAGTTCACAGATACATAGTCATTAGATTCTAACACATAGAATCTATATGCTATTGAATGCTCAGCATAGCCAACAAATATGCAATCTATACCTCGTTCACCCAAGTTTCTTCTTTTGGGTTCAGTGAGTCTTACAACTGCTCTACATCCCCAAACTCTTAGAAAACTTAATTTTGGTGACTCTTTATACCAAAGTTCATAAGGGGTAATCTTATTCCTCTTACTAGGAATTCGATTCAATAAGTGACAGGCTGTCAACATAGCCTCACCCCAAAATCCCTCACTCAAACCCGAGTAAGATAACAAGGAATTAACCATTTCTTTCAAAGTCCTATTCTTTCTCTCTGCCACACCATTTTGCCGTGGTGTATAGGGAGCCGTGGTTTGATGTATTATACCAGTAGATTGAAAATAAACCGGATCATAATACTCACCTCCTCTATCAGTACGTAGATTTTTAATCATGGTACTCTGATGTAGCTCTACTTCTTCTTTATAAATTTTAAAGAAGTCAAGAGCTTCATCCTTAGCATGCAATAAATATACATAGCAATATCTAGTAGCATCATCAATAAAAGTAACTACATACTTTTTATTTCCTAATGATGGTGTAGAATGGAAATCACACAAATCACTATGTATTAATTCTAAAATATCAGACACCCTATTAACCTCCTTAAAGGGCTTTCTTGTTATCTTTGTTAACATGCATGTTTTGCATTTTTCATTGTCTAAGTCAATAGCAGGTATGAGACTCATTTTAGACATATCCTTTATTCTTTTGTAATGTACATGTCCTAGTCTAGCATGCCATAATTCTGGTTTGTTCAAATTATTGCTAGTACTAGTAGAAGCCTTGCAAGCAGATTCATCAATAAATGGAGTATTTACATTCAACATAAACATGCCATTACACAAATAGCCAAAGCCAACAAAAGAGCCATGTTTTGACAATATATATTTGTCACTTTCATAAACTTGTTTATATCCACAATTGTCCAATACAACACCAGACAAGAGATTCTTACGAATCCCAGGAACATACAACACTTTATTTAACAATATACATTTGCCAGAAGTAAAAACTACCTTGACATTTCCTAGTCCTTTGATCGGTTCAGTTGCAACATTTCCCATCTTTAAGATAGATCCATCTTCGATTGGTTGAAAGTCTATGAACCAACGAAGATCTTTGCATACATGACTCGTTGCTCCTGAATCAATCCACCAAGCAACATTGTCATCCTGCACATAAAATGCCTCAGATATTAGTGACACATAATTCTGACTAGAATTACAATTTTGCATTAAAATCTGACCTTGTTGCATTTCTGGATCCTTGGATCCACTTGGACCAGCATTTTGCTTTTCTTGCTTGCCTTTACCAACCCGACAATCCTTCTTGAAATGTCCAGGTTTGCCACACTTCCAACATGCCATCTTAGGCCTTTTGTTGGAAGAATTGTTGTTGTTTCCTTTAAAATTTCGTTTATCACCCTTGCCATACTTAGAATTCTTTGAAGATCCACCATCTTCAACCATATTCACAGAAGAGTTACCGACTTGGTTCTTGCCTTTAGGATTATTCTCAATTTCTTGAGTCCTCAAAGCCTCTTCAATTCTGAAGTGACTTCCAAGTTGAACCAGAGTCATATCCTCTTTGTTATGTTTCAAGGAGTGTTTAAAATCCTTCCATGATGGTGGTAGTTTGTCTATAACACCAGAAACTGAGATAGATTCATCCATCTTCAGATTGTGTTGGGTAAACTGTCCCAGAATTCTTAACAACTCATTGTATTGTTCCATCACAGGTCTAGAATCGACCATTTTGTAATTCATAAAATTACTGACCAGAAACTTCTTACTAGAAGCATCTTCTGCCATGTATTTAGATTCAAGAGAATCCCACAATTCTTTTGCTAACTCAACATTTTGATATACATCGAAAAGGGAATCAGACATACCGTTTAAGATGTGACCGCGGCAGATGTAATCAGCGTTTTCCCATTTGCAACGCCTCCTTGTTTGTTCAGCGGTTTCATCCTCAACCACTTCTGGAATGGGGGTACTCAAAACATATACAACCTTCAGCGTTGTCAATAGAAAATGCATCTTCTTTTGCCATCTTCTAAAATCCTGACCCTCAAACTTGTCCAACTTTGCAAACTTGCTTGTCATGTCTCTTGCAGATTCTGAGTTCACCATCTTCAGAAAATAACTAACTTCAATCTTTGTTGGGGAATTGGGTGATTAATACATGGATTTTTCTGAAGTCGTGTGAACACTTTCAGATTGAAGTTATTTGTGGTTCACCCAAATAATTCAACCGGATAAAATCAGAAAATCTGCAAGAAGAGAGAATGTATTTTTGCTGTGTATTTCAAAATGAACCTATTTGTAAAATGATCAATGCCACACCTATTTATAGATGTCAACAGATGTGTCTTTTGCCAATAGACACACCTCAAGATGTGTCTTTTGCCAAAAGACACATCTCATTTCCAACAGTCATGTCCAATGCCAATAGACACACCTCAAGGTGTGTCTTTTCCAATAGACACATCTCATTCTAACAGATGTGTTTGATGCCAATAGACATGTCTCATAAGCAATAATTCTGAAATCATAACGAACTCGAACAGAGCATGCACTCCGCATTCTCCCGACTTGTTCGATGTAACATTATGATTACATTGATCAACTAGCCAATCCAATTACACTAAAATATCCAACATTCTGTAGTTTGACTGCTGAGTTTTATTTTTGATTAGTGTTCGTAGTTCTGAGATTACTTTTGTGTTTTTGCTGAGTCATTTTTCGTTGCTTGCCTCTGAGTCATGCTGTTGAGGCTGAGTATTGTTTGTTTTGCGCGAATTTGCTTTGTCAATTAGCTGAGTCGAAGTAGCTGCTTGTTTTAATGTTTCGTTACCTGAGTTTTCGTTGTTTGAATTCTGGCTGAGTCGAGCTTTGTTTTCTTAATGTTGTTTTGCTGTTTGTTTCGAGTTGTCTTAGGTAGTCGAGTCGAGTCTTCTGCGCTGTGTCCTGATTTTCGAAGTCTTAGCAGCTTAAAGTTCCGTTAGTTACTAATTTTGCTATTCAGTTGTTAGTGGATTCGTTAATAAAATTAGCTGCTAAGTTGTGTTGTGCTGATGTTCGTTTTAAGTTATGCCGAATTTTTGTTAGAATTTTCTTTTATTAAAATTTGATTTAATTAAAAATTCAGTTTTTCTTAGTTTAAAATATATTAATTTAATTTTCTTTTAAAAATGGTTTTAGGAATTAAATAACATAAATCCAAATTTTCAAAACCCAATTGTTCTAATCCGATTAAATTAAAAGTTAAGGTTTGAGAAAAAATTAGTCTCTGTGGAACGATATCTCAAGTATTAAAATGATTGAATTGTGCGCTTGTAATTTAAATCCATATTTTTAGCACATCAGGTAAAACTGAAAAAGCACTCATCACTAAAGGCAGAGATTGGGCAGACACTTCAGACTCAGATGAGGATGTCAACTATGCTCTCATGGCTTCTATTGAGAATGAATCTGAAGATTCTGAAAACAAGGTACCCTTAACCACCTATGCTTATAATACTGATAATGTATTTGAATTGAGAATTTATCTTAAGTCATTACATATCAGTTATAGGGATCAAACTTTAGAGAATGAAAGAATCAAATCTGAGAATTCTGAACTTAACGAAAGAAATAAAATTGTAGAAGAGAAACTTGTTAACATACAACAAGTTCAGAAAGAAAGAGATGATGCTGTTTACTTAGAACAGGAGTTGCTTGGAAGATATAGGCAACTAGAATCTGAACTGGAGAAAGCAAATCACATAATTAAGACTTGGACTCATTCTGGAAAAGACACTCAAGAGGTTTTTCAATCAGACACAGTTGGTTTAGGTTACTGTGAGAAAGATGAACTTAGGTTTCAAAATCAAGTCAAACTTAGAACACATCTTCCATCTAGAAAATTTGTAACTGGAACAAGTGAACCTAAGTCTGAAATTGAAAAAGAAGCTGTTAAGGAAGAACCAGTAAAAACTTGTGTTCAACAGATAAATATTGGTTCAATGCCAGATAAACAACTCAAGCATAAGCTTAAGGAGTTAAAATCTGTTAAGAAACAGAAAGTGTCTAGGTAGAATAGAAATGGAAAAGAAGGTATTACTAAAAGTAATTATCCAATGCTTGCTAATTTTGTTCCAAGAAAGACATGTCATAACTGTGGCAGTACTAATCATCTTGCTAGTTTCTGCAGGAAAAATAAAAACATTATTTCTTTACCCTCCAAATCTAGAGTAAAGAAAGATTATGTTAGAACTAGACCACAGACTTTATGCAAACATTGTGGAAGTACTTGGCATTCTATTTATACTTGGAGGGATTATCATGCTATTTATCATAATTACTATGAAGTTAAGCCCAATTTGAAATGGGTTAAGGTTAATTCTGCAAGTGTAAACTCTAAAAATATTAGCTTAAACTTTGATAACAAAAATTCCGCTGCTAAAGCTAACAAAGTTAAGAAAGCCAAAGGATACAAGCAAGTATGAATCCTTAAATCTGACCTTCAGTGAATGTTTGTGATTACAGGGCATCATGGAGAGTACCCTAGTCGTGGACAGTGGATGTTCAGGACACATGACTGGAAATAAAGCCCTGCTATCAGAGTATGTGGAGAAGGCTGGCCCAAAAGTTTCCTATGGAAATGGCAACATAGGACGTACTCTGGGATATGAAAATATCAATCTTGGAAGTGTCATCATCACAAATGTAGCTCTGGTTCCAGGACTCAAGCATGATCTGCTATCTGTGAGTCAAATCTGTGACAGAGGTTATCATGTAGATTTTCAACCTGAATACTGTGAAATTATCAGTAAATCTACAGGTAAAGTTGTTCTAGTTGGACACAGGCGCAATAATATCTATGAAATAAGTTTGTCACAAACTCTGATGGAAAAGCTGTGTGCCTGTCAACAAGAATGTCCAGTGAAGAGAGTTGGAAGTGGCATAAGAAACTCTCTCATTTGAATCTGAACAACATCAATGAGTTGATAAGAAAGGATCTTGTAAGGGGACTCCCAAAGTCTTTATTAAATGTTGATGGCCTGTGTGATTCCTGTCAAAAGGCCAAACAGAGGAAGTCATCTTTCAGGAGCAAGTCTGAATCTTCAATTGTTGATCCTTATCATCTTCTACATGTTGATCTGTTTGGACCAGTGAATGTCCTGTCTATTGGAAGAAAGAAATATGCTTTAGTCATTGTTGATGAACACACCAGATATACTTGGGTGTATTTTCTAGCAAACATGGATGAAACTGCATTAACTCTGATGGAGCATATAAAGCTGCTGGACAAAGGGTCAAATCACAAAGTCAGAATAATCAGGAGTGATAATGGAACAGAGTTTAGGAATGCAATAATGGAGGAATTCTGCAAGAACAGAGGAGTAAAGCAAGAGTTTTCTGCACCTGGTACATCACAGCAAAATGGTGTAGTTGAGAGGAAAAACAGAACCTTGATAGAAGCTACCAGAACTATGATTGATGAAGAAAAATTGCCAACCTATTTCTGGGCAGAAGCAGTTCAAACTGCCTGTTTTACTCAAAATGCCACTCTGATCAACAAGCATGGGAAAACACCATATGAGATAGTGAAGGAAAAGAAGCCAAACCTGAAATATTTTCATATTTTTTGGTGCAAATGCTTTGTGTTGAAAACTCATCCTGAACAGTTGACAAAATTTGAGTTAAAAGCTGATGAAGGAATTTTTGTTGGCTATCCGCTGTCAACTAAGGTATTCAGAGTTTGTAATCTGAGAACCAAGGTGATTATGAAATCAATTCATGTGTCATTTGATGACAAGAAAATAACTGGACTTGAAGATGTAGATGAACATGATCAACTGCGCTTTGAAAATGAAGATTTAATCTCTGATGAAGTAAACTCTGATGAGGCTGATCTGACAAACTCTGTTGAAGCAAACTCTGAACCTCTACTGGTAAACACTGAAGAAACTTCTCAGCCACAACCGAGAGGAGAACCAGGTGAGGGGGAGCATGAAGGATCACTTCAAAGTGATGACTCAAATACTGAAAATGAGTCAGCTGAAAAATCTCGATCAAACTCTGATGATTCAAACTCTGAAAGTTCAAAATCTGACAGTTCAAACTCTGAGCAGTCAAATTCAGGGGGAGCCTCAGAGAATGAAGAAAGGCAACAAGAAAATTAGGAGAGCATGGATCAAGGGGGAGGATCAAATACTGAAAGAAGTCATTTACCTTCAGCAAGGAAATGGACAAAATCTCATACACCTGATTTAATTATTGGTGATCCAGATGCAAAAGTAAGGACAAGGAGTGCTACAACAAATGAATGTCTGTTTCATGCATTCTTGTCTCAATCTGAACTAAAGAAGGTACAAGAAGCTCTGATCAAGATGCTGACTGGATAACAGCAATGCAGGAGGAGTTAAATGAATATGAAAGAAATGAAGTTTGGACCCTTGTACCAAGACCAAAGAATAGATCTGTTGTTGGTACTAAATGGGTTTTCAGGAATAAAATTGATAGTGAGGGAGTTGTTACAAGGAACAAGGCTAGACTTGTGGCAAAAGGCTATTCATAGCAGGAAGGAATAGACTATGATGAAACTTTTGCTCCATTTGCAAGATTGGAGGCAATAAGGATCTTTCTAGCATATGCCTCTCAAAAGAAATTCAAGGTATTTTAGATGGATGTAAAAAGTGCTTTTCTGAATGGGAAGCTCGAAGAAGAAGTGTTTGTTGAACAACCACCAGGTTTTGTGGACCCCAAATATCCAAATTATGTCTACAGGCTAGATAAGGCACTCTATGGAATTAAGCAGGCACCAAAAGCATGGTATGAAACTTTGGCTCAATTTCTTCTAGAAAGTGGGTTCCACAGAGGTACAATTGATAAAACCCTGTTCTATTTTAAATCTGGTAGTGACTTGCTTTTAGTTCAGATATATGTTGATGACATAATTTTTGGGTCTACTAATGATAAACTCTGTACGAAGTTTGCCAAGCTCATGCAGTCTAAGTATCAAATGAGTATGATGGGAGAGCTTAGTTATTTTCTAGGCTTACAAGTGAAGCAAATAGATGATGGGATTTTTATAAATCAAGCAAAATATACCAGAAATCTTCTCAAGAAATTTGGTATGCTTGACTGTTCATCTGCAACAACTCCTATGGCAACAACAACAAAGTTGGACAAAGCCACAGGAGCTTCAGTAGATATGATAAGTTACAGAGGCATGATAGGGTCTCCCCTTTATCTGACAGCAAATAGACCTGATATCATGTATGCAACCTGTCTCTGTGCAAGGTTTCAGGCAGACCCTAGAGAACCACATCTCACAGCTGTGAAAAGAATTTTTAAGTATCTCAAGGGCACCATAACCTTAGGTCTGTGGTATCCCAGAGAATCAGATTTCAAGCTACTTGGTTACTCTGATGCAGACTTTGCAGGCTGTAAGATAGACAGAAAAAGCACCAGTGGAAGTTGTCAATTTCTAGGTGAAAGACTTGTTTCTTGGTATAGCAAGAAACAGAAATCAATTTCTACATCTACAGCTGAAGCAGAGTATATTGCAGCTGGTAGCTATTGTGCACAGATTCTGTGGATGAAGAATCAATTGCTGGATTATGGATTGAGGTACAGTAAAATTCCTATTGACTGTGATAATCAAAGTGTTATTGCAATGACAGGTAATCCAGTACAGCATTCAATGACCAAGCACATCAGCATAAGGTATCATTTTATCAGAGAACATGTAGAGAAAGGAAATATTGAGCTTCATTTTGTGTCTACAGAACAACAGCTAGCAGATATTTTCACCAAGCCATTGAGTGAAGCTACATTTACAAGGCTGGTAAATGAACTAGGAATGATCTCTGGTTTTGACTGGAGATACTTGTTAAACTCAAAATTTTCTTATATGATATGTTGCTCATGTTTCTGTGATTTTGTTCTCTGCCATGCAAACTCTGTTATTAAACACTGTTATAATACTCTGTAGATCATACACTGTTGAAATGTTGGATAAACTCTGATTTTGTTATTGTCTGAACATAAACACCGATGAAGAAATCTGTATGAAGCTTGATCTCAGTAATTAATCATGAATCCTTTTAAGTTGTTTGTGATCTAATCTTAGACCATGCAGAAAATTAACACAGCATGATACTGTTTCATATTTATAGCATCTCTTAGTTTATCTATCCTAAACTCTGAGTCTGTAAATGCTGTGTGCATTGCCTCTCATGAAGAACTTCTGATGTTGATGACTTCTAAACTCTGTTAGTTAAACTCTGTTTAGTTAGATGTTGTAATTACTCAACCCCCAAAGAAATTGTATATAGTGTTGCCCAGTAATTAACAATTGTAGAAGGGGGGTTGAATACAATTGTATAAGATTTTCGACTTAAGCAGAAATAACACAAGTATGAATCAATAACAGCTTTATTAATTCTGATATAAAACTGTTACAAACTCTCTCAAGAAATTTTTATGTTCTTAAGAGCTACTAGGTTACAAGATAACTCGTGTAAGCGATTACAATAATGTAAAACCTAAACTGTGTTTATATAGAGTACACAGTTACACTATCAATTACAAGATATTCTAAATCAATTACATATAACTCTGAATGCATATCTTGTATGATAGCTGCCTTTTTATAAATTAGGAACCGACATATCAATCTTCCTTGATCTCTTGTCTGATGAGAATCTTTACGAAATACTGACCAGCTTCTAATACTGACGATACCTTCATACTGACATTGTATTACTGATGATGTCAGCATCAGTATCTTGATCAGTAACAACCCAGATCCTGATATCACTTGAATCAAAATCTAAAAATCTCCCCCAATTTGTACTTAATGAAATAAAGCACAAATTATTTGATTCAAAGATGTCAAAAACTCAAAACAAAAATCTATGAGCTATCTTCAGGTTCAGTCTCAGAAATCCTTACAAAGAAATTACTTATCTGCAAGAAACTTGATAATACTTCCTCTTCCTTCTCTGCTAGAATCTGAATCAGTCTTTTCTTCAGACTTCTGAGTTTTTCATTGTTCTTATCAATCTGATAAATACCAGCACTGAGATTTTGAATTGAGCTTCTTGGTAAATTCAACTCTCTCAACAGTAAATATGCAAGATCTCTTCCACTAGGATTCAAAGATAACTGTTCTTGCTTCAGAATTACTTCTTTAACAACTGAAGCCTTTTGCATTTCTACTTCTTGTCCTTCTGTGTTCAAATACATGGGAGTATAATTACCATCATATCTTGACCCTCCGTCCAAATATCTGGATTTTATTTTCATGAAGATCATAGTACACCAGTTTCTGTAAACACTAGCTTCTCTATCAGGAATGCTTCTATTTTCAAGAAAATAGAGAACATATTTCAGTTCTTTTGTTGACTTACACAATACATCATGAATGCTTAGCCTCTTGACACTTTTGTCTTTCATGAAGTATAACAACTTTTCCATCATTTTACCATCCATCTTGCATGCAACAATCGCAACTGATTCAAGTTCCCAAATATCATTAACAGATAATTTTTCACCTAATCTTCTGGTAAGAAAATGTTGATCTGCTTGAAATAAAGATATGAATTCTGCATCCCTAGAGCCAAATCCTCCTCTATTATAAGGTTCCAGTCCCTTCAGATCAGAACTCATCTTAATCCACCTTGGTGAACCTTTATCAAACTTAGAAGATTTTGCTTTCTGAAGTCCAGGAATCATTGGAGATTCTGAGATTACTCTTCCAGACTTAAAAACAACAGGTCCAGTATACTTCAGTTTATCAACTTCCACCCACTTTTTCCTTCTCTTCTTTGTTTGTGGATCCCTAGGTTCTTCTTCTTCTTCTTCTTTCACTTGTTTAGATTTATCAACAAATAAATCCTTTTCAGAATTAATCAGCCTTCTGAAATATTCTTTGCTGGCTCTTTCAACAATATCATTTACACTGTTTCTGACTTCTCTAGATCTTCTAACATTACCAGTATCAAAGTCAACAGTCTCCTTCTTTGCTTTTTCAACTTTCTTTTTCTTTCTCTCTAAAGGAGTTTCTTCTTCTTCTGTACCAGGCTCATCAAATACATTTGATGATGGAAAATATTCAAGAGATAAAGGAGTTTTCTTCTTTAAATCTTCAATAATCTCCTCTATTCTGATTCCACTAGACCTTGTCTGTCTTGTACTTACTTGAACAGGTTTCCTTCCTCCGCCTCTATTTCTTCCTCCTCTGCCTCTTCCTCTTCTTGCAGTAGGAGCTTCCTTCTGTATTGCAATCTCCTCAAAAATCTTGTTTTGTTCCTTTACAATTTCATCAGTAGTCATATCAGGATTTTCTTCAGAAGTTAATTCAAGTGCCTTCTTAGTATGATATTGATGAAACTTATCACTGTTTCGATAAACAAGTTCACTTCCACCTGATTCAGTGATAATTTCTTCAAAGAGAGGAGGAGCATCTCGTACATCAGTAATCAACATATCTTCATCACCTTCAAGAATTGTAGAGAGAGTTTGCCTTCTTTTTCCAGATTCAGAAACATGAGTTAACTGATTAGTTTGAGTCTGAGTTGAACTCCTCCCCTTTACTAAACCAGCATCAGAGGTTCCTTTTCCTTTCCCATGTTGTTGGTGAGTACTAGTACCACCATCATTTCTAGAAGTATCATCCTTATCCTTTCTCACAACTGGATTAGGTGTACATTTTGTTTTGACCACTACCTTCTCCCCTTTTTTTGACATCTGCATCTTCTTCAATAAAGAAAGATAAGATAAGCTTGAGAGTCTCATCAATAGTGTCAACTTTAGATTCCAAGACATCCATTCTTGACTCCATCTTCTTTTCAAGTGCCTTAACATCATCAGTAAGAAGACGAGCTTGAGAAGCAGTAGCAGATATAGAAATAGTTATATGAATATCAGCTTGAACTTTAGCATTATCATCCTTCATAGAATCAATCTCACTCTTCAATCCTTTTGCTAGAATAGCATTAGTCTTGAGAAGTGCCTTAAGCTCAGGAGTAGACATCCTCGTGGCAATGTGACTAGAATGAAAAAGAGCATTATGAAAATTCATCTTTGCATTTGGCTGATTCCATTCAGTATCCCATTCATATCCCCTTGCAGCTTGAGTATTAGCAGGAAGTGTAGAACTGTACTCCCCTCTGAACTCTTCTTGAGTAACAGACTGCATGTATCTACTCGAAGATCCATAAGCAGATGCTAGACTTGCTTTTATGGCTGCCTGCATTTGAATTGCCTCAGGATCATCATCAGCATGATCATCATCATCATCTGAGCTATCATCAGACTCAGGAAGTTTATCATCCACATTATCTTCAGGATTCATAACTCCTTTCACTTTCAAATCAACAGTAGATGGAACTGTTGATTCCTGAAGACCTGCAGTGGGAATAGAAATATTTCCTAAATCTCTCTTTTCTTTTAAAGTGATCTCATCACTTCTCACAACATGACCTAAGTTACTTTCAAGAGTAACTACTACCTCTCCAGAAGTTTTTAACTTCTCACTCTATTCTACCTCACCTTTTGCCAGTTCAGGAGACTTCCTCTCTTCACTCTTCTTTTTCTCTAATTTTTTACTCTCAGTCTCACTAGAAAGGTTCT
The DNA here is from genome assembly GCA_037693485.1 of Kitagawia praeruptora. Taxonomy (NCBI): domain Eukaryota; kingdom Viridiplantae; phylum Streptophyta; class Magnoliopsida; order Apiales; family Apiaceae; genus Kitagawia; species Kitagawia praeruptora. Next base: position 77,520,563 of record CM075354.1, read on the forward strand.
GGCTTAAAAATTCAAAGAAATAAGAGGTGACTGAGAAGAGTGGTCTGAAATCATACAGATAGAGGTATCCCTTGTATCAAGTCTATCTGTAATCATACTATCAGTAGTAAGAGAAGTAGAGATAAAAGTGTTACCTGAGGAAGTGATTAAAGATTCCATTGGCCTTGCAGAAAGTGGCTCGATAAGCAATGGAATATTTGGATCAGTAGTACTTGCATCAGGATTGACAACTGTAACTAAAGCATGACTTGCATCAGTATTATGTACTAATGATTCTTGTGTAGTCTAAGGTTGTGAAGCTTCTTCAACACTTTGAGTCAAAGGTTCTTGTGTGCTTCCCTCATATGCAGTGTCCTTCAGTATATCATCACATTCAGCAATATGCTTGGCATGAACTGTAAAGCCCCCAAATCCGGGGTCAGGGATTTGGTCGTCACACGGAAAACCTTAATAACAAATCAACTATTTAACCACATTAAACCATCTGTAGCCATTAATAATTGAGTTACAATATTTGAGACCCCAACCACCAAGCATCTTTTAGGTTATAGGGCTAGAAACAAGAATCATGATAAGTGGATTTTATATCCACTTGGAACGTTCCATATCGGCTTAAATTGGTGTACTTGGACTCAAGTTTGTGGTATTTTTTATGTGTTTTGCTTAAACGTGCAGGTTTGAAGAAATATCGATTAGGGGTGAACTTTCCGTTGATTTTGGGGTTGATTATGATATGGAATGAAGAATGGTGACTTAATATCAACTACCATGAGGATTTATAAGTCTAGAATTGAAAAACGGGAAGTGGCAAAAGAATCGGAAGAGAAAACGGATGAGAAATGAGCAAGTTGTGGAAAATTCAGATTTCATGGAATGTTGCGCACTCTACACTGTTTTGGCCATATCTGGAGTTCTAGAAGTCCGTTTTGGACGATCTTACTGTCCACGCGAATCTTGGGAAATTTTCTACAAGAATAAAGCAAAATAAAAATTCTGGGCAGGAGCACCAGCGCAGGCTGCGCTCTCCAAGCGCAGGCTGCGCTCCAGAAAGTTTCAGAAACAGAAAATGAAGCGCAGGCTGTGCTCTAGGCTGCGCAGGCAGCGCTCCTGCGGGGAGAATTTGCTGAAAAATGTCCGTTTTGCCCCTAAACGAGTTCTAATTGTATTTTTGGTACCCAAACCTATTTCCAATTGTATTCTAGGTTGTTTTTCTTGCTGGGCAAGATATTTAGGCCTATATAAACACATCTTAGCCTTGTAAAATAGGGGATTATCATAGCTTTATTATTGTAACGTAGCTTAGATCTGCAAGGGAGAAAAGGAGAGAAGGATTCAACGCTCGTGACAAGCAACGGATCTAGATCTACTTCATCTCTTGAATACTTTGGATTATAGATTTGTTTTCTTAACTCTTTGTTTTATTAATATATTTGTTTCTTTTATTCATATCTTGTTTATTATCATGTTTTCATCTAATCCCATGGTGACGAAAGGTTCGATTATGAACTAATCGTTGTCATGGGATCCTAGTGGATTTATCTATGTAGCTTAGTAGTTTGCATGCCTTAAAGATTTATGTGTGGTGAATACTGATATCCTCGTATGGTTAATCTTAATGCTTTTAGATGCGTAGCTAACATCTAAATTGAATTGTTAATCTCTTGTGAAGTGAAAGTGGATCTTGAGATTTAGAACTTGCCATGCTAGCATAGGTTCATAATTGTTTATCAATATGATTTGTGGTGTGAGATGAAAATACTTATACTGCCCTGTGTGATCTTTATGGATAACTTGTTCTTCAACCGTTATGTTTTCAAATTCTATAGACATATAGGGTCTAAGCATAATTGGTGTCTATTCATCTTCTATCTCTTTTGTGGATGTATGTTTAGTTTGGTATGCGTATGCTGACAGGTAGCGTATACTTGTTTCGTGTTATCCGATTAGATATCAAAACCCATCGCATGTTTTAATTAAAGGCTGCAACTCTAAGTGAAGTAGATGATGAAACTAGGATTCCATGTTTATTCTCATATAAGTAATTCGATTTTTATTCTCGTTAATTGTTTAATTCTTAGTTTTATAATTTGCACTTTAGTTTAATTTAGATAATCAATCTTAAAATAGTTATTTGTCTTAGCAGTGGATAAAAACCATACATCGGTGCATAGGTACATTAATTGAATTGAACACCATTCTAGATCTCTGTGGGAACGAACTTGATTTAATCATATATTACTTGTGACAACGTGCGCTTGCGTAAATTTTTGCATAACAAGTTTTTGGCGCCGCTGCCGGGGATCATCGGTGTTTTTATTTTAGTTTATGTGCTTGTCATCAGTGGTCGTTAACATTCACTGACTCGGATTCTTACTTAGTTTGTTTGTTTCGTGGTGTTTCAGGTACTTAAGTTTGTATGCGAACTCGCTTACAAGCTCGTTTGGAAAAACTGGCAGAAGACGGTCATGTAGAGAATTTAGAGAATAAGGAAGAGGAAGCTGAAACTACAGTAGCAATGGCAGATACAGCAGCTAAGGCTTTGAGGGAGTATTCTCAGCTGAAACTCAATGATATCCAGTCTAGCATTATTAGACCAGCTATTGCAGCGAACAATTTTGAGATCAAGTCTGGCACAATTCAGATGGTGCAGAATTCAGTCCAGTTTGGGGGAGCTTCTACGGAGGATGCCAACATGCATGTTAGGGACTTTATCGAAATCTGCGACACTTTCAAATGTAATGGTGTGACGGATGATGCTATCAGGTTGAGGCTTTTCCCATTCTCTCTAAGGGATAAGGCTAAGAGCTGGTTACACTCTTTGCCACCTTGTTCCATTACTACATGGGAAGATCTTGCTCAGAAGTTCCTTACTAAATTCTTCCCTATGGCGAAAACTGCAGCATTAAGGAACCAGTTGACTCAATTCCAACAGCAATCGGGCGAGACCTTGTGTGAGGCTTGGGAACGCTACAAGGAGATGCTACGCAAGTGTCCTCATCATGGCATGCCTGATTGGATGGTTATTAATGGTTTTTACAATGGGTTGGGAGCACAATCTAGGCCTTTGCTAGATGCAGCATCAGGAGGAGCTCTGTGGGCTAAGAGCTATGATGAAGCTTATGATCTTATTGAGATGATGGCTGCTAACGAATATCAAAATCCAACTCAAAGGCTTTCTCAAGGCAAGGCAGCAGGAATTTTGGAAGTAGATACAGCTTCAATGATTACGGCTCAGTTGAAAGCTCTTGCTATGAAGGTGGATTCTCTTGCTAATTATGGAGTTCAGCAGGTGGCTAGTGTTTGTGAGCTATGTGCGGGCGCACATGAGACGAATCAGTGTGCTATCTCTTTTGAATCAGCACAGTTCGTGAGTAATTTCCAGAGACCTGCTGCTCCAGTTCCAGCCACTTATCATCCTAATAATAGGAATCATCCCAATTTCAACTGGAGCAATAATCAAAATACTCAGCAATCTTATCAGCAAGCGAAGCCGTACAATCAAGGTTACCAACAGCCTTATGCACCAAGGACACCATATCAACCTCCGGGATTTCAGCAGCAACAGCCTCAGGCTCATATGGGGCAATCATCTAATGATAAATCAGATGAGGTGTGGATAGCGGTAAAGAACCTACAAGCTGGCCAGAAAATTTTGGAAACCCAGTTGGGGCAGATTGCAAGTGCCTTGGTAAATATGCAACAAGGAACTCTTCCTAGTGATACAATGGGTAATCCAGGCAAGCGGGAGGTTCATGAGCAGGTCAATGCAGTTACTTTGAGATCCGGAAAAGTCACGAGTGATCCTAAATCAGCAACTGAAGAAGATGAAGATGTTCAGAATCAGCAGGTTAAAAAATCTGAAGTGCCAGAAATTGAGAAATATGATTTAGTGGCTGATCAGCTAGATGGCGAGAAGAGCAAGAAACCTGTTGAAAAGTTTACTCCGGAGCAATCTTCAATGAATAATCATATCTATCCACCTCCGCCATTTCCTGGACGTTTGAAGAAAAGTCAAGAAAAACAGTTTCAGAAATTTATGGATGTCTTCAAGAAATTGTCCATTAACATTCCTTTTGTTGAAGCATTAGAGCAGATGCCGAGATATGCAAAGTTCATGAAGGATATTTTGTCACGGAAGAGAAGGTTGGAAGATTTTGAAACAGTGGCATTGACAGAGGAGTGTAGTGCCGTTCTGCAACAGAAGTTGCCTCATAAACTGAAAGATCCAGGAAGTTTCACTATTCCATGTACTATAGGCAACCTTTCATTCAGCAAGTGTTTATGTGATTTGGGAGCTAGTATTAATCTCATGCCCTTGTCTGTTTTCAAGCAACTTGGTCTACCAGAGCCAAAGCCAACTAACATCTCTTTGCAGTTGGCTGATCGATCTATCACATATCCTAGAGGCATAGTGGAGGACGTCTTGGTAAAAGTTGATAAACTCATATTTCCAGCTGATTTTGTGATCTTGGATTTCGAAGAAGATAAGAAGATTCCCATAATATTGGGAAGACCGTTCTTGGCTACAGGAAAGACTTTGATTGATGTGCAAAAAGGAGAGCTTACAATGAGGGTGCAAGATCAGAGTGTCACTTTTAATGTGTTCAAGGCCATGAAATTTCCGACAGAGGATGAAGAGTGTTTTAGTGTGGAAACGGTTGATACGGGTCAGAGAAAGAAGTTGGATCAATTGTTGAGCGAAAACTCGAATATGAGCATGCTAAAGCATCCTATCAGTGATTCCATTGACAGTTCTTCGGTTCGAGATCTTTCGAAAGTAAAGCTTGGGAAACTTCCACCACATTTGAGGTATGTCCTTTTGAATAATGAGCTAGTGATTTTTGAGGAAGGACATGATAACGTGTTGCGAAGGTGGAAGACCTATGATAAGGAAGAAGAAATTTTTGTTCAGCCGGTTGAGTTGGAGAAGCACTTTAGAGGTGTGAAGAAGAAAAAGAAAAAGTTAATTGGAGGAAGAGGCAAAGTGAAGTTTGATTTAGAAAAGATGTGGGAAGATAGCAAGAAGGTTGTCAACCAATGGGTGAATGGTTCTTCTGCTAAGGACAATTCAAATGCAATCTTCGAGCCACCATGATTTGCATCATATGTGTCCGGCTAAATGACGTTAACGACAGCGCTTCGTGGGAGGCAACCCATGTGTTTCGGTGTTTTCAGGTATGTTTTCTACTATCCCTTGTATTTACTTCCATTCAATGCGGACATTGAATATTTTAAGTTTGGGGGTGGTTTGGGGGATAAGTAGGTATATGTAGTTAGTTATGTGAGTCATTGTGTTCATGTAGGATTTCATGCTTTGCATAGTAGTAGTAGTAAATTATGCATTTATGTCGTGATATCTACGTTTGTTTCATATAGGACATTCTGTTTTTATTTTCGTATATCATGTGAGTTCATATTAGTTTGCATTTGCACCCATGCTTGATAGGAATTTTGTGTTGTTGACGCTTTTGATTGAGAAGTGATATGCTTTGTTCTTGTGCACACACATACACTAGTAAGTTGAAGCTAGTAGACTTATTGAATGTTGTAAGTGATTAGAAGGACATGAATATGTGCAAGATGATTTAGTTTGCATGCTTTGAATACAAGTTGGTGCGTTAGAGAGATGTTTGCTTGGGATTGAGTATGTTTTTCCACCAAGTGAGATTTTGAGCCTTAATGCATATTTGCAATTTATTCGTTTGCTTGAGTGTCCACGGATTGTTTGCATTGCTAGCAGTTGTTTAAGGTCTTTCTTGAAACGCATGACATTATTTGACGATTAAAATGATAAAGGCATTTAGGAATAACCGCATATTTTCCCATATTACCACACCATGTTTACATGATCAATTAGTTAACCCGTTGAGCTTAATCCTATTTTTTCGGTGACATACCACATTACTTGCCTAGACCTTTTTCTTGTATTGGCCTTACATTAATTTGAACCCATATTGTCAAAGGCTAGTAGAGTGCTTAAGGGAGTAATAAGGTGTGCAAGGAGGGGTTTATTGTTGGTCTTATTTTTGGGGGAAATATTGAATATTGGGTTTGGTTGTTTACTTGATAGTCGGCATGTGTAATAAAATTGTGGGATCATTGTTATTGTTTATATTATTGTTTGTGATATATTTAGCTCTCGAAAGAAAAAAAAAGAAAAAAAAAAGAAAAAAAAAGAAAAAGAGAAAAGAAAAAAAAATATTATGAGAGCATGTTTGTGTTGTTGTGATCCTATTTTTAGTCGACTAGTCGAGCGTTTATTGGAAGAAGAATAGTAAAATTATGTGGGGGGAAATATGGTGTTGTGTATGATTTATTAAGGTACTTACTAGCTTTTGACACTTCACCTGTTTTGGCTTATTTGACATACCTTGTCCCTAGCCCCGTTACAACCCAAATAAAGACCTTTTGATTATCGTCATTGATGTATGTTGTGTTAAGAGTTAGATTGATACCAAATGTCAAGCATGCTTATGATTTTGTTGGAATTGAGTGATACACTTACCCCTGTTCTTGAGTGAATATTCTTTTATGAGTGGATTTTGAGTGTTTGCTTATTTTTGCGTATGAGATCCCGAGTTTGTCTCAAAGATGTGCTCTTGTAGGCTTAGCATGTTTACTAACTTATTCTTACACTTGACATGGGCTTGTGAGAACTTATGCATGTTCGTTGAGTAGACTATGTGAATACTTGCACTTTCGACACCAAGACATTGCGTATTTACTTTGATTCTTAAGTTGATATGGCATGAGAGGATTTGAAGGTATGGTAGATTAGATTAGTTGCATTTTTCATATTAGTTGCATTCATGCATTGCATTGCATTAGGTTACATGGATTTTGTGGGTACATTCGCTATAGGCCCTCACGAGACCTTACTCGTCCACTAGGGCTGCCTAGGGGTTTAAAGGCCTTGTTGCATATGCCAAATGCAACCGTGATCACCTACGGAAGTGGTACTAGTTAGTTAGTTAGTTGTAATTGTTTATGCTTGAGGACAAGCATCGGTTTAAGTTTGGGGGTGTGATAAGTGGATTTTATATCCACTTGGAACGTTCCATATCGGCTTAAATTGGTGTACTTGGACTCAAGTTTGTGGTATTTTTTATGTGTTTTGCTTAAACGTGCAGGTTTGAAGAAATATCGATTAGGGGTGAACTTTCCGTTGATTTTGGGGTTGATTATGATATGGAATGAAGAATGGTGACTTAATATCAACTACCATGAGGATTTATAAGTCTAGAATTGAAAAACGGGAAGTGGCAAAAGAATCGGAAGAGAAAACGGATGAGAAATGAGCAAGTTGTGGAAAATTCAGATTTCATGGAATGTTGCGCACTCTACACTGTTTTGGCCATATCTGGAGTTCTAGAAGTCCGTTTTGGACGATCTTACTGTCCACGCGAAGCTTGGGAAATTTTCTACAAGAATAAAGCAAAATAAAAATTCTGGGCAGGAGCACCAGCGCAGGCTGCGCTCTCCAAGCGCAGGCTGCGCTCCAGAAAGTTTCAGAAACAGAAAATGAAGCGCAGGCTGTGCTCTAGGCTGCGCAGGCAGCGCTCCTGCGGGGAGAATTTGCTGAAAAATGTCCGTTTTGCCCCTAAACGAGTTCTAATTGTATTTTTGGTATCCAAACCTATTTCCAATTGTATTCTAGGTTGTTTTTCTTGCTGGGCAAGATATCTAGGCCTATATAAACACATCTTAGCCTTGTAAAATAGGGGATTATCATAGCTTTATTATTGTAACGTAGCTTAGATCTGCAAGGGAGAAAAGGAGAGAAGGATTCAACGCTCGTGACAAGCAACGGATCTAGATCTACTTCATCTCTTGAATACTTTGGATTATAGATTTGTTTTCTTAACTCTTTGTTTTATTAATATATTTGTTTCTTTTATTCATATCTTGTTTATTATCATGTTTTCATCTAATCCCATGGTGACAAAAGGTTCGATTATGAACTAATCGTTGTCATGGGATCCTAGTGGATTTATCTATGTAGCTTAGTAGTTTGCATGCCTTAAAGATTTATGTGTGGTGAATACTGATATCCTCGTATGGTTAATCTTAATGCTTTTAGATGCGTAGCTAACATCTAAATTGAATTGTTAATCTCTTGTGAAGTGAAAGTGGATCTTGAGATTTAGAACTTGTCATGCTAGCATAGGTTCATAATTGTTTATCAATATGATTTGTGGTGTGTGATGAAAATACTTATACTGCCCTGTGTGATCTTTATGGATAACTTGTTCTTCAACCGTTATGTTTTCAAATTCTATAGACATATAGGGTCTAAGCATAATTGGTGTCTATTCATCTTCTATCTCTTTTGTGGATGTATGTTTAGTTTGGTATGCGTATGCTGACAGGTAGCGTATACTTGTTTCGTGTTATCCGATTAGATATCAAAACCCATCGCATGTTTTAATTAAAGGCTGCAACTTTAAGTGAAGTAGATGATGAAACTAGGATTCCATGTTTATTCTCATATAAGTAATTCGATTTTTATTCTCGTTAATTGTTTAATTCTTAGTTTTATAATTTGCACTTTAGTTTAATTTAGATAATCAATCTTAAAATAGTTATTTGTCTTAGGAGTGGATAAAAACCATACATCGGTGCATAGGTACATTAATTGAATTGAACACCATTCTAGATCTCTGTGGGAACGAACTTGATTTAATCATATATTACTTGTGACAACGTGCGCTTGCGTAAATTTTTGCATAACAAATCAACTCCTTACTACTAGTATAACTTCGTTGAGAAGTACACCAGCAACTAATACTATTTTGCGCAAAGTAACATATATATTACACATCAATATACTCACATATAACTTACTCCAGATATAAACTTTCTAGATCATATCGTCTTCATAAGGGCACGCTGCCCGCTTCATCTAAGACATGCAGATAACCTCGTCCGGCTACCTTCCACTGAAAAGTTAATATTTGAAAACAAGCAAGTATGAACGAAAGAATTGCTCAGCAAGTTATTACTAGAGTTTAACAAAATATCCCATCATATGCATGGGTTTCCACATTCAACTGATACTTAATATCATTCTTGAAACATTTATAACCACGAAATTCTATAGGGAAAGTATAATGTTTGAAATTAATATCAACTGAACAATATACCAATATAATATAAACGATGCCGTTACAAGGTAATTAAATAGCCACATCTTGTTTGCGCAGTAATACACCAACATAAGCTTGCTGATTACTAAATATGAAATCACTTATTGATAATATATCATCAGTTTTCTTCTATAACAAGATAATAATCAATACATCATCTTAGTATAATATCTCAAGATAATATAACATTTAAAATCAAGCTCTCAATATAATTTTTCCATTTTCTTTTAATCAACAATTGTATATAAAAGTAATATAAAATCAGTTTCTCTTCTTAAATAATATATCAATCAATATACCAGTTCAGTGTAATATTTCAAGATAATATGAATACTTGAATAAATCTCTCACTATCATCTTCTCATTTCCTTCTTATGCAACAATTTTATAAATTAATATAAAATCAGTTTCTCTTCATCTATAACAATAATTCCATCGTTTCATATCATTTTCCCTTTTCAGTATACCTATCTGACTTTATCGTCGATTATTTATTCAAAAATTTTGGGGATTTTCACTGTTGTCGAATACGTGAGGCACGATGATCAGTCGTCCTCCGTATCCGTCCCTTTTTACTACCGGTAAAAGGAATGAAGGCCACCTGCTAACATCATCCCTGGAGGAAGGCCACCTGCTAACATCCTCCCTTGGCATCTTCGTGCCGAATCATATAATGAATGCTAGACTATGTCGCACACAGCCCTGACACAGCCTCTTACGCAAGTTTGTTGCTGATCCCCCCTTTTTATAAAATCATTATTCCATTTATCAACACCATTTCACATTTCCATTTCCGTATATCATTTCCATTTCCATTTATTGTTACTCATATCATTTCCATTATCGCACATTATTTCTATAAAATATATATATGACATAACACTTTGATTATAATTCAGGTATCTCTTTTCTATTCAAGAAATCAAATATGCTTTTATATTCATAAAATATTCCGTCTATTTAATAGTAGTAAATAATAACCAATTAATATTCATTGAATTAAATAACCATTAAAATTACATTTATCATTTTCATTCCAGACATTTTTAACCAAAAATGTCTCCTTTATAACCATCGAAATATTTTTATTATTCCGGAACAAAGCGATTGCAAGAAAACGTTTTAAAAATAATATTCATCTAATTAAATAAATTTAATTCGACGAATAAGGTTTATTTAATCAGTAGATACTTCAAGAGGTATCTACTAATTAAATAAACACTAGTTTGTTGGTGATGTTGCCATTAGGTTAATTATTGCGAAATTCTTTCTAAAAACTTTGTCCGGGTTTTCGAAAATATACATTTCAAGATAACCCCTTCCACTTTTCCATTCATATATCCATACATTTAAATTACACCAACTAAAATACTTTATTAAGAAAATCTGCAAACCTCAACCCTTGTCCCCTTATATAACAAAATATTTATTAATAACGTCTGACAGGGTTTAGAACTCAAAGATTCTCAATTTACACATAACTGTAATATTATAAAATAACTTTAGATAACAACTGATACCATAATATCATAAAAATAACCATAATAACAACTGATACCATTCCTCCCCATATCACTTTACTCCTTATAGTATATCACTCTCTCCATATCACATATATTTCCAATCAAACCATTTTACTTAAAAGTAAACAATTTATCAAGATAAAGATAGAAGAAAATCTTGCAAATATGGACTGAAGTCTTATTCCACACATTTCATATATTTCAAAATAAATATACTCTGAACGATAGAGTATGTATAAATAAACTTGCCTCTGGTCCATAGCACCAAACGGAATACCGCGAATAAATCCTGGGCGTTTTGCCCAAGCAGTTCCATGAACTTTACACGACGCCTCGATCCTTTCTTTTTGATACACGTTGCTCCACTTGATCGCGCCCTAATGGTACTGTAATTGTTACGATTACGTGTCAGTCCAACCTCGTATCTCGAGTAGACACAACTCAGAATTACCACTGAGTCACCTAAAGTCGTACTATAGTTATTATCCCTATAGCTGACTACTCAAATACCAATTAATGAACATAACACATTTAGTCAACTTCACTTAACATATACAATTATAATACTAGTGTCATTCTATGACAAAACTAAGTTTATAAATAATCCTCAAAACGCATTTAATCCCCGAAACATATAAATCCTTGAATTAAATCACTTAGCACATAAATCCTCGAGACAACAATTACCCTCGAATTAATTCACTTAACACATATACACATAAACAGTTAACACCCAAATCATACCTTTAAACCATTGAAATCAAATAAGTTAAATAAATTTAAATGCAGGGGATTTTCAGAAAATTTCGGCATGTAGTATTCGTTTATCGGACTATGGGCACAGCCCCTCAATATCAATCAAAACAATTCAACCCTGCTTTTGCAAAAATAAAGCTGCCTCAACTTGCAGCAACATAAAAGTAAACAAATAATGAAAAGTACCCGCCCAGACATGCGGCACCTAGCACATAATAATTAACACTACTACTTACGCTACACCAATGATCGTATTTCTCACGCATTTTAATGATACACGTGACAACCAATCATTGATGTTAGTAAGCCCTAGGGAACAACCCCTAGCACTAACTATTACTTACGCTATATCAATGATCACATCACTCAAGTATATTAATTATACTCGTGATAGCTAATCATGGATATTCGTAAGCCCTAGGGATTAGTCGAAAAGAATTACACAAGTCCTTTAAATATTGACATTTAAAAACTTGTGATCTTCTCATAACCCCTAGCACAATTCTAATTATTATAAAATTCTAACATTTAACATGTATCACGTATTCCCATACTTACCATTTAGCACATTAGCATTTCCGACACCATATGCAACTAGCAACTATCAAGGTAAATTAGTAACCACCTACTAATCAATACCAAGTACTCGACAATTACGAATTTTGACAATTACTCAAACTCGACTTATAATATTTAGCACATAAACATTCATCACTTAGTAAATATACTCTCCGAATAAAATACGGAAATTCCAATAATAATCATAATTTACCACATTAATCTAATTACGATAATTACCATATTAACTCACAATTCACAACTAATTAAACTACCACACTTAACTAATTATATCACAACAATTAATAATATTAATCGAATTTACAACAATTAAGCAATACTCGCAATTTACAACTAATTAATTTACCACAATCAAATACGTAATTTAGGAGTAAAAAAAAATTATACTCTTTCGATTTCGACCCACCAAAGATCGAACCACCGGATAATCTCCACATCTCTCTCCGCCTGCGCTGCTATCTCTTCTTCTCTCTACTGCTGCCTACTGCTGCTGCTGTGCTAGCCACCACCGCGCCGCCAGGAGCTCGCCGGCGACCCCTCCGATCGCGGCTGCTTCTCCTCCTCGCCGCCTCCCTGCGCGACCTTCTTCCTTCTAGCAGCACACCCGCACATATATGTACACATACACGACGCACACACACTTACACACACATATACATATACGAACTGTATATATATATATATATGTGTGTGTGTGTGTATGGCTAATTGAGTTTCCCCCAAATTTGATTACTAAGAACCATAATTTTTCCCCCAATCTCACTTTCTCTCTCCCCGATTTAGTTTAACAGCGTGTGTGGTGTTTTTGTGCTATTGGGCTTGGCCCAATCCTTTATATTACTACTAACACTTAACTCCGAGCCCAAATAAAACACTACTCATTCTTGTAAAAACTAATACACATCTTTTATAAATCGAAATTAAATAGAAAATTGGGAAAATTAAACTTTTCATTTTTAAAATGAAGAGTATAAAATTATGAACACCCACATATTTTTAAAATATTTTTCGGATAAAAAATGAATTAAATATGAATTTTCAAAGTTTTGATCCTTTAAATACAATAAAACTCTTAAAATCATTTTTAAATACCGAGACATCCAAATTAATTCACCCAACCATTTTTAAAACTAAATAATATAATAAAGATAATATTACCAAAGATTTCATGATTTTTAATTCCTCCGATAATTTTATAAAATTAACAGAGGATCAAAATGCATGATTTAAATATATTTAAATCCTCAAAAATATAAATAAAATACATCAGCCTTCACAACTCACACAATCATCATATAACACATAAACACAACTTCACATACATTCCACCTTCCAACAATAATCACATAATATAGTTCATAATTATACTGAACCAGACAATAATTAAATAATTCGTTTTTGAAATTCCTTGAACTGGAATAATGAACAATAAAATAAAATAAAAAATTTCCTCCTCATTTTAGGAAAACATTAATATTCTTAAAATAATACTAAAATCATTTTCTGAAAATTCGAGTTATTACAGTCTACCCCCCTTAAAAGGATTCCGTCCACGGAATCAGCTAAGGCCACTACTGGGATTCCTTAACTCCTTCATCATCAACTCTTATTCTATAATACCGGAGATAGTGTCCCTTCGTAAACAACTCCTCCGAAACCTTAGTTCAACCATAGAATCCATACTTGACACAGTTATCACTGGAGTCTCACAACCCCATCACTATTCCTTTCACACATATATCTTGACCAACTTTCATTATCATACTATTCTTGAGAGAGAGTTCACTGATCCCCTTAACATAACACTCTTGAGAGAGAGATTGCACTTATTACATTAATCATAACATCCATGAGAGAGAGCAAACTAATTCTATCGATACGCCACTGATATTCTATTCGTTTTGGGATTCGCTCCTGCTCTTGGCGATTCCATTCGAATCTAACTTCTATCAGCGAATTTCGAGTTGACCGACCTGGCTGGCATCCCCTTGAAATTCATTAGAGATAACCAGAATCATGGAGCTTTAAAAAGATAGATGTCATATCAAGACAAATGTCACCCACTGGTGACCATAGGATTATGAGTTTTGAAACAAACCTTCTTGGAAATAAGATAATTTACTGAGAGATCAATATGATCATAAGAACTCACGTTGCGTGTCTCAGTTAAGACATTACTAAAGGTAATTAGCCTTCTTGTATTTCAGAACTCACAAGTGATGGCGTCCCATCAGACCTCTATCACACAGATAGATAGTCCTTGTGGCCCCTATATGTATAGGGTTGTTCGTCCCAGTGGAAGTTGAGAATTATGAAATAAATTCAAAGTCAAGTCAATAATAATCATCTTCTGGCAATTAATTCTCAAAGGGACACCTTGGATTAAAATCGAACAATTTCCAAGGCGCGATTTCCAAAGAAAAGGATAACCAGAAAGATACTGGTATTCAACAAGCAAGTGGTGCTATATCACCATTGAATTATCCACTATTGAAGAAAAGTGGAAGTTTGAAATAATATCATTTGATAGGGCTTCGAAAACCTGAAGGTAAGTATAATGAAAGCCCTTGGCACAATTGAAACCAAATATGACTTAACACAAGTATATAAAAAAAATTACTTCGAAGAGGAAATATATCCTTTATCACAATTCTCTCTTAGAGAGATGTCAAATAATTCATAGATTGGGGAGGTAATAAAAAAGATTCACCAATGGGGATATTGCCAAGGTCTCCATGGATGCCTTCTATGTCGGCTCCTCTGACGGATAATCGTTCGATCCCGGAGCTGTTCTTTTCCATGCACACCCTAAGGTGCTTGATAACTTACGTCATCGTAGACTCGTAATAGTAACTAAGGATTCAATCATCGATATTAATAATCGCAGGGAGTTCTATCTCAACATATCCTTTAACATAGCATTCAAATCTTAACTTAATCATTGGCACTACACCCGGTAGTCCAACATGAACTCTGCATGAGCTCTGACGTTCTCACATAACTATACACACTCCTACTCACTCTCGTTTCTAGTTTACTATAACCTCAGCTCTGATACCAAACTGTAACGCCCCCAAATCCGGGGTCAGGGATTTGGTCGTCACACGGAAAACCTTAATAACAAATCAACTGTTTAACCACATTAAACCATCTGTAGCCATTAATAATTGAGTTACAACATTTGAGACCCCAACCACCAAGCATCTTTTAGGTTATAGGGCTAGAAACAAGAATCAACTCCTTACTACTAGTATAACTTCGTTGAGAAGTACACCAGCAACTAATACTATTTTGCGCAAAGTAACATATATATTACACATCAATATACTTACATATAACTTACTCCAGATATAAACATTCTAGATCATATCATCTTCATAAGGGCACGCTGCCCGCTTCATCTAAGCCATGCAGATAACCTCGTCCGGCTACCTTCCACTGAAAAGTTAATATTTGAAAACAAGCAAGTATGAGCGAAAGAATTGCTCAGCAAGTTATTACTAGAGTTTAACAAAATATCCCATCATATGCATGGGTTTCCACATTCAACTGATACTTAATATCATTCTTGAAACATTTATAACCACGAAATTCTATAGGGAAAGTATAATGTTTGAAATTAATATCAACTGAACAATATACCAATATAATATAAACGATGCCGTTACAAGGTAATTAAATAGCCACATCTTGTTTGCGCAGTAATACACCAACATAAGCTTGCTGATTACTCAATATGAAATCACTTATTGATAATATATTATCAGTTTTCTTCTATAACAAGATAATAATCAATACATCATCTTAGTATAATATCTCAAGATAATATAACATTTAAAATCAAGCTCTCAATATAATTTTTCCATTTTCTTTTAATCAACAATTGTATATAAAAGTAATATAAAATCAGTTTCTCTTCTTAAATAATATAACAATCAATATACCAGTTCAGTGTAATATTTCAAGATAATATGAATACTTGAATAAATCTCTCACTATCATCTTCTCATTTCCTTCTTATGCAACAATTTTATAAATTAATATAAAATCAGTTTCTCTTCATCTATAAAAAAAATTCCATCGTTTCATATCATTTTTCCTTTTCAGTATACCAATCTGACTTTATCGTCGATTCTTTATTCAAAAATTTTGGGGGTTTTCACTGTTGCCGAATACGTGAGGCACGATGATCAGTCGTCCTCCGTACCCGTCCCTTTTTACTACCGGTAGAAGGAATGAAGGCCACCTGCTAACATCATCCCTGGAGGAAGGCCACCTGCTAACATCCTCCCTTGGCATCTTCGTGCCGAATCATATAATGAATGCTAGACTATGTCGCACACAGCTCTGACACAGCCTCTTACGCAAGTTTGTTGCTGATCCCCCCTTTTTATAAAATCATTATTCCATTTATCAACACCATTTCACATTTCCATTTCCGTATATCATTTCCATTTCCATTTATTATTACTCATATCATTTCCATTCTCGCACATTATTTCTATAAAATATATATATGACATAACACTTTGATTATAATTCAGGTATCTCTTTTCTATTCAAGAAATTAAATATGCTTTTATATACATAAAATATTCCGTCTATTTAAGAGTAGTAAATAATAACCAATTAATATTCATTGAATTAAATAACCATTAAAATAACATTTATCATTTTCATTCCAGACATTTTTAACCAAAAATGTCTCCTTTATAACCATCGAAATATTTTTATTATTCCGGAACAAAGCGATTGCAAGAAAACGCTTTAAAAATAATATTCGTCTAATTAAATAAATTTAATTCGACGAATAAGATTTATTTAATCAGTAGAAACTTCAAGAGGTATCTACTAATTAAATAAACACTAGTTTGTTGGTGATGTTGCCATTAGGTTAATTATTGCGAAATTCTTTCTAAAAAGTTTGTCCGGGTTTTCGAAAATATACATTTCAAGATAACCCCTTCCACTTTTCCATTCATATATCCATACATTTAAATTACACCAACTAAAATACTTTACATGTAAATCCCTTTTTAAGAAAATCTGTAAACCTCAACCCTTGTCCCCTTATATAACAAAATATTTATTAATAACGTCTGACAGGGTTTAGAACTCAAAGATCCTCAATTTACACATAACTGTAATATTATAAAATAACTTTAGATAACAACTGATACCATAATATCATAAAAATAACCATAATAACAACTGATACCATTCCTCCCCATATCACTTTACTCCTTATAGTATATCACTCTCTCCATATCACATATATTTCCAATCAAACCATTTTACTTAAAAGTAAACAATTTATCATGATAAAGATAGAAGAAAATCTTGCAAATATGGACTGAAGTCTTATTCCACACATTTCATATATTTCAAAATAAATATACTCTGAACGATAGAGTATGTATAAATAAACTTGCCTCTGGTCCTTAGCACCAAACGGAATACCGCGAATAAATCCTGGGCGTTTTGCCCAAGCAGTTCCATGAACTTTACACGACGCCTCGATCCTTTCTTTTTGATACACGTTGCTCCACTTGATCGCGCCCTAATGGTATTGTAATTGTTACGATTACGTGTCAGTCCAACCTCGTATCTCGAGTAGACACAACTCAGAATTACCACTGAGTCACCTAAAGTCGTACTATAGTTATTATCCCTATAGCTGACTACTCAAATACCAATTAATGAACATAACACATTTAGTCAACTTCACTTAACATATACAATTATAATACTAGTGTCATTCTATGACAAAACTAAGTTTATAAATAATCCTCAAAACGCATTTAATCCCCGAAACATATAAATCCTTGAATTAAATCACTTAGCACATAAATCCTCGAGACAACAATTACCCTCGAATTAATTCACTTAACACATATACATATAAACAGTTAACACCCAAATCATTCCTTTAAACCATTGAAATCAAATAAGTTAAATAAATTTAAATGCAGGGGATTTTCAGAAAATTTCGGCATGTAGTATTCGTTTATCGGACTATGGGCACAGCCCCTCAATATCAATCAAAACAATTCAACCCTGCTTTTGCAAAAATAAAGCTGCCTCAACTTGCAGCAACATAAAAGTAAACAAATAATGAAAAGTACCCGCCCAGACATGCGGCACCTAGCACATAATAATTAACACTACTACTTACGCTACACCAATGATCGTATTTCTCACGCATTTTAATGATACACGTGACAACCAATCATTGATGTTCGTAAGCCCTAGGGAACAACCCCTAGCACTAACTATTACTTACGCTATATCAATGATCACATCACTCAAGTATATTAATTATACTCGTGATAGCTAATCATGGATATTCGTAAGCCCTAGGGATTAGTCGAAAAGAATTACACAAGTCCTTTAAATATTGACATTTAAAAACTTGTGATCTTCTCATAACCCCTAGCACAATTCTAATTATTATAAAATTCTAACATTTAACATGTATCACGTATTCCCATACTTACCATTTAGCACATTAGCATTTCCGACACCATATGCAACTAGCAACTATCAAGGTAAATTAGTAACCACCTACTAATCAATACCAAGTACTCGACAATTACGAATTTTGACAATTACTCAAACTCGACTTATAATATTTAGCACATAAACATTCATCACTTAGTAAATATACTCTCCGAATTAAATACGGAAATTTCAATAATAATCATAATTTACCACATTAATCTAATTACGACAATTACCATATTAACTCACAATTCACAACTAATTAAACTACCACACTTAACTAATTATATCACAACAATTAATAATATTAATCGAATTTACAACATTTAAGCAATACTCGCAATTTACAACTAATTAATTTACCACAATCAAATACGTAATTTAGGAGTAAAAAAAATTTATACTCTTTCGATTTCGACCCACCAAAGATCGAACCACCGGATAATCTCCACATCTCTCTTCGCCTGCGCTGCTCTCTCTTCTTCTCTCTACTGCTGCCTACTGCTGCTGCTGTGCTAGCCACCACCGCGCCGCCAGGAGCTCGCTGGCAAAACCTCCGATCGCGGCTGCTTCTCCTCCTCGCCGCCTCCCTGCGCGACCTTCTTCCTTCCAGCAGCACACCCGCACATATATATACACACACACGACGCACACACACTTACACACACATATACATATACGAACTGTATATATATATATATATATATATATATATATATATATGTGTGTGTGTGTGTGTGTGTGTGTGTGTGTGTGTGGCTAATTGAGTTTCCCCCAAATTTGATTACTAAGAACCCTAATTTTTCCCCCAATCTCACTTTTTCTCTCCCCGATTTAGTTTAACAGCGTGTGTGGTGTTTTTGTGCTATTGGGCTTGGCCCAATCCTTTATATTACTACTAACACTTAACTCCGAGCCCAAATAAAACACTACTCATTTTTGTAAAAACTAATACACATCTTTTATAAATCGAAATTAAATAGAAAATTGGGAAAATTAAACTTTTCATTTTTAAAATGAAGAGTATAAAATTATGAACACCCACATATTTTTAAAATATTTTTCGGATCAAAAATGAATTAAATACGAATTTTCAAAGTTTTGATCCTTTAAATACAAAAAAACTCTTAAAATCATTTTAAAATACCGAAACATCCAAATTAATTCACCCAACCATTTTAAAAACTAAATAATATTATAAAGATAATATTACCAAAGATTTCATGATTTTTAATTCCTCCGATAATTTTATAAAATTAACAGAGGATCAAAATGCATGATTTAAATATATTTAAATCCTTAAAAATATGAATAAAATACATCAGCCTTCACAACTCACACAATCATCATATAACACATAAACACAACTTCACATACATTCCACCTTCCAACAATAATCACATAATATAGTTCATAATTATACTGAACCAGACAATAATTAAATAATTCGCTTTTGAAATTCCTTGAACTGGAATAATGAACAATAAAATAAAATAAAAAATTTCCTCCTCATTTTAGGAAAACATTAATATTCTTAAAATAATACTAAAATCATTTTCTGAAAATTCGAGTTATTACATGAACAGCTTTATCTACCAGACTTTGAACTAAGTCAAATTCGATTTCTGAAGCCCCTTGAGCAGTGTCAGGAAACTCATTTGCTGATGTGATTTTGCATGCATCTTCACTTTGAGAAGATGGTTCTTGTGGGGCAGGAATATTCTTGTCTTCACTTTCCCTTTGAGAAAGTGGTTCTTGTGGGACTATTCCTTCAGCAATGACGGCATCCATACTTTGAATGGATGGTTCTTGTGTGACTGGATCTGCAGTAGCTGCTGAACTACTTTGAAGTTCAGGTTCTTGTGGGCTCGATCCTTTCAGTGGTGATGATGTCCTCTGTTTCTTTTGTCGTTCAAAAACTTTTGTTGTAGTTTGTTGTTGCTTATAAAGAGGTGGTGGCTTTTGTCCAAGTTTGACAGCAATGCCAACAACGTTGTCCAGTGACATATCAAATGTCCTCTTATGTGATGATGTAGAGACTGGAGAATCAGAGATTTCAACAGTCTTCACAGGTGAAGTATCAGGAGTAGAGACATTAAGATCAGTAGTTGAGTCAGGAACTGATGATGCAACCGGATTCTGATTGTCTTCTATATCATCCTCAAGATTTTGTATCTCCAGTAGAAGAATGAAATATCGACTCTTGTTAAGTAATCTCCTTCTTTTCTTTGGCTTTTCAGAAATAGTCAGTTCTTTATTAGCTACAGGAATGACTTCCTTTCTCTTCAAAGAAACTGATAAAGGCAATTTGTCATCATCAGAATCATACTCAGACTCAGAATCAATTTTCTGACTGAATTTCCTATTTCTCCTGTTTCCTTATACACCCCTATATCAATCAAAGATTGATCAATCTCAAGTACAGATTTCTCCTTAACCAGGACCCCTTGTGCACCCCCTTGTGACTTCTTTTGAGAGTGGGTTGGAGTGGAGAAATTCTTTGACCCTGATTGTCTTCCAGACACATCAGATCTAGCTAATTTCTTTGATTTTACAACTGATGCCTTTTGTGAGACACCAGAGGTGGATGAATGTTTGGTAGTGTGTTTGGGTTGTGTGCTTTGGTTAGAAACAGGATGGGTAGTGTCCTGTCTAATAGCACCAGAAATAGGTCCAAGACCATCAGTAATAGATCCATAATAAGTAGACATTCTCTTTGTCAAAAGAAGCCTGACCTTATCAGGAATAATAGGATTGCCTTCCAAATTATTCACCTTATCAGATTTCTCCAAGGATTTGATATTGTTTTCAGAAATCTTAAAGATACACAATTGATCATCATTTTCAAATTCAACATTGGGACATAAATATGAAAATATCAATTGAAAGAATCTAATAAAACAAACATATCCACACTTTTCTGTTTTTCTAGCATAAAAGGCTTTCAAAAGAAACAATCCATAATCAAAAGGAGTTTTATGGATTAGAGAGTACCCAATTTGAACTGAAGTTGAAGGCAATGCATAAAAGTTAGAGACTTTATTCAGAAAACAGCGACTGATTGTATCAAAGAAGAAATTCCATTCCTTCTTAAGTTTTGTTCTATATAAATCCCCAAACTTCATTGGTTGTCCTTTGATTCCAAGACTCTTTGCAAAATCAAGAAGTGTAGCATCAGAAACACTTTCTGCTGATTTGCCATTGAGAGATGGTAGTTGAAGAGCCTTCTCTATCACTTCTGGAGTCACTTTATAAGTAGCACCATTATACTCAAAGGACATGTACAGATTCTTTGTTGACATTCCTTCACTAAAAACTGCTGTTGACCATACCTGCATAACACTTTTGAAAGAAACTTTGGAGGATTGAATTAATGCATAGTTAATCGAACTTGAGGCTAAGAAATCTTGAATGATATGGAAATCATTCGACAAATCCTGATGATCAAGAACAGCACCGAAATTGTTAGGTGCAAAAGTAACACCATTGATGACAACTTTACTGTTTGCAAACAATTGATTTTCCATTTTGGTTGAAAAGAGAGATTTTGTATTCTCGAACAATTAAGGTTCATGTTTGCACAAAGTGAGAGACGATACAATACTGATACTTTGAGAATAAAAGAATCAATTTAGAAAACTAAATTGATTTTGGACAAATCTAATGATTTCTCAAGGACAGGTGTCAGTAATCGACTCGTACACACATAAGTAATGGACCAAATTACGTGTAAGAGTGGTAATAACTGCACGCGACACGATTTTCAAACTGTAAGTATATACTCACAAGAGTGTTACACATGCGCCCGCAATTTTCGAGAAATAAGATTGTGAAAAAATATAACAAGGTAATTTGTTTTAATTAAAGAAATTAAAACATTACAATCTAAAAATACCTGGTACCAACACCAGAAATATGAATCGTTTCATATTCTCATTCCACTATTCTCTATTTAATCCTAGAGACTTGTCCATTACCTTCTTAACCCTTCTTCTCACCTGCAAACTAAAAACTCTTCTCACAAATATCTTTGTAAAATATCTTTCTGAGCTGCAGGCTTAGAAACTTCAACCTTCTTCTTGGCTTTGCCAGACTTCAAAGCTTTCTTGTGTTCTTTTTCAAGATTCTTTTCTTCTTCTTGAATATCTGCCAAAGTAACTCCTTCTTCATTTTCTTCCAAAAATAATTTAACAGCCAATTCTACATCAGACTGCTGCTACCAAGATGGTGGGATCACATGGGGTTGTCGCCTGATCCTTTACTTTCAAAAACATGTATGGTCACCGTACTATTTTGAAAAAAAAGTAACATAAAGTAAATCACGGATAGTCACAGATACGCAAATCACGATTGCATATTTCATTTTTGTTTTTGCTGGTTACGCATGTGACAATCGCTTATTCGATCAGTACTCATACATGAATTGCGTATTTCATGAAAAGTAATATTAATAAATTAGTAATACTCCATTGAAAATTGCGTAATGTAAATTACTCCACCGAGAATTGCGTATACACTACATAATACTCCAACTGTAAATGCGTATTGGGTGATACTCATTCAATAAATGCGTATTCCATCGGGTAATTTTGTCAAAAATTATGAGAATGGGTATTTTTGTTACTATTACCTAAAAAACGGTTATTTTTGTCTTTCACCCACTTGTATACGGGTTT
Organism: Kitagawia praeruptora; assembly: GCA_037693485.1. Taxonomy (NCBI): domain Eukaryota; kingdom Viridiplantae; phylum Streptophyta; class Magnoliopsida; order Apiales; family Apiaceae; genus Kitagawia; species Kitagawia praeruptora. The sequence continues at coordinate 77,543,744 of CM075354.1, forward strand.
GGATGTTGGACTGACAATCTATCAAAGCATATTTAATTCATGTAGGGTTGTAATTTTTTAAAGAGAACATTAATTTAAAATATAAGGAGATAAAAAGTCACGAGAAATAGAGTGTTGTCAAAAATTCAGTATATGCATATCCGCATATAGTTTATCCAAGCCCTTTAGTCTATTTTTCCTGTCCTCTAGCTCTTTGTAGAATATCCGCATATAGTTTATCCAATCCCTTTAGTCTATTTTTCCTGTCCTCTAGCTCTTTGTAGAAAACACTTGTCTTCCTGCAATTAAGTTATAGATTTTACCAAATGAACAGAGTATAGTTCGAAAAACTATACAGAACAGAAACCAGGTGCATGGGATCAGTGGCGGAGCCAGGAGCTAAGCCTCTAAGGGCACCGTATAAACGTCCAATTATAAATTTGAAACATCCTATTTTGTAAAAAAAACGATAAAATTGAAAACGTTACACGATGTAGTGTTTTAGTTGATATTTGGGACCGTATTATGAGTTGTGATATTTGGGGATCATTTAATTTATAATTGTGATAGATGGGCCAACATCCCTGTTTTCTCACGTTACTCAAACCCACTTCTTTCTTTTCTCCTCCTTCGTCGATTTCATTAAACCCAGCAGCATTTCTTCGATTTCTTCTCCCCTGTTCTTCTCTTTACTCCCCTTATTTTCGATTCAACCTTTGTCCTTTTTCCCCCTTTTTCTTCGTTTTTAATTTTGCTGAGTTGCTGAGATTATGAGTGTTGAGTTCGCGAGTTCTTTTCAGTTTGCTGGTTTTTGTTTTGTTTTTGAAATCGAGTCTGTTTGTTCCAGTCGAGTTTTCTATAAACACTTATTTGAATTAGTCGAGTTGTGATGGGCTATGAAATATTCTCAAGCTATTTGATAAACTATAATATTGAATATTGATGAAGGATAAAGTATTTTCTTATTTCATAGACCTTTAGAAGTTCTCTCTTTACAACAATTTGCATCCCCTTCCAAGTTAGGTGGTACAAGGATACTTATAGGGGAGCCCCTGTGGGTCCCCTTCTCTAACTACCTTTTCTTGGAGGGTAAGCTAAATTTTATTTACCAGTTTGGGCTTCAAGGCCCATTAAGGGAAATGAAAATAATTGAGCCTATCTATAAATTAAGCCTAATTGGGCCTAACTACTAATTATAATTATACATAACACTTTAGCTAATATCCGTGGCCCAACATTTGTCCCCCCCCCTTAGTTTTTACAATATCTTTAGATTTGTTTAATTGTATTTTGCAGAAAGGGAAAAAGGTTTTTTTTTTCGAGACCTTTGTTCCGTTCTTTTGGTCTGTGTTACGTGTATCTATCTTTTTTTTATGTGTTATTGCACTCGCGGGGGTGTGCCTATATATATCTATGTTTTTCAATTTGTGTACAGTTTATTTTGGGAGTGACGGTTCGACTTTCAAGATTTGCACTAAAGAGCCTGTCAGGCATTCTCTCCCGTCTCTAGAGGTAAAAGTTTATGTTTTTTTTATTTGTCATTATTTTTGTAATATGTATCTTGGTTCTTGGACTGTTTGCATCTTCCTTGAAAGGATATTATCTGGGTTTTTCTTCTTACTTCCGATTAAGGGTAGATAGTTTCTTATTGGTCATGTCGAATTCTCTTTTCTTATTGGTCATGTCGAATTCTCTTTCGTCTTCGTCTTCCCGTGTCCCCTGTTCTAGGGATACTGGGAAACTTCCCATTAAGGAAGAGTCCTTGGAGTCCCTTTTAAACTTGGATCATCTTGAGATACCAGACACTATATCTATTTCATCTTGAGATACCAGACACTATATCTGTTCAATCCATAGGTTTCTTAGATGATGTATGTCCTAAACCCACACCTTTGAGTCCTAAGACTGCGGCTTTGAGGGATGAGGTTGTTCGTTCGGCGAAGGAATTAGGTGTGATAGAATTTGCTGACAAACCGAGTCTGACTTATACAAGCATTTATGCCAAGAGTCCGGTAAATTGTGATTTCTTAGATTCTTGGGCGGATCTTAATGGGGGTTGGCGTTGTATGGTGCCTAAGCTTACCGACCCGGTTTGGCTGATGCTGGAATACGGGATGCACGGAATTCCCCTTATTTATTTTGAATACGGGTTGCGTCTTCCGATGTATCCTTTTCATCTAGCAGTTTATGAGGCCTTGGGTTGTGGGATCACCCAATTAACACCTAATTCTATAGCCCAAATGAGTGGTTTCGTGGCTCGTTGTGCTGAATTGCGACATATCCCGACTCTTCGATTATTTTTTTTCCATTTACGGTATTAAGCATGCTAGTGGACAGATTTATTTTGATAAGCGGCTGGGTCGGTCTAGAATTGTGAATGTGAGGTCGTCCAACTCTGGGTATCATGGAAAGTGGTTATATTTTAATGGACCCGATTTGGAATTTATCAAGCCTTGTGGGAAGGTCTCTAAGGAGGCTATTGATAGGTTGACTAAATGGAGAAATATGATAACGATTTCTTAGACAATTTTCAGGGTCAGAGTTCGTTATATGACCATACTCATCTTAAAAACGCCAAATTTCTGGAGGAGCATAATCGTAATATTTACTGGGTTTTCTTACGACTTGTTTCAATCATATAAGTTTTTAAGTTTTTTTTGTGTTGTTTAATTAGTATATGTCTGGGTATTGATTGTGGATTTGAATCATTTTGTTGTCGTAGTTTCTGGGGAATCCTTGAAGGCTATTTTTACAAGTGGATTGAAGGAGGAGATGGATCGAGCTTTGATGTTATTGGCTAAGCAGTCTACATCTTCCAAGGTTGTTGCCGGTAACTCCTCAGCGAAGGTTAGTGAGAGTGTTTCTAAGCCTGTGAGTGTTGTCGAGATAGATGTCGTGAAGGGAACTGGGGCAGAAAATATTGGTTCTGGTATCATAGGTGATGTGGGTCTTCGTGAGAGAAAATGTGGTCGAGATCGAGATGGGGGAACTTCTCGTCGAATTGTGTTGAAAAGATGTGATGATGTGAGTCGTGATGGTGTTGATAAGACCTCAGCTATCCCCGAAGCTACTAATCTTCCACCAGTTTTACAGCCTGTTGAGCCAGTGTCATCTGTCCGAGTGGAAGTCTCTCCTCATCAGCGATGGACTGTCGGACCAAATGCCCCCGTCCAAGTGTTTCAGGTGTTTGATTTGCCACAAGATCTTACGTCCTATGTGGACAAGTCTCGAGCTGAGGTTGCTGAACGATGCTTAACACATGGAGGGCGAGTAAGTAGTTATTTGGTTACTATGTACATGTGTTGTTATCTCATATTTCTTGTTTTTGTGGGGTTTTAATATATTTTTTGTGTAATTATTATTTTTGTGTAATAATTCGACTTCTGTTTGCAGTTTTTGTCCTATCTAACGCACATTGTGAATGCCTACAAGGCGGATGCCAGTTTCCCGAAAACCGATCATCTTGTGAAAAGAGTTGTCTGAAGCCAAGACTGGGCATCTAGAGGCCGAGAAGAGAGCTGTGGAATCTGAGAGGAGGGAGACAGAGGCTGCGAAGATGAATTTTGAAGCAAAAAAAAAGCTCATGGATGAGGTTCATATGTTGAAGGGTAGGGTTTCATCTCTAGGTGGGGAGCTTCCCGAGTTCATATCATTTATTAATGATATGAACTATTTTTGTTACTGTTATTTATAACTTAGGTGGAGTTTAAGTAAGAATCTCGTTTTGGTCCCCTTATGCTTAGACCAATCTTTTGCTAATGTTTGTAATTGGTCGGTTGTTATTCGCATTGAATTGTTATAAATAGCCGATTTCCTATATTGCTCTGAACCAAAGAAACAAGTCTATGGGATTGTTGTTGATAATAGTGCAAATTTCTTTTACTGATATTAATAACTTGATGTGAAATTTAAGTAGGAATTTTATGTTGATGTCGTTGCTTTTAATCCAAGCTTTAGTAGTTGGTCGCTGGGTAAGACGTTGACAAGGAATAACAGGAACCATTTTATTGATAAATTAAGGGGGATCTTAGTGAGGATCTCATATCGACCTTTTTTCACTTAGACCAATTTTTTAGGCGGGGATAGATAACTGGTTCTTGTACAAAGAAATGCAACAACATTACTGATAAATTTTTTTAAGGTGAATTCCATTCCAAGCATTTTTGATTGGCTCCCCATTGAGATGTTCCAACTCGTACGTTCCAAGGCTCACCACCTTTCTGATTTTGTACGGACCTTCCCATGAGGCCGTGAGTTTTCCGACCTGCGACGGTTGTGATGCTGCAGCCTCTCGGAGCACGAGATCGTTGACCTGGAAATTTTTGGCTTTGCCTTTTCTATCGAAGTACTTAGCAATTTTATTCTGATATTCAATTGAGGTCATTTTTGCTTCCTCTCGTGTTTCTTCCATGAGGTCATTATCTGCGCACAATCCTTCGATTGAGCTCTCGGGATCAAAGGCCTCGATTCGAGGCGATCCGAGGCTTACCTCAACAGGTAGCACTGCATATGTTCAATAAGCCATTTTAAAAAGGGTTTCCCCCGTGGAGGGGCGCGGAGTAGTGCGATACGACCAGAGAACATTGGGGAGTTCGTCAACCCAGCATCGGGGGATTTCCTCGATTCTTTTCTTGATGCCTTGGAGAATTGTGCGATTAGTGACCTCGACCTGTCCGTTGGCCTGAGGTTATGCCACCGAAGACTTGATATGCTTGATTTTTAGCTCTCTGAGTGCTTTCTCGAATTTTTCTCCCACGAACTGGGTTCCATTGTCAATTACCACGACTCGAGGGATTCCAAAACGGAACACGATGTGTTCCATGAAAAATTCTATCATTTCCTTCTCTCTGATTCTAGCCAACGGTCTAGCCTCGACCCACTTTCTCACATAGTCAATGGCGACTACGATATATTGGGCTTGATTTTTTGATTTTGGAAAAGGCCCAACTATATCGATACCCCACTGGAAATATGGGCATGGAACTAGTACGGGGTTGAGCATTGTTGTGGGTCGATGGCTGACATTTCCATGTAATTGGCACGGGGTGCACTTCTTCACAAATTCCTCACAATCTTTTCTTAGTGTTGGCCAAAAGAAGCCTTGTCTAAGTATCTTCAAAGCCATGTTTTTTCCTCCCATGTGTTCGCCACAGATTCCAGTGTGGACCTCGACGATAGCGAGGTGAGCTTCCTCGGGGCCAAGATAACGAAGCAATGGTTCGACCAAAGATCGTCTGTATAATTTGGAATCTTTTATACAGTAATTCCTCGCCTTGTACATTAAGGATCTTGCTTCATTTTTGAATTCTGGCAATTTATTTTCCAGTATGTACTCGAGGAATGTGGTTCGCCAATCTGGCTGAGATGCAATCTCTCCGACTACGAGACTGTTGATTGTGGGCATCTGTAATTCCTCTACATAAATGGGCTCATTGCATGTAGTGGATGATGATGAGGCGAGTTTTGACAAGGCATCATCCCATTGGTTCTCTGCTCTATCCACATTTGTTAAATTCCAAGAGGCGAAGTTTTCTAGCATTGCTTTTGCTCTTTCCAAACAGGCTTGCATCTTATCATTGTGAGTTTTGAACTCACCACTGACTTGCTTTACGACGAGTTGAGAGTCGCTGAAGATATCAATGTTTTTGACCTCGAGTTCTGTTGCGAGCTTTAATTCGGCGAGGAATGCCTCGTATTCTGATTCGTTGTTAGTTGCTTGAAAAGTGAATCGGATCGCTTATTGCACACGAAAACCATCAGGACTTAGAAGAATTAGACCCGTTCCACTAGTTTCGGCTGTCGAGGAGCCATCTACGTAGAGTGTCCATGGCCTCGTGGTGTCGCTGGTGACCTTTCCCTTAGGAGTTTCAGATTTAGAGAATTGCCATTCTGCCATGAAGTCTGACAGCACTTGTGCTTTCATTGCTGTTCTGGGCTTGAATTCGATGTGAAATTGGCTTAGCTCGATAGTCCAAGCCACGAGATGACCTGTTATGTCGAGCTTGTGCAGTATCCTTTTCAAGGGTTGATTTGTCATTACCTGTATTTCTGGACCCTGAAAATAGTGTCTTAATTTCCGACTAGCCACAACAAGGGCATAGACCAATTTTTCAACTTGAGGGTATCTAGTCTCCGCATCACGTAGGGTGTGACTAATGTAGTACACAGGAGTTTCTTTTCCATCATATTGTTTGATTAGCACGGCAGCCACTGTGAGGTCGCAAGCTGAGAGGTAGACTCGTAGTGGCTCGCCCGGTGATGCCCTAGTTAAGATCGGCGGCGAGGTGAGAAATTCTTTAGTTCATATAGACTTTTCTTACAATCGTCATTCCACAATAACTTGGACTATTTTATGTATGACTTGGAAAAAGGGAATACAGCGCTTTGAAGATTGAGGGATGAATCTTCGTAATGCTACGATGCAGCCTGTGAGCGACTGTACCTCTTTTAGTGAGGTGGGGTCTTTCATGTCGAGGATGGCCTTTATTTGGCTGGGGTCGGCCTCGATGCCTCGCTGGGTGAGGAGGAAGCCCAAAAACTTGCCCAAGGTCAGGCCAAAGGAGCATTTTGTTGGGTTCAATTAATCTCATTTGATTTTTTCGAACAATTTCAAAAGTTTCTTTCAAATCTGCGACGTGGTCTTTTGCCTTTTTAGACTTTGCAATCATGTCATCGACATAAACTTGGAGATTTTGCCCGATTTGTGAGGCGAATATAGTGTCCATCATCTGTTGGAATGTTGCCCCGGCATTAATGAGGCCGAAGGGCATATTCTTATAGGCAAATACTCCTCGATGGGTGATGAAGGCCGTTTTTTCCCAGTCATTGATGTCCATTTTGATTTGATAATAGCCTGAGAAGGCATCCATAAAAGATAGAAGCTCATGGCCCGATGTAGCATCGATGAGCTGATCTATGTTCGGGAGTGGATAGTGATCCTCTGGGCACGCCCTATTGTAATAACCCTAACTTTAGGATTGCTACAGTGATCACATGAATAGTGAATTTTGAGGATTTAGAGAAGTGGTATGTAGGTACTCTGTAATGGAAATGGAAAATGAGTAAACAAAAACCATATTAGTGATATACTATGAAAATAAGTGACTCGAAATGACGATAGATTTCAGAAATTCATGAATATGGATTTTGGGGATTTTGACTTCCAAAGTGCTTCTATTGGATATTAAGGAGCATGGAAATATTAAAGGAATTATATATTGAGGAATTAGAAGATTTAGGTTAAACCAAGGGATTATTAAGTTAAGGAAATACCCAAGGAATTTGGATCTTTAAATGATTTCAAAAACCACTGAGATAATGAGGTACATTCGAAACGAATCACAATTGGACGAGTATGGAAACCAAACAACCAAGATTAGTATCAGAGCTTAGAGTCATATTGCTCAGGAACAAGAATGATAGTAATATACGCATATAGATATATAGGTAATGGTATAAAATATGAACTCATATCGAGTTCAAGGGGGTTTATCGAACGAAGCGTTTATTCTAAGTAGTGATTATAATTTTATAGATTATTGCTAATAAAGGTTATTATGCCAAAAGTGTTAAGTTTATGTAGCACACGAGATCGATATGAGAAAGGGAATACTTGATGTATCGGGAAGTGTACGTTTGAAAATATTGTGAGTATGTGTGGTATGTTAGAATATACAATTTAGAAGTATAATTTGAAGGGTCCTTGATACCGGAGCAGTGTCAGGCTAAGACGATCAATATTACGTAAGTATATCGATTAGAGGGTTGTGTTCTATTATGGATAAAGGCAGAAAGTATCGAGCCAAGTCAAGACTAGGTAAATGACGATAATTGGGAATATAAGACGATAGTTTAAGGCTAAAGGGTAACTGCCAAATTTAAGAAATTTTGGAGAGTACGCAGTCTAAGATATATATGGTATTTGAGGAAAACCTTCCATTATTTGGGATTTTAAATTGGGCAGAGGCTATTAACGGTACTTATTCTTAAATTTTCTAAAGCCCTGCTAAATTATGTTATTGAGTTTCAAATTTTCCTCTACTGGTGGGTAAATCCAGTTGTGATCTGGCACCTCTTATTCATTAAGGGTCGGTATCTTTTCAAAATTTTCTGGTACCTCTAGAATGTATTTCAAAATTCTATTCGATCTATCTTAGTCAAAATATTCCTCTAAGATTATTTTTGAAAGGTGGTATTTATCATCGTGATTTAAAATTTTCTTTATATTTCTTACTCAAACTAAGAGGAACAACCCTATATATATATACACAAGGACAATCTGTCTGTGTGATTGAGAGTCGGAGGGGACGCCCTCACTTGTGTGACATATGGGTTCTTCCATAATATTGATTTCTTAAATATCCTTTTGTTTCAAATAAAAGTTATTTAAAACTCTTAATTTATAAATTGTTGTGGGACCCTTGCTTGTTTCTGGGTTCGTTTCCAATTCAAAGTTACTTAAATTCTATAAATTGTTTCGAATATAGAAGATTTCATTAATGGATGGGATACTGGAAGCAAGGTTTAGAGTATACGTGATTATAAAAGGAAACTTGAGATTCCAATGGAAATTTCAATAAGAGATAATTAGAGCTAGAAGCGTTTCAATATAAGAGAGAAAGGAATTTCGTGAGAAGAAATGGGAATATTTGATGATTAGTAAGAGAAAAGAAAATGAGGAATTTTAAGGCATAATTGAGATTTACTATTGAAAGTAAGGTGTATTTTGAGGATAGAGTCAGAATAAAGATAAACAAAGGAAGTGGGGATAATTAATGAAGGACTCGAGGTGCAATAACTATTAGTGGGGGAAGGATAATATTGTGACTAATACCCTAAGGAGAGAGAGAGAGAGAGAGATTAAAGATGTTAAGTATTCAAAGGATTAATCCAAAAAGTATGAATGAGTAAAACTTGAGGTAAAGATTTTGATGAGAATAATAAAGGGAAATTACAGAGGTGGAATAGATAGTATATCATGAAGGAACTAAGGTGGATCAGTAAGATGTAAAGAGCGTATAGTGAACAATAGATATATGGGATAAGGTATCCGGAGGAAATTGCAAATACGCGCTAATTTGACCTCTTAAGTGTAAATGTTTGGTTAGGGATCGACTAAGTCAATGAATGTTGTAAATGGGCTGATAAAATAGATAAGATTAATCTATCTGTGAGAAAGTAAACTATGATGATATAAGAAAGTGAGTTATTCTCGTGTCATCCAAATCAATATCTGTTAAGAGTCAGAGAACTCTATAAAAATGAGATTTGGGAATAATGGAGAAATTATCTGCCCGTATAAGTACGAACAGGAAATATATATTATAATTGATATTTTCTTACAATTGTTTCAAGGAATATTATTATAGCTTATTTTCTGGAAAATTTTACAGAGATGATATATAAAAATGTTGGAGTATTAATATTTTATGTCATGATAAGGATCAAGGTATAGCTAAACAATAGTTGGAGATTAAACTTGAGGATATAGGATTATGACTATAAAATACACTACCATTCAGGGGAGGCCAATGTGGTGGCCGATACCCTTTGTCAAAAGAGGAATGAGAGATGAGATAATATAGAATGACTGAAACAGGAAGAAATTTGCAAGATAAAGATAGTGAAAGCACTACTATTGATAAGCTAAATGGCATGTTGATGAATGACAAGCAAGTTTATGATGGTGTATTTTTTTCGCAAACAAGATAGAGATATTATGAAGGAAAAAGGATAGGGAAAGGGGTGTAGAAGTTAGAAGGTGTGGATGGAAAAGGTATCTATGGACATTTTCAACGTGATTCCGGGACGGAATCCTTTTAAGGGGGGAAGATTGTAATAACCCTAACTTTAGGATTGCTATAGTGATCACATGAATAGTGAATTTTGAGGATTTAGAGAAGTGGTATGTACGTACTCTATAATGGAAATGGAAAATGAGTAAACAAAAACCATATTAGTGATATACTATGAAAATAAGTGACTCGAAATGACGATAGATTTCAGAAATTCATGAATATGGATTTTGGGGATTTTGACTTCCAAAGAGCTTCTATTGGATATTAAGGAGCATGGAAATATTAAAAGAATTATATATTGAGGAATTAGAAGATTTAGGTTAAACCAAGGGATTATTAAGTTAAGGAAATACCCAAGGAATTTGGATCTTTAAATGATTTCAAAAACCACTGAGATAATGAAGTACATTCGAAACGAATCACAATTAGACGAGTATGGAAACCAAACAACCAAGATTAGTAATATAGCAAGGATACATACCACATTATTATTATCCAAGATTATTAGCATAATACTTAGAAAAACAAGAAAAGAGATTATTAGATCATCAAGTGACATCACCATCCACTAACACATGTTTAAGGGGGTAGATTAGTCTTTTAACATGGTTTTAATCACAAAATATCTCCAAGCTTCTAAGACACTCTAGAATTAACAAGTAATCACCAAGATAAGATCAACCAAAACAAAAAAATCTCTCTCCCCTTCCATCGTCATTCCATTCGGCCAAAACAGATCAGTCTCAGTAAAACAGCCATATCTCACTCAATTTTCAATGAAATTGGGCGATCTTTAGCTTTCTGGAAACCTTATGAGATTCTCTACAACTTTCGTTCAGGAGCCTCGAGCAGAAAACGAGCAGAAGTGCTTCGTGTTGGCCAATCAATGTTGCGTGTTTTACTAGTCAGGAAGTGTTCTTGAATTCCCATGTTTAGATCATCCATCTAAAGCCTCCCAAGGACCATCCAAGGCCATACCAAGGTTAATCAAGCTTGATTGTGGTTATAAGAGCATCAAGGAAGGTATAAACCCTAACCCCTTTTTATTATGTGAGTTTTAGTGATGTTAATGGATGATGTGTGGTTAAAAGTGATTATTGTGATGTTAGTTAGCATAAATTTTGATTGATTGTTGGGTGATGATATTGAGGCCTCACCACTGATTATATGGATTATGAGGATGTAATATTGATGTGTATGGAGTGGTGGATGATTATATGGCTTGGTTGTGATGGAATGGTTTTTTTTTTGGAATGTCCAAAATATAGCCGTTATAATGTCCGATTTTCGTTAGACCAAGTAAATGCCCTGTTTTTGGACACTATACCCGTACGGTACCTTACTGTCCAGACCCCCAAGTGACCATGAGATGATAGAGCTTAGTTCATAGATCGTTTTGATATAAAGTGCGTTAAAATCTGATGTACGGTTTAGGAGAAAAGTCAATTTTAGTTAAAGCGGTTCAGAAACCGAGAAAACGCAATTGTTGCAACTTTGAGGTTATAGTTGACATACTTAGACACTTTTAAAAATTATAAAATTTTTGGATATTGTAGTAGGGTAGTCAAAGAGGCATTACCAGTTGACCTTGTAGTAAAATTCGAAATCCATATTTTCTGAGAATTTTTACAGTTAAGTGTGGTCGTTAGGGGAAATGATGAGAAACATTGAAACTTTGATTGAGTTTAAAAATGGTTAAGTTCTTGGAACATTTGGGTTATAATAGCATGTTATTCACATAGTAAGCATTAAGGGTGTTGTTATATAAAGGTGAAGTGAGAAAGGAATATAGTATTCTAACGACGGTCCTTTTTGTGTTTATAGAAACTTCGGGAGAGCCACGAGCCATACTTCCAGGATACAGAGATCGAGGCAAGATCTTTTCTATCCCTACTTGGAAATTATTTATCTTCAAAGAAACTTGATTTCATGGAATATATATATGTGATACTATTTATACTATATTGTTAAGAATTTGTTTTCCTTGATTATTGATATTAAAAGGAGAGGTATATGAAGATGTATATGAATATGGATATGAATATGAGATGGATATGGATATACATAGAGAGGATTATGCATGAAGTGAACATGCCTTATGATTAAGAGAATATGAGAGAATGGTATCAGTTGTTATCTAGGGTTATACGCAAGAATGGTATCGGTTGTTATCTAGAGTAAATGAAAGAATGGTATCAGTTGTTATCTAGGGTTATGTGATTTATAATATTTTGCTAAAGATATTCTTTTTTTTTATTATGATTTAATAAGTATTATTTGATTATTATCTAATATTTTAAAAGTAGATGGAACAATATATATATATAAGGAAGCTGGATTTCAGTGAATACGGAAAAGATGTCTGAGTCATAATCAGAGTATTATGGCATAAGCTTTAAGGGTGATGACATATGTGAATGTAAGTGGAAATGGAAATTGAAAGAAAAATGTGGAATGATGTTACAAGTGGAATAATGGTTATAAAAAGGAGGATGTAGCAGATAGAGCCTTCCTCCAGAATGTTATTACGGCCCAAGAGTTGCCGAAGGAGGATGTAGCAGTTAGAGCCTTCCTCCAGGAGGATGTAGCAGTTAGAGCCTTCCTCCAGGGATGATGTTAGCAGTTAGAGCCATCATTCCTTCTACCGGTAGTAAACAGAGAGCAGATACGGTCAGGCGACTGATCATCGTCCTACGTATCTGGCGCCAGTAGATATCCCCAAAAGATTAAAAGAAAGAATGGAAAATGGTGTCAGAATGAGATACTGAAAAAGGAAAAAATAGTATTAAATTATGAAATTGTTGTTATAAATGGAAGAGAAACTGATTTTATATTATGGTATAAAATTGTTGTGTAAAAAGGAAATGGAAGGATTATAATGAGAGATATAGTTCAAATTTCTATGCTATCTTGAGGTAATATATTGAGAGGAAGTGTGGATTATTATCTGAATATAGGAGAGAAATTTATATTATATTGTTGTATCTTTCTTTTCTTATAATAGAAAGTGGACGATGTATTATTAAATAAGAATGTCATTCTTTCTCAAAGTCTATAATTGGTTTCCAGTTATGTATATATATATTTTAATGTTTAAATTTTGCCTTTTAGTGACAATATTATCTCGCTGAGCTATCATAGCTCACTCTTGCTATTTATCTATATACAGCTAGGTATGCCAATACTTCGCAGAACGCCCCGCAAGAGGGTAGGGGGAAGGCGACCTTCTGAGAGCATGCTAGCACCGATTTCCTGAGGTAGCGTAGAGGCAGACGGGTTCTGAGAGCTTATGTATAATTAAGTGTGTAAGAATGTAATAAACTTTTGATTGTTGGAACGCTTCATGTCGAAGTGTTATTCAACAATGGACTTAAGTATGATCCTGGTTTGTAATAACTCTTTTAACTCTTAACTATTATTATGGTGAATGTTGTTCTCTGAGCATATGACTGGTGTGTGGGTGTGTATTATTGCGGGGTCAATTGCATAAGTATTGATTGTAAAAAAAAAACCCAAGAGATATTGATATTGAATGGAAATTGGTCTGTGACGGCCCGGATTCATGACCCCGGATTTGGGGTTGTCACACCTATTGAGGTCAGAGTAGTCTATGCACATACGCCATTTTCCATTATTTTTCTTCACCAAGACGGCGTTGGCGACCCACTTTGGGAATTGGACGGGCTCAATGAACCCAGCCTCGAGAAGTTGATCGATCTCATCATCAATGGCCTTGCGTTTCTCCTCGGAGAAGACTCGTTTCTTTTGGCACACTGGCCTGACCTTTGGGTCGATGTGTAAAGAATGTCGTGCAATGACCTCGGGTATTCCCGGCATGTCCTTCGGGTCCCAGACGAAAATGTCTTTGTATTCTCTAATCAACTGAATGATTTTCTGTCGGAGGTCGGGATCGAGATTCTTTCCGATCTTCGTGACTTTAGTTGGGTCGCCAACAATTACCTCAATCTCTTCCGTCTCTTCTATCGGCGTACAACTCGATTCGCTCGGGACCTCAATGAGATCTCGAGGATCCACATCCACGATTTGATTGATGGAGTTGTCCTCAACTTGTTTATTCTTGGGAATTGCCATTATTAAGTAGCACTGTCGTGCTGCGGTCTGATCGCCTACAACCTCTCCCACCCCGAAATCAGTGGGGAACTTTATTTTCAAATGTGGGATAGACGTGATAGCCTTCAAGGCTGTTAACGTCGTTCTTCCCAAGATGGCGTTGAAACTGGAGACAGCATTGATAACGTGGAATTTTACTGTTTGCCAGGTCTGGCATGAGAGGGAACCGAAGAGAACTGGGAGATCAATCGTTCCCACGACCTTGACTTCATTTCTAGTAAACCCATATAAGGGAATGTTTACGTTTTCTAGTTTTCTATCACCTATATTCATTCTGGAGAAAGTACTGTGATATAAAATGTCCACGGAGCTACCGTTGTCAACAAGGATCTTTTTAACAATGTTAATTCCCACTTTTGCTGTGATCACCAGGGCATCCTGATGAGGCTCGATTATCCCAGGAGGATAGTCCTCATCCGAGAAGGAGATAATTGGAGTAGGATTAGGCCTTTGACGCTTTTGTGGTTCTGGATGAACACTGAATACTTCACGAGCATATAATTTTTAGCATTATTGGAGGATCCCCTAGCAGCTTGACCTCCGATTATGACGTCAATGACTCGATCGGGATCGTGTTGGCGATTTCGCTGGGAGTTTGTGTCATTTTCAATGTAATGGACAAATTGTCTTTGTTTTAGCTTTTCCTCAATTAAAGTACTTAACTGGAAATAGGCCTCTGTGGTATGGCCATGATCCTCGTGGTAATCACAAAACTTTGAGCTCGGGGGCCTACCCGGTTTCATTGGCCTCGGAGGTCGATAGTCGGGTTCTGTTTTTAGAATGGCGAGTATGGTGGACTTGTCCACTGTAAACTTCGTGAATTCCTTTTCTGTTTTATCTCGAGGTTTCCACGACCTGTCGGAGCGAGATGTCTTCTCAGGTCTAGGACTTCTCCCATCTCGAGACCTCGAACGCGAGTCATTTTCTTTCCTGTAATCTGATCTCGGAGACCTAAATCCCGAGCTTGAACTCCTTTCCCATCTCTGTGAATATTTTCTAGGTGATTGGATACTTCCTACAGCCTCTTGTAATGTCATTCTATGTTCCATGATCTCGAAGGCAGCTTGAAGAGATCGTGGACTTTTCTCGAAGTATTCCTCTAGCAAAGGACCATGCTTGTGTTTGTCAATACCTGCTGCGAGGTAGTTGATGGCAAGCTCTTGCACGAGGTTAGGGATCTCCGTGACCTCAACTCGGAAGCGAATCAAGAATTCTCGTAACGACTCGTTGGAGCATTGTCTAACATTCATGAGAGAAGCCGTAATCTTTCCACCTTTGTAATTACTAGAGAATCTTCCTTTAAACTTAGCTTTCAACAAGTCCCACGAGTCAATGGATCTCGGGGGCAAGTTTTTATACCAACACAGGGCGGTTCCTCGAAGGCAAGTAGAAAAGAATTGGCATCGGGAGATTTCTGAGTGTCCGCAGAACTTCATCCTACCATCATTGGTGTTCAAAAACTCGCTGGGGTCTGTGGACCCATCAAACTGGTCGAGTGACGGGGTTTTTAAACTTCTGTTGATTCGTGCCTTTTCAATTCGCACGGCGAGGGGGCTTTCAGCTGGGACCTCGGAGCCAGCCTGACTTCGAATGAACTTTTTGCACATCGCTACATCATTTTGTAATTGAGAAATCTCCTCCGACCTATAGGAGTCGCTTGATTCACTTTGCCTCGGAGCTGTCCCCTATGACCTCGCCTGCCTCCTTATTTGGGGAACCTAATACGATCTATTGTACTCAGTTTCGTCCTCGTAACTTGCATCATCATCATACCCGTCGCTGTTGTATCCAGGAGATCGATACTCAACAGAACGAGCTGGTAGAGATGTTTGTTGTAATTCGAGCTGGAGGCATCATATTTCTCTTTATTTTTCCAGCTTTAGCTATAACCTTTTCCTCTAGGCCTCGAGGGCCTCCAACTCGTCATCGGACTCAGTGAAGTCTTCATCATTTTCCTGAACTCCCTCATAAGGGTTTTGTCTCCTCATTTTTTTGAGGTGAAGACGGGCATCACTCGTCAACACCTGTTTACCCGAAGCTGTTGGAACCCTTGTACGGGTGTCAGCTCGGGATCTCTTTTTACTTTGTTCTCCGACGGGGGACTCGTGAAGATCCTCCACCATTTCATCGTTTACTTGATCAGAGAATAACAGTCTTGGTTGTAATGGTTGTCTTAAGGTACCGTCATCCTCACGAGGAATTGTTCTTATTTCCTCCTCCGTGAGACGTTGGACGACTGGTTCTGCGTCATAGTAATCATCCATTTCGGAATGCAATTGTTGATCAAAGAGCTGTTTCTAGCGCCAATTGATGGCCTATGAAATATTCTCAAGCTATTTGATAAACTATAATATTGAATATTGATGAAGGATAAAGTATTTTCTTATTTCATAGACCTTTAGAGGTTCTCTCTTTACAACAATTTACATCCCCCCCAAGGTAGGTGGTACAAGGATATTTATAGGGGATCCCCTTCTCTAACTACCTTTTCTTGGAGGGTAAGCTAAATTCTATTTGCCAGTTTGGGCTTCAAGGCCCATTAAGGGAAATGAATATAATTGGGCCTATCTATAAACTAAGCCTAATTGGGCCTAACTACTAATTATAATTATACATAACACTTTAGCTAATATCCGTGGCCCAACAAGTTGGTTGTTATGTATTGATTGTTTACAGTCTGTTCTTGCTTGATTTTGTTCGAGTTGTGAATTCTGAGTTCGAATTTTCGCTGAGTTTTGAGTCGAGTTTGGTGTTTATGTTTCTGTATTTGCTGAGTCCAGTGCGCGAGTCACTGAGTCCGAGTTATAAGTCTTAGTTGTATAGAGTCGCTGAGTTCGCGAGTCAACTTGGTGTTTGTAATCAGAATTTTGAATTAGGCTACTTTGATGTTGAT
Source organism: Kitagawia praeruptora (assembly GCA_037693485.1). Taxonomy (NCBI): domain Eukaryota; kingdom Viridiplantae; phylum Streptophyta; class Magnoliopsida; order Apiales; family Apiaceae; genus Kitagawia; species Kitagawia praeruptora. The sequence goes on from CM075354.1 coordinate 77,560,544, forward strand.
ATTGTTTTGTGAATTGATTTTACTGTCCGTTGAGCCCCGAGGTAATCTGCATATATGTATCTTGTTTTTGCTGGTTTTCTGCTAGTTATAGAATTGGTTTTCGTTCTGTGTTTGAGTTCTTTCTGAGTTTTCAGTTTGACGTGGCTGAGGCGTGAGTTCTTATTAACGTTATGCATCTGTTTCCAAGCTTTACGGCCTATTTGGATTGGGGATTGAGGAGGGAAGGGCTAGGTTGTGTTATGATGGGATGAATTAGGTTAGGTTGGGTTGAAAATGGTTGAACCCTTATCTTGTTTGTATGCAAGGGTTGAGTAGAGGGTTAGGAGGAAGGGATGAATATGAAAATATTATAATAAATATTTTTCAAAATAAATTAAATTTAAAAATATAAATTTAAAAAACATAAAATTTGAAAATTATATAATCATGATATATTATTTATATCATATATACGTTAGAAATATTATATTATATTATAAACAATTTTTTTAAAAATGAACTGTAATTTTTTTTTAGTAGAAAAAAACACAACAATATATTATTAAATTATGTATATCATATTTTAGTAGATTATGCACCTGTTCATATATTCTACTTGTAACACATAGTTTAGTGGTCCCAGCTTCATCGCCTAGTTTAGTGCGCTCAGAAACACAACACCCCGATCTGGGGGTTTGAAATGTCCAGCAATTATAGTTTTAATTTAACCCTTCCCCAACCCCTTTCAACCCGGGGTTTGAAATGTCCAGCAATTATAGTTTTAATTTAACCCTTCCCCAACCCCTTTCAACCCAACCCTCCCTTCTGAAAAACTTACCGAACAAGGTTTTTAAATTCTGAATCCTTACCAACCCAACCCCTGTCAACCCCTGATCCAAACAGGCCCTTAGTCTATAATCTATAGTAGCCTATAATCCGTGCAATGCACAGATGATTTTTAATATTTTTTTTATTTTTTAACATTTTTATATTATTATTCATAATTTTAATATATATTTTTCAATTAGTAGAAAAATAAATTATAGAATATACTAAAATATAATAATATATATTTGATAGTATTCTAAATGATAGTGTTTTTCTTCCATATTAAAATTGATAATATAATTTTTAAATTTAATATAATTTTATTGAAATTTATATGAGAAATTGCCCAAACTACCCACCATTCATAACAAGAGGCCCAAATTACCGATTGGCGGGAGCAGTGGCCTTTTCTGCCCATCAAACACGCATGTATAACATGCGTGTTCTATGTACCGCATGTCATACATGCGTGTCCTTTACATGTGAATTACTTTTTTTTTCCTAATTCTGTAGTTTGTACCCACCACATGTTATAGTCTTGTGCATGTGCGTGTTGTACAGGCGTGTCAGGCCGGGCCGAATGTTTTGTTTGTTTCTTTTTTTTTGTTAATTATGTAGTTCGTATTTTTTTTTGAGAATATTACTTTTTAAATAATATCATAAAGTAAAGTTTTTTTAGCAAAAGACTCGAACTGAATCGAATATGATTCAGTTATAAATATATTATTTGACGAATAAACATATTTCAATTTTTTTAATTGAAATTTTTAAATTTATCTATATTACTTTAGGGGTTCAACGGTTAATTTTTGGGGTTCAACATTTCCATTTTGGGTTTTAGAAATATTCAGAACGACAAATAAACCGTATACGAACTTAGGGTTTAGGGTTGTTTACAATCCTAAACAATCATAAACCCTAGACCCTAAACCCTAACTTATCCTGATTTTTAAGAAATTAAAAATCAGGTCGCCGGACTCTGTAAGAAACTAAGAAATAATCAATTTTTTATTTTAAATTTTTAAATTTTATTTGTATTCCCTTGGGAGTTCAACAGTTAACTTTTGGGGTTAAACATTTCCATTTTGGGTTTTAGAAATATTCAGAACGACAAATAAACCATATACGAACTTAGCGTTTAGGATACCCTAAACCCTATCCCCGATTTTTTAAAAATCAGGCTGCCGGACTCAATAAAAAAATACAATTTGAATTGACCATTTGATTATAATTTTTTTTAATAGCGTTTGCAAATAAATATTTTGCAAAAAAAAAAAAAAAAAAAATTAGGTCACCTAAGCTTATTCGTAATGCGTTGAGTCCACGCATGTCCACCATGCGCCTAGTCGATCCACGCATGTTGACCATGCGTGTAGCTTGCCCCCTTTATATGTTCTTCATTCTATTGATTATGGAATTTTGGGAGACAGCACCCACACATTATATGAATGCGTGTCCAGTGGACAAAAAAGGCCACCATTCCCGCCAGACGGTATTATGGACAAATTTTATTAAATAATAGATAGATAGGGTCTTCACCCAATTTATATTACATTTTTATATAAACAATATTTTCAATATTTTTTTAATTTTAATTTAATATAATTTGATATATTCAAATTTAAAGATTATACTTATGTTTTTTTATTATAAACAATGTATACTGATTGTAAATATATTTTATTAATGGTTGAAAGATGTGGTGTTATATTTTTAAATATACATTAATGATTGCAACTAAAAGTAAATGTGAAAAAAAACAATCAGTTAATTATCATTAATTATATTATATTATTATTTATTTTAATAATTAAGATAACCAAATCGAAAACAAAACCGACAAACTTTTATTACAAATGCAAGTTTAATCAGAATGCTAATAAAATTTGTGAATATGGCTAGAAAACTTGGCGTGCTTTGCATTGCATGAATTATGCGTGATTTTAAAATTTTAAAATAAAAAAGAAGATGGGGTTTAAGATTCAATAATTTAGTTAGATATATAAACCACTTAAAAGAATTTAAAAGAATTGGGCTTGGAAAATAAAAAAATACAATTGGGCCTCGAAGGTCTTGGACATCTAGTCGGACTCTGATTTAGCAGGCCTAATTCGACTATGACTAAAAGTCGTGTTTTGGTCTGTGTTATATGACAAAAAAAATGAGTAACAAAAAAAATATTATCAAACCGACAATCAAATATACCCTAGTTTGCCTATATAATATTATAGTATAGATAGATGATGTCCTGCCGTAATTTGCTTAGTTTTAAAGTTCATTTTCATTGCTTTATTTAGATAAACTAGCTTATAGCCCGTGCAAAAGCACGAATTACTTTTAATTTTTTATAATTTGCTTATAGTGTAATATAATATTATAAATATTAATTTTAATATGTTGTTGGAAGGATTCGAACCTTGCATCTTTGTATATATAATTTTTAGTATTAAATATAAATTAATATGTTGTTGGCGGGAATTGAACCTTAGACCTCTGTATATTATACTTTTAGTATTGTTGTATTCAACGGTCATGAGATATTTGAGTTGAAGATCTAACGGTTGTGAATGAGGGATAACCAAAACCAAAAATGAGGGATAACCAAAATACAAATTATACCCCATCTCGCTAATTATATAGTAAGTATAGATTAGCTAGCCATTTCATTACACAATCGGCAACTTTAATTCGGTTAATGTTGATTTCTTTTACTTTGAGTTAGTTTGCTGGTTGTTCGAATTGTGTTGGGTTGAATTGCAATTGTTCTTTTGGTTTCATTTTCTTAGTTTTGGCTAGTTCAATTCTCGAATAGTAACTGTTCTTTTGGTTTCGTTTTCTTAGTTTTGGCTAGTTTAATTCTCGGATAGATCATGTCGAAATTTTCCTAAAATTTTTTATAAATAAAATTTTGTTTAAAATTCTAAATCACATTTTTTAAAATAAACAAAAAAAAATAGTTTGTGTTCTTTTTCCTTTTTACTTAATTAGTTTAAAATAAATTTCCTTTTACTAATTAGATAGTAAAATCCAAATTTTCTAAAATCCAACTTTGTTATAGTCTGTTAGGTTAGGGAACTTACACAATCCGAGATTCACAAACACCAATACAAAAGCACACACACCAATCGATTAGTCGACAAGATCCATCAAAGCGCGGTCACACATTATTCAAGTATTACTTCTACTTCTATCAACAATAAGTAAAAGTAAAACAAGAACACACACAATATTTGACGTGGAAACACCCACGTCCCAACTCGTATTACTAATCCCAAACAATACTTAGCCAACAATAACAATAACACCTTAACGGTGTTATACATCAAAATAATAACACCTTAACGCTGTCCCAACCCGATACTTGAGCCAACAATGCTCAAGCATCTCCCAAACAATACTTAAGACTACATCTCTTAAGCTTTCACATTCATCAAACTATACAATATGACTATGTTTATTATCTATCAAAAACTTAGCCACCAAGACTTACCATACTTGTTCAATAAGTCTTATCATACTTGTTATACAAGCCTTCCAATTCTTGGCACCTAATTACCAAACTTAGTGATCAAGACATACCATATATAATAATTGTCTACACGCACAATTATTATCTTACCCATATATATCTTGAACCACCCAAACCCATAACATCATATTGGGTTGAAACCAAACAATCCTTCCCTTCAACCCAATACCCATATCGGATTGAACGGTAACCATCAAGCCATCGACGTCCATTTGCCAATGCCTCCCCTCGTACAAGAACCTCCTCTTGTTCATACAATCTTGAGTGTCGCTAAAATCCATTTGGTGACCCTCCAAACCACCATTCTTCACCATAACGACGATCCATCTACAAAATCTCGTGCATCAACCACCACGAGTGCCCTTCCACATGTTGAGTCACCCGTCCTTGCTTTCACAATCTTTCGGTCTCCTGAAGAAAATCCGTAGTATCATCTAAACAGTCCACCTAGTATCAAGCCATTGAAACAATTGTGATGACCTCTTCCAAACAGTGCACGTCTTGAGTATTAGCAGGAGGTCATAGTGAGGCAACCCCTATAATGGGTTAGCGTCTTCAAGATATTTATCTTTAAAATATATTATGAGATAGAGGTGAGGCGATCCCTAATCAGGCCTCATGCCATGTTGACCCATCTTCAATATTTAAGCCCATAAAGATAGGTGGGCCCCTTGTATAGTTATATGAGCCTGTTTGAGATCAATACTGAGATTCGGGCATAACAACTACCGCCCAATTCCATGTCGCCATTATGAATGCGATGTGGAATCAAGTAAAGTGGTGTCTTCCAATTAATGTGAAGCCAAGTATATGTAAGTGATGGTGACCTCGAAGGGTCCTTCCAAGCGCAATGTGGTCCTGTAGGGACCTTGAGAGGCGACCCCATAGGGCCTTGCAGTCATAAGTTGTTATAATTATATTTTTTTATCCAACTGACATGTGAGCACAGACTCTCACCTATCTCTTCAGGTCTTCTTTAAAGTATGATGTGAGGACTTTCCTCTGCTCTTTTGTTATTATGACGAGAGGACTCCACATAAGTTGAGGGGTCTCCTCTTATGTTGAGAGGACTCCTTATAGCCTCATATGTTGAGAGGACTCCTCATAGCCTCATATGTTGAGAGGAATCCTCTTGTTGATATATTGAGAGGCCTCCTCATCATAGCGGTATATGGTCCTGGTCAATATATCGGTATGAGAATTATACTATATTTCTGGATCCATTAGCCCAATATTATCATCAAATCTCATAATGGATTTGTTCAGCGCCCATATCAATTTTTGAGCATAACAACTACCCCCAGGTCTTCGGTGCAGGCAGCTGTTATGGAGAACTATTTTTTCTAGTCTTCAAAATTCTTTTGAACTCCTCCAAAAATTAAAATCAGAATAATTATTTGATTATTTGGGAGAGTCTCCTCGGGGCGTGCTGTAAGACCAAAAAACCCTTGGTAACTCATTAGGCCAATTCCCCTTCCTTTCCACTAACTTGGCCTTTAAGATATACATAATTATATTGTTCACTGCCTCAGTTTGACCATTAGTCTGGGGGTGACTCACAGTACAGAAGCTCTTCTTGATTCCCAAGTTCTCGTAGAACTCCTTCATCTCGTTGCTATCAAACTGCTTCCCATTATCTGATATTAGCTGATATGGGATCCCTCAGCGACACACAATGATCCTGTATACAAAGTCCTTCAATTTTTGTTGTTGTGATCATTGCGATCCATCACTGCATACTTGACTCCTCCCTTAGCTTTGGAGAGCTCTCTAATAATATCGATACCCCACATGGCAAAGGGCCATGGGCTCATGAGAGAAGGGAGATTAGCAAATGGGCATTACTGAAATTGGCATTCCTTTGGCACTTGTCACACCTCCTAGAGAACTCAAAAGAATCTCTTTTTAATGTAGGCATAAATACCCTTGGCGAAGAATCTTTTGGGCTAGAGAACTACCCCCCGAGTGATTGCCACATATGCCTTCATGGACCTCCCTTAAGATGTAATTGCACTCTTCACCATCTACACACCTCAAGAGTGGTGTGTTGAACCCTCTTCGATATAGACTTTCATCGTAAATTACATAGTGAGCTGCCTGGTACTTAATCTTCCTCGCTTCCTTCTATTCTTGGGGTAGAGTCTCATTCTTCATATACTCCCATATAAGGGTCATCCATGTTGGCCCCTAGTGATAAGTGGATTTTATATCCACTTGGAGTGTTCTATATCGGCTTAAATTGATTGTCTTGGACTCAAGTTTGTTGTAGTTTTGATGTGTTTTTGTTTAGTTGTGCAGGTTCATGAAATATCGATTAAGGTTGATGTTTTCGTCAATTTTTTAGTTGAATTTGAGCATAAGAATGAAGGATGGTGTATTTCCCTAAGCTACCATGAGGATTCATAAGTCAAGAATTGAAGAACGGGAAGTGGTAAAAGAATCAGAAGAGAAAACGGAGGAGAAATAAGCAAATTGTGGAAAATTCGGATTTCCGGGTAGGTTGCGCAGTCTTCACTATTTTGGCCATATCTGGAGTTCTACAAGTCCGTTTGAGGCCCGTAAGTTGTCCACGCGAAGCCTGGGAAATTTTCTATAATTATGAACAGTAACAGACCGCGCAGACTGCGCTGCTACCGCGCAGGATGCGCCGGAACTCGCTGGAAATTCTGAAATTCTATCCTGTTTCGAATTAAATTGTATTTTTAGGACTTTTCTTGTTGGAAAAGTATTCTGGGGCCTATATAAACACTACCAATCATTGTAAATCATATCAATTACTTAGATTTAGTTATAATAACATAGAGGGAGACGAGAGAGACTTGGAAAAGGATTCCCAACGCTCGTGACAAGCAACGGAGATCTAGATCTACTTCATCTTTTCAATTCTTCTATGCTCGTTTGGATTTGTTTTCTAAACTCTATTACTCTTACTTAATATTCAAATCTTGTTTTAATATCATGGTTTCACTTGATCCCATGATGGCGAAAGGTTCAATACGAACTAATCGTTGTCATGGGATTCTAACGGATTTATTTATGGAGCTTTAGTATCTTGATGCTTTAAAGATCTGTGTGTGATGTATATCTGATATCCTCCTATGGTTATGCTTAATTGATAGATGCATAGCTAACATCTAATTTGTTAATCTCTTGTGAAATGAAAGTGGATCTTGAGATTTAGAACTTGCCATGCTAGCATAGGTTCATGATTGTTTATCAACATGATTCGTAGTATGAGATGAGAATACTTATATTTCCCTATGTGATCATTATTGGATAACTTGTTCCTCAACTGTTATGTTTTCAAATCTTATAGAGATATAGGGTCTAAGCATAATTGGTGTCTATTCATCTTCTATCTCTTTTGTGGATGTATGTTTAGTTTGGTATTCGTATACTGAGAAGTAGCGTATACTTGTTTCGTGTTGTCTGATCAGATATCATAACCATTGCATATAGTGATTAAAGGCGTCAGATCTAAGTAAAGTATTTAATGAAGTTAGGATCCCATGTTTTCTCTTGCATAAGTAATTTGATTTAAATTCTCGTTAGTTAGTTAATTCTTAGTTTGTTAATTTACTTACTTAGTTAATTTAGTTAATTAAAACCCAAATTTGTTAATTATCTTAGCAGTGAATAAAAACCATACATTGTTGCATAGGTGCATTAACTGAATTGAAACCTAAACCAGATCTCTGTGGGAACGAACTCAACTTTATTCTATATTACTTGTGACCATGTACGCTTGCGTGATTTAGTGCAAACAAGTTTTTGGCGCCGCTGCCGGGGATCAACGGTGTTTTATTTTTGATTTATGTGCTTGTCAATAGTGGTCGTTAGAGTTCACTGACTCGGATTATTTCTTATATAGTTGTTTAGTTTTATGTGTTACAGGTAGCAATGGGAGAACCAGCAGCTACAGCGAAAACATTGATGTATTATTCTCAACCAAAGATCAAGGACATCCAATTTAGCATTGTCAGGCCAGCTATTGCAGCTAATACTTTCGAAATCAAGCCTAGCATAATTCAGATGGTGCATAATTCGGTTCAGTTTGGGGGTGCTCCGACTGAAGATCCTTATATACACATTCGGAATTTCATTGAGATCTGCGACACTTTCAAGATCAACGGGGTGTCGGAAGATGCTATCAAATTGAGACTTTTCCCGTTCTCTTTGAGGGATAAAGCTAAGGGCTGGTTGCACTCTCTACCAGCAGGTTCTATTTTGACATGGGAGGATCTTGCTCAGAGATTTCTCAATAAATTTTTTCCCATGGCAAAGACCGCAGCAATCAGGAACGCTATTACTCAATTTTCACAACAGTCTGAAGAATCTTTGTGCGAGGCTTGGGAGCGATATAAGAAGATGCTAAGGAAGTGTCCATATCATGGGATGCCTAATTAGATGGTGATTAACTGCTTTTATAATGGCTTGGGTGCACAGTCAAGACCCATGTTAGACGCAGCATCAGGTGGAGCTCTATGGGCTAAGAGCTATGAGGAAGCTTATGAGCTAATTGAGATGATGGCTGCGAATGAATACCAGAATCCAACTCAGAGATTATCACAAGGCAAATTAGCAGGAATTCTGGAAGTTAATACAGTCACAGCTCTAGCAGCTCAGCTAGAGGCACTTAATAAGAAATTGGATTTTATGTCAAAGCATGGGGTGCCTCAAGTTGCTAGTGTTTGTGAGCTATGTGAGGGCGCACATGAGACGAGTCAATGTGCCATATCTTCTGAATCGGCACAATTTGTGAGCAACTTACAGTAACCTTCGCAACCAGCGCCAGCCACCTATCATTCCAATTTCGGCTGGAGCAACAATCAAGATTTTCAGCAGCAACAGTTTCATGGGGATGATGGTCAATTTTTGAATGAAAAATCTGAATTGGATGAATTGAGGTTGATGATTAAAATTCAGGCGGTATCTCTCAAGACATTGGAGAATCAGTTTGGGCAAACAGATGACACAGAGGTAAATCCAGGAAAACAAGATGACATAGAGCATGTTAATGCCATAACACTCAGATCTGGAAAAGTCACGAACGATCAGAATTTAGCAATTGAGGATGAAGAAGAAATTCAAGATCAAGACCCTATAGAAAAAGAAGAACATTCTGTTTTGTCAGAACCTGTGGTGGATAGTGATGAGGAGGAAGAGTGTGAGTCTCTAAGCTTGGATTATCTATGGGATTCTAAGGTGCTGATTGATGAGGTTGTTTCATGGTCAAATCTTGAGGATAGTGCAATTGAGTCTTTTCTTGAGGAAGATGCTTTGTTAGAGTATGAGAGCAATAAAGATCTTCATGAGTTGTATAGGAATTTTACTTTTGATGAGATGTTAGATGAATTGAATGCTATTTGTTCTAGGCATGAAATTCAACTTGAGGATAGTTCGTTTGATCCTGAGTCTGTTTTTAAGACTTCTGTTGGTGAACCACCCACTTCCGTTCCTAGTCTGTTTATTTCCACGCTGGGTCAGTCTTTGGTAGAAAATAATCATGTTGAAGAAGCTTCCAAACTTGAGCTTAAACTACCAGATCACATGAGGTATGCATATTTGGGTCATTCATCTAATTTGCTTATTATTATTGTTGTTAACTTTTCAGGTAGTGGAGTGAACATTGTGGCTGATACCTTTGAAGAGCAAAGAATGCTAAAACTTGTCATCAAGGCTGTAGCTCCGGAAAAGATAATTAAATGGCCATATAGAGATACGGTGTAAGAATTTTCAAGTTTCGATGATTAGGTATGTTTGCTATCCCTCGTATTTACTTCCATTCAATGCGGACATTGAATATTTTAAGTTTGGGGGTGGTTTGGGGGATTAGTAGTTGTTGTTGTATTATTTGTTCATGTAGGATTTCATTCTTTGCATATTAGTAGTAGTAAATTATGCATTTATGTTCGTGTTACCTCCATTTGTTTCATATAGGACATTCTGTTTTTTTATGTCGTATATCATGTGAGTGCATAAGAGTTTGCATTTGCACCCATGCTTGATAGGAATTTTGTGTTGTTGACGCTTTTGATTGAGAAGTGATATGCTTTGTTCTTGTGCACACACATACACTAGTAAGTTGAAGCTAGTAGACTTATTGAATGTTGTAAGTGATTAGAAGGACATGAATATATGCAAGATGATTTAGTTTGCATGCTTTGAATACAAGTAGGTGCGTTAGAGAGATTTTTGCTTGGGATTGAGTATGTTTTTCCACCAAGTGAATTTTTGAGCCTTATTGCATATTTGTTGCAATTTATTCGTTTGCTTGAGTGTCCACAGATTGTTTGCATTGCTAGCAGTTGTTTGAGATCTTTCTTGAAACACATGACATTATTTGACGATTAAAATGATAAAGGCATTTAGGAATAACCGCATATTTTCCCATATTACCACACCATGTTTACATGATCAATTAGTTAACCCATTGAGCTTAATCCTATTTTTTCGGTGATATACCACATTACTTGCCTAGACCTTTTTCTTGTATTGGCCTTACATTAATTTGAACCACATTGTCAAAGGCTAGTAGAGTGCTTAAGGGAGTAATAAGGTGTGCAAGGAGGGGTTTATTGTTGGTCTTACTTTTGGGGGAAATATTGAAATTGGGTTTGGTTGTTTACTTGATAGTCGGCATGTGTAATAAATTCAGGGGATCATTGTTATTGTGTTTATTATTGTTTGTGATATATTTAGTTCTCGAAAAAAAAGAGAGAAAAAAAAAAGAAAAAAAAAGAAAAAAAATATATATTGTGAGAGCATGTTTGTGTTTGTTGTGATCCTACTTTAGTCGACTAGTCGAGTGTTTTGTTGGAAGAAAAATAATAGATTATGTGGGGGGAAAATAGGGTGTTGTGTATGATTTATTATGGTACTTACTAGCTTTTGACACTTCACCTGTTTTGGCTTATTTGACATACCTTGTCCCTAGCCCCGTTACAACCCAAATAAAGACCTTTTGATTATCGTCATTGATGTATGTTGTGTTAAGAGTTAGATTGATACCAAATGTCAAGCGTGCTTATGATTTTGTTGGAATTGAGTGATACACTTACCCTTGTTCTTGAGTGAATATTCTTTTGTGAGTGGATTGTGAGTGTTTGCTTGTTTTTGTGTATGAGATCCCGAGTTTTGTCTCAAAGATGTACTCTTGTAGGCTTAGCATGGTTACTAACTTATTCTTACATTTGACATGGACTTGTGAGAACTTATGCATGTTCATTGAGTAGACTATGTGAATACTTGCACTTTCGACACCAAGACATTGCGTTATTACTTTGATTCTTAAGTTGATATAGCATGAGAGGATTTGAAGGTATGGTAGGATATTAGTACTAGATTAATTGCATTTTCATATTAGTTGCATTCATGCATTGCATTGCATTAGGTTACATGGATTTTGTGGGTACATTCGCTATAGGCCCTCACGAGACCTTACTCGTCCACTAGGGCTGCCTAGGGGTTTAAAGGGCTTGTTGCATATGCCAAATGCAACCGTGATCACCTACGGAAGTGGTACCAGTTAGTTAGTTTTTAATTGTTATGCTTGAGGACAAGCATCGGTTTAAGTTTGGGGGTAAGATAAGTGGATTTTATATCCACTTGGAGCGTTCTATATCGGCTTAAATTGATTGTCTTGGACTCAAGTTTGTTGTAGTTTTGATGTGTTTTTGTTTAGTTGTGCAGGTTCATGAAATATCGATTAAGGTTGATGTTTTCGTCAATTTTGGAGTTGAATTCGAGCATAGGAATGAAGGATGGTGTATTTCCCTAAGCTACCATGAGGATTCATAAGTCAAGAATTGAAGAACCGGAAGTGGTAAAAGAATCAGAAGAGAAAACGGAGGAGAAATGAGCAAATTGTGGAAAATTCGGATTTCCGGGTAGGTTGCGCAGTCTTCACTGTTTTGGCCATATCTGGAGTTCTACAAGTCCGTTTGAGGCCCGTAAGTTGTCCACGCGAAGCCTGGGAAATTTTCTATAATTATGAACAGTAATAGACCGCGCAGACTGCGCTGCTACCGCGCAGGGTGCGCCCGAACTTGCTTGAAATTCTGAAATTCTATCCTGTTTCGAATTAAATTGTATTTTTAGGACTTTTCTTGTTGGAAAAGTATTCTAGGGCCTATATAAACACTACCTATCATTGTAAATCATATCAATTACTTAGATTCAGTTAGAATAACATAGAGGGAGACGAGAGAGACTTGGAGAAGGATTCCCAACGCTCGTGACAAGCAACAGAGATCTAGATCTACTTCATCTTTTCTATTCTTCTATGCTCGTTTTGGATTTGTTTTCTAAACTCTATTACTATTACTTTATATTCAAATCTTGTTTTAATATCATGGTTTCACTTGATCCCATGATGGCGAGAGGTTCAATTACGAACTAATCGTTGTCATGGGATTCTAACGGATTTATTTATGGAGCTTTAGTATCTTGATGCTTTAAAGATCTGTGTGTGATGTATATCTGATATCCTCGTATGGTTATGCTTAATTGTTAGATGCGTAGCTAACATCTAATTTGTTAATCTCTTGTGAAGTGAAAGTGGATCTTGAGATTTAGAACTTGCCATGCTAGCATAGGTTCATGATTGTTTATCAACATGATTCGTAGTATGAGATGAGAATACTTATATTTCCCTATGTGATCATTATTGGATAACTTGTTCCTCAACCGTTATGTTTTCAAATCTTATAGAGATATAGGGTCTAAGCATAATTGGTGTCTATTCATCTTCTATCTCTTTTGTGGATGTATGTTTAGTTTGGTATTCATATACTGAGAAGTAGCGTATACTTGTTTCGTGTTGTCTGATCAGATATCATAACCATTGCATATAGTGATTAAAGGCGTCAGATCTAAGTAAAGTATTTAATGAAGTTAGGATCCCATGTTTTCTCTTGCATAAGTAATTTGATTTAAATTCTCGTTAGTTAGTTAATTCTTAGTTTATTAATTTACTTACTTAGTTAATTTTAGTTAATTAAAACCCAAATTTGTTAATTGTCTTAGCAGTGAATAAAAACCATACATTGTTGCATAGGTGCATTAACTGAATTGAAACCTAAACCAGATCTCTGTGGGAACGAACTCAACTTTATTCTATATTACTTGTGACCACGTACGCTTGCGTGATTTAGTGCAAACACCTAGCTCGCTACCTCCATGACAAATTCCTCAGGAACACTAGGCTTAGTCTGGATTTCCAATGGAATAACCCCAAGTAAGGTGGCCTCTCGCGATCCTAACTTTGCTAGGGTATCCGCTCCTTGATTTTTTATCCTTCTGATAAATTTTACTTTTACCTGGTTGAATGACTTCATAAGTCTCTGCACACATCGCAGATAAAGCTCGATTTGAGGCCCCCTAGCCTGCCACCCACATCCAATATGATCTGTGACACGCATGGAATCGATACAAGCATCGAGATTCTCCACCTTTATTATAATTGCGAGCTTAAGGCCATTGATTAGGGCCTCATACTCAGCTGCATTGTTTGAGACTTCGAATGCAAAGTTGACTGCGCTTCTTAACCTACGACCCTCAGGTGTAACGAGCTCGACCCCGGCTCCAGCTCATTCCTTATTAGATGCTCCATCAACATAAAGCTCCCACCACGAGGCTGAATCCTGTTGGCTGGCCTCGGGCTCGACTGGCATGGGGGTCGCAACAAGAGCCCAAGCATCTCTTTCAGATTACAGAGGGAATTCCAAGATAAAACTGCTAAAGCTTGCCCTTTCAAAGCAACTCGAGGCTTGTACTCGATGTCAAATTGGCCTAGTTTCGCTGTTCGTGCTAGAAGTCTTTCTGAGGTCTCAGGCTTATGCATCACTTGCCTTAAGGGATAGACTGTGCGAATCTCAATTTTATGAGCCTGAAAGTATGGCCTCAACTTCCGCGAGACCAACACCAAGGCATAAGCGAGCTTTTCCATGTTGGTGTAGCGAGTCTCATCATCTAGCATCCTTTTACTGACATAATAAACAAAGTATTGAACCCTTTCCTCCTCACGAACTAAAATTGCATGCTCTAACACAGCTAGATAAAAAATAAGGGTCCCCCTCCTTATGCTTAGAAAGTAGAGGTGGTGAGCCCAAATGTTCCTTTATTTGATGTTTATAATTTTGCAATGTACTTTAGGCCTCGCATCTGCTTGCACAAGGGACTCATGCTGCATAATGATAGCATGTATAGATTCCTCCATAACTCCTTTCGATATTTGCTCTAATTCCCAAGTGCTTTAGAGTAGCTAAGAGAGGCTTCACATAATTCCTTAACTCATTCCAGATATTTTTCAAGCATTGAAGTAAAGAGAGCTCCCATCCTATGTCTTTGACAAGTGAGCTTGCATTAAATTGACTTATAGACAATCTCTTAGTCGTGCAGAGAGCCTTCTTTGGCCTCTTTCGCTTTGATCCAAGGGGTTTGGCCTCGCATCAATGTGCTGGCCTAGTCCCGTAAATTTCAGATGCTCCACTAGAAGGGGTGTTTATGTAATGTCACTACCCCTGATTCATCATTATCATTGCAAATATGATGAGGAATCAAAGTGTTCCAGCAATCTTCTTGTATTATTTGGAGTTAATACCATTTGTAATGAAGAGAATTATGATGTGATCCCGCAATGAACATACTTGACTCCTTCAACGCTATCCCAGGGCACTTGGCCTCTTCACTGTTATCCCAAGGCATTTGGATTCTCCGATGCTAAGCGAGAGCACTTATCTTCTTTAATGTCATATCAGGCCTTACTATGGACCTTGTTTAATTGAGACTAGAACATGATGGGCAGTAGTCACTTGCTCTTCTCAGTGTCTTGAGGACCTCCTTATTGCCGACAAGGGTCGGGGGCGTCCCCCTTCTCCCCAAGGATCGGGGGCGTCCCCCTCTCCTCGGCGTAGAGGTATTTCACCAAGAAACGAATCATGTAGAGGCATCTCACGTAAGGCATCTCTTTGATCTCAATAGCCACATCATATATGGGGCCTCACGATCTCGATGAGGAGATATGGGTCTATCCTCCGACGATGGGACTACTCACAATCTCGACGAGGAGAGGGGGGGTCACTTAGAACCTTGACCCTTGCTTTGGCCTCGAGGTCGCATCTCCATACAAAATAGGCTTCGCCATTTAATAATCTTATTGCATTTATCTCCATGTGAAGGCTCATAGCTAAGCCTAGTCCTATCCCTATGGGGCTCCTCCTTTTGCCCAAGCGGTGGGACATTATTGAAATCAATACCCGGCTTAGTGTCATGCTTCTTCACCTCATGAACTACCCATTCAGTAAGCTATCCATTGCAAATTAGCTCTTCAATTTGCTCCTTAAGTTGCTTACAATCTGTAGTATCATGCCCTGTCTATTCATGAAAAGCACAATATTTACGAGTATCACTGGTTGCCCGGCTATTCATAGGGGATGGCTTCTTAAACATCCCCTTGTCAGCATTAACTACATAGATGTGATCAATGGAGGCCACTAAAGGTGTGGACTGATCCTCATTCCTTCCACTTTGAGCTCGCGGTGGTGACCTCCATGGCGGATTGCGACCCCTCCTCTTTGGGCTCTCACTACGATCCCAACTTCGCCTAGGGCTCCCAGAGTCCTTCCTCTTCACTCATTTGCCCTTACTTCCACTGTTACTAGCCTCATTATTCTTCTTGAGGTCCCCCATAGACTTTTCAATCCATTTGTAAGGCTCGGCCTCCTTGTAGAACTCAGAGAGAGTACTAGGTGTCTGTGCCTACAACTTCTTCCAGAACTTGGTGCCCTCTCTCAGCCCGGTAATAAGAAAATTTTTAACGGCCTCGTCATTTACTCCTCGTACCCTAGGGTCCTCGATGTTAAACTTCTTGAAGTAATCCTGTAGGGTCTCACCCTCCTTCTGCTTTATGTTCGTCAGGGTGGATACAGGAGGTGCATAAAGCATGGAGGACTGAAATTGCTTAATAAAAATGTCCACGAACTACTTCCAGTAGTCTATAATGATGTGAACCCCTAGCTTAGAGAACCACTACTAGGCACTACCCCTCAACAAGGCCGCAAAAGTGAGCACCTAGCCAATAGCAAGACCTGATACACATCCATATCATTGTTGAATAGATAACAAACTCTGCAGGGTCAGTGTCCACATTATAAGTCATGTCTGGGTTACTACTCCGGAATATAGTGGGAAGCGGAGTGGTCTATATCTCTTGAGTGAAAGGAGAGGCTAAACCTATGGGGTTGAGGGTCCCCATATCTGCATTCATCTTATAGCTCCTCAAGCTTGTAGCCTCCAACCTTGGTCTCCTTATCTTCAACTTTTTTCTGTCCCTCTCCAGTGCTGTGATGGTGGGACTGGGTCTTCTTAGGAGTACTAGACTCCTCTTGATCTTCCTTTCGATCCTTATTTTTGCAATCCAGGGGGTCAGGTTTGTACTTATGGGACCGCTCGCGCTCTCGATGAGAAGAGGGGGGTCGCTCATCACGACGATGTGACCGCTCGCGCTCTCTACGAGGAGAGGGGGGTCTGTCATTGCAATAATGGGACCGCTCACGCTCTCTACGAGGAGAGGGGGTCGTTCCGAACCTTGGCTCCTAGCTTGGGATCGCTTATCTTTCTTGTCTACTTTAAGTTTTTCGAGCTTGAGACGAGGATCATGCAACACTAACTGACCCAAAAGGTCAGTTAGTTATCTTTCTTGTCTACTGTAAGTTTTTCGAGCTTGAGACGAGGATCCCAACACTAACTCGAAAAACAGACCTACGTACCCTTTTTATAGAGAGTCAAGCCAAACGTAGTTCTTGGAGAAGAAGTTACCTAGACGGGCTAGGGTTTCTGGAGATACATCTTGGCTGTAAGAACCCTAATTTTTGGTAATATTTTATTTTATTTAATATCTTGTGGCAATGTCAATATGGAACCTTTCTGGTCATCCCTGTGATTAATGGAATTGATTGTCTGGAAAACTGTGTTGTTGTGTTCACTATGTAAGATAAAAAGGGAGATTGTGAAGGCAAGAGTCTTATTGTTAGGGAGATTTATGAAACTTGGGGTTTGAGAATTATTAGAGTGTTAAAAGATTTATTAAGAATTATGATAAGGAATTATGGACATTAGAGGAATTTACACAATTAGTACTTAAGGAATTATAGGGGAAATCTCTACGCGACAAAATATTATTACGAGAGATTAATTAAGATACGATACGAATTAAGGATTAAATAATAAGCATTGGTGGAAGAATAATATTACAAGGAGTAGTATTGCATGCAAGCCCATGCAACCAAGTAGTTAGAAACCAAGCAAACTAGTTAGCCATTGGAAGATGAATAGTATTTGGTTACTTGCTTTTTGAAAAAGGAGGAGACATGTAGTACAAAGAGCCATACCTATAGCCATATCTAGGCTTGTACCATACTAATACATACAATTATATGTATCACCCAATCAAATATTCAACCACACAAACACAAAAGAAAAATCAAACTCCCCCCCCTTGAACAAGGAGCTCTCGGCCAAGCATAAAAGTGGAGAAGAAAAATTCTTCTCCTCCTTCTTCCATCACTCATAAATCATAATATAATTCCTAGGTCATCTAAATCATCTAAGCAAGGTATGCTATCAATTTCACTCCATTTCATCCATCCAATTCCAAGTTATAAATTGTTAAAGTTTGGATGAATAGTAACCAAGTTTGTTCTTCCTTTAGATCTTGCATTGTGAGTGTTGTAGGAGGCCATCTAAGGTGTTTTTAAGTTGTATAAAGATTGTTCAAAGTCTCTAGGAGCTCAAGAAGGTATGAAATCTCAAACCACCCTTGGTTATGTGTTGTTCATGTAGTATGGTAGTAGATCCATGCATTTTAGGGGTTATCTTGAATGTATATGTATTGGATAACATGGATCTTGGGTTTTGATGTTGAGATGGTGAATTTTATGACTATGGTGAATATATATATCTCCATGAGTGTTATGAGTCATGATCTAAGTGTTTTAAGTGGTGTTTATGTTATGGAAGCATGAAAAATGGTTGATCTAAGTGATTTGAGCTTGCTGATTTTGTCCAGGAACTTTGATCTGTGTTGTAGCACGATTTTGAACACCCAAATGATGTCCCCTGATGTCCTACCTTATATTGTTGGAAAGATAATTGAATGTAGTTTCTGGATATGTAAGATTCATAGCTAGGTGATGTGTGGATTTTTAGTTATGGTCGGAGGAGTAAATTTTGTTTCTGGACTATGGACTGCATAAAGTGACCCCCTTGTGAACCTTGTTTAAGCACCTTAAAAACTATTTGGGATCATGGAAAAATTTGAGAACGTAGGTAATGCAGTGGTAAAGACCACCCAAAAGGAATTGGATTAAAATATGAATTTTTGGATTTTATAAAAATGCTAGAGTAAAATCCGCGCAATGGAAAAAGGTCGATTAGTGGAACATTATTCTAGGGTTAGTGGTTATGGTTCGAACGTGGTAACTAAATTAAGTCGAGTAAGTGACGAGCGTAAACGAGTGATGTCATGGACCTATAGTGGGGCTAGGGAGTCATAAGACGAAGTCGTTAAGTTAATTTCGTATCCCCTTAAAACCCCGTAATTAGAAAG
This sequence comes from Kitagawia praeruptora, assembly GCA_037693485.1. NCBI lineage: Eukaryota > Viridiplantae > Streptophyta > Magnoliopsida > Apiales > Apiaceae > Kitagawia > Kitagawia praeruptora. The sequence continues at coordinate 77,579,488 of CM075354.1, forward strand.
AAGTTGTTAAGGTACTAACGAACGATTATTGTTTATGTATAGATCGTTCGAATTCGCACGCTCGACCACCCCAACCAAACCAAGGCAAGTTTACTTTTCAAAACTTATCCCTATACAAGGATTTTCACTGTTGTGTTTGTAGTTTTCAAATTATATCAAATGCTATGTTTATCGAAGTATTGATGCAATTGAGATTGAACAAGTACATGTATGCTTTTACCCCTTGAACTTAGATTGAAATGTTTTCTTCGGACAACGACTCTAGCAATAGAGGTCGTAGCGGTCCGTATATACTATTGACCGGGGAGCGGTATATTATTATATCGTATCTATATTGCGAAAACCCGAAGGGTCATCCGGGTGGTATCGTATATTCAAATAACTATTATTATATCTTCGTAAATACTCGAAACCCTATCTTGGATTAAAAGTTTATTTATTAAATAATTATTTTATTAATTATTAATATTAAATCTTAAAATATCATTTAATAATTATTGTTCACTATTTTAAAAACAAAGTTAATCCAAGATACCTTTTAATACTTTCAAACTCGAACTTTTTCGAACTCAAAACATTTTCGAAAACCCCCGGTCTGGTTCTGCTTCTTGTACGATTTCGAGAATTATCAATCGACTGATGTCAAACCACAACTACTCTGTTTTCAATCAAAATCAAGTTTTCAAAAGAAAAAGAAAAAGGGACTCTGGCAGGTGTGGGAACCGTTGACGAACGATTCCCGGGATGTGTAAGCGGCCGTGAGCCAGGCGGTCCATCACTTATTATTCCGGCCCAGGTGTTGTCGAAGGATGATTACAGATGTAGTTTTCATCGAGGGTGATTACGGATGTAGTTTTCACTCGGGGATAGTTACGGATGTAGTTTCTATCCTTCTACCGGTAGAGAAGACCCGCGGATTATTGGACTCGGATGTGGCGACTGATCATCGTCAATCCCTGTCAGGTTTTATGTTTTCTTTAAGTCCCATTCCTCCACTTTGGAAAAATGCTTTGACACTGCATCTTAGGCCTATGTGCCAGTTGCCGATAGTGTCCTATTTTGATGAGAAAGACGTTGACTTTATGCAGTAGCTAGAACTGCAAGGTTATTTTGAAAACAAGGGCACGTACTGGTGCACCTTTGAAATTTACCAATAATGACAAGTGATTTTATAACTGATTGATACAACGAGTTTACTGACTGTTATACATATGAAATGTTATATTGCTTATCTTATACCTATATTCTTGCTGAGCTATAGTTGCTCACTCTTGCTTGTTTTCAAATTTTAAAAACACAACAGCTAAGAGAAATGGCAAGAACCTGTCAGACTGTTCGAAAGCAGGTGACTAGACCCCAGGCTGCAGTTGAGATTCCACCGGTAGGCCCCATTAGCCGGATTGGTCGGCAACTTTTGTTAGTACGTTTTATCTATAAGTATGACCTGTGCAAGGCAGTGTACCGTAACAAACTTTCAAGCCGCCAACTTCGCTTCATATCGAAGTGTTGCTGGTAGCATAAATGCTATTTAATTCGGTCTGTAATAACTCTAAAATTCTTACTTTTGCTTATTCATATGTATGACGTTTCTGAGACTCTAACCTGTGTGTGTGTGTGTGTGCGGTGTGAGTTTATTGTGGGGTTGATGGCTGTTTATTTATATTATGTGCAAGAACAAGTATGTTATTAATGGAAAATGGACCGTGAGCGCCTAGATCTCCGACCCCGGATCTGGGGGCGTCACATTGGCCCAAGTCCACTAGACGTCTATGGGATGATGCTAATTGTCCATTAATTCTGCTCATGACTCATGACCCAATAAAGGTTATCTATGGCTAACATGATGCTAAAATCACGAGGCCTCACTGGCGAGGCTAATGAAGAGTTTACGAGGGCCTCGCATGCGACCCTTGGGTGAAGGCATGCGACCTCGTGGGTACAGGCATGCGACCTCCTCGGTACAGGCATACGACCTCCTCGGTACAGACATGTGACTTCTTCGGTACAAGCATGTGACCTATATCCATATAGGATTTACGTCGAGATTCGGGCATAACACATATCATCATAATTTCCACCTAAACATGCGTAGTTCATACCTATATCCAAGCATTTTTATTGCATAGAAATCAACACTCAATTATCCATAAATCATAATTTTTTGCCTAAGAAAAAATGTTTGGATTATCTACTCTCACATCCACAAAACACATCTGTATTTTAGACCTCTCATATTTCTATATTATTTTTTTTAAATTTATTCTTATTTTCATGCAACACATGCCGTGTTATATGGCCAAAATCTCCCACCAACATTGTCAAATTATTCGTCACAAATATTTTAATTAAACTCGTTCACAAACTTTTAAACTAAATTATTTGTTTACATTCCTACAAATAACACAAATTATGCAGGTGAGAAGGAAGTAACATGCAGGGTGGTCATGCCCCAATGCAGACTTTGCAATGGCATAGACCCACTAGGTGTAAGGGCCTCATTTCATTGTCCATTTTGTACCATAGGTCTACTATATATCACCTACTAGTTTCAGAAAGATCATAATTTTATTCTGGTTCCTACTTTTAAACAATGATATCAGGCAAGTAATGAAATCAAAGATATGTAGGTCATTGTTCTATAGAGAACCATCTTACGTGGAGAACCACTTATTCCACACTAATTTTTAATTCTACGACAGAACCAAAGTTCTATTTCTTTGGTTGTACCAAAAAAAAAAATCTGGGCAGATGCTGACGTGGCGGGCCTGCTGGCGTAGCAGTGCCACGTTATCGATGACGTCATCATTGATGTGGCACTGCCACGGCAGCACTGATGACGTGGCAGATGACGTCGTAGTGCCACGCCAGTAGTGCTGACATGGTAGGTGACGTGGCAGTTTCGATTTTTTTTTGGAAATTTTGGTTATGTTACATAATCAGAAAAAAATATTTTGAAAAATTTTGGTTCTACTACAGAATCAAAGGCTTCTCCACGCTTCTCCACGTAAGATGGTTCTTCATAGAGTGCTACTCTAGATATGTAAATTAAACTTCAGACGAGAGTCCTGCTTTATATTTAGGTTTTAAGTAAAAGAAAAAAGAAAGGTATTCTTCTTTTAGTTTTGGAGTATTTGGGTAACTTATTTTTAGAATAAGTCAACTTATTTTAAGACAAAATTAGAGATTCCTAACTTTTTTCTGAAAAAAGTTAACTTTTTTTTTTTTGCAACTTATAGAATCTCAAACATACATTAAATACTTGTATAAAAAAATTGTCAAAATATGAAATTTTTACCCGAAAATAAGTTTTCCCAAACAGGCCCATTGTTAACTTTGGACTTCTGCATATCATTTTCTTAAATGCAAATTACATATTTTAAAATCCACCCATTTAATATAATAATTTAATATATATACACTTAAGTAATGATTAAATGTATACTTAAAAAAATGCAAACTCTTTTAAAAAAAATGCATATTTAAAGTTTGTAATATTGTTTATAATATTTATTTGTAATAAGTATTTAATTTAAAATATTAATTCTGGTAAAACTATTAATTTAATATCACGTCTACACTTTTTTTATTCATACAGTGGGTAAATACAAGAAGAAACTTGTGAGTATTAAATTTTTTCCAAAAAATGATAGATTACATAATGACATTATATTAATACATTAATAATACATATATCATGAAATGAGAATATAAATTTAAAATAAAAAATTAATTAAAATATAATTAAAATATTAATTCTGGTATAACTATTAATTTAATATCATGTCTACACTTTTTTGATTCATACGGTGGGTAAATATATACAAGAAGTAACTTGTGAGTATTAAATTGTTTCCAAAAAATAATAGATTACATAATGACATTATACATATATATTAATACATCAATAATACATATATCATGAAATGAGAATATAAATTTAAAATAAAAAATTGATTTAAATATAATTTAAAAATTTGTTCTGGTATAACTATTAATTTAGGGAAATTTTATATCCAGAGCATAAATTTTGTATCCAGAGCAAATTTGTTTAGAAAGACAAAATTGCCCCTTTCTTTTATTTCCAGAGCAGCAGAGCTATAAAATTTAACCTAAACCATATATGCATACACTCATACTTTGTTTCTTCCAGGAAGGCATGTTAATATTAAATTTAATCAAGAATCCATACCAAAGTACTACCAGAAACATTAATATTAAACTAACCACCTTAAATCTTGCAAAAAAATGCATAATCCACCAAAAACAACAAGGTGTAACTATAAATAAAATAATTCTTGCATCACAAAAGTCTCCATATGGTCACTAACAAAAATAAGTCTCCTGCTTCATTCCAGGAATGACTCTAACAAAAACTGATACAAAAAAAATGAGTGAAAACTTATTAGTTAAATATGTAATATAAAATATTAGACTTAAATTATATTAATAATAAAGACTTACGTCGCTATCCACATAGCGAGAAAAATTACTGGATGAATGATGAGAAGTGTATGAGCCAATACTTCCCTCATCGGTTAACAAGTTGGCTCGAGAAGTTTGGATGAAGGTCCATTAACAAGTTGAGAAATGATGTTCAAAGCATTGTCTTTTTCTGTAAGTGACCATTCTTGATATTTGTCTTCAAAGTCACCAAGCAATTCCTTAAGTTTGACATTACCAGAATTCATCCCACCATCAAGTGCTTTAAATTGTCGATCATCAATCCTCCATTGAGAATGTATTGTCTCAATAGGTATGACTTTATTTTTCCAATCAATCAACATGTGTGCACAAGGCAGACCCATTACTGTTTTAAATTGACCAGTGCATACACATGACATTTTTTCAGATTTAACTAACTCCCATTGCTTGTACAACTCCTTCAAAGCAAAATGTGATACCCGAAAATTCAACTCTCTAAATAGCATTATATTGCAATCATGAAGAGTTCGAATTTTCTCATTTGAAAGTCGTGCTTTAATCTCTTGGAAGTCATTCTCAATTGCCAAACATTTTCTTTCTTTTACTCTCTGGAAATCACCGGTTGAAACAAGCAAATATTGCTTCAATTTAGCATGTGCACCTTCAGCTCTAGATGAAACATGACTTCTAAAGTGTGTACATTTTTCAGTCCATGTATGAATAAATCTCTCCTTATGTGGAAGCCATGTACTCTGTATATACCTTGTGGCATCTGCTTTCTCTTTATATTGAAGTTCAAATTGTGTCCAATTTTGCACATACTCCTCTTCGGTTCGAGAATATATCACTGAATTTCAATCAGATAAAAACATCTCCCAATCTTGTTGCTTCTCAAAATATCCCTTACACTTTGCTAGAATATTTTTCTCAATATGCCAAACACATAAAAAATTTACTACTCTAGGAAAAACAACCTTAATTGCATTCATGAGTGCTAATTCTCTATCAGACACAATTACAGAAGGTTGACACTCAAGATCAAAAATATTCTTAAACCTCTCCAAAGCCCAAATATAATCATCACACTTCTCACTTTCTAAAAATGCAAAACATGAATAAAATGAAGTGTTAAAACTTGACATTCCAACTATGTCAAGTAAAGGCATTTTATATCGATTTGTCTTGTAAGTGCAGTCCATAACATAAACAGTTGGATAGCTCCTACTAAGTGTAATTGACACTGGATGAGAGAAAAATAAACGTTTAATCTTTCCATCTTCATGGTGATCAACATCAAAGATAAAATTACCTTTACCAAGTTCCTCGAATAAAGCTTGAATAGGTGTTCGGCCACCTAATCTTTCTTTCTGTAGCTTGCACTTCATGTTTGCTATAGTCCGTGAAACTATTTTGGTATTAACATTTTCTTGTCGAAGTGCAGAAAGAATTTGTCGGGTTTGTACACCGGCTCTTGTCATTCTTTCAGTAACCAAAATCTGCTCACTTGATAATTGACGACATGAGGGATGACCCGACATATCGACTGATGGTTCGTGATTGTGTAAAGTATTCCGCATCTCAAGTGTCCAAAATCCATTTTCCTGCTTGTTGCCACGAAGTTCAAATGGGCAATTGATAAGCCGAGATCCTGATTTTCTCTTTCGATCCTCAAGACTAAGTTTGTATTTATTGCGATAACACCCTCCTCTATCACAACCAAGAACAACATATTTCTCTTTTCTAGAGCACTTGATTGATAAAGCATACCCCTGATCTAAGTAGAAACTCTTGGTAGAATTGATGAGATATTCACGACATTTGAATGACGTACCAAGAAAGTGTAATTCCATTTCTTCTAAAATTTTAGGAACCAACTCTGAAATTATCATCAAACAAATTTTTTAAAATTAGGATCCAATATGAATGAAAATTTATAAAAAAACATCTCTACTAACAAGGATACATAATCACTTGTTTCTCTAATTTAAGTAAAGATATTCAAAGCATATAAGAAGAGGATTAAACTTGAAATTACCTTCATCATCCGATATTTTTTCAGAAGTTTAAGGACCATAGGAATATATTCCAGTTGCTTGAGATTCATCCATGGCTCAAAGTAAGTTGCATATGATTTTGATTTGCTTCTATGATGAGTTCTAGGGTTCTAATTAGGAACTATCCAACTGGATAATTGACACTGTAATTTGTGTGTATTAGTAATACGTGCCTTTTTATAAGTTTTAGGGGCAATTTTGTCTTTTTCAACAAATTGCTCTGGATACAAAATTTCTGCTCTGGATATAAAATTTCCCTTAATTTAATATCATGTCTACACTTTTTTGATTCATACAGTGGGTAAATACAAAAAGAAACTTGTGAGTATTAAATTGTTTCCAAAAAATAATGGATTACATAATGACATTTTATTAATACATAAATAATACATATATCATGAAATGAGAATATAAATTTAAAATAAAAAATTAATTAAAATATAAAATTTAGCAAAATATTATGAAGAGGGTTCAAAATTTTTTCGCACAGGGTCTACTACAGCTCAGAACCGGTCCTGGTAACATGTGCAAATTTAAGATAAGGGATTGTTGTGGTTTGAGGTATGATGTTAATTTTGTCTATTAGGATGGAATGATTATCCAAATTTATTATATTTTTTTAATTTAGTGACCAGAATATCGCATCTAGAAAATACAGTTAAGAGATGTAAACGAATCAAATTATTTATAAATTACTCAAATTCCACAAGTTAAATATTAAAATTTTGCTTGATGGTGAATGAGTCGAGCTTTAGTTTCAAGTTGCTCGGTTCATAAGGTTCGTAAGCTTATCGAGATTTTATTATTTTTAATTTTATATTTTACATAGGGTAAGGTTCTAGGGAGAACCTCCTTATCAAGAGAACTAGAAAACTCAATCTTGACCGTTCAATATTTAGATTTTTAATAAATCAAATACTTATGTGTATAATGGCAGTGATGTAAATATAACTAACAATTAAGGTTACTTTCTTTGTTTCATTTTGTATTATATACGGTCTTTTTAGCTTTATCTAAGGAAACATTACATCAAGCAAGATTTGATCGAATAATCTAATCGTTTTAAATTTGTAAAAGAATCCACGTACCTCTTTGTAATGATTTAGGGTATACATCGATTGAAATTAACGACATTAGCAAGATTCTAAAACTAGTTTGAAGAAGAAAATCATAGAAGCGTAAAGAAAAAAGCTGATAAACACACACAGAGCATTGAAATCTTACGGTATAAAGTGTTGATTTTTTAATTTATATACTGTTATGTTTAACAAACACTAAACAGAATCTATGTTTTTGACGTGCAGGTTTGTTATGGAATCGTTATCAAAAAAAGATTTGTTAGGAATACATGGAGAAACACGATCGTTGGTTAGTTTCTAACCAGAACTACTATCAGATTCTTTTAGAGTTCTGTTTAGAGTTCCACACTGAGTCCATGTAGAGTTCCACATTAAGTCCATATAGATTCTTTTATAATGTTGCAATATAAAGTTTTTCTGGAAATAGACAATGCAAAGGCCTTTGATTTGGTGATTGAACTGGATATGGATGGGGATCTTGGTGATGAACTAAAGGAAGTCCTTAAACAAATCAATGCTTGTAGCCCGACGGTGGAGGAACTAGAAAGTGCAGACTATCTTGTTTTGTTGATGACACCGGAAATTAACCATATGACAATATATCTAGCTGAGTACGATATGAACAATTGTGTGAGTACGGTATGAACAATTGTAAGGGTCTGTCTGACATCTATGAAAGTTTTAGATGTGTAAGGGAGCTTTTGGATTTTGACTTGGGGAGGGGTATTCCGTATGATGCTCTAAGAAGGCAAGGAAGATAAAAGTAAATTTTTGACGAGGCAGTGGCGAAGGATTTGAGTCTTGCTAAATGGTTGGAAAAAGCATCTGAGGCCAAGAAGAATGAGAGGAAGAATGTAGAAATGGCGTAAGGTAGTAAGGAAGGGACCAACAATGACAAAATAATGGTGGAGGAGGATGGGGAAGAATTAAACCTAAGCCAAACTATTAGGCTATGTGCACAGTATGTGAATTAGGCTAGATGATTTTCCTTTGAGTCAGTCTAGTTAATAATGAATAATGAGCTATTCTGCATCTGAGATTTCATCTTCATCTTCCTCCAAAATGTAGACCACGGCACGCTTTCTTGTAGCAAATATGCATGCTACGCCTCTGGATGCTGGCACAATAAGTGGAATAGGATTTAAGAATGTGTGATGGACATTTGTACCAACATCACAGGATCTGGTGCTTTTGAATAATAAGTCTCTGGTTTTTTAAAAGGTGCAGGTTTAAGTGGTCTCATTGTTATCCCACTTGCTTCTTTGATCCCATCTGGTCGCTGGACAATGGGCCGAGTTTAATCACATTTGAGCGCAAATATGCATCACTGATTTGTGTTTTTAATATCTCATTGGTCATTGCTTCGAGTTTGACCTCGATAGGTGCTCTATGTGTATAAATTGTAAACTGATTCACAATCTCGAAAAAGTAAACATTTTTCAGTGTTTTTCTTTGGTTTCTAGGTTGCTGGGAGTAGTATTTTTAATCTGCAGTTGTTTGTTAGTTGATGTAATATCCTGCTTAAGTTGCAATGATATTTCCGGTTTAGGAAAAAAAGATTCTTTAAGGTGTGCTAAGATTTGTTAAATTGTTCTTGTAAAAAATTAACAAATCTTTTTTTTATATATTACCTTAATTTAATTTTTTTTCCCTTTTTTGGTCTTTTTTAGGTATCCTCAAAACCATTATATTGACCTAATGAGTTTTAGTTGATATCTTGAATATTATTTGGTTTAGTTTTATTAAACACTTAACAGAATCTTGAATAAATTAATAAGAACACTTAACGGTATCTTTAACAAATTAATTAAAATATTTAATAGTTGTTTTAATAAACTAGTAAAAAAAATTAACGGAATCTTTAATAAATTAATTAAAATACTTAACAAAATATTTAATAAATTAATATAACACATATTAGAATAAATATAACACATATTAAAAAGTTTCAATTATAATAATTTTGAATTGATCATTGAAAATTATTATGAAATATCTTTAAAAAATCTAAGATATAGTAGGAAAACGAAAAAACAAATAAACACCTAAGAGAATCTTGGTGTATTGCATAATATTTCTATATATTTATTTTTTCAAAAGAAAAATTATACATTTCTTTTAAATTTAAGTTACAGGTAGAAATATTATAAAAGACACCTAGATTTTCTTACGTGTTTCAAATCAATACATTAGTTTATTTACTTCTATTATGTTTTTAAGATTACTTCGAGAATTATTTTAAAAGACATGCTATAAAAATTGAATTTTAATTTGAAAAATTATTATTTAAATTTTCTTAAATATTGGATAAATTATTTATAGTGCTCTACTTGTACATAACTATACCGAAACTTATTTTATACCAATAAAATATTTAGTAAAATCTAAAAGTAAATATCTAATAAAATTATATTACAATTTTTAAATAATTAAAAAAACACCTAAGAAATTCTTATTGTATTACATAATATTTTTATATATTTCAATTTTTTAAAAAAAACTAAACATTTCTTTTAAAATTAAGTTACATAGAAAAATATCATCTAATATACCAAATTTCTATTGCATGTTTCAATATATCATTTAAAATTTATTCTCCATTATCTCAAGTTCTAGAATTCTAAAAAATATTCTTAAATGTTCCATGAATTATTTATAACGTTGTATTTGTACATAACTATATTCGAAACTTAATATATATATTTGATAAAGTAATATATTGATTTCAAGTAATAAAAAAAACACCTAAGAGAAGAGAAACTCGGTATTACATAATAGTTATATATATATATTTAAAAATAATAATTATGCAATTTTTTTAAAAATTAAGTTACATAAAAAAATATTATGTAATACATCTAAATTCTTGTTCCCAATCAAAAAAATCTATCTAAAACTAAATAAAACTAAAAAAACATCTAGGAGAATCTTGATGTATTACACAATATTTCTATATATTTTTTTTTCAAAAGAAAATTTATACATTTCTGTTAGAAATGATTGATGAGAACAGTGTTTGGAAGCTATAGTGACAAAACAGAGTTTAGCTGGAAGCAGTCAGAGTTTAGTTAAACACTGACTGGAAGCGCAACAGAGGTTGTTAAACTCTGTAGCGGTATTGTCTGAAGAGTCAACAGTGTTTGAAGGTTGATACAAGATAAGTATGGAAGCAATATCTTTGAAGATTGGAAAGCTGTCAAAGAGATTGAGTTGACTTGGAAGACTGGAACAATCGTGATTGATATCAATTGTATAGCTTGATTATAGGAGAATCAGTTACTGATTGTACGAAGCTGTATGTTCTATAAATACAGTTAGGTTAACCCTAGAAGGGTAGTCGAACATTGAGAAATTCATTGATTGTAACCTAAGCAGCTCTCTGTGATATTTACATCACTGAGAGAGGAATTGTTAATTCCAAACAGTTTTTAAAGTGTTAAACAGTGTGTTCTTGTTAAGTTACTTATTCAGTATTTGATTGCTTATTGTGTATTCGACCTAACAAGTGGTATCAGAGCCTAATCTATTACTTTATTACAGTTAAAGATCCAAACACAATAGTAATCAATGGCAGAGATACCTCCACCATCTGAGAAAGCCCCTACTACTGTTAGTAGGTATGAAACAATAAGGGTTCCAATACTTAGGCCATCAGAGTATGCAATCTGGAAAGTAAAAATGACCATGTTTCTGGAAGCCACAGATCCAGAATACCTTGATAGAATTTATGAAGGTCCTCACAAACCAACAAAGTTATCTGCTGCTGCTGCTGGTGAGGAATCAAAGGTCATTCCAAAAGAAAAGAAAGATCTAACTGCTGAGGATCTTTCATCTATTGCAAAGGATGCAAAAGTGAGACATTTACTTCACAGTGCATTAGACAATGTTATGTCTAATAAAGTGATTAACTGCACAACAGCAAAGGAAATATGGGATGCACTTGAGGTTAGGTGTCAAGGAACTCCTGCAATCAAGAAAAACAGAAGAAACATACTCACTCAGGAGTATGAGCACTTTGAGGCAAAGTCTGATGAAACCATGACAGAAACATTTGACAGATTCTGTAAACTGCTCAATGATTTGTCATTGGTTAACAAAGAGTATGATTTAGAAGACTCAAATCTCAAGTTTCTTCTTTCTCTGCCTGAAAAGTGGGATGTGAAAACAACCACTATAAGAGATAATTATGAACTTGGTGAAACAGAAATTGATGAAATTTATGGGCAGCTCAAAACTCATGAATTGGAATTGGAGCAGAGAAACAAAAGATCTAGTAGAAAGTCAAAGTCTGTTGCTCTTAAGGTTGAGGAGAAACCATCAAAGAAGGAGGCATCAAGGAGAAAGGCAAAAGGGAAAGCCTTAGTCATACATTCAGAGAATGAGTCATCAAACACTGATGTTGACTCAAACACAGATGAAACATCTGATTCTGAAGATGATGAGGAGATGATGCAAATGGCTGCATTGATGGTAAAGACCTTCAAGAAGATGGGATACAAGAACTTCAAGAAGGGAAAGAGATTCTCCAGGGACTACTCAAAGTCTAACAAGAAGAATTTCAAGAAATCTGAGGGAAAGGACTTCAAATCTGGTAAGAAAGATAAGTCTGAAATTCAATGCTACAAGTGTAAGGAGATGGGTCACTATGCTCCTGAGTGCAAGAAGGGTAAAACTGAAAAGGCACTCTACACCAAAGGCAGAGATTGGGCAGATACTTCAGATTCAGATGAGGAAGTCAACTATGCTCTCATGGCTACTACTCAGACTGAAAATGATGATCTTAAGGTACCCCCAACTACCTATGCTTATAACACTGATAATATAACTGAACTGAGAATTTATCTTAAAGCATTGCATATCAGTTATAGGGATCAGACTTTAGAAAATGAGAGGATAAAGTCTGAGTGTTCTCAACTTAAAGAGAGAAATAAACTTGTTGAGGAACAGCTAGAGAACATGAATAAAATTCAGAAAGAGAGAGATGATGCAGTGTTTATTGAACAGGAGTTGCTAGGAAAGTATAAGCAACTAGAATCAGAATTGGAGGATACTAAACACATCATTAAAACTTGGACACACTCTGGTAAAGACACTCAAGAAGTGTTTCAGTCAGACACAGTAGGTCTAGGTTACTCTGAGGGAGATGAACTTAGATTTGAAAATCAGGTAAAAGTTAGACCACATCGTTCATCTGAAGGTAATGTCATGGGAACAGGTGGACCTAAGACTGAAGCACAGAAAAAGGCTGTTAAAGAGTCATATGCTAAAACTTTTGTTAAAGAGGCTAACATTGGTTTAATGACAGATAAACAACTCAAGCATAAGCTTAAGGAGATAAAATCTGTCAACAAACAGAGATTGCCTAAGAAAAACAAAAATGGAAAGGTAGGCATAACATCAGGAATTAAGCCAATGCTTGCTTCATTGGCTCCAAGAAAAACATGCTTTAATTGTGGTAGCACTAATCATCTTGCTAGTTTCTGCAGTAAGAATAAGAACATTAATTCTTTGCCCTCTAAAACTGCAGTAAAGAGTGATTATGTGAGAACTAGACCACAGACTTTATGCAAACACTGTGGAAGTACTTGGCATTCTATTTACACTTGCAGAGATTATCATGCTATTTACTATAATTACTATGAACCCAAGCCAAATTTGAAATGGGTTAAAGTAAACTCTGCAAATGTAAACTCTGAAAAAGTTAGCTTAAACTCTGTTAATGTAAATTCCGCTGCAAAAGCTAACAGAATTAAGAAAGCCAAAGGATCCAAGCAAGTCTGGATCCTTAAAACTAATAATCAGTGATTGTTTGTGATTGTAGGGCAATAGGGTTAGTACCCTAGTCGTGGACAGTGGATGTTCAGGACACATGACAGGAAATAAAGCCCTGCTATCAGAGTTTGAGGAGAAGGCTGGCCCAGAAGTTTCCTATGGAGATGGCAACATAGGACATACACTGGGATATGGCAATATTAATCTTGGAAATGTCATCATCACAAATGTAGCTCTGGTTCCAGGACTCAAGCATGATTTGCTATCTGTGAGTCAAATCTGTGACAGAGGATATCATGTAGATTTTCAGCCTGAATATTGTCAAGTGATCAGTAAATCTACAGGGAAAGTTGCTCTAGTTGGAAACAGACACAATAACATCTATGAAATTAAATTGTCAACAAACACTGATGGCAAAGCAGTGTGTCTGTCAACAAGAATGTCCAGTGAAGAGAGTTGGAAATGGCACAAGAAACTCTCTCATTTGAACCTGAACAACATCAATGAGCTAATCAAGAATGATCTTGTAAGAGGTCTACCAAGGTCTTTATTGAATGTAGCAGGACTGTGTGATTCTTGTCAAAAGGCCAAACAGAGAAAAGCCACCTTCAAAAGCAAATCTGAGTCTTCAATTGTTGATCCTTATCATCTACTACATGTTGATCTTTTTGGTCCAGTGAATGTGATGTCTCTTGGAAAGAAGAAATATGCTCTAGTCATTGTTGATGAGTATACCAGGTACACATGGGTATATTTTCTTGCAAAGAAGGATGAAACTGCATTAACACTGACAGAACATATATTACAACTGGAAAAAGGGTCAGAAAATCAAGTGAAGATAATCAGAAGTGACAATGGAACTGAGTTCAGGAATTCATCAATGGAAGAATTTTGCAAGAGTAAAGGAATCAAACAAGAGTTTTCTGCACCTGGCACTCCACAACAAAATGGTGTAGTGGAGAGGAAGAACAGAACCTTGATAGAAGCTGCCAGAACCATGCTAGATGAAGCAAAATTGCCAACATACTTCTGGGCAGAAGCAGTTCAAACTGCTTGCTTTACTCAAAATGCAACACTGATCAACAAGCATGGTAAAACACCATATGAAATGGTGAAGAAGAAAAAGCCAAATCTAAAATATTTTCATATTTTTGGATGCAAGTGCTTTGTGATGAAGACTCATCCTGAACAGTTGACCAAGTTTGACCTAAAGGCAGATGAAGGAATTTTTGTTGGCTATCCACTGTCAACAAAGGCATTCAGAGTTTATAATCTGAGAACTAGAGTGATCATGGAATCAATTCATGTGTCATTTGATGACAAGAAAATAACTGGGATTGAAGATGTAAATGAACATGATCAACTGCACTTTGAAAATGAAGATTTATTCTCTGAAACAGTAAACTCTGATCAGACTGATTTGACAAACTCTGTTCATCTAAACTCTGAACCTCTACTGGTAAATACTGAAGAAACTCTTCAATCAGAAACAAGGGAAGAACCAGTTGAGGGGGAGCATGAAGAATCACATCAAAGTGATAATTCAAACACTGATAGTGACTCAGTTGATAATTCTGAATCAAACTCTGTTGATTCAAACTCTGTTGATAATACTGAGAAGTCACATTCAGGGGGAGCATCTGAAAATGAAGAAAGACACCAAGAAAATCAGGAGAGCATGGATCAAGGGGGAGGATCACATGATGACAGAAGAAATTTGCCTTCTGCAAGAAAATGGACTAAATCTCACACACCTGATTTGATTATTGGTGATCCAGATGCAAAAGTAAGGACAAGAAGTGCAACAACAAATGAATGTCTGTTTCATGCATTCTTGTCACAATCTGAGCCAAAGAAAGTGGAAGAAGCTCTTAAAGATGCTGACTGGATAACAGCAATGCAAGAAGAGCTAAATGAATTTGAAAGAAATGAAGTGTGGACACTTGTACCAAGGCCCAAGAACAGATCCATTGTTGGTACTAAATGGGTTTTCAGAAATAAAACTGACAGTGAGGGTGTTATCACAAGGAACAAGGCAAGACTGGTTGCAAAAGGCTATTCACAACAGGAGGGAATAGACTATGATGAAACATTTGCTCCAGTGGCTAGATTGGAGGCAATTAGAATTTTTCTAGCATATGCCTCTCATATGAAATTCAAAGTGTTTCAGATGGATGTAAAAAGTGCATTTTTGAATGGAAAACTTGAAGAAGAAGTGTTTGTGGAACAACCACCAGGGTTTGTAGATCCAAAATATCCAGACCATGTCTACAGGTTAGACAAGGCACTTTATGGACTTAAGCAGGCACCAAGGGCATGGTATGAAACCCTTGCCAAATTTCTACTAGAAAGTGGATTTCACAGAGGTACAATTGACAAAACTCTGTTTTACTTCCAAACTGGTAGTGACTTGCTTTTAGTTCAGATATATGTAGATGACATCATTTTTGGATCTACTAATGATAAACTCTGTAAGAAGTTTGCCAAACTCATGCAGTCAAGATATCAAATGAGTATGATGGGAGGGCTTAGCTATTTTCTAGGCCTACAGGTGAAGCAAACAGATGATGGAATTTTTATAAATCAAGCAAAATATACCAGAAATCTTCTCAAGAAATTTGGTATGCTTGACTGTTCATCTGCAACAACTCCCATGGCAACTGCAACAAAATTGGACAAAGATGCAGGGTCATCAGTAGATATGACAAGTTACAGAGGAATGATTGGTTCTTTACTCTATTTGACAGCTAGCAGACCTGATATCATGTATGCAACTTGTTTGTGTGCAAGGTTCCAGGCAGATCCAAGAGAACCACATTTAACAGCAGTAAAGAGGATATTTAAGTACCTCAAGGGCACTATGACTTTGGGGCTGTGGTATCCAAGAGAATCAGAGTTTAAACTACTTGGTTATTCAGATGCAGACTTTGCAGGATGTAAGATAGACAGAAAAAGCACCAGTGGAAGTTGTCAATTTCTGGGTGACAGACTTGTTTCCTGGTACAGCAAGAAACAGAAGTCAATATCTACATCTACAGCTGAAGTAGAGTATATTGCTGCTGGTAGCTGTTGTGCACAGATTTTATGGATGAAGAATCAACTGCTGGATTATGGATTAAGGTATACCAAGATACCTATTTACTGTGATAATCAAAGTGCTATTGCAATGATAGGTAATCCAGTACAACATTCAATGACAAAGCACATCAGCATAAGGTATCACTTCATCAGAGAGCATGTAGAGGAAGGCAACATTGAGCTTCACTTTGTGTCTACAGAACAACAACTTACAGATATCTTCACCAAGCCATTGAGTGAAGCTACATTTACAAGACTGGTCAATGAACTAGGAATGGTATCTAGTTTTGACTAGAAATGTTGGTTAGACTCAAGAACTTATTTCTAAAATATGTTGCTCATGTTTCTGCAAATTGTTAAGTGCTATGTGAACCTTAGTATTAAACTCTGTTCTGCATGCTTATGTTTAAAACTTGTTAAACTCTGTCAGCATGTCTGTCTGTTAAGCACTGTTAACATGTTAGATACACTCAGAGAATTCAGAATTGATTCTTGTCTGAATGAAAACACCAATGAAGAAAAATGTATGAAACATGATTCTCAGTAATTAAATCATGATTCTTTCTGAGTCACTGTAATCTGATCAGACTTTGTGCAGTAAATCAACACAGCATGATACTGTTTCATATTTATAGCATCTCTTAGTTTATTCAGTCCTAAACTCTGAGTCTATGAATATTGTGTGCATTGTCTTTCATAAATAATTTTGGTTATTGATGAACTCTAAACTCTGATTAGTGACATTCTGTTTCCAAAGGTATGGTTCATGATGATTCCTTGTTTGTACTTGTGAAAACCATAAAACTTGAGATGTGCCATTGATTAGTTTGGTGAGTTCAGATTCATGTATACACCCTGTGAGAGTTTGAGCCAAATCAGTGATTGATACATTTTCTATCAATCAGTATTTATTGTTGTGTGATATTCATTAGGTAGTATGTTTCTCTAGAACTTGTATTAAACCATTTTGAGATTACATGATATGTGTGTGCATGAAAATGATAAAGGCAATAGGATTTACCATTTTTTTTAAACACTGTTCAAGATTCTTTTGAACTCTCTTCAAACACTGTATAAATACTGTTCATAAATTCCTTCCTTAGTAAACCCCTTTGAGCCTAATTAACTGCTCATTTTTCTTATACTCTGAAGTATTAAGAGCAGTTATATTTTTTTTTCTCAAGCAGATGAGTATTTCTCAAGAAAAGAAAAGTTTACTCAGTATATATGCTAAATAAATAAATAAAAATAAATAAAATAAAAATAAAAAAAATAAAAAAAAGGGCATATATACTGATCTTGTACAAATATGTACTAACAGTGTGACTGAACACTTTGGTCTATTGAAATGTTCAGCTTGATATTCACTCATGAATAAAACATCTTTTTCATCTGTTTGATCTTATCTCATTCTAACCCTGAATAAAGTCCTTTTGATTTGTGCATACATGTACTCAAAGTAGTGTAGATTTGGTGGACATTCAAGCATATGGTAGATTCTGCTATTTCTGATTGAATGTGAGTGTAAACACTTTACCTAAACACTTGTGTGCTTTGAGAGTTTGTGAGGTTATCAAATTCATGACTGTTATTCACTGAATGATGCTCTGATTTCTATCTCTTGATATTTTTGTCTTTAAAGACTGTGTGCTTACTTGGATAATCATGGACATCAAAGGGAATAGAAGTTTTCAGATTTCTGTATTACAGTAACTACAAAGTTTAGCATTCATCAAACAATCAGTGTTTAATATGAGAGTTTGTGCATTCAGTGTTTATTGATTTTTGTTATGGATTTTATGAAATACTAGATGCTCTAAAAATTGATTTCAGTAAACTCTGCTTCACACACACTGATATTCACAACTGTGCAATTTTTGAAAGGGTTTTAGTGGTAAAGTTGGAAAATTGATAAACACTGTTGAGTTGTGTTAAGTACTCTAAGGTACAGTTTCATTGAGATGATTTGACTATTTTGGAGTAATTAGGGTAGTTGACAACTGTTAATTAGTGTAAATGTGTCTAAGTGTCGTGATTATAGGAATGACAGCGGTAATTATTAAGTGCTCCATTGGTTGTTTGACACGTGTCCCATGATAGTGTCCCACTCACACATTACTCTACAACAGTTGCGCGCTTTTACTAAATAAACGATTGAGTTTTAATTTTACTCTAATCGTCTTTAGTCTCTCACTCCATATCGATTCACATTCACCCACTCACAGTTACTTGCATACTCATTCACTTTCAAACTTCTCATATACTCTCCTTCACATTTTGGTAAACACTTACCGAACATCTTTTCTCTGAATATCTTCGAATCATATTTTACTAATGGCAACTAAAGCATTTGATGCAGCAGGGTTAGTTTTTCTTCCTAGCAACTATGCGGCACCACTGGAGAATGCAAATGCTCCAGAAGCGTTTCATTTGTTCCAAAACTTCTTGAAAGATTCTGAAATAGGGAAGGCTTTAACTGCACCACCAATACTATCTGCTTCACAAATTGCTGCCTTCTGGACAAACTCTGTATATGATGATGGAGAAGAGTCTGGCACTCCCACAATCACTTTCACTCATGATGAATCAGAGTATATTATTACTCCAACTACTGTTAGAGATGCTCTGGATTTTGAGACACACACTTCTTACAGTGTTGTTGGTCATGATCGCTTAAGGACAATGTTGGAGCAAATTGGATGTGCAGGAAACTTGAATAAGATAGGGTCTTTGAGACGGCCACTTCTAAGAAAGGAATGGAGTTTCTTTTTCGATTGCATTACAAGAACTTTTGGAAAGAAGACAACAAACTGGGATGCACTTCCTCTTGACACTCTCCAAATTGGTCATGCTCTACTATATGGAGGTAATTTTGATTTTGGTAGACTAGTGCTAATGAACTTGGGAGAACGTTTGTCTGAGACTACTACTGTCTATTTTGCTCGTTTTTGTCAATTGCTATTTATGGCCTGTGTGCCTAACATTCCAATTGATGAAGCTGATGTGATTCAGCCTTTTCAAGTTGCTAAAAGAATGTTTTCTGATTTGACAAACAAAGATGTTACTAAACAGCAAATACCAGATATGTTTATGCCTTTAGCCTTACAGAACTATGTAAACCAACCACAAGACCCTCAATCACCACAACAAATGCCTGAACCATTAGACACCATAAACTCTGAACCAACACCCACAACACCCACAACCACTATACCTACTACATCTCATCAATCACAACCAGAAACCTTAAATTCTTCACCAATAAACTCTCCAACAATAAACTCTCCACCATTACACACTGAAACATTAAACACTGAAACCTTAAACACTGAAACCTTAAACTCTGAGCCAGCACCTACTGAAACAGCTAAAACCAAGCCAAAAAGAAAGAAACACACTGCCCAAAACACCAAACACTCTAAGGCTAAACAGACATTTCCTGGAGCTGTTTATACTAGAAGAATGAAACAAAAGGCAAACAGACCTTCATTTTCACCACCTAGAGAGAGCTCAAGTGAAGATGAAGAGGAGGTTGTAGTGCCTCCAATCAAGAAGAGGAGATTAATTCTTTCTGATTCAGATGAAGAGAATGTTGTTGAAGCTCCAGAGGTGGTTTCACAGCAAACACCTACTGTTGAGGTTACAGTGAATGTTGAAATACCTGCAGAGGTTGAAATGCCTGCAGAGGATACTGTTAATGTTGAAATACCTACAGAGGATAAAATGCCTGTAGAAGAGGATCACAGAGATGGTTTTTCACCAGTGCATGATGTTCTTGATTCAATTCTTGATCCTATCTCACCTGTTGATCATGTTGAAGCTCCTGGTGTAGCTGATGAGCCTGCAGTAAATGTTCCTGAAGCTGCAGCATCACACAAAGAGCTGGTATCTACTGCTTCTCCTATTGCAGACAAAGGTGATGAAGTTGATCAGGCAACTAAGATAATTTCTGAATCCATACCTGTTGAAGCTACAAAGGTAAACTCTGTTGCAGAGCCTGTGCAACATGAGGTGACTATTGAAAAGGTTGCAGAAGTTGTTAAAGAAACTGTGGCTGACACTGCTCAGCACAGTGGTTCTTTAAAAGATGATCAATCTAAGGATGCAAGTGCTGAAGATGAATCTGATAGTAGTGCAAACTATGACTCTTTTGTGAGTGCACCTGCACAGACAGATAATAAACATACACCTTTTGATCAGCCTTGTCCATCTCATGCAGTTGAAGTAGAGCATCTTGCTAAATCTGCTGAAAATTGGTATAAACAAGATTGTATTTTTCCAAAAGGGAGAGCAGCTGAGTTTGTTAAGCAAACTGCAAAGCAAATTTCAAATCCAGAGATCTTATCCTGTTTAAAGGCAACTGTGGTACAAGTCAAGACTCTGGAAGGCAATTTTGCTGAAACAAAACAAGAGATTGCTTCTTTAAAGACTGAGGTACAGTCAAGAGAATTGAAGATGGAAAGAGAGTCCAAAATAAAAGCTGTCCAGCTGTCTAAAGTTCAAGACACTCTCTTTGCCAGGCTAGGAAAAGTTGAAGAAAATCAAACTGCTCTGTTTTCTAAGGTTGAGTCTATTGCTAACTCTTTGGAGCTCATTACATCAATACTCATTCCTGATGATGTCAAAAAGGGGGAGAGAGTTGCTAAGTCTAAATGCAAAGTTTCTCAAACTCTGACTCAAAAGGATGATGCTGGAGATGGAGGGGCAAGTGATAAGAGTAAGGTGTTAAACTCTGAAAAGCAAACTCTGAGATCTGGCAAATCTTTTAAATCACAGTCTGTTGGAATAAACACTGAAACTCAAGGTACTTCAAAGACCAAGAGTTTGGAATTAATATCAAATCCAAAGACTGATGAGGAGTTGGCTGTTAAGCTTTTCATGGAAGAGAATACAGAGGGAGTTACTTTAGAAGATGCTAAAGCTGAAGAGAAGAGTTTACAAGAAAAGCATTTGAAAGCTCTAAAGTCTGAAAAAGCAAAGAAGAATGTGAAAGTTGCTAAAGCTGCAAAGCCTGTTCTTAAAGGCATTCAAATCAAAGAACCAGTTGGTACAAATCAAAGAATGCAAGTATTCAGAAAACCAACAGATGCAGAAGCTAAGCAAAAGCTGAAAAGTATTGTTACAACCTCTGTTGATACACATGTTGTACAGAAAAATGAAGACACAACCTCTGTTGCTGCACAAGTTGTGACCACACCATTATTGTCTTCTCAGTTGAAATCAACATTTAAGAGAGGTGCTCCTCATGACTCAAGACTAGAAGCTACAATTCCAATGGATTTTACTGATGGTAGAGCTTTATCTGGTAAAGTTGGATACAACAAAGAAGGCATAGGCTCACACAGAGATAAAAGGCAATATGTTGGTCCTAGAGATCCTTCTTCACTGTCTGTTCCAGGTCGTGGTGTCACTCAAGAGAGTTTAGACAAACTGGAATCAGTACAGCTTGTATATCAGAAGAGTCTAGAGAAGGATTTCTTGCTATATTTCATGGCTGATGGAACAGTATTTAAAGTTTCTGAAAAGGATATTGATTTAAAATATGGGGAAGAACTTGAATATGTCCTGTATATTTTCAGAGTGAGAAATCAAAGAGCTCAGTCAGTTGCAAATGTGCTCAGACAAAGAATGATTCAGAACCGTGCAAGAAGACAAATGAAAATCAACAGTAAGTATGTTCCTAAATACAGAGATTGGAATGGCAATCTGATAGAAATGGAGAAAGGGACTACAAAACTGAAGACTGATCTTGGAGTTACTGTTCTGGATTTCAATGTAAAGTCTGAAGAAGTGAAATACATAAGGCTGGGAAATGAGATGAGAAGAAACAAAATCTACGATCTTAGAGCTGCTATCTATCAAACTGATGAGAATGATCCTCAGTTGAGAGAAATCAAGGAAGCTATGCAGATAGAGCTTGAAAATGCTGAAAGAAGGTTGCTTATAGACTATCTCAGAACAATGCCTGATCTTCAAGAGATTAGAAATTAAAGTCTGTAAGAATTTTCTTATTTTCTGTAGGATTTGTTAAGTAATAGCTTAAACTCTGTTTGTATGTTAAACACTGTAAAACTTTGTATTTGTTTTGACATCATCATTTATTGTAAACTTGTACATTTTTGCTAATGGACAAGTTGGGGGAGATTGTTAGAAATGATTGATGAGAACAGTGTTTGGAAGCTATAGTGACAAAACAGAGTTTAGCTGGAAGCAGTCAGAGTTTAGTTAAACACTGACTGGAAGCGCAACAGAGGTTGTTAAACTCTGTAGCGGTATTGTCTGAAGAGTCAACAGTGTTTGAAGGTTGATACAAGATAAGTATGGAAGCAATATCTTTGAAGATTGGAAAGCTGTCAAAGAGATTGAGTTGACTTGGAAGACTGGAACAATCGTGATTGATATCAATTGTATAGCTTGATTATAGGAGAATCAGTTACTGATTGTACGAAGCTGTATGTTCTATAAATACAGTTAGGTTAACCCTAGAAGGGTAGTCGAACATTGAGAAATTCATTGATTGTAACCTAAGCAGCTCTCTGTGATATTTACATCACTGAGAGAGGAATTGTTAATTCCAAACAGTTTTTAAAGTGTTAAACAGTGTGTTCTTGTTAAGTTACTTATTCAGTATTTGATTGCTTATTGTGTATTCGACCTAACAATTTCTTTTAAAATTAAGTTACATGTAGAAATATTATAAAATGCACCATGATTCTCTGACGTGTTTCAAATCAATATATCAATTTATTTACTATTTTGTTGAGATTCCTTTGAGAAATGTTTTAAAAGATGTGTTATAGTATATTGAACCCATCGAGTTTTTGTTTAAAAAAGAGTGATAATATTGTATTGTAATCAACAAAACACCTAAGAGAATTTTAGTATATTACATAATATTTTTATACATTTTTTAAAAAAGAACTATACAATTCTTTGAAATTAATTTACATATAAAAATATCATTTAATACACCAAGATTCATATCATTTTATTTTCTTTTATAATATTTTTTAGATTCCTTAAAGAATTATTTTAAAACACATGCAATAAAAAATTGAATTCTAATTTGAAAAAAAATCTATAAATTGTTCGATGAATTATTTATAATGTTGTACTTGTACCTAACTCTATTAGAAACTTCTTTTAGATCACTAAAATATTTAGTAGAATTTTAATATAAAATTCTAATAAAGTAATATTACAATTTTAAAGTTATTGACAAAAATTTTAAGAGAATCTTGGTGTATTACATAATATTTATTTATATATATTTTCTTTTTTTTAAAAAAAAATACATTTCTTCTAAAATTAAGTTACATATATAAATAATATGTAATACACTAAGATTCTTTCAAAATCAATATATCAGTTTATTTACTTTTTTATCTTTTTGAGATTTCTTGGAAAATTTCTTTAAATAGATTCCATTAAGTGTTTTGTAGCAACGTATTAATTTTTCTATTTCCTCCACTAATTGTTTCTCAAAAAATTTATAAATTGCAAGATTTTGTAGGTGTTGCCCATTGATATATAATTTGTTATTATTTGTTTTAGTGTTATTAATAATTTATTTTTAGGAATCCTTTTTTTTTTACCTTTTTGGATATTTTTAAAATCAATATTTAAGTTTTCATTCTAAGATTCCATTAAGTGTTTTGGATCCTCCACATATTAATTATTATTTTTAACCGATAACTTTTTTTATAAAAAAAATTACGAGTAAGATTACCTTATGTTATAGGGAGAATATTGTATAACAATATTTTGGAGGTTTGCTGGAATCACGGAGCAAAATACGGATATTTCGCTAAGAACACGAAGAACACGGAAGGAGATTGGAGATCGTTTGTGGCTGATCTTGTATGGTGTTTTCAGGGGTGAACTGTCAATCATCCTTTACAAGATGCCTACGTACCCTATTTATAGGGATCAAGCCATACGTAGTTCTCTTGGAGAAGAAGTTACTAAGACGGGCTAGGGTTCTTATGGGCTCGACTTGGCCCAAATCCACTAGACGTCTTCTTGGGTTGATATATTTTACCCATTTATTCTATCCATGATTCATGGTCCAAAGAAGGAAGCAAATGGTCTCGCATGGCTAGAGTTGGGACCTCTTGGGCGAGGCTAATAGAGAAGTAACAAGGGTGTAGCATGCAACCTCGAGGGGTTGAGTCATGCGAAGCGGACCCAAGTGTATTTATACTCATGCGACCTCGAGGGGCTGCGTCATGAGCCTTCCAGCAGAGAATGAGATAGCGATCTCGTGTAGTATGTGGATGTGATGATAATACGAAGCGATCCCAATGAGGGAAGTCGTAGCGAAGCGATCCCTTGACGGGAGTTATACAAGAGGTGATTCCTATAGATGCGACCTTGAGGCTGGGCTAGCATGATGCTTAAATCAACTGGCCTCGCTGACGAGGCGAATGGAGAAGCTGCATGGCCTCGCATGCGGCCTCGCTGGGCTAGTCATGCGAGGTGGTCCACGCTGTACGGAGATAATTATACTCACGCGACCTCGCTGGGCCTGACCGTAAGCCTTCATAATAAATATGCTCTAGGCCTCGCTGGACCTTGCAGAGAGAGTATTCTAGGCCACGTTGGACCTCTAGGCCACGCTGGACCTTGTAGAGAGACATGCATGATAAATGATATCCCATACTAGGGACTTTGCTGGCGAACTCGACCCGCAACTTGGGGTCGCAAACTTCCACATTGTGCTTGATAGTATATTGGACTGACTCCTGGTGGTGGGTTTTAGTGACCCAATCTTCATCTCTAGGCCCATTATGAGTTATGGACCTCTATTCTAGCCCATTAGGCCTGCTTAGGGCTTATGCAAAAATTTGGGCATAACAACTACCCCCGAGTCCATATTATCATTGGAGATGCGATGTGGACTCAAAAACTGCCTTGTCAAAACTTCGATGGGAGGCCTGTGCTCGCTATAGATTGCTGTAGATGAAAGCATAACTATCTCAAGTGTCTTGGAATCACATCGTGACCCCTATGAATTTGAATGATTGCAGACAACTGTCGTATTTCGAGATCTGCTCCCAGCTGCTAAGATGATGACATGTGTTGTGTGTCTTCCAATTAATGCGAAGCCATGTATAAGTGAGTGATGGTGACCACGAAGGGTTCTTCCAAGCGTAATGAGGTCCTGCAGGGACCTTGAGAGGCGACCCCATAGGGCCTTGCAGTCATAAGTTGTTATAATTATATCTTCTATCATGCTGATATGTGAGCTTGGACTTTCACCTATACATTCAGGTCTTATTAAAGTATGATGAAAGTGTTCTCCTCTGCTCCTTGTTATTATGATGAGAGGCCTCCTCGTAAATTGAGAGGACTCCTTATAGCTTCATATGTTGCGAGGCCTCCTTGCAGCCTTATACGTTGCGAGGCCTCCTCGCAGCCTCTTACATTGCGAGGCCTCCTTGCAGCCTCATATATTGTGAGGACTCCTCGCAACCTCATACGTTGTGGGGCCTCCTCGCAGCCTCATACGTCGCGAGGCCTCCTCGCAGCCTCATATGTTGCAGGGCCGCCCCAATTCTTGTAATGAGTCTGCTTAGAGTTTGTATCAATTTTCAAGCATAGCAACTACCCCCAGTTCTTCGGTGCACGCAGATGTAGCGGAGAACTATTTTTTCTGGTCTTCAAAATTTCTTTAAAAATAAAATCAAAATAATTATTTGATTTGTCGGGAAGCCTCCTCGCTTGACAACTTTCAAATTTTTAATTTAATACGAGCCCATGTCTCCTCGTACTGGCCACCTCGCTACGCTTTATTTTTCTGCCATGCAAGCTGTCTGCTTGCTTCGTAAATTTAATTCTCCTCGTAAACCAATTCGCACCAGCTTGAATATTAAGTGTGTATGTTTTGGTTTCCATTTTGCCTTGTATTGAGGTATTTTCTTCTGTATACTTACAGGCATGGCTTCCAAGAAATATTCCGCGATCCTTTTCATGAAGAAAGACAAAGCTGCGAGTACCTCTCTTAACCCTTCTGGCGATCTGACTCACCATTCCTCCCTTGTTGGGGGTTCAGCTACCAAGTCTGATGTTGTCATGCCTCCTCCTAAGCAGACCACTCTCACAATGCCTCTTCGACAATCATCTTCTTCCCTCCATCCTAGCAGGAAAAAATTAACTGAGATAACGAGTCTTCATGAAGAACCACCACTAAAGAAGAACAAGGACGACATGAGTCTCTTCATCCTTTTCATCCTTCTCCTGGACTGGTCCGCCAGACATATGGCAAATTGGCACATGCCCATCTTTCTGAGATTGATATGTATTTCTGGTCCCTACAATCTCCGGAGGAGTCCAATGCTTCCAAGACTAAAGCTATAGCTGAGCTTTTCTTCCATCAATTGCGTCACCACAAGGAGGTTCGAGCCTTGGCTTCTTCCAATAGTAAGATGAGTGAAGAGATTGTGAATCTCAAATCCATACTTGCACAGGCTCAGGCTGATGCCGAGGACGCAAAAAATAGTTGGAGGAAAGAATTTGAAGGCACGACTGAGAAGCTTAAGAGAGAGCTTCACGCGGAGTAGTCAGCTAGAAAGAAGCTTAAGCTGGATCATGCTGTTGAGAGGGAGCAGTCAGACTCCCAGATCAAGGAGCTTAGAGACCGCGTCGCTGAGTTAGAGAAGGAAGCTAAAGATGCTACTAATGCTCTTCCCACTATCACTGAGGAGGTTGAGAATAAAGGATCAGTTGACTTCATGAAAAAGCTCCTCGAGAAGGTTGACGACTTTGATTGGTACCGGTTGGACGAAGAGACTGGGAAGTTTGTTGATAACCTCAAGATGGAGATGAATGAGGAAGCGGCAAATGGATCCCCATGACTTCCTTTTTATTGCTTTTAAACTTTATCTGCTAGACTCAGTGGAGATGCGGGCACTCCCTTTATTTGCCTCGCGCTTGTAGACTTAATTCCTTTTACTTATTTGGATGCTCCTTGAACCTGGATTTGCTTGATTTATTGATGCTCATTTATTTTATGTTTATGATATTGCAAAGTATCATAGACCTCGTATCTGCTTGCACAAGGGACTCATGTTGCATGATTTTAGCATGTATAGATTCCTCCATAACACCTCTTCATATCTGTTAAATTTTTCCCAAGTGTTTTAGAATAGCTGATGGGGTCTTCAAATGATCCTGATTGCGCCCATGGGGCCGAGAGGCCTCGCATCACAAGGTGTCGAGTTTGCAGCCTCCCGTCGCTAGGTACGGCCTCACACCGCTAGGTATGGCCTCGCAACGCTAGGTGCCAGCCTCGCAACGCTAGGTACGACCTCGCAACGCTAGGTGCTGGCCTTGTCTTGCAAATTTTCAAATGTCCTGCTAGGAGTGGTGTTTATGTAATGGCACTACCCCCCGAGTCCTCATTATCATCGTTGATAAGATGAGGAATCAAAGTGTTTCAACAATCTTCTTGTATTTTTTGGAGTTAACAACATTTGTAATGAAGAGAATTTTGATGTTACCCCGCTATGAGTTCTCCTTCAAATTGGGGCAATGTCTGTTGATATTAGTGAAGTCCATACCAAGCAGGGGGCTTGTTTGATAGATGCTCTTCCTGGTGTATTGAGGTAGTTGAGGACCTCCTCATTGCCGCCAAGGATCGGGGGCGTCCCCCCTCTCCCCAAGGATCGGGGGCGTCCCCCTCTCCTCGACGTAGAGGTATTTCACCAAGAAGCATCTCATGTAGAGGCATCTCATTGATCTCGATAGCCACACCATATAGGGGTCTCGTTGAGTCTTTACATGCTCTCATTTGCTTATAGACTGACTTTAATGCATGCATAGAGATAGATCCACGTTGTGTAGATTTACGTACTGATCCATTATCGCCAATGGGGCCAAGAAGCCTCACATTGCAAGATAACGGGTTTGCGACATCGCAAAGCTAGGTGTCACCTTGTCCATAAATCCCATCTTCCTATAGACTTCAAATGTAAGGACATTGACTATGCTCCCATTATCCACGAGGACCCTGTATATATTTTGAGATCCTATGTGAACCCGAACAACCAGAGATTCAGAGTAGGGATAATGTGTTAGATATAATTGATGTGATTTAATGTCAGTGTTTAAGTGTTACAGGTAAAGAGAGTTTAACTTGTTATTGAAAGCAGTTGTAACAGTGTTTGAGTATACGCTGATTGCTGGAAGCGCAAACGCTGACAGAGGAAAGCGTAAACACTGATAGCTGAATACATGGAAGCGCAAACACTGTTAGCGTGGAGAGAACAGAGTTTGCTAAAGTCTGTTTACTGGGAGTGTCTACAAGTCAACAGAGTTTGAAGATTAATTTAATATTAATATGGAAGCGATATCTTTGAAGATTGGATAGCTGTCAAAGAGATCGAGTTGACTTAGAAGACGTGTAGCAATCGTAATTGATATCAATTGTATAGCTTAATTTTAGGAGAATCAATTTACGATTGTACGTAGCTGTATATCTTATAAATACAGTTAGGTTAACCCTAGAAGGGTATCCATCGTGAAAAAAATATCTTTCTTGTAACCTAAGCAGCTCTCTGTGATACTTTACATCACCGAGAGAGGAATTATTAATTCCAAACAGTTTTAAGAGTTAAAACGTGTGTTCTTGTTACTTATTCATACAGTAATTGATTATATATTGTGTATTCGACCTAACAAGTGGTATCAGAGCCAAATCTGTTACTTTATTAAAGTTAAAGATCCAAACACAATAGTAATCAATGGCAGAGATACCTCCACCATCTGAGAAAGCCCCTACTACTGTGAGTAGGTATGAAACAATTAGGGTTCCTATACTGAGGCCATTAGAGTATGCAATTTGGAAGGTGAAAATGACCATGTTTCTGGAGGCCACAGATCCAGAATATCTGGACAGAATTTATGAAGGTCCTCACAAACCTACAAAGTTATCTGCTGCTGCTGCTGGTGAGGAATCAAAAGTCATTCCAAAAGAGAAGAAAGATCTAACTGCTGAGGATCTTTCATCTATTGCAAAGGATGCGAAGGTAAGGCATTTACTTCATAGTGCGTTAGACAATGTTATGTCTAATAAAGTGATAAACTGCACAACTGCAAAGGAAATATGGGATGCACTTGAGGTTAGATGTCAAGGAACACCTGCAATTAAGAAGAATAGAAGGAACATACTCACTCAGGAGTATGAGCATTTTGAGGCAAAATCTGATGAAACCATGACAGAAACTTTTGATAGATTCTGTAAACTGCTCAATGATTTGTCATTGGTGAACAAAGAGTATGATTTAGAAGATTCAAATCTCAAGTTTCTTCTCTCTCTACCTGAAAAGTGGGATGTGAAAACAACCACTATAAGAGATAATTATGAACTTGGTGAAACAGAGATTGATGAAATTTATGGACTGCTCAAAACCCATGAATTGGAATTGGAGCAAAGAAACAAAAGATCAAGTAGAAAGTCAAAGTCTGTTGCTCTTAAGGTTGAGGAGAAACCATCAAAGAAGGAAGCATCAAGGAGAAAGGCAAAAGGAAAAGCTTTAGTCATACATTCAGAGAATGAGTCATCAGACACTGATGTTGACTCAAACACAGATGGATCATCTGATTCTGAAGATGATGAGGAGATGATGCAAATGGCTGCATTGATGGTAAAGACATTCAAGAAGATGGGATACAAGAACTTCAAGAAGGGAAAGAGATTCTCCAAGGACTACTCAAAGTTTGATAAGAAGAATTTCAAGAAATCTGAAGGAAAGGACTTCAAATCTGGTAAGAAAGATAAGTCTGAAATTCAATGCTACAAGTGTAAGGAGATGGGTCACTATGCTCCTGAGTGCAAGAAGGGTAAAACTGAAAAGGCACTCTACACCAAAGGCAGAGATTGGGCAGACACTTCAGATTCAGATGAGGAAGTCAACTATGCTCTCATGGCTACTACTCAGACTGAAAATGATGATCTCAAGGTACCTCCAACTACCTATGCTTATAACACTGATAATATAACTGAATTGAGAATTTATCTTAAAGCATTGCATATCAGTTATAGGGATCAGACTTTAGAAAATGAAAGGATAAAGTCTGAGTGTTCTCAACTCAAAGAAAGAAATAAATTTGTTGAGGAACAGCTAGAGAACATGAATAAAATTCAAAAAGAGAGAGATGATGCAGTGTTTATTGAACAGGAGTTGCTAGGTAAGTATAAGCAACTAGAATCAGAGTTGGAGGATACTAAACACATCATTAAAACTTGGACACACTCTGGTAAAGACACTCAAGAAGTGTTTCAATCAGATACAGTAGGTCTAGGTTACTCTGTAGGAGATGAACTTAGATTTGAAAATCAGGTAAAGAAAAGACCACATTGTTCATCTGAAGGTAATGTCATGGGAACAGGTGGACCTAAGACTGAAGCACAGAAAAAGGCTGTTAAAGAGTCATATGCTAAAACTTTTGTTAAAGAGGCTAACATTGGCTTAATGACAGATAAACAACTCAAGCATAAGCTTAAGGAGATAAAGTCTGTCAACAAACAGAGAATGCCTAAGAAAAACAGAAATGGAAAAGCAGGCATAACCTCAGGAATTAAGCCAATGCTTGCTTCATTAGCTCCCAGGAAAACATGCTTTAATTGTGGTAGTACTAATCATCTTGCTAGTTTCTGCAGTAAGAATAAGAACATTAATTCTTTGCCCTTTAAAACTGCAGTTAAAAATGATTATGTGAGAACTAGACCACAGACTTTATGTAAACACTGTGGAAGTACATGGCATTCTATTTACACTTGCAGAGATTATCATGCTATTTACTATAATTACTATGAACCCAAGCCAAATTTGAAATGGGTTAAAGTAAACTCTGCAAATGAAAATTCTGAAAAAGTTAGCTTAAACTCTGTTAATGTGAATTCCGCTGCAAAAGCTAACAGAATTAAGAAAGCCAAAGGATCCAAGCAAGTCTGGATCCTTAAAACTAATAATCAGTGATTGTTTGTGATTGCAGGGCACCAGGGTCAGTACCCTAGTCGTGGACAGTGGATGTTCAGGACACATGACTGGAAATAAAGCCCTGCTATCAGAGTATGAGGAGAAGGCTGGCCCAGAAGTTTCCTATGGAGATGGCAACATAGGACATACACTGGGATATGGCAATATTAATCTTGGAAATGTCATCATCACAAATGTAGCTCTGGTTCCAGGACTCAAGCATGATTTGCTATCTGTGAGTCAAATCTGTGACAGAGGATATCATGTAGATTTTCAGCCTGAATATTGCCAAGTGATCAGTAAATCTACAGGGAAAATTGCTCTAGTTGGAAACAGACACAACAACATCTATGAAATAAAATTGTCAACAAACACTGATGGCAAAGCAGTATGTCTGTCAACAAGAATGTCCAGTGAAGAGAGTTGGAAGTGGCACAAGAAACTCTCTCATTTGAATCTGAACAACATCAATGAGCTCATAAAGAATGATCTTGCAAGAGGACTACCAAAGTCATTGTTGAATGTAGAAGGCCTGTGTGATTCTTGTCAAAAGGCCAAACAGAGAAAAACCTCTTTCAAAAGCAAATCTGAGTCTTCAATTGCTGATCCTTATCATCTACTACATGTTGATCTTTTTGGTCCAGTAAATGTGATGTCTCTTGGAAAGAAGAAATATGCATTAGTCATTGTTGATGAATATACCAGATTCACATGGGTATATTTTCTTGCAAAGAAGGATGAAACAGCTTTAACACTGACAGATCATATAATCCAACTGGACAAAGGGTCAGAGCATCAAGTGAAGATAATCAGAAGTGACAATGGAACTGAGTTCAGGAATTCATCTATGGAAGAATTTTGCAAGAGTAAAGGGATCAAACAAGAGTTTTCTGCACCTGGCACTCCACAACAAAATGGTGTAGTGGAGAGGAAGAACAGAACTTTGATAGAAGCTGCCAGAACCATGCTAGATGAAGCAAAGTTGCCAACATATTTCTGGGCAGAAGCAGTTCAAACTGCTTGTTTTACTCAAAATGCAACACTGATCAACAAGCATGGCAAAACACCATATGAAATGGTGAAGAAGAAAAAGCCAAATCTAAAATATTTTCATATTTTTGGATGCAAGTGCTTTGTGTTAAAGACTCATCCTGAACAGTTGACCAAATTTGACCTAAAGGCAGATGAAGGAATTTTTGTTGGCTATCCACTGTCAACAAAGGCATTCAGAGTTTATAATCTGAGAACCAGAGTGATCATGGAGTCTATTCATGTGTCATTTGATGACAAGAAAATAACTGGACTTGAAGATGTTAATGAGCATGATCAACTGCACTTTGAAAATGAAGATTTATTAAACTCGGATGATACAGATCTGACAAACACTGTTAAGGTCAATTCTGAACCTCTACTGGTAAACACTGAAGAAACTTTTCAATCAGAGACAAGGGAAGAACCAGTTGAGGGGGAGCAAGAAGAATCACATCAAAGTGATAATTCAAACACTGATAGTGACTCAATTGATAACTCTGAATCAAACACTGTTGATTCAAACTCTGATCATTCAAATTCTGAGCAGTCACATTCAGGGGGAGCATCTGAAAATGATGAGAGACACCAAGAAAATCAGGAGAGCATGGATCAAGGGGGAGGATCACATGATGATAGAAGCAATCTGCCTTCTGCAAGAAAATGGACTAAGTCACACACACCTGATTTAATTATTGGTGATCCAGATGCAAGAGTAAGGACAAGAAGTGCAACAACAAATGAATGTCTGTTTCATGCATTCTTGTCACAAACTGAGCCAAAGAAAGTAGAAGAAGCTCTGAAAGATGCTGACTGGATAACAGCAATGCAAGAAGAGCTAAATGAATTTGAGAGAAATGAGGTGTGGACCCTTGTACCAAGGCCAAAGAACAGATCTATTGTTGGTACTAAATGGGTTTTCAGAAATAAAACTGACAGTGATGGTGTGATCACAAGGAACAAAGCAAGACTGGTAGCTAAAGGCTATTCACAGCAGGAAGGAATAGATTATGATGAGACTTTTGCACCAGTTGCCAGATTGGAGGCAATAAGGATGTTTCTTGCCTATGCTTCTCACAAGAAATTCAAGGTTTTTCAAATGGATGTGAAAAGTGCTTTTCTGAATGGAAAACTTGAAGAAGAAGTATTTGTTGAACAACCACCTGGTTTTGAAAATCCAAAATATCCAGATCATGTCTACAGGTTAGACAAGGCCCTCTATGGACTTAAACAGGCACCTAGGGCATGGTATGAAACACTTGCTAAATTTCTGCTAGAAAGTGGGTTTCACAGAGGTACTATTGACAAAACTCTGTTTTACTTTCAATCTGGTAATGACCTGCTCTTAGTACAGATATATGTAGATGATATCATTTTTGGATCTACTAATGATAAACTCTGTAAGAAATTTGCCAAGCTCATGCAGTCTAGATATCAAATGAGTATGATGGGAGAGTTAAGCTATTTTCTAGGCTTACAGGTGAAGCAAACAGATGATGGAATTTTCATTAATCAAGCAAAATATACCAGAAATCTACTCAAGAAATTTGGCATGCTTGACTGTTCATCTGCAACAACTCCCATGGCAACTGCAACAAAACTGGACAAAGATACAGGTTCATCAGTAGATATGACAAGCTACAGAGGGATGATTGGTTCTCTACTTTATTTAACAGCTAGCAGACCTGATATCATGTATGCCACCTGTCTGTGTGCAAGATTTCAGGCAGATCCAAGGGAACCACATTTAACAGCTGTGAAGAGGATTTTCAAATATCTCAAGGGCACTGTAACCTTAGGGCTGTGGTACCCAAGAGAATCAGACTTTAAGCTACTTGGTTACTCTGATGCAGATTTTGCTGGCTGTAAGATTGACAGAAAAAGCACAAGTGGAAGTTGTCAATTTCTTGGTGACAGACTAGTGTCTTGGTACAGCAAGAAACAGAAGTCAATATCTATATCTACAGCTGAAGCAGAGTATATTGCTGCTGGTAGCTGTTGTGCACAGATTTTATGGATGAAGAATCAACTACTGGATTATGGGTTGAGGTATAGTAAAATACCTATTTTCTGTGATAATCAAAGTGCTATTGCAATGACAGGTAATCCAGTACAACACTCAATGACCAAGCACATCAGCATAAGGTATCACTTTATCAGAGAGCATGTAGAGGAAGGCAATATTGAGCTTCACTTTGTGCCTACAGATCAACAACTTGCAGATGTTTTCACAAAGCCTCTAAGTGAAGCAACATTTACAAGACTGGTCAATGAACTAGGGATGGTATCTGGTTTTGACTAAACATGTTGGTTAGACTCAAACTCTTTCAAATAAAGTGTGTTGCTCATATCTCTGTAAATTGCTAAAGTGCTATGTGAACCTTATTAATTAAACTCTGTCAGCATGATTGTGGATCATACACTGTTAATACGTTTGTTAAACTCTGTGAATTCTGAGTTGATTTTTGTCTGAATGAAAATACCGATGAAGAAAAATGTATAAAGCATGATTTTCAGTGATAAATCAAGATTCTTTTTGAGTCACTGTGATCTAATCAGAAATTGCACAATAAGTTAACACAGCATGATACTGTTTCATATTTAGAGCATCTCTTAGTTTATTTGATCCTAAACTCTGAATCTATGAATACTGTATGCATTACCTCTCATGAATGACACTGATGTTGATGAACTCTAAACTCTGATTAGTGACACTCTGTTTCCAAGTCATACTTGATTCTTGATGATTCTGTGTTTGCACTTGTGAAAATTTTAAAACTTGAGATATGTCATTGTTTAGTTTGGTGAGAAACAGTTCATGTCTGCACCCTGTGAGATTTTGAGCCGAATAAGTGATTGATACATTTTATATCAATCAGATTTTATTGTTGTGTGATGTTCATCAGTAAGTATGTTGCTCTAGAACTTGCATTAAACCATTTTGGGACTACATGATATATGTGTGCATAAAGATGATAAAGGCATTAGGATTAACCATCTTTCTTCAAACACTGTTCAAAACATCTTTGAACACTGATCATAAACACTGTTCATAAACACGACCTGTAGTAAACCCTTTTGAGCCTAATTAACTGCTCATTTTTCTTGAATACTGAAGTATTAAGAGCAGTTATATTCGTTTGTTAAATCAAATTCAAGCAGGTGAGTATTTCTCAAGAAAAGATATCCTACTCAGTATATATATATGTAAATAAATAAATAATAAAAAAAAAAAAAGGAGGTATATATACTGATCATCTTGTACAAAAATGTACTAACCATTTGACTGAACATTTTGATCAAATAAATTGTTCAGTTCGAAATTCTCATTCGAAAAACATTTCTTCTCATCTGTTTGAATTCACTCAATTATAACCCTGAACAAAGTCCTTTTGATTTGTGGATATATGTAATCGAAGTGGTGTAGATTTGGTGGACATTCAAGCTTATGGTAGTATCTGCTTTTATTGATTGAATCTGAGAGTAAACACTTCACTTAAACACTTGTGTGATGTGAGAGTTTGTGAGACAATTCTTGACATGTAACTCACTGAATGATGCTTTGATGTTTATCTCCTGATCTTTTTGTCTTTAATGACTGTGTGCTTACGTGGATAATCATGATCATAAACTGGAACAGGGATATTCAGATTTCTGTAATTAAGTAACTACAGAGTTTAGCATTCATCATATACTCTGTGTTTAATATGAGAGTTTGTGCATTCAGTGTTTATTGTTTTTGATTTATGGATTTTATGAAATATTAGATGCTATAAAAATTGATTTGGTAAACTCTGCTACTCACACACGAAAATCACGACTGTGCATTTTTGCAAGGGTTTTTGTGATAAAAATTGAAAATTTGATAAACACTGTTTGATTGTGCTATGTACTCTAAGGTATATTTTCATTAAGATAATTTGAAAATTTTGGAGTAAATGGAGTAGTTGGCAACTGTTAATTAGTGTAATTAGTGGTAACGTGTCTTGATAAATGGAACGACAGCGGTAATAATGGCTTTTACTGCGCATGTATTAAGTGAACCGTTGCATGTGTGACACGTTTCCCACTAACTCATCATTATGTCTCACTTTTACACTTTTCAAGGGAACAGTTGCGTGTTTTCAAGTAAAATCGTTTGAGTTTAGTTTTTAATTAAAACTCAAATTACTTTTTGCCACAATTACTTTTATTCACTCGTATTCACTTTACCAAAACAGAGAACATCTTTGTTTTTCACTTTGGCATTTTCACAAACACCTTTCTTGCAAAACATTTACACAGTTGATTCCTGCTTATTTCTTGATTCAATGGCAACTAAACCTTTCACTGTCTTTGGTCTACGCTTTGTGCCTAACAACTATGCAGCTTTACTTGAGAATGACCGGGCTCCAGAGGCGTTTCATCTTATGCAAAATTTTCTTCGAGATTCTGAGATTGGGCAAGCGCTGGTTGAACCGGCTACTCTATCTGATTCCCAAGTCGTTAATTTCTGGCAAAATTCAAGATATATAGAAGGAGGAGAGAATGGAACTCCGTCTATCATCTTCTCTCATGAAGAACAAGAGTTTGTAATCACTCCACAAACTGTTCGCGACGCCATGGATTTTGACACGCATACTTCGTATGCTGTTGTCTCTGAGCAAAATCTGAGGGAAATGCTAACAGAGATTGGGTACATGGAATCTCTTGCTAAGCTGGGCAGTGTGAGGAGGCCAAACTTGAGAAAAGAGTGGAATTTCTTCTTTGATTGTATCACCAGGACATTCCAGAAGAAGGTCACCAACTGGGATGCTATTCCAATGGACAGTCTACAAATTGGGTATTCTCTACTCTATGGCAGTAATTTTGATTTTGGTAGATATGTTTTAATGAATTTGGGTGATAAGTTGTCAGAGTCTACTACAGTTTACTTTGCTAGATTTTGTCAACTTCTGTTCAATGCATGTGTTTCTGGGTTAACTATTGATGAAGCTGATGAAATTCAACCTTTTCGAGTCACTAAGAGAATATTTTCTGATATGACTAATAAAGATGTTGGAAAAGACATTCCTCCTTTAGTATTGCCACTTGCTTTACAGAATTTTGTAAATCAACCACAAGATTCTCCATCACCAAACCATGAACCACATGAACCACATCAACCAGAACCACAACCTATGCCTGAACCTTTAGCCACTGATCGTACAGAAAACATACCATCTCAACCTACTCAATCACCTGAGCCAATACCAACAACCACTGATCAACCCATATCACCTCAAACACAAACAGAACCTCAAACACAACCTGACCAAATGCCTACTGAACCAACAAACCCTGTCACTATCACTCACCCACAACCATCACCAAAGCCAAAAAGGAAGAAGCATACTGCAATCAACACCAAACATTCTAAGGCTAAACAGTCATCTCCAAAGGCTGTTTATTCTAGAAGATTCATTCAAAGGGCAAATAGACCTTCACTACCATCAGTTGAGGAAAGTTCAAGTGAAAGTTCCAGTGAAGATGCAGAGCAGGTTGCAGTACCTCAAGCTAAAAGGAGGAGGCTTATTCTCACTGATTCTGATGATGAGCATATTGAAGAGGCTCAAGAGAAAATCTCTTTTGATATTCCTACTGGTGAGCCAGAGGTTATCATAGAACCTATAATACCAGAATCTGAAGTCAAGCTGTCTGAACCAGAAGTTGTTAAAGTTCAAGAATATGAAGCTGTTAGAGATGTTTTGTCTCCAATGGAAGAGTTTGTTGAAACTCCAGAGGTGGTTAAGGTCTTCAAGGTCAAAGCCAAATTTGGTGTTAGATTCAAATACTCAGAGTACTTCTGGTTCAAAGCCAAAGGATTTGTCATTCTCTGACAATCCACAAACAGATGAAGAGTTGGCTGCAAAATTATTTCGTGAAGAGAATGCTGAAGCTACACTTGAGGATATTCAAGCTGAAGAAAAGCTGTTGCAGAAAGAGCATTTAAAAGCTCAAAAGTCCAAGAAAGTGAAGAAAGTTGTTAAAGCTTCAAAGTATGTAAGGCCTGTATTGAAAGGAATTGAAATCAAAGAAAAACTATCTGGTATTCAAGAAGAAGAAGAAGAAGATACTGGAAAGCTGGTTAGAAAGTCTTCTCTTGATGCAAAGTTGAAATTAAAAGGGAAAATTGGTGAAGAGAGCAAGGACAAAATGATAGTTACAACCTCTGTTGCTACACAAGTTGTACAGACTCAAAGTAAACTCTTACCTGGTTTTTCAAGGCCGAAGATTCCAGTGCAAGAAGAAGCAGGAGTGACTGGTGGATATCAACATAATGTTGCATGTTCAGGAAAGCCACCAGGCAGGAATACTTTTGGCTTAGGTTCAAGAAGAGATTTGAGGGTTAGTAACAGTCCAAGAGATCCCTCTGCACTTGTATCTCTTGGTTCTGGTATAACTCAAGAAAATCTAGACAAGTTGGAGTCAGTTCAGGTAGTTCGTCAAAGGAGCTTAGATATTCACTTTCTACTATACTTTATGGCAGATGGGTCAGTGTGTAGAGTGAATGAAGAAGCAATCAAGCTAAAATTATTTGAGGAACTTCAGTATGTCTTGCATATCTTCAGAGTTAGAAATCAAAGAACACAGCTTATTGCTAATTCTATAAGGGAGTATATGCTGAAAGCTAAAGTTGCTACAGGAACAAAGTCTGCTGAAAAGTATGTTCCTAAGTACAGAGACTGGAATGGGAATCTGATTGAAATGCAGAAGGGCACTACAAAGCTGAAGACTGATCTTGGAATTACAGTTCTGGATTTCAATGTAAAGTCTGAAGAATTAAAGTACATCAGGTTGGGAAATGATATGAGAAGAAACAAGATCTATGATCTCAGAGCTGCTATTTTTCAAACTGATGAGAATGATCCAGATTTAAGAGAGATCAAGCAAGCTATGGAGATTGAACTTGAAAATGCTGAGAGGAGATTGTTGATTGATTATCTCAGAACAACTCCAGATCTTGAGGAGGTTAGGTAGACAGAATTTGTAAGTGATTCGTATTTTCTGTAAATTTTGCTAAGTCAAGTTTAAACTCTGATTATATGATAAACACTGTGTTTTTATTTGTTAGTTTTGACATCATCAATTATTGTGAACTTGTACATTTTTCTAATGAACAAGTTGGGGGAGATTGTTAGATATAATTGATGTGATTTAATGTCAGTGTTTAAGTGTTACAGGTAAAGAGAGTTTAACTTGTTATTGAAAGCAGTTGTAACAGTGTTTGAGTATACGCTGATTGCTGGAAGCGCAAACGCTGACAGAGGAAAGCGTAAACACTGATAGCTGAATACATGGAAGCGCAAACACTGTTAGCGTGGAGAGAACAGAGTTTGCTAAAGTCTGTTTACTGGGAGTGTCTACAAGTCAACAGAGTTTGAAGATTAATTTAATATTAATATGGAAGCGATATCTTTGAAGATTGGATAGCTGTCAAAGAGATCGAGTTGACTTAGAAGACGTGTAGCAATCGTAATTGATATCAATTGTATAGCTTAATTTTAGGAGAATCAATTTACGATTGTACGTAGCTGTATATCTTATAAATACAGTTAGGTTAACCCTAGAAGGGTATCCATCGTGAAAAAAATATCTTTCTTGTAACCTAAGAAGCTCTCTGTGATACTTTACATCACCGAGAGAGGAATTATTAATTCCAAACAGTTTTAAGAGTTAAAACGTGTGTTCTTGTTACTTATTCATACAGTAATTGATTATATATTGTGTATTCGACCTAACATAATGAACCCACTTCGCATCCTCCTCGGTGAACATGATATTTGTACCCTCCCCTTTGAAAAGCTTTGGGGTCTCTTCTGAAGGTGATGTACATTGGTGAGGGGTCGCTTCTTGGCCTCATGAGCATACCTCTCTTTGGCCTTGTCGCTATCTCCTCCAATATGGGGCCCTCCATAATGACATTAATACTCCCAGCTTGCTCCTCTCTTTCTTTGTGGGACTTTTCTTTTTGCCCAAGCGGTGGGACATTATTGAAACCAAGACCTAGCTTAGTGTCATGCTTCTTCACCTCACGAACTACCCATTAAGTTAGCTGGGCCATTGCGAATTAGCTCTTCAATTGGCTCCTTGAGCTGCCTATAATTTGCAGTATCATGCCCTGTCTGTTCGTTAAGGACACAATATTTACGAGTATCCCTGGTTGCCCGACTATTCATAGGTGAGGGCTTCTCAAACATCCCCTAGTCAACATTAACTGTATAGATGTGATCAATGGGGGCCACTAAAGGTGTGGTCTGACCCTCATTCCATCCACTTTGAGCTCCCAGTGGTAACCTCCTTGGTGGACCGCAACCCCTCCTCTTTGGGCTCTCACTACGATCCCGTCTTCGCCTAGGGCTCCAAGAGTCCTTCCTCTTCACTCCCTTGCTCTTACCTTCCCTGTTGCTAGCATCAGTATTCTTCTTGAGGTCCTCCATCGACTTTTCAATCCATTTGTAAGGCTCTGCCTCCTTGTAGAAGTCAAAGAGAGTACTAGGTGTCTGTGTCTGCAACTTCTTCCAGAACTTGGTGCCCTCTCTCAGCCCAGCAATAAGAAAATTTTTAATGGCCTCGTCATTTGCTCCTCTCACCCTAGGGTCCTCGGCGTTAAACCTGTTGAAGTAGTCCTGTAGGGTCTCACCCTCCTTCTGCTTTATGTTCATCATGGTGGATACAGAAGGTGCATAGAGCTTGGAGGACTGAAAATGCTTAATGAAAATGTCCATGAACTGCTCCTAGGAGTCTATAGTGATGTGAGCCCCTAGCTTAGAGAATCACTGCTGGGCACTACCCCTCAACGAGGCCGCAAATAACCTGTACCTAGCCAATAGTGAGACCCGGTACACATCCATATCATTGTTGAATCGAATAACAAACTCTGCAGGGTCTGTGTCCCCATTATAAGTCATGTCTAGGTTAATACTCCTGAATATAGTGGGAAGCGGAGTGGTCCTGATCTCTTGAGTGAAAGGCGAGGCCGGACCCATGGGGTTAAGGATCCCTTTATCTGCATTCTTCTTATTCAAGGCCTTCTTTAGCTCCTCTAGCTTGTAGTCTCCAACCCTGGTCTTCTTATCTTCAGCTTTTTTCTTTCCCTTTCCCGTGTTGTCATGGTGGGATTGGGTCTTCTTGGGAGCTCTAGACTCCTCTTGATCTTCCTTGCGATTCAGGGGGTCAGGTTTGTACTCCTCGGACCGCTCACGCTCTCGATGAGGAGAGGGGGGTCGTTCCAAACCTTGGCTCCAAGCTTGGGATCGCTTATACTTCTTGTCAGCTGTAAGTTTTCCGAGCTTGAGGCGGAGATCATGCTCTGCTAACCTCTTTCCAAGACGATCAAAGACACTAACTAACCTACCCTTGGATGAGGCGGCCTCATTCTGCAACCATTCATTTGTCTTAGTAGGCTCTACATCCTCCTCCCGCTCGAGGTTTTCATAGGAGTAAGGGTTTGCTTGATCCGTAACAACATCATCAGCTTCATCCAAGAGTTTCTTGGTGGGACCTTTACTGCTCTCCTCCTGATAGGACTTGGGCCTCTTCCTGGCATTCCTCTTCGCGCCCCTCGAGCTATACCGCTTCTTCATTCTAGTTATCCTTTCTTGTACTGCTGTCACCTTCCCGGGCCCGTCCTCCTTCTCGCTCCTGGGGGGATCGCCTTTGGGTGTCTTGTACGACCCCGGGGTCTCCCCGTTGTTGTACCCTCCGTTCATCTTCTTGTTCGAGTCAGTCATCTTTCTCCCAATATGATGACTTCCCCTCCTTCTAGCGCCAAATGTTATAGGGAGAATATTGTATAACAATATTTTGGAGGTTTGCTGGAATCACGAAGCAAAATACGAATATTTCGCTAAGAACACGAAGAACACGGAAGGAGATTGGAGATCGTTTGTGGCTGATCTTGTATGGTGTTTTCAGGGGTGAACTGTCAATCATCCTTTACAAGATGCCTACGTACCCTATTTATAGGGATCAAGCCATACGTAGTTCTCTTGGAGAAGAAGTTACTAAGACGGGCTAGGGTTCTTATGGGCTCGACTTGGCCCAAATCCACTAGACGTCTTCTTGGGTTGATATATTTTACCCATTTATTCTATCCATGATCCATGGTCCAAAGAAGGAAGCAAATGGTCTCGCATGGCTAGAGTTGGGACCTCTTGGGCGAGGCTAATAGAGAAGTAACAAGGGTGTAGCATGCAACCTCGAGGGGTTGAGTCATGCGAAGCGGACCCAAGTGTATTGATACTCATGCGACCTCGAGGGGTTGCGTCATGAGCCTTCCAGCAGAGAATGAGATATCGATCTCGTGTAGTATGCGGATGTGATGATAATACGAAGCGATCCCAATGAGGGAAGTCGTAGCGAAGCGATCCCTTGACGGGAGTTATACAAGAGGTGATTCCTATAGATGCGACCTTGAGGCTGGGCTAGCATGATGCTTAAATCAACTGGCCTCGCTGACGAGGCGAATGGAGAAGCTGCATGGCCTCGCATGCGGCCTCGCTGGGCTAGTCATGCGAGGTGGTCCACGCTGTACGGAGATAATTATACTCACGCGACCTCGCTGGGCCTGACCGTAAGCCTTCATAATAAATATGCTATAGGCCTCGCTGGACCTTGCAGAGAGAGTATTCTAGGCCACGTTGGACCTCTAGGCCACGCTGGACCTTGTAGAGAGACATGCATGATAGATGATATCCCATACTAGGGACTTTGCTGGCGAACTCGACCCGCAACTTGGGGTCGCAAACTTCCACATTGTGCTTGATAGTATATTGGACTGACTCCTGGTGGTGGGTTTTAGTGACCCAATCTTCATCTCTAGGTCCATTATGAGTTATGGACCTCTATTCTAGCCCATTAGGCCTGCTTAGGGCTTATGCAAAATTTGGGCATAACACCTTACGTGTTGCACATTAATATATTAGTTATTATATCTTTATAGTGTTAACATTTATTTAATCTTAGGGATCTTTTATTTCCTTTT
Source organism: Kitagawia praeruptora (assembly GCA_037693485.1). NCBI lineage: Eukaryota > Viridiplantae > Streptophyta > Magnoliopsida > Apiales > Apiaceae > Kitagawia > Kitagawia praeruptora. The sequence continues at coordinate 77,622,908 of CM075354.1, forward strand.
TGTGTATTTTTAAATTTAATTTTTAAGTTTTTAATCTAAGATTTCATTCAATATTTTGTTACAACATATTAATTATTTTATTTACTCCTCAATGTTTTTTTCAATAAATTATAAATTATAATATCCAGTTATGAGTAGCGTTGTGATAAATTATTTATTATTATATTTTGTGAAGTTAGTATTTTTATATTTTTAATTATTTTATTTATTTTACTTTTTAAGTTTTCAATCTAAGATTCCATTAAGTGTTTTATATCAACATATTAATTATTTTAATTTTTCCTCGAACTTTTTGATCAAAAAAATTGTGGATTGTAAGATTCCAAATCAAAGTTTAAGTTAAAAACTTAGATTCCATTAAGTGTTTTATATGAACATATTAATTATTTTAATTTATCCTCAAACTTTTTTATCAAAAAAATTGTGGATGGTAAGATTTCACTAGGTGTTGTTGCACATTGATATATTATTTGATTCATAGAATCTTATGTTCTTTAGAAAACAACAATCTATTATCTGCAAAAGTGCAGGTACAATCCAGAAACAAGAAAGAGCCAAAATCAACAAAAGCATTTGAAAACGTTTATGAATCATCTTTACAAAAAAAAAGGTTTAATAATGATGCTGAAGGAATGCTTCATGCTAGTCAATGTTGTGTTCTCTATTAACAACGGGAAGATAAGAGCTCTAATCTGATCACACACATGGAAAAGATCTTTGATTTCAACCTCTGATCTCCGAAGAGTAATTGCTTATAACACAAAAGTATTCTCAACGCATCAAGATGAGGGGCTTTCTAATGGAAATGATCTCTCTACATTCGACAAGTACCACATTTTCAAAGGCTTCAGCAATTTTGGTAAGAACAAATTCTCTATAGTGACTCTGAGCAACTAAATGACACCTTGGTGATCTGTAAAAGCTTCATCAATGCTTGAGCTGGAACCAACTACATGATAGAGACATATCTTCTAGCAGTACAACAAAGTTCACTATCCTCCAGCACCTGCCAAAGACTACTAAATTTGGCAACGATCCTAGCAAGAGCTACTACCAAGAATTACAACTCCAAGCAAATACTAAAACTCCTAGCAACAGTGGTATCACTAAAACTCCAAGCCAAAACTCTCTGTCTTTCAACCCAGGTACTCTTAGAAGCTGAAAATCCAACATACATATCCCTAGACAAATACTTGGCAATTCTTTTATCCATATAACTCAAGAAAGGCCTAACAGGCTTGTCCAATCCAACAGGCGCAATCGTAACATTAATCTCAAATTTATCCCCATAAAATTCAATCCAGGCATGAATATTATTTCCATTTCTCATATCAACATGTACAAAAGTCCCAGTCACATTATAACAACCACCCGTATCTGTTTTCACAGACTAAACACCATTCAAATCGATTCCTACATGATTACCATCAGGATCATTAAACTCATCATTCTGTCCTATATCAAATTCCACAGCAAATATTGGCCCGACAGTAGGCACAATATCTTAATTAAACATGCCAAAGTACTAGCCTGAAAGAGCGTCAGGTGGATTAATTGAGTTTGACAGCACACAAACAAGCCCAAAACCAAGGTTGTTGACAATCTCAGGTATAATAGAAAACACGAACTGAGTAGTAAAAGACGTGACATGGGTCGAGTTCGTGTCGGGTTTTATCAAGATTGGTGAAGGGTAGAAGCACCGACCGATGAAGAATTTGTCGGAATCGTTGGTGAAGAGGATGACTGATGAGTCGAGTGCGGTTACAATTATATTGCATCGCAATAACTTTATGATCTGATTAAATCTTGATAAACATGGTAATATATTAAGATCTTGATAAACATGGTAATATATTATGAGTTTTACGTATGTGTTTAATTGTATATTTCTTATACCAAATACTACCCTTATACTATAAATTAAACAATATATTGATTGAATTGTACAAAATCTAGGCCATAGGATTAGAAATAAATTAATAGTTAGGATTGAGTTCTCTGGTTCTCTTGGTAAGGAGGGTTCTCTTTTGAACCTGGTCTTGTTCTAAAAAAAACTAACTTAGAATAGAAACTAGAAACTAAACCTAAATTAAATATTTCAAGCTAATCTAATGACCAAATTAGGGGTACCCCAATACAAAAAACGTTTAAAATTATTGGCTCTATTCAACAAAAAAATAAAAAAAAAGTTAATGTTCACGTGATGACGTGGCACATGAACAATAACTTTTATATATATATATATATATATTTTTGTTGAATAGAGCCAAGAATTTTATAATTTTTTTGTGAAGGTGCCCCTAGCGGGGCCATTAAAATAAATGAAATATAATTTATTTAGTGTATATTTCTAGTTTCTATTCTAAGGTTGGTTTCTATTTGAACGCTAGCCTATATATATATATATATATATATATATATATATATATATATATATATATATATATATATATATATATATAGGGCTTGATTCAAATGAGAACCAAACATTAGTGGAGAACCGGAGATCTATTTCTGATCGTTGGATTCTTACAAGATGAATGGCTTAGATTGATTTAGATTTAAGCTGGTAATTAATACAAAATATTCACAAATAAAGTACAAGGACAAGGATGTAATTACAAGATTTTTAAATTAAATAAGAATCAATCAAAAATTAATTAAGAATCAATCAGTTACAACTTTCATTCATATCTCACTCCTGTATCGTTACATTGATATATACTATCTCTGTAGCTTACCTTCTCAAGTTCTCCACTGTTAACATCACAATATATTTCTTATACTCTTCATTTCTAATCAATAGCAATGGTTATTTTCAACAATGATTCAGGTACGCAAATTAACCCTAACTTTTTTCAGTGAAAGAACTTGTAATAGTTCTCTAGTAGAACCACTCTTAACTGTCATATTCTTTCTCTGTACTTTTCTTCTAAGTGTTATGTTCATAAGTTTGGGGTTTATTTTTTATATTCCATGATACAACAAGTATATAACGTGCTATGAAATTGAAAAGGTTCTACATTAGAACTTTTTTTTAATGTATGTCTTGTTTTCGATTAATAACTATGTTGTAAAGTTGAATAAAACTTCAACAGGTTCTGCAAAACTATGTTATAATCTTCATGTTAAAAAATTGTAGTTGTTGAAGATAATAGTTCAGAAGAGAATATCCAAGATGCAGCACAATCAACAGATATGCTTGATGAAGATATTTATGTTGATTTTGATCACTATACATCACCCGAGGGAGTTGAATGCTGGAAACCAAAGTGTGATGATAAATCAAAGCCATTCGTTAAACAGACATTCTTAACTATTAAAGATGCATATGATTTTTATTTTAAGTATGGTCGTTTATGCGGGTTTGATGTGCGTCTATCCTCAGCAAAATATAGAAATACGCTCCTTACTCATAAATTTCCTTTGAATATAGCCTGAAAAGTCTCTTCCTTGCTTCACTTTTTTCCCGGTAAATTTAACTCCAACTGTCTTCTTATGCAATTTTTTGCCACTACCTTCAAGAATTGGTTTCTTCCCAATCTTACTCTTCTTTTTAATCAGTTCAACATTTGAACTTGCTGATGTTCCATGCTCCTGTCAACAGCAACACAAATAAATGCAATTTCTAAACAAAAGCAAAATAATTAATGAATAAATTACGTAACATATCCTATCTGTAAATATCTATACATGAAAGGATCTAGCCTAATAAAAATGAAAATATTCTTTGTGTTTTCAAAGAATATATACCAAGCCATTTTCTTCTCAAATTAAAAAAAATGTCTTTTATTAAATTCGTACATGAAGCGTATATAAATCTCTAGGGTAATGTAAAATGGCTTTTATTAACTTTTTACTTACACGTTCTGCAGTAGTACTTTACGTTAGGCGTTCTAAAGTAGCAACTTAAAAAAGAAACAAACCAAACTATTACCTGAACATTAAATTTGGCCCTCTTCAGATGACTTCTATCTTTTACTTTTTTAAACTCTATACCCTTTTCCACAGCAACTTTCCTCTTACTTGCTCGATTATCTTCATTCTGACGCATACATCTTTTCCTCTTTGAATGCTCAACACTAGCATCTCTAGTAGCTACTTGGACCTCCTCAAAATCATCATCTTCTTGCTGCAATCTTGGATCATTTTTCCGTTTACTACGTCTCTCCACTTTTGTCACCGACTCACTGGAAATCGTACTATTACCTCTGATATTATCCTTTTGTCGTGCTGAAATATAAATCACAATAACGGATTTAAGAATTTCATAACATTAACAATGAATTTAAGCCAACATTAAAAACATATTAAACTGTTCAAGTGCAGAACACTAACTCACTATCTATTTCCAACACAGCACATAATAACCACATGCATAGAAACAAGCCTTATTACTCTCATTTGATACAAACACATTTTAGTAGTTTATTTGCTATCATTTTCTTTCGTAGTACCTTTAATTGCATACTTAGTTCATGTACAGAATGTTTTCCCCATTTTAAGTTCATGTACAGAATTTTTCTCATTTTAAGGTCCACTGCAGAACTTATTATTATTATTTGTATCCAACTACAGAATAAACAACCAAAAATTATAAGTACCATAGTCGAACCTTGTATCCTAATCCTAACATTGTCACTATGTCTACATCACAATTCTATACCCAAATCAAAATTCACTTGCTACACATTGTCACTATGTCAACATCACAATTATACACCCAAAACAAAATGTTTTCCCCATTTTAAGTTTATGTACAGATTTTTTCCCCTTTTAAGGTCCACTGCAGAACTTATTATTAATAGTTGTATCCAACTACAGAATATACAACCAAAAAATAAAAGTACCATAGTCGAACCTTTTATCCTAATCCTAACAATGTCACCATGTCTACATCACAAATCGATACCCAAATCAAAATTCACTTGTTACACATTGTCCTATGTCAACATCACAATTATATACCCAAAACAAATTTATACTGCCCTAATTACCTTGTTCATGATTAACTCAATTTAAAATTTTCATTCACAACAACATATTTTACATCTAGTGTTAACTAATAGAACCATTAATCTGTATTTAAAAGGGAAAAAATTAGTACAAAACAAGATAGTTACTTACCCATTTGCATGCAACCAACAATGAGGATAGAATCACGAATAAGTTCTTAATCCGTAACGTGCTGCAGTAGAACAATAGCAAACATCAAAACTACAAAACCCAGATCTTCAATACTATGAAAATACTATGATTCTTACCAAACCCAGATTTTCAATAATAGTACCTTTCATATAAACGCGAGTATAACCACAATCCTTCTTCAACGCAAAAATGAGTTTAATTGTACCACTCCTGAACATATATGATGTTGGATTGATACTCTTTTAAGACAGAATCGTTGATTGAAGGTTCTTCTCTGTCAATCAAATTTTAATTAACCCGCTGATTTTATTCTACATATCTTTGGACTGTTTTGCCCCCGACTAACTACGTTTCTTTTTATTTATTTATTTAATATAAACTAATGGTTCTCAGGTTCTCCAATTTAATTGGTTCTCCATGGAGCGTGACCCTATATATATATATATATATATATATATATATATATATATATATATATATATATATATATATATATATATATATATATATTAAAATTTATGTACTTAATCGAGTTGAACTATAATCGAACTCGAGCTTTTGTTAGTATTCGATGAAATTGATTTAAGTTTTTGAATTAAACTCGAACAAATCAAACTTTCTACAATGCGAATTATGAGTTTGAAATGGAAGAGTCGATCGAATTCGAGTTTGAACTTTTTAGTTGAACTCGAATTCGAGTTTGAAATTGTTCGATTTAGCTCGATTACATTTCTGTGGTCAAAAATTACAAGTGAAATACACTTTTCCCAACTAGATATTTGAAGATACGCTTTCAGGAATTGAGTATTCCAAATACAGTAAATCCTCGTTAAATTAATACTCGATACCACGATAAATTAATATTTTAGATGTAAATTTTTGGTCCCAACATAATAGTGATAGTATAAATTTTACCTCGGTTAATTAATAATCTCAACAAATTAATAAAATTTGTCGATCACAATAATATTAATTTATAGAGGTTTTACTGTACGTTTTTAAGAATTGAACATTCAGCCTATTTTTTTATTTGAAATACTCTTTTCTTAATTAGGATATTACCCATTGAGGACTGCGTATTTCATCCAAAACTTTTTGAATTTTTTTCATGAAAATACATATTTCCCTAAAAAGTAAGTAAAAGGACTATATATTCGGTCAATATAAATGGTCAATTAATTGATAATGGGTATTTTTTTGGTTAATCTTAAAAAAGTGATATTTTTGTCATTTGTTCACATAATGGCCGGAAGGGAAACGAGCAAAAAATGTTTATATATATTAAAGTATTTTAAATAAGACGGAAAATGGAAAAATAATTGGAGAAACAAAAAGACTACCTATTTTCAACTCTTTTTTTTTTTTGTTACTGTTACAGGCATGGTTCCCATTTACCAATTGGGCATGTATCCAAATCTCCCATTTCTTTTTTTTCTTTTTTTTTCTCTTTTTTTTTTTGCAAAATGAAAAAGATTTCATTTAATGAAAAAATTTACACAATCCGAAAGGGACAACAAATGAGACATTCTTTCATCCATAAAAGCTAATCATCTAACCGAAAGGTATGCTTAACCAATCCACGGGTCGTAACCTAAATTACGACAACCATGAGAAAGAGATTCCTCCGGAAGTTTAGACAATATCACCTCTATCTCAGAAAAGAAGACTCCTTACAAAGGTGGCCTCGTTAAAAACCCCGCAAGAGCAAAACCCTATGGGAAAAAACTCAAGAGGGGAAAAAAGAGTGCCCACCCCCAATAATACATCGATATACAATAACTGTAAAAATATTCTCAAGATTTCTCGTTGCTTCCATCCATCTTCTTTTTTATTGCTTAAAAAAAAAATCTCCCATTTCTTTAATAATTTGCGTATTTGTCATCTGACTATTTTAAAATTTATATAGAAAAAAATCAATTAGTAATATCCTGAATGGTGAATACATGAAAGAATGTCCAAAATATTCATTCTGTGATGTGTATTTGCCCAAAATACCTATTTTCGAAAACAACTATCTACACATCTCATATACTCATTACCCAGTAGAGCCTTACCCAATGGAGTATCACCTTACCTAGTGAAGAGTGTCAGGAGTGAGTATTAGGGATGATACTCAGAGCTGATACTCCGTACCCAGTGGAGTATCACCATGATACTTCTATGACATTGACGTATCATCTTGATTCTGATCTGACAGTGGAGTATCTAGTGGGTGTTTAGGATACTGTTTATTTAATATGGATATTTTAGTCAAATGTTATTGAAACATGGGTATTTTGGGCACTCGTCCCGAATACATGGGAGATGAGTTTCTTTTTATAAAAATAGTCAAAACATCATAAATAAGTTTCTAATTATTTTTTCTAAAGAAATTAGAAAACGAGTACTCCCTCCGTCCCGTCCTTTTATTATCATTTCAAAATGGGATGTCGACATGCATTTTAAGGTGGATTTTAAGGATAGTTCCATAACTTATTTTTGAAAGTTTCTTTTTTTTGTATAAAAATAGAACAATCCTATTTTTATAAAAAAAAATAAAATTTTAAAAATAGGTTATGAAACTATCCTTAAAATGCGTGCCTAAAAGTGGCAAAAAAGTGTAAACAAATGGATGGGACGGAGTGAGTATTTTGGTGAAGTGCCACTTTCTATAAAACGGGTAGAACTCCCAAAAGTTGTGGTTTGGAGAGAAGATGGACTTAACACAACTACAGTCTGAAGTTTCCATTAATAAGACAACTGATTACGGCAATATGGGTAGGAATGAAGTTTTTGATTAAGCACAGACATTTGAGAACAAAAACTTTAAAGAAAAGCAAACAATGGACGAGCAGTGATAAATACTTAAAAATATTAAAAATATAACTTACAACTATGTACCACCCTCTTCTTTACTTCAACATATCATTACAGTGGTTCTCACCTCTTACAAGTTCATATAATCATTACTTACAACAACGAAACCCTAGTATCAATACATTCCCTATAGATATATCCTGCTCACGCCTCACGGTATGCTATACTGCAAAATTTTCAAAGTTTCTCCGGACGTATTCAACTGATACATGACCATGCATGCAGAAGGTTGCCCTGTTCTCAAAGCAAGTGAATATGTAATGGTTTGTGCAACATCCTGCTCTGGTAAAAAATGTTCTCATATTTGGACCAGTATGCGTACTTAGAATCCAAAAAGCAGATGTCATTTAGTATGTCCCCTTGCTAATCACCTGCATCAAATGCATTAGAGGTCTTCCCACACCTCTACCATACTAGAAAGAGTCATCTTTCATCCTCACCAGGCTAGAATCCAAAACCTTTGGTAAGAGACTGTTTGTCTCTAAACCTCAATTAATATTTTATGAGAGCTGGTAACGATGCATGAAGTTCAGCCAAACACTGAAAGATCCAATTGAGGAGTTGTTCTTTCGGTAGTTCCAGAAGGAGCTCTGCCTGTTTGCAGAACAGGAATTATGTAAATCCAAAGATATAATACGCATATACAAGTTTTTATTTATTCGTCCACATATCTAAAGCTCGCGTATGAGTTGTGCTTAAGACAGAAAATGTTTGTAAGACTAGGACAGCTAATAGCTTTTGTAGATTTAACAGATTGTCTAGACAAATACCAACACAAGATGAAGCTCTTCTAAACCTTGGATATGAGAACAATTATGTCAAAAAGTTAATAGCTGCAAATCTTATAGCATTTGTACTTTGCCAAATCTTATTATAATGTTTGCATATGTACTAGGCAAAAATATGTGATTATACATGTAGTAAGTATTAAAGCATCTATGGGTGTACATATATGCTAATCAATACCTTTATTTGGCCATTCTCAAAGACTAGAGAATTGCGGTGCATGTCAGATGTCATTGAATCAGTTATCATTTTGTACACCTTCTTACTCATGTTGGTTATCATCCCGACCATCTTACCAGAAGCATATATTCTGGAAACTCCTAAATCTGCTGCCATTCTTCTCACATAAAGTTTTTTCAATAAAATTTCCATGGAGTAAGGCTCTTTTCCGTATTGTCTACGTAAGTTCTCCGTAAATTGCATCAAACTCCAGATATCTTTTTCAGCAGCTTTCTCAGCTTCATTAATTACTTCCACAGGATTCTCTAGATAATTTATATACTCGGAAGTGAGATGAGGCTTTACATTCAAATCAAGCTGAGAAATAAAAAAGATATCAGTGATAACTGGCAAAGGTTATAACAAAAGGAGAGTATCATATTGAGATAATTGTGACAGTAAAAGCCATCATCATAACTGAAACTTCTTTCTTTCTGCGTACAGAAAAAGTTTTTTTTTTTGTTTGCTGGTTGAACACACGCACCCAGACTCCCACTGGAGTCGAACCCTCGACCTCCTTGTTACGGGAGAAGAGGGGTATCCACTCCAGCAATTGGTAGGGGATCAGAAAAGTTACACTCCAGAAAACAATGTATGTATCTTCTACAGTACATCACTCATAGAAGATCGATAAGGACCTCCCCACATAAATATGAAGTTGCACAATGTTTATGGCTTGGCATAGTATTTCAAAATATTAAATTGCCGAAACCTACAAAATCTTCTACCCAATATCATGTATTTATCTTGGTAAAGCAACGATGCACAATAAATACACGAGGACAGCACAGGTAAAAATTTGTCTATTAGAATCACTCAAAAATAAATATTCACCTCAACGGATTGGTATGGAACTGAAGTTAGACGATGTTCTTCCACCTAGAATCCAACAAAAAAAAAACTCTTTAATACGTGTCAACGCTGTAATGGGATATCAATTTAGGTAAGCCAAGACAACAAGCCAACAAGGTCAACACAAATAAACATAAAAATTAATTAACCTGTAAAGACATCAACTATCAAAACTGGAAGGGAAATTAGTTCATCAAGTCAAAGTCAATAAAACAGTGAACTTAACACCTCGAAAGACAGTTCATCCAACGATAAAATCCATATGGAAAATCAATATCACTAAGCCAAGAAAACATACAAAAATCCAAACATCCAAACCTGTAAGTGAAAATCAAGTTCACTCCACATTGCCCAGAACTTATTTTTGTCATGCTTTTGAATATTATAGAATGCCAGTCAAATATCAAATATGCATTATAGAACGACTCAGGTGCACCAATGCATGCATATTTAATGTAACAGATACAGGTAGTATTCAGGAACAGGACCTACATTCGATAGGCTCTCGAAAAGCATTTCAAAGAAAAGATCAATGCCCACATTTCCAAGATCCCCTGTTTGTTGCTCACCAAAGATATTACCAAATCCTCTGATTGCCATATCTCTCTCAGCAAGATGGAAACCTTGTCCAAGATCTCGGCACTCTTCAAGAGCTGCCAGTCTCTCCTGAAGATCACATTTGTGAATATAGTTCAAGACAAATTAAAAAAAAATGGTTTCACAAAAGTAAAAAACTTGTAATTAGCTGAAAAAAGAAGTAAAAGCCATAACTACAATTAATTATATAGATTTATGTTGAATAAATAATATGATCCTGGTAAGCCCGCTTCCCTAACACCTTGAAGTTTTAGGAGAACTGGTAACTTAACATGGTATCAGAGCTCTGGATGTGGGAGGTCTCAGGTTCGAGTCCCTCCTACCCCCCCAATATTCTCATTTATTAAAATATTAAAATTGTGTGCTATGGTGGGCCTAAAAAGGAACGAGATCCCCACCTAGTATTGAAAATCGGCGAATCGGACGCTAGGGCCAAAAAGGCACGAACAACGATCTTGGTAAGCCCGCTTCGCTAACACCTTGAGGTTTTAGGAGAACTGGTAACTTAACAATTTATTAGCATTACTCGATTATTTCAATTTACATTCGAGATTTATAAAGTGCACTATACAATGTCGTGTGTGTGGGGGGTATGAGAAATGAAGTGCCTGAAGCTGAATGTTGAAATATTGTGCAAACTTCCTGAAGTTTCTGGAATCATTGAGAAGCTAATCATGCATTTCTAGGTTCATGTATTAGAAAGTTCATGTACTTACATTTATTATAAGTACTATGAATCTATCCATGCTTATCATCTAGGCTTATCATCTAGAATATTCTATTCCTACTATATAATGTACCCTGCACATAAGAATTGATTTTTCAAGAAATATTTCAAGTAATTTCTCTGTTCTCTCTGGTAACAAACAGCAGTGTGTGTGTGTTTTCTGTGCATATTTCTGCCTAGTTTAGGAAGCTGATCTTGGGCCTGCAGTTAGTGTATCTACTGCAGTGTATAGAGAGTGTTTTATAATTCTCTCAACTTGGTATCAGAGCTATGTTTCAGCTGCTGTGTTCAGTGGAGGCTGTTCGCGAAAAAGGAAGGCAGAAAATTGGTTCTAAGGCAGAAAACCTGCTATTGTTGCTGGTGTTTGTATTCCAGGAGATGGATATCAACGGTGGAGCATTAAATCAGTTTGGAATGGAGAAACTAACAAACAACAACTATCAATATTGGAGGATGTGCATGAAAGCGTATCTTCAAGGACAAGATTTTTGGGATATTGTTGATGGAGGTGATACTGATTTGCCTCAAGATACACCAGAAAATTCTGAAGCAAGAAGAAAATGGAAGATTAAATGTGGGAAGGCCTTGTTTGCTTTGCGAGGCTCTATTCACAAAGATTTGATCGATCACATTCGAGATAAAGAGTCTCCAAAAGATGTGTGGGACACATTGGAGAAGCTGTTTACTAAGAAGAACACGGCCAGACTTCAATTTTTGGAGAACGAATTGGCAAATACAAATCAGGGGAACATGACAATAGCTCAATACTTTCAAAAGGTAAAGAGCTTGTGTGCTGAAATTTCAGAACTAGATCCCAATGAGCCTATCAAGGAGGCACGAATGCGTAGATATCTTATTCGTGGCATAAAGAAGGAGTACACCCCGTTTTTGACTTCGATTCAAGGATGGGCAAATCAGCCTAGCATTGTGGAATTAGAGAATCTGCTTACTAATCAAGAAGCTCTGGCAATGCAAATGGCAAAAGCTTCAATTTCCAAAAACGATGAAGCTTTGTTCTCTGGTAAACGAAGGCATAATAATTACAGAAGCTGGAACGGAAAAAATGCAAAAGAAGGAGTTGATTGGAAGGGCAAGAACTTCAGGAGTGGAGAGCAATGGAGGCTGAAAAGTTCAAACGAACGCAGAAGCTGGCCAGGGAAGAACTTCAATAAAAATGAGCCGAATTCTAACAGTTCGCAATTCGAGGCCAGGAGGAAAATAATTTGCAACAGGTGTGGCAAACCTGGACACATAAAGAAGTTTTGTAGATCAAGAATTGTTGAAGGAAATGCAAGCATTTCTCAGAACAAGGAGGACAATTCTGATGAGTGGGGAACTTGCCTTTCAGCCAAGATAACAAATATGGAGAACTTTTTACAAGAATCTGCACTTACTTCCATCGATAGAGGCGCTATAGAAGAAGGTCTTGCAACGATTGATTATTCAAAAGATTGGATAGTCGATTTTGGCTGCTCTCATCATTTAACAGGTGACGTTTCTTTGCTCTCATCCCAGAAGGAACACATGGGGAACAAAGCAATTGTAACAGCAGATAGCTCCGTTCATCCAGTGAAGAATGAAGGACATGTTAAGGTGAAGACTATGGATTCAAACGCTGGCCTGGACACTTTGAATGACGTATATCATGTTCCTGGTATGACTAAAAATCTGATCTCAGTATCTCAGCTCTCAAATTCTGGTAGATATATCTTTTTTGGTCCAAATGATGTCAAGATATTGGAAAATGTTCGAAGTATTGAGACTGATACTGTATTAAAAGGGAAAAGAGTTAATTCTCTTTATGTTTTGATGGCAAATGAAGCTTTTGTGAAGAAAACAAGCCAGCAAGATAATGCGTCTTTATGGCATGCTCGTTTGGCTCATTTGGGTTATGAGAAGCTGAAAAATATTTCAGCAAATAAAATTCGTTAAAGGGCTGCCTAATCTTGGAAATTTTCGTCATGATATTGTTTGTGACGGTTGCCAATATGGGAAGGCACATCGTTTACCATTTGGAAATTCTTCAATCAGAAGCAAGAAGCTTTTAGAGCTTATTCATTCTGATTTATTGACGAACAATGAAGTGAGTTATAGTGGTCTGCGCTATATGCTAGTCATAGTCGATGATTACTCCAGGTTTTCATGGGTATTCTACATGAAAGAAAAATCTGAAACATTATCAATATTCATGCATTTCAAAAGGAAGATTGAGGGGGAGCTTCGAAGGAGAATAAAGTGTTTACTGTTTACGCACGGATAATGGAGGAGAATTTACATCAAAAGAGTTTGCTGATTTCTGCGAGAAGCATGGAATAAGAAGACAAATGTCATGTCCACGAACGTCGCAACAAAATGGAGTTGCTGAACGGAAATTAAGACATATACAAGATGTGAGTAGAAGTTGGTTGCATGCAAAAAATCTTCCAAAGGAATTGTGGGCAGAAGCTATGCAGTGTGCATGTCATGTGATAAATCGAATTCCCTCAAGAGTTATCAACATGAAAACGCCGTACGAGCTCATGTACAAGGAGAAACCTTCTGTTGCTTACTTCAGAATTTTTGGTTCGGTATGTTATGTTCATGTTCCAGACCAGCTGCGAGTTAAAATGGATGCAAAGGCGAAAAAATGCGTGTTTGTTGGCTACGATCCTAAAAGAAAAGGCTGGCGATGTATGGACCCTGAAACACTCAAAGTTGTGACATCGAGAGATGTTGTTTTTGATGAAATCTCATCCTATTATGTACAACCCATATTAACACGCATGGCAGATTCTGAAGGAAATGAAGATGTACATGACAACACAAGTTCTCCAAGTTCACCAAAATCGAACTTTGTACCACACGATATTTCTGGAAGTGAAAGTGAGACATCCCATGAAACTAATGATGGAAGGCAAGGAGGTAGTCAACAGCCTCGAAGATCACAAAGAACACGTAAGACACCTGAAAAGTACAAAGGCTACACCACAGGGGCTGATTATGATAAAATTACCGAGTGTTTTTTTGCTGGCCCAATCGATGATGTTGAACCATCATCATATGAAGAAGCTAAAGGAAGTCCAGATTGGGAATCTGCAATGAAGGAAGAAGTTGCAGCACTTCATTAAAAATAAAACATGGGATTTAGTTCCCAAACCTAAAGGAGTTAAACCAGTTTCTTGTAAGTGGGTGTACAAAGTTAAGCGAAAATATGATGGAACTGTGGACAGATATAAAGCAAGGCTCGTGGCACGCGGATTTTCACAAACATACGGCTTGGACTATGAAGAGACATTCAGTCCGGTGGCAAAGATGACATCTGTCCGTGTTTTAATATCATTGGCAGCTTCTAAGGGATGGAAGCTTTGGCAACTAGATGTAAAGAATGCATTTCTTTACGGAGATATAGATAAAGAAATCTATATGGAGCAGCCTATGGGATTCTGTTCCAAGAAGTTTCCAAATCATGTATGTCGACTCAAAAAGGCTCTTTACGGGCTTAAACAAGCACCATGTGCTTGGTATGGGAAGATTTCTCAATACTTGACATTTTGTGGTTATGTTGCTACAAGTGCTGATGCAAGTTTGTTTGTAAAGAAAGATTCCAAGGTGCATATACTTGTGTTATTATACGTTGATGACATGATAATAACGGGTAGTGATGAGCACGAAATAAACAAACTAAGAGAAGAGCTCGCTACTCGCTTTGAAATGAAAAATCTTGGAGAACTTCAACATTTTCTAGGCCTTGAGGTATCGAATTGCAAGGAAGGGATCACTATTTCTCAAGGTCAGTATATTCGAAAAATTCTTGAGAAATTTAAGATGACGAATTGTAAGCCAGGCAGCCAGCAGCTACTCCAATGGAACAAAATTTAAAGTTAAGATGTAAGGAGGGAAGGAAACTTAGGAACTCTCGTACATATCGTACTTTAGATGGAAGCTTGCTTTATTTGACAATTACAAGGCCTGATATTTCTTTTCCAGTTGGAGTGATTAGTCAGTTTATGCAACTACCAAGGAAACCACATCTTGATGCTGCAAATAGGATACTTCGGTATCTTAAAAATACAATGAACTATGGCCTGTTGTATAAAAGGGGTGCAGAAGTTTCTCTCAAAGGTTTCACGGATGCGGACTGGGCAGGCGATTCATCATTCAGACGGTCTACCTCAGGCTATACTTTTAGCCTTGGTTCAGCAGCTATATCATGGTGTAGCAAGAAACAAGATGTTGTAGCATTATCAAGCACGGAAGCTGAATATAATGCTGCGACACTTGCAGCCCAGGAGGGTGTATGGTTAACAAGATTAATTGAAGAAATTTATCAGTCCACTATGGAACCAGTTGAAGTTTATTGTGATAATATAAGTGCAATCCGACTGGCTTCAAATCCAGTATTTCACGCGAGGACTAAACATATTGAAGTTCACTACCATTTCATTCGAGAAAAGGTTTTGGCAGAAGAGATTGATCTAATTAAAGTGGATACAAGTGAACAACTTGCTGATATATTTACGAAGGCCTTACCTAAGGCGAAATTTGAAATTCTTAGAGCACAACTTGGTTTGATCTCCGAAGTTCGCAAAAAGGGGGAGTGTTGAAATATTGTGCAAACTTCCTGAAGTTTCTGGAATCATTGAGAAGCTAATCATGCATTTCTAGGTTCATGTATTAGAAAGTTCATGTATTTACATTTATTATAAGTACTATGAATCTATCCATGCTTATCATCTAGGCTTATCATCTAGAATATTCTATTCCTACTATATAATGTACCCTGCACATAAGAATTGATTTTTCAAGAAATATTTCAAGTAATTTCTCTGTTCTCTCTGGTAACAAACAGCAGTGTGTGTGTGTTTTCTGTGCATATTTCTGCCTAGTTTAGGAAGCTGATCTTGGGCCTGCAGTTAGTGTATCTACTGCAGTGTATAGAGAGTGTTTTATAATTCTCTCAACTCTGAACACCCTCTAGATTATTATATTCTTGGTGACGAACAATGCCAAAACAGAGATTAAAAAGCAGGGTTGGTGTCTATATCATCACACATGGATCCCAACCTGCAGGAATTCCATTGACTATGTATCTGACGCATCACCCCCAAAGAAATTCCGAGGACCCTAAAAGTATGTTCCTGCTACAAAACTCCAAAAAAAATGGCTCCAAGTCATTGTTAGCTTTCATCTCACTCGTTCCCAATCGAGTAAATTGTCTTTAAGATGATTACCTAATGTAGCTGCTGGTAGCGAAATCTCTTGGGAAATTGAGCCTGATTCTGCGATCATACGCTGCATCAAATAGTTTTTTAAGGCAAGTTTTACCTTTATTCTTTAGATTTTTTTATGGATGTTAGTCTCTTTTTTATTTTAATTATAATTTTCTAGTGATGTTATAGTATAGTTTCTTTGTTAGGATTATGCACTTAAAGTTTATGCTACACAAAGTATGATGAATAATCTAACTAAATTCAAGACTTGAAATTCCGTTTGTTTGCCAATAAGTGATAGATTTCAAAATTCTATGAATTTACCAACATCATTTGAATCATTTCTTAAAATAAATGATATTTACGGATTATCTATTAATTATTTAAGATAAGAGATTTGATTCTATTTTAGATGTAGTAAGAAAGGATTTCCTAAATTTTAGCTGAGCTGTCAACTTTATATGACCTGTTTATGTCTCATTTTAATATGCAGAACGTATTATATATATATAGTAGTATTAGCTATTTTGATTTACTTCTTCTTGCTTTACATATCTATCTATCTACACTATTATATAATAGCCGAAACATTGAAAGTTTGGTTGGTTAGTCGGTCAGTAGGGTACCTGCTGTTTTTACTTAATTACCCTTACTCAATTATAGCAGAAATATTGAAAGTTTGGTTGGTCAGTCGGTCTGTACAATACCTGCACTTTTTACTTAATTACCCTTACTCAATTATTTATTATTATTACTTAATTATCCTCAATTATTTACAGTTACTAACAGCTAATCAATTTTCTTTTTTAGGTAAAACATGTCACCTTTTCTATTTTTTAGTTACCAATCAATTTACTTTTTAGGTAAAACACATTATATTTTATATTTTATCTAACTAAAATTTCCCCTTCTCTGAAAACACTATGGGCAATTTTATTTAATAAAATAAAATAATAACATTTATAATTCTATAATATTATGAAATCGCCGAAACATTGAAAATTTGGTTGATCAACTGGGCAGTTGGTACGAAACCTGTTCTTTTTACTTAATTACCCTTAATTAATTGTTGTTGTTACTTATTTATCCTTTACTTAATTATTTACAGTTACTATTAGCTAATCAATTTCCTTTTTAAGGTTAAATAAGTTACCTTTTCTATTTTTTAGTTACTAATCAATTTACCTTTTCAGGTCAAACACAAGATATTTTATATTTTATCTAACTAAAGTTTCTCTGTTTCTGAAAACACAATGGGCAATTCTATTTAATAAAATAAAATAATAATATAATAATTATCAACCAATTACCTTTTTCAGCTAAAACACATTACCTTTTCTATTTTTCTCCAACTAAAACCTCTTCTTTTTCAATAATATCACGGACGCTTCTATTTAAAAATATAATAATAATATTATAATTACTAATACTTAACCGATAACCTTTTTCAGCTAAAACGTATCATCTTTTCTATATTTTCTAACTAAAATTTTTCCTTTTTTTAAAATATCACATGCAACATAAAGTATTATTATCAAATCATTTCATTTAAAAATTTAAGCCTACAAAATTCATGTCTTAAAAAAATTCAGTTCCTTAATTAATTATTTATTGTTGTTACTTAATTACCCTTACTTAATTATTTACAGTTACTAATAGCTAATCAATTTCCTTTTTACGGTAAATTGCCCTTAATTATTTACAGTTACTAAAAGCTAATGAATTTCCTTTTTTAGGTCAAACATGTCACATTTTCTATTTTTAGTTACTAATCAATTTACTTTTAGTTACTAATCAATTTACTTTTACAAGTAAAACACATCATATTTTATCTAACAAAAATTTCTCCTTCTCTGAAAACACTATGGGCAAATTTATTTCATAAATTAAAATATTAATATTAATATTAATAATTCTATACTTTTATGTTATGGCTGAAATATTTAAAGTTTGGTTGGTTGGTACGGTACGTGTTCTTTTTACTTAATTACCCTTACGTAATTATTTATTGTAGTTACTTAATTATCCTTACTTAATTATTTACACTTACTAATAGCTAATTAGTTTCCTTTTTACGATACCTGTTCTTTTTATTTAACTACTGTTACTTAATATTTTATTGTTGTTACTTAATTATTTACGGTTACTAATAGCTAATCAATTTTTTTTTTTCAGGTAAAACATGATACTTTTTCTATTTTCTAGTTACTAACCAATTTATTTTTTCAGCTAAAACGCATTATATACTATATTTTATCTAACTAAAATTTCTCTATTTCTAAAAATACTATAGACAATTCTATTAATAAAATAAAATAATAATATTATAATTACTAACCAATTACCTTTTTAATTATAAACACGTTACCTTTTGTAATTTCTCTAACTAAAACCTCTTCTATTCCAATAATATCACGAATGGTTCTATTTAATAAATATAATAATAATAATAATAATAATAATAATAATAACAATAATAATAATAATAATAATAATAATATAATTACTAATAATTAACTGATTACCTTTTTCATATTTTCTAACTAAACCCATTACTTTTCAAAAAATATCACGGGTAACATATATATAATTATTATCAAATCATATCATTCATAAATTTAAGCCTAAAAAATTCATGTCTTAAAAAATATCAATTCAATTAAAGAAAAATAATAATATAATATTAAATAAAATCCATGCATCGCACGGGTTTTAAACTAGTTATATATAAAAAAGAAGTCAACATTCCCAAACACACGATTAAAAATTGAACTCCTGGAACTGTATTTAACTATTTGAAATGAATTTATGTTTCCAAATGCAACCACAAAATATATTCTCACTAGTAAAGCAACTAAAATAAGACAAGATAATACTAATCAACACTTGAACACAAAATCACATTTGAGCTTAGTTAGCAAAAAACAAACAAATAAACATACCAGTGCTTGATCAGAAAGCAATGACTTGTCAGGGTAAAATAGATAGGCATGAGCTTCCTTATCTGCCCGCCCCACTCTTCCACGCAACTACCAGAAACAACCGAGAAATTAGATTTTAAAAAGGAAAGTAGTTCAAAAAAGGATTAGAACATTTTCAGATTTAAGACCATAATTTCATTTCAAGTATGAAGATAGTGTGCAATCAACCTTTCCAGCGCACTGAACATGTACTTTTTTATACCATCACAATCAGCTTTTGTGCTCAGTTTCAATTATCATAATTCATAATCAAACATACACATCTCAGCAAAGCCCAAAAGTGGTGAATTGTACAAGTAGAACCTGATACAACTGTGCAAGGCCAAATAGCTGGACATCCTGGATTATGATAGTATTGGCATTCTGTATGTCTAGTCCACTTTCAACTATATTTGTGCACAGAAGTATCTTGATATTACCTCCTGCAAAATTTTCCATGGTTTCCTCAAGTTGTTTCGAGTATTGCTGCGAACATGGATTGAAAGTATATATCATGATACTTTCTAGGAGAAGTTAAACAGTTCTGCATATATAAAATGTCAATCTGTGTGTGTGTGTGTGTGGGTCTGTGTCTGTGTGTTTAGGAAACAGGTATAATGCAACTGGTTGCTTTGAAAAATATTTGGGAAATTTCATCCCCAGTTACTGATCTAGTCATTAATAAGATTGAGATTTAAATACACACACAAAAAAAAAAAAAAAAAAAAAAAGAGAAGCACAAGCACTGGTTTCCCTACTATTAGATGCTTGTATTTGTGTTTTACTACTGCTTTGGGTTGTTGAAGCTGGGGGCCTTCGCAGAAACAGCCTCTCTAATGTTACTAAGTAGAGGAAGGGTCCCAGACCCTGCTCTACGAGCAAGAAATACTGGATATTTTTGGTTTTCATTCTACTTGTAATATAATGTAAAGAACATTCAAGCATATTACCCAAATTTTATCTACTCAAATAAACGTAGTACTCTACTAACATTGTTCCAAAGGCTATAACCAACTGCAACAAAGATAGCTTGATCATCTTTGTTTAAGATAACTGTACCCAACAATCCAAAAGAAAAATATGGTAGGCAATGAAAACAGAAGTTAAATTAAACAAATCACCAATTAAGTTCTTGCGTGTGCAAAGCCTTCAAGCTCACTTACCAACAGAGAATGCTCTCCTCGATAACATGACCTCAAAAATCAAATGATTTTCATTTTCCTATGGCAATACTTAAAGAAGGCTTTGTCACTGAAGAGAGGTGGCAAAAAGATCTCATAGTATGCTATACCAAGCATGTATCTTAAGGAGAGTCAGACATTAGATTTTTATGAATGAAACTAAGCTCTGATTATAAAACTTCTCTAGATAGCCATTAAATTTATGCACTTCCTCTGTATGGCCAACTGGAATCCCTAAAGGCAAATCAGTTCAGCAAGGAAAAATACTATAAGACACTTCTTGGATTTGGAGAAAGTTACTATCTTTAAGGACAAAGCAAGGTCATCTATATTTTATAAGATTGGAAATCAACAACCAAGTTCCTAAAGTACTGGTCCTTGGCAACGAGACTGACCTAGTGGCCTCCCTCTTCATATCTTATATCAAAGTCAGAACTGGGGAAGCAGGCATTAGCATAGGATATCATCACTAGTAGCATCCTTAATCCGCCAATATTTACTCACTCAATCACCACGACATCCTGTTTCGTAAGTATGATGTCAATTACTCCAGGCAGAGAGCTATCACAACACAAAATGTACTACTCCCTCCGTCCCACCAGGATGTTTACGTCCTTGGTGGGCACAAAGACCAATATATATATATATATATATATTTAAGTAGGTAAAGTAATGAAAAGTGATGAAAAGTGGGTAAAGTGGTGGGACCTATCAATATTTAATAGTAGATTTGAGAAAGTGAAGGAAGTTAGTGGGTGTAATAGTGTTTTATATTATTAAAAGTTCACTATTTTTGGAATGTAAAGAAATGGATGGGACGGCCCAAAATAGTAACTGTAAAGAAATGGGTGGGACGGCGGGAGTATCTTATTAGATGAGATGCCAGAGAATAATGGTCAAGGCATCTCATATCTAGGACACAATTAGAAGGGAGATAATGTTGCCTGATACCGGCGTTCAAGTTAAAAACAAATTGATTCTTCTGATCTCCACCCGTGATGAGATCAGCTCGACAAGCAAGCCTTGAGAAAAATTCGACAATGAAACTCTTTAGTATTGACTTGATTAATAGATTCATCTTTCCTCTCACTTTTTTGTTGCTAATGAAATGTGAATAACCCGTCCTTTTCTTTATATCTCCCTGACTTGTTTTCTAGGGTATGCCCGTTAGCACCTGTACTGCTGCACAGTCATTCTGTTTTTTTCCTACCTACTTCAAAGTTTAAATGTATCTAAAAACAAATTAGAGCAGTCCGAGATTCCTTTTTCGAAGGTTCCCAACAACAGGCAACATATTAGAGAGAACATTCCAATAAAGCATTTAGTTCTGAATGTTCTGCCAATTAAGAACAAGTTTAGAAGATTAGAATACTGCAGTATCACCATAACCTAATGCTAGAATTACTCTGCATCCAAAAGAAGCGAATGGGGTGATTTTTGAATTTTATTCGTCCAATAATTACAAAGACGCTTAAGTTGAAGTGTTCAGATCCATGGCAACTGGTTCAAATCCTCCAAACAGTGTTCATAGCAACTGTTGCTATGGAATAACTGCTAAGATTTTGACATAAAGAGATATTCCTAACACCTGTGATTAACATTCTACGACCATCAAACTCATACATATAAATCAAAAAGGAACTGCATTCTTTAACAGGAATAATGTATCAGGTCAACTCCATATAACCTTTTAGATTGACAAAAGATTACCTGTCCGTGGGCAACAGCTATTTCAACTTCTGGTAATGAGCGCTCAAGGAACTCCATAACCTCTTCAAGCCCTGCGGATACAGTAAAATACACAAAAATCCGGAAGCTTGATCATAAGAACTGTATTAGGATAAACTCGTGATAATGGCGAAGCTAACAGATAGGACTTTTTCTTGTTATTAACAATTTTAAACTTTGTTCACTTCATAACCTCTATACATCCAAGTATATTCTAAAACAAAATTAATCATGCAGACCATATGCACAATCCTACAGTACTCCGAAATGAACGACTGGCGTTACCTTTAATACGCGGCAAAACATAGAACACCTGGCCACCCCGATCCAGCTCATACTTAATTGCTGATAGTACATTCTCATTACTGTATGCTGCAAGATGGGTTTTAATAGGAACTCTTTCGGGGGGCGGCGTTGAAATTAAACTGGGAAGAAAGAAAGCAGGATGGCATGAGAATAGTTTCTTAAAAACATTGTTGTCCATCAAAGAAACTGATGCACAGCTATATGGATACAATTAAATCTGTTCAAAGGATGGTACAACTCAAGTACTATGTATATCAGAGAATCAACTCTGGCCTTTACCTAGCATCACGAAACCCTGTCAGTGCCAAATACAGGGTTCTTGGAATTGGTGTTGCAGACAGTGTGAGAACATCGACGGTAGTTTTGAATGAAGCAATCTTCTCCTTTTGTTTCACACCAAACCTCTGTAAAGAAAAAAGTTGTAGACAGATGTCAAAGTATTTGCATTATTTAATATTGTGGCACATTAATCGGAGATAATAACAATAAATTCAGAATCAGATTAGTGGCCTGTACAATCAGGGTAAAATAGTCTCAACACTGACGTCACACACAAGAATTTCCTGTTTTTCCCTTGATGATCACCGTGTGATCTAATTTCTTGACAAAGGGATTGCCAGAAATCTTATTGTCGCAGCAATCTTTAGTCAAAAATTTAAAGTTCTGGTAGAATAATAATTAAGTGGCCTCATGCATCTTGAAAGCTGAATGGCAGCTATGTTAGGTGCTGTTTTATACTACTGAACAAAAATTGTTACAAGAAATAAGTGAAACGGATGCAACACGTGTACACCAATTTTCTTTTTCAACCTACCCTGAAACATTTAACTCCACGCAGATTAATAGTCTCCTTTAGTTCATTGAGCCAATTAAGTTTTCTCCAGTTCATAATAGTTCCAAAATAAACACAACCAGTCGATAAAAGTTTCCACAAAATACTTAAAAGTTGTATTATTCAATCCAACTTCATTCATCCCATTATAATTAGAGTCTGTTATCAAATACTCCCTTAGTGTTAGACAATTATTGATCTACTATCCCAATCTATCGCACTATGATAATAACAGAGCAGCTGCAATTATGTTCACACCTAACATAAATTGCACTTCTGATGGTGTAGGTCCATGCAGAAAAAAATGTTACTTGTAACATAATCAAAAGTATATATCTACGTTTTTGTTTACTTTTGATTTGTAACTTGTGGTCAGTTAGGCTCATAAAACGGGGAAACGGAAGGAGAAGGTAAGAGGGCAGAACTGATCATACAGACTTACCTATATTCTAATTATTGGTTCCCAATACAAGATGGAACAAGAAAAAATATGACTATCATCGATATGTGCCACTTTATAGAAGAAACGGTGTAGAAATGTTAAGAAGTATGATTCAGTTGTAGCATTTATATAGTTAAGAATTAAGAAAGATATCATGTGTTACTCCTCTCCAATCTCACTGATAATCCATCCCACAGGAGAAACCCTAGTTAACACTTCATCCTCTCTATTCCTTAATATATCTTCCTACAGTTAAACTTCTATGAATAAATAGCCTCGGGACCGGAGAATTTCATCAATTTATCAAACTTGAAATAAATTGTAACTACTGTGTTGGGACTGAAAAAAAAGTATTTAATCGAGATTCTACTGTATTTCTTACTCTACTCTCTTAACAAAAGTTGGATTGGATCAACTTAATATCAACAAAATTATACTTGAGGTGCACTGAACCATAATACAAGATGCGCAAGCTAATGTAGGTAGTAAAAGGCAAGGAAGAAAACCTGTTCTTCATCAACAACAAGGAGGCCTAAGTTATTATATACAACACGATCCCCAAGAAGAGCATGAGTCCCGACAATAATATCAAGATGCCCATGTCTAATCATCCGTAGGTACTCCTCTTTGATTGATTTTGTCTGCATTCTGTAACAAGTTAGTTCACAGTACAGTGTACACGGTTCACATACAGGAAGACAAACAAAACTCATGTATCATTCTTTACTCCACAGCAAATACAGAGAGAAACATTCTTCTCTCACTAAAAAAAAAACAAAAACAAAATATATTGCTAATCAAAGAATGAAACCGAATGAGAGCTGCAACAGACTTTAACTAGCTCCTTGTGAGTAGATATGTAACGTTTCACTAGGATTTACTTGACTGTATATAGATTTTTATAATGCACGCTACACTATATACAATTTGAAATCCAGGCTTAGCTTGATCCGTCATATTAGTATATTTGATTAAATTAGATTGAAGGTGCATAACCATACATAACTTGAGCTAAATCTTCATTTTCAGTGTGATCTGCATGTAGCTTTCTTCAGAAAAAGGTAATAGAATTGAGAAAGGATAATACTGAAAACTGCATTTTTAACCGAGTGATACAATATACACAACAATTCTTTAAATTTCTCCTTAACTGAAAATTTTATATATATATATATATAGGGTCACGCTCTATGGAGAACCACACTAAACTGAGAACCAGAGAACTCTAATAAGTTCAGCAGCGGAACTTTAAGTTCAACAGTGGAACTTTAAGTTCAGCAATAGAATATTTGTTGAAAAAAGTAAGTTCAGTCGTAGAACTTTGTAGAAAAAGCAAGTTCAGTTGTAGAACTTTTAATGTCATATGCAAAATTTTGAAAAAGAAGCAAGTTCAATTGTAGAAATTTTAATTCCATGTGCATAATTTTGAAATTCAATAGTAGGACACTATATTTTTATTACGAAACAAAATATGTTCTACAGTATGATCCAGTGGTTCTCCGGTTCTCTTTTAGATAATGGTTCTCATTTGAATCAACCCCTATATATATATATATATATATATACATACATATATATATATATAGGCCATGGTTCAAATGGGAACTCCTATTATTCGGGGAACTCGGAGAACTACATAATTAAGAACATTTTTCTAATGTTCGTATGTCCTGTAACATGTTCTCTATTCTATCATTCAACCTATGTTCTCTAATTTGTTTTTATTATGTTCTTAAATATATATTTTGTAATATGTTCTGTGCTACTGTCATTTTACAGAACATACTTTAGTAGTACAGAACATAGTGTAGAACATAAAAAAAACAAATTAGAGAACGTATTACAGGACATATGTTGAATGATATAGTAGAAAACATGTTACAGGACATACTAACATTACAAAAATGTTGATAATTATGTAGTCCCGAGTTCCCCGGATAATAGGAGTTCCCTATAGAAATGGTTCAAATGGGAACTCATTATTAGCCGGGGAACTCGAGGACCTACATAATTATGAACATTTTTATAATGTTAGTATGTCCTGTAACATGTTCTCTACACTATCATTCAACCTATGTTCTCTAATTTGTTTTTATTATGTTCTTAAATATATATTTTGTAATATGTTCTGTACTACTGTCATTTTACAGAACATACTTTAGTAGTACAGAACATAGTGTAGAACATAAAAAAAACAAATTAGAGAACATATGTTGAATGATATAGTAGAAAACATGTTACAGGACATACTGTCATTTTACAGAACATACTTTAGTAGTATAGAACATAGTGTAGAACATAAAAAAAAACAAATTAGAGAACATATGTTGAATGATATAGTAGAAAACGTGTTACAGGACATGCTCACATTATAAAAATGTTGACAATTATGTAGTTCCCCGAGTTCCCCGGATAATAGGAGTTCCCCATATATATAGCAACTACATATTAGGAGAACTTGCATACTGTAATTTGAGGATAGACTTACTTCACCTCTAAACACTCTATATAAGTATCCAAGACATAGATAGCATACCTGAAACCTGCTTAGAAGTCCAACCTTGACACCATGATATCTAGAGAACCGTGCTGAAATAACATCAAAATGTTGTTTCGCCAAAACAATTGTAGGTGCTAATATCATAGCTTGTTTTCCTGCCGAGACCACACAAAAGATGGCACGGAGTGCAACTTCTGTTTTACCAAAACCCACATCCCCACAAATAAGTCGATCCATCGGAGTCTCTCTTTCTGTCAAATCCTTCTCAACATCAATGATAGCCTGTTATGAAGGTCCAACGTGCAAGACAAAATGAGCATCTAATACTGAGGTCTAAATCAAAAAAAAAAAAAAAAAACATTTATTAATTAAAATTTTAAAGGATCATTTTATACAAGGAATTTCCCATTGACAAGATTTGAAAAACTTTTTCAGTGGAAAACAAGGACTTCCCTTTGAAGAATGTGAAGAATTAAACAAAATGAAAACAAGAAAAGACCTGTTTTTGATCAGGAGTTGGATCATAAGGAAAGTGTGAAGCAAATTCAGACATGGCAGTGGTCCTAGGATAAGCGGGCCTTTTTTGTTTGAGCCGGTGCAGATAAAGCTCCATCAAATCAACCACCATTTTTTGAACAGCAACTTTTCCCTTCAACCTTCTCTTCTCCCATGCACTGGTGTCATTTAATTTACTCAAAACCCGGGGTTTTTTATTCTCATTGGGGCTGCAAAATTGAGTAATTGTCATCAGAATGCCAACCAACATTCAGGAAACACAAAACAAAAACAAATGGCAATGAGAAGATACTACTCAGGGTTTCCACACGCTTAGATAAACTAGGGTGTCCAATGAAAACTACTAACTTCCTTGATATTTAAGAACAGAATACTCCGACTGTATTTAGAATACTTGTACTCCATTTGGTTAGAATGAATTAAATATGCACTGTTATTATGAATAAACATTCCTGAATTTCATTCTTTCCTCCATTTCATAAATCCAAATTTAAACTAGAGGTCCTTCCCACCAATCTAGGGAAAAACTTTAATATCTCCTCGTATCGTTTACAAACTTTATCATATGTATATATCATTTTCTTCACTCTTCTCTCTTACATTATTCTTTTTCACCTTTAATTCTGTGCATTAATCTTTATTTTATTCCTCCCAACCAAACAAAAAAAAAAGGAGCTGCATTTGTGTGTGGATGTTCCTAAACAGTTAAACAAGGAGAGCATACATACAGATTGTATCGATAAAGGAAGCGACAAGCTTGATGAACAGGAAGCTTAGCCATACCATCAGCATACTGAATAAAAACATACTCAATGGGAGCACCACCAGCTTTAGAATCATTCCTACCACCAACATCAAACTTAATTCCAACGAAACAACCAATCCCAACTTTCTTATGCACAACATAATCACCCGGATTAAGCGTATAAGGATCAACTTTATAACTAAAACCATCATTACTACTAGAAGCTTCCCTATTACTCTTCAACTTCTGTAGTCCCCTTTGTTGTTGCAACTTGACCATTTGTATATACTTGTCTGTTTCGACCGAGTCGACAACTTTAGGTCTGTGAACTCTCTTTCCGCCTTGCTCTCGCCTTATCCGTTCATTAAGTACGGAAATTGGGTCATCATTGGTGTCATGGGAGTGTGTTTGGAAGGCTGGTGGTGATTTGGTGGAGGTAGGTGAGGCATTTATAGCAAAAATCTTGGTTTTGTGAGGTGAGAGTGAGAAGAAAGAACGGTTTTTGTTGTAATTTGGATAGAAAATAGTTGTTGGGTTTAACAAAGGAGATGGTGAAGGAAAGTTTGACAAGAAAAAGAGATAAGCTGAAGATGGTTTTGTGTTGATAGCCATTATTTTGGTCTAAATCATTTTTTGTGTGCGTGTGTACCTAGAACCTAGAAGCTTAAATGAGAGAGAGAGAGAGAGATGTGTGTACCAGAACCTAGAAAGCTTGAATGAGAGAGAGAGAGAGAGAGATGTGTTCCCAGAAGGTTGAATTGAAGGGGGAGATAGAGAGAGATAAGGGGTGGGTTTAAGAGAGGGTTTGGTATTATCTCAAGGAGGAAGATAATACAAGTTTTTTTTATGTATGTATGTATATATTTTTATATTAGTAACATGAGCACGTAATTTGTTGGAAACTAAACAAGGCTGCTACTTCCCTCCATCCACACATCTCACTAAACAGAAATCGTGGCCTAATATACACTTGACATCCTGCCTATTTGAATTGACTTAAAACCCCCATTTCTTTTTCTTGAATAAGCACGTTTATGTGCCTCTTAATAAATCTCGAGATGACTGAAAATCGAAATCAAAGATCTGGAATTTGTTAAATCAAAGATCTGGAATGACAAATGATAAGTTCTAACCACTTGAGTTATTTCATCACGTTCACAGCTCACTTAAAACCCCATTTCAATTCTTCGGTTCTTGAATCTTCTTATGCTGGGTAATATACCATGATTTTAAAAAATCTAGCGAAACATATCGATGAATATTTGAATACTCAGCAATTTTTTTGTTCCATTCCTTCCGTAGCACAATTTTCTGCTGGTTTTTTGTTCAGCTAGTATGTCTCTCAGTCGTCTGTTTAGTTTACTAGCGGTTACTGCACTATACTTGTTATGGTTCTAACTAAATATTTTAAACTCAGATGAAATTCTTCGCTTTTCGTTTATTTTACAATCTTCCTTTAATGATCAATTGCAATATATATAAATAGTTCGATGCTCAAATAAAAACCCTGAATATCAGGAAGCAGGTTGAAATGAACTAAATTGTTTGGAACCGAATGAAATCCATACTATTTAGCGAGAAATATTTATAATTTCATTCCTTTCTTCTGCTGGTATGGTCGTTATCCCCATCTCATCTCATTTTCTCCGCGGTAAATTTATCCTTGAAAAATACACACTCTTTCAATTTCTGCACCTTTCCCTTTTACATCCATCTTTTTCACCTGATTCATTATTTTTCATACCTCATTCTTTTCCCTCCATTCTTCCAACCAGACGGCACGTAATATTTCATACGGCTGCAAAAATGAAATAAAGAATACACTTAAATCACAATTCAAGTGTAAGCCAATCTTCTTTTCCATTCTCCTAGCCACAACTTTTACTGCTGCTTCTGCAGAATCAACAAATGTGAGGTGAGCAGACCAAAGTCACCAAACTAATAATGAAAAGGAATTATATAAGCTGTTGTATGTCGTGACCAACCTTTGTACACGGACTTGGCTAGCATGGGGTAATCAAGATGTAAAACGGCATACCACTCCTTCATGGCTTCACCTAAATGGAAATACAAAGTTAGAAGGAAAAAATTGTGTCCTCACTCTGCGGGCTAATTTTATAATCAAACTGCTAAAATATATTTTCTCGCAAAGAAACAAAATGATTTCTCTATATCGGATGTCAAGTTCTAAGTGTTGACATATATGTAGTAAAGGGTCTCTAGATGGGAGATTATCTTACCTTCTTTCCAGTGGTAAGGACGATACCATTAGTGTTTATCTCTGATAGGTAAAATTGTAGGATACAGCAATCAGGGCTGCAGTTGCTTTAATTTGTCAAGAACCTGTTTCATCGTTGGCCTCACAGGAAGTGATTCTACAGTGCAGGCTGCAGCTAGTCTTAGCATTCCCAAAAGACTTTCATGAGGACCAGAAGCCCACAGTTCCTGAGAGAAGAGTTCACTTGGGCGTCCTTCCTTGATCAGCAATCTCGCCCATCCAACAATGTTGAATCCATTGCCGTAACTGGAAAATGATGGATCAAGGGACTTCTTCCCTGATATTAGCTCTAATAGTACAACACCGAAACTATACACATCTGCCTTATCAGAAACCCTGCACGTGGTTGCATATTCTGGGGCCACATATCCAAAAGTACCTGCGACATTAGTAGTGGCATGGGTCTCAGAGACCTCAAGAAGACGAGCCAACCCAAAGTCGGAAATGTAGGCATTAAGCTCCTCGTCAAGTAATATGTTGCTAGGCTTGATATCCCGATGAACTATTCTTGGAACACACGAGTTATGAAGGAAAGCAAGAGCATCTGCAATGTGAATAGCTATCTTGTATATCACTGGCCACTTCACGAGACTGCCAGATTTCTCATGTATGAAGGTTTCAAGATTTCCACCAGAAAGATAGTTGTATACCAGAAACATCTCTTCTTCACCAACATAGTACCCAATAAGTGTCACAAGGTTTTTATGTTGAAGTCTTCCTAATGTTCGTATTTCGGCATCAAATTGCTGGATTCCTTGAAATCTACCAATTGAGAGCCTCTTCACAGCTACAACGAAGCCAGGGGCCACTTCTGCTCTGTAAGTTGAGCCAAAGCCACCTGCTCCAATGAGGTTGGAGATGCTGAAATTACCAGTTGCTCCGACAACATTATCATAATTCAATTCCAATGGAGTATCAGCAAAGGTCACTAAACCTTTTATCCTTAAGCTAGCGATTCTATTAAGCTTTCTCCTCTGGATGAGGAAAACGAGAAATACCACAACTAGAATAAGAAGTACAAAAGATGCAGAAGAGACCATCGCTATGACAAATGTGTTTAGCTTGCTTTTGTTGTGAGACTTGTGGACTGCAACTTGGACTGAATCTGAAGCTGGTGGCATTGAGTATTGGTCAGGGCATGGATTCAAAAACTTATTTCCTCTAAAACTATGACAATCACTAAAATTTTGAAAATGAGGTATACGGCCAGAAAGATTATTAAAAGAAAGATCTAGCTGAGTCAGGCAGGAGAGGTTTGAAAACAGCAAAGGTATCTCTCCGGAAAGTGTATTATGATCAAGCAATAAAATTTCGAGATTTGAGGCATTCTCTAAAGTCAAAGGAATTATACCAGTCATGTTATTTTGAGACAGGTTTAAAATCTTAAGAGAAGTTAGATGACCGAGTTGGAGGGGAATTATGCCAGTCAAATTATTCTCTCCAAGAAGAATCCCTTCTAAATCCTTTAACTCGCCTAATTGATCAGGTAGAGACCCTGACAGCCTGTTTTTGCTCAAGTTTAGACGACGGAGCATCTTCAAACTCCCAATCTCGGTAGGAAGCGACCCTTCAACCATATTGTCTGCTGCTTCAAGCTCAGTTAGCTTCAGACAGTTAAGAAGCAATGCAGGATATATATTTCCAGATATTCGGTTGGCACTCAAATTTATAGAAAAATTATGAATGTCATTACAGCCAGGAAATAGATTACTAGGTAGAGAGCCAGTAAAGTTATTGTTATTCAAGAACAATCTATATAGAACTACACCCTTCGCCAAGAACTCATTTCCAATTGAGAATGATGACAGTGGGCCGACAAAACTGTTCCAGCTGAAATCATGCGCAATTACGAAATTATCCACAATTATCTGCTCAATCCAGATAGGCTTGCCCGAGTATGACTGCTGAATAATATTTTTCTCGTAAAAAAAATCACTATAAGCATTCAAGTTAATACCACAACCGGTGTTGCCGAATCTGGGAAGCAAACCAGATAACAAATTTCCACTGACATTGAAGTATAACATACATGGAACTGGAAGTTGTGAAGGTAACTCTCCTTGCAAGGCATTGTCACTCAAGTCCAGAAATGTAATATTCTTACACATTACCACCATGCTCTTGTGCAACAGACCAGTGAATTTGTTCTGCGCCAAATTGAGCACTCCAAGTGAACATGGCTCGGTCCAATTACTGGGAAATTGTCCACCAAAATTTCCTCTTGGAGCCCACAACACACGAAGATTTGGAAGCGAAAATACCTCATACGGAATACCTCCTTCAAATGCATTAAATTCTCCTCTAAATATACCCACAGAACTATCATCATCTTCACTAAAATCAACTAAATTCGTCAACACAAGAACCGAAAGCTTTACACAATTTCCTAACTCTTTTGGAATTTCATCAGTCAAACTATTTCTCGACACATCAAGAACTCTAAGTTTTAACAACTTCCCAATCTCCCCAGGAATATGACCTTGAAAAATATTACCATCTAACAAAAGTGTCCTCAAATTTAAACATTTCCCAATCTCACCCGGAATTTCATCAACAAAAAAATTATTAGACAACTTCATATGAATCAAAAACAAACATTTTTCAGCAACCATTAATCCTCCACCTAACCCATTATTAGACAAATCAATCTCACTTAAATTACCAAAACCTATCAAACCATCTGGAATCTGACCCGACAAGGAATTATTCGACAAATTAACAATAACAAGTGAAGACATATACCTTATCGAATTCGGAATCACCCCAGAAAAATTATTTCTTTGAAGCTCAAGAACCCGAAGCAACCGGAGATTTCCAACTTCCACAGGAATCTCGCCACTAAACACATTATCAGGAATAGACAAAACCCGGAGCTCACTTAAGTCCCCAACTGACCCCACCAGAAAGCCAGTAATATTTCCGGTGATATTCACGGCAATGACTCTACCGGAAAGTGAATCACAGGTTATTCCATACCATTGACAATGATGAGTGTTTTGTTTCCAATTTGTTAAAAGGCCAAAAGGGTCATCAGAAATATGGTTCTTGAAGTCTAAAAGTGAAGTTTTGTCTTGTGAGATTGAAGCAAGTAGAGTGGTAGAGTAAGTGAAGAAGAGTGTCAAGAAAAGGTGGTGTGAAAGTGCCATTGGGAAGTTGAAGGGTGAGGGGAGAGAATTCAAGTAACTTGAATTGGGGATCTTTGTGTGTATAGTAGATGTATAGATACAGAGGTTTACATCAAAGCAAAATGGGAACAAGACAAAGATATGATTATTAAAAAGAAATTAATAGGGACAACATTTCACACAGTTTGTTTAGAACAGGGGTCAAGGTGTCACAACTTAGAAGCAGGGGTCAGTCAACAACAGACCCAGCCACTTTAAATAATACCCCGTCTCATTTATGTTTTTATCTTTTCCTTTTTTTAAGATTTACTTTCAATTTTTTACAATCTAAATATCTATTAAAAATAATAAAAAATTTAATAAACTTTAGAGAATTTATAAAAATACTAGGTTTTCTACTTTGTTTTGCAAATATAATATCTTCATAAATTCATTGCAAATATACTATTTTAATTGCAAATATACTATTATACTATTATGTATTTATATTTTTTTATTTAATAATTATACTTTGCTGACTTTACATAGGCTGACTGTGTGCCATGTGGCAGGTGGGTCCCACCCTGCTGACGTGGCGCTGAAGTTTCAGCTGACGTGGTAGTGGGTCCCACCCCCTGTTGACGTGACAATTGACTGGTCATGTGGTTTGACTACTGACGTGGCATTGGGTCCCGCAGGGTAATTTTTTATTTATTAAAAAATTGTTATTTTTACAAAAAGAAAAGGTATTTTTGCAATTAAAATGGTAAATTTGCAAATAGATATTCTTAACAAAAGTAAAATTGCAAAAAATTACTTTTTTTCAATTTATTAATCAAAAAAGCTCAAAAAAATTTTAATATAAAATAAATATATCTACTATATTTTTTCACTAAATTTATTTTATACATTAAATATTAATTGATTGATCCCATCAAATTATTTGATTTCCTTATTTATTTTTCATAGAGCTCCAATTAGGCTCTATGAAATTTATTTTATACATTAAATATTAATGGCTGTTATTCTATGTTCTAGATGGGTTGGAAGTGTTAGCAGAAACTTCCTATTTATCTCTCTAAAGATGTAGAACTTTCCGTGTAAATTCAGATAATTGATCAACTTATTGTACCTCTTAAAAGCTTCAGAGATACCTTCACCCGGTGTTGATATGAAATGTTCATACTCAGAGGTGAGAATTTTCAGTTTATTTTCTCTTACTTCCTCAGTCCCTTCATTGATGGTTTCAATGGTCTACAATATATGTTTGGCATCTTTATTATTAACAACATGGTTGTACATAACGGGATCCAGGGACTCCACCAGAATGAGTTGTAGATTGATATCCAGGGAAGCATCCTCCTTTTCATCAGGAATATAAGAACTAGGGTCCTTTGGACATAATTGATGATAACATTTCTAGCTTCCAAGCAGCCATATTCATCACTTATACCCTTGCTGCTATCTCCAAAGGTAACCACTGGGCCAGCTTTCTCAACCATATATATTTGATAGCATGGCTCCATATCCGGTCATATGCCTTGAGCATCCACTATCCAGAATCCACATACCCCGGTTTACCTGTTCCACACCATGCAATATCAAACTGATTAGTATTTCTTCGGAACCCAAATTTGATTGGGTCCGGAATACTTAAAAAATTGGCCTTTTTCAGGCAAAATAACATTATTTATTTTAACAACATCCTTTTCAACGATTGGACATTTGACTCTGTAAACAGCTATGACAGTCTTTTATTTCAGCTTGGGTACAAATGTCTCATTCCTAACTTTAGGAGGACTAACAGTCTTTGCTCAAACATGATTTTTACCATTCATGTGTTGCGGGGAGCAATCTTATTAGTAGTTGCATGCATACCTTTAAGGTAAGCAGTCGTAACATTGAAAGCACAAGACATACAGTTCACAATACCACATGCTTTATGAGATGTATCAATGATAGGCATGCCATGTATGTTAGACATGTTATTGTAATGATTCAAATTATTAAAGCCTAAGCCAGTCTTTAAAGAACTGGTTGTATCAACAACCTTGACTGCTATCTTAGGCACACACCAGTTAGATTGGAAATTCTTGGAATTAATGTTCTTATCTGTTTTAACATTATTTTGGACATTTCCATTAGCAATGTCTTCAATACGTAACTCTTCTTGAATAATGATATAAAACTCACTCAAAGGTTCTGCAATAGACTTTCTAAAGAGGGGTTTGTTAACACCCTTAAGCACATGTGGTATACCATTTTCTTCAGCACTAACACTATTAGGGGTATTTATGCCTAACATTCCAACAACCTCGTTGTAATCAAAACCTATTCCAACGGTTTGATCAACAGCCTGCTTGTTGAAAATCTCTTTAGTTGTCTTGCAAGAACTATAGTAAGCTCTTACCTTAGTTTCAAGTTGAGTAATCTTATCCTTAAGAATAGTTTCTGGTTGCCTATAATAGTTAACTCTATTCTCAAGAAATACTACTTCCTCTTTCAGTTTATCTTAATTAATATGCACAGTTCTTAATTCTTTAACTTCTTTTTCAAGATTAGTGTTCTCAAGAATTATTCTATCATTTTTTCTACGTGCACAGTCTAAGGTACCACTAAGACGATAAATCATTTCAGTGTCAATGAAGGTAACCTGTGAGTTAGGACCATAAGTGGTGTCTGACAATGCCATAAGTGCCAGATTGCCAACTTCTTCTGTATCACTTTCTGAATCATCCCAACTCCTTCCTTCAGCTACAAAAGCTTTAGCATTCTTCTTCTTCTGAGGTGCATACTCCTTTTTCTTCACTTGCTTAGGTTTTTGACAATCGGTTGCAAAGTGTCCCATCTTATTACAATTGAAACAACGGATCTTGCTTCAACCCACCATTCCAGTTTTATAGTAACCCGTTGAGCTATTAGAGGATGAAGAACTTCCTCTCTGGAATCTATTGCCAGTGGACTTGTATTTGAAATTAGGATTCCTTCTTAATCTGAAGTTACCAAACCTCTTTACAACCAGTGCCATAGACTCATCTTCTAACTGCTCTAGCTCATCCATAGAGTAGAAGTCACCATCACCCTCGCTTGCAGTTATCTCACCATACTCAGCTATTATCCAATCCTTGTCAGAACTTTATGGTTGAACAACCTTAGCTTCCACTATAAAACCCCGTTAATTTTTTTACATTTATTTTATTATTAGATATTAGATTTTTAAGTCATTTTTTTTCATTTATTTAGATAATTATGTTAATTAGTAATTTTTGTAATTCTTTTTGTACAAGATATTATGAGTAAGGATGATACTTGTTATTAGAGGAAAGAAGTGTAAAAAGATTTTAGAGAATCTCTATCATTTAAATTTAAGATATTTGTGTGAATCAGGATATTTTTATTTTATGCATTACTTGGAGAGAAGGTACGAAAGTTTTAGAATTTACCTTAATTAGATTAGGGCTTTTGTGCCTATATAATATTCCCATCGATAACAATTAAGACTCGTACAGCCTTTACAAATTCACCGGTACGTTCGTTTTCTTTTCCTCTCAATTTTTCAGAATTTGTTTTATGTTTAATTGGGCTGGTCAAATTACCTACGGATGAAACAAGTTCAAATGGGTCACCAACACATGCGGCATATTAAACATAAAACAAATTCTGAAAAATTGAGAGGAAAAGAAAACGAACGTACCGGTGAATTTGTAAAGGCTGTACGAGTCTTAATTGTTATCGATGGGAATCTTATATAGGCACAAAAGCCCTAATCTAATTAAGGTAAATTCTAAAACTTTCGTACCCTCTCTCCAAGTAATGCGTAAAATAAAAATATCCTGATTCACACAAATATCTTAAATTTAAATGATAGAGATTCTCTAAAATCTTTTTACACTTCTTTCCTCTAATAACAAGTATCATCCTTACTCATAATATCTTGTACAAAAAGAATTACAAAAATTACTAATTAACATAATTATCTAAATAAATGAAAAAAATGACTTAAAAATCTAATATCTTATAATAAAATAAATATAAAAAAATTAACGGGGTTTTACATCCACCTTCTTCGGAGCTTCAATAACAAGTGCAGTAGACGTACTGACCACTCTTCCCTTTCCATAGATCGCCTTAGGGGTGTTCATCAAACCGCACAAACTGCTCGCCCCGCACCATACCGCACCGTCCCGCGTGGGTTAAATTTTTTGTGGTGCGGTCGTGGTTTGCATTTTATCCAAACCGCGCAGTGCGGTGCGGTTTGTGATTTGGGATTCATTCTCGCGGTTCATACCGCACCGCATATTATATAATATTAATATATTTATAAATATATACATATATATATTTTTTTTGCCCTGGTCCATTTATTACTTAGTGTAATTTTTGGGCCAACCCACTCACTTCTTCCTTCCTCTTTGCCCTGGTCCATTTATTACTTATGTGTAACTTATATTTCATTTTGGTTTAGAACTTTATTATTATTATTTTGTTTATTTTTAAGATACTATATTATTAAAATTTGAAATAGGTAAACTGCCTGCACCGCCCACATTTTTCGTGATGTGGTTTATGTGGTTTTAATTTTACGTGGTGCGGTCGCGGTTTGGAAATTTGTTCAAACCGCATGCGCGATTTGGTTTGCGGTTTGAGGAAAAAACCGCATCGTTCGCACCACGAACACCCCTAGATCTCCTTTTGATGGATTTGCTCCTGTTCATACGTCTTAAGAACACATAGCGTCTTTCCAGATAAACTTCAATCATGTCTCTTGAATCTCTAATGGTTGTTATCCTATGTTCTAGATGGGTAGAAAGTGTTAGCGATAACTTCCTGTTTATCTCTCTGATATTGTAGAACTTTCCATGTAAATTCAGATTATTGATCAACTTGTTATACCTCTCAAAAACTTCAGAGATACCAGTAACATCCCGAATTTTTGGGATATTAATTCTAAAAACGAAACTTAAATAAAACGAATTCTTTATTTCAATAAAGCAAATATTCCATAAAGTCAAAGCAACGGTCAAACTTAATAATTCAAATATATAAATTCGGAGACGCATCTCCATAAATCCAATATTCAACAATTAACAAAGTACTTAAAATTTATTCAAATAACACGATAAGACTCGTCCAATAAATGCATATCAGCAGGCACAAAATCCACAAGGTTCACATCTTTATTCTTATTAAGCTCCCAAAATTAGAACCTGAAATATTATTTCAGAAACGAATGAGTTATACAGCTTAGCAGGTACAAATCGACTAACAAATACTTTCAAAAATCAATGGGCATTTTTATGTAAAACATTTTCCAAAAAAACAATAATACGTTTGTAAAATATTTGCAAAAACAATTCCAACCCAAAGTTTATATTTTCAAAAATCCAGAATTTAAAATAGAAGCAGAAACAAAAACAAACGAAAATCATAAATACCACAGTCTTGCTCTACGGTCACACTTTGCCGGTGACCGGCATCTTATTCTTATTCTTTAGCCAAAATTTGCAAGTGACCGGCATCTAAAGTTCAATAATCACGCACTGTAATAGGTATATAAAAGTTGCACACTTGTGCGCCTAGTAAGGGTATCTAAGTCTAGTTCCGGAACTATAGCGTAAATTACGAACGGGTTCGAAACGTAGAGACTGGGTTCTAAAATCAAATACTTATATCTTATACAGTTCAAAACAAAATTCTGATATCTTAAAAGTAAGTCAAAAATAAAAGTAAAAGTAAGTCAAAAATACTTATCTCAAAGTCGACACTTAAAATTCGAAAATAACACGAACTGATCCTATGATTAATTGATAAGCAGGAGATAATTAATAAATATCAACAATTAAAAAATATCCTGATGCATAACAATCACTCATTTAAATTATTACCAATGACACTATAACTCACAATCCTTCCTTTATATATATTATAGGCCAACAAGGCCTTTCAAGCCTATTTAGTAATTTACTAATTTGCCCTTCCATCATATAAATATTAAAAAAAAATGTTTATCATGAGAATTGAACCCATGACCTTTATGTAAAGAATGGATTATTTTCACATCTCCAGCCACTACACCAAAGAAGCTTTTAGAACCTTTTCATAACTCATTAAATACATACTCCAAGAACTCATTTGTTATGATGTTCAATATTTCTATTAATTCATATATTTTATAGTCAAAACCGAGCAGAATTGTTCATCGAACTAATCGGAGCTTTACCGAGCAAAGTTCAAGGTTTAGATTACTCGATTCTTGAGGTTCGCGAGACTAATCGGACTTTTAATATTTAAATTTTTTAAATATTATAAATATCTTTCAATGTAAATATTCAATATTTTATAATATTCATATATTTTATCAAGTTAAACCCGTGTCGAACATTAGTCGAACCGTTTATATTCAAACTTTTTTCACAATAGGTTAAATCGATTCGAGATTTCAAGTTTTATGAGTCAAGTTTCGAGGTTAAATTTAAAGGACCAATTGAACTTGAGCTTGAGTTCAAGCTCGACGGAACTTTTTAGCCAAGTTTGAGCTCGAGTGTGGTAATGTTCGACTCGACTCGATTACACCCCACTCTCATTGCTATTGGACAAAATATTTTGATAGACTATAAAAAAAAAATTTAAGAAAAACAAAACAAAAATTATTGCATATGAGATTTGAACTTCATATTATATATTAGATAAATATTTAGATAAAACACATAGTTAGGTTAAAAATATTTATTAAAAAATAGATTATAGATATTCTTTTAAAAATAATATATTTAAGACCTTTTTGCACCACAGTGGCCTGAACTATAATTTTTTTGCACAAAAATGACCAACCTATAATACTGAGCACCCGCATGACCAAACTTTAATATTTTAATCACCCGATTGCATTCCGTCAAGTCTGTGTAATGGACGTCAGTTTTAGAGGGGTAATATGGGAATTTCAGTATATTTTCTACTATTTTCTTTGTTAATTCGAAGCACTTCTAACCCTTTTCCCCTGCTTTTCTCCTTTACCCAGTTCTTTTTATTTCACTTCTTCTTCGTTCTTAATTCACAAACCCTCCCCTGCTTTAGTTTCTTTTTCCGTTCGAACCACAACCCACCAGCCTTACCCTTTCTTCTTTCTCTTCAAACTATCAAACCCAGCATTTCCTTTTAATCCATTTTCGAATTCGCCCCTCTTTTCTTACAATCCATCGCACTCCTTCTTCCTCTAAACACCACCACACCCATTCCCCTTTTTTGAAATCTCCAACCCATGTTTCGTTTTTGTTTCAATTTTCGGGTTCGCGTATTCCTTGTTTTTGTTGCGTTTCGTACTGTTGTTTATTTTTCTGAGTTTTGTTATGAGTTTCGTTTTTGATGTTGCTGATTGCGTCTTTGAGTCTCTTGCGTGTTGTGTTTTCTTGATGCGTGTTTTCTGAGTTCGCTGCGAGTTTTGACTGTTTTTGTGGTGAGTTTTTGAGTCCGAGCTGTTCGAGTTTCGCTGCCGCTGAGTTGGGTCTGTTGTATTGTGTTGTTCGCAGGAGTTCACAGTGTAGGCTGAGTCGTTTGAGTGTGTTCGATTTTTGCTTAAATTTATGACTCGTTTTCCCTTTTATGATTTCGTTGGTTGTCAAATGTCAACTAGTTCGCTGTTTATTTATTTTTGTAAATTGCCGTTGAATTCTAGGCTGCGTTGTTAAGTTCGTTTATTGAGTTTACTTTAGGCTGAGTTCGTTGTTGAGTTCTTGGTTTTTGCGAGTTAAAATGCTGAATTCGTTATGCTGAGTTGCCGCCGAGTTGGTTTGTT
Organism: Kitagawia praeruptora; assembly: GCA_037693485.1. Lineage (NCBI taxonomy): Eukaryota > Viridiplantae > Streptophyta > Magnoliopsida > Apiales > Apiaceae > Kitagawia > Kitagawia praeruptora. The sequence continues at coordinate 77,663,666 of CM075354.1, forward strand.
TAGCTGGATTCGTGTTTTGTTAGTGCTGTGTAATGGCGCTGCGTATTGTGAAGTTTTGAAATTCCAATATTACCCCTCTAAAATTGACGTCCGTTACACAGACTTGACGGAATGCAATCGGGTGATTAAAATATTAAAGTTTGGCCATGTGCTCAATATTATATGTTGGCCATTTTTGTGCAAAAAAATTATAGTTCAGGCCACTGTCGTGCAAAAAAGTCTATATTTAAAATGTCTAACTGTATTATTGAAATATGATACTTAGTAGATAATATATTACAATATACATGAATACAAACCAAAATTTTAGCTAATTTTAATATAAATTACAATAATATTAAATCACTATCACATGACCACTTCCACGCCATCACGACCACGACATGTACCACTACCAAAATTACCATAATTTCATCTGTAACAACATGAACACCACCACTTACACCACCAAATCACCAATATCAAAGCAAAATTACTAGGAATTCAACTAAAGTTACCAAAACTTAAACGTAAATCAATAAAAAATTTGAACGCAAATTGCAAGAATATTCCAGATTTAGAATTGTGAAAATGTTCGAAGCTGTTGCTAATGGTGTTGACGGTAAGTAAATTGAGTAAAAATGTCATCGATCGACGTTACCAACTTAGATCTATTGAGAGAATGATGAATGAATTAGTGGAGGTGTGGTCGGGAATGTGAGTGGAATTCCCGACAAACATGTTCATCAGTTACTTTCGAAGTGGTGGTGGATTTGGTGACAACAAAATATCATAGAGTGATGATGGTATATACACACACTCCCTCTCTCTCACCCATTCACACACATTACACATATGTGTGTGTATATCATGAACGATGATGACAAATGGAATGAGGTGATGATAACTGTAGTGTAAAGCAAGTGATGGTATCTAAGGTCGCCAAAAATGGAAGGGGCATAGGAGTGGATGTTGGTGGAGGTTGAGATGTAAATTAGATTTCAATGTGTGGTTATGATTAGTTTTTTATTCTCATATTTATAAAAATCTTATTTAGCACTTATCTCTATATAAACACGTGGTCTACTGACTCGTGATTAGATTTTTAAATTACGTAGTGTTTAATCATTCCAAGTTATGTTTTTAAATTGTTAGATGTGATTGTATTGTTATAATCGTAAATGAACTTTAGGTAAGAAATTCGAGTTATTACTAATATCCATAAAAAATACCACACTAATGATGTATAGTGTTTCAAAAATTAGAAATCGTCTATTTAAAACAATTAAAATAATAACATTTTATGAATTTAAATGGTGTTTGTGCTTTGCACGGGCTTTCATGCTAGTTATAATCACTAATAAACTGGCTTGGCATTATATAGGAGTGGCAGACCATATATCCCCACATTGTAAGAGCTTACACATGGCAATTACGTTGTGTGGGGGTGTCTACATAAATAAAAAAATTCATAATGACTTGCATCTATTTTTGTTAATAGTTGGATTATTGCGTTGGTAGGAATAATTTAAATGAATGTAAATCAAGAAAATGGGATTATTTTCATGTTATGTGATTTGATTTCTCAGTTTGGATATAGTAGAGATAAAAATTATGAAGCAGATTCGTAGATCTTTCATTCTCCACTTCACTCAACTAGTAAGATTCTGAACTTTTAAACTAACAATTTTTGCATAGATCGTCGGTTAGGATTTTAGAATTCTGGTTTTAAATATTGTTTTTTCCGATATGTTTATGTGCCGGAAAACCAGATTTTTTAGGATTCTAGTTTAAAATATTGTTTTTTCGTTGTGTTTATGTGATGGGCGAAACCCAAATCTTCCTCTTCCAGCAGCTTCGCATCATCCATATGTTTCCCATCTATATCTAAAATTTTACTCTTCTCTCCACCCCCTCTCTTTTCATCTAGCAAAATAAATTTTGAAAAAATGAATTTCAAATCCTCCAATATTTCAATTATAATCCTAATAATACCATCATAAACCAAAATTATGCAAAATCTAAAATTGGAATGCTGTATTCTTGTTGATTATTTTCAAATTTGTCCAATTTTTACCCCATTCACTCAAAAATGTTACCAATCTTTCCTATTAGGCCTGCAAAATTGTAGGCATATTAACTTTATGTGGATCGATTCAATTGGGAAGCCATTATCCAAATCAATTTGTAACATATATATGTGTACGTGTATTGGGAAAGAGATTCATTTTAGAAATTAATGGATATATGCTTTGTTATGATTACATTTTTAACTCATCTCAAATTTTTGTGTGTAATTTTTCTTAAACTCAAAAGCTTTTTAGTTTGATTTTTTATGTAAATCAAATTTCGAACTCGATTTAAAATATGATTCGATGTATTTACTTTTATATTTTGAGTTAACTCATATTTAATTACATTTCAAGTGTGTGAGAAACCAAACTAAATCAATTTCATTTTAGATTTTGAGTTTGTTTTAAGATTTGATCCGGAATTTAGTTAATAACCTATTTTGACACAAGAATCAATCCACATGATACATGAATGTTTTTCCCAAAATAAATACAGTATAAGATTCTTAAGTTTAATCCACAAAAGGTTTTAACAGATAATTTTATCATATTTTTTATTTTAATTACTAATTTATTGACTATTTATATATGCAGAAAACAATGAAGAATGTGCTCCGGAAAGAGAATGAGATGTACATATATTTGTAGGTCATTTTATTAATTTCTTAATATTTAAATTATTTGAAGTACATAAAAAAGTGTTTGATGGAGTTCATTTGTATTTAATTAAAGAAAATTATAAAATATCAACTGCATGATCACTGATACTCCTTCTGTCCCTCTCATTTATTTACAGTTACTATTTTGGGATGTTCTTCTCATTTCTTTACGTTACCATAAATAGTAAGTTTCCTACACTATTACACCCACTACCTTCACTCACTATCTCATATTTAATAGTAATAAAAAACACTATTACATCCACTACTTTCATCCACTATCTCAAATCTATTATTAAATATTGATAGGTCCCACCACTTTATCCACTTTTCATCTATCTATTATTAAATATTGATATGTCCCACCAGTTTACCCACTTTTCATCTAACTTTACTTATTTTTTATGCATTGTCTTGGTCTCCGTGTCCCCCTCCAATGTAAACAAATGAGGGGGACAGAGGGAGTATATGTACAAAAGTTTTAATCATAAGCAACCAAATCCTGAAATCCATCTCTTCAATGTCTTCACGCCTCAATTGAAAATAGTCATCTTGAATCACGGTTGCATTCGGATTTTGCTCAGTACATGTTTGATTCTTATTCACAGGATCATTGTCTTGTTTTCTTGGATGAAATACATCATTAATGACGTCGGCAATCAACAGTAGCTCATGATTATCTGGATCTTTTTCTAGTGCTATCTTGAGGTCTACTTCAAACAACACTTTTTCTTCAATTAAATCATGTACCCTTGCTCGCAGCTGTTCCACCATGTCCTGAAAAATTATTTTTAAGTCAGAACAATAATGAATGCAAATAGTTCATTTTAACTACTGAAAAGCATTTATCAAGTACTAATTAAACTATTATTTTTTTATTGATTAAATGTCCATATATTAATGATAATACCATAATATTTCAGTGATTACGACAACTAGTATCAGTGAACAACCTTTGGTGTTTTGTCAGAATGATCTTGCTTCTTTGGTGTTTCACCATTTTTTGCATGTTTTTTGCCATGTCCCTGTATTTTTAATTATTAGTAGTCTGAACCAAATTAAATATGTACCAAACAATACTTAATGTACAGTTTATACCTCAGTTTCTTCTAAAATTTCAGGTTCCATTTCAGTTTGTTGAATATTTTCTTCAACAATTGGTACTTCTTGATCAACCTTTTCCCATGTTTCGTTGTTAGGTTGATGTTGAACATTATCCCAATCATCCCATCCTTGGCCATCATTACAATTATTATTGCAATAATTCCAGTCATTATCATCAGCAGCATTTCAATTGCCATTAGCATCTTCTTCTTAGCAATTTTGATCAGCAGCATTCTTTTTGATATTTAAAAAAAATTGTGGTCAGAATAAGTTTGCAAATAACATAAAGTGAATTACAAATATTGAGAAGTTTGCTTTTATACTTGTTTCGGGCTTTGTTGACTGTTTTGGGATAGGAATACCCTTAATGGAACCTCAACAGATCCAACTCCAAAAGCTCCATCGGAAAGTTCAAGTGCTTGCTTTTTCTTTTATTGTTCTTCAGTCCAACCTTTGTAAGAAGGGAAGTGTCTTTCAACCAACTTTATTCCCTTATGTCTTACTCGATCAACATAGAATAACTACATTTTTAAAAATAAAATGAATTATTACTAGTTTTCCAATAAGAAAATATTAAAAGGACAAGAATAAATGAACTTTCTACTATCTGTGACCATATATTAGTAGTTAAGTTTTGTATTTTCTTATAGTGATAAATAGTAAGGAGCCCCTGAAGAAAACTGATTCTGTATTGTTCCAACTCTCTGTTGCAGTAACTAGGTAAGTTAACAAGTATTCTGCCCAATTGTACTTGTACCAGTGATCAACATTTCCAGGTAATTTGAGAAGCTGCTTGTCGACGTATGAATTTGTTGACGTTCCAACAAGCACATTGGACAGGACAATCAAGAAATTAAATTTGAAATTTTGAGTGAGGCATTGTCCTTTCATAATTTGAACTAGTTTTCCTGTGGTGATTTGTTCACGTTCTTTCTCAGTTGGGAATTGTGCTAACCATTCATTTGTTCTTTCTTGATTTCTCATGCCTCCAGGCCCCAGTAAAGGAGGTCGGCCCAAAGTATTCCTCACTAAAGATGTTGTGGAAAGGCGGAGAACGTCGAAGAAGAGGCGTGATGATTCTTGCAGGAAATTGCACGGTATGTACTGTTTGTGTCATCTTTTGCACTACATGTACCTTTGTGTCTTAAGTGATGCTTTCCTATTGTTAGACATGGTCTTGGAATGAAGCATTGAAGATGTGCAGTCATGAATACACCAACACCTAAACAAGCAAGAGGTAATGTTTGGGTTGCCTGAGCAATTCTCTACTTTGATGTGTCCGCAAATAGTGTTAACTTATCCTGGGTTCTTTTTTTCGGTAGAGATATTCCCTCATGAGGTCTGTGCCGAAAATGTTGCATCTGACGCCCACGGAGATTAAGTGTATTGTTCTGTAGATGGTTTATCAACTATTAGAGGTATTTTTTTGCGCCCACACGACCCCTTATATGATAATAATTGTGTTAATCACAGTCATACCCAACTCCATCATTCGTACCCAATATTAAGTGTTTTGCCCTTTTTAATGTGGAAATAAAGATTCTCCATTCTCCCCAGCCAGGGATGTAGCGGTGTTGCCTCTGATGGGAAACAAATGCATGGAGGTACGAATGCAGTCATGGGAGCAAGTAGTGGAGGTATTTTATACCATGCGTATGTTTTCTAATTCAACCGTCATCCTTACAACATGTATCATTACTTCAATTATGATATATGCATTCTCTGGCTCTCTATATGTTGCTTAAGTAAGACTGTTTAGAACTGATTATGGGCCTGAATTTCGTTATTGTTTATGTGCACAAATAGGAAAAAAATAATAAAACATACCATTTAAGCTGTAAAATAGCTTAAATAGTTTACCCGTAGATCTCTTGAGCTGTGTAGCACGTAGAGCATAGCAAGATCAAACATGCACGGGACACTGTAGGTACATGTTAGCGGTAGTAGTCACGAACAAGAATATATTTTGTGCACCGAACAAAATATCTTATCTGAACAAAAGCTACTGTAGCTCCTAGAGAAGGGTAGGAGATGTGAACTATATATTTAGATTGCAGATCACTCAAATCCTAAGTCTAAACGCATTTAGGATAACTAAACCCCCGCATTCACATAAATAAAACAAATGTTATATTGTATCGTAGTATGGTGAGGTATGTTGCAGCAGCGAAGGGACCCGGATCTTTATGCATACATGACATGTTAACTGTGAAATAACAGAAGTGTATACTTTAAAAACATAAATTTTCATTTGATAAAGATGTAAATCTTGGTTCGTAAATATATTGAGTCTCTGTTACCTTTTTAATAATTTAATGCAAGCAAAAATGTGGTTTAGAATAGAAATAGTTTTTTGTTTAATGAAACAAACCAAATATCCCTTGCCGAGTATAGTCTGCTACACATGCTTGGTTTGAATGGTGCAATTGCTTATGTATAAATTATTTTTGATTTAAAAGTGGGTGTAATTTGAATAAAAGAGGGCTCAAAATCTCATTCAGTAAAGATGTGAGAGGGGTGTATATTGAGCTAACTTGCTACCTCCACTGACAATTAGTTCAAACAAGTCACTAATTAAATGTAAGTAACAAACACAAAGTAACATGTTGGTTCAATAAAATTTATAATATTATATTACGTATTATGAATATGTATATCGGTAACTTTGGTAACTTTTGCATAAAATGTGATTCACTAAATCATTCCTGATTAAAACTTCAGTAATCGCCAAATATAAAAATGTAGTGATATTCATAATGAAATCAATGCTCTCATTTTCAAATGTGGAGTACTATAGTATATGAAATGTTTATTTGAAGACATTGTTTCTCAGAACGTTGTTGTCTTCTCTATTGGGACTGGTTAGAATTCCCATTGGCAGCATGTAGTTGAAATTTTGGAAAAAATCTGTTTTCATAATTCGTGCTTAAATGGTATCCTAATTCTTTATCTGGTTATAACCCATCAACATGTTTTGCAGGTAAATGCTTGAACTACTTAATATATTCCAATCCATCAGCTTCCTAATATTTATACCTCATGGATGAAAATACTTTTGTATTTGGCTAATTTATTCGATCAAGCTGTTTTCATAAGACAAACACATGGAAATGGTCTCAGTATATTTCTGTAACTCTGTTACTCACCTGCTTTAATCGTAGATTAATTGGTCCTACTGCCTTCTGATATGTTTTTTTATCAACACTTCTGAACTTGACTGACAAACAGAGTATTGATTTAAAGCAAGATTTAACATATTTATTTTGAGGTTAATTTACTATTCTGAGTTAAAAAGGTTTTCTGCTTTTAGATTACAGTTCCGAAGATCGATGACCTACTAAACATGTTGTACAGAGTTCAGAATGACCTAGATACCCTTTCTGATCATCCTTTGTTGTTCCGTGATAGACTTATGTCACCTGAAGATGATTTTAGATATCTTAGCATTTGAAAGACCATTATGCTATAGTTTAAATTTGTATTAGATGCACTAGATGTGTAGACCAATTGAGCAGGTGCTTAAAAATTATTTAGCGAAAGTAGAAATGGATGGAGTATGGACCTGTGGGTTCTTCACTGCCTTCTGGTCTACTCTCTTTTCCATTTCATATTCTAACGTGCAAGAACTACAAAATTTAGCAGCTATATTCCACTTTAATACTACAATATTCTTCTTCAAATCAAGTTTAGCATATCATCATCACAAACTGTACATAAAATTTAAAGTGCGTGCCAGAATCGTATTTGTCAACCCATTTTTGTATCATTCCAACCAATTCACATATCATAATAGTTCCTTTTAATTTTCTTATTAGTAGTTATTGTGCGTCTGTACAATAGTCCCATCATTTTAATTAAATTACTCTTTGTTAAAGTTTTTTACTATCGCAGGTCCTCAAGTATAGATTAATCAAAGTTCTCTATTAGTATGGAATTCTTTGATTTCTCTTATAGTAGGGAAGTTGATGTGTTATTGGCGGTTCAAATGTTACAAGAATTTTGAATCTGTGATGACGAAGATACAAAGGTTTATTAGTTTGGAAGTTGAAGGATTTGTTCTACACAGTGGGAAAAATGCTAACACAAGCAAAGGTTGTCGTGGTGCATGAAACAGTGATTCACCACACATTGACAGTGTTCGTAAAATGACTAAGTCCTGTTCCATTACTAGAGGGTATACAAATCATATTGGTAATTTTTTTTTATGAGCATATTAACTTTGTTAGGTTTACTTTCAAAATTTAATAAAGATAATGTCTGGAATTCAAGTCCTTGAACATTTCAAAAAAGGTGTTGTTTTACTTTTGCCTTATTGTTATAATTCTGACTATCAAAGTCATTTTTAACCTCAAACAGACTGAAATGGTGTGATTAAAGTGCTGGAAGAATTAGTCATGTGATCTCAGAAGTTCAGTGATGATCTGTGCTTGCTATTGCATTTTAATATGGTGTTACATATAAATCCCTTAAATAGGGGCTCATGCATTTCATTCTCGGACCAAGTATGTTTGAGCCGAATTTAAAGACATAACTCCCATTTTCATGTTGTACTAGAAAATGACCTGTGCCTTGCTACCAACTGAGAAACGTGAAAATTATCACGTTTTTTTTAATGTATGTAATATTTTCATGTTGGATATTATATTATATTATTAATAGCATAACATGGATTTGTAAGACAATTTATTCCACCTCAGCAAGCCACCTAGATGGCACCTCAGATATGTTATAACTTATTATAAAAAATAAAAAAATTGTTTCTAGTGAGAATTGAACCCTTGACCTTTAACTTGTAAGTGAGAATCCTTACCACTATGCTAGACATGAGTTTTGAATATGTTCTAAAACTCATTATTAATATATCGTGAGACAACCAACACTCATATATTATATAAATGATAAAAAATTATTTATAAAGAGAATTGAACTCTTACCTCTAACTTAGAAAAAAGATTACTTACCACTATACTAGACATCATTTTTGGATAGAGGAAGGTTCTATGGAGTACTGTTTTACTTGGAGTATGTTATCCATGAAATTTGCATAAGGAAATAACACTAATGGTTTGCTGCGCCGAGGGGGTGTTTTGCCACGCCAAATGGGTTGCATTGCTGTGCAAATGCCCGCAGAATGTACCATGAAGATTGATGAAGATTATTATGTGATCTAATGGTTGGTTCTATATTTAAACAAGTTACCCTTGTTGGGGGATCAAAAATAAATAAGCTTGTCAATACGATTTAGAGATTTAATTCTATATTCTAACAAGTTATCCTTGTTGGGGAATTACAAAATGCTCTGCGTAACATAATTTGGTAGAACCTGCCCTGTACTCTGGTGGGTTAGCCTCATCGGGGGGTAAGGATCCGTTCGTGCATTTGGAGTAAGTCATGACTATCCCTACAACTAAACATGCGAGGAAAGAGCTGGTAGCGGTTGGTGTTCCGATAGATAGGGCTAATGTTGTATCCGTGAAGTCCTCGAAGTTAGTTGGGCCTTGGGGTCATTGAGCTAGGCTTCATCGCATGGGCTCTTCCAAATGAGCTTTGAAGACGGTTGGTTCGCGCACGTTTCGTAGTGGGCCTGGGCCTGCTAGTAAGAAACCTACTTCTATCAAACTTAGGTTTCTTACTCTCCAAGAACTACGTTAGGCTTGATCCTCTATAAATATAGAGGTACGTAGGCACATTAAGGGGGTTAGACGTTGAGAGCTCTGAGAGACAACCAATACCTCTTTAATCTCAGCCATTAATAAACACATAAACCACCGTTCTCCGGTCACGCTTCCGGCGAATAACCACCATCATAGATCTTAATTCCGGCTTGTAACCTCAAAATTTGTTATCACAAATTCCTCCGTTAACAGAGTACTTGGAGTACATATACGTTCTGCATTCAAAATTTTGCAAACTTTATTATTTTGCAAAGCTTATTACATGAATATCATTATTTCATTGAAAAACTTGAAAATTTTGTATATTTTGCTAACAAAATATTGCAAAACGAATTGTTCTGCGGTTGCAAAACATATATGTTATGATTGAAAAACATAAAGGATTTCAAGATGTTATATGATTTTCAAGTTTATCATATGATATTCATATAACAAGGTTTGCAAAATAATAAATTTTAATATATTTTGAATGCAGTACTCCAATTAAAACTGTACTCCATAGAACTTTTCTCTTTTTGGATATATTGTAAAACCCATTATCAATATATCGAGAGACAATTTAATTATAATGAAATTACTAAATTGCCCCTCCTATATTATATTAATAATAACATTTTACTAATATATCGCTAATGTAATAAAGAGAATTGAACCCTTGACCTCTAACTTAGAAAAAAGATTACTTACCACTATACTAGACATTAATTTTGGATATATTAGAAAACTCATTATTAATATATCGGAAGACAATTTAATTATCATGAAATTACTAAATTATCCATTCTATATTATATTAATAATAACATTTCATTAATATATCGCTAATGTAATATTTCACAAGCGTACATACAATTGCACAATATGGGATGCTGAGTTTGCCCGTGCCTTGCACAAGCTACAAAGCTAGTATTTACTTAAAACTTTGAGCATACTATTAGGAGTAATAAATTTGAGTCCCGTGCACCGTTGCATCTTAGTTTTGACTTTCAAAGTGCTTCCCTGGAAAAAAGACTCGTCGAGTGTCTGCACGTGGCAAGTAAAATTTATTTTCGAGTGAGATATAATGTACTCGAAATATAATAATGTACTCCCTCCGTCCTGGCCAGTTCTTTACATGGCGGCTGGGCACGGAGGTCAAGGATAGTGGGTATAAAGTGAGTATAATATTGTTAAAATAAATGAGGTAGTGGGTGTAATAGTGATTTTATTGTTAAAATAAGTGAAGTAGTGGGTGTAATAGTGATTTTATTGTTAAAATAAGTTAAGTAGTGGATGAAATAATGTAAAGTATTGTTAAAATAAGTGAAGTAGTGGGTGTAATAGTGTTAAAACTTACTATTTTGGGTAATGTAAAGAAATGGTGGGACGGCCCAAAAAGGAAATTGTAAAGAAATGGATGGCACAGAGGGAGTATATGATTGAATTTCTTGATTAACAGATTGAGGCCTCGCTCGGTTCATGGAACCCAAGTAAACTAAGATAAGTGGGTTTGCAAGTTTTGAAATGGATAAAGTAACATACTGTATAAGTATTAGAGTTGCAACAAAACACCTCGCAACCTAATTAGATCACTAAATCTATAAAATACCCCTACTGCAATCGTGTTCTTTTGTGCAGTAGTAGGTATGTTCAACATGACAATTACTCGAGCGGAATGCTATACTTAAGCATATATCTCGTCTCTAGCCATAAATAAATCATCCAATATCTCGTTACGACGTAAATATAATTGGTTAACAATACAACTGTATTTCATTAGCTCTATGCAATCATGTAAACATCATCATGTAAATCAATTAAATAAAAATGTAACATTCATATCTAAACTAGAATAAATATTTTGTTATAAATAAGTGTTTACAAACCCAGATGACCGAGATTCTTTCATACTCATTAAACAAAGGCAGACAAACCAGAAAAGGAAGCTACTTAAGGTTCTATTAAAAGCACATGTTACAACAGAAGAATAGGATGATCCCCATGGATTGATCCTTCTCGAAAGCACACTCAATTATACACCGCATACTTCCGAGTGGCACTAAACTTTTGATACCCTTTGATAACTTTGTTGACAGCATCAAGGAAGTCCTTCTCGGTAACGGTTTTTCTTCTTGCACGAATAGCATACATACCAGCTTCAGTACATACACTTCTTATGTCGGCTCCTATATTAATTCAAGAAAAGAAGAAAAAAATATACCATTGTTCAGATATCAGAATCCAATTTTGTCAAATAGAAACCATGTGCTACAACGTAAGACAACACTACCAGGCTCCGCTAGAAAAACAACAGACACACAGCAAAAAACAAAGGCAGTAGAAAGCAGGATTTATATGACACCTGCAGTTTGACACAATGAAATGCTTTATAAAATCGGAAAAGGAGAACCCCCTTTTTCTTTATCTCAAATTTTTTCTGACCAGTACAGTCCTGATCCCACTACAATCCTTGTGCTACAAAAGTTATTCAACAAGATCATAACCTTATGGGCCAATACTGAAAAATAAATATTACTAACCTAGTCTCATCCATTCAACAAATATAAATTTCACTTGCTTCAACTCAAACCCCATCACATACACCCACTCCAAAAATGCACCACAAATGCAGGCACATTACCCATAAGAACCCCCAAGAGAAAACAAAAGATAGATATTTAATAAGAGATTTAGGTCATACGATACATGCAAATGAAATAGAGAGCATGTATCTAGGTCTAGGGATTTTGGATAAGTTGTATCATGAAGATCTTTTTTATACAAAACTAAAATGGGACAATAACAATTCTGACAAAGAATTTTCCCACTTCTTTCAAGATTCCCGAACCAAGAACCCCCTTCGCAAATTCAGACCATATTTACATAATAGGTAGACTAGTAACATATTCCAAGATTTACAAAGTTGCCTATACAACCACTGGTTTTCAAGTGATAAGGAGTTGGCAAAAAACCAAAAATATAAGAGTATCACTTAATTAAGGGTTATTAATCTCATAGTAGGAGTTGTTAGACATGGGAATAAAGAGGCCTAAATGTAAAGACATACCAGTGGAATTGGGGCAGAGTCGAGCTACAAGTTCAAATCGAATGTCCCCTTCACAGTTCATAGTCCGAGTATGGATCTTAAATATTTCTGTTCTACTTTCTAAATCAGGCAGACCGAACTCAACTTTACGATCTAACCTCCCAGGGCGTAGCAGTGCTGGATCAAGTGTGTCAGGCCTGAAAAATATGCAACCAATCAAGTTACGAAGATATGCTCTCAGCCCTATCACAGTAATGCATCTTTAGATACAGTAGGGCAAAACTCTATATATTAAGAAAAAGAACAAGGTCCACTTAAACCACAGCTGTATTTATGAAGAAAAAATAATGAAGTCAACAAGAAAGCAAACAAAACCAAAATTATATTTTCTTTCTAAAGCATAGAAACTAAAACACCATATTACATATAACTTTATGCACATACATGGTAAATTTGACATATTTAACAAATCATTGACAAGTAGGCCCAGGCATGCAATTTGTTGTCATTATCAGTCAAATTTCGACACAAATATAAGTTTCACGCACTCATATAAAATAGCACACTTATACAAAACAGCAAAACTTGACCTGTTCGTTGCCATCAAGACCTTGATATTTCCACGAGCATCAAAACCATCAAGCTGATTTACAATTTCAAGCATTGTGCGTTGAACTTCATTATCTCCACCCACGCCATCATCGAAACGGGCACCTCCAATGGCATCAATTTCATCAAAAAACAGTATGCAGGCCTTTTTTGAACGTGCTATCTGCCATATAGAAAGTTCGGTGAGATCCTATATATCTAAAGGTCACAAAGGGTTTCTGACAACAGTAACGGGTTGCAGTTATTGACCTGAAAAAGTTCACGAACCATACGAGCTCCCTCACCAACATACTTCTGAACAAGCTCACTTCCAATTACACGAATGAAACATGCATCTGTTCTATTAGCCACAGCTCTGGCTAATAGCGTTTTACCGGTTCCGGGAGGACCGTAGCAGAGAACTCCTTTAGGAGGGTCGATTCCAAGCTTCACAAACTTCTCAGGGTGAAGCATAGGCAGCTCTACGACCTAAACCAAAATTAAAGAAGGAATGTAGTATCATAGAACACAAAGGATAATGAGCACAAAATTGATATCATTATTGTACGCACCTCCCGCATCTTTTCAATCTGCTCCTTAAATCCACCTATATCATTATATGTAACATCAGGCTTCTCTTCTACTGTCATCATGGTTACCCTTGGATCAATTTTTGGAGGCAGAGGAATCTGAATTTTATATTTGTTCCGATCAACACTAAGAAAAGAGTATCACAACAAACAAAAAATAGGTTAAAAATCCAAATAAATTTGTTTTAACCACAAAAAGGACTATTCTAAGCACCTCAATGCCAACTTTAATTAACGAGAAACACATCAGTTCTAAAGATTAATAGGAATTGGGAGGTAGTATCAAATAATACTTCTTCGAATATAGGTTGCAAGTCAAAAGCAACTAAATAACTTGTATTAGCTTGGATTCACTTCATTAAATTGAATTTCAAAATTCAATATAAGATAAGATAAGTAATTTACCCAACACGCATGCCTTCCTCAACATCAGTTGGCGAAACTTTGTCACCCAGCCCCACGGCAAACTGCAGTTGACAAAATAAAGTGAAAAAATTTATGCATAAACAAATTAAGATCTTGGGAAGTCACCGTACACAGATCATAGTTTAGAAAGTAGTTTGTGTTCTAAAGTGCATTTCTTACAGATTTGTAGTATTTCTTACAGGTCTGGTCAGATCAAACATCCACGATCATCATATTGCCACAAAAAGAAAAAATAAAAATGCATATTAGACAAGTGCAAACCTTTCCATTCTGCTTGAAGTCAATAACATATTTCGCGTCTTCCGTGTTTGAGTTGATTATCTTTGTGCACCTTGCTACCTGTTGCAAAAAATGGTCAGCGTTCCATTGCAAATTTAAGAATTTGAAAAAGAAGGCAGGCATGTAAGAAACCATACCTGCAGAGGTTGCTCTTCTTGCATCATATTACTATCAGAAACAAGATCCCACTGACTAGGCGCAGCCAAAGCAGTGTCAGACTCCTTGATTCCTATGAAACGATGATACCAATTAACATTAAAACAATAAATGAATTATTAGCATCTGGTAAGCAGCATGTAGATTAGATATATACCACATAAGTCATTGATCTTTTTTGCCATATCTTTAATTTCTTTCTCAGCATTTTTTGTGGTGATGGAGTATGGTCCCAATCCCTGCAGAAGGGTAATTACAATGTTCAATATACCAAGATCCAATCGGACATACAAAAGCAATCAGTATGTTACACGATAGAAGCCGATAGAAGCCATGTAGATTGTTGACAATACAATAGCAAATGGAACTAACAAAAAAATTTAATTTTACTATTGCAACTGTACAAATTCAAAATAAATCTCTACTTTGAGTTGATAATTTAATTACAATAATAATAATAATAATAATACTAATAATCCAAGTATCGAAACCAATATGCAATAACATTACAGATATGAAGGTGGATTTTAATACCTAAAACAATAAATTCAGATCCAAATACTTACTTTACCGTCCCAAACAACACAAATGTTATTGTTAGTTAAGATATTGATTCACAAGGTACAATCAAGAACTCCTTGAGCCACACTAATCATAAACAAGTCACAAACACAAAATCGAGTCCATCTATCAATTTAACTCACTACATAAACTAATTCTAACATTGGCTAGCTTTTTTTGAAAAAAACACTTTTTTTTGCAACTTATGGAATCTCAAACATACATTAAATATTTATATTAAAACAATTATCAAAATATGAAATTTTTACCCGAAAATAGTCCACAAGGACTTTAAAAAAGGTGAGCCAATTAAACAGACCCAATATAACTACAAGATAATAAAAGTAAACAGCATATATTAGAATATATCAGCAAAAACCACAAAACAGAATATGGATCTGACATTACAAAAGAAAATGTGCAAAAAAAAAAAAGCAACAAGCTAGCTCAATCCTAAAAGGAGTAAGATCTAGAACTCGATAATCGAACAGAATAATAGAGTTACAATAAGGAAAGAGAGAGAGAGAGAGAGAGAGAGAGAGAGAGAGAGAGAGAGAGAGAGAGAGAGAGAGAGGAGTGTACTTGAGTTTTGAGGACAGCAATGTCGTCTACTTCATCGATAGGAGTATGGGTTTTCTCGTTGTTAATCTCGTCTTCAATTGATGCTGGGGGTGCCATTTATGATCTCTCTCGATCTCTCTCTCTCTCTCAGGTTGTCTCTCTTGTCCTTTGTCAGTCTCTCCTGTATATATACTTATTATCTTGAGAAACAAGCCAAATCAGAATAGAATTCTAGGGTACACACATCCGAAACTCTTTTCTACTATTATTATCTTTTATTTTATGCAAAGAAAAATCATAAAAACATATTTAAATAATAATTTCACGAAGTCGTATCAATAATTATATTAAAGCTTTTCAATTTTTAATATTAATAATTAAAATTTCCTATCTATTTTTGACTTGAAATTGAATTAAAATTATAAATAGAAGATTATCTCAATCTTTTTTTTAAAATTTTGTGAAGTTTCCACATATACAATTACAAAAAATAATAAAAAGGAGGAACAATCAATTTTTATATCGAAACTAGTCGATAAAGCCGCGCTTCGCGGCGGCGTTATAAATTTTTTAAAAAAAATTAACACATTTACGTTATATTGTAATATTAATTTTAAATTTTAATAATTAAATATCCTTTTCTAATGAATCGATTTCTTGTTAAACACGATTCTTTCGATTGAGCCGCTCTCTCATTAAAATCAAAATCTCAACTTTAACATATATTATAAAGACTTATATAATATTTTTATCCATAAAATCGAACAATAAAAAAAATTATGACATCAATATCAAATTCTAATAGCTTATACAATCTTTTCTAGTGAGTCGTCTTCTCGTTAAATACGTTTTGAGTCGCTCTTATTTGGAACCGAAATTCTAACTAATTATATAAAGAAAGTAAATTCCAATTTTTATATTCTTCAAACTTTCTAATATTTATAGAGTTTTAAAAATGAAAATACATCTTATTTTTTCTGTATATTATAGATATTCATGTACTTATTTACAACTTCTGCATGAGAATGTCTTTCTGTTATGTTAACATATAAAAAAATTAAATTCGAAGACTTTTCGTTACGGGAATAATATTAAATTTATGGATATATTTTTTTAATGCAAGTATAATTAACTTGTATAAAAAAGATAAAATAAAGGATTTCTAGGAAAAAAGATATATAATTTTAAAAATCGTGTAGGACGTCTCCACCATCCTCGTATTCTACTTCTATTAATAAAACATTTTTATTTTATGTATTCCTTATATATTCAAACATTTTTATACGATCTTCTCTAATGAATCGCTTTCTCGTTAAACACGGTTATTACTATTTATATGCTCCCTAGTTAAGACCAAAAACCTAACTTTTACATGTATCACTTGTATGATAATGTTTATCCATAAAAATCAAATCCTAAAAATAAATAAAATTTATAACATCAAAATGATATTTTAATAGCTAATACAATCTTTTATAGTGAGCCGTCTTCCTGTTAAACACGTTTCGAGCCGCTCTCGTTTGGGTCGAAATTCCAAATTCATTACATATTATTATTGATACTTATCTTACACAACAATTTTTTTCCTTAAAATTAAAACCTAAAAAATAGAGTGAATTCCAATTTATACTTTATCTAGACTTTCTAAAATTTATGGAGTTTTAGAAAATGAAAGCACATCTTATTTTCTCTTTATATTATAGATACTCCTATTTTTATTTAGGATTCCTGCATGAGAATGTTCTTTTATAATGTTAACACATCAATTCTTTTCTTTTAAATACGATGACTTTTTTATGATAATAGTATTGGATTTATGAATAAATTTTCCTAAAAGAATTATAATTAACTTATATAAAAAATATATAATTTAAGAAGATCGTACTTTCTATAAAATATTTAGTTATATGGATGCTCTATATATTCAAACACATATTCTACTTCTAATAGAACTTTTATTTATATGTTTTTCTATAAATTCGAACTCTTATTCTCTATAAATTCAAACTCCTATTCTACTTCCAATAGAACTTTTAATCGTATGCTTTATAAATACTTATTCTACTTCCAATAGAAACTTTTATTTATATGTTTTTTCTATAAATTTGAACTCTTATCTCTATAAATTCGAACTCCTATATTCTACTTTCAATAGAACTTTTAATCATATGCTTTATAAATACTTATTCTACTTACAATAGAACTTCTAATCATATGTCTTCCTATAAATTCGATTCTACTTTCAATAGAACTTCTAATCATATGCTTTATAAATACTTATTCTACTTATAATAGAACTTCTAATCATATGACTTCCTATAAATTCGAACTCTTCACCACTATAAATTCGAACACCTATTCTACTTCTAATATGTTAAATGATGATATTTTTATATTTATAAGTGTTTAAAATTCTAAAATTCTAGAAAATTAGAAAAATAGATTGAGACGATCTTAGAGCGCCACCTAAACTCCCGCGTACCCTCCTTTATATATATATATTGATGATGATTGAGATTTAACCTTCTTTAACAATGTAAAACAAGCATGGAAATATTATTTTTCTTTCATATATTGTTACATATCTTTACGCATCTCTTGATTTATTTTTTAGTTTTTCTTTATTTTTATATCTTTGTCCTCTCGATATACTCATAGTTATTTTCTCATGATTTTTTTGTGGACAGTTTTACAAAATAGTCGAAGGAACAAATTACGATGTCAAAGAAATTTTATGTTGTAATTATTTTATGTTGTAATTTGAGGGTGAAAGCCCTCAATAACCAAATTATATAATGTAGTGCCTGAAATAACGATTCTCGGGAAAGCAGTCCGAAATAACGAAAAGCATATGCATCTGGACAATGCGGATACGATATACGCATAGGCGCTATGCGTAGCACTCAGTTTATTTCAGAAAAAAAATATGCACAGACCACGCTTTCTCCGAATGCGTATACTAACAAAAAATAAAAACTGGTTACAGGATCGACTACGCATTTGGTGTAAGTGTATGTCGTTACCACGCATTTATTGAATGCGTAGTCAGCCTTGGTTTTTTTTTTTTTAAGTTCAAGTACGCATCGTACACATGGGTGGTTCTTTTTTCATCACCATCTCGCCTGCGGCGCCGGACCAATCAAGAACGAGAGTACTCTGTTTGTTGTGTTAGAAGAGTAAAGATTACCCCATTCAACTTGTATCGATGGATTGATTGATTGTGTTTCTTGTTCATGCCATGCCAATCTCCTTATCAATTTGGGGGATTGATTTGTGCGTATTAATGGGTATTCTAACGTATTGATTTTGGAAGAATCAATGAAGAGGTGAAAGATGAGGTTTTGGTTGTGGAGAAAAAGTAAGACGATTATTTGTGAAGGCACTCGTGATATTATTGGTGTCTCAAATGAGTGCTTGGATGAAAATATCGAAGATTCTCAAAGCACAATCTGGTTCAAAGAGGAAGACTCTCAATTCCATGGGGGTTGAAACAACACACACGTGCTGAGCATTTAGAAAAAAAAATGAAGACACACGCATGTGGAGTATGCGTGGTCATTTGGTTAGATAGGGCAGAATTCGCGCGCATGGGTAATTTGGGCACAGGGATACTCATTTTAAGTTATTTAGGGCATTTTCTCGTAATTTGATAGGTAAAAGTCTTTTAGAAGAAGCATGTAATTTTTGCTAATTTAGCTCATTGTTGTTGATATTCTTTTATTTATTTTTGAAAAAGAATCCATGAACCTATCTTCAATAGAAGTTTTTGATATTGTCACATTTAAATACCTAAAAATTAGTGTTAGGAATATGTTGTACTTGATGATAACTTCACAATCAATCAAAATTGTATAAGTCAAGTTTTGTAACTGTCAACGGATGAGACATTATAACTCTATCCGTTGACAAGTAGCTCATCAACGGATGAGGTTTTGTAGCATACTGCAATATCTCTATTTATCAGTTGATAGTGTTTTTATTCAGAGTCATGTTGACCATCAACGGATAGGCAGAATAGGGTAGCCAATTGTAAATAAGCTATGCTATGTAATTCTGTCTAAGTGAAAGTGTATCAACGGATGAGAACAGGACTCTATCAACGGATACAACTCAAATCTACTCTATCAACGGATACAGCTCAAACTACCATCAACGGATGACTGTGTACAACATCAACGGATAATCATTGACACTTTCTTCTATGATAGCTGGGAATTAGCAGTTGATAAGGACAGGTTTGACTGACAGATCACATGGGTTGATAGTAGGTATAAAAAGCAGTATGGCAGCCATACTTTGGAAACGCAGAAGAAAGAAGCATTCCATTTACACAGTACATACAATAAAGGTGCAGGGGACATATCTGTTCACAAGGACAACCTTTCGGCTACATGTGGATTTGGAGTGGAGTAGCAAGTCAACTTGAATTAGATTTATATTATCTTATTCCTGTAGTACTTGTAAACTTGGGATATATAAGCAAGTGTAGCAACTCTTTAGAAACTAAGAAAACAGATACATTTGCTTAGGGTTTCTTGGATATCTTTAGAAGCAAAGAGTTGTAAATCAGAAGCTGTGTACATTTGTATCACAGAGTTTTCTTCGGATATAAGTCTCAGGTGGTACATTTAACCACCTGATTTTTTATGTGTTTGTGAATCATTTCTCATTCTGCAATTATCTCCTTATAGATTTCTGTGGTTCTTATCAGAAATTTATAAATATCAAGAATTGTATTCAACCCCCTCTTCTACAATTATACAAGTGTGTAATCTAGGAATAACAATTGGTATCAGAGCAAGCTTCTGACATATTTGAAGTTTAAAGATCAACACACTTCCAACATGTCTAGGAAGGATTATGGATTGAAGATACCGGTTCTTGATAGAGAAAATTACTTTCACTAGAAAGTAAAAATGCGTCTACATCTCATGTCTATTGATGAAGGTTTGTAGATTGCATTGAGAAGGGTCCTCATGTTCCAATGAAGACTGCATCAAGAGTTGGCCTTGCTGCAGATGCACCAGACACTTACATTCCCAAACCTGTCTCTGAGTGGAGTACTGAAGACATTGCAAAAGTCCACAAAGATAAAAAGACCATGAATATTCTGTTTAATGGCTTAGAAACAGACATGGTTGACAATGTTATCAACTGTACTACCTCCAAGGAAGTATGGGACATTGTTCAAACCCTTTGTGAAGGCACAGAACAGGTAAGGGAAAACAAGATGCAACTACTGATCCAACAGTATGAGCACTTCCATTTCAAGAATGGAGAGACATTGAATGACACATTTAGTAGATTTCAGAAGCTACTGAATGGCTTGAAACTGTATGGAAGAATCTACCAAGTGAAAGATTCTAATCTTAAATTTCTGAGATCACTGCCCAAAGAGTGGAAGCCAATGACCGTTTCTCTAAGAAACACTCAAGAGTACAAGACATTTACTCTTGAAAGGCTCAATGGAACTTTAAAGACATATGAATTAGAAATGGAGCAGGATGAAGAAATTGAGAAGGCCCAAAAAAAAAGTGGGTCAGTTGCACTTGTTGCCAACTTGGAGCAGAAGGAGGAAAAGAGGACTGAAGCTGCTAAATCTACACCAAATAGGGAGGTTTGTGAAGGTAGAGCAGAATCAAGCAAAAGCAAGGAAAAAGTGTCTGAAGAAATGAGTGTCCTTTAGCAGGATGAATTGGATGAGATAGATGAGCATTTAGCCTTTCTATCTAGGAGATTCTCTAAGTTAAAATTCAGAAGAAACTCTGGGGTGGCTAAGCCATTTAACAAGGATTTTTCCACAAGCAACTATGTGGATAAATCCAAAATTAAATGCTACAATTGTGGAATTGCTGGTCACATGATAATTGAGTGCAGGAAGCCTAGATCTGAGAACAAGGGCAAGCCAACTGAAAATGTTGACTACAAGAAGAAATATTTTGATCTTCTCAGGCAGAAAGGAAAGGCATTCATGACCCAAGAGTATGACTGGGCTGCTGATGGAAATCATTCTAATAATGATGCTGAGTTTGTCAACCTTGCATTGATGGCTGATTCTGAGCAGGAAGCAAGTTCAGCTAGCAATCAGGTATTTTCTACTAATCTCTCTGAACTCACCAAAGAGGAATGCAATAGTGTTATAGATGAAATGTCTACTGAACTATATCACTTGAGTGTTACTCTTAAATCAATCACTAAAGAGAACAATAGGATTAAAGAGACTAATCTGTTTTTAAGTGATAGGAATGCTGCTCTAGAAATTCAATTTCTAGAATTTGAGAAAATGAGAGTTAATTGCAATGATGCTAAAAGTAAACTTGAAGCTGTGTTAAAAAGAGAACTGATTTTAAAAGACTAGCTTGAAAAAGAACAAGGGATAATTGCTAAATTTCAAAGCTGTAGGAATATTTCACAAAACATAGTAGAAGTCCAGGGAATAGAATCATTTGTGAAGAATACCTGGACTCAAAAGAAAAAGGAGCTAGAACCTTGCCTTGAGGATCTAGAGACTATTTGTGAATCAACGGATAGTGATCATCCGTTGACAGATGAACCATCAACGGATGAGAGGTATCCATCGACTAACAAAAAGTCTGTTAGTAAGAAGGAACTCAAGAAACTGAATAATCAGTATTGTCCAGTAGCCAAGAACTTTGTTTCTGGTGAAAGTAGCCAAGCCAAATCAAGTGAGAAGGCTAAGGCAGGTGATTTACATAACAAAAAGGCTGCTGGTAAATCAGTTAATGAAAAGGTAAAGAATGAGGGTAAAAAGAAAAAGAACAGAAATGGTAAGATAGGCATCAACAAGAAAAACAATTATTCTCTTGACAAGTTTGCCCCAAGGAAAACTTGTGGTAATTGTAATAGTGTCAATCACCTATCTTCTAATTGCAAGTCTGTTAAAAGGACTCCTGTTCATGTACCTCAATCTATGCCAAGTATGCCTGCAATGCCTGGTTTGTATCAGAATGCAAGTTTTTCAAATCCATATGTGAACATGCCATATGTGTCTAATCCTTATTTTCAATCTGTGAATATGCCACAAATGTCATGGAGCATTCCTAGCATGAATAATATGTATGCCAATTTTCCACAAATGCATGCATCAAATATTTATGCAAATGAGCATCTGTCAAAACCTATCACTCAAGCATCTACACCTAAAGTGAAGATTGCTAAGAGTGCAAAACCAAAGGCTAACAAGAAAGGACCCAAGGAAACTTGGGTACCAAAATCAACTTGATTTGTGTTTTGGAATGTGTGCAGGGAAATAGAAGGAATCTATGGTACCTAGACAGTGGATGCTCTAGGCACATGATAGGAGATTCAACCCTGCTCACAGAGTTCAAGGAGGCAGCTGGCCCTAGAATTACCTTTGGAGATGATAGCAAAGGATATACTAAGGGATATGGCTTGATTTCAAAGGACAATGTCATCATTGAAGAAGTGGCTTTAGTTGAAGGTCTGAAGCACAATTTGCTAGTGTCAGTCAGATTTGTGACAAAGACTATGAAGTAAAGTTCACTAAAGAAGCCTGTGTTGTTTCTACCAAGGAAAACAACAATGTGGTATTGACAGGCTTTAGAAAAGGAAATGTTTACATAGCTGACTTCAATTCAGTATGCTCAGAATCCATCACTTGTCTCTTCAGCAAAGCAAGCAAGGATGAGAGTTGGCTATGGCATAAAAAGCTGTCACATTTGAATTTTAAAGTTATGAATGATTTGGTAAGAAAGGATCTGGCTAGAGGAATTCCTCAATTGGAGTTCATCAAGGATGGATTGTGTGATGCCTGCCAATTAGGGAAACAAAAGAAATCATCCTTCAAGAGCAAGACAGAGTCATCCATTGTTAAGCCACTTCAATTGCTGCATATGGACTTATTTGGTCCAGTAAATGTCATGTCCATTTCAAAGAAAAAATACTGTCTGGTGATTGTAGATGATTTTTCTAAGTTTTCATAGACCTCCTTTCTGCACTCCAAAGATTGTGCAAGTGAAATCATCATCAATCATCTCAGACTAGTAAACAATGGTTCTGAAGTCAAAGTACAAAGAATCAGGAGTGACAATGGCACTGAATTCAAAAATTCCATAATGAAGATTTTCTGTGAAGAGAATGGAATTGTCCATGAGTTTTCTGCTGCTAGAACACCTCAACAAAATGGGGTTGTTGAAAGGAAAACAGAACTCTCATTAAAGCAGCTAGAACAATGCTAAGTGAATCAAGATTGCCAACATATTTCTGGGCTGAAGCTGTCAACACTGCCTGTTTCACTCAGAATATTTCCTTGGTCAATCAAGCTAGAGGAACGACTCCTTATCAGTTATTCACCAACAAGAAACCAACTTTAGCTTTTCTTCATGTCTTTGGATGTAAGTGTTTTGTGCTAAGGAATCATGGAGATAACTTGGGCAAATTTGAAGCAAAGGCAGATGAAGCCATCTTTGTTGGGTATGCAGCAGGGAAAGCCTATAGAGTCTACAATCTAAGAACCAACATTGTTATGGAATCTGTACATATTGTGTTTGATGATCGAAAGATTCTAGGTCTAAATGATGAAGGCTTCCATGAAAAGTTGAGATTTGAAAATGAGGTAGAAGGAAGAATGTACATTGATGATGATGAGGAAAATAAAGATCATAACCATGAAAATTCATCTAGAGTTGTTGGTCTAACTAGAAGTGATGCTAACACCGGAAATGAAGCATCCGTTGACAGTCATACTGGAGCATCAGATGCATCCATTGACAGGCATTCTCATGCATCCGTCGACAGGCAAAATGGAGCATCCGTTGATAGACAAAATGATGCATCCGTTGGCAGTCAACTTCATAATTCCGCAAGGACAACAAACTCAGGGGGAGTTTCTCAAAGTCAACCCTCAATGACCAATCAACAAGATCATGCTCATTTAGATGAAGTAACCTCATCTAGATCAAACCTTCCACCTTCAAGAAAATGGACCAGAGATCATCCTTTTGAGTTAGTCATTGGTGACTCAAACTCAAGAGTCCAAACTAGGAGGGCCACACAAGAAGAATGCCTATACAGTAGTTTCCTGTCTCAAGAGAAACCTAAGAAAGTGGAAGATGCCCTTCTAGATCCAGATTGGGTATTAGCAATGCAAGAAGAGCTAAACCAATTTGAGAGAAATAAAGTATGGAAGCTTGTGCCCAAACCTAATGATAGAGGTGTCATAGGTACCAAATGGATTCTCAAGAATAAGACTGATGAAAATGGCATAATTGTGAGAAATAAAGCTAGATTAGTGGCAAAGGGCTATTCTCAAGAAGAAGGGATAGGTTTTGATGAAACTTTTGCTCCAGTGGCAAGACTTGAGGCAATTAGAATATTCCTAGCCTATGCAGCACATGCCAATTTCAAAGTCTATCAGATGGATGTCAAAAGTGCCTTTCTAAATGTGGAACTAGAAGAAGAGGTATATGTCCATCAACCTCCTGGCTTTGAAGATCCAGATTTTCCAGAATATGTATATCTTCTCCTAAAAGCACTTTATGGTTTGAAGCAAGCACCAAGAGCCTGGTATGACACTTTATCTCAATTTCTTTTGAAGAATCACTTCACTAGAGGTACAGTAGATAAAACCTTATTTAATAGAAATGTCAATGGTTCTTCAATACTTGTTCAAATCTATGTAGATGATATTATTTTTGGGTCTACAGATGAGAAGCTTTGAAAAAGGTTTGCCAAACTTATGCAAAGTAGGTATGAAATGAGCATGATGGGTGAATTAACTTACTTTCTTGGTTTACAAGTGAAGCAAGTTAATGAGGGAATTTTCATAAGTCAAACAAAATATATTTATGATCTTTTAAAGAAATTTGACTTAATGGATTGTGCCACTACAAAAACACCTATGGCCACTGCAACTAAGCTTGAGTTGAATACTAAGGAAAAGTCTGTGGACATCTCAAGCTATAGAGGCATGGTAGGCTCACTTCTATATCTAACAGCTAGTAGACCTGATATAATGTTTTCCACTTGTCTTTGTGCTAGATTTCAAGCTGACCCTAGAAAGTCTCACTTGATTGCTATTAAGAGAATTTTCAGGTATCTCAAGGGAACACCAAACCTTGGCATTTGGTACCCAAGAGATTCTGGCTTTGATCTAATTGGGTATTCAGATGCAGATTATGCAGGTTGCAGAATTGATAGGAAAAGTACCACAGGCTCCTATCAATTTCTAGGGAACAGACTTGTGTCATGGTTCAGTAAGAAATAGAACTCAGTCTCCACTTCTACAGCTGAAGCTGAGTACATTGCTGCTGGAAGTTGTTGTGCATAGATTCTTTGGATGAAAAATCAACTTATTGACTATGGTCTAAAAGTTGAGAAGATTCCAATTTTCTGTGACAACACTAGTGCTATTGCCATCACAGAGAATCCAGTGCAACATTCGAGAACCAATCATATTGACATCAAATACCACTTCATTAGAGAGCATGTGATGAATGGTACAGTAGAAATGCACTTTGTGCCAAGTGAAATGCAGCTTGCAGATATCTTCACCAAGCCTCTTGATGAATCTTCATTCACAAGGTTGGTAGGTGAACTAGGTATGCTTAATTTTTCGTAATTCCTAGTGATATCTAATCATATTGTATTGCATCTAGAAATGTGTTTTGATTTACTTAAGAATTAAAAACTCTCAGAAAAAATTTCCTGCATAAATTTTGTCTAAGGCAAAATTTGCTTATCAATGGATATTCTTTTATCCGTTGGTAGTATAAACACATTACTAGATTTTCGTATGTCAACGGATAACAGGTTGTTCACGTCATCGATGGATAAACTGTTTTCTCAACCGTCCATTCTATATCCGTTGATATATATTTTTTTTATATAGCCGTTGGTAAACATGTATATTTAGTCATGGTTGTACTTCTTTTCTTTTCATTTATTATCTGACAGTTACTTTTGACCAATGGAGTAATTATTTTTAATTATTTCATTTTTAATTCTTGAAAAATATAAAAGGCTGTCTTGTGCTCTCACATCTCAATTTTATTCATTTTCAAAGAATTTCATAAGTTAACTGCATCTTCTTCACTAAAACTCTCTGCAACAAAAGTTCAAACACTTCAATGGCACCTATTGTTAAGATGATGTCTTCCACTTGGTTTACCTATGAGAAGAACAACTTCGCGGCCTTTGTTGATACAGTGAACGCTCCAGAAGCTTATCACACCATGATGAATTTTGTGAAGAAATGCAAACTGTCATATGCTATGACTGCCACCACTCCTCTAATCCACGAGGTAATTGAAGAGGTATGGGCATCTGCTGAGTACATTGGCACAGACGGTACACTTGCTTTTTCTTTAAAGGGTAAAAACTATGTAGTTAATTCTGATTTGATAACTGCTTGTTTAAAATTGCCTGAGAATAACTGTCTGGAAGTACCCAGTAATGCTGAAATTGTTACCATGCTTAATTCCATAAATTATACCCTTAGTACTGAGAACTTAGGGAAAATTGTTAGGAAATGTATGGTTAAAGAATGGAGTTATTTTTGTGATGCCTTCATTAAAACTTTTTCTGGCAAAATTAGTACTTTGATGTTGTCACCAATTCCATGCTAGTTATGCTGTGTATGTTTTTGACTGATAAATTCTATAATTTTGGCACACTAGTCATGTATGAGATAGCAGCTAAATTAGGTAAAAAGGAAACTAGGAGCAAGAATATTTATTTTGCTAGATTTTTTATGCTCTTAGCACTGCATGTATCTGAGAATGAGCTATCCATTGCTAACCCGGATAGCAAGTTCAATTTTTTTGTTCAGGAGAAAAGAGTCTTAAGTGATTTGATTCGAATGAACCTAAATGCAGAAGTACAATTGGTATATCTACCAATTGTTCAGGTAACTGTTTCCAACCCTGAAACTCCTATCTCTAACCCCCAAATTTCTTTGCCTTCTAGTGTCACAATGGAGTCTGTAGCTGTGACCAAACAGGCTCCTACCAAAGTGACCAAATCCAAAGTTCTAAAACCACAATCTAAAAGACAAACCTCAGGTGTCTCTCAAAAGGCACCTGTTGTAAAAACTACCAAAACTCTTGAGGGGAGTGTGAAGGTGGTAGTGAGTGGTGAGGGACATGATGAACATCAAAGAAGCCCTAAGGATAAGGAAGGTAAGGCAGGTGCAACCAACATTTCTGTCTCTCAAAAGACTGTTAATGAACCTTCAAGC
Source organism: Kitagawia praeruptora (assembly GCA_037693485.1). NCBI lineage: Eukaryota > Viridiplantae > Streptophyta > Magnoliopsida > Apiales > Apiaceae > Kitagawia > Kitagawia praeruptora. The sequence goes on from CM075354.1 coordinate 77,691,558, forward strand.
CAAATTCTAGTTACATCCTCTCAACAGGATGTGACTATTGATTTAAGTTACACTCCAGGAACACTGCACAAAAGGGCAAGAGACACAGATAGCTCTCACTCAAAAACCTATGGTAGAAGAGTAAAATCCAAAACCATTGGGGAATCACAGGGTGCACACATAGTACAGCAAACTGTACCTTCTCAAATTTAGTTTGATGTGACTTCAATAAATGTGGAGTCACAGCCCCTTGATCTTAACCTTCAAATTGATACACATTTCAATCCACCATCACCAACTCCATCTCTGGATATGGATATGATATCTACATCAATTCCTGATTCTTCATCTTTAAAATTCTTGGAGAAGCCCCACTCAACAATTGGTGGTCATCATCTTTTAGATGATTTGTTGGGCCATCAATCTTCCATTCCTGAATTCACAACACTATATGTGGCCTCTTCCTTAAAATTAATCACCACAGATTCAGTGTTGGTTTTCATTTCAACGGATACTCTTTTTCCTTTATCAATGGATATCCTTCATCCGTTGACAAGTGTTTCTCCATCAACGGATGTGTCTACAACTAATCATCCGTTGACAACAATAACTACTACATCAACGGATACACTTTATCCGTTGACAACTCTCTCTACCACTGCAAAATGTGACATTCCCATGTCAACCGTGGAGGAGTTTGTAGTAGTTGAAACACTTTTAAGTATGAGGGAAGGGAGTGAGAGGCTGCCTTGTGAGCAGGCAAAAGGAGAGCAAAATAATGAGAGGCTGACCATTTCTTCCGGTCAGGCAAAAGGAGAGCAAGAGAGTTCCACCTTAGTAGGTGAAGGTGAGGGTGTGAGAGGTGTGAGCCAGGGGGAGCCCCTGATGCAAGAAAAGAGAGATGATAGGAGAGAAGGGACTACAGGAGAAATAAGGCAGGAAGATTCAGCCATTGCAAGTGAGTTAATGGAGGTTAATGAAGCTTCTAAAGAGATGGAATTTCGACAAGAATATTAGTCAATTATTGACTCCATCTCTTTGGATCCTGAAACCTTTACTCATCATGTTTATGCCTATCAAGTCATGGCACAATAGGGCAATGTGGAGGCAGAGGAGGCAATGCACCTAGTGCACACCTCTCAATCTCTACAATGAGCAAAGGAAGCTTTGATAGCTCTGCCTTCAGATGCTAATAGTGAAGAGTTTGGCAATAATGACAGTGCTAGCACCTCAAGTGATGAAGAAGTCAATATGGAAGATACTCCAAAATGGCTATTTTCTTTTACCACTGTGGATGGTGACTTCAATGTGGAGATTATGAAGCAATATCAATCTGCTATGGCTGAGCACCAGAATGCAAATCCACAGAGGAAGGTTGTCCTTCAACAAATACTGGCCTCCCTCAAACTTCACAAGATGCATATGGTTATTCAAAGAACCCAACAGGAGGAGGTGCAAACTGCAATAAGGGAAATGAAAGTGGAACTAGATGCCAGGATTGAGGCACTAGCCCCTACTACCACTAAGAAGGTGCTGACTAGCAAGTTATTGAAGGAAGATAGTCTGGCCAAATCAGTTCAGCATCTTTCCTCCAGAGTGGATAGTATGGAATCTCAAATGCAGACAGTCATTGCCAACCAAGCCAAACAGACTGAGCTACTGGAAAAGCTACTTGCAGCCTCATCTCCAGCCCTTGATGCTAACAAAAAGGTAGAAGAGTTGCAGCTACTTCTAGTCGAATTCCAGCATCCAGTAGCAAGATAGCACAAAGTGAGGGGGAGCAACAGCCAATTATAGTGGTCAATCCAATAGAATTCTCTATAGAGGCTTCCCCTGTGAAGAAGATGAAAATGGTGTTGCCTAAGGTTCAAAGTATATCAGAAATCTCAGATGGTGAAAGGCAAGCCAGAATAGAAGCCTTAGAAAAGATCAACAAGGCGGCAAATGAAAGAATTCTGAGGACAGAGAGAATGATCAATGAATTAATTGTATCAACTCTGTTCTCTACTCAGTCCTCAGCTCCAACAACATCAACTACAATTCTAAAGGTGCTCACTCCAGAAATTGTGGCTCCTACATTCTATGATGCTGAACCATCTTATGTCAAAGAATTTGAACCATACATAAGAACCAGAGCCTACTCTCCACCAAAGGCAAATGAGAAGAACATTTACAATTGGACTTTCCATTTCCCAAGGATGATGATGAGAAGCTAATGGGAAATACAATCAAAGAGTTCAAGGAAAAGACAAATAAGAGTGTAAGAGATTGGATGGTTGTGATAATAAGGAACGGAAAAGTGTTAAATATATCCAACAACCATCCTAGATTTGTTGAAGCAAAAAGAGAGGAGACCTCCAAACTTCTAAGGGAAGCTCATCCAAGTGAAGAAAATCAACATGAAAACTCAGATGAGAAGCAAGCCAGGCTGGCTCAGGAGTTAATGGATGAGGTAGAGGATGAAATGAGGGAACCTGAGGAAGTCCCCAAATCCAAAAGGAGAGTGAAATCAAAGGCAAGGAGGCCTGTCTCTCCAGAAATTGAAAGAAGTGAAACTGTTGGCTCATCACAATCTATTTCTACACAAGTATTCGACCCAGCTGTGAATTTTCATGGTGACCCTATAATCCCTAAAGAGGAACCAATGAATCTTGACTCCATTGAGGTTCCTTCATTCTTGCTGAAGCCTCAACAGAAGCCTAAACAGAAGAAAAGGATACCAAGGAAGCAACCTTCAAAGGAACCAATTCAGGTTGCTAGGGTACCTGCTATTGTCAAGCAATCAATCTTGGAAAACAAGGATGATTCTATCTATCAGGCAGATATTGAAGAATACTCTGGCATGAATCTGTATCTGTATGAATTGTCAGAAGTAAGAGGAATTGACAAATATAAACATTTGCCTGAGAGATTGGTCTTTGTATACAAGGGAGGAATGGAAAGAACATGGCCACTACAGAGGGTTCTTGGAGAAAATTATCTGACCTTAACCAAAGTGTTCTCTGCAATCAAGAGATACACAGGGTGCTCCAGGATAGCAAAAGGGGAGATACTGGACAGAATAGAACAGATAAGGAGAGAATGGAACTCACCATCAAGACTACCAAGGAAAATGAAGATCCCATACAATGGACAGAAAATCCACCTTCAACCCTTCTGGATGTTGGAGTTCAGGGATGAAGATGGTAACAGGAGATTCTTCAGGTTAGAAGACCAACTATCAAAGGCTAGTTCTCAATACCTGAGATGGTTACAACAAAAGCTAAATCCAAAAGTTGTTGAAGAAGATGCCTTCTATAGGCAACTCCAAATGCAAATTGAGTCCAACTCTGCCAAAGAAGGAAAATCAAGGGTGATGCCAACCAGAGAGAAGAAACGGTATTAATCTGCTCAGTCTAAAGGAGCACTTCTCTGTAAATTTCTCAAACTTGCTGTTTTTTTAATTTTTGTAGCTTAATACAATTTTTGCATAGTTCTATATATATCCTTAGGAATGTTTTGTTATCATCATGGTCCTAAATTTATGCTTTATTGCCATCAAGTATAAATTGGGGGATATTGTTAGGAATATGTTGTACTTGATGATAGCTTCACAATCAATCAAAATTGTATAAGTCAAGTTTTGTAACTGTCAACGGATGAGACATTATTTCTCTATCCGTTGACAGGTAGCTCATCAACGGATGAGGTTTTGTAGCATACTGCAATATCTCTATTTATCAGTTGATAGTGTTTTTATTCAGAGTCATGTTGACCATCAACGGATAGGCAGAATAGGGTAGCCAATTGTAAATAAGCTATGCTATGTAATTCTGTCTAAGTGAAAGTGTATCAACGGATGAGAACAGTACTCTATCAACGGATACAACTCAAATCTACTCTATCAACGGATACAACTCAAACTACCATCAACGGATGACTATGTACAACATCAACGGATAATCATTGACACTTTCTTCTATGCTAGCTAGGAATTAGCAGTTGATAAGGACAGGTTTGACTGACAGATCTCATGGGTTGATAGTAGGTATAAAAAGCAGTATGGCAGCCATACTTTAGAAACGCAGAAGAAAGAAGCATTCCATTTACACAGTACATACAAGAAAGGTGCAGGGGACATATCTGTTCACAAGGACAACCTTTCGGCTACATGTGGATTTGGAGTGGAGTAGCAAGTCAACTTGAATTAGATTAATATTATCTTATTCCTGTAGTACTTGTAAACCTGGGATATATAACCAAGTGTAGCAACTCTTTAGAAACTAAAAAAACAGATACATTTGCTTAGGGTTTCTTGAATATCTTTAGAAGCAAAGAGTTGTAAATCAGAAGCTGTGTACATTTGTATCATAGAGTTTTCTTCGAATATAAGTCTCAGGTGGTACATTTAACCACCTGATTTTTTATGTGTTTGTGAATCATTTCTCATTCTTCAATTATCTCCTTATAGATTTCTGTGGTTCTTATCAGAAATTTTTAAATATCAAGAATTGTATTCAACCCCCCCCCTCTTCTACAATTATACAAGTGTGTAATCTGGGAATAACAATTAGAATTTAATAAATGTACACAAATTATAATGTTACTGCAAATATTTACAATGGAAAAGATGCACTATTATTTCAAAATAAAATTTACCAATTATACTTAGTATTAACAACTCTTAATTACTCAAAAAAAACAACAACTCTTAATTTTTACATATTTCTCCATCTCTTGTACTCAATAAATGAATAAATAACATGTCTTGACTTGTTTTCAAAAAAAAAAAAACATGTCTTGACTTATAAATAAAATAAAAATTTACAAGAAATTTATCAATATGTTACCATTGTCCAATATCACTTTCTTGCACTCCCAAATTACTAGATAATTCCAATATTTGATGAAAAAATCATTTAAATTTAGCGATGCTACAAGATCACTTTAGATATGTTTAACATATTTAAGGACTATATTATTTATTAATTTTAGAGCCTCTTCATTTTGGCTCTTAAGTTGAGATTTGAGGAAAGAGAAGAAAAAAGTGTACTCCAAGAGACCCTTAGTCACTCCTAAATTCTTTAAAAATGTAATCTCTCCCTTCAATTGTAAGAACTTCTTATCACTCCTAATCAATATTTTATAATAAATTCATAAAATGCACTCTCCCCCATTTTTTTTTTACTTTTATGAATTCAACTTACTTTTAGTAATGTAAAATTAAGTAATGACTGCGCATAAAGAGTATTGTTGGAGACGAATTGTTGGGATTTATGGGTGATAGCTTAGAGAGAACTTAACTAGACTTTATTATACTTAGTTTTCTAATTAAAACATATTGTCACAGCCAGAGTATGTTCTTGTGACCAAAATAATTGCTATAATTTAATAAGTATGTATATTGGAAGAAGTTCATTCAAATGATTAAGCCTCAAGAAAATACATCAACTCGACAGCAACAATAAGGTTATTGTCATTGAACTGACAGTAAGGTTACAAGAAGACAGCATGTTACAAGTCATGACAGAATATCCAATCTGACAGCAACATTGGCGGAAGTATGAAGACAGCAACATTCTCACACATTGACAGCAAGTCTGGAATTCCTTATAGAAACATTGGCGGGAATTCATACTGTCAACCAAAGTATATTCTCATGACAACAGACTTGGCATCGAAGGTTACTATCTCAATGGAATATTTGAATTGGGGATTTATCTCAGTCAAACCCGTGATAGTTTAGATGTTCAAGAAACAGATTTGCTGCAGCTCTTCAAGATTGTAGCAGACCTGCAAGACTACGACAAAAGCTTGAAAGATTACAAGACAAATCTCGTCACTTCAAGAGTATGACAAATCTACTGGAATTGTATTAGCTTAAATTAGAAAGTATCCAGATTGCTTTATGAATTATGTTAACTCTGTTTGTATAGCAATTTAGGAAAGTCACATAGGTGGGCAAATTGTAAGGAGCTGCCACTTGAAAATGACAGCAGCTCCACAACCCATGTGACAGAGATGTTAGAGCAGTTTAGTCAATATAGAGAAACATCTCTCACTCTTTCTGTAATCACTCAAGAAACCGAAACTTGAGAAAACACTTTTTCTCAAGGTTGTAACAACACTTTGCAAAATAAATAAAACATTTATTTTGTGAGAATAACTTGAGTTACGACTTGTGTTTGCATTTCTTGTATTGATAGTTTACAATCTTTATTATTGTTGTTGAGAAAAAGATTTGAAGTTATCAGTATTGCGTTCAACCCCCCCCCCCTTCTGCAATACTCCGGGACCAACAACTGGTATCAGAGCTTACAGATTGATATACTAATATGAGATCATGACCATTATATAGAAATCAAGTGGTATCACCTGATGGTTGTATTAGAAGATAATTCTCTGTGTAAGAATACACAGCTGCAGGTTACAATGTCTTAGTGTTTACAAGAAAACCTAATGCAATGTGCGTTATGCTCAATGTTTTATTCTCTACTAAAACTATGCTGCTCATACAGCTTATTTAAACTCTATGAAGACATGTGAAATACGTAAAATATAGAAGTACATTTTTGGTATATCTTGTCGCACACATTTGCTTGAAGTGATAACCATTTCTGGAAATGTCTTGAAGATCTTCTTTCCTTGATTTAGAGAATCCCAGCATGCTTCAAGTCAGTGTATGTTTCTTTCTTCATAAGTTACTAAGTTCTTGAAATGACTTAGCTTCCAAGCCCACGTGATGCTTTATGCAGGAGATCTTTTTGCTTTGAAACTTTATTCCTGAAAAGTTGCTTTGTCCAAAAAGATAATCTTTTCGAAAGTCAATAAGCTTTTCTGCTTATTGAGCTGTGCTTGAACTTCCCAGATAAAACGGCTGCTCCTTATGCATTCATCAACATATCCTTTGAATTCTTCAGTGGTAATGTAATCATGTTGGAGATTTCTTCCACTCTTATTGTTGCCCTTGATATCGGATAAACAGTGATTGATTACACCTTTCACTTGAAAGAGTTGAGCCTTCAAATATTTACAATTTGACTCTTTACTTGTAACATCCTTTGTGTAATTGATCATTGTCTATAAGTCACGGGTTGCAAAGTAATTATGGGTTTTGTTCTTCATTCGATATGTTCCATTAGAGAACTCTGGCAGTACTGATTATCCAGGCTGAGTTCTCGAACTGATAGATCTTGGGTTCTCGAATGTTGACTTCTCGAATAGTCCCTTTTATTGAGTTCTCGAATGACTTCTCGAACAGCCTATCTGTAGACTTATCGAATAGTCTATATTTCAAACTTCTCGAATAGAGGTAGCAGTCTAACTTCTCGGACTGAGACTTCTCGAATAACCCTTTTTGTAGAGTTCTCGAATCTACCAAAACTAAGATAACTCGAATTAATAGAATTATAGCAGTGGTCTGACTTCTCGAACTCTTCTTTTCTTGACTTCTCGAAATTACTTGCATGGTTACAGCAAACTCTCTTCTGATTACAGATACTTGATTGTAGCATCTCATGGCTTGTTACAGAAATACATTCTAACTGTTTGCAGAGTTCCATTCTCATGATATAGCTTTAGTTGATCTGCATTACAGTTAGCTTCTTGATTTATTTATCAGCTTCGATTCCTTGATTCATTTTCTGCCTTGTGGTATTTGTTATCATCATCTATAGTCTTGCATATCTCAACAGGTGGTCTATTTAATAAAATGATTATATTATATTATAATTACTATCAACTAACCAATTACGTTTTTAAGCTAAAACACGCTACCTTTTCTATTTTCTTCAACTAAAATCTCTTTTTTCCAATTACATGACGGGCGGTTCTAGTATAATTATTGTTAACTGACCAATTACCTTTTTCAGCTAAAATACGTTATCATTTCTATTTTATCAAACTAAAACCTCTCCTTTTCCGATTATATGACGAGCGTTTCTATTTCATAAAACAAAGTATTAATATAATAATTACTAATAATTAGCTGATAACTCTTTTCAGCTAAAACGTATCATCTTCTTAACATTTTATTAACTAAAATCCCCCCATTTCAAGAAATATCACGAGCAACATTTATATAATTTTTATCAAATCATATCATTTAAAAATTAAGCCTACAATATTTTTACCATAAAAAATTCAATTCAAATTAAAAATAAATCATATAATGTTAAAGGAAATTTGTGCATCGCACAAGTCTTAAGCTAGTACATTTTATTTTTGAAATACTGAATATTTGATAAGTTGATCATTCGTGCCAAGTTAGAATAAAACTTATAGAAATTCTAAACCGGAATTAAATAAGTAAATAACCGAAAAAATTTCGGATTCGGGATGGGAAGCGAGAAATATTTACAAAAAAATTTAGGGATAGGAACGGGGGAATAAAATTTACTGAAAATTTAAACCGGACTTAAATAAGTAAATAACTAAAAACGTGCACTTTAAATGTAAGATACTCTATCTAGGGATTGACATTTCACTCGTGTCGCCTGACTCCGATTCGATCCCTGTTCCATTTGAATCGGGAATTTGGAAAAAATTTCGAGTTCGGGACGGGGAGCGGGAAATATTTACAAAAGAATTCGGGGATAGGGACGGGGGAATAAAATTTATTGAAATTTTAAACCGGAATTAAAGAAGTAAATAACTAAAAAAGTGCACTTTTAAAAAAAAGATACTCTATCTAAGGATAGTCATTTCACCCATCCCATCCGACCCTCATCTGATCCCCGTCCCGTTCGGATTGGGAATTCAGAAAATTTTCCAGGTTCAGAACGGGAAGCGGGAATTTTTACAAAAAAAAAAAATCGAGGATCGGGGCAGGGGAATAAAATTTATTGAAATTTTAAACCAAAAATAAATAAGTAAATAACTAAAAACGTGCACTTTAAAAAATAAGATACTCTATCTAGGGATAGGCATTTCACCCATCCCACCCGATCCCCATCCCGTTCGGATCGGGAATTCGGGAAATTTTTCGGGTTCGGAAGGGGAAGCGAGAAATATTTACAGAAAATTCGAGGATCGGGGCGTGATAAGAGATTAGGGTATCCCCATCCCGATCCCCGATTTTAATATTTAAGAATTTTTTTTATAAGTCTATAACAATATTACTATTGATAAATATTTTTATATGTGTCATTATTGTTAAATTTTTTAAATTATTCCACAAATTTAAAATTGAGACCTTAGGATGCTTATTTTTTTAAAATTTTATTAGTAAAATTTTATTTATTTATAGTTATTTAATTACATATTTTATTATAAATAAAATTAATTTAAATTGGTTTTTAAAATATTATTCAATTTGAAACATATATTACACATCATGGTTTAACAAATTTAATTTATTATAAAATGTATTTGAGAATATGTAAAAAAAAATTATAAAAAAATATCAAAACCCCCAATTATCCACGGGGATTCCCGTTTGGGGTGAGGTTCGGGAGAAAAAATAAACCCCCGATCGAGGATTAAGATGGGTTCGGGGAACAAGTATGGGTTCGAGAATTGGGAACGGAAATAGCACTCTTCGATCCCGAGATGACCTGATACCATTCCCTAATTCTATCTCGTTCTCTATCTGGTTCACAATATAAATATTTGGAACACATCTATTTCTTGATCTTAAATAAGAATTCAATCTAATGTTTACAATCCTTTTTTAGAATGAAAATATTTTAAAAAGTACTTTTATTCAAAGAATTTTTATAAAACTTTATAATAGTTATTAGTATTTGTTCGATACAAACTTGATATAGGTAAGAGTCGAAGCAAGATCTTGAGAACGATTAAGTATAACTTTACCAGCTAAGCTATTCTCAATCATAAGAAAAAAACATTAAAAAATATTGATCAAAACGTACACGCCCATTTCTAGATTTTATTTGGATATAAGATCAAATTTCAATTCCAATTTATTTTAATCGAATTATTTAATCTCAACTCATTTCAGGAGGCATGGTCCTGAATTAGCTACGTTATTCATCCATTAAATTCAAAATCAATTTTCTTATCGAACAATCCAATTAATTTACAATTATATTAGTTGTCAAAAAAAAAATTACTAGTACAATACTACGAACCCTCCCTTCATTTAGGGGTGGAAATCCATATCCGTATCCGTTCATTTAGGGGTGGAAATCCATATCCGTATCCGGATCCGGCAATCAGTAATGATATCTCTGATCCGGAATCGGATACGAATAATATCCAAACGAATCTGGATCCGTCACTTGCAGTATTGGTTGTCCAAAATTATTGCGTGAGGAGGGAATTGAACCTGAGTGCCGCTCCTTTTGCTTTCCTAAATTCCTAATGCCACACTCAAACCACTTAGGCTACCTGATTGTTGTGTTACAATGCTTAATAATTAATCGTAACTTAGTATAAACATACTTATATTTGTATTCTTAATAATTAATGATGACTATATTATTATATTATCTTGATAGAATTTATGATAGGCATGCTTATATTTTGTAATTATATATTAAAATATATATTATATATTAAAAATATATATTATATATAATTCATTTTGGATACGGATGCGCATATATCCATATTTGCATCCTAAACTCCCGGATTCAGATACGGATAATATCCGGTTGACTTCAAATACGGATAATATCCGCTTTTTTCCGGATACGAACCCATATATTTTGGACGGATATCAGATATTCCGGATTTTTTTTCCCAGCCCTAGCTTTCTTTTAATGTAATATTCATTTTGTTGTGATCCATGAAAATTCAGTAGACAGTAGAGAGTAGTAATCATCATCTTCTATATATAATAGCAGAACAGGGGGATAATTTTGAGCCAATAAACCCCTTGTGAAATTACAATTTTACCCTTAAATTTTAGAAAATTACATGAAGTTGCCACTACTCATTTATTCACACAAATTTTTTTATTAAATTATGTTCTTATGGGGAATTGAACTCATGTCCTCCTCAAAGAAACTCATCCTTATAACTATTGAGCTACATAAGTTTTTGAGTTTGAACTAAAAAAATGTATTACTTAAACCCAGTCTCTCCTTTTTCTTATTTTTGCTATTAATCTAACTTTTGAGTAAATATGTTAATGACGACTTATATTGTTTTATGTCCTTTTATCATTGCTGTAAAAGAAATTATGTTATAGCCTATACAATATATTTACATGCTACAAAACATCCTTTTTTAGTGCTTATATGAATTATGCATAAATAAAATGATCCATAAATTAAAGTAGTGATATTATAATATGTGTGAACATAATATATACAATTATACTCAAAAAAAAAAAATTAATCGTAAAAATGTATGAATTTATATCAATGGCTAAAAGATGACCCGTGCCTCGCACGGGTTATTACTCTAGTAGTAATAAATTGACACCCAGCAACTTGAGTAGCAATTACTTTTCTTTTCCAGTTAGGGAGAATTTTACAATCGTATACTTGTTTGACTTCAGCTATATATACGGTAAAACCTCTATAAATTAATATAGTTGGGACCGGAGAATTATGTTAATTTAAAGAGGTATTAATTAATCAATAAATTAATAATTATTAATTTATAGAGAATTTTTGGTAGCGAACAAAATCAGCTTTTAATTTAACTTTTAATCACATAAATTTAAATATAAATCATATAATTTTTAATTTCAACATTACAAAATTCGTTCGTATATGAAATTTCAAATAATTTAAATGAATATATAACTCCTGATGCTCTAACAACACTAACAAAGGTTGAGAATCCATAAACAAGCCTTAGAAATCTTTACAAAGCCTAAAGTTCAAGAAAAAAAAATCAAGAAAACAAAGTGATTTTACTATTCATCATCAACTTTGGATGAACTTTTGAATACCTTACATTCCATGGTTGGGGCTAAAATTTTTACCACACCTTCTACTAATCAAGGGCTTTCTTTTGAGTTATAGATCATCAAATTTGAAGCTTGGTAGCTAGGTATTGAACCCGTTTTTCCTGCTCGGCAGAATCTGGCCAGAATGTGTGTTTTTGGTGGATGGAGTTCTTTTCTTTGCTTTTCTCTTGACTAGTTGTTGGATAATTGTTTTGTGTGATATTTCTAGGTGTGATCAGATGTAAACAAGGCACTAAACCCCTTTAATCCAAGTGTCAAGCATGTGTGGTTTAAAAGAAAAGAGTGACGAGGTGCATTGTTGTTTGCTTCTTGTTTGAACATATCAATTGTTCTTGTTTTTCTGTTTATTCTTGGTTTCTTTTTCCACCAATCCACTTGATATGCACTTGATGATCATGCATGGTATTTAATCTTGTCATGTGTTCAATTCATAATCCATAATTCGTTCGCTTAATTGTTTAATCTCGTTATAAAGTTCTAGCGATTCCTAGAACGCTCGTTATACTAACTCAGGGGTTTTCGTTCTAAATACTTAAATCACCTTTAATAAAATAATAAAATATAAAATCCTTGAATCCTCAATTTAAATATATCACTTGTACGTCTTGATCACATTGATATACTCTTCACTGTCCGGTCAAATATTCCATAGAAATAAAGTTTGGATTTTTTGAATTCTGATTGTGTTTACATACACTTATTTACCTCGTAGATCACTTATATAACCTCGAAATATCTGTTTCCTATCCCGTACATAGGGTAACATGAAAAATTTCTTAATCCACAAAAATCACTATTCATCCATGCAAATCACTATTAATTCTTAAATGAAAATTTAATTTTCTCAAGTATAGAAATTAGGGTTATTACACGCTACATGCAGTAGCGTGTTCCGTGGGTAGTCAAGGTCAGCCTTCCGAAAATCAGTATTTTGGGCAAAATATCTCCAAAAATGATTATTTTGGTAATTTTCTATTTTGCAAATATATCCTTTTTAAAAAAATATATTGCAGAAATATCAACTTTTATAAAATATTTGCAAAAATAACTTATCAGCTATATTTGCAGTCGACATCAACCAAAATCAATAATAAATGCAACTTTAAAAATTTAATAATTTAAATCATCTTTGATTGCATAATAGATTGCTTAACAAATTGCATCGATTAAATCAAATACAATCTCGAATGCAACTAAAATTAACCTTAAATACAACTAAAATTAATTTTATAATATTTTTCAGAAAAATGTAAAAACAAGTAGCATTTGGTTATTTTGATTACAAAAAGTTTTTTTGAGAAAAATGGAGGTCATCCTCAGGCACTTAAAACACAAGTTTTTTTATAAATATTTTTAGAATCTATACTATTATATAAAAGCCGAAACATTAAAAGTTTGGTTAGTCGGTTAGTCGGTCGGTATAGTACCTGTTGATTTTACTTATTTACCCTTATTCAATTACAAATCTACTAACTAATCAATTTCTTTTTTTAGGTTACACATATTATCTTTTTTATTTTTCAAAAACTAAATAATTTCCTTTTTCAGGTAAAATACAAAATATTTTATATTTTATCTAACTAAAATTTCTCCTTTATTAACCAATTTCCTTTTTCAGGTTAAACATACAATTTCCTTTTTCAGGTTAAACATATTATATTTTTCTATTTTTCAACTAAATAATTTCTTTTTTCATGTAAAATAGAATATCGTTTACACTTTATCTAACTAAAATTTCTCCATTTTAAAAACACTACGAGCAATTTTGTTAAATAAAATAACATAATTATATTATAATTACTATTAACTAATCAATTACCTTTTTCAGTCAACCTTTTCTCTTTTCTCTAACTAAAATATCTCATTTTCCAAATATATCATGGACGGTTACCTTTTTCCGGTACATGTTGATTTTACTTATTTATCCTTACTCAATTACATATCTACTAACTAATCAATTTCCATTTTTAGGTTACACATATTATCTTTTCTATTTTCCAAAAACTAAATAATTTCTTTTTTCAGGTAAAATACAATATCTTTTATATTTTATCTAACTAAAATTTCTCATTTATTAACCAATTTCCTTTTTCAGGTTAAACGTATTACCTTTTCTATTTTTCAATAACTAAATAATTTTCTTTTTCATGTAAAATAGAATATTTTTTACATTTTATCTAACTAAAATTTCTCCTTTTTAAAACCACTACGAGCAATTTTGTTTAATAAAATAACATAATTATATTATAATTACTATTAACTAATCAGTTACCTTTTTCAGTCAAAACATGTTACCTTTTCTCTTTTCTCTAACTAAAATCTCTCCTTTTCCAATTATATCATGGACGGTTACCTTTTTCAGCCAACAAACGTTAGTTTTTTTCTTTTCTCTTACTAAAACCTCCTTTTTTCCAATTATATCACGGGCGTTTCTGTTTAATAAAAATAAAATAAAAATATTGTAATACTAATAATTAACCGATTACTTTTCAGCTAAAATATATCATCTTTTATATTTTTTCTAATTAAATTCCCTTTTTCTAGAAATATAAGGGGCAACATTAATTTCTCATTTTCCAAAACTATGAACAATTTTATTTAGTAAAATAACATAATTAAATTATAATTACTATAAACTAATCAATTACCTTTTTCACATAAATCATGTCAATTTCACATTATCTTTATATTTTCTCTAACTAAAATCTCTATTTTTCCAATTATAATCTATACTATTATATAAAAGCCGAAAAATTAAAAGTTTTGGTACCTGTTTTTTTGTACTAAGTGAATTTACTTATTTACCCTTCATTAAAAAGAAAAATAAAGGAAAAATATATTCTATATCTATACTATTAAAACACATAAAATAATTAATGGTAATTAGTCGATTGCCTTTTTCACATTTACTTTTAGTTGAAGATATTACCTTTTATAAACACTTAAAAACATCAATCCTATCATATCTTCCAATCATTAATATTTCATTTCGAATTAAAACAAGTTACCATTTTGATTTATAAGGAAACGTTAGTATAATTCTTCATTAAAAAAATTTATTCGATATCATAATAATATAAAATAATTAATGGTAATTAGTCGATTGTCTTTTTCACATTTGTTTTAGTTGAAGATATTACCTTTTATAAATACCTAAAAATATCAATCGTATCATATCTTCCAATCATTAAAATTTCATTTCGAACTAAAACACGTTACCTTTTCGATTTAAAACTAATCTTATCACACCATATTTTTCAATTATTTAATAAAATATATTAAAAAACCATATACGTTACTTATAATAAGGAAACATTAGTATAATTCGTAAACATGAGTATATTAAATTATATTAAATTAAAATTAAAAAAATATTAAAAATAATGATTATATAAAAACATAATTGTAATATTAAATAAAATTTATAACATAATAAAAGAAACACCATATCAATAAATTTTATTTATAACATAATAAAATTTTATTATAATTTTATAAATTTATATTTTCAATCAATAATATTTGTTCCTAATTTAAACACGTTAACTTTTAATTGAAGATATTAACTTTTATAAACACCTAAAAACATCAATCGTATCATATCTTCCAATCATTAATATTTTCTTTTGAATTAAAACACGTTACCTTTTTGATTTATAAGGAAACGTTAGTATAATTCTTCATTAAAAAAATATATTCGATATCGATACTATTAAAACACCTAAAATCAATAATAACATAAAATAATTAATGGTAATTAGTCGGTTGTCTTTTTCACATTTACTTTTAATTGAAGATATTATCTTTTATAAATACCTAAAAACATCAATCGTATCATATCTTCCAACTATTAATATTTTTTTTAAAATTAAAACACGTTACCTTTTTGATTTAAAACTAATCTTATCACACCATATTTTTCAATTATTTAATAAAATATATTAAAAACCATATACGTTATTTATAATAAGGAAACATTAGTATAATTCGTAAACATGAGTATATTAAATTATATTAAATTAAAATTAAAAAATTATTAAAATTAATGATTATATAAAAACATAATTGTAATATTAAATGAAATTTATAACATAATAAAAGAAACACCATATTAATAAATTTTATTTATAACATAATAAAATTATATTATAATTTTATAAATTTATATTTTCCAATCAATAATATTTGTTCCTAATTTAAACACATTAACTTTTAATTTAAAACATAATCTTGCAATAAGTAATATATACCCAAAAATATAATACCATATCTTCTAATCACTAACAAAATATAATAGAAATCCGTATAATACGAATAATGACAGTTAGATTTTTAGTAAAACATCAAAATCGTTAGATCTAATGATTAGATATATTATATGATTAAATTAATTTACTAAAATTTCAAAGTTCTAATTCCATCGACGACATATTTATTTTAAAATTTTGTAATATAAGTTTTAAACCATTCATATTATTAATTAAATTTTTATTAAATAATTTAATTTAAAATTATAATAAAATATTGTAAATAATAATTATATAAAAATGTAATTGTAACATAAAATAAAATTTATTACATATCAAAAGAAATCCGTGCATTGCAATTATTAATTAAATTTTTATTAAATAATTAAATTTAAAATTATAATAAAATATTGTAAATAATAATTATATTAAAATGTAATTGTTACATAAAATAAAATTTATTACATATCAGAAGAAATCCGTGCATCACACGGGTTATAAGCTAGTAGAATAAAATCACAAAAGAAATTAAGTTTTTTTTTTTTTTTGATAATTTCGCTATCCATGAATAAACAAAAGAAAGGGGATGTAGAAGAGAGAGAGAGTGGAAGAATGGCGGGAAGAGAAGAAATGTTGAAGGAGGAGGAGGACGAAAGTAAGTGGAGAAAACAAGTGGATTCGAATCTGAAGCGTCTTCATTCTCTTCTCTTCGCTTCCGATTTAGCTCTACAAAACCGCGATTTCTGCTCCGCTCAAATCCTGTCTCTCCGTCTTATTGGTTTCCTCGATTCCCGTGCTCAAAACGACGTCGATGACTCTTTCATTCTTCCTATTCGACGCCAAGCCTTGTCTAATCTCCTCGCTGCTCGTACTTCCCTCCTTCCCAACTCCGATTGGTACTCCTATATCTTTTACTATTTACCTGAATTTTTCAATTATTTGTATTATGAATCTTATATTTTTCAATTTCAGTTTTACTTTCTATGTTCAATCTATGGAGTTTGTAGCCTATAGTTATTTGTAGTTCAACATAAATCTCTCTCTCTCTCCCCCCCCCCCCTCCCCTCACTCTCGCTCTCTCCCTCTCTCCCTCTCACTCTCTCCCTCTCGCTCTCTCCCTATATATAGATATACTGATTTAGTTTCATATCTTTCGTGTAATTTAGATATAGAAATAAGTTAATATATGTATGTACTCTATATTTATCAGTACAGTTTTTAATACAAGACAAGTTGTTTTGAAAAAAAAGAGGTCCTCTGTAATTTATTGTTTCACGAGAGTTCATATGATTTATCACGAATTTTGTAATGACAATTGGACGTTGTTATTGACAGATGATGATGACCAAGTTACAGAACCTCCCAATGCTAATTTTAGCTGAACACATTGACTATCGTTTGTGTTACGTGTGTGATGATAAAACACTGACTATCGTTTGTGTTACGTGTGTGATGATAAAATGATAAATAATTAAAATAACGTGCCTGCTTAGTCCATATTGTAACAAATGACCACACTCTGGGACTGATACCCTGCATTTTTGGAGAATCGAAATTTAACTTTCATATATTTTTCCTTATACTGCTGTAGTAAACTAACAAATCATGTTATGCATTTTGTCATGTGTATTCAGTAACACATTTTGTTTCATGTGCCTTTAGCCAAGCATTTGATCAAGCAGGAAAAAGTCGAGGCAATGTATTTGGCAAGCAAGAAGATATTGACATTAATAAAATTATGCAGTCAAAGTACTTTCAAGTTATTATCCAGCAATCGAAAGGAAAATCTTCCAAGGAACTGGTACGAAGATATACCCAAATTTTCCATCCATCGGCCTCTCATTTATTTTTCCTACAGATGCCCATCATTCTCCCAATTTATTTAATATACTTCCTTACTTTAGACAACTGAAAATCCTCCCATTTATATTACTTCTCAGGTTCTGTTGATAGCTTGGTTTGAGTTTGGCCTTTAAATTTTCAGGCTTAATTAAATTATTGTTGCCTGTGATAGAGTTTCATAAATAATTTCATTAGATAACATAGTAGCTTCATATGATTGTTCTTATAGCTAACACATTTTGTATCAGGGAAACCAACTTGATAGGGAGGATAATTTAAGTGGCAAGACTTCAAAAGTTCTTATACAAAAGAATTTGAATGCCTTTTATGGGAACTTCTCAACTGCAAATGCTATCTCAAGTAAAGGTTCTGTTACCTGCAACAATAACAATTCCGATGATTGCCTTGTTGTAGAGAAGGCTCCTTTTCATCATATTCACTCTAGGGATCGTGTTACCTCTAAAGCAGAGGAGGAAGAAAAGGTTCTTGGTAGAAGTTTGGGATCAAAGAGAGCTTATGTTGAAACCAGAAGCACAAGAAATGAAACAGCAATGTCTCCATCATGCAATGGAGAAGGCGATACTGATATTTCCGGAAATGGATTTGTGACTGCTAGAGCAAAACTGGTATTAGTTTAAGGCTTTAACCTGTAGCATACTAGCACTAGTTTATATCCATTGACTCTGTGATATTGCATCGTAATTGGGAGGTCATTATTTTTCATTGACTTTTATATGCTATAAATACCACGATACTCTTTAAGTAATTGGATTTGTGTAGAACCATGTCTGAACTTTGTCATGCTTCTTTTCCCTGCTTTAAAAATTGCAAAAGTATTCTGTCATTAGTACTATCGGAATCGTATAGGTCAAAAATCCTGCATAGTGTTTATTGTAGATATCCACAGATGAAATTTTGTTGTAAGAATTCAAAATATCAGCTAATGTATGTCCTATAATTCACAACGAAAATAGTAACAATTACGATATTAACTATGAATCCTGGGATACCTACTTACGTTTACAGACTGTACTTTCTTAAAGATACCAATGTCATGAACTGCTTACATTTTATAATAGCATGTTAAGTTACGAATGAACCATCTATGTGATAATGTAATTCTTTCATTAAATATTGATTTGAGATAGATGTAAATAGATCCATGCTTATTGGACTTTTTTCACTTTGTTCCATAGGAAATGGATGCCAGACAAAGACGTGGATTGGGTGGAATGCAAAGTCCGACAGTCTCCCCACAAAGCGATAACTATGGGAACAACAGAGGGTTTGGTAACAGATCTTACGGAAACACACGTCGTGGAATTCGTGGTAATTTTGTTCCACCCATCAGATCCAAAGAGGGTGGTGCGGGAAATATGACTTCCCGTATTGCTCGACCTGCTGGTAAAGGGGATGATGCATTAGATGACTCAACGAAGAGATGGTTAGTGAAATATAGTTCTCCATAGAAAATTTTATGAAGTATTTAACCTTCTTGTGTTCACATGATTACCACACCAGTGAAGCGTTTTTTTAGTGGAGCCTCATATTAAAACATGTTATTTCTTTCTATTTTATAATATTATTATTTTCCATGTCTGACCTCTTCGTGATATTTGTAGTTTGGATATGCTATGCGGTCCGGATGGAGAACTTCCAGAGAAATTACGAAATCTAGAGCCTCGCCTTATCGAGCATATCAGCAATGAGATAATGGACCAGGATCCCAATGTTCGGTGGGAGGATATTGGTATCTACAGATAAACATTAGTTTTCATGTATTTAGTTATAAGTATCATAATTTTTTGTTCTGATCTATTTTCTTTCCTTCTTAAACACTGCAGCTGGCTTGGATCATGCCAAAACATGTGTTACTGAGATGGTAATATGGCCTTTGTTACGTCCAGACATTTTTAAGGGCTGTCGTTCTCCGGGGCGTGGTCTTCTTCTATTTGGCCCTCCTGTAAGTCTTTGGATAATCAACATCTTAGAGAGTGGGGTTATATTAAATATTTAATTACCTAGTTACATTTACAAATAGGGAACAGGTAAGACGATGATCGGAAAAGCCATTGCAGGAGAGGCTAAGGCAACATTCTTTTATATTTCTGCCAGTTCATTAACTAGCAAATGGGTAAGAGTCATTTCCTCTAGTCTGTTATTTAGACTCCTGCTAGTCCTACTGATATCATTCTAATTTATTCTTTCTTTTGTTTATTCTTCTTCTTCTTCATCTTCTTTTACTTTTTTTTATAAAAGCTTATAAATGCATCACCACGTTTAGAATTATAATCGTCAGCCAGTAGTTCTGATCATTCATTCGTGGAGTACAATGTGTGGAAATTGTTCTACATCAGTATCATGTGATCCTTAAGTGCGAAATTTGGATGATAAAGTCTTTGGTAAATTGGTGTGTTTACAGAGTTGTAACAATGATTTAAGATACCTGTTCAAATTATTGTCAGCCTTTACAATATTCAGTCAAATGCCTATATAATTGGCAAATGGGGATCAGTCATTTCCTCTAGTCTATTATAGCAGAATCCTGGTAGTTCTGCTCATGTCATGATAATATATTCATATTTTTTCTAGAGCTTATGGATTTACTACGATTTAAAATTATTATCGTCATCATTCATTTATGGAGTACAATAAGAACCATGTGGACATTGTTCTACCTCACTATTGCATGACCTCAAGTGCGAAACACGGATGATAAAGTACTCTTATGTAAATAGGTGTCTTTGCATCTTACTGTCTTTACGAATTGTAATAATTTTTAAATATACATCTTCAAATTTATTGCCAGCCTTGAAAATGTTCAGTCAAATGCTTATGGCAACTAGGACATTTGTTATTTCCTGCTGTTTATTATATATGTAAAGTTCTGGTAGCTATTAAATTTGTTAATTATAATCCGGGGATATACGTACTACTTACTCTAGTTTAACATTACTCTAGTTTAACAATAATGACAAATTGTGTATACTTATGTAAGTAGAGAGATTCAGAGAAGAAGTAATCACAGAAGGAGTAATTTGTATATATGTTGTTGTTTATTACAATGAGAAGAGATCCTATATATAAAAAATAAGATGCCCCAAAGTCTAGAGGAGGTGCCTAACATTGGACAAAGTCATAGACGGTGCTGCCTAATATATGTTGAATGGAGACTTTTGACACTCCCCCTCAAGTTGATGCATATATATCACTCATGCCCAACTTGTCAATAAGTGGATGAAGCATCTTCTGATTTAAACCTTTGGTAAATATGTCAGCTATCTGGTCCTCTGATCTTACAAAGTGAATACCAATGATATCATTATTGATCTTCTCTTTTATGAAGTGTCGATCAATTTCGATATGTTTGGTCCGATCATGTTGAACTGGATTATGTGCAATGTAGATTAGTCGACCAACTAACCTTTGATATTGAGATTTCTCGACAATTTCACCAGCATCTCCACAAAGTTTATGATTTGCTTCTATTGGAGATTCTGCAGGTCTACATCCCAACATTCCTGTTTCATTTAGAAGATCAAGTGTATACTTCCGTTGTGAGAAGAAGATACCACATGGACTTCTAGAGACCTCAATACCAAGGAAATACCGTAGTTTTCCTAAGTCCTTCATCTCGAATTCAGAGGCAAGCTTGCGTTTAACATTAGCAATCTCACAGGTGTCGTTGCCGGTGATCACAATATCATCGACATAAACAATCAACACTGTGATTTTTTCATCTCGTCTTTTTATGAACATGGTGTTATCTGAGTTGCTCTGTTTGTAGTCAAATTTAATCATTGCTCCCTGAAATTTGCCAAACCAGTCCCTTGGAGACTGTTTTAACCCATAAATAGTATTCTTTAGCTTGCATATTTTCCCAATGGTCGCAGCTGTAGAAAACCCCGGTGGAATATCCATGTAAACCTCTTCTTTCAGGTCTCCATGTAAGAATGCATTTTTTACATCCAATTGCTGAAGTTCCCATCCAAGATTTGCTGCACATGATATCAAGACTCGAATAGAGGCCATCTTTGCTACTGGAGCAAAAGTTTCCTGATAATCAATCCCGTAAGTTTGAGTATACCCTTTTGCTACAAGTCTTGCTTTGTACCAATCAATCAGCCCATTAGGTTTCTGTTTCACAGTGAATACCCATCTGCATCCTACTACCTTCCTTCCAGCGGGAAGATGAGTTAACTCCCAAGTGCCATTATGTTTCAAGGCATTCATTTCCTCTATCATAGCATCTTTCCATTTAGGATCACATAAAGCATCCTGCCAAGTAGTGAAGATGGAGATAATGCATTATAAGATACAAAGTTTGAGATAGGATGGTTAGTGCAAGAGCGTACACTCTTTCTAATAGCAATAGGGAGATCCAAAGTGGGATCAAGAGTACTACCATTATCAGGCTCAGTTATAGGAGCTGTAGGATCTAATTCGAGGTTAGAGGTCTCTGGATGTGGTAAAGTTGTGATATCATCATTTCTTCGTCTAGAGTATGTAATCAAATCTGGTATGCCAAACCTATTTAAATCATCCGACTCATTATTCGTAGGCAACGATTTTGAGCTAATGTTTGGAATAGGTATATTCATGAACGGAAGAAGTGATTGCAATTCATTATCAAGAAGACTGTGATCTGACTCATTTGTTTCATTATCAAGACTATGTCTGTTTGTCTCCCCCTGAAGCAAAGAGGAGCCAGGAGAGAAGTAAGAAATGGACTCCCAGAAAGTAACATCGTAACTGACAAATATCTGACGTGAGGGAGGATGGTAACATTTATACCCTTTCTGAGTGGGGGAATGGCCAATAAAAACACATCTAAGGGCCCGAGAATCAAGCTTATCTCGAGAGGGTGCATGATTATGAGCAAAACATACGCTCCCAAATACCCGAAGAGGAAGTGGATGAGAAGAGGGTGCAGGAACACATGACAACGGTGTTTTGAATTTTAGAACCTTGGTAGGAAGACGGTTGATAAGATAAGCAGCAGTCATGACTGCCTCTCCCCAAAGATATTTAGGAACATGCATAGTTAACATAAGAGACCGTGCAACCTGTGTTAAATGGCCAATTTTTCTTTCGGCTACCCCATTTTGTTGAGAAGTTTTAACACACGTAGTTTGATGAATAATACCACATCTGTCCAAATAAGATGTAAATGGACCTCCATATTCAGTACCATTATCACTTCGAAGGATTTTAATAGAGGCATTAAACTGTGTTTGTATCATGTGATGAAAAGATTTAAAACACCCGAAAACTTCATTTTTTTGTTTCAGAAGATAAACCCAAGTTAGTCGAGAATAACAATCAACAAACACAACAAACCACCTATACCCATCATGTGTAGGATTTCTAAATGGACCCCAAACATCAGTATGAATAATAGAAAACAAGGTAGAACTTCTTTTATTTCTGGGCGGATAAGTTGATCTTTTATGTTTAGCCAATTCACATGGTTCACAGAAAAAATCTTCCTTATTACAATGTTTTACTAAAGCGGGAAATAGATGTGTTAAAACACCAAAGGATGGATGACCTAACCGTCTATGCCATTGATACAAGGATTCAGAAACAGAATTAGATGACACCTGATAATTTGAAGGAGATACAGAATTTCCTTCCATAACATAGAGACCATCGACCACTTTACCACTGCCAAGGACCTTGCCTGTTATTAGATCCTGAAATACACAGTGGGAAGAAAAAAAGGTTACTGAACAATTGAGGTTGTCAGTAATACTGTGGATAGATAGTAAATTTGCAGATAAAGAAGGAACATGCAAAACATCTGATAATGGTAATGAGGATGAAAGACAAAGAGAGGTGCCCTGGCCATGAATAGGTGCAAGATCTCCATTAGCAACACGTATATTGCCTGTTTTGTCATGATATGATTCTAGAATACTAGAATCTCCAGTCATATGTGCTGATGCTCCTGAATCAATGATCCAAGATGTTGGATATTTATCGGAAGTAAGATGGCAAGATATACCTGCATGAGCAGAATTAGCTATAGGAGAAGGGGTCTTGATTTGTGACATGAATTGGCGGAAGGCGTTGAGCTCTGAAGCGGTCATCGTCCATGTTGTAGAGTCAGGCTCGCATTCTGAAGTAGTATGATGAGCATTAAAGGAACCCCTACTCATGCCTCTTCCAGATGAGACACCACGGTAACCACCTCGGCCACGTCCACCTCGTCCTCGAATTCTGAGATGAGGGTGCAGAATAAAACATGTCTCACGAGTGTGGCCTAATTTTTTGCAGTAGTCACATTGAATAGATCTTTCTCCAATTACAGCTATTGACACATGCTCGGGTTGTTCTGGTTCTGATTGCTCGACACCTTTAGTTAAGAGTGCGGATCGATAAGAAGGGACCATTGGGGTCATACTTTGCTTTCGGCTTTCCTCTAGCCTGACACGACCATAGGCCTCTTCCACAGTAGGAAATGGAACTTGTCCGATAAGTTGATTTTTAATTGAATCATACTCATCCGACAATCCATCAAGAAATTTCATCACCTTTTCTTCAGTGATCATCTTCTGATATTTTTCTTGATCTTCAGCAGTTTTACACTCAAATATAGTGTAGTGTCCCAATTCACTCCATAATGATGTTAGCTCAGAATAATACTGAGCTAGTGTGCAGCTTCCTTGAGTCAATGCCCACATCTTTCGCTTCACCTCAAACCGTTTGGCTACATTCCCGGAGAAGGAATAAGTCCGAGTAAGAGAATTCCATACATCTTCAGCGATATCAATGAAGATATAGCTTTTTCGAATATCTACCTCCATGGAGTTAGATAACCATGAACACACCATGGCATTTTCAGTATTCCAATCATCAAAATTTGCATCATTCTCCTCAGGCTGTTTGGCCTTTCCATTAATATATTTCATTAATTTATGGGATTTTAGAGCCATTGTGCATGCCTTTGACCATTCAAGAAAATTTTTCCCATTAAATTTAGGACTCACGTATGGAGTACTATGAAACCCCGATTTACTACTCCTTAAAGTAGTAACTTCACTCGTGATGGTAGAGTCAGCAGTATCCGCCATCACAAATAATATATATGTGTAACACAG
The DNA here is from genome assembly GCA_037693485.1 of Kitagawia praeruptora. Lineage (NCBI taxonomy): Eukaryota > Viridiplantae > Streptophyta > Magnoliopsida > Apiales > Apiaceae > Kitagawia > Kitagawia praeruptora. Next base: position 77,716,592 of record CM075354.1, read on the forward strand.
ACTATGTGTAACAGTTTTATAGCAGTTTGTAAAGCAGCAGCAAGAACAAAACACAACAAATTTCAACTGACAGAAAAATCAAACTTCTCAGAATCAAGAAAGAATACCACGGTTGGATTCGTAATGATGAGAAGAATCAGAGTCCCTGAAGAAATTTCTTCAAAAACTGGCCGGAAACAGCCTCACGCGCCGGCGCGTGGCGCGTGTGAGGCGGCGCTGCCGCGCGTGGGGCGGCGGTGGCGGCGCGTGACTGATCTTTTCTAAGATCTGAAAATTTCTGGGAGCTCCTCTTTCAGTGCTCTACCCAGTGGTATATTTGTATTTGTGTTTGGGTGTGTTTTGAATTTCGGATTTTGAAGCAGATGGTTTTTTTTTTCTTGGGCAGTGTGTTTCTGGTTCTGGGCTTTTGGTCTGCTGTGTTTCTAGCTTTGCTGTTGTGTTTCTTCCCCTAGGATTGTACATGCTCTGATACCATGACAAATTGTGTATACTTATGTAAGTAGAGAGATTCAGAGAAGAAGTAATCACAGAAGGAGTAATTTTTATATATGTTGTTGTTTATTACAATGAGAAGAGATCCTATATATAGAAAATAAGATGCCCCAAAGTCTAGAGGAGGTGCCTAACATTGGACAAAGTCACAGACGGTGCTGCCTAATATATGTTGAATGGAGACTTTTGACAAATAATTATTTAAAACAATCCATGGACAATTCTACTATATTAACTTTTAAATTTACGAAGCGCACTATCAAATCCACTCGTATTTAAATTCCCATGCGAAACTAAATAAAAGATAAAATTTGGTCAGTAAGGTGACTAAGAGATTAAGTTTTATATATAACTACAACAAGTAATTCACATTCCACGGATTGTAGGACCTCGTAAACAAACTGAGACTGGGTCCCCTCATCTGATAAGTGAAGATAAGTTTCGAAAAGAACAGGTTGAAAGAACCAGATCTAAAAAGGTGGCCTTTGCTAATGAATTTAGATTTCTTCTCTTATAATAGTTACTAAATAGTTTTAAAGTAGGATGAAAGCAATCTCCGCCTAAACATGTTTTATTGTGTGTGACATTTTTAGACAGCATGCATGGTCACCTTTGCTGCTTGTATTCTTTTGTGCTCATAATTAACATGTCAGTGCAATTGTAGATTGGTGAGGGTGAAAAACTAGTGAGGGCACTTTTTGGGGTTGCCAGTTGTCGTCAGCCAGCTGTAATATTTGTGGATGAAATAGATTCACTTCTCTCGCAGGTAAGTTTTTATTAGCATGGACAAGGGATACAAAAACTTGAAGGATGCATGTGGATTTGTTAATGCTCAAAGTACACATAACATGTGAATATTTTTACATTATTAACATGCATATCAATATCAGTTGGCCATTAGATTATTAGCCTTATTTTTTTATCCCTAAGGTCATTGTTTCTGAGCAGTAATAAATCTACTAATAGACTCTCTGTGACTTTAGCGCAAGTCAGAAGGTGAACATGAATCAAGTAGGCGTCTGAAGACACAATTCCTCATTGAAATGGAAGGCTTTGACAGTGGGAGTGATCAAGTATTACTTATAGGTGATCTTGGACTTCTATTCTACTCTGGCATTTAAGAACATTTCAGAACTTGCTGGCACTTATTTGGTTTTGGTCTTTTTCTTTGAGATTATATCTTAATCATATAGTATGAATCAAAAAACAAATGCACTCTCACAGAACTTCAATTAAACAGAATCACTTTGAAGAAAAGTATAATATATTTTTAGAAGGCAATCTGAATTCTGAATCTGCGGTATGGGAAAATATATGATGTTTAAATATTGTTTCTTCTTGTTATATGCTTTGTTAATATCAGTCTACATACATCCAATTAATTCAATATATCAGTTAAATGCTTAGGTTGTTATACATTAAACAGGAGCAACAAATAGACCCCAAGAACTAGACGAAGCAGCTAGGAGGCGACTTACTAAACGACTTTACATTCCACTGCCTTCATCAGGTGCACATATTAGTGTCACTTTCATCCTCTTGGAAATTGCTATAAATGAATATGTAACACTAACTACATCTGTTTTTGGAGACTTAGAAGCAAGAGCCTGGATTATAAGGAACCTCTTACAGAAGGATGGATTATTTAAGCTCTCAGAAGAAGACACAAGCACCATATGTAAACTGACAGAAGGTGTCCTTTCCACACTACTCCTTACGTTACTTAATGACATGTGACTTTATTTTAATCCTATCTGTATGTGTTTTCACTTGTTCCAGGATATTCAGGATCTGACATGAAAAATTTGGTAAAGGATGCATCTATGGGTCCACTCAGAGAGGCTCTAAGACAGGGTGTTGCGATCACTAAGCTGAACAAGGAGGATATGAGGCCAGTAACACTTCAGGTAATTAGTTAGCATATGAGTAGAATGGACTATGATCAAACAATGAGGTTTTCTTGCAAAAATAAATTATCAAAATTTTGGTGAAGCTCCTCAATAGATATGTCTAGAGACTGGTATAGAATTATGTTTCAGTTCAGCTCCATAATTTGTTATTTTATATTCATCGTGTAGGACTTTGAGAGTGCATTACAAGAGGTGAGGCCTTCTGTTTCTCTTGATGAGCTTGGTATCTATGAAGATTGGAACAAACAATTTGGAAGTTTGTCACTGTAAAGACAATATTGGTCTTGATGTTGGTTGTTAGTTGTAACACAACCAGAGGAAGAATTTAAATTGTAAGATTGAGGTGCACAGGAGACATGACTATGGTGCTGCATGCCTGATTCATCCCGGTACTTGTACAAACATGCATTTGCAGTAAAAAAAAAGTACCTACTTGAAGCTTCAGTGTTCACATTATTCATTCCAATGCATTTTATACAGCTGCATTGTTATGTATATATATTTGCAACTTAACTTTTTGTTAAACATAGAACTACTGTATAATGAGAATGGGTATAGTCGTCCTGCTAATCATGAAATTATGTAAATGTGATTAAATACCTGCCAGCAGGAAAACTGCTGTAGAAATGAAAAAAAATCAAATAATCTAGGGACCAAATTAGAAGAGCATGTACTATTTTCAAGATGGCTCGGCACCAAAACCTCAGACACTATGATGGGACTGGGAGTATGAAGTTGGTTTACTAGCAGTCACCATCAAATTTCTACCCTTTCCCTCTGCCATCACCTGAAGAAAGGTGGGAATTTAATCTTCATCTTTCCTATGGTAAGATGATGACAGTCTAGACCTACATGTCCCCATGGAATAGATTTTAAACCGGGACCTTAAATTTGCAACACCTACATCTCTATTTGAGGCTCGGGGGATTCTATTAGTTTCGATACATATCATCAATAAGACCAACGACACCTTTAGGACTATTGATGCCTGGAATAGGAAGTCTAGGGTGGTTTGCTGCTTGCTGGAAAAGGTGTTTTATGTTTTACTTTAAATAATGGACCATATATAACAACTCCGTTGGGTTGGAGGATGGAACCATTTTGGTTTCCATCCAAATACCCACGTACCCAGGCCACCCGCAATTCTGAACGACTGAGTGACCAATCACTGCTATGGGAGGACCTCGCTGGTGCCTGAATCCTTCCTCTACTTGATGATGGTCTTGAACCATAGGGGGCCGATTCTACAAAAAAAAGATTGCAGATTTAATGTTAAATATGAGTCTTACCACGGCCAATGTATAGTACAAATACGAAGGTCAAACTATAAATGAACAAGTACAAGCTCAAATGAAATATATGTTTCCTGATATCAACATAACAATAGAGTGCATACTAGGTTAGGAAAGTACGTGCCAGTTCCTTTGGCATTTCTTCAAAACCGTAACCAAGGAGCAAAGACATTGAGTTTATAGGGACCATGGACTAAGAGCAACTCCAAGAGTTGCTAGGCAAACTCCTTATAAAAATTATTATTATATAGGTTCTTAAGTCATTTTAGATGTAAATGTATAGTTCGACTCCAACAATCCTCCTCAAATTTATCTCTATCTATTTTTAATCTACTTTTTATTTCTATCGGTTATCTGCACTTTAGTGCATTGCATAATTTTAAAGACTTTCTTTGCTAAAATAACACAAAGGAAAAGGAAACCTTCACAGTAGGTACTAGAACTGCTGATAAAGAATAGCGAGAACCTTGTGCTAAAGACAAAACCACTTATAAATCAGAGAAAAAGAACAAATTTGGAGTTTGATAAGCTTCAGAAAATAGAGGGAAATGGTGGGTAGATGTTGGAGGGGATTAATATATTAATATAAAATAAGTTTAGGAGGTAACATATGCTCCTCACTAATGAGGAACGTTTTAGAGCTCCTAAGTTTGTTTGTAGGGAGGCACTAGGAGAGTGTTGGAGTTGATTTTTGCTTCATTTTCATTAAAATTTGACTTAAGAGAAGGGATGGGGAGCTTCTTGGAGTTGCTCTAACTCTAAGCCATTGAAAGTTCCCTATGGAAACCCATCTTAAATAAAAATTAGATTCAACGGTTAAGATTATTTTTGTTTTTGCGATATAGGACCAAATTATGTAATAATATAATAGTGAGTATAAAAGGATAGTAATAAGAAAAAAAAACTCACTCGGTATTTTAGGTTTTATGATGTTTAGGATAATTGAATTTGAGAAAGGCAGATAATATTTGGTAGAATTAAGTTATTGGATTGTAAGTAGGATGGTTAGTAGAGCCGACAATTTCGTACACGACACGAAAACACGACACGAAAACGACACGAAAATTACGGGTTTGGGTTGACCTTTGCGGTACACGAACACGAAAGTACACGAACACGAAATTACACGGATGAATTTAGTGTCGGTTTTGGATTTACCCTTGGGTACACGACACGAAACGAAAATACACGAAATAAATAAATATTTAAATAATTTTATTAAAATTATATGAATACATATTTTAAAATGATATTATATGTATAATTTTTACATAAGATAAATACAAAATAGTTTCAAATTTAATTTCACAAGACTTAAGCACACTTCATTCCTTATGACATATTGACTTAAGACTTGATTAGGAAAAAATTAATATTTAAATATTTTTATTTTTATTCAAAAATTACACGAAACACGACACGAAACGTACACGAAATGAAGGTACACGAACACGAAACGAAACGAAACGAATCCTTAACGGGTTGGTTTTGGATTTGACATTACGTACACAAAACACGAAAGTACACGACACGAAAGTATACGATACGAAACGAAAGAAGCCAGGTCTGATGGTTAGTAATAACGGATATGAGATTGTAAGTAGGATTTTATTATGTATGTTATATATAAAGATGGAGAGGTAGATTGTAGATAGAACATAGAAACAGCAAAAGAAGCGAGGCGAGCAGGCAATTAGGGTTTGATAATGTATAGTCAGAAGAAAAGGAAGATGAAGTCGACCGAAAAAAAGATACTTGATGAGATGGGAGGGGAGATATTAATCAGAAAATTATTGAGGGGAGAGAGGGCTGAAGGTTTTCCTGTCGACCCAGATCTGGAAAAGAAGAGAAAACTATTTCCAGTATTACCTAAGTGTAAGCCTCCTCCTGTTATATGCCCAAATCCTTTTGATGTTGTGGTTCCCCCGCATCGCCAGATGTGGAATACCAAGGATTTCAGTCCCTTGACTATGAAAACAGTTGTTCGTGAGAGGAAAAAATATGATCTCGATCGATTGAATTCTATTAAAACAACTACTACTACTACTCAACAACAAGAAGAAGAAGAAGAAAAGGAATTCGACGACAAATCTGATAATAATATTCTTGATTTTATGGCTCTTGACGAGTTGGATAGAATTAAGTGATGGTTTTGATGTTGGATTTTATCCATACAGGAATGCTGCAGGGATTTGTAGTAGTAATTTCATATTCCGCTATTACAAACCACCCGAGGTTAATCTCCCTAAACCTCATCTCGATACACTAGTTCATCTCTCTCACTTGGCTATTTCCGTTTATAACATGCATCAACTACCCCCTACACACTATGACAATGTCCAAGTCCTCAAGGCAATGAAATTTGGTCCTTTTGGTACTCATTTCAATCTCACTTTCCAAGCCTCCTTCCCTCCTGTTACCTTCCAAACCAAATTGTATGATCGTTCTTTTCCCCCCGATTCCCCATATTATTCTTTCGAGATTGTCCTTGTTAGGAAGGCTGATCCAACTTTATCCCCCCAAGAAACTGATTATGTGGGTGTCGATTGGCTCCCTACATTTCCCCCTTGTATGGAGTAGTGTAGGTTTTTAATGATGGGCATGTGCTTTTCTTAACATACACACGTACATGTTTGTTTGTAAACACAAGAGAGTTGTATTTCTTTAATATTTCTTCATAATGAAACTGAATACAATGCAAATAATTTAAAGAGATCATCTAGCTAAAAACTAGGAATGGGCTAGTGGGCTTAACTACTTCTACATCTCCACTATTCTAACGTACTGCATGACCATCTATTAACACGCTACCTGACTACGACCTAGTCTTTCTGATATTTAATTAAACTAAATTAATTACATCAAACTTATTTAAATAAACAAAATAATTAATAACTAAATTTAAGATTATTCCAACAAGTACCTCTCTGATTTCGATGAGAAACACTCCCAACAATATACTCTCCATACACAAAATGGCTGCAATTTGCCCCTTTATCTCTCTCGGTTTGCTCTCCACCTCTATAACATGGATCAGGAGGAAGAATATGACAATGTTAAAGTTCTCAGTACAATGAAATCATTGAATGATGAGCAGGGTACCACTTACTTTATCACTTTTGAAGCCTCCATGCCTGATGACAACGACAAGAATCCTCAAATCTTCGAAACTAAACTTTTCATGTCTCCCCTGCTCCCAACTACAAAGATAAAGATTAGGTTTGTCAGGATCAAGCATTCAAGCCCAACTGATGACATCTAATTCTAACATGCAATCCATTGATGATTTATCAACACATTATGGTGTAATATTTTTGTTCTGATGTATATTAAGAATTTTATGTATGTGAAACCAGAATTGATAATTGCTCCCTTCTACTGATTTTTCTACACTCGCAAACAAATTATAATATGGCAGGATTTTTGCCACAAACGAAGGAGGTATGGCGAATGTGGAGCTTTACATGCAGAAGATCTTGATTTACATGCAGAAGATCTTTAAGTGGAGCTTTGATATATATGATTTATCCCATGAGGAGGGAACTATAAATTTATGGTTAACACAATTTTCAGTGACAAAAAATGAAAAAAATCATAGTTGAGTGGTAGATTTCTAAGTTTAGTGACTAAAAACGAAAAAATCATAGTTGAGTGGTAGATTTCTAAAAAAGTCAATAGTTCAGTGACAAAAAAGTTCATTTTCCCTTTTAATTATTGGTCCATTATATTACTAGTTTTATATCCGTGCGATGCACGAGTAGTTTTAATAACTAGTCGATAAAGCCGCGCTTCGCGGCGACGTGAAAATATTTTTATAAAAATTCAATACATTTATGTTATATTACAATATTAATATTAAATTTTAATAACTAAATAACCTTCTCTAATGAATCGATTTCTTGTTAAACATGATTCTTTCGATTGAGCCGTTCTCTCGTTAAAACCAAAATCCCAACTTTAATTATAAAGACTTATATAATAATTTTTATCCACAAAATCGAACCGTAAAAATTAAAAAAAATATGACATCGGTATCAAATTCTAATAGCTAATATAATCTTTTCTAGTGAGTCGTCATCCCGTTAAATACGTTTCGAGTCGTTCTTATTTGGAATCGAAATTTTAACTTCATTATATAAAGATAGTAAATTCCATTTTTTATATTCTTTAAACTTACAGCTTTCGCATGGGAATGTCTTTCTGTTATGTTCACATATCAAAAACAATATACAAAGACTTTTCGTTACGGGAATAATATTAAATTTATGGATATATTTTTAATGCAAGTATAATTAACTTGTACAAAAAAGTTAAAATAAAGGATTTCTAAGAAAAAATATATGTAATTTTAAAAAATTGTATAAGATGTCTCCACCGTCCTCGTATTCTACTTCCAATAAAACATTTAATTATATGTATTCCTTATATATTCAAGCATCTTTTATACGATCTTCTCTAATGAACCGTTTTCTCGCTAAACACGATTGTTACTATTGATCCGCTCTCTCGTTAAAACCAAAAACCTAACTTTTACATATATCATTTGTATGATAATGTTCATCCATAAAAATTAAATCCTAAAAATAATATAAAATTTATAACACCAATACGATATTTTAATAGGTAATACAATCTTTTATAGTGAGTCGTCTTCCCGTTAAACACGTTTCGAGCCGCTCTAATTTGGGATCGAAATTCCAACTTCATTACATATTATTGATGATACTTATCTTACACAATAACGTACTCCTTAAAATCAAAACCTAAAAAATAGAGCGAATTCTAATTTACACTTATTCTAGACTTTCTAAAAATTATGGAGTTTTAAAAAATGAAAACACATCTTATTTTCTCTTTATATTATAGATATTCCTGTATTTATTTAGGATTCCTACATGACAATGTTCTTTTGTTATGTTAATACATCAATTATTTTCTTTTTTAAAAAACAATAACTTTTTTATGACAATAGTATTGGATTTATGAATAAATTTTTCTAATAGAAATATAACTAACTTTTATAAAAAAAATTATAATTTAAGAATATCGTACTTTCTATTAAATATTTAATTATATGTCTGCTCTATATATTCAAACACCTATTCTACTTCTAACAAAACTTTTATTTATATGTTTTTTCTATAAATTCGAATTCTTATTCTTTGTAAATTTGAACTCCTATTATACTTCCAATAGACTTTTAATTCCAATGGAACTTTTAATCATATGCGTTATAAATACTTATTCTACTTCCAATAGAACTTCTAATTATATGTCTTCCCTATAAATTCGAACTATTCTCCTCTATAAATTCGAACACCTATTATACTTCTAATATGTTAAATGATATTTTTCTACTTCTAATAGAACTTTTATTTATATTTTTTTTCTATAAATTCGAACTCTTATTCTCCATAAATTCGAACTCATATTCTACTTGCAATAGAACTTTTAATCATATGCATTATTAATATTTATTCTACTTCCAATTGAACTTCTAATCACGTTGTCTTCCCTGTAAATTCAAACTCTTTTTATCTATAAATTCGAACACCTATTCTACTTTTAATATGTTAAATGATATTTTTACATTTATTAGTGTTTAAAATTCTAAAATTCTAGAAAATTAGAAAAATAGATTGAGACGATCTTAGAGCGCCACCTAAACTCCCGCATATCCTCCTTTATATATATATATTGATGATTGATATTTTTTTTAATACACTTTTGATTATAATTTTTTTCTTGTAAAATTAGTTTTATAGCATTGTTTGTTTTTACTTTTTGCTAGGTTTTGTTTTTACTTTTAATGATAATTAATACATATGTTATATGCTTTGTAGGTATACATATGGTTTGTAGTATATATTTGTTTTTTCTTGTAAATGGTTTTTCTATAATTTATATTTTAAAGTTTAGGCTAACATATTTTTTAGTATTTCATAATTATTTTTGATTTTTTTATTGTATTTGATTAAATATGATATACTCGAAACATATAGGTACTATATTCGTTTAACAATTTTTTTTATCTTCTTGATTATGTAATTTAATGGTTATCTTAAAATTTTTAGATATTTTGTAGTAGTGTTTTTATAGTTTTCAAAGTTTTTTTTTTAACTTTTTTTGGGAAAATGTGTGGTATTAAACTTATTTATTTGTTTGAATTTTAGTTATTTTTTTCATGTTAATTTTATATTTTTGAGTGTTTATTATGTGTTTTGTTTAGAGTAATCTTAGGATTTTTTTATGTTGTATTATAGTTAGATATTAATATAAAGTATAAACTAGCTTAAAATCCGTACGATATTATATGAATTTTTCAATAATTTGAATGATTTTTTTTTTATGATAAGATTTTTGTAAGTTAAAATTTTTAATTATATAATTTGTTAATAATTATATATATATATTAGGTAATCATTTAGTTATTAGTAATTATAATATTATTATTTTATTTCATTAATAAGAACGACCATATTTTTGGAAAGAAGAGGTTTTACCATTAATTATATTATGTTATTATTTATTTTAAATAAAAAAGGTAACGTGTTTTAATTCGAAAGAAATATTAATGATAGGAAGATATGATACGAGTGATATTTTTAGGTCTTTATAAAAGGTAATATCTTCAAGACTTCAACTAAAAATAAATGCGAAAAAGACAATCGACTAATTACCATTAATTATATTATGTTATTATTTATTTTAGGTGTTTTAATATTATAGATATCGTATATTTTTTTTATAATTTCATGATGAAGTGGATTGCCGTTGAACAGCTGTCCTCGAGTATAGGGTGATTAGTCAGGCAAAAATCAACCAAACAAACTCTTTTTTCTGATTGGCTTTCATCTTTTCGTTCCTTAGCTATAACACTAAGTAAATAAACTTCCTGTAGCTCTTGTTTCTTGCTATTTCCTCTGTAATATAGGACGGTAGTCCGATGTGTACATTGAGTTGCTTATAACTCCCATTCTGTAGCCGAAATGGAGCTAGGAGCATACATAAGCTACTTAGAGCATACAAGACTCTGACAGCTACTTTGCAATAAATAGATAGGGCACCTAGGTTCTTCGGATAGATAGCGACTTAAAGTGCCATGAGTCAGTGCGGGTGACGTCTAGCTTCCAAGCATGGGATATCCAGGAGAGGATGAAAACAAATTTGCTTTCAACATGGGCGGAGGCAGCCATATTATAGATAGATTTATGATCGATGGATCTGGTACTGGATAATTGATTCATTATTTAGCCCTCCCGGTCAATGTCAAACGGCGAATGGCACTTCGTAAGATGGATTCCAATAGCTTGGTCTCTTTCTCAAATTTCCACCCACGCACGGTCTTCACTTCTTCCATAGACCCACAGGGGTAAATAAGTAAATTTACAAAGTACCAAAAAACAGGTGCCAAAACATTTAATGTGATACAGAGCATGGAAAAGGAACTCGGAGCAACTTGCAATGCTTCTGATACCAAAGTAGATAATGTCATCAAGGTAGTGATTATCTCTAGATACAACCTTGGATTTTATTTGGTATTAATTTTTTTTTCACATTATTAACCAAGATAGTCATTTTTAGGCTGATCAGCTAGGTTGTACTACATAATTTTCAGAGAATTTATACCTTTAATTACTTCTTTATCGTTACTTAGGATGATCTGTGTTCTTGACCATGTCATTTATGTGTGTGTTTACTATTCCACAGGTAGACACAAGTTCCGTGAAGTTGAAAACATGGAAACAATTGGCATCAGAAGAGGGTCTGTATCTTTAATCTCATGTAGTTACCTTTTTTACTAGATGTGCACAAATTAATTGTGAAACATTTTCTTCTATAATAGGTACAACTCATCTACAGGAATCGACAGAGGAGGAAGGCCTGAGGAATTCTGGAAAGTTATTACGTCGAAGACGATACAAAGGTGAATAAGGTCTGGACGAACTTGACATGGATACATACACTCTCTAGTGTTAGACATACTTTTTTGTATTTTCATTTCCTTAAGTAAGGATATTTTCCAAGCTTGTAAACGTTCCTTTGATGTTCTTGTTTTGTTTTAGAGTTGTGGATTATAAATTTTGTAATGGCATAAATGATTATGTTTGGTGAAATAAAAAGAACATACTTTAACTATTGTTTATATATATATATATATATATATATAGGCTTTTGCTCAAATACAAACCAATCCTTAAATACAAACTACAAACTAACATTAAATATTTTATATTTCATTTATTCTAATGGCCCCGCCAGGGGCACCTTCACAAAAAGTGTTTAAAATTCTTGGCTCCATTCAGCAAATAATAATAATAATAATAATAATAATAATAATAATAATAATAATAATAATAAATACTGTTCACGCTGACGTCATTGCCACGTCAGCAGTGAACAATATTTTTTTTTTCTGAATGGAGCCAAGCATTTTAAACAATTTTTGTATTGGGGTACCCCTAGTTTGGTCATTAGATTAGCATGAAATGTTGGATTAGTGTTTAATTTTTAGTTTGTAGTTAATTTTGGTTTGTAGTAGAGTAGGACTCTATATATATATATATATATATATATATATATATATATATATATATATATATATATATATATATAGACAAGTGCTCAAATGAGACCCTCTCTTATAATGAGAACTGAGACTTAATGTCAGCCACATAAATTTCATACGTATATTAAATCCCAGCCACATAATTATAGATCTAAATATTCCCTGCCTTCTGCTCTCTCTTCTCCTCCATTTCCATCTTCTCCTTTCCTTCACCTCCAACAACCACTCTTCATTTTCGACGAATAAATTAACATCGCCACCTACCACCGTTGTTATCCCCCCGATCTATCATCGCTAATCTACCATCATTACTCGATCGTCGTTACTCACATGGCTACTCCTCCGATGGTTGCTAAACACTCCGGTGGTTTCTAAACACCAATGTTTGTAATCAATTTAGTCGGGAAAACAAACATATTAGGTAGATTTGCTTTAGATTTGAAAATTGAAAATCCGATTTCTTTCATCTAGATATGATTTCTTTCATCTAGTGGTGGTTATGGTGGTTGCGACGTCTGTAATGGACAAGATGAATGATGTATGGTGGAGATGTGGTGGTAGGTATGGTGAAGGCAGCTCTTTACGTGATTTGTTTAAAAGAATTTGGTGATTTGTATCAAAATTTGGTGATTTGGGTTGAAATTTTAGTAATTTGGATAGAATTAATGGTGATTTCTGTAGGTGGCAGATTGGTGATAAGGGTGGTTTAGTGACAGTGATTGTGATGGTGGTGAGTTTAGGATGGTGGCGTGATTTGTGACAGTGATATTGATTTTGGTGAGGCATAGATGATGGTGTTATTTGATAATACCAGAATTTTTGGTGATTTGTGTTGAATTTGATGGTGATTTGCTTTGAATTTACGTTCAGATTTTTTATGATTTGAATTTTTTTGGTAATTTATGTTTAAAAGTTTGGTGTTGTGCTTTTAAATTGTTAGTGATTTGAGTTGAAATTCGGTAATTTGTGCTTAATATTGGTGATTTTTCTAGAATATATTGTAGTGAATCATTCGATAATTTTTTGGTCATACTGATGTTTTGGAAGTTAGGATGTAGCAGATCGTGTTTGTTTTGACTGAAATATCTTTCATTGGATTTAAAAAAAGAAAAACTGGATGTTCAAAAGGCACGTGTTTGGTTTATTGGGCCTAGTTAGTGGCCCAATGTGCAGTTCTCATTATAAGAGGGGTCTCATTTGAGTAGCCCCTATATATATATATATATATATATATATATATATATATATATATATATATATATATATATATATATATATATATATAGGTTAGCGTTCAAATAGAAACCAACTTTAGAATAGAAACTAGAAACCTACACTAAATAAATTATATTTCATTTATTTAATGGCCCCACTAGGGGCACATTCACAAAAAACTTATAAATTTTTTGGCTCTATTAAACAAAAAATTAAAAATAAATAAAAAATTAAAAAAAGTTACTGTTCACATGCTAACGTCACTGCCACGTCATCACGTGAACAATAACTTTTTTATATATATATATTTTTTAATATTTTTTTGTTAAATAAAGTCAATAATTTTATACATTTTTTGTATTGGGGTACCCCAAGTTTGGTCATCAGATTAGCTTGAAATATTTAATTTAGGTTTAGTTTCTAGTTTCTATTCAAAGTTAGTTTCTATTAGAACAAGACCCTATATATATATATGTGTGAATTTAATTTTGTACAATTTTAATTTGGTACATGTGACTTCCACCTGTAGTGGGTCCATTTTACAACAAATGTGTATACTATGGCAACACAATTAATCATGTTGGTGTAGGTGTAAAAAAGTTGCAAATGACCCATTTTACAACAAATGTGTATCCTATGACAACATATTCATATTGATGATCAATCTCCTTGTGCTCTGTCATAATTGCTGTAGGTGTAAAAAGTGTTGCAACTGACCCTACGTCAACGTCGAAAAAGCTAACACCCGAAAAGTGTTGCCGTAGAGATTTTTGAGGCCACGGCAGCAGTTTTTGGGTCTTCGGCAACAATTTTGAAGTGTCGTCGAAGGCCATCTATTGCGTAGTGTAGATAGATTCTAAACGAAGATATTTATTAGTTTTCTTTTGTCTAATTAAACAAAAACAAATGTATCGGGTTTCAGATCAGATATCGGTTTGGTACAAGTGAAATCCAAATCCAAATTGAAACTATTTCGGGTTTAAAATTTAATTCGAAACCTGAATCCAAAATTCGGGTTCGGTATATTCAAAATTTTGGGTTTTGATCGGGTAACGTTAGATCGGATTAATTTGCCATCCCTGGGTAAAAGTAAACTAATATTTAATATACTATGTTCTAATAGGAAAAAATAAAAAAAGCAACCTTCAAACTCCCAAAGTGAGTATACTCATTTTAAGTTTTCATTAAAAACAAGTTAAGGGCAATCATCATAAACTATAATAGACATATCTTACTGTGACGCCCCCAAATCCACTATTTGTAGACTTAGGTCGCCACTTACCGACAAGACATGCCTTATACAAATTACCTTACAATACATAATAAATATAAAGGTTTTATCGTAATAACAGTGGTTCCATCCCACAAGTCCAAGCATCGACATATCTCTGAATTATTACAACATATTACTAGTACAAATTATATCACTAATCATGTCGAAACATATGCTAATAGTCTTCGCTAGGGTCGCCGCCTCTGAGGTAAGCACACTAGTCCAGCTCAGTGCCCTGGTGCATTTTCTCCTTTCCCATGAAATGAGAGGTTTCGCCTTTTTCCGTCTTCACTGAAAAACAATATTAACAACAAGAATGAGCAACTAGGTGCTCAGCAAGTCCACTGACTCGCTCTCTCACTGACAAAGAAGGTGGAAAGAAAACAACTCTATTTATGAAAGATACTCGAATGCAGGCAAAGTGCCCTGATGATACTTACTGATAGACCCAAACAATTTATCTCTGAATAACAGAAGTTAGAGTTTAAAAGCTTGAGATACTGGTCTTCCGCCTCTACGATACCCCACAGCGCGATCAACCGCTGTGTCGCAAGTACCGCACACCCGTGATACCCCATAGCACGATCACTACTATGTCGCAGGTACCACTATATCGTTTTGCTAGCAAAAGGTGGTTGAAAAGTCAACCTGGCAACATCTGTGCCAAAATGTTAATATTTCTCTTTCGATACCACGATTTTATTCCTCGTGTTGATCTGAAAGAAAACCCATGGGCCATTTCCCATGTTGACCAGTGGATTTCAGGATTTTTCCTCCGAATAAAAATTGATTGATTTGGATTCCTATTTGATTCTGGCCGACCGCCAGTCTAAACTTTGTACGAGACCGACCTGAACAATATGCCGTCACAATATTTTCAAAAGAAATTAATTTATTATATTGACACGAACAATATGTCAATTCAAGACAATAAAGTAACAACCTTGAACAAGTAAGGTTCGTTGATTAGAATAACTCATGTGGAGTCATCTTGAATTAATAAGAACGACTCGATTTAGAAAGAAAACTTCCAAATACGCTAGAGTAGGTATTTTAGAAGGAATTCTGATGATATACTATTCTTGTATTCACTATTCTGCATGTATCTATTTTGATTCGAACAATGAATCAAATTTGAATATTGAAATAAAATTTATCGGATCTGAACAATAGATCTGATTGATGTCAATAAAATCTAACTACCTCGATATATGAGCGTAGTTATAACTGAATAATATTTAAGGGTCATCTCGAACAAATAAGATGCCCTAGATTTCAATCCAAGTACGTTCTATGGATTTATCAAAATTTTTGGGAAAATCTCTATAATTTTTCTAAATCAATATTATGATAAACATGATGTATTTTATAACGAAATAGCAATTCAGAACATATTTTAACAGAACAATATCTCAACATTTCTCGAAATATTTCAAAAGGAGTGAGGGTCAGAAGGAACTTGCCTCGATCTCGAAGTGTAGTGAATGCAGATAAAATTTAAACTCTATCCGTGAACTTGACTTCGATCTACGGCTCGAGAATTATGCTCTAAAAATGGTAACCAGAAAAATGTGAGCGATTCGCCAAAATAAAATACTTCCGGGACCGATAATATAATATTAAATATATGTAAATCCCGCTTAAAACGAATATAGGGTTTCCGAATATAATGGCAATAATCCATTTTAATCTTGTAAATAATTAAATATTAATCCGACTTTAACCTCTAAAATAATCTAATTCGATCCGGTTAATTAAAATAGTCCGGAAATGCTAATTATCAATTTTCCAAAATAAAACCGTATCTAATCTTATTTATTCACAACAAATCATTAAATCTCTAAATTACGCCCAACTAATCACAAAATATTTTAATTTAATTAATGAATTAATCACACCATTTTTACTAAACTATTTATTACTAACCAAATTTCATAATATTCCAATTTAACGAAACCAATTGAACCCCCTTTTATTAATTTATATAAAAATCCCGATTAAAACATTTGACCATCAATTTATTATACTGTATTATTTTATTATTATTTTTAACAACAACAGCGGCGCGTGGGCCCACCTGCCACCACCACCGTCGTGCCTCCCCCTCCCCTGTACTGCCTCTCTCTCTCTCTCGCCATTCTCTCCCTCTCTCTCTCTCTATAATCTCTCCGTCATCTCACTGTCTCCTTCCATTCTCTCCGACAACATCACCCCCTCTTTCTCCATGCTTCTCTATGTACTCCCCTCCTTTCGTCTCTTTCTCTCCCTCTCTATCATCTCTCCTGTACATCTCACCCTTCTCCGACCACACACGGCAATACCCATTTACAGCCTTTTCTTAACACCGATTCAACCACAAACTCCTCCCTCTCCCTTTCTCCGATTCCTCTTCTCCGACAACTCACAGTCACAAACCCCTCATTCACTCTGATCACACTACACAATCACCCCTTCAACAATCACCTCACAAAGAGGAACAAACAATACCATTACAAGTATTAATCAAGACTACCACATTCAAAACGAAATCGAAAAACAAATAATAGAAAACAAACTACCTGAGGTTACTCTGTTTATATACATAGATAGTCGAGTTTTTGTTTTTTTTTTGATTCAAGAGGAGTAGTATTTGGTTGTCTTCATCAAGAGAAAGAAAAATAAGAGTGGTGTTTTTGTTTTTTTTTTTTCACCGGAATGGACAGTTGTGTAATGGAAGGAAAGTGATGGGTTGTTGTTATGATGGAGACTCTATCCTGTCTGTTCTGTATAACTCTTATTTGTTTAGCCACAAATACAAGGATTAGGCTCAACAACGTGTCTATACCCTAACCAATCAACAAAATAAGGCAAAGCAAAATCCCACGTATCACCCACATTTTTTTTTTCTAAAAATAAAATTTTGGAATCTAAATCAAAATAAAAATCCTATTCATAAATTTCCTAATTTTAGTAACTACCATATAAATATAAATAAAAAATAATAATGTGATATAATATAATATGTACATATATATATATATATATAAAATTCTATAATTTACGGCACTCGCACTAATTAATAAAAAAAAATTGAATACTAGTGTATCGTTCTTAAATAAAATCTAAATATCGAGTATAAAAATTTATTCGAAAATTCGCGGTTATTACAGTCTTTCCCCCTTATAGGATTCCGTCCTCGGAATCAAAATTTCGCACTAAACAATTCTGGATATTTATTCCGCATTTCGCTTTCTAATTCCCATGTGGCTTCCTCAACTTGGTGATTTCTCCAGAGTACTTTTACAAAGTTCACTTTCTTAGTTCTTAACTCTTGCACTTTGTGGTCTAGGATCTGTACTGGCTGTTCTTTGTATGTCAAATCAGGACGGATCTCCACTGGTTCGTAGGTTATAACATGTCTGAAATCAGAATGATACTCCCTTAACACAGAAACATGAAACACATCATGGATATGCTGGAGGTCTGGAGGTAGGGCTAACTGATAAGCTAGTGGTCCTATCTTCTTGAGAATCTCAAAAGGTCCTATATAACTGGGACTCAACTTGCCCTTCTTTCCGAATCTCATTACTCCCTTCCAAGGTGAAACTTTCAGCATCACTTTATCTCCCACTTCAAATGCTTTGTCTTTTCTCTTTTGATTTGCATACTTTCTATGTCGATCTTGAGCTGCAACTAACCTTTTTTGAATGACTTCTATTGCTTGCTTGGTTTGTTGAAGTAGTTCTGGTCCTAGTATCTTTCTTTCTCCTACTTCATCCCAGTATAGAGGTGATCTACACTTTCTTCCATACAAGGCTTCATAAGGTGCCATACCTATGCTGGAGTGATAGCTATTATTGTAAGCAAACTCAACCAAGGGAAAATGATCATCCCAACTTCCTTTGAAATCCAATGCACAGGCTCTTAACATATCCTCAACTGTTTGAATTGTCCTTTCACTTTGTCCGTCAGTTTGGGGATGATATGCAGTGCTCAAATTTAACTTCGTGCCCAAACATTCCTGAAAACTTTTCCAAAATCTAGAAGTAAAACGGGCATCTCTGTCAGATACAATTGAAACAGGCACACCATGACGAACCACAATTTCCTTTAGGTATATGTTCACCAATCTTTCAACAGAGTATTTATCACTAATAGGTAGGAAATGTGCAGATTTAGTGAGTCGATCAACAATAACCCAAATTGCATCATGGCTAGCTCTAGATCGGGGCAATCCTATGACAAAATCCATGGTAATATGCTCCCATTTCCACTCGGGTATCTCTAAGGGCTGTAAAAGTCCACTTGGTCGTTGATGTTCTGCCTTCACTTTCTTACAGGTTAAACATTTACTTACCCAGTCTGCAATTTCTCTTTTCATGTTAGGCCACCAATAGTTTTTCTTGATGTCCTGATACATCTTCGTGCTTCCAGGATGAATGGAGTACCTCGAGTTATGTGCTTCGCTCAAAATCTCTTCCTTTAGTTCTGCAACATTTGGTATCCAAATTCTAGAGGCAAATCTTTTAATTCCTTTAGCATCCTTTGGACTCTGAAATTCTTCTCCTGTTAACTGATCCCTCTCTTCTTCCATCATTTTCTCTTGACAACGACGAATCTTTTCGATCAACTCTGGTTGTAAGGAGATTTCATATACTCTCTCATTGGCTTGAACAGGAATCTTAATCTCCAAATCAAATCTTTCAATTTCTTTGATCAATTCCTTTGACGATACTGCCATATTAAGTCTTTCTTTTCTACTTAGTGCGTCTGCCACCACATTGGCCTTCCCTGGATGGTAATTAATCGAACAATCATAGTCCTTGATCAATTCTAACCAGCGTCTTTGCCTCATATTCAATTCTTTCTGGGTGAAGATATATTTTAGACTCTTATGATCCGTGTAAATCTTACACTTTTCTCCATACAAATAATGTCTCCAAAACTTCAGTGCAAAAACAATCGCAGCTAATTCGAGATCGTGAGTTGGGTATCTTACCTCATAATCTTTTAACTGTCGGGAAGCATAAGCAATTACTTTTCCATGCTGCATCAATACACATCCTAAACCCTTATTGGACGCATCACTATAGATTACAAAATTTCCCGTATCGTCTGGTAATGTCAAAATCGGGGCAGACGTTAATCGTCTCTTAAGTTCTTGAAAACTTTCCTCACACTTGGGAGTCCATTCAAACTTCTCATTCTTTCTGGTGAGCTTGGTCAATGGTGTAGCTATCTTTGAAAAATCCTTTACAAATCTTCGATAATATCCTGCTAATCCAAGAAAACTTCTGACCTCTGTTGGAGTCTTCGGCCTTTCCCAATTTGCAACTGCCTCTACTTTTGCGGGGTCAACAGAAACTCCTTCACTGCTCACAATGTGTCCTAGGAATTGCACTTTACTTAGCCAAAACTCGCACTTAGAGAATTTAGCGTATAGCTTTTCCTTGCGTAAAGTTTCCAATACTAAACGAAGATGCTCTGCGTGTTCTTCTTGGCTTTTAGAGTAAATCAAGATGTCATCAATAAACACGATCACGAACTTGTCCAAATACTTCTTGAATACACGATTCATTAAATCCATAAAAGCAGCTGGAGCATTTGTCAATCCAAATGGCATCACTAGAAACTCATAATGCCCATAACGAGTCCTAAACGCAGTCTTTGGCACATCTTCAAGTTTAATCTTCAACTGGTGATAACCCGATCTAAGGTCAATCTTGGAAAAATAAGCTGCTCCTTTCAGTTGATCAAACAAATCGTCAATTCGTGGCAAAGGATATTTATTCTTGATCGTCATCTTGTTTAACTCTCGGTAATCTATGCACAACCTCATAGATCCGTCTTTCTTCTTTACAAATAACACTGGAGCTCCCCAAGGGGATACACTTGGTCGAATTACGCATTTGTCTAGTAGTTCTTGTAGTTGTGTGGCCAACTCCTTCATCTCAACTGGAGCCATTCGGTATGGTGCTTTGGAAATCGGTGCAGTTCCTGGGGCAAGATCGATAATGAATTCTATTTCTCGGTTAGGAGGCAATCCAGGTAATTCTTCAGGAAAAACATCCTCAAATTGATTCACCACAGGAATTTCGTCCGGAGTAGGGGCTTGCTTCTCGTTGTCAACCACATGAGCTAAGTAGGCTTGACATCCTTGTCTTAGTAGTCTCTTCGCTTGGATCATAGTCAGAAAATTACGGGTAGGTTTTCTTCCGCGGAATTGTATTCTTTTGCCATTAAATCCCTTTAA
This sequence comes from Kitagawia praeruptora, assembly GCA_037693485.1. Lineage (NCBI taxonomy): Eukaryota > Viridiplantae > Streptophyta > Magnoliopsida > Apiales > Apiaceae > Kitagawia > Kitagawia praeruptora. The sequence continues at coordinate 77,737,575 of CM075354.1, forward strand.
ACTAACCCACTTACGCCGACAATTGATTTGAGCATCATAACGTGCTAACTAATCCATTCCAAGAATTATATCAAACTCCCCTAGTTTAAAAGAAAGAAGGTCTACATCGAAGCGTTGCCCTTGAATTTCGATTCCACAATCTGGACATATCTGATCTACAGGAACTTTTTCATGATTTGCTACTTCTATAATCAAGGTCTCCCCTAATGGTACGGACTGAATATCCAATTTGTTCATAAAATTCTCCGATATGAAAGATCTTGTCGCTCCCGAGTCAATTAAAACACATGCATCTATAGAATTTACTAAAAGCGTACCTGCAATTACATCACTGTCAGCAATAGCATCCTTCACCGTCATGTTGAAAGTACGTGCAGTTGGCTTGTTGCTAGGAGGTGCCATGAGTCTAGGTACAGTTGTCTCCTTTGGTGGCGACTTGCAATCTCGTGCAATATGTCCTTTCTTCCCGCATTTGAAACAAGTAGTGGCCTTCTCCTTCTCCTTACAGTTAGAAGAATAATGCCCTTTCTGTCCACAATTGTAGCAAACAATGCTGGCAAGATTACAAGGTCCTGGGTGCTTCTTCCCACACGTACTGCATTCGGGTAATGGTGGCCTTCCTTGAATCAGATTGGCTGTCTGAGGTGGGCTGAATGTCTGGTTGTTTCCTCTAGTGTCTTGATTCCCAATTCTTTTTATGTCATTGCTTCCGTCTTCCCGCTTCGTAAATGGTTTCTTTCCATTCCGGTCGTCAGGCTTCTTCTCAAAACTAGTTCCACGATTATGAAACTTCCTCTTCTTCACATCCTTGTCCTTGGAGTACAACTCAGTTCCACTTTCGATAATAGATGCTTTCTGAACCAAGGTAGCATAGTTGGTGATTTCTAGTATCGCAACTCGATTCTGGATCCATGGTTTCAGCCCTAGTTGGAAACGTTTAGCTCTCTTTTCGTCAGTATCCACATGGTAAGGCACAAACCTAGAGAGTTCAGAAAAATTGGCTTCATATTCAGCTACAATCATATTGCCTTGTTTAAGTTCCAGAAATTTGACCTCCATCTGATTTTCCAAGTATTTAGGAAAATATTTCTCTAAAAATAGCTGTGTGAACCTAGTCCAGGGTATGACTACGTTTCCTTCCATTGCTCTCTTTGATTCCCACCAATAATTCGCTTCACCTTTTAACATGTAGGCTGCAAAAATGGTTTTCTTCTCTTCTTCTACTCCTACAATCTCAAATGTCTTTTCCATCTCTCGTAACCAGATTCTCGCCTCAACAGGATCAGTGGTACCTTTAAACTCAGGGGGATTTAATGATTTGAAAGATTTAAAGGTAACTGTATTTTTAGCTGGTGGTGCAGGGGGTTGGTCATTTCTGATTTGAGGTATCTCTTGTCTAGGTGGAGGATTCTGTGTATGTTGTCTCAGGAATTCCAAAAGTAAACCCATAGGGTCATTAGGATTTGGATTTGGTTGAACTGCGGGTACTGGTTCGGGTTCAGGTTCTGGTTCGGGTTCTGGTTGTGGATTGGGATCAACGTCATGATGGTTTTCTGCTGGGGGTACTCTTTGGTTCCTGCGGGGTCTACCTCTTTTAGGTGGCATCTTTTTCTATTAAGATTAAAAACACATAGCTTGGTTAAACAATGTAACATATATATAGCAGAATATCAATGCTGGTAACGTAAATCCTCAAGGTCATATGTTAATTTCCGAAAATGCTGAAGATATAAAACATTTTTTCCCATTTAGGTAAAACCACTAATAGGTTGCAAAATTCTAAATCTCAAATATCGTGGTTTAAGAAAATGCTTTAGTCATTTTAGAAAACGTTTCAGTTTTTTTTTTTCCAACTAACTAGGAGTGCTACTAATAAAGTGCAACAGTAACGATAAAGTCTAAACCAGGTAAAAGTGCGAAGATACTGATATCATCATATATAATCAAAATGGGACCATAAGGTACATTCAGTGACTACATCCGATATGAGCTAGCCAGCTAATACATAAGTCAAACTACTCAATCTACTGAGTGCTGGTCTACCTATGTCAGACTAGATACATGCTAAAATACATAAGCACCCTATACAGAAAGATCTATCCCTGACGCCAACAAAAACTCGGGTCGCTAACAACTAAAATATACATAACCAAAAGATAGGAATAGGCAAGTCCATATATATGCCATCCCTCCAAAACAGCAAAAGTCTATGCTATGTCATCAACAATGGTCTCAGCGACCAAACATCTCACAAACGCGTCTATGGAACTCCTCGATGGCTCTAGTAATCAAGTCAGCAACAACACTACGGTCAACAACTCCTGTACTGGAAGATGGTAAGGCTGATGGAGTGAGTAAGTCCGCAAAAGTAGATACTACAATAGGAGCACCCGATCCTGGAACAGTAAAACCCTCACTGAGGGGAGCAGTGGAACGAACTGGTGAAAGCTGACTATCATCCATCGGCTCAGATATAACAAGCTCAGGAACCTCATGTCTATACATGTCTGGTGTGGGTACAGGTGTAACAGATGCAACAACATAGACATGAACAACATGATCATCCTCAAATAGTGTAGGAGAGTCTGGTATCACAATGACCTGATCTGGAGAGTCTACCAAGTCAAAGATCTGCGGAGATGGTGGGGGAAGAATCTGAATAGAAGAATCATCTGACTCCTCAGACGGGTCGCTCTCTGAAGAAGAATCCAAGGGTCCTACCGGATATGGGGTAGGTGACCTATCTCTGACAGATCGGTGATCGAAGGGGACTGGCGAACCTGACGACGACATCTACAAAAGACAAAAACTCTATCACAACAGGGTCCAACTCATAATATGGCATACATATATACGTAACATATAACTGACAACCCGCTAGGGTTTTACTCTACAATTATGGAGCTATAGCTCAAAATAATCTCAAAAATCGATATTTATACCTTTCGTCTCTTGCTCCGTCATATCCCTAGGATCTCTCGCTTCCCTAAGAATATAACTAACGCTCTGATACCAAGCTGTGACGCCCCCAAATCCACTATTTGTAGACTTAGGTCGCCACTTACCGACAAGACATGCCTTATACAAATTACCTTACAATACATAATAAATATAAAGGTTTTATCGCAATAACAGTGGTTCCATCCCACAAGTTCAAGCATCGACATATCTCTGAATTATTACAACATATTACTAGTACAAATTATATCACTAATCATGTCGAAACATATGCTAATAGTCTTCGCTAGGGTCGCCGCCTCTGAGGTAAGCACACTAGTCCAGCTCAGTGCCCTGGTGCATTTTCTCCTTTCCCATGAAATGAGAGGTTTCGCCTTTTTCCGTCTTCACTAAAAAACAATATTAACAACAAGAATGAGCAACTAGGTGCTCAGCAAGTCCACTGACTCGCTCTCTCACTGACAAAGAAGGTGGAAAGAAAACAACTCTATTTATGAAAGATACTCGAATGCAGGCAAAGTGCCCTGATGATACTTACTGATAGACCCAAACAATTTATCTCTGAATAACAGAAGTTAGAGTTTAAAAGCTTGAGATACTGGTCTTCCGCCTCTACGATACCCCACAGCGCGATCAACCGCTGTGTCGCAAGTACCGCACACCCGTGATACCCCATAGCACGATCACTACTATGTCGCAGGTACCACTATATCGTTTTGCTAGCAAAAGGTGGTTGAAAAGTCAACCTGGCAACATCTGTGCCAAAATGTTAATATTTCTCTTTCGATACCACGATTTTATTCCTCGTGTTGATCTGAAAGAAAACCCATGGGCCATTTCCCATGTTGACCAGTGGATTTCAGGATTTTTCCTCCGAATAAAAATTGATTGATTTGGATTCCTATTTGATTCTGGCCGACCGCCAGTCTAAACTTTGTACGAGACCGACCTGAACAATAGGCCGTCACAATATTTTCAAAAGAAATTAATTTATTATATTGACACTAACAATATGTCAATTCAAGACAATAAAGTAACAACCTTGAACAAGTAAGGTTCGTTGATTAGAATAACTCATGTGGAGTCATCTTGAATTAATAAGAACGACTCGATTTAGAAAGAAAACTTCCAAATACGCTAGAGTAGGTATTTTAGAAGGAATTCTGATGATATACTATTCTTGTATACACTATTCTGCATGTATCTATTTTGATTCGAACAATGAATCAAATTTGAATATTGAAATAAAATTTATCGGATCTGAACAATAGATCTGATTGATGTCAATAAAATCTAACTACCTCGATATATGAGCGTAGTTATAACTGAATAATATTTAAGGGTCATCTCGAACAAATAAGATGCCCTAGATTTCAATCCAAGTACGTTCTATGAATTTATCAAAATTTTGGGAAAATCTCTACAATTTTTCTAAATCAATATTATGATAAACAGGATGTATTTTATAACGAAATAGCAATTCAGAACATATTTTAACAGAACAATATCTCAACATTTCTCGAAATATTTCAAAAGGAGTGAGGGTCAGAAGGAACTTGCCTCGATCTCGAAGTGTAGTGAATGCAGATAAAATTTAAACTCTATCCGTGAACTTGACTTCGATCTACGGCTCGAGAATTATGCTCTAAAAATGGCAACCAGAAAAATGTGAGCGATTCGCCAAAATAAAATACTTCCGGGACCGATAATATAATATTAAATATCCGTAAATCCCGCTTAAAACGAATATAGGGTTTCCGAATATAATGGCAATAATCCATTTTAATCTTGTAAATAATTAAATATTAATCCGACTTTAACCTCTAAAATAATCTAATTCGATCCGGTTAATTAAAATAGTCCGGAAATGCTAATTATCAATTTTCCAAAATAAAACCGTATCTAATCTTATTTATTCACAACAAATCATTAAATCTCTAAATTACGCCCAACTAATCACAAAATATTTTAATTTAATTAATGAATTAATCACACCATTTTTACTAAACTATTTATTACTAACCAAATTTCATAATATTCCAATTTAACGAAACCAATTGAACCCCCTTTTATTAATTTATATAAAAATTCCGATTAAAACATTTGACCATCAATTTATTATACTATATTATTTTATTATTATTTTTAACAACAACAGCGGCGCGTGGGCCCACCTGCCACCACCACCGTCGTGCCTCCCCCTCCCCTGTACTGCCTCTCTCTCTCTCTCGCCATTCTCTCCCTCTCTCTCTCTCTCTATAATCTCTCCGTCATCTCACTGTCTCCTTCCATTCTCTCCGACAACATCACCCCCTCTTTCTCCCTGCTTCTCTATGTACTCCCCTCCTTTCGTCTCTTTCTCTCCCTCTCTATCATCTCTCCTGTACATCTCACCCTTCTCCGACCACACACGGCAATACCCATTTACAGCCTTTTCTTAACACCGATTCAACCACAAACTCCTCCCTCTCCCTTTCTCCGATTCCTCTTCTCCGACAACTCACAGTCACAAACCCCTCATTCACTCTGATCACACTACACAATCACCCCTTCAACAATCACCTCACAGAGAGGAACAAACAATACCATTACAAGTATTAATCAAGACTACCACATTCAAAACGAAATCGAAAAACAAATAATAGAAAACAAACTACCTGAGGTTACTCTGTTAATATATATAGATAGTCGAGTTTTTGTTTTTTTTTTTGATTCAAGAGGAGTAGTATTTGGTTGTCTTCATCAAGAGAAAGAAAAATAAGAGTGGTGTTTTTGTTTTTTTTTTTCACCGGAATGGACAGTTGTGTAATGGAAGGAAAGTGATGGGTTGTTGTTGTGATGGAGACTCTATCCTGTCTGTTCTGTATAACTCTTAGAGGTGTTTGGCTTAACTTAAAAAATGTTACTTATCACTTAAAGTGTTACTTACTCACTTTAAGTGAAAAGTGATAATTTTTACTTAAAGTTAGGTGTATCTGTTTGGCTAATTCCACTTAAAGTAAATTTATTTTTAAAAAATAAATTAAAAAAAAAGAAATTTATATTTTTTTGAAAGTATAAAATACAAATATATGCAAAGAATATAATACAAGTTAAAAGGTGACTCAAATACATAAAAATTGATATACGAAAAAAAATAAGTGGAAAAAAAGTACCTCAAAGTTATTTTTTTTTTAAGCCTACTTTCCACTTTAAGTGGAATCAATTAAAGGGGAGCCAAACACGTTGGTACCAGCTTTAAGTGAAAAAAAAAAAAAAAAAGGGCCCCAAACACCCTCTTACTTTGTTTAGCCACAAATACAAGGATTAGGCTCAACAACGTGTCTATACCCTAACCAATCAACAAAATAAGGCAAAGCAAAATCCCACGTATCACCCACATTGTTTTTTTTTTCTAAAAATAAAATTTTGGAATCTAAATCAAAATAAAAATCCTATTCATAAATTTCCTAATTTTAGTAACTACCATATAAATATAAATAAAAAATAATAATGTGATATAATATAATATGTACATATATATATATAAAATTCTAAAATTTACGGCACTCGCACTAATTAATAAAAAAAAAAAATTGAATACTAGTGTATCGTTCTTAAATAAAATCTAAATATCGAGTATAAAAATTTATTCGAAAATTCGCGGTTATTACACTTACTATAAGAGTGGGATATATTGGATATGTTTGGTTGATTGATAATGTTTATTTTTTTTTAAAGTAAATCAATTTACTGATAAAAGAACATGCAATTTCTAAAATGATATTAAACAAACACATATGAAACTAGTTTAGAAAAAAGTTTCATTTGTCATTACTACGTTCTTTATAAACAGTAGAGATCTTTTTTCACATTGCTAAAACATGCAAATTTTTTTTAGAGACGAGACACTCTAATGACTTATAGCGATCGTGAGAAAGAAGTGTTTATGAATTTTCAATATGCATTCAAAAAATTGATCTCAAGATGAAATTCTAGAAACCCATAATACTGCATATTTATATATACCAAATTTGCAAAAGAACAAAAATTAAAATATGGGTAAAAAACTTATGAACTTGGTACAAAGATTCTGAAAAATGAAAAATAAAATTAAAAAAATATAATAAAGAGGGGTTTAGAACGTTTCAACGGGGATGTGTATGTTATGATAATCACTTGATAATATTAATATTATTGTATTTGGTATAATATGATGAATAAGTAATTTTATACTTAAATTAATTATATTCTCATGAAATTTTCTTTTTTCCTAAATAATGATTTAAATAATATAATGATTTAATTAATTTATTAATTTTACCGTTCGCTAGTTAGTATAATGTTGGATTTATATAGTCTAAGTTAAAGTATGAAATATTTAGTAAAAATTGGTGTCTGGATAGTAATTTAGCAAAAAAAAAATATAGTATAATTACTATTAACTAATCAATTACCTTTTTCAGTCAAAATACGTTACCTTTTCTCTAACTAAAATATCTTTTTTTCCAATTATATCATGGTCAGTAACCTTTTTCAGCCAAAACACGTTATATTTTTTCTTTTATTTACTAAAACCTCCATTTTACAATTACATCACGGGTGTTTCTATTTAATAAAAATAAAATAATAATATTATAATACTAATTATTAATCGATTACCTTTTCAGGTAAACTATATTATCTTTTCTATTTTTTCTAATTAAATTCCCTTTTTTTCTAGAAATATAACGGGCAACATTAATTTCTCATTTTCTAAAAACTATGAACAGTTTTATTTAGTAAAATAACATAAATAAATTATAATTACTATAAATTAATCAATTACATTTTTCACATAAATCATGTCATCTGCACGTTACCTTTCTATTTTCTCTAACTAAAATCTCTATTTTTTCAATTATATCACGGGCGATTCTATTTAATAAAATAAAATTATAATATTATTAAATAACCGATTACCTTTTTCAGCTAAAACATATCATCTTTTCTATATTTTCTAACTAAAATCCTTCTTTTAATAGAAATATTACGGACAATATTAATTTCTCCTTTTCTAAAAACATTACGAGCAATTGTATTTAGTAAAATAACGTAATTAAATTATAGTTACTATAAACTAATCAAATACTTTTTTCACCTAGAGCATATTACCTTTTTAACTTTTTTCTAACTAAATTCTCTATTTTTCTAATCATATCATGGGCATTCTATTTAATAAAATGAAGTGATAATTTTATAATTATTAATAATTAATCGATTTCTATTTTTAACTAAAACCTATCATCTTTTCTATATTTTCTAACTAAAATCCCTTCTTTTCTAGAAATATCACGGATAACATTTATATAATTATTATCAAATCATCTCATATAAAAATGTAAGCCTCCAAAATTCATGTTTTAAAAAAATTAATTTAAATTAATGAATTTTTTTCATATAATATTAAAAAAAACCGTGCATCACGGGTTTTAGGCATGTACTATTATATAAAAACCGAAACATTAAAAGTTTGGTTGGTCGGTACGGTACCTGTTGATTTTACTTATTTACCCTTATTTAATGGTACATGTTATTTTACTTAATTATCTTTACCCTTTTTCAGGTAAAACATGTTACCTATTCTATTTTTTAATAAGTAATCAATTTCCTTTCTCACGTAAAATATGAGCAACTCTATTTATACCCTTACTTAACGGTACATGTTATTTTAATTAATTATTTATAATTACAAATAACTAATAAATTTCATTTTCTATGATAAAACATGTTACCTTTTCTATTTTTAAATAACTAATTAATTTCCAATCTCACGTAATATATGAGCAACTCTATTTAATGAAATAAAATATAATAATTATAATTACTAATAATTTAACCAATTACCTTTTTTAGCTAAAATGCGTTACATTTTCTATTTTTTTATTTTTTTTAAGTAAAACCTATTTATGTAGTTTTATTTAAGTAAAATATTTTTTTTTCGGTAAAACATGTTTCCTTTTCTATATTTCAACAACTAAGCAATTTTTTTTTTTACATAAAATACTGTATCTTTTATATATTTTATCTAACGATTTTTTTCCTTTTCTAAAAATACTATTAACAATTCTATTTAATAGATTAAAATGTTATAATTAGTAATAATTAACCAATTAACTTTTTCAGCTAACTCTTACTTAATTGCGGAAAAAATTCATCCTAATAGCTAAGCTATTTCTTTTTTCAGGTTAAACATATTACTTTTGCTATTACATAATGGTTAATAACTCATTAGTTTACTTTTTTTAGGTAAAACACGATATTTTTATATTTTATCTAACTAAAATTTCTCTTTTTCTAAAAAGATAAATTACGTTTTCAGCTAAGACACTTTAAAATTTTATTTAATAAATAATGTATTTATATTATAATTACTATTAACTAATTGATTACCTTTTCAACTAAGACACGTTACTTTTTATATCTTCTCTAACTAAAATTTCTCTTTTTCCAATTATATCATAGGCGGTTCTATTTAATGAAATAAAATAATAATATTATAATTACTAATAATTAATCAATTAATTTTTTAAGCTAAATCTTATCATGTTTTTTTTAATCTAAAATCCCTCCTTTTCAAGAATATCACTCTTTTTCTAAAAATATCATGTGCAACATTTATATAATTATTATCAAATCATCTCATTTAAGAATTTAAACCTTCAAAATTAATGTTTTAAAAAAGTCAATTTAAATTAAATAAAAAAATATGTAAAATTAAAGAAAATCTGTGATGCAGGTTAGTTATTGTTGAAATTTTGAAACACAAAATCATGTTGATGATTACCTGAGATTAGTTGAATGTTATTTTTAAAGTTTTTTTTTTTTAATTTTCATAATTATTTATAACACAATGTATTAACATACTCCCTCTGTCCCATCCATTTCTTTACAATTTCCTTTTTAGGACGTCCCACCAATTATTTACATTACTAAAAATAGTAACTTTAACAATAAAATAGATTATTAAATCCACTACTTCACTTAATTTTTTCAACACTTTACACTATTACACCCAATATTTCACTTATTTTAACAATAAAATCACTATTACACCCACTACTTCATTTATTTTAATAATATTACACTCACTATCCTTGATCTCCATGCTCAATCCCATATTAAGAACATGACGGGAGGGAGTATTTGTAAGTATGAATCCAAATTCCAACGTATGGGAAATAGAAAATATAGGCGTTCAAATAATAATAATAAAAAAAAAAGAATTTGCAAGAAAGAAAGACCAGCTAGACAGCTAGTGGTTGGTGGAGGAAAGCTCAAAGACTTGTAATGGCGTTAAAACTTGGGGTTTGCCAGAAATCCCCACTTTTCACTGGACCCCACTTTTGTTTCCCTAGGAAAACTCCTCTGGTGAGCGTCAAGGCAGCAGTTGTTAAGAAAAGCCCTAAACGCCTCAAATATTCTTCCCCTTCATTTACCAAGGTAAGTACAGTAAGCTGCTTTTGTTTTCTTGCATTTTGGTTTTGTTTCTAATGGCTGCCCTGCCTGCCTGCCTGCCTGCCCTTTTTCCTAAATATTAGGATGATGCTTTGCTGTATGTTGAGGTGGATCCCTCTGGAACTGACACTTGGAAATTGGACCCTGTTGTTCAACTTCTCAATAAGGGTGCTGTTGGTGTTATTCCCACTGATACTGTGTACTCCCCCCCTCTTTCCCAATTCAATATCATATATTCATGTCAGCATTGCTAGTATGTAAGGCCGTTTAGATCATGGAATTACAACCCGGTTAAGAGAAATCGGAATCCGATTTCAATACAAAAATAATGTATTACAATCTTATTTACATAACCCGGTTGGAAATCCCGTAATCAAATCGTAACTGATATGTCATTTACTTCTTTAGCCCAATACGACATGTAAAAAAACCTGTCTTATTATAACAATACACAGTTGAGCTAACAATTTACCCGTCTTATCATTTTATTGATTCATGAGAATTGAAATAATAAGTGCACCAATTCCTGTTTTACTAGGTATGCAATTGTTTGTGATTTGAAAAGTAACTCGGCCATTGAACGCCTTCGTAGGTATCTATTCTTAATTTATATGACCAGCAAGTTTCCAATTCTGAACATCTTTTTTTTTTTTTGTGATTCATTTTGCACTTTGTTTTGCAGAATAAAGAATATAGAAGCTTCAAAGGCAAGATTTAGTCTACATTTGGTGCATTATTCCATTCAATTAAGAACTGAGTTTAATAGTACTAGCTTCTCGTCTGATGCCTTGCGATAACAATTACTGATTTATTGACTCCATAGTGCATAGTCCTTGTTTCCAGGGTGCAATACTTACTGTCACAGATTAGTCTTCACTCTTATGCTTTTCTGGTTATCGGATATTATATGGATTGCTTATTATTTTCAATTGCAGCCCCTTAGTACCTTGTGTCGTTCATTCCAAGACATAGATACATACACAACAGGGTTTCCGCGTGGTGGTGGTCAAGGACTATCAAACATTTTCCGAGCTGTAAAACAATGCTTGCCTGGCCCTGTAAGTATCAGTAATAATCATGATGTTTAGGGTAGTGGAGAAAGCTATACTGAACTTACGTTGTTTAATTTACATTGTTGACGATGTTGCACGTGGAATTTTGTTAAACATCTAAGTTTAATCATGATCTAACACACATCAAAACAAAAACCTACTGTTGTTGTTTTAGATCATCTCCCAAGGTTAATTGCCTTTTAATTTTGGTGCGTTATCATTGTCATGTCTAGAAAAATTTTAATATACCCTTGAAGCTGTCCTTTAACTTGCAAATAATTCTCTTAAATTTAATTCTTCTTATGCTCCGGTGTCCATTTCCTTCCCATACTGTGCATTAACTTGAGCATAACTTAAATAAATTTGTGCCATGAAACCTTCCAAGTTAATGCTAGTGCCTGAAAGATAGGTCCTTTTGCATTTCATTTTAAACAGTTTCTAGTCTTGTCTGTAGACTATTATTCATGGCACCAGACAATAATGTCTGTAGACAATAGTTTGTTGAATTATGTTAAATGTTAGTTTCTTCGATTGCTCCAAACCGGGTGTCTTTAGGTTCAATACTTACCTTAGCCTTCTGTGAATTGTTGATATAGGGTGGATACATTATAATGTATCTGCTTTGTGACTAATTTGTTACAGTACACGTTCATCCTAACTGCAAGCAAGTCGTTACCAAAATCATGTACAAGATATGGAACAACTACCTCCAAACTTCTATCTAGGAAAAATGTAGGTGTTCGAATCCCCGATGATGCTGTATGTCAAGCAATCCTAGAAAAGATGGGTGCCCCTTTACTCTCTACGAGGTAGTCTGAAAGTCGACTTTAAAATTATTTAATACTCCTGTTTAGCAGCTTTGAACTTTGATGTGTGTTGACTATGTTTCTTGATTTAGTGTCAGGTCACCCAAGGAAAATATGTGGATCATAGACCCAGTTGTGATAGCTGATGTTTATGGAGCAGAAGTAATAAGTTTTTCTTTTTGTAGATAGTATTTAACTCTTTGGCTATTCCTTTCAATGGGCTGCAAGATAACTATATCTGTTTTAAGTTTATAATATACTTTAGCAAGTAGGACTTTCTACATAGTATATACATACATTAAGAGTATATGAAAAATCAATTTTGGTTTAGAAAATTAATTGTTCTTATCTGTTAGAACTCAAAAGTCGAAATGGGTCATTATTGAAACAGATGTAGAGAGTAATACATGGCCCATATGTGCGCAACCCACCTTGTTCTCTGTTGCTTTACTGCCTTCTCTTCTATTTGCAGTGGTAAAGAACAGCAAAAAATAGCAAGATTTTTAAATGTTAGTGAAGCACGGTGAACCTCTTATAGTATTTCTTTCTTTTTGAGTTTTAGCTGAGTTACTATATTCCATTAAACTGTTACAGTTCTTTGCCTCCTATTTATAGGACCTTATGTTGGTTTTTTAGTATAGGCTTATGACTGTCTTAAACACCAAAAAATTGCTTCGAATCTATATATCTAGCAACAGGAATCATTTAACTGATCCGAGGCTCTTGAATTTGTCTTTGTTATATTCCTAGGGTCTTGATTTTGTTGTTGATGCTGGTGTTAGAGTGGCTGAACCATCCACTGTGGTTGACATGACTGCAAGTGTTCCAAGAGTTATCCGGCAGGGGAAGGTGATTATGAATATTTCAAGTTTATATATTTAGCAAAGTATAACTTCTGAAATCATGAATAGTATAATTAGATGTATTAAGATGGTGCTTTATGAGACTATATGATTATATTGAATGACCAAGGACATTAATTAATTTAGAGGTTTGTACAGTTTTGATGCTTTTAAAAAGGTTTTTTTTCTTCGCTTCATATGACATGTGGACAATTTTGCTATTTTGACCATCTAAACTAATTTAAAATTAATTAGTGCATTCTTATGACTAGCATACTTCATTACTTGCAATACAAGTTGCAGCTAGTTTTCAGACGTGCCACATGAGATCTGTTTTTTTGCTTATACAATTTAACTTATGTAATTTATATTACTAATGGAGGGTTGTAATGTAATATATCTATGTAAAGGACACTCATACTGGTTCAGAAGGATTTTTTGTGCCTAACAATGTAAAGCGTTTCGGATGCGATACAGTATAGTTTTTTGTTTTTTTTTAAAATTTTATGAAACAGAATGCTGCCTCTGAGAATATTATTAGAAAGTGATTGGTGCCTTTAAGCATTAATCAAAAACTGCCAGTGAAGCCACATCGCTGAAATTAGCCGTATAAAATGGCAAGATAGTTTTATATGCTCATGTGGGTCTGTCAGTTCCTATGCCATGTAGATAGGAAGTTTCTCTACTAGCAGTTGTGTTTTGATCTGGGAAGGTGGTTGTTTGACTGCTTGAAGATTTGGGAATCAATTAAAGTTGGGAGAGTGATATAGATATACCGTCAAAGAAAATTATGTTGTTTAATAGCTTCAAAGAAAATTAGCCAGATGTGTATCCATTGCCAGTAAGCTCTCAAGAAAAATTAAATCTGTGCAGATAGAGTGATATAAAAGTATATGCAAGTGGCTCCAATTTAAAGGAGGATATGCCTGAAATGTTGTTGGTAAAGAGTGGGCATGATGACGTGAGCCTCTGGCTCTATAATTTAACGAGGGGTAATTGGGTGGTTGGGATCTGAAGGTCATGACTCATATTCCCCAAAAAGTGGATCCCGCTCTAATAGCTCCGAATAAATTACACAGAAAGAATGTGGGCCTAATTCAATTCAACATATATTCTATTGGCCTTTTAAAATATGTTGAGTTACAATATATATTTACATCTATTGTATGGATTTGTTAATGGAATTTGTTGAACTGCCTGAAAGAGATTAAATTACCGAAAAATGTAGCTTAAGTTCCCTTTAAACCTCAAGTGGGAAAATAATGAGGAGTTTGGGCATTATTCATACTAAGTTGGTTCGAGCTTAAAATTTTAATATGCTTCATTCTCAGCTTTCTATTTCCATTGTCACATGACTTTAGTGCTAAATCTGTTAAAATAATATTATATGTTTTTGTCATTCAGGGGCCTAAACAGCACTGGATGGTAACAGAGGAAGATTTTGAAGAAGACTGAAATTGATTAGAATTGGAGCATGTCTTTATAGAGATGTGGTACATATATATGTAGAGTGGTAGATGAATCAAGGTTTACTTTGCATTTCATGCAATATTTTGTTGGCTCACCCCCAAGAAAGGGAAGTAAATGGTTTGTAGCTTGTAGATCTTTGGCCAAGAAAGTTTGATGATAGTTATGCGTTTTAGTTGGTGCTTTATATTTTGTACGCAATATGATTTGTATTATGGAGGTGGTTAATTTATTTGGCAACTTCTACTTGTAAGCTCAAGTACGCAACTGTTATGTTTAAGATCTTGTTCAGTGTATAAGATGAATGGATTGACTGGTAGCCTTTCCTTGTATTGCTCATCTGCTCAACGCGACACATATGAAGTTTTCTTTTGTATCCGCAGTTAGATTTGTATCTCTATTAATGAATATCTTACATGCCCAAAAATATATGGCATGCCAAGTGCTTACACATAAAAAGATATAGTGTCCGTTTGTCAAATCTTAAGATGAACTTATAAGTTACTTATTTCGGAAAAAATTTCGTATTTACATAATTTTTTTCCGAGAAAAATGTGTATGGGAAGTTTAATATTCGTTATCTTGCAAAAATAAGTTACTTGTTTCAAAAAAAATATACATATTTTCTAGCTTTTTTTCAGAATAAGTAACTTATTTCTGAAAAATAAGATTTCCCAAACGAGCCCATAGACTGGTGTGCTGATATTTATCACATCAACTAATCACTCACATCCCATGTGATTTCATCATCAAAACTTTTAAAGAAGAGATTGAATAGGACCACATGTATTGACTTATTTGATGCTAGAACTAAATATTTCAAATATATATAGTCCATCCAGTAGTACTAAACTGCAGTTACTGAGGTTTGTGAAACTCTTTAAAAAGACAGTTATGATACTGATGGCATCATTGATTGTGGTAGTTGGCCTGCAGATACTCAGATAAGCAATCTTAAATACTCGTACAATCATTTTTCTCAAAAGTTTTTTGATAGCTCCATACCCTTTTTATCTTCACTTATATTTTCTTTGATATGTTAGTAGAGGGGAGATTCTATGGACGATTTCTGGCTTGTTATGGTTCGACTATCATACATGTGCTTGACAGCAATGGTGGCATCAGCGAAATCTCCGGGAATCTTCATTGGCTTTGATCAAGTTCCACCATATCATTCCAGGTTCAGTAGTGCTACTTTTAAGTACTCAGTTACTGGATCAAATGGCTCTTATCCATGCAGTACGAATGATTGTTCCTTTATATGCGAGGTACAAAAAGTATCAACAAAATAACAAGACTGTAGCCAATGCACTTTACATATTGCTGTAATTCCTTTCTCAAACTTCGTCTAAACATAATTTGTTTGATATATGGCGTAGGTTGATGGCCATAGTTTGGTACCATGTCCAGCTGATGTTGTTGTGCTAAAGAACTTGACAGTCAATCATTGGCACCAATTTGGTCTAAATGTCACAACTGCAGATGGAGATAGTAATTCATCAATTTATAAATGGTTTATTGGTACACACTATTAAAATTCCCTACTATCATTAAGATGATTATCCTCTAATGTTCTTCTGTCGATTGACGCCAGCCATTTTGCCTCACAGATACAATTCCACCAACGGCAACAATATCTAGTGACCAGAGGTACACAAATGCTGAGAAAATAGCACTAGAGCTTACATTCAGTGAAACTTGTACCGGAAATGGTGGCTTCAAGTGTTTCAACTCGTCACATTGTGATGTAAGACCGTCTTTCTCCATATATACACTTTATTTTGTGGTGTGGCAATGATAATCTGAAAATAAGCATCTTGTTTCTCATATGATGGTATAATAATATTTATTATAGATTACTTTCCTGTAACGAAAATCATCTAAACAGTTATATCTGTTAAATGTCCAAATTTAACATATATCAACACAACAGACTGTATTTGAAGGTGGACAAATGAAACCCCAATATTATTACTAAGGAAATACAGTAATAGACTGGGTACCGTGTACAATTCATGGTCTCTCTCTCTCTCTCTCTCTCTTTTGCAGGTTATTATTGTAAGCGGACATGCTCATGTGGATGCCTCTTCTCTACATATCATCAAACACCATGTCAAATATAGCCTTGATATTATTTTATCTTTAAGAGTAACATACGAACTCATTGTTATCAAAATGGCAAATAGTTTTTGCACAGACCGGGCAGGAAATAGTTTTACAAGGACTAGTGGTTCAATATTTACACTTCATCTAGGTGAGGCTATGCCACATTTCCATTAGTAATAGTATTATAATTTATTAACTTTTATATTATCCATTTCTCTGTGTGAATATAGTGATGTTCTAATTCTTCTTTTAGATAGAAGACCAGTACAAGTGGATCTATGGACATCTGCTCCATCCTACGAGTTGGAGTTTGATGAGATTCCAAGAACAGTTACTGCAACTAACAGAACGGAAGAATTAAAGTTCTTCTTGGACTTTAGTACTCCTATCACAAATTCAACAGAGCAGATATTAAATGCATTACATCCAAGTTCAGGTGTCATTGTACCAATTCACAGTAGAGGGCATGGGAATCGCAGCTTTGCCTTTGTAGTAAGAACCACGATAATTTTTAATCAATGCCTACTTTGTTCCATCTGTAATGTCATTATTGCAACATAACTTATAGGATATCATAATTAGAGTTCATAACAAGAATGTAATTGCCTGATGTTGTGTAGCTGAAGAATCTTTCCAGAACAGAAATAATTACCATTGAATTAGAAGATGGTTCAGTACTTGGCAGGACAGGAACACCTGTTTCACCTGTAGACCCATTGACATTACTTTATGGTAAATAATTTGCCACTGTGATGTTCCGTCTTTTTCAACAAAACTCACTTTTAGCTTGCCATGCTCATCGGGGAATTTGTCTCTCAGACTCCACAGAGCCCTCTGTGTGGCTAACTACGAGCTCAGAAGGAGTTACAAGAGACCCCTACATCAACTTCTTGATTCACTTCACGGAACCAATATTTGGCTTTAAGGCTTCCACAGTAGAAGCTGGAGGAGGGTTTGTTATCAGGCAGGTGCATATTTGTTTTTTTTTCCCTCTTCTAATTTCGTAGAATTTTTGGGTCGAAGAGACTTAATTTTCTTGTGATACTATTGTAGGAAACACTTTGTTTTAAAACATCTTTCTACTTTGAATAATGTAGATTTGAAGAAATTTCAAAAGCTCTGTACTCCATGACAGTCCTTGCAGAATCACAGAATGTGTCTGTCATTGTTCCAGCAGGAAAAGTATCTGATATTTCAGGAAACCTTAATTCAGTATCTAATCAACTCGAAGTTAAGCACTGTAAGCCCATTATCTTTCTACCTTAATCTTAATTAGTTGCTATAATTGTTTGTCCCCATAATCCAGGTGATTTTGTATTTACATATAATATTTATTCCAAGAAAATTCTAGACGATACATTGCAAATAAAATAGAAAAGAAAACTTCTTAAAACAAAAGGAACTTTTGAATGTATTGATTCTTGATCACTGACAATTATTAAGCACAGACTCGGCTCATTCTACATCGGTTTTACTTCACTCGTTCATGTCTGTGGGAATAATAGCAACATCTGTAGCAGCTGCGTTTCTCTCGTTTTCATCTGTTAACCTAGAAGCAGCGGGTGCACTAGCTTCTGGGAGAACAAGTATGGGCTTTTCTGAGCCATGCACAAATCTACATGTAAATTCCTAATTTTTTTTTCCAATTGCCAAAATCATGCATATCATATAATATGTTTATCCTCACATGTTATGTATTGTAGCTGTAGTTCTTCCATCAATCTCAAGCTTCGTCATATTTCTTTTCTGGTTCACATCCTTCTGATATCTTATATTTATTGAAATATTTTACAGGCAATGGTAGGACACTTGCAGGTGTTTGCCCTTTCAGACTGCCTTTCACTTACCTTGCCAGTAGAATATTCTGCCACAACTAAAGGTCTTATGTGGCTAATTCCCCGAGACAAGCTTCCTTGGACTAAGGATAACTCACAAAACGGGTATAATCGTTCATATCAGGCTTTAGCTAGACATACTAGAAAATTCAGTGACAGCACCCTTGAATTCCATGCTGGTAAAGGAATGGAGCATTCTATAGACATGAATTCTACCAACTTTTCTAACCCTCTACATGAGGGATTGCCACTCCCAGTAAATTTTTACCCGAAGAGTAATTGGCCTGTCACACAGAAAAATGTCACTATAAAAAATACTCCTTATGGATTACCACTAAGTTCTGATGAATATTACACTTATTTCCTGGTGAGTACTATCTATATCTGCCAGTAAAATTTTTGTGAAAGAATCCAAATTTGAATATACTATCATGCTTGCAGAGAGGAGAACCCATGTCTGCCAATGCTGTTCTCAAAAGATTGGAGAGCTACACAGGGTAGGTTTACTTCATATATGACTACTTCATAGCTCTGGAGTCTGGATTGAAGCAAAAATCAATAAAAACTAGAGACTAAAATGTGTTATTTCATTAGATATTAGAACAAGTTACAAACTAGGTCTTTTCAGTAAATTATTGCCATGATATCTATTCTGACTTGGTTTCTTGATAGATGGCAGGACTTAGCGAAGAACTTGTTTTGGCTTGGTGTGGGAGGAGGTGGTCTAATAATAATTCACTTCTTAGCATTATTACTCATAAGATGGAGGTTTCAAACTTCAGCTAATGGGACACTTTCAGTTCTCAGGTTCGAGTTCATCTTTCTAATACTCGCAATCCCTTGTGTCTCTCAATCTTCGGCATTTGTCATCAGAGGTATGTGAAGCAGGTCTATTTTATGTACTCTGACTTGATTGTCATTGTCATCTAAGAATTCAAAGACATATAGGTGGTACAACAGGAGGCATACTCAGTGGAACAATGCTGCTAGTCATCCCTGGAGGTCTTATCCTATCAGCAAGCCTCTTTATTATGATAGTAATCTTTCCTGGTAATTTTGTTCAATATAAAGAAGTCAGGTACCTTAACACAAAAAGAACTTGGATGACAAAACTGTGGCAACTCTTCACAGGGAAGGCTAGCACTGGAAAATGGTTGTATAGAGAAGGGCTATCATCATTTATCCTCCAACGTTTTGGAATTATCTTTGAGAATACGAAGGGACCACCTATTTATATTGTCATTGACCAAAATGATCCGAATCAAATGCCTAGATGGACTGAAAGTGGTCAAAACGGGATTGGAAGAATGAGAGCAATTAGCTCAGATGACAGTATAGAAGAAACTAATGCATCTATATCCACGAGGCTCTTGGGAGGTTTAAGATTATCCTATGTTATTCTTGATCTTACAAGGAGGGTCACCCTGGGGATACTATCTGGAGTTCACTCGTCAAGAAGGACAAACCAAAGTCTTTATGCACTTATAATTACTCTGGTACAAGTCATATATATGTTAACTTTAAAACCACATATCAGAAGGGGAGTACATGTGGTAGAGACTATATCCCTCCTATGTGAGGCAGGAGTTTTCGGACTAGCTGTCATTACTATCAGGCCAAATGCAATGGACGACAGCACTGTGGGGTACATAATGTTGGCTTTTCTCTGTCTTGCCTTTGTTTCTCAGATTATAAATGAGTGGTACACCATTATAAAATTTCTTTTAGGATTCTCACAGCCGCAGCAAGACTCATTTAGAGCAAGCCTCAAATTCGCCATCAAAGGTCTTGTCCTACCTCTCCTCCCAAAGAAATACTGGTCAAGATTTTTGTCTGGATCAAAAACAGATGATGAAATAAGAGACGTTAATCCATTAGGTGCCATGACAGCGATGGTGGTACCTGTTCCCAGTCCTGGTCCTCTTGGTTTAAGTGAGGTAACCAATTTTGAAGCTCTAGAAATTTCAGAGACAAATGGTGGAAATCGTCTGAAAGGTATACTACATCTAGAGCGGAAGAAGGAAGTGAAAAGGCTGAGGGAGTTGGCTAAAGCTAGTTTCTCAGGGGGATCAAAGTTTGAAGAAGGTAGTACCAGTTATGGTTTTAGAGCATGATAAGGAATCTCATATTATGTTACACTTGAAGCTAGTAAAAATTTGAGTTCAACTTAAGCTGTGATAACAGCTTTTTGTTGTACTTGGCATTAACAACCATCCACCTTCAATCTCTTTACAAAGTAATCAAATGATCATCTTCAATCTCTTGACTTGAAAGTCTTAAGCACATTTAGAATTTAAACCAGAAAACTTGGGCTCGCTGGCAAAAAAAAAAAAAAAAAAAAACTTGGGCTCATATTAGCACTCCATAATTTCAAAAGAGAAAATTACCAAAATGAATCATTTCCAAAACTGATGGTCCTCCAATGCCCTATAAATATGGCAAATCGTCTGCCATGTCTATTTTTTCAAAAAATTTGGCTGATATGCGCGTGTGATGTGCCGTATCAAAGATGTTTCGGAACACTGTCTATTGCGAAGCACGAAATAGAATATCTATGGGATATTGTGGGCCGTATTTTTGAAATGGGGTAGGCAGGGCCATGAAGATTGTAAATGGTCCATTTTGACCTTCATCGAATTTAAAATTAAATATATTTTAAATTAAATTATGTGGTTATTCAAGACTTGGTTTTTTATTAGAATAATTTAAATATATAATATTCTTTAGCATTTGATCTAACATTTTCTATTTATTTACCAAAAAAATTAACGATTATTATTCGTTATATGATTGAATCATAAAACTAAACTACAAATAATTATACTCAGCTCTTTGATAGAGTAATTTAAATTTATTCGTTATTATGAATGTAAAGTACCATGAATTACAACGATTCATTGCGGCTGTGAATGATAATTTTTTGTACCTGTAAGAGATAATCTTGGATCATATATGATGGATAATAATTGATTCGTTTGTACCAATAAGAGGTAATCTTTTTTTTTTTGAAAGTAATAAGAGGTAATCTTAGATCATATATGATGGAATATAATTGAGATTTATTTCTCGTAATTTCAGTTACGTTATTAATTGATCCTTATGAATTAATTATGACACCATTTTTTAGCTAAAATTTTAAATGTTCTTTAGTTTTGTCGATAATTTTTATGTAATTAAATGTTTTTAAATGAGGAGAAGTTTCGTGAATTTATATTCTTAATAAAGATTTTTTTTTGGTTTTAATAGTTTATAATTCATAATTGAGTAATTGGCATTCATTCTAGAGTTTGAATTTTTAAAATATGAATTTACTTGTATACTTATTTTTTAACCCTTAAGATAAGTTAGGCTAATAATTTCTAGTTTTTAGATTGATTCTAATAAAAAATATCCCCTTTGGTTAGATAAACACTCATTTTTTTGAAAATTAAATAAGTGTTATGTTTTTAGTGGAGATTTATTTTTTTTATTTTGTGGTTCCCAATTAAATGTTCATAAAGTAATTTATGAAGTTTTGGATGGCAAGAAAGGAAATGGAGGGAAGATCGTGGTGCCAAGTAAATTTAGCTATAAATATCGATGGCAGTAGGAATGCATATAGACATGGTAAAATGGGTCTGTATCCAAAAAATCGAACAGAAATTCTTGAAACCGAGATTCAATTTTATATCCAAAATTGGAAAATCCTAAATTTACCCGAATTTGAAATAATCCAATCCAAATCAAAATTAGTACACTATAGTCAAATCCGATAACGATCCAAAAATCGATTTGATCCGATCTAAAAATTATCTGAACCGAAATTTAATAAAAAATAATCCGAAATATCATAATCGATAATGACCAGAAACCGATCAAACCCGAATAAAAATTATCTGAACCGAATATAAACTCAAAGTGATGATGTGATATATATTCGAAACCTAAAATACCCGAATAAAAAATTATCCATTAAATAAATATTCTCATGTCACAAAATTATTTAATATTGATGTTCATTTTTCCGAAATTATATTCTTCTACAAAAAAAAGAATAAGTGAAAAAATATCAAATAAAAGAATGCAAACTTATTGTGATAAGAGTTTATAAACGAGGCAATTCAAAAAAGAATTTGATATATAAGAATATCCCCAACCACATTTCTACAACTTTATATTATAATGGTTCACTATGATAATATACAATAACGATTTTCGAAAATGTAGAGGATTGAAAACGTGTTTTGTTCCAACAATATTTTTTCTATTGGTAAGTTACAATTCGAAAAAATATCAATTATTTTTATCAAGATAGCTGCAAACACATAATACTAAAACATATACAATTAAATAAATATATCAGAAATTAACAAAAACATAAAAAAATACTAAATAAATCAAAGATTTTATCTGAAATTAGGGTTTTGAAAACTAAAACTAGCTTAGTAAATACTAAACACACTTGTAACTCTGTATTAAAGCTATAACTCAAATTATGGTATGATTTGATCTTCAAATCATTAGAAATTTGCAATTAAAAAAGTGGGAGAGAGATATTACGCGTAATTATGTTACTTCTTTGAAGCATTAGTTTGATTTTGTAATTTAACGGTCAACTAGTACTTTGACTAGTACCCCTAAATAAGGATTCGTCCCTGATTCGTGTTTCGATTTTTTTAAAAATATTTCTCGATGATCTAACTGTTATTGTCAAAATTTCAGAAAAAAAAAGTATTGGTTTGATTTTGTTATTTAACGGTCAACTAGTATTTTGACTAGTACCCTAAACAAGGATTCGTCCCTGATCCGTGTTTCAATTTTTTTAAAAATATTTCTTGCCGATCCAACCATACGGATGTCAAGAACCATGTTTTTTAATGTTATTGCCAAATTTCAGGGAAAAAATAAATTTATTTGATTTGGTAATTTAACTGTCAACTAGTACTTTGACTAGTATCCCTAAATAGGGTTCCGTCCCTGATTAATGTTTCGATTTTTGTAAAAACTTTTCTTGATGATCCAACCATACAGATGTCAAGTACCATCATTTTTAATGTTATTGCCAAAATTAAAAAAAATAGATTTATTTGATCAGGTAATTTAACAGTCAACTACTACTTTGACTAGTGCCCCTAAATAGGATTTCGTCCCTGATTCGTGTTTCGAGTTTTTTTTAAAATATTTCTCGATGATCCAACTGTACGGATGTCAAGATCCATCCTTTTTAATGTTATTGCCAAAACTTCAGAAAAAAATAAATTTATTTGATGTGGTAATTTAACGGTCAATACTTTGACTAGTACCCAAAAATGGGATTTTCGTCCCTAATTCATGTTTCGATTTTTTTAAAATTATTTCTCGACGATCCAACTGTACTGATGTGAAGAACCATCATTTTAAATATTATTTCCAAAAATTTTAAAAAAAAAATTTGTTTGATTTGGAAAAAAACCAAATTTTGAACTAAATTTTTTCCCCCATTTTTAACTAATTTGAAAAATAAATTAAAAAATTAAAACAAATAAGAAAATGACCAAATTTTGAACTAAAATGTTTACACAACCAAGTGGGCATACTTACTATTTGTGTGATGAATGCTACCCTACTTTCACTAATTTTCCATTCTTTAAATTTTTCCCCAATTTTTAAATAATTTGTAAAATAAATTAAAAATAGGAAAAAAGCCAAATTTTGAACTGAAATTCATATACACCAAAGTAGTCGTACTTACTATTTCTATTTATGTGATGAATGTTACCCAACTTTCACTAATTTTTAATTTTTCCCTATTTTTAACTAGTTTGTAAAATAAATTAATTTTTTTAAAAAAATAGAAAAAAAACAAAAATTTGGTTGTATGATTACGTAGGTCTGTATAAATTTTTAATCAAAATTTGGCATTCAATGATGATTTAAAACCAATACAACATTATTCAGAACCAATCTACATTGATCCGAACAAAATTCGATCTGAGACAAGAAAAGATCTGAATTGATCCGACCCGAATTAAATCCGATCTTAATCCAAAATTTATATAATTTTTATCTAAAATCAATCTGATCCGAATGTCAACCCGTTCCGAACCAAAATCGATCCAAATTATGCAGAACCGAAATTAGATCCGAACTGAATCAAATTCGATCCGAACTATTTCAAAATAAATTAGAACCGAAAATTGATCCGATCCAAAATTAATCCGATCCAAATCCGCTCAAATTATTCGATTTGCCAGGTCTAGATGCACAACAACTACAAGAATTGACTAGTTTTTACTTTTAGTTTCTTTGTAGACGATATATTTCTGTGTTGTAAGACACTCTTTTTCCATCTTGATATTTCTCTCATAGGATTTTATTCTTGCGGGATTTTAACGAGTTC
The DNA here is from genome assembly GCA_037693485.1 of Kitagawia praeruptora. Lineage (NCBI taxonomy): Eukaryota > Viridiplantae > Streptophyta > Magnoliopsida > Apiales > Apiaceae > Kitagawia > Kitagawia praeruptora. Next base: position 77,762,475 of record CM075354.1, read on the forward strand.
TTCTTTTTGTGAGTTATGTTTTTAGACATTAAAGACAATATTGTCTAAACTTTCGGGAGTATTTGCTTACTTTCGATTAAATGATATACTTTTTGAATGAAAGAAGCTATGTTCATCCGAACATTGTATTCTCCATACAGTTTATCAATGGAAATATTTTCTTTTTATAAAAAAAAATAATCAAAACTTTCATTGTTTTGGATTTAATATAATAGCATAGATTTGTCCAATGTAAATATTTAAATATTTAATAGTTGATTTTCCATAAGTTTGTGGCTGTATTAATTTTTGGGATAGTTTCAAAACTACCCATGTTAACTATTAGATTTTTAAATATATACTACCAACCTTTTTAAAATTCTAAAAATACCGACATTGTTTTCAAAATTCCAAAAATACTACATTGCTCAGTTGCAACTTTTGCAATGTCATTTGCAACTTCGATGCTACAAATTTATGATTGTAAGTTCCGGGTTTCAGATGTCATTTTCAACCAGTTTTTTGGAATATATATATATATATATATATATATTCCAAAAAAGTGGTCGAAAATGACATCTGAAAACTGGAACTTGCAATCAGAAATTCGTAGCATCTCAGTTGCAAATGAGGTTGCAAGGCCCCACCAGGGGCACTCATAATTGGTGGATTTGGGTTGCAAGGCCCCGCCAGAAAAACTCATAATTGATGAATTTCTGATTTGCAACTTTCAGTTGCAAAAGTTGCAACTGAGGTTGCAAACCTCAGTTGCAACTGAGGTTGCAAACCTCAGTTGCAACTGAAATTGCAACTGAGGTTGCAAAGCTCAGTTGCAAAAGTTGCAACCGAGGTTGCAAACTTGAGTTGCAACTGAGGTTGCAAAAGTTGCAACTGAAAACTGAAAGTTGCAAATCAGAAATCCACCAAATATGAGTGCTTGCAACTGAGGTTGCAAAAGTTGCAACTGAGGTTGCAAAAGTTGCAACTGAAAACTGAAAGTTACAAATCAGAAATTCATCAATTATGAGTGTCCCTGGCGGGGCCTTGCAATCCAAATCCACCAATTATGAGTGCCCCTGGCGGGGCCTTGCAGCTGAGATGCTACGAATTTCTGATTGCAAGTTCCAGTTTTCAGATGTCATTTTCAACCACTTTTTTGGAATATATATATATATATATATATATATATATATATATATATATATATAGGGGGCTGCTCAAATGAGACCCCTCTTATAATGAGACCCTCCCTTATAATGAGTCCCCCTCATATATCTTTTATTCTAAAGGGCCCCGCCAGGGGCACCCAATACGAAAAAGGCTTAAAATTCTATCCTCTATCCATTCATCAAAAAAAATAATTTAAAAAAAATAATTTTTTTTACAAAAAAAAAATTGATGATGTGGCGGTAGTTTTATTCCAAAAAAGTGGTCGAAAATGATATCTGAACCCCGGAACTTGCAATCAGAAATTTGTAGCATCGAAGTTGCAATTGAGGTTGCAAAAGTTGCAATTGAGGAAGGTAGTATTTTTGGAATATTGAAAACATAAAATTATAATGAAGTAGTATTTTTGAAAAAATGATTTTATAGAACTGAAATGATAGTTGGATGGTAGTAAAATTGGAAAGAATTGTTAAAATCTTATGTATTTTTGTAAATATCTCTTAATTTTTCTTAATTTTCCTCTGTAAAAAGTATTAAAGTAATGGTAAATTGAATACAAGTGAATCAACACACAAAATATATGGCTTATTTTTGTGAAATCGTATTTATAATTTTATTTTTCTTGCTAATTTTTTATAATTGTTTTGATGATAACAGTAAGTTTTTGATAAGAAAAATGCTAGAGGTACCAAATTAGGTACCAAAAATTGTTACCAAATGACTTGTTATTATTGTGATTGGTTATAATTATATTGGGCCCGCCAGGGCCAACCAATTAAAACATCCCAAAAAGCCAAATATTCATTTGGTGGCAAATTTTGATACCCAATTTGGTACCTCTCACACAATCATCAAACAAAATTACAAAAGTAAATAAAATTTAAACTTTTCTAGAATTAATCTTGCCAAAACAAAAGTCTTTGTTCTTAATAATTTTGTAAGACATTTACTTTGAACCAACATTCCAAAAGAAGTTGCAGTTTGATTAAAGATGGCCATTTTAGACTCTGCAGCTGCCCGATGAAATTCCATTATTGTTTATTTAGTAAGAATGCAAGATGATCACGCAAAGTAAAATTGTGTGGTTGAATACAAACATTCAAATATTAGTACAAGTTCGACAATTTAAAACGTCTGTCATTCGGAATTCATCATTTGAAATTTATTTCATGTACGTTTTCAATCACAAATTATTAAAAAAGCAATCACAAATTTTCTCAGGATGTTGATTAATCATTAGACAGAAGTTACACAGAAAGCTTCATCTTATTATATAAATAGATAAGATTATAAACATTATACAGAATTGTTTGAGAAAAACTTCAGTTTATGTGCATGAGAAGAGAGAAAAATCATGAGTTCATGGAGAGGCTTGTGCTTCTTGCTTTGGATCATGCTTATTGGCCAAGCCCAAGCACAGTTGCAGGAAGATTTCTACAGTTCAACTTGTCCCAGTGTTGAATCAATAGTAAATCAAGCTGTTTCCAAGAAATTAAGGCAGACGTTCACCACAATTCCAGCCACTCTTCGTCTCTTTTTCCATGACTGCCTTGTTGAGGTTGCAACAGACACTGTGTCTTTCTTTAAATTTTACTTACGTTTTAAAGTGTCGTAAACAAATCCTCAAAACAGGCCACTGAATGATTCTCTGTTGTTCAAGTAACTGCCAGAAGTCCTGCGCTAATTAGGCATGCAACAAGAACATGATTAAACTTCAGTTTTTAGTACAATAAACGCACTATTTTTACAGTAGTGTTAGGTTTCTAGTATATACAACACACTGAACTTACAGTATCTGGCAGTGAGTATACTATTTAAACGGTCAATATTTTTACCAGGGGTCATTTATTCATGCAATCAGTTGAATCAGTATGTTTGTCTGTGGATGTATTAAAGGATTAAAAGTAAAATTTCCACAATTTTCATGGATTATTTTGTGGAGATAGTGGGTTGTTGTTACTTCTCTGATCATTCTGCTGCAGGGCTGTGATGCCTCAATTTTAATCGCGTCATCAAACAGGGATGCAGAAAGGGATGCTCAAGAAAATCTTTCACTTCCTGGTGAAGGATTTGACACGGTAATTAAGGCAAAACAAGCAGTTGAGGCTGCATGCCCTGGGGTAGTCTCATGTGCAGACATCTTGGTTATTGCTACAAGGGATGTTGTAAAAATGGTAAATAAATATATACATTTAACATTAAGAAAACAAAATGCAAAAGTTCAGTATCTACTAAACTTTCAATCCTTCCGCCTTTGATGTTGTGAGTTTACCTTGTTTCTCAGGCCGGAGGCCCATCATTCAGTGTAGAGCTGGGACGTCGTGATGGACTAATATCAAAGGCATCTAGAGTTGCTGGAAATATTCCAGAACCCTCCTTTAGGCTCACACAGCTAAACTCCATTTTCAGCAAGCACAATCTTACTCAACTCGATATGATTGCACTATCTGGAGGTCATACGTTTGGTGTTTCTCACTGTGATCAGTTTTCTAAACGGCTCCACTCATTTTCTTCGTCTTCCAAAATTGACCCTTCCTTGGACCCGGAATATGCTCGTCAGTTGATTGAAGCTTGCTCCAATCCAGAACCAAGCACAGTAATTATCCTGGATCCGGAAACCCCACAAATATTTGATAATGTGTATTTCAAAAATCTGGTTGCAGGAAAGGGTCTGTTGAGTTCAGACCAAGTGCTCTTCAGCGACCCTGCATCCCGACATACTGTTCTTGATTTTGCTAATAGTCCAGGTGACTTCAAAGCAGCTTTTATTACTGGTATGAAGAAGCTGGGTAGGTCAGGTGTAAAAACTGGTGGCCAAGGAGAGTTAAGAAAGGATTGCACAGCCTTCAATTCATGACGGCAACTCTATCGTAGCCCTCAAGTATACATTGACCATCCCAAGTACTAAAGCATGCACTTAGTAGATGCAAAATGTTAAACAAAATTCAGCCTTTGTTGGATAAATAGAACACTGTGTTCTTATTGTTATAATAGTCACCTTGTCATAGAAAAGCAATATATTTGTTTGGTCATAAATTCATGTTTTACATGCTGAACACTGTACTGTAAAACTTAACTTACAATAATCAACCAATTCGAACCTTTACTATAATGAACGCGAAGATGACTAAAACCATAAGCATTTTCTGATGAGAATTGAAAGACGACGATGCGAAAGGCAAAGGAGTCATCAAAATTGCAAATTTGTAAAGATGATGAAGACTAGTAGCTTGACCCAAATTTTCTTTGTCTGTTCATGTTAAGGAACCAGCTCATCTAAAATTTTAAGCTAAAATAATTTGCAAAGATGATGAAGTCATGTTAAAGAATAGGCTCATCCCATAATAAATTGTGAAAATATTGGGGATGGTAGGAAGTCGAACCTGAGACATCCATCAACAAGAGCTCTAATATAGTAAAAAGCTCATCTAAAATCTTAAAGGGAGGCATTCAATCCACAGACAATGTAACTTCAAAGTGGACTGTGACTTTCCATTTAATCAATCACAAGTACAATGCTGATGTTTCAACTTAGGACGACCCCACGTAGCTTAACTTTGGTTCTCCCATTGTTAGCCCCATAAATGACCAGCAGCAGAATTAGGATTCCGAATCAACCGGGTTTTTGGAGGTGAGCTAGGGCTTATTGCTATGTCCACTGAGTTGGTTAATTTTGAGTTATATCAAGACTTGTGTTTAGTTCATTTGCTTGCCCAGATAAAAATAGTTGTTAACTGCACCTCTTGGAAAAGTATGATGGTCAAGATAAATCTGTTGCAGGCAAAGTAACGCACAAACTATATGGTTTTTTTCGATGACACCATGTTTACAATTTTAATCTGTTGCATGTAAATTAAGGCAAAAAATTGACAAAACTATCTTCCGATTACTTTGTTAATCTAGCTATGTGAAACTATTATCCAGTCATTAACTTGAAGTAAAATTTTCTCAAACAAGTTAGAGACTATTTTAAACTTTGTAGCGTGATGAAATTTGATTATCCTCCATGTAGTAAGATGGTCGTGGAAAGTAAAATGGTGTGGCTGAGATCATTACCTAGACAGCTGTAAAAGATTCCACCCAATTAAGAAAATCTAATAGGATGATGTTACTAGTTATTATTAGAAGGCGGCTTGGCCAGACAGACCCAAGTTAATCAGGAAACTTCATCCATCTTTTATCATTCATTTCATTTAAGTATGTAAGATTATTAACATCTCTACATAAGAGTTGAGTAATAATCATCCAGGTTATTTTGCAATTAGGAGAGAAATGAGTATATGGAGAGACTTGTGTTTCGTGCTTTCGATCATGCTTATTATAGGCCAATGCCAAGGACAGTTGAAGGAGAATTTCTACAGTTCAACTTGCCCAAATGTTGAATCAATAGTGCATCAAGCTGTGTCTAAAAAAATGATCCAGACATTCACCACAGCTCAAGCAACTCTTCGTCTCTTTTTCCATGACTGTTTCATTGAGGTTGCAAGTTGTAACAATTAGTAGTTTCAGTGTCTTACGTATCTCTACGCTATGGTTTCTCCTAAATAAATTCTAAATTAGGCCACTGCATGATGCTCTGTTTTCTTGTTTTAAGTCCTGCATAATGGTTGCAGTGACTAAAGTTCATTCCTAGTAAGTTAATAGCAACGACATTCTAGTATTAGACATATTTAAACCTAGTGTCTGCTTATGATGTTGCTTGAAGGATTATTACAGGGAGTTAGAGATTCTTCTGACTTTGATAACGAGCCTTGTTTTAACTGTGCTGCTGCAGGGCTGTGATGCCTCGATCATGATCGCATCACCAAACTGGGACGCAGAAAAGGATGCTCAAGAAAATCTTTCGCTTGCCGGAGATGGATTTGACACGGTGATAAAAGCAAAACAAGCAGTTGAGGCTGCATGCCCTGGGGTAGTGTCATGTGCAGATATTTTGGCTATTGCTGCAAGGGATGTAGTAAGGATGGTAAATGGAAACAAATACTAGTAAACAAGCGAGCAGAATTCAATTTGTTAATGACATCATAATCCTTCCATCTGACGCTATGAATATGCATTGTTTCTCAGGCTGGAGGCCCATCATTCAGCGTAGAGCTGGGACGTCGTGATGGACTTGTCTCAAAGGCATCCAGAGTTGCTGGAAAACTTCCAGAACCTTCCTTCAACCTCAAACAGCTAAACTCCATTTTCAGCAAGCACAATCTTACTCAACTTGATATGATTGCACTATCTGGAGCTCATACGATTGGTGTTTCTCACTGTGATCGATTTTCAAACCGCCTCCACTCATTCTCTTCATCTTCTAAAATTGACCCTTCATTGGATCCGGATTATGCTCAGCAGTTGATTGATGCTTGCCCAAATGCAGAATCAGACGGAATCATTGTTCTCGATCCTGAAACTCCGCAAACTTTTGACAATCTGTATTTCCAAAACCTGGTTGCAGGAAAAGGTCTGTTGAGTTCAGACCAAGTGCTTTTCAGCGACCCTGCATCCCAGCCTATTGTTCGTGAATTTGCTAGTAGTCAAGAAGACTTCTACACAGCTTTTATTACTGCTATGAAGAAGCTTGGTAGGTCAGGTGTCAAAACTGGTGATCAAGGACAGATCATGAAAGATTGCACAGCCTTCAATTCATGAAGGCAACTTGCTACATAACAGAAGAAAATTACTCACTATTTCAATATAAGGGTAAATCATTAAATGATCAGCATTGTACCTGTGTTTGAAGAAAAAATCCACACAAGTAATGCCTACATGAGAAAAAACATCAATAAAGAAATCGCAGGGCGTACAGTGACTTGACGACTTGTCCCATGATCCTCAATCATCTGTTCAGTGTATTCAAAATATTTCGACAATCGACATGCTATATACATGTAATAAACATTTGAGAAATGGTTAACTTACAAGAAAACAGAGAAATTAAACTCATTACTTACATGGTAAACAAAGTCCATTGGCAACTTGAGCTTTAAATTCTTATGAAACATATGAGGTTGACAATTAAATTAAATCTGCTTCTGGTGGAATTAATCTGCTTCTGGTGGTTCATCAAGTTTGATAGGTAGGTTTTGATCTTGCTTCGCTGTCATATATACGGCTTGCAAGAAGGCTTGACAAGACCAGTGTACCAGCAGGGTTAATTTGCAAGAGTAAGAAAATTGTACAATGCCCCAAACTTTTTTAAACCAAATTACTCAGAAGCGGCGGCTGGGACAATTGCCCAGTGAGCTCCATAACCAAGCCCAATTAAAAGCGTGCCAATATATAATTCCCCAGGCCAACCCATGGCCATAAACAAGTGACCTATGAACTGAGCCACAGCCATGGCCAAATGCCTAGGATACGCATAATCCCTGCTCAAATATATTATGGTTGCGTAAGGGGAAGATAGGGAAAATTGATGAGCATACTCAAGATAGTCAACGTGCCATCTCAGCATATAAAAACGACATGATATAACAAGCTTCTAGAAGGAAAGTTTGTTACAGATGACAGCTGGAGATAGTTCGTATATAGATATGCACATAGAGTTCTGTAGAGAGTCAGTTGGTATCTTTTATCATTTTCTGTAAGTCATCATTAGAGAATGTAGATCTGAGTTGTAGTCTCTTGTGTTCTATAACAAATACATTTCATCTTCTTCAATAAAGATGTTATTGACATGGTATCAGAGCTTGAGATCTCTGTACTTTGCTTAATTCCGCTTGCGTATTAGTTGTTTATCAACTCTGTTGTTCTTCAAGACGAAGAATTGGTGTATTCGTACAATCTCTTTGTACAATCTCTCTGAGTAATCTCTCTGTGCAATCTCTCTGTTGTTCTACAATCAATGACTGCTGCTTCTACAAATTCGTATCTGAATGTTACTACTGGTACTAATATCGACTCTAATCATCCATATTTTCTTCATCCTTCAGATCATTCAGGTATGATCTTGATTAATCTTACTCTTTCTGAGCAAAACTACAATCAGTGGCATCGTGCGATGCGAATTGCTTTATCTTCAAAGCTTAAGTTAGGTTTTATTGATGGTACATGTCTCAAACCTACTACACCTGCAAATCAAGTGATGCTATGGACAAGATGTAATGATATTGTGATTTCTTGGATCTTAAACACAGTTTCTCCTGAGATTCGCTTAAGTGTGATGTATATGACTGTTGCAAAAGATATTTGGGATGATCTTGCTCTTCGTTTTGCTCAAACTAATGTGCCTAAAATGTTCAATCTGAGAAAAGAACTTGCATCTTTGAATCAAGGAACTATGTCCATATCTGCTTATTTTACAAAATTTAGATCTCTGAATGATGAACTTGATGCACTTGCGGCTATACCTAGATGCAACTGTGGTAACTGTACTTGTGACAATAATGAGAAATTGGAGATATTCAACAAGAGTCTGAAATTGTCTCATTTTCTAATGGGATTGAGTGATCAATACACAACTATCAGAGGTCATTTGTTGCTTATGAATCCTGTGCCTAATCTGAGTGCTGCTTATAGTATATTACTTCAAGAGGAGAATCAGAGAGAGTGTCATTCCAGCTCAGTTATATCTAGTGATAACATTGCTCTATCTGTCAAGAATTATGAAAATCAGAATTCTGCAGTTAACTACTCGACTCAGAGCAAGCCAAATAAATTCATCAAGAAGAATGTGACTGATTCTTCAGTTGTTTGTGAAGTATGTCATATGACAGGGCACACTAAGGATAAGTGTTTTTGTGTTCATGGATATCCTAATTGGCATAGACTGTATGGTAAACCTAAGCCACGACCAAAGGCAATTGGAAAAACTGCTCATGCTTACAATGTTACTACAGATAATTCTGGTAACAGTTTCAGTTCTAATAATACTGATACTTTAGCCTCAGGTGGTGCTTTTACTACTGCTCAGTGTCAACAGCTTATGACAATGATTCAAACTGGATTTAAAGAGCTGTCTGCTAATGCAAATGCTGTGAATATGAGTCTGACTGGCACTAGTACTCAATCTACTCTTAATCACATGGCTGGTAATGTGCTTCATTTTGTGTGTCATTCTAATAAGAAAAATTCTATGAGTGATGATATTTGGATTCTAGATTCAGGGGCAACTGATCATATAACTCCAAACCTTTTTTTGCTTACAAATGTTCAAAATATAAATTCTACTTTGCATTTGCCAAATGGTCAAACCACAACTGTTACTCACATTGGTACAATTGTTTTACACAAAAACATTGTTCTTACTGATGTCCTATATGTGCCTAGTTTTAACTACAATCTGTTATCTATTCCAAAACTTACTCATACTTCAGATTGTCAAATATTCTTCACTAAGGATGCTTGCTATCTTCAGGACCATATCTTGAAGAAGACCATAGAGATTGGTGAACTTCAAGATGGCCTTTATCTCCTTCATCATCCTAAGTCAACTACTGAGCACATACCTGTTTTAGCTCCTGGTCTTACTACTGTTTGCAACTCTGCTGTGCATTCTACTACAAAGCTGTGGCATGATCGATTAGGGCATCCTTCTGCCTCTTCTATGAAATTTCTATCAAGAGATATGTATCAGTCTTCTGAGAAACTTGTAGACTGTGATATTTGTCATCTGTCAAAACATACAAGATTAGCTTTTCCTGATAGCATTTCTGTTAGTTCTGTATTGTTTGAACTCCTTCATGTGGATGTGTGGGGGCCTTATAGGCATAAAACTCATGGTAATTGCAGCTATTTCTTAACAATTGTGGAGGATAAATCAAAAGCTACTTGGGTTTTTTTGTTTGCTGATAAATCTCAGGTTTCTGCTATTCTTCTACGTTTTGTTGCATATGTGCACAAACAATTTAATTGTTTTGTTAAAAATATCCGAACAGATAATGGTTCTGAGTTTCTTAGCACAACCTTTCAAACACAAATAGCTGATCTTGGTATAGTACATCAGAAAAGCTGTACTTATACTCCACAACAAAATGGTGTTGTGGAGCGAAAGCATAAAACTCTCCTTAACACTGCAAGAGCATTAAGACTGCAAGCCTGTTTACCTATTCATTTTTGGGGTGACTGCATTCTCACTGCTACTTATTTGTTAAATAGAACACCTGTGAATAGTCTTCATGGTGTCTCTCCTTTTCAGATTTTATTTGATAAGCCTCCATCTTATACTCATCTTAGAGTATTTGGCTCTTTATGCTATGCTACTAATACTCTTCCTCATAAAGACAAATTTGATAATAGAGCCATTAGATGTTTATTTCTAGGCTATCCATTTGCTCAAAAAGCTTACAAAGTCTTGGACTTAGAATCTAGAAAAGTGTTTATTTCTAGAGATGTTAAGTTCAATGAATCTGTATTTCCTTTTCAGAAATTTTCATGTGATTCTACTCCTGCACATCTGTTTCATTCTTCATCTATATTGTCTGATCCTTTTACTGATTTAGAACTATTACATTCTACTTCTTCTAATTCTGTTCCTATCAGTCCAAATACTCAAAGACCAGATGATTCTCAGTCTAATAATTCTCCTACTCAGTCTAATAATTCTCCTAATCATACTACTTCTGAGAATATTCAGCAGATACCAGTCTTACCTGTTAGACAGAGCACTAGAGTTCGAAATATACCTTCAAAATTTCAGGATTTTACTGGTCTTCCATCTTCTATTCATTCTACTGTTAATACTTTAACAGTTAGTTCTGATTTTTCTAAACCTTATCAGTCTTTCATAGCCAATATCACAAGTGTTCCTGAACCTGCTACCTACAAAATTGCATGTCAATATTCAGTTTGGTGTGAGGCAATGACTGTTGAATTAGCTGCTCTTGAGGCTAATAAAACTTGGATTATTGTGCCTTTACCACCTGGGAAAACAGTGGTTAGTTGTCGTTGGTTGTGCAAAGTCAAATTTAATCCAGATGGTTCTGTGGAACGTTATAAGGCAAGATTAGTAGCTCGTGGATTTACACAAACAGAAGGGCTTGACTATTTTGAGACATTTACTCCAGTGGCAAAAATGTCCACTGTGCGTGTTCTCTTATCTTTAGCTGCTATGAGTAACTGGTCAGTTACTCAACTTGATGTCACAAACGCCTTTTTATATGGTGATTTAGAGGAAGATGTTTATATGAGTATCCCTCCAGGCTATTGTTTACCAGCTGAGTTTGCTTCTTATTCATCATCTGTTCCTCTTGTTTGCAAGCTGATTAAGTCACTTTATGGACTGAAACAATCTCCAAGAAAATGGTTTATCAAGTTCAGGTCTGTTCTACTTGCGTATGGTTTTCAACAGGCTAGCTCTGATCATAGCTTATTTGTTTTTAGTACTTCTCCAGTGTTCTTAGCCATTCTGGTATATGTGGACGATATTTTAGTTGTGGGTAGTGACATTGCTGCTACTGCTGCAATTAAAGTCCATTTAGCTCAGCATTTTAAGATCAGAGATTTAGGGCCTGTGAAATATTTTTTGGGGATAGAAGCTGCTCGATCAAGTAAAGGTATTTACCTAAATCAACGAAAATATACTCTTGATATTATAAGAGATGTTGGTTTCGAAAATGCAAAAATTGCTACTGTTCCTATTGATCAAAATCATACTTTGCTTAGTGATGTTACTTCACCATTTTTATTCAATCTTGCTCCTTATCGACGTTTGGTTGGTCGTCTCATCTATCTGACAATTACACGCCCTGATTTATCCTATGCTGTACATGTTTTGTCACAATTTTTGTCTTCTCCACGACAATGTCATCTTGATGCTGCATTTAAAGTGGTTAGATATCTTAAACATACAGTAGGACAAGGTCTGTTGCTCTCTTCTACTAGTTCTTTGTCCTTGACTGCATATGCTGATGCTGACTGGGGAGGTTGTCCTCTAACGAGACAATCATTAACAGGTTATTGTGTTACACTTGGTTCTTCTTTGCTATCCTGGAAATCAAAGAAGCAACATACTGTATCACGATCTTCAGCTGAAGCTGAATATCGTGCTCTTGCTGATGTTTGTTGTGAGTTAACATGGCTTATCAATCTGTTTCATGAACTTGGAGTTACTACATTGAAACCTGTTACATTGTTTTGTGACAATCGCTCTGCTATGTATATTGCTGCCAACCCGGTCTTTCATGAGCGAACCAAACACATCGAAATCGATTGTCATTTGGTTCGTGAGAAACTACAACGTGGTGTCATTTCTACCTCTTATATTGCATCCAAAGAGCAACCTTCTGATTTACTGACCAAGGCCATTCCTTCGTATTCTATGAGATATTTGTTGTCCAAGCTAGGAGTGCTTAACTTGTTCTCACATCCTAGCTTGAGGGGGGATGATGAGCATACTCAAGATAGTCAACGTGCCATCTCAGCATGTCCAACTCAGCATATAAAAACGACATGATATAACAAGCTTCTAGAAGGAAAGTTTGTTACAGATGACAGCTGGAGATAGTTCGTATATAGATATGCACATAGAGTTCTGTAGAGAGTCAGTTAGTATCTTTTATCATTTTCTGTAAGTCATCATTAGAGAATGTAGATCTGAGTTGTAGTATCTTGTGTTCTATAACAAATACATTTCATCTTCTTCAATAAAGATGTTATTGACAGAAATGGACAATACTACCACAAATACCAACACCCACTAACTCGAATACCACTTTTTGAAAAAGTGGCCAAAAATACCACTCTATTACGCATTTGAGATGAGGGTAATAGGTTTTATATTAGTTACGCATTTGAAAAATGGGTAATAGGTGAAACAGTACTTTCTATTACGTATTTGGAGAATGGGTAAATGCTATTACGCATTCTCCAAAGGGGTAATAGGAAATTTTTTTATGTTAGTTACCCACTTATCAAATGCGTAATAGGCTGAGTTTTTTTTTTTTTTTTTGTTAAGCATCTTCAAGATGCGTAATAGGTACCTTTTTCATATTATGCATTTGATAAATGCGTAACTGGTGGGTATTATTGGCCATCAGTTCCGAAAAACGTTATTTTGGTACAACTTTTCAGATTTTGTGGTATTACTGTCATTCTTTCGAAGATAGGCGAGTGAAAAAACAAAACCATAAGTGTTACAAATATGTTAATGTATTATTATGGGAAAATAGGAGAATTACCTTATTATTAAGATTAGCGAAATTGGGAGAGTTCCCTTATTATATTAATTTCCATTTTTATTGATTAGGGATTGACTATATAAACAATTATAATATTGTAATAGATTTGAGGCGAGTGCCTCCACCTTTGAATGAGAAGAAATTTTGTAAGACTATTTTATCAATAAGCTATACTACGAATCAAGAAGGATTAATGTAAATTTGTACCTGACAATTATTTCAGAAAAGTATCCCCTGCCAACACGGCCTAAGAAGTTCCAAATACTAATCAATGAAACAAATATGTGTGTGTTGTCATAACCAAATGACGGGCTCATCTGCCCCAAATTATCAATCACAGTCAACCCAGATCCTGATCCAAGTAAAAGTGAGAAAAAAATCAGCCAAAAGTCTGCCTTTATTAGAGCCTGCATCAAAGTGAAGTCCTCCCCTCTATGTGGACCCCTTCTGCTCTTGACCCTCACTGCACCTTCTGTAGCTGCTTGACATAATTTTGCTTGCAACTGAGCAATCCTCTTTTGCCTCTCTGTAGCGGGAAGCAAATCTACTCCCCTAGGCTTCTCATCTTCAACCTCACTAAATATAATTTCATTAGCATCGTGTCCAGTTTTGGCGGGTTCTTCTTTCTGCTCCTCGGTTAAAAGAGCCTCATGTGCATGATCTTCCGGCTCTTGGGCAAACATAAGCCATATAGGGATCACTATAGGAAATAATAAGATGATGAACAAAATCACTGTGAAAATAATGATTACATTGTGGTTCAAGTCAACTAGATCTTCAACAAGCATAACCCCCATCAAGTAAGTAGCCAAGATAAGGCATACACAGTAGATAACTGAAGAACTTTTCCCATCAGATGATCGGATTTGTCTGTGACCTCCCACAGGCCGGATGTAATAGACTGACCCAAGTCAGAAGCAGGCCCAATGAGAGGCCCAAGAGAAATTATCATGCAAACTAAAAGAGAGAGAAAGGAAAGAATTAGGGTATCGAGATAGTAAGTTATGTTTACACGTTTTGGGAGAGATCTGGCCTCTCAAATGTCCAGGAGCTGTAATTGCAGTTAGTATTGAGTTAAAACTATCTTATTATCAGTAATTAGGGAGTAAAACAGTTCTGTTCTTATTCTGTTGTGTTGGTCTGATACTTGTCCGCTGTGTTCTTACGTTTGGCTGTGTAGCATCAGTGTAGTTCATAACAATTGGTATCAGAGCTGTTCGAGAATGGGGCACTCAACGGCGTCACAGAGATCAGAGATATCGGAGGAGATGCTAGATTTTGGAGAGGAGATGAAGGAGTTGATTAAGAAAGGGGTGGAGGAGGCAATGGAGAAAGCAATGGATGCTATGCGTCAATCATTCACCACTAGAAAAAGTAGAATAGACATCGCCCCTTTAACATCGGTTCATGATGTCCCCGATGTAAAAACTATCAATAACATCGGTCTACAAAAAACTGATGTCTTTAACATATTATGAAATCACTTTACCAGCCAACCGATGTCATTGACATATCATTGAAAAAGTAATGACATCGGTCAAGAAAACAACTGATGTCTTTCATATATTATGACATCGATCAAAAATAAACCGATGTCTAAAGTATGCTTAAAAAAATTTACACTCCGCGCCCATACAATTAACTTTCCCCCAGAGCCAATTTTTTAGTTCCCCCCTTTATTTCCCCCCTCAGCCAATTTTTTAATTCCCCCTTCTTTTTATCTCTTTCATACAAAAACAAAGTACACCTATTTCACACAAAATTATTACAAAATATACGGGCTCTGCTATCTCTCTTTCTCTCCTCTGTGGCGGCGACAGCTCTCTTTCTCACATCACCTCTCTCAATAGCCCTCCTCTCTCTCTCACCTCACCTTTCTCAACTCTCAACAGCCCCCCCCTCTCTCTCTCTCACTCTCAACAGCCACCATCTCTCTCTCTCTCTCTCTCTCTCTCTCTCCCTCTCTCTCTTTCACTCTCGTAACCCTAATTTCTCAAACTGCGCCTCAATTGTTAATTAGTCCATTCACTTCACAAATCCATTAGTTTACTGCTTAAAATCAGCCCTAAATTGAGGTCTGCAAGGCTATACAAGCTCTAGTCGACCCGTATAACACGAATCGAGCTCTAATTTGTAAGGGTATTTCAATTATTCATGTTTAATTTTTTTTGTTTTATTGATTTCACTTCTTTGAACAGATTAATTGGTGATTTTGGCACTTCTCAACTCCGGTGAGTTCCCTTCTTTGTTATACACTATGTTTATATTTGTTTAGTTTACATACTATGTGATTTTTTTACAGTTGAGGATGGTGGGTCGGGGGTCGGAGTGTTTAAAATGCCGGTGGTTGGGGTTTCGGGGATTTTGAGGAAGGAACAGGAGATGTGGGAGACTGGGAGAGTACTGATAAGAGTTTGCAAGATGCTTTTCAGGATCTTAATGCCTTATGGTATGTATTAACTTTTGTTTTGAATGATGTGTACATTTGGTTGCTGTTATATATTAGTTTCCTTACATTTCATATGTTTACAGACATAAGGATCTTAAAATACGGGTTATTATTGATTTATTAGTGGCATTAGTAACTTTCCTAATTATAGTTTGGAATGCACTTGGTTTTGAAAAAAGAGGTAGTTCGTTTTGCCCATTCATACCTTCAGGAAAAAAAAGAGTTTGTTATGTGTAGATATCTAATATACGATATAAGATCATTCATACATGATATCTCCTTAATCTTTGACTCCATATTTTGTAGTGATTTAGAAGTTAAGGATATAAAAGGACGATTTCTTCATTATGCATGATCTCATCTTGTATTTTCTTTCATTTAAAATATAATTAATTTACAAAACCTTTTCCTTACAGGGTAAGGCTAAAGAGATGGTGATGCTAGCAGAGAAAATGAGGCAAAAACTTCTTCCAGGTTTAGCCAGTCAATCAAACGCATCAACTGATGAGGAGTTAGGCACCACTAAAGAGGAAATGCAAGACTGGTTACTGAGTGTTGGTATCGCCTCCCCTGTAACTAAAGAAGCTGCAGGTGCATTGTATCACCAGCAGTTGTCTCGACAAGTTCTTTTCTCTTTTCTAAATTATTGCTAAGTATGTCAATCAACTAAAGTTGTTAGAATAGGTACACATTCAAATGTTTGAAATACCTTAAGGCTTCAGGGTGATATGTGTTAGCATGGTTTTAAACTATTAAATTATTACTATGTCAACGTACATGTGTTTTTACTTAATGGTTACCATAGATAACACAGATCTACCATATATTTTTACATGAATGATTCCTGTTGTGGTGTAGAAATTCTATTCATAGCATATCCATTGACCTATATATGTTCCACTAATGTCTTATATCCATCTGTCTTTAACACTTCAATTTCACCACTAGAACAAGTGTAAGTACCTATTATTTGGATTCTAGGTCCTTAAATGATGTTATCAAGGATAACTTAATCAAAAGTTGGCTAATTTACTTCTGTTCATAGAAGAGGATCTGATTATGCCCCTTGATTCGCATAATCATTCTTGAAGATGATTCAAATTTGTAACCCATCAACACTCAGTAAAATTTGTAGGACACATAATCATGCACTGATTCTCTTCAGTCATCCTTGCATTTTGGTTTACTTTCTTGCCTTGAAATATGTTCTTTTACTTTGTGTTTTTATCCCTGTTTTTAGCTGGCTGATTTTGTGAAAATTCCGATAAAGCGAGCTGGAGGAATGATCAATTTAAAAACCACTAACCTATGGGTCTCAAGGCCATAACCAATCACCATGCTCAATTAACACTTAAGAACATCATATCAAAATATATCACATGAATAAAGCATATGTCACAAGCCCAAATTTGTCACAAGCCCTAACCACGCGGATCGACCTGATGGCAGCGCGCCCCCTGATGGCGGAAAATTTTGCAATTTTACGTATCAAAATACAAGCAAATCCTTACCAGAATTCGATTCCAGAAGCATATATCAGTATACATGCGACCTTAATTCCAGTTACCATAAAACATGTATCATCATACACATAACCCTAATCCCTGTATACGGATCATATCCAATAACATCCATCCGACAGTTTATATCATCATACAAACCAAGCAGCATACATATCATTAACAGATCACATACATATGAGTCATGGCAGATTGTAAACATGCTAGCATCATCATATCATAATATACAGATTCATTATATCACACATATAACATAACTGTATCATGGCAGATTCATCAAACATGCATACTCGTAATAATACAGTAAACACGTAACCAAACCAACCTCTTATACACGTAGCTCTGATACCATTGAAGGGTTTCGGGGCATAAACGCAGCGAAAATGCCCCTTGATTCGCATAATCATTCTTGAAGATGATTCAAGGATAACTTAATCAAAAGTTATCAAGGATAACTTAATCAAAAGTTGGCTAATTTACTTCTGTTCATAGAAGAGGATCTGATTATGCCCCTTGATTCGCATAATCATTCTTGAAGATGATTCAAATTTGTAACCCATCAACACTCAGTAAAATTTGTAGGACACATAATCATGCACTGATTCTCTTCAGTCATCCTTGCATTTTGGTTTACTTTCTTGCCTTGAAATATGTTCTTTTACTTTGTGTTTTTATCCCTGTTTTTAGCTGGCTGATTTTGTGAAAATTCCGATAAAGCGAGCTGGAGGAATGATCAATTTAATAGATGTTTATTGTCTCTTCAATCGTGCTAGAGGCACAGGTGCTCTCCTATTATTGTTTGTTCATGCTCATCTAATTCAAATATGCTGGTTTTTGTTGCCTGCAGCCTGCTACCTGCCTCTTTTGATATATTTGCATGTCATTGAAGGTAGCTACTAATTTGTTAATTTTTTTTCCAGAATTAATCTCACCAGATGACTTGCTCCAGGCATGTACTCTTTGGGAGAAGTTTGATGTGTATGAACAATATATTTTAAATTTTTATGCTTTAGCGTTTTGTTTGTAAAATGAAATCGAAATCATAGTGCAATTTATCACAGTGGATGTATCTTCACATTCCAATGTGTATCTAAGGTATACTATGTGCTGAAACCTAGCTTTGGTGATTCTTCTTATTCTCTCTCTTTACAGTCCAGTTATGCTTCGGAAGTTTGATAGTGGTGTCATGGTTATCCAGAATAAGTCTCACAGTGACGAGGAGGTATCCATTGTTAACTTGTTATTTTCTTAAGGTTTATGTCATGTTTTATAAAAAAAAACTTCATCTGTTCAACATCTAAAATGAAAATATTGCATTTGAAGGGTTTCGGGGCATAAACGCAGCGAAAAAAAGTCGAAAAACAATAAAATCCGAAACCCTAATCATAGGATCCATGTATAAGACATGCTGATTATGGTGAATAGAATCAATACCTTTACGAAGCTTTACGAATTCGGTTGACAGATGGAGGTCCTAGATTGTGATCACCACGCAACCCTTGATGCAAGATCCGCGTCTCTAAATCGTCCACACGAACGTTCGATCGTCCAACGATCCAAGGAGCAGGTACTAGCCAAAATCAGCCCCTCTCTCTCTCTCTCTCTAGCCTCTCAAATAATAGAGCAGCTAGGGTTTTTAAGAAAAACGGTTTTGCAAAAGTGTTACCCTAACCAATACATCTTTATGTATTTATAGGGAGAAAGATGGGCCTAACCCTAATCAGCTTGGGCTACAATTAAAACAAACTGATTTGGGTTTTTAATGAATTAAATTCGAAATAACATTTAATTAACTAAGTCCAACTCAATTAATTATTTATCCAATTTCGAATTTATAATCATTTAATTAAAAACGAAATCTGATTCCATAATCAATTTCGAATTTTAATTATTTAATTTAAATCTAATATTTAAATTAAAACTCCTTTTAAAACGTTCTTATTGTGTAACCCTTTAGGTTATTATTACGTTGGCAATAATTTTAATATCCAATAATAAAATTATAAACAATGAGTGGCATCTAGTAATACATCATTGCTACCCAAGTAATAATAATAATTGGTGATCCAATTAAACCTTTCGTGATATAATGTTTCCGTGTAATATAATCCCTTTAACCAAATATTATAGATTAAAATCGAGGCATGTATTTAGTCATCCTCTTCATAATTTAATCCGGGTTTACTTGATACATGAGTAGACTATTAAGACAAATCATTATTTGAGCACGGCCATGCATTTTATAGTCTCACTCAATCAAGAGGCCAATAATATCTCTCCTATCTGATAGAAGGGTTAAATCCTTTATCTATCATTCATATTTCTCATACGATTCACAATATACCCGATGTCCACTTTTATCATCACCCGGTCAAAGGTAACTTTTAATGCAGTCAAAGTATATTATCCTCGTATAGAAATATAATGATCTCAAGTCAAAGGATCATTACACCATTATCACTGTGAGTCTTTCTTATGACTTAATTAACATGAAGAATCTCACGGTGGGTCTGTCCAGTACCATGTACCCTACATGTACCTATGTATTGACTTTAGTATCTCCATACCCATAACCAATGAGATGTGGTTATCAGTCAAAAACATACTAGTCTATTTATGTATTATTATTGTCCTTTATAATAATACTCGACTAGGGACCTTTAAGAATATGATATATTATATAATCTCAAATTCAAGTTGTAAACTTAAACTATATAATGTGTATCATTATTCTAAGGACATTTATTATGCTAACAAATATCGCAGTAAATAGTGTCATAATAAATACATTCATTTAATAATAAAATGACATAAGGTTTATTCGAGAAACTATGTATTGCCTCTAGGGCACCTACACTAACAATCTCCCACTTGCACTAGAGCCAATCACCTATGTATCTAATACCCATGGAACTAGTGTGACCTTCGTGCTTCTGCTGCGACAAAGCTTTGGTCAGTGGGTCCGCAACATTATCATTAGTATGCACTTTACATATATGTATATCTCCTCTCTCGTTTATCTCTCGAAGAAGGTGATATCTCCTAAGTATATGCTTTGCTTTGGAATGGGACCTCGGTTCCTTTGCCTGCGCAATAGCTCCATTGTTATCGCAATACAGATCAACTGGATCTGCGATCGACGGAACCACACCAAGTCCCGAAATAAATTTTCGAATCCAAACAGCCTCTTTGGCTGCTTCACTGGCAGCAATATACTCAGCTTCCATTGTAGAATCAGCTACTGTCTCTTGCTTCGAACTTTTCCAGCTTACAGCACCTCCATTTAGACAAAACACGAATCCAGACTGGGACACAGAATCATCCCTATCTGTCTGGAAACTAGCATCAGTGTAACCTTTTACAACCAGCTTCTCATCTCCTCCGTATATCAAGAACGAATCTTTAGTCCGTTTAAGGTACTTAAGAATATTCTTGACAGCTGTCCAGTGACCCTCACCAGGATTTGACTGGTACCTGCTCGTCATGCTTAAAGCATACGAGACATCAGGACGAGTACATATCATCGCATACATTATAGAACCAATTGCCGAAGCATATGGTACTTTACTCATACGGTCCTTATCATCTGATGATTTAGGACAGTTTTCCTTTGAGATCACTATCCCATGAGACACCGGGACAAAGCCCCTCTTTGCCTCTTGCATTCCAAAACGATGCAATACTTTGTCAATGTATGTACTCTGACTTAGGCCGATTAATCTTTTAGATCTATCTCTATAGATCCTGATCCCTAAGATATAGGTAGCATCGCCTAAGTCTTTCATCGAGAAACTTTTTCCTAACCAAGTCTTCACAGCCTGTAGAGAAGGAATGTCATTCCCTATTAGTAATATGTCATCCACATATAATACTAGGAATGCCACATGGCTCCCACTAACCTTCTTGTAAACACACGGCTCATCCTCATTTTGTTTGAAGCCAAACTCTTTGACTGTTTCATCAAAACGGATGTTCCACCTCCTTGAGGCCTGCTTCAATCCATAAATAGATCGTAGCAACTTACAAACCATTCTAGCAAACTTTGGATCGACAAAACCCTCAGGTTGTGTCATGTACACATCCTCTTCTAAGCTTCCATTTAAGAAAGCAGTCTTGACATCCATTTGCCAGATTTCATAGTCATAATAAGCCGCTATCGCAAGCAAAATCCTGATGGATTTGACCATAGCTACCGGTGAGAAAGTTTCATCATAGTCTATACCATGAATTTGCTTGAAACCTTTCGCCACCAGTCTTGCTTTGTAGGTCTGTAAATTTCCATCCATGTCAGTTTTCTTCTTGAAAACCCACTTGCATTCTATGGGTTTAACCCCATCAGGTGGTGCAACCAAAGTCCATACTTTGTTTTTATACATGGAATCCATCTCAGATTTCATGGCTTCCAGCCATCTCTCAGAATCTGGACTATTCATAGCATCCTTGTAGGTGAGAGGCTCATCATTATCTACAAGCATCACATCGCCACTTTGAGTCAGGAGAAATCCATAATATCTCTCTGGCTCATGGCGAATCCTACTTGATCTACGAACGACCTGTGTTTCTTGAGCAGTATTGTTCTCAACATCTTGAGTCTCATTCTGCTCATGTTCCAACTCTGGTTCAACAACATCTTGTAGTTCTCGATCCTCATCGAGATCTATTGTCCTCCCACTGTTTTTCTTAGAAAGTAATTCTCTCTCTAGAAATACAGCCGTTCGAGCAACAAACACTTTGTTCTCAGAAGGTTTATAGAAATAATACCCTTTAGTTTCCAATGGGTATCCTACAAAATAACATTTGTCTGATTTCGGTCCTAGCTTATCAGAGATCAAACGTTTCACAAACGCTTCACATCCCCAAACTTTCATAAATGAAACGCTATTACGTTTTTCAGTCCATAACTCATATGGTGTCTTTTGAACCGATTTTGAAGGAACACGGTTTAGTGTTTGTGTAGCCGTCTCTAGGGCATAACCCCAGAAACTAATTGGAAGATCCGCATGACTCATCATCGATCGCACCATGTCCAACAAGGTACGATTTCTCCTTTCAGACACCCCATTCCATTGTGGTGTTCCAGGAGGAGTGAGTTGTGATACGATACCACACTCCTTTAAGAAATTCTTAAATTCTAAGCTTAAATATTCTCCCCCACGATCAGATCGTAGAGTTTTAATACTTTCGCTCTTTTGCTTCTCTACTTCAGCCTTATACTCTTTGAATTTTTCAAACGATTCGGATTTGTTCTTCAAAAGATACACATATCCGTATCTACTAAAATCATCAGTAAAGGTTATGAAATAGTAATAGCCACCTCTTGCCATCGTACGCATTGGACCACATACATCACTATGTATCAGTTCCAATCGTTTGGTGGCCCTCTCACCTTGACCGGTAAAAGGAGCTTTAGTCATTTTGCCAATGAGACATGGTTCACATTCCTCGTATGATTCGAAATCAAACTTGTCCAAGTATCCATCCTTATGTAACTTGGAAATGCGATTCTCATTTATATGGCCTAAACGACAGTGCCAGAGGTATGTATGATTTGAGTCATTTGTTTTAAGACGTTTGTTATTTATGTTATAGACAGAAGTATCAAGATCAAGAACATATAAACCATTAAACAAACGTGCAACCCCATAGGTAACATTATTCAATGAAAAGGAACAACTATTGTTCTGAATTAAGAAAGAAAAACCAATCTTGTCCAAACAAGAAACGGAAATAATGTTTCTGCAAATCGCAGGCACGTAAAAACAGTTCTCAAGTTCTAAAATGAGCCCTGTGGGCAACGATAAATGATAAGTCCCTACAGCTAAAGCAGCAACCTTTGCTCCATTGCCAACGCGTAGGTCAACTTCTCCCTTAGCCAAAGTCCTACTTCTCTGCAGTTCCTGCACATTTATACAAATGTGAGAAGCACATCCAGTATCCAATACCCAAGATGTAGAAATAGACAGATTGACTTCTGTAACATAAATACCTGAAGTAGAAGCTTGCGCAGCCTTCTTCTTCTTCAGATCCTCCAAGTAAACAGGACAGTTTCTCTTCCAGTGACCAGGCTTCTTGCAGTAGTGACATTCACCTTTGTCAGCCTGTACGACATCTCCCTTCGGCTTTTTAGCCTTTTTGAAAGAGGGCTTAGAAGGACCAAGATCTTTTGATGCTACCTTTTTCTTGCCCTTCCATTTCCCTTTTCCCATAGCACCTTTCTTGCCCACCATCATTATGGGAGCTTTCTCAGGTGCCTTGACCATATTTGCTTCAGTGGTCCTCAGCATGGCCAACAATTCCATTGGAGTCTTATCTTGCTCAGTCATATTAAAAGTCATAATGAACTGAGTATAGTCGCTGTTCAAAGATTGCAAGATTATATCGACTTGAGCCTCTCGCTGAAGCGGGAAACCCAAACGAGAAAGGTAATCACAATACCCGATCATCTTTAGAACATGTGGTCCGACTGGTCCGTTGCCCTGCTTGCATGAGAAGAGTGCTTTGCTTGTGTTGAACTTTTCCACACGAGCCTGTGATTGAAACATCGTCGAAAGATGTTCAAACATAGTATAAGCATTCATATCAAAATGCTGCTTCTGAAGCTCAGCATCCATAGTAGCAAGCATAAGACAAGCCACATCAGTAGCATCATCAATATGCTTCTGATAAGCATTTCGTTGATCTTGAGTGGCATTAGCAGCAGGGGCTGCCGGTGGAGGAATATCAATCACATAAGATTTCTTTTCCTGCATGAGAACAATTCTCAAATTCCTAGACCAGTCAAGGAAGTTTGATCCTGTAAGCTTGTCCTTCTCAAGGACTGATCGCACAGAGAAAGTGTTGTTTGTGTTGTTTGCCATTTCGAATATCTACAATGTTAAAATGCATAAAATAATTAGTCTGCGGAATTGTTAAATTATGTTCAAGTGATTATTCATATATATTCATAATATATATCTCCCACTATTTTATCAAATTAATAGCCCTACCTATCAATTCGGAAAAGTTTCTCTAAACCTTTCTAGTGAGCCAAGATCCATATTTCATCCCTTTTAAGGTCAGCTTTGGCTTTTCTCCTTAAAATGATTATTTAGGTAGACAACATTTGTCAATTATATCATATATAACTCTTGGATAGTTTGGTAGAACAACATTTGTTCCTATTCATCCAGTAAATCTTACCAAACTCTATGCCTCTAAGTTCACAATCCTATTGTGGTCACTTAGTTAAGTCAAACCCAAAGGTCTAACAATTGAGTATCACTAACTTACTCGATCGCGCCTTACCACGATAAACGAGGGTACTCCGCTTTGGCGCACCTACCCTTTGTCGATCTAGGTCTTGACGAGTGTTTCCCATTTGGAAGGCATCTTAAACTTAATATTCTGTTAGGGGTTTATTTAAAACGACCCTGATCCCATCATAAAAAGATTCCCAATTTTTCCTTGAATTAAATACTTCAAATCAATATTCACCAATGGTTTGAATTCCAGGTTGTTGGAGGAGTCACAAGCGGCCTCACTTAATATCCAACTTCCTTACAGGTATGACCCGTTTTTGACAAAATCTCCCCATTTCGAAATAATTGAAAATTCGTATTTAATTCCGTATTTCATTAAATACAGAAATCTCATAGTCGTTATAGTAAATTTTAAAATCTCGAGTCGTTACAGATTTTATCTTATTTAAGCAGGCATGGCATGGGTGATGTATCTAATACATACATACATTCTACTTAATCTAATTAAGCATGCATATCTATCATTACGCATACATATCATCATATGTAAAGTGCATGAATGTAAAATCGTGCTTGGTTATGGCCCAATCCTATATGATCTTTCCAAGCTAATGGAAAAATCTAGGTCAATCTATGGTGGTTTAATAAAACTAAATTATTACATAGTTGGTCTTCATAAATACATGTCTTCTTTGTGTCATCAACCTTCATCTCCATTGATCCTTCATTGCATGCTTCCAATGATCTTCTTATTACAAAGAATATAAAACATAACTACACTAATGTACTTACATAAGAACTCGAGTTACATTCGAGATGAACAATTACAAAACACCAAGAAAACGACATGCAAGTCGTATTTATAAAACCAAACCACAATAATAAAAACCACTAACCTATGGGTCTCAAGGCCATAACCAATCACCATGCTCAATTAACACTTAAGAACATCATATCAAAATATATCACATGAATAAAGCATATGTCACAAGCCCAAATTTGTCACAAGCCCTAACCACGCGGATCGACCTGATGGCAGCGCGCCCCCTGATGGCGGAAAATTTTGCAATTTTACGTATCAAAATACAAGCAAATCCTTACCAGAATTCGATTCCAGAAGCATATATCAGTATACATGCGACCTTAATTCCAGTTACCATAAAACATGTATCATCATACACATAACCCTAATCCCTGTATACGGATCATATCCAATAACATCCATCCGACAGTTTATATCATCATACAAACCAAGCAGCATACATATCATTAACAGATCACATACATATGAGTCATGGCAGATTGTAAACATGCTAGCATCATCATATCATAATATACAGATTCATTATATCACACATATAACATAACTGTATCATGGCAGATTCATCAAACATGCATACTCGTAATAATACAGTAAACACGTAACCAAACCAACCTCTTATACACGTAGCTCTGATACCATTGAAGGGTTTCGGGGCATAAACGCAGCGAAAATGCCCCTTGATTCGCATAATCATTCTTGAAGATGATTCAAGGATAACTTAATCAAAAGTTATCAAGGATAACTTAATCAAAAGTTGGCTAATTTACTTCTGTTCATAGAAGAGGATCTGATTATGCCCCTTGATTCGCATAATCATTCTTGAAGATGATTCAAATTTGTAACCCATCAACACTCAGTAAAATTTGTAGGACACATAATCATGCACTGATTCTCTTCAGTCATCCTTGCATTTTGGTTTACTTTCTTGCCTTGAAATATGTTCTTTTACTTTGTGTTTTTATCCCTGTTTTTAGCTGGCTGATTTTGTGAAAATTCCGATAAAGCGAGCTGGAGGAATGATCAATTTAATAGATGTTTATTGTCTCTTCAATCGTGCTAGAGGCACAGGTGCTCTCCTATTATTGTTTGTTCATGCTCATCTAATTCAAATATGCTGGTTTTTGTTGCCTGCAGCCTGCTACCTGCCTCTTTTGATATATTTGCATGTCATTGAAGGTAGCTACTAATTTGTTAATTTTTTTTCCAGAATTAATCTCACCAGATGACTTGCTCCAGGCATGTACTCTTTGGGAGAAGTTTGATGTGTATGAACAATATATTTTAAATTTTTATGCTTTAGCGTTTTGTTTGTAAAATGAAATCGAAATCATAGTGCAATTTATCACAGTGGATGTATCTTCACATTCCAATGTGTATCTAAGGTATACTATGTGCTGAAACCTAGCTTTGGTGATTCTTCTTATTCTCTCTCTTTACAGTCCAGTTATGCTTCAGAAGTTTGATAGTGGTGTCATGGTTATCCAGAATAAGTCTCACAGTGACGAGGAGGTATCCATTGTTAACTTGTTATTTTCTTAAGGTTTATGTCATGTTTTATAAAAAAAAACTTCATCTGTTCAACATCTAAAATGAAAATATTGCATTTGAAGGGTTTCGGGGCATAAACGCAGCGAAAAAAAGTCGAAAAACAATAAAATCCGAAACCCTAATCATAGGATCCATGTATAAGACATGCTGATTATGGTGAATAGAATCAATACCTTTACGAAGCTTTACGAATTCGGTTGACAGATGGAGGTCCTAGATTGTGATCACCACGCAACCCTTGATGCAAGATCCGCGTCTCTAAATCGTCCACACGAACGTTCGATCGTCCAACGATCCAAGGAGCAGGTACTAGCCAAAATCAGCCCCTCTCTCTCTCTCTCTAGCCTCTCAAATAATAGAGCAGCTAGGGTTTTTAAGAAAAACGATTTTGCAAAAGTGTTACCCTAACCAATACATCTTTATGTATTTATAGGGAGAAAGATGGGCCTAACCCTAATCAGCTTGGGCTACAATTAAAACAAACTGATTTGGGTTTTTAATGAATTAAATTCGAAATAACATTTAATTAACTAAGTCCAACTCAATTAATTATTTATCCAATTTCGAATTTATAATCATTTAATTAAAAACGAAATCTGATTCCATAATCAATTTTGAATTTTAATTATTTAATTTAAATCTAATATTTAAATTAAAACTCCTTTTAAAACGTTCTTATTGTGTAACCCTTTAGGTTATTACTACGTTGGCAATAATTTTAATATCCAATAATAAAATTATAAACAATGAGTGGCATCTAGTAATACATCATTGCTACCCAAGTAATAATAATAATTGGTGATCCAATTAAACCTTTTGTGATATAATGTTTCCGTGTAATATAATCCCTTTAACCAAATATTATAGATTAAAATCGAGGCATGTATTTAGTCATCCTCTTCATAATTTAATCCGGGTTTACTTGATACATGAGTAGACTATTAAGACAAATCATTATTTGAGCACGGCCATGCATTTTATAGTCTCACTCAATCAAGAGGCCAATAATATCTCTCCTATCTGATAGAAGGGTTAAATCCTTTATCTATCATTCATATTTCTCATACGATTCACAATATACCCGATGTCCACTTTTATCATCACCCGGTCAAAGGTAACTTTTAATGTAGTCAAAGTATATTATCCTCGTATAGAAATATAATGATCTCAAGTCAAAGGATCATTACACCATTATCACTGTGAGTCTTTCTTATGACTTAATTAACATGAAGAATCTCACGGTGGGTCTGTCCAGTACCATGTACCCTACATGTACCTATGTATTGACTTTAGTATCTCCATACCCATAACCAATGAGATGTGGTTATCAGTCAAAAACATACTAGTCTATTTATGTATTATTATTGTCCTTTATAATAATACTCGACTAGGGACCTTTAAGAATATGATATATTATATAATCTCAAATTCAAGTTGTAAACTTAAACTATATAATGTGTATCATTATTCTAAGGACATTTATTATGCTAACAAATATCGCAGTAAATAGTGTCATAATAAATACATTCATTTAATAATAAAATGACATAAGGTTTATTCGAGAAACTATGTATTGCCTCTAGGGCACCTACACTAACAGCATTTGCGTAGATTGATCAGCTATGTCTTAAAACGTCAAACCACTTCTTTTAGGTTTATAGTTGGATATTATTATAGCTGCTTTTTTGTGAACTGTAGGTTTTTGCTAGAATAAAGTCACTTGTACTGAAGCTAGAAGCCCTCCGAACCGGGGTCAGTGCCAGTGATGCTGCAATGACTCTGGGATAGAGGGAGTATAATTTTTCAGTGTTTAATAATTTAAGATTTTTCATTTCCTTTTGTGAATTATAATGATAGAATATCTAGTGCGCTGTGATTTCTATTCTTGCTAATTTCACCTTTTCTCCCACAGTATGTAGGTCTGCAGAATCTTATACAACGAAATGAGAAATTATACAGCTCTGGGAATATGCCTACTGGTGGTGTGGCCTTACCTTTCATCTTAGTGCATGTATACTTGGATGTCAGATTTCTTGTTTAGTTTTGTACTTCTGGTGATTCTCAATTCTATTACCGTTAGTATAGTTACTCCACCATCTCCTATGTGCAGCCTTAATACACTTCTGATGCAACCAGGTTTTTTTTTTGCCTTGATAGGGTAAAAGTGCTTTTTCTTTCACTGCCGCAGATGCCTGTGCTCATGTACTAATTTCCAGTTGGTGCAACTCAATGTCGTTCACACCTGTTTTTTCTCTTATAAAATCAGGCTACCATCTATCAGCAAAAAGCTCTAGATATTAATGAGAGAGAGCTTGGACTTGATCACCCAGATACGATGAAAAGTTACGGAGGTTTAGCGATTTAGTGGGAAAAGATCGTTCGCTCGATCTCAAGCTTCATTGTTGTTATGCATCTGATTTTGGAAGACTATATGTTATTGGTGTTGTTCTAGTTTTGGTTTGTGACTTAGTTTTTGTGCCTCTTGTTGAGTGTTCTCTTAGTTTTAGAATATGTGGACTTATTTTGAGCAGTTGTAATGAATGTCTTTGTTACATTAATATACAAAGTTTGGTTTTTTGATTTATGTGAGAATTTCTTTCTTAATTTGGTTTGTGAGAATGATTTAAAATTATAAATGCTACTATTTTGGCATCGGTGTCACATTGTTGATGCTTTTAACATCGGTGTGTAACTGATGTTAATATGTATGATACACATCGGTTATATTAGAGTAAACAATGTCTAAAGTACTCTTTGACACCGGTTAGTTGCTTGTAACCGATGTTACAGATAGTATCTAACATCAGTCAGTTTCCAGTGAACGATGTGATAGATACTCTTTGACATCGGTTTAAAACCGATGTGAAAAGGCTGGGATCGATGTGATAGATACTCTTTGACATCGGTTTAAAACCGATGTGAAAGGGGTTGGACCTTTCTCTACACCCACGTAGACATCGGTTGAAAAATGGCCAGACATCGGTTTTTAGCCGATGTCTATTGACCTGTTTCTAGTAGTGATTGGCGGAGTGGTTCAAGGAGAGCCAAACCACGGCAAAGAAGAAGATGAGAACGAACTATGCAGGCCCATCAAAGCTTGCTACAGAAACGACGAGGGGGAAGAGAAATTGAAGTTGGTGGAGAAGGAACACAAGCAAAGGAGATGTCAAAACTACTACCTGAGATTCCCGCACTCCAGATATATATTATCAAAAATACTAGAATTATTAACCTTTCATTTGGTTATGGTAGCATTCAAGAAAAATGTGTAGAACTCATTGAACAATTATTTTTAGTTCTCGAGTACATTTTAAAGGTATCCGTTTGATATTTATGTCTTTAAAAGTGTTTTAAATGAGACCCCGAATTTATCAGTGTGCATTCTTAGATATTTCAAATTATTAAGTGGACAATTTGATATTTAACCAATTTTAAAAGTGGATGGTTATTTATAACAGTTGGGATACCCATTTGTAAGTTGGGTATCTCATTTTATATAGGATACCCATTTATAAGTTGGGTATCACAAATTTTTTATGATTTTAATTTTTGGGATACCCATTTATGGGTTAGATATCTTATAGGATACACATTTTTGAATTGGGTATCTTATACAAAATGGGATACCCTCCCATCGGATAAAAATAATAATACAGTTTGGAAATTGTTATTTTTGTCATTTTTAACTCAAAAATGGGTATTTTTAACATTTTTTCGCAAGTAGACTGCGTCTCCTCTCTTCTCGCCGTTCCACCACCGCCGCCATCGATGTTTCGCCTTTTCTTGACACCCTTATCCGATCCATGACGACCACCACCACTTCATTGAAAATAACAGCTCACAGCTGTCATTCCTTCCAACTGTCATTCCTTCCAACTCAGTATATTGCCACATCATCACAGTTAGTTAGATAGTTTGTTGCAGTAACTTGTATACAAGACGAGACATATTACATTTTGTACTCAACCTTTGTAATATACATTTTCTCTTATCCAGAAAGTTCTATCTTTGTTCTTATGCATCTTGTTCTTCTTTGTTAAACAAGATGATGAATCTTGTGTATCTTGTTAATTGTTTCTGCTAAGCTGATAGTTTTATCATGGTATCAGAGCACAGACGTGCTTGATTCTTCCGTATTTTACTTGATTCGTACTGTTTCTGCATCTTAATCTCTTGTCCATACAACAATGGCGATTTGTCCGTACAACAATGGCGATTTGTGTGTTTTTCATCTGAAATCTTGCAATTTCTCAGGTGAAATGTTCTGTTTCTCATATAATCTCTGAATCTGTTCTGAAAAGTCCATTGTTATATAGCGATTTGTGCTGTTATTGTGAAGTAGTGTTCAATTCGTGATAATCTCTCTCGATTGACATAATTTCTCGATTTCTCTTTCGATCTTTTTCAATCTATTACTAGTTCAACAAATCTGTAGTAATCATGGTTGATGGAACTAGTAATACAAATCCTTGGAACAGACATTCAGTTTTAGTAACAAATCCTTCACAAGATATGACTAATGTTTACTACATCCATCCGTCTGATGCAAACACTACACAGTTAGTTTCTGTGAAGTTTAATGGAAATGGATATAGTAACTGGAAACGTTCAATCATGCTTAGTCTCTCTACAAAGAATAAGTTAGGTTTTGTTGATGGTTCTGTTACAAAACCTGCTGTAAATTCTCCTGATTTCAAAGCCTGGGAGAGATGCAATGACTTGGTTTGCTCTTGGTTATTGTGTAATCTAGATGAGACTATTTCACGAAGTGTTTTGTTCCTTAAAACTGCTAGAGAGATTTGGCTTGATCTTGAAGAAAGATTTGGTTATGCTTCTATGGCTCAAATCTTCTCTATTGAGCAACAATTAGCTGAGCTTAATCAAGGTTCCAAATCTGTTTTTGATTTCTGGAATAGCTGCTATTGACTCTGTGGGATGGAATAGCTGATATAAAACCTTTACCTTGCTGCACTTGCAACAAGTGTACTTGCAATGTGACTCAGAAGGTTCTATAAATGGATCAAGATCATCGATTACTGCAGTTCATGATGAAACTTAATGACAAGTTTGCTACTGTGAGAGGAAACATTCTAATGCAGCAACCTCTTCCTACTTTGTCTAATGCTTTTAGAGTTTTCTCTCAAGAAGAAAAACATCAAGAGATGTCACACATTTCTCAACAAACAGAGAATCTAGCATTTGTGGCTGATAATAAGAGAGGTTACAGAGGAGGATCTAACAATTTCAGGTAAAATGCTAATTCTGGCAAAGGAGCTACAGGATCTGCAGGTTCTAAGAAAGGCACTTATTTTTGCACACATTGCAAAATGTCTGGTCATACTGTTGACAGATGCTTTAAAATCCATGGTTATCCCCCTAATCTCAAAGGAGGTTTTAAAGACAAAAAACTTGCTGCAATGTCTTGTACTAATGCTACTGTTGCTGATGATACTTCATCTGGGACAACCAATGATACTCCTATTTCTGTTGCACAATATCAGCAACTTATGGAGCTTCTTAATAAGCAATCTGATTCTGGTGCTAACTCAGATACTTCACATCATGCATTATTGGCTGGTAAGATGTGTCTACTAGCTAATAATACTAAATTTGGGTGGTTAGTTGACAGTGGTGCAACTGATCATATTTGTTCTGATTTAACTCTTTTTCTTACTTACAAACCAGTCAATGATCTGAATGAATCTATAATTGTGCCTGATGGTAGACAAGTTCCCATTTTACATGTTGGAACTGTAAAACTCTTTGATGAGATGATTCTACATGATGTTCTTCATATACCACATTTTCAATATAACTTGATATCTGTACAGAAGCTTTGCAAAGATATGCAATGTTTTGTAAAGTTTACAGATACTGATTGTGTGATTCAGGACCCTTTGCAGAAAAGGAATCCAATTCTTCTTGGTAAACTGCAGGGTGGACTGTATAATACTTCAAGCATTTCTTCATTTTTATCTTTCAAAAAGAGTTTCACCAGCATCAAGGAGGATCTTAGTATTTGGCATCTCAGACTTGGACACATTCCTTTTAACAGATTAAAGCTCATTCCTTCTTTGTCTGGTTTGAAGGATTCTACAGCAAATCATCTTATCTGTCAAATTTGCCCCTTAGCAAAGCAGACTAGGGCTTCTTTTCCTCATAGTAGTATTAAAACTACTTTGCCTTTTGAACTGATTCATTTAGATATCTGGGGACCTTACAAGATTAGATCACATACTGGATGTAATCAGTTTCTTACCATTGTTTATGATTTTAGCCGTTTTACTTGGGTTCATATGTTGAAAAACAAGACTGATTTAGTCCGAGTAATGGAAAATTTCTTTGCTCATGTTGAAAATCAATACAAATCTAAAGTTTCTATAGTCAGATCTGATAATGCTTTGGTACTTTGTCAAGGTGCTATGAAAGATTTATTTTTGAAAAGAGGCATATTACATCAGACTAGTTGTAGTCATACTCCACAACAAAATGGTGTTGTGGAGCGTAAACATAGACATTTGCTTGAGACATCTAGATCTTTGTTCTTTCAGTCAAACATTCCTCAGAAATTTTGGAGTGAAAGTGTACTTTGTGCTACTTATCTTATCAATAGAATACCTTTGCAAAGTATTGATAATGATACCCCTTATTATAGATTGACTAAATCTCATCCTTCATTAGATCATTTAAAGGTGTTTGGAAGTTTATGCTTTGTATCTACTATTGCTGATCATCGAAGTAAATTTGATCCCACGGCTAAGGCATGTTCATGAATCACATTTTCCTTATCAGTCTCATACCAATCCTACATTGTTTGTTTCAGCAATATATCTACCAGCTGTTACTTCTTCTTGTTTTGATGAAGATTTGCCTTCTAGTGTTGAATCTTCTTTTGAAAATTCTGCACAATCTGCTAATGAGTCAACCACTGGTAATGAATCAACCACTGATAATGACAGACCTAGTAATGAAGGATCCTTGGTTTATGATCTTAGTCCAGTAATGTCTTCTGATACTAATATGTCAACATCCGATGTTAATAATCATTCTGTGACTTCAGACACTACAAACTGTTTAAGAAGGTCAACTAGAATTCATAAAGTACCTTCTTATCTATCTTCTTACAAATGTAATGCTGCTATTCCTGTTTCTACTCATTGGTGCAACTTGGTGCAAACCTCTGCTATGGTACCTAAGTGTACTATTTCTGAACCACAGTCATACTTGGAAGCTTCTCAAGATCCTTTATGGGTAGCTGCTATGGAAGCTGAATTAAAGGCATTGCATGCTAATCATACTTGGGAATTAGTTCCCCTTCCACCTGGTAAGAAAGCCATTGGATCAAGGTGGATATTCAAAGTTAAGCTCAAGTCTGATGGTAGTTTGGAGAGATGTAAAGCACGATTAGTTGCTAAGGGTTATAATCAAAAGCATGGGATTGATTATGAGGAGACTTTTTCTCCAGTAGTAAAGATGAGCACAGTTCGTTTGTTGATTGCTGTAGCTGCTAATAGAAATTGGGATTTACATCAACTTGATGTAAACAATGCATTTTTACATGGCACTTTAAAGGAAGAAGTTTATATGGCTGTTCCAGAAGGGTTGCCTAATCCACATAATCTGGTATATTTACTTCGAAAATCGATTTATGGATTAAAACAAGCATCTAGGGAGTGGCATGCTAAATTAGTCGAAGAACTTCTTTGTCAAGGTTATGTTCAGTCGAAAAATGACTATAGTTTATTCATTAAGAAACAGAATGGTCGAATATGCATAGTAGCAGTTTATGTTGATGATGTTATAGTCACAGGAGATGATGTTATTTCCATTCAAAATTTGAAATCTCATCTCGATACTCAGTTTGGAATCAAAGACTTGGGGCTCTTGCATTATTTTTTAGGGATTGAAGTTACACGTTCATCAACTGGAATTGTACTTTGCCAACAAAAGTTTGCTAAAGAATTGCCGGCACATTCTGGAGTTGATGTTTCTCATCCTACAAGTACTCCACTGCCTGTTCATATTAAACTTTCTCAAACAGATGGGCATTTGTTACCACAACCTGACATTTATAGGTCTATATATTGTTGGTAAATTAAACTATCTCACTAATACACGACCTGATCTTTCCTATACTGTGCAGACTTTAAGTCAATTCATGCATGCTCCTCGTACCAGTCATATGTCTGCTCTACACCACACATTGCGTTATTTAGCTGGTACAGTTACACAAGGTATATTGTTGAATGCTACTGATACATTGAAGTTGCAAGCCTTTTCTGATGCTGATTGGGCTTCATGTGTTGATACCAGACGATCTGTCACTGGTTATATACTGTTGCTTGGTAATTCTCCTGTGAGTTGGAAATCGAAGAAACAAGGCACAGTGTCAAAATCATCCGCAGAAGCTGAATATCGTGCGATGGCTTCTGCAACTGCTGAAGTAACCTGGGTAGTTCGTTTATTAACACAGAGTACATAATTTCCAAAATCCTCCTTTTAACAAATATTATTTGGTATTGTCACCTCTGCCTTTACAAAAAATGGAGTGTAGAAGAGTCATAATTAGAACAAGAAATTGATTCCAGTCAAAGTCCCTTGCAAAGCTTGATATTTTCTCGAAGGGAACAATCCTTTCCTTTCCTCTTTTGAAATTTATGCTTAAAGCTGCAATTTTTATCATCCCAAATATTCTTTTTTGTTGCTTAAATGTTTACCTTCTTTCTTACACGGTACCAATGTTAATTTAGAACTGAACAAATATAGCTATAACTATAAGCACTTATACACTTAAGAGTCTGCAACTTAGTATTACTAAAAATGGGAATAACTATATCTTGGACAAAATTTGAAGAATAACTATATATGGGAGTATATGTTTACTACCATTCATAAAGATGAAGTATGATTGTTAAAGTAACGAGTTAAAGTACTGTTATAGCCAAAATTCGGTTCGGGTATTTTTAAGATGGATTCGGGTCAAATATGGATTCAATTTGGGGAATTCTAGGAAAAATTGGGGTTTTGACTCAAGTTGGAGGAATTAGGCCGCGCCCTGGCTTTCCTTATAGCTAGGGCGCGCCCTACATGTGAAATGTGGTGATAAATCTGTTCAAATTGGTTTTATAAGAAGACATTGAAGAAATCTCTCCTAGGATATTATTCAAGTTAGGATTCTACTTAGGTGGGATTCCACCCAAGCTGGAATTCCAGAAGTTGAAGAATTCCCTCCTGTCGTATCTCAGGAGGGGGATGTCCGTCGCAGAAGGCCTCCAGGGGTTTGCCTGGATATAAGGACCCTTCTTAGACGCTAAGGGAGGCATC
The DNA here is from genome assembly GCA_037693485.1 of Kitagawia praeruptora. Lineage (NCBI taxonomy): Eukaryota > Viridiplantae > Streptophyta > Magnoliopsida > Apiales > Apiaceae > Kitagawia > Kitagawia praeruptora. Next base: position 77,798,630 of record CM075354.1, read on the forward strand.
CGTGCGCCCTAAGGTGGAAAGATGGGGACTTTCTGGTGTGTGCTTTGGGAGCTCTGTTCCTGTAGCCAATGGGCGCGCTCTCATTGGGGAACTTTGGAGTAATCCTGCACTTTGCACCCAAAAGCTCTGGATCACCTGTCCTGCTATCTGGTGGGTGCTTCTCATTCGGGGGACAGGGATGCGTTCTGCACTTGGGGTAAACCACGGCTATACCTGCATCCTTGAAATCAAGAAATAGCTGGTAGCGGATAGGACTAGTCCTCGACGGGGGAAGTTTCCTTATCCGTGAAGTCTTGAGATCCTGGATGAGCCTTGGGCCTTTGTGGTTAGGCCTCATAGTAGAACATTCCGGAAGCTAGTTCGTCAATCCAAGCCCATTTGGGTTTTTTGCTCTCCAAGAACTACGTGGGCTTGATCCTCTATAAATATAGAGGTACGTAGGCAAATTGAGGGGATAAAAGCGAAGAGCTACGAGCCACCACCAAGAACCCTCTCAATCTCAGCCCCCAATTCATCACAGCCACCACACTCCGGTGACTTATCCGGCGTAGAACCACCGTCATAGATCTTGATTCCGGCGATAGACCTCAAACTTTGTTGTTACCAAATTCCTCTGTCAACAAATTGGCGCTAGAAGGAGGGGAGCCAATCAAGATCTTCATCTTAGGAGGAAAAGATGTCTCACAATTAAGGTGGAGGTTCTCATTAAGAAGATTATTACGATTCTGAAGTAGCTTGGGGGGTAATCAAGCTCGACACGAAGCTTATGTTCCGGAGGAAATCTCTACTTCTCTGCAACACCATGGAATTCAATCCACCGCCGGCGGACTGCCGCCCGTTTTTATCAGTAATTCGGAGTTAATGGAGCAACTTTATCGTATGGGAGATTCCATAAATAATTTTGGGTCAAGATTGAGTTCTGCGGAGAAAGTGCAAGAAAGTAGGAGAAAATCTCGGAGGATCTCACGAAATCATCGCCGAACAAGGAAAGCCCTCCAAGTTAGGAAAGTTCTCGAAGTGGTTCTTGGATCCTCAAGAGAGGGCGCGCCCTCATCCCCACCGCTCTGGGCGCACCCTTAGTGAGATTCGATGTGATGAAGAAAAGATGATTCCAAATATGATTCGAAGAAGGATGTTCCAGAGAAGAGACGCAATTATCGGGAACTCGTCCACCATTAGGGCGCGCCCTCACCATCAGGATGTGTCCACAAGGTAACCCTTGACTTGTTTTGTTGAGATTTTTGTTGTTTGTTTTTTGGACTTTTGTAGGAGAATCCTCGAGTTAAAGATGGAGTTAAAGATGGTGAAGAAGAATACCCAAGAACCTTCAGGGCGCGCCCTGAGGGTGGTAGCCAAGGCTCAGATGATTTCCAACTTCTAGGAAAATTCGATGGTTGAACACGTCCTCATCTCCAGGACGCATCCTCTAGAGAGGGCGGCTCCTCACCCATCTGGTGAAATCCAACGAATTAAGGAAAACCTCGCTACTATGAGGAGGAGCTTTGCTAGCTTGAAGGAACGCCTAGGAATAAGGCTCGGGAGCGAGGCCCCATGATCCACAGCGCGTGCCCCCTAATTACAGGTCGAGGCCCCTTGGACATGAGCGAGCCCTTCCATGGAGTGATAGTCCACAGCACGTGCCCCCTGATTACAGGTCGAGGCCCCTTGGACATGAGCGAGCCCTTCCATGGAGTGATAGTCCACAGTGCGTGCCCCCTGATTACAGGTCGCGGCCCCTTGGATTCGAACAAATTCTCCCTCGCGATAATACTGGAAGAAGAAATAACCGTGATAACGGTGACAAGAGAATGAAGTTGTATAGAGGTTATGCGCAGCCTCACAATGATGAGGGCGCGCCCTCCAGATTGCGACCTCGCATTCATCAAGTTCATTCAGGCAGCTCCAGTGAATCCAGGTCAAGGACGCGCCCTCATACAGGCGGACAGCGTCAGGAAGCCTCTCAAGGAAATCTATAACCCCAATAAAATCCGGCAAAATGAAGAGAACCTTGCTGGCATGAGAAGGCCTCCAGGGGTTTACCTGATGAGAAGACCTCCAGGGGTTTACCTTATGTGAAGACCTCTAGGGGTTTACCTGATGTGAAGGCCTACAGGGGTTTGCCTGGTTAAGAAAACGGAGAACACTTGGAATCAACGCCCCATGATCCACAGCGCGCGCCCGCTGTTGATAACAGGTCTGGGCCCCTTGGACATGAGCAAGTTCTAGCATGGAGAGATAATTCACAGTGCGCGCCCCCTGTTGATAACAGGTCGCGGCCCCTTGGATTTGAACAGACTCCTCGTCGAGATAATACTGAAATCCACAGCGCGCGCCCGCTGTTGATAACAGGTCTGGGCCCCTTGGATTCCTTGAGATTTCTTTGGAAGATAATGAAGCTAAGGAAAATCCTCCAGCATAGGACGCGCCCTCAAGGAACTTCCTTATCAGAGGACCTTTCTGGTTAGGGCGCGCTCTTAAAGAAAGATGCAAATTCTCAAGCGGACTCCGATATCTACAAGGATAATTTACTGCTGGACTCTAGAAGGAAAGAAGCTATTGAGTTGCGGCCCCACGAACCATAGTGTGTGCCCCCTGATTATCAGGTTGAGGCCTCAAGGTCGTGAGTGAGCCCCTCAATGAAGAAACAATACTTTGCAACAAAGGACGCACCCTCGTGTCTACAATGACTCGAATGATAGGCATCAGGGCGCGCCCTAACTCATCAACCTCATGTTATGGCTTTGTCTGCACGTATGATCGCAACGATCCATGGCATATCTTTTGCTTGAAGAAAATTGTATTGATATGAGGCCCCAAGGTCATGAGTGATCCCCTCTACACAAGAATGACTTTCATCCGGACTAGAAGAGATTGTCATTGCCCTCGTCCACATAGGGCGCGCCCTAAGTAACAGGGCATGCCCTCAGCAACTCCAACGGCTCTCTCTTAAAATTCCCCTCTTGGGATGCCTCTTTAAGAGATGCTTCTTTAAGGAATGATATTCTGATGCTGGGGGGTAGTACTGATGCACCTCCCTAGCCCTACATATACACGTATTTCAGGTTTGTGTGAACAGCGGAATACCCCTACGGGGATGCCTCTTCGTGAGATGCCCTTCATAGGATGCCTCTTTGTGAGATGCCCTTTATTGGATGCCTCCTAGTGAGATGCCTCTTCGAGAGATGTTATTCATAGGATGCCTCATTTTGAGATGCCCCTTCATGGGATGAGATTTGAAGTAGCTCGTGACGAGAGAATGCACTCTTTCTACTAGAAGTTGATTGAAGTAGGGCAATGCCTGAATAGTAGACTACAATGTAAAGTAATTACCTCCTAGTCTAGGGGGGTAGTCCATGTACACTTTCCCTAGTCTTAGTTGAGTGAAATTTTTAACTTTTTCGAGAACACGTCCTAAAGGCAAAATAATATGCATGCGTGAAATTCGGAACAAAAATACAAGGCATGTCCCCCACTATTATCGAAGAAAGAGTACCCTATGTTGAGCATCCTGATGAGGAATTCCGTAACCGTAGGATGCTTGTTATTCAAAAGAAGGCGCCCCCTCATCCACATCGTTCACAAAGCACCCGCAGTGAAATCCTAAGGGATGAAGAGAGGATAGCTAGGGAAACGAGGGAGGAAGATCTCATATTTTTCAGATTTCATCCCGAAGTACTTCTAGAGAGGATAAGGCGCGCCCTCTATCTAAGGGAAATCCCCAGACTCAAGAAAATCGTTAATCTCAAGGGAATCCACGAGGTTATAACCAATTCCAGCCTCAAGTTGGAATTCCATATTCAAGTTGGAATTACAGCTTCAAATTGAAATTCCAGACTCAAGTTAGGATCCCAACATGATTCAAGGGAGTGTTACTCAGAGGAAATAGTTTTAAAGGAATCATGAATGCTATCCCGGGAGAGGTTCAGATCCAGAGGAGGATGTGCCCACTCTTAGGGCACGCCCTCACGGACAGCGGGTAGAAGAAGCATTTGTTTCTAATGATTTTCAAGAAAAGAATTCTAAAGGAAATTGAAGAAGAAGAAAACTCTGATGATATTATTCAATCAGTAATAGAGATGAGCATGTCGAGGAAAATCTTGTCTTTGGAAGTTCCTCAGCCATGGTGGAAGCTACATGTAGATGGAGCTGTCAACAATGGAGGAGCTGGAGCTGGTGTTATTCTGGTTACCCCCGAAGGACATCAAATAATGAGTGCTATTCACTCCAAATTTGAAGCAAATAATAATGATGCAAAATACGAAGCTTTAATCAATGGATTGAAGGTGCCTCTAGAAATGAAAGTTGTAAATCTGATCATATTGAGTGATTCCGAAATGGTGGTGAGGCAAATTGACGGATGATTCCAAAGTCGTGGTCCAAGGACAGAGTTATACATGAAGTGTGCACAAAGGTTGATGCATAAATTTTGAGAAGTACGATTGGAATGCATACCTTGGATGAAAATTGCAGTGCAAATGTTTTAACTTCCATGATGAGTCTGTGACCGTTCGCTGTGGGGAATAGATCTCATTGGAGAATTACCTAAAGCTAAGGGAGGTGTCAAATATGTTGTCGTTACTGTGGATTACTTCACCAAGTGGGCGGAAGCTATGCCCTTGGCCACAATCACTGCTAAGAAGTATCAAGGAGAGAGGCGACTTCAGAACAAAGAGGGCGCGCCCTCAGGAGATAGATCTCTCTGTATCGCTAAAATTCCTTCAAGTACTTCTAGTGAAGTGAGGTCGAGGGCGCGCCCTCCCTCTAAAGGAAAACATCAAGGAGGTTATCAATGGAATCCACGACCTCAGGGGAATCCACAGATTGTAGGAACTCTACAAGCTTAAAGTCAAAAGGAACAAATTCAGATTCAAGAGGTAATTCTCACACTTCATGCCGGAGCTCCAGGAAATGCTCATACGATAGCTAAACCTCCACTCTTGAGGGGTACTCAAACAATTGTTCCACCAAATGTTCAAAATATTCCACGTGTGAGGATTTTTAATGTCGACGACTTGAAGAGGCTTCTTTCTCACTTGGATGGAGGAATGATACCTTCTACGGCACAAACTCCATCTCCATTTTCAACAGAGGTTAGAGAGGCACAGCTCCCTACATGATATAGATATATGACCAATGATCTACGTTTTCTTGAAAATGCAAACCCTGTGGAATTCTTAGGATGTTTTGACATTGAGATGGATGTTTACCAAGTAACTGACTTGGCTGGATGTTATCTACTGGCAACAACTTTCAGTGAGAATGCTTAGCAATGGTTTCAAAAGCTTGGATCTGGAGTGATTACCTATTGAGGGATGATGAGGACTTTGTTCTTAGCCAAGTTCTGAGCAGCAGTGAAGTATGCTCCTCCCATTACAACTCTGGCCAACATCAAGCAGAAAGAAGGCAAAAGTCTTCAATCTTACTTTAAAAGATTCAATGTAGAATTCACTTTGGTTAGAGGAACGACTGATGAGACACTTAAGAGTTTCTTGATAATTGGTTTGCAAGTAGAGACGGATTTCTGGAAGTGTCTTCAAGAAAGGGATTCAACTATGTTTGATGTTTTTGCACAAGCTGAATCTTTTAAGATAGTGGAGTAATCCTTGGCGGAAAATCAGAAGACAGAAGCTCAGGGAACGCTAAGGGGAAGATTACAAGTCCTGTATATCGTATCGGAATCGGCGCTAATGGAGTGAATGCAACTAATATTGGAAGAGAGTGGGGAATTCCAGATACGTATTCTTATGATCGAAGGACAAATAATTACACTCCATTATCGGCTTTGATTGAGCACATCTTTGAGGTGAACAAGAATAAAAGGCTTGTTAAGTAGCCGTCTCCTCTGTCTGCTTGGAAAAACAAGGATAAGAAGAAGCACTGTGAGTACTATGAGTTGACAAGTCACAATACTCATGAATGTCGTCAGCTGAAGGATAAAATTGAAGATCTGATTAAGGAAGGATATTTGACCGATTGGATTGTCAGAGAGGTTAAGAAGCATAAGAAGAATCCTGAGAAGAAAAACGGAGGGCGCGCCCTCCGTGATGAGGACAAAATTGAGGAGAAGAAATTTATCAAAGAAGGGAGTATTCACACTATCTTTGGAGGACAACACTTGGGGGGTGATAATAACAATGCTTTGGAGAGGGAAGTTTGCGGGAAGATAAAGCTAGATGGGTGCACCACCCACATAATAATGCCTTGGTTATGGATTGGCTCTAAGAACGTGCATCGGGTTTTTGTATACAATGGAAGTTCAGTGAATATTCTGTATTACGGCACTTACAAGAAGTTGGGATTTCCAGAAAATGCATGGATTTATAGTTTTTCAGGAGAAGTTGTGTAGTGATCGATGCAATCAGGCTACCAGTAACTCTTGGAGAAGGTTCTCTCTCAGTAACTCGGATGATGGAATTCATGGTTTTGGATCAGGAGATAGCTCACAATGCCGTAGTAGGGCGCCCCCTTATTGGAAGAAATAAAGGTTTCAGGAGATAAAAGGATGGAGGGCGCGCCCTTATTAAGGGAAGCTCTGAAGGAATCATCAACATCAAGGGAGAAATTCAGGCTCATTATTTTGTTCAAAAAACAGAAGATGAGGGGGTGTCCACCTGGAGGGCGCGCCCTCAGATACTCGTCTCTGATGACTTTCAAGAAGGGATTCTAGAAAAGCTTGAAGAAGAAAGTCCTGATGAGATAAAAAGATCAAGGTAAGAAGAATGTTATTAGAAGGCATGGTGAATGCCCTTGTCGAGGAAGACTTCCCTCTCAAAGAGGATGTGCCCTCCAAGGATAGTGCCATGATTGAAGACCCTCAAAGTCTTGATTTTGATATTGATTAAAGAATGCCTCAACCGGTGGAAAAGATAGATTCGACAGAAGATACAATCTCAATTTTGGTCGATGCTAGAGATTCAAGTAAAATTTTGAAGATCGGTTCTTAGTTGAATTCTGAGTAGAGAGATATGCTCACAAGCTTTTTTTTTGCCAAAATTGAGATGTTTTTGCTTGGAGTCATGCTAGTATGGTGGACATTGACCCAAAGGTCATGTGTCATCACTTGAGTATAAATCCTAACATGAAGGGTATTAGGCAGAAGCGATGTCCGGTAATTGAAGAAAGAGCTATTGCATTGAAGGAAGAAGTTGATAGATTGTTAAACGTTGGCTTGATTAAAGAGTTTTACTACCCGGAGTGGCTACCTAACCCGGTTCTCGTTATGAAGCCTAATGGGAAATGGAGGACTTGTGTAGATTTCAGTGATATGAACAAGGGCTTGCCCAAATGATAGTTTTCCTCTTCCTCGGATTGACCAGTTAGAAGATGCAACAGCATGATAGAGGATTATACCGCTACATTGGAATACCCTTTGGCTTGATTAATGCAGAAGGAACTTGAAAAGACCATAGTAGTGTATGTGGATAACAGCTGAAGGGGTCCGTACGCCTTAATATCATAAGGCTCGTCCTCTGTAAATATATGTAAATATTTAGCTTTAGTACGAGCCCTGTGAGAGGTTTATACTTGTGCAAAATATCTCTTGTTTCTTACGCCGAGTTAGCTCATGTAAGCTTAGAGATGCGGTGCATTTGTGTTATTCCTCTACGGAAAAATTGAAACTAGAGTTGTCAGGGAGATAAGATTGAAGAATTGAAGGACGCGCCCTCCGCATAGAATCTTGAAGATAAGGAACGAGGACGCGCCCTGAAGAGGAAAAGTTACAAAAATTTTGGTGTTGTTTAAGATTGAAATTCCATGCTTCATCTTTGATTTTACATGGAATTGGGGGGTAGTTGTTATAGCCAAAATTCGGTTCGGGTATTTTTAAGATGGATTCGGGTCAAATATGGATTCAATTTGGGGAATTCTAGGAAAAATTGGGGTTTTGACTCAAGTTGGAGGAATTAGGCCGCGCCCTGGCTTTCCTTATAGCTAGGGCGCGCCCTACATGTGAAATGTGGTGATAAATCTGTTCAAATTGGTTTTATAAGAAGACATTGAAGAAATCTCTCCTAGGATATTATTCAAGTTAGGATTCTACTTAGGTGGGATTCCACCCAAGCTGGAATTCCAGAAGTTGAAGAATTCCCTCCTGTCGTATCTCAGGAGGGGGATGTCCGTCGCAGAAGGCCTCCAGGGGTTTGCCTGGATATAAGGACCCTTCTTAGACGCTAAGGGAGGCATCCGTGCGCCCTAAGGTGGAAAGATGGGGACTTTCTGGTGTGTGCTTTGGGAGCTCTGTTCCTGTAGCCAATGGGCGCGCTCTCATTGGGGAACTTTGGAGTAATCCTGCACTTTGCACCCAAAAGCTCTGGATCACCTGTCCTGCTATCTGGTGGGTGCTTCTCATTCGGGGGACAGGGATGCGTTCTGCACTTGGGGTAAACCACGGCTATACCTGCATCCTTGAAATCAAGAAATAGCTGGTAGCGGATAGGACTAGTCCTCGACGGGGGAAGTTTCCTTATCCGTGAAGTCTTGAGATCCTGGATGAGCCTTGGGCCTTTGTGGTTAGGCCTCATAGTAGAACATTCCGGAAGCTAGTTCGTCAATCCAAGCCCATTTGGGTTTCTTGCTCTCCAAGAACTACGTGGGCTTGATCCTCTATAAATATAGAGGTACGTAGGCAAATTGAGGGGATAAAAGCGAAGAGCTACGAGCCACCACCAAGAACCCTCTCAATCTCAGCCCCCAATTCATCACAGCCACCACACTCCGGTGACTTATCCGGCGTAGAACCACCGTCATAGATCTTGATTCCGGCGATAGACCTCAAACTTTGTTGTTACCAAATTCCTCTGTCAACAAGTACTGTACATCAGAAGTTGTATTAGAAATGTTTCTAGTTTGTTCAATATCTTATTATGCTGTATAGAAGGTGTACGTATATGGGGGTAGTCAGGTTATGCATGGTTCTTTCAAAGCGCTACTTTATCATCTATCAAAAGTACACTGTAATATTTTAGTATCAATCCGTGGTCTTAATATATAGCTGCAAGTGCAAGCTGTATTTTACACTTGTACTCATGTCAATATACAAATACGGAGTATTATATGCGCTCTGTATATCTTAAGTTCCTTTCAATTATTTTTTTTAACTGCTTTTCTAGATAGTACAATAGACTCAATATGCCTCGACTACCCACAATTTTATGCTCGAAAAGGAACAAACTTTCATTTATATGTGCTCAAACTATATATATTAAAGCCAGACTAGTTTCATAGATCCATACAATATAAAGGAGTCAATAAAAGTGCGCTAAAAAAAATTAACTATATTATGTCATTGGGTCAAACCTTTATGCATTTTCATTTTAGAAGTGTGTACAATATACATCATTGTTGAATTTCTAAGTTAACAAGTACGCTGGTTGTTACCATTAGTTAATGCATGGCTTACCCTTGGGTTTATAGCCAATGCTGCTTCCTGCTATTGTGTTTCCCGTATCTTTAATAATTCCCTTTGTCTTCTCTTTTAGGTGGTACTACAGTTTTGCCACTTCAGATCCATGATTATGGGCGTGTTCCCATATTGTAATTGTAAAAGTGTACAATGTTGAATTATAGGTCAAACAGATTAGATAATTTCCTTGAAGATATGTTATATCATGCAAGAAATCCTAACAAAATTATTTGATTTCGTTACCTCTGCTTTACACAAAAAAATTGATTCCAGTCATAGTCCCTTGCAATAGTACACATTTTCTCGAGGGAAACAATCCTTCCTCTTTCTTTAAGTCATGGCATTGTGAAGTTTTATTTTTTACTGAATTAACGATAATGATGCCATAATGCTGTTAGTTTTGTTAGAACTCAGCTCCAGATTTTAAGTGGACATGTAGTTATGATTTACAGGAGAAATGGTACAACGTCCATGAAATCGTGTACAATATATTGTGGAGGCTTATTTTTTTTTATAAATAAGATGCCACATTAGGGATTATTTGGTGAGGGTAGGGTCTTAGTCTGAACTTGTTGATATAATATTTTTCTTCTCTCCTCTTTCGAAAGTGATATTTTAAAACTGCACTTTATCTTTATGTCCTCCAAAATTTTCTTATTTGTTGCTTAAAGGTTACCTCTACCTTCTTTCTTACATGGTACCAATATAGCATTGAACAAACATAGCTTTAACTACCTGCACTCAACACTCAAGTGTCTGCAAAATGGAATTATATCTTAGACAAAATAAGAGAAGATTAAAATTAACCATATATGAATTTTGGAGAAGGTTTTAATTTAAGGAATCTTCAACTTTTTATATATATATATTCACAACCATTTTTAAAGATAAAATATGACAATTCAGAGTACATCAGTAGATGTATTAGAATTATTTGTACTTGGTTCAATATGTTTTTTTTTTTGCTAAATTACTTTGTTCAATATGTTATTATGCTATAGAAGGTGTATATTGGTAGCCAGGTTATGCATGGTTCTTTAAAAGCTGTACTTTATTATCTATCAAAATTACAAAGTGATATTACATTTGACTGTACTCTTGTCAGTAGTTGGACTGGTTCTTAATGTCAGTTAATGTACGACTTCACCGTAGTGCTTAAGGTAACCTATGTTCCTTTAACTATCTGTTAAATTGTTATAGGTGTCTGGTGACTTGGTCAAACTTTTTGTTACCATTATTTTGGATAGGTGATATATATTTTAGTTATTTGGGGGTGGGGATCGAATTCTTGCACTAGGAGCACCTTTGTTACCACTCGGCCACACTTTGATTCTCTGGTCATCTCTTCTACGTTGAACTATATTGTTTTATTTATATAGTTACTGCCATCTTTCGTAGTATTTCCAAATTCCAGCCACTGCAGATTTAAAGTATTCTATGTTTATAAAATAATGCAAGTGCACAGTGTTCGACTCAAACAATTATAGGTCAAACACAGAAACTGGTTGTTTCCTACCAAAATATATGAAAAGCAACAATTATAGTTTTGTTACTAACCTGTCCTTTAAACAAAAATATTACAACCCCTCATAAGTCTAATAAAAGGTACTCCCTCCGTCCCATCCATTTCTTAACATAAATCGTCCCATCCATTTCTTAACATAAAATTTTCACATGCGTGGCACGCATTTTAAGGCTCTTATAAAGTATAGTTCCATAACTTATTTTTAAAACTTTCTTTTTTTGTATAAAAATAGGATTGTTCTATTTTTATACAAAAAAAGAAAATTTCAAAAATAAGTTATGGAACTATCCTTAAAATTCACCTTAAAATGTGTGCCGAACCTCCGCCCCCAAATGTTAACTATTGGGTGGGACGGAGGGAGTAGTAAAATTATTGAATAAAAATACCATGCCGTACAGAAGCTTATATTAGATGTAAGTAGTCCTTTTTCTTTTCCTAAGCCAGTCTAGCATAATTAAAATACAATCATTCACCATTCTTATGGCGATAGTAGAATACAGTGTTGGCTTTTAGTCAAAGAATTAAAGTGTTAATGCAAAACTCTCCTGTTAGTGATAGTCCGGTGGAGTAGCATGTTTATGTATTGTTTTTATTATCTTGGGGTATATAATGATGGTCTTCGCCGCAGGTTTTGCTGCTGACGTAACCTTGGCAAAGGATGGAAACAACCTGATTCTGGAAATTCCCGCTACCGTGACAGCACTGATGAACCCAACCTCAAATATCGAGTATGATATTTCTAACCACGAGCGGTTCCCCCCAGGGGATCCAAGCAAGCGGGCAGCTGCCTATTTTGTCTTGACAGGAGGACGGTTTGTATATGCATCTCTTATTCGTCTCCTAGTCCTAAAGTTTGTTGTGAGCATGTCTGCCAGTAAGGATGTTCTTGCATTGGCTTCCCTTGAGGTTGATCTAAGTAGCATTGAACCTGGAACAACTGTGACTGTTAAGTGGCGTGGAAAGCCAGTTTTATAAGGCGACGTACCGAGGATGATATCAAATTGGCGAACAGTGTTGATGTCGGATCTCTCCGCGACCCACAGGAAGACGCTGTCAGGGTTAAGAATCCAGAATGGCTTGTTGTCATTGGTGTCTGCACTCATCTGGGTTGCATCCCTTTACCGAACGCTGGTGATTTTGGACGGTGGTTCTGCCCATGCCATGGGTCTCATTATGATTTTGGACGGTGATTTTGCAGTACTCTGTTTTGTACTAAATGGGAGGAGGTGGAGCTAATGACTATGGATCTTGTTTATAACGGGAGCTAGTGCAGAGTTACTGCTCATCACTCATCAGCTGGCGTTCTTTTCTGTTTTCAGCTGGGCCATTTCCAAGGACATGGCTGTAGAAGTATTAAATCATCAAGAATTTGAGGGGTGTTGGCCCTATCTATCACAATCGGAAAAGAAATGACCCTAAATATCACAGCTCAAAAACTTGACCCCAAATATCACTCCAAGACATAGTATTAAACAGCGTTTTGAATTTTTTTTTTCCATTTTTTCCCTAACGCTATTACGCTTAGCATTATAAGAGTTGACTCTTTTTTTTTCTTGCTTCAAAACGCGAAGAGGAACTTTGTTTTTAAAAGTAAACACCACTTTATGTGGCGTTTGTTGTTTCCTTTTTTTTTTTGTTCAAGACGCTAATTCAAGTTGAGTTTGCAGTACTGGTACTTCTAAAACGCTAAACTAAGTTGAGTTAAAGTACAAAACGCCACTTCATGTGGCATTTGTTTTATTTTATTTTTATTATATGTTTTTTTCTCTTAAATATATACAGTTTATTCGTTGTTCTGAATATTTTTAAAACCCAAAATGGAAATGTTGAATCCCAAAAATTAATTGTTGAACCCCTAAATTTAATTAAAATTGTATTTTTAATATTCAATAATTTTAATTTAAAAAATTGAATCCGGCAGCCTGATTTTTAAACGCTAACGCGTTTAAAAATCAGGATAAGTTAGGGTTTAGGGTCCTAAACCTCAAACCCTAAGTTCGTATACGGTTTATTCGTCATTCTGAATATATTTAAAACCCAAAATGGAAACGTGAACCCTTAAATTTAATTGTTGAACCCCTAAATTTAATTAAAATTGTATTTTTTTAATTTAAAAATTTTAATAAAAAATTGAATCCGGCGACCTGATTTTTAAACGCTAACGCGTTTAAAAATCAGGATAAGTTAAGGTTTAGGGTCTAGGGAATGAATTATAAGTATAATTCATAAATCGAATACAATTTTCAACGTAAAAAATCGTCAATTTCTTCTCTATTTTGTTTATGCGTAGATTTAATTGGAAAATAATTGTTAAACCATTACTAAATAAAGATTATTTTGTTAATTTCACGTGAGCCGTAAAATCATCCAAATCAAATTTTAAGAATTCAAGATAGAGTACAAGTATTAAATCGAACGTGTAAAATCTTATTTATATATATATATATATATATATCAAATTTTTAACAACAATTTCTTATGTAAATTAATAATATATAATTTTTTTAAAATTTAACATAATTATAAATATTAAAAAAGGAGTCGTGCGTAATAAACTATAAAAGATAATAAATGTAATAATACGTAATTTATAGTAGTCTAAATGACAGTTTTTTGCCTGTATATTGAAAATATACCAATAACTTCTTAAATTTAATATGTTGTTGACAGAAATTGAACCTTGAACTTTTTGGAGTAGTTTATAATATAATATGAATATTTAATAATAATATGGTGAAAATAGATAATATAAACTTTTAACTAAAATATGTTGTTGGGAGAATCAAACCTTGAATTTTTAAGAGTAGCTTATAAAATGATATAAATGTTTAATAATAATATGTTATTGACGGGATTCGAACCTTGAACAAATTTTTTTTAGCATTTGATAACGTGTATTTTATACACATTTTGTCTTTCATTCTCTTGCCTTTTTTTAGTTCCAAATGTAGTTTTATTGATATTAATTAAGTTTTACATTTTTCAGTGGCTCATGCTTAATTGTTGAAAAGATGGCTTATTGTGGACTTGGAAAGCAAATATGATTCAAGAGGGAAGTTAGAAGATGCAAGCTTACCAGAGTTAACAAGCGTATTGGTTCACGAATTATGGAGGAAAGATATAGACGTATAGTCGATTAGAGATCAACGTACAAAGAAGTAAAAACTGACTTATAGTAAGTAACGAAATGATGTGTTTGTTGAGTATTGAATACAGTAAAAGAATACAGAGGGGGGGTGAATGGATTCTTGAAGTTTTCTTGTTCTTGAGTCTATGTAGCAAGATAGGTGTTTGTGTGTGTGTTAATAGTATTTTTATGTGTTCGTTCGCAGGGAAGGACTGAATGTAATATCAAGTTCAAGTATCTTATCTCTCACAATTTAGAAGTGTAGAAGAATGTTTGGTTTGTTTATAAACTAAATTAAACTATTTATCAATCGAGAATAAAATATATGAGGAAAACAATCCAAGAACTGGGGTTCTTCACTTGGTTTCAATGCACATTCAATATCTATGTGACGTCTACGTTCTTACTCTGCTGAAAACAATTCTTCTAAGGTTATAATGTTCCCTTCCAAGATACAATATAATGTCTACAACTACACCTTAATTGTCACTTCCATGATACAATCAAAGTACAATCATAAACTATTACGCACCAAGAATTATAAGTCTCACAACTCTCCTATTAATCTTCCAATCAAATATTCGAGTTATGTCTGTTAAATCTTGTACTAAAATTGCAACTCCTCTTCCAAGTTATTACAATCCCTAAAATCCAATCCTTCATGACGCCCCTAATTGTGTTAAGCCCTCAATAACAGATCAGCAAAGCAAGAAAATCACAGATAATTAAACACACATGAATACCAAGGAATACTACCCAATCCTCAGATTAGAGATTTAGTTACACATAATTAAATTCACAAAACAAGAATCAATAGAAACAGAAGAACTCATAATTATAAGATTATAGAAAAACCTTTAATCTTCAATCTTCAAAGAAATTAATAGTTCTCCCAAAAATCTCTCAAAAGAAAGTGTTTACAAATTTGTCTGCATAATATATTTTTCGATCTATAAAATAATACCCTAGATGTGTTTATATAGGCTCTAAAAGTCTTGCCCAACAAGAAAATACCAAAACAGAATTATAATAGAATTTCTGCAAAATACGTTTCCTAAACTGAGTCTGTTTTTAAGGAAAATTCATGGCTGACTTTTCTTCAGATATTCTGGAACGTTCCAATCGTAATTGGACCTCTGGACCACTTTAGAATGATAGAGAATCTCGTTAGCTTCGCGTGGACTGCTTATGGGCCTCAAACGGACTTCTAGAACTCCAGATATGGCCAAAACAGTGTAGACTGCGCAGCCTTCCCGGAAAATCCGAATTTTAAACAATTTAATCTCCAAAAACGATAGAAGCATCAACCTTAATCAACATTCTCGTAAATCTGCACAACTAAGCAAAATACATCAAAACTACACAAACTTGAGTCCAAAATAATCAATTTAAGCCGATATGAAGCGCTCCAAGTGGATATAAAATCCACTTATCAAACACCCCCAAACTTAAACTGATGCTTGTCCTCAAGCATAAACAATTACAACTAACTAACTAGTACCACTTCCGTAGGTGATCACGGTTGCATTTGGCATATGCAACAAGTCCTTTAAACCCCTAGGCAGCCCTAGTGGACGAGTAAGGTCTCGTGAGGGCCTATAGCGAATGTACCCACAAAATCCAATGCAATGCAATGCATGAATATGCAAATAATCTAGTACTAATATCCTACCATACCTTCAACTCCTCTCATGCCATATCAACTTAAGAATCAAAGTAATCACGCAATGTCTTGGTGTCGAAAGTGCAAGTATTCACATAGTCTACTCAATGAACATGCATAAGTTCTCACAAGTCCATGTCAAGTGTAAGAATAAGTTAGTAAACATGCTAAGCCTACAAGAGCACATCTTTGAGACAAAAATCGGGATCTCATACGCAAAAATAAGCAAACACTCACAATCCACTCACAAAAGAATATTCACTCAAGAACAAGGGTAAGTGTATCACTCAATTCCAACAAAATCATAAACATGCTTGACATTTGGTATCAATCTAACTCTTAACACAACATACATCATTGACAATAATCAAAAGGTCTTCATTCGGGTTGTAACGGGGGCTAGGGACAAGGTATGTCAAATAAGCCAAAACAGGTGAAGTGTCAAAAGCTAGTAAGCACCATAATAAATCATACACAACATCCTATGTTCCCCCCCACATAAATTTTACTAAGAACACTCGACTAATCGACTAAAGTAGGATCACAACAAACATAAACATGCTCTCATAATATTTTTTTTTTCTTTTCTCTTTTTCTTCTTTTTTTTTCTGTTTTTTTTCTTTTTCAAGAGCTAAATAAAACAATAATACAAACAATAACAATGATCCCACAATTTATTACATATGCCGACTATCAAGTAAACAAACCCAATTTCAATATTTCCCCCAAAAGTACGACCAACAATAAACCCCTCCTTGCACACCTTATTACTCCCTTAAGCACTATACTAGCCTTTGACAATTGGGTTCAAGTTAATATAAGGCCAATACAAGAAAAAGATATAGGCAAGTAATGTGGTATGTCACCGAAAGAATAAGATTAAGCTCAATGGGTAACTAATTGATCATGTTTAAATGGTGTGGTAATATGGGAAAATATGTGGTTATTCCTAAATGCCTTTATCATTTTAATCGTCAAATAATGTCATGCGTTTCAAGAAAGACCTCAAACAAATGCTAGCAATGCAAACAATCCGTGGACACTCAAGCAAACGAATAAATTGCAAAAAATGCAATATGGCTCAAAATCTCACTTGGTGGAAAAACATACTCAATCCCAAGCAAAAATCTCTCTAATGCACCAACTTGTATTCAAAGCATGCAAACTAAATCAACTTGCACATATTCATGTCCTTCTAATTACTTACAACATTCAATAAGTCTACTAGCTTCAACTTACTAGTGTATGTGTGTGCACAAGAACAAAGCATATCACTTCTCAATCAAAAGCGTCAACAACACAAAATTTCTATCAAGCATGGGTGCAAATGCAAACTATTATGAACTCACATGATATACTGTACTAAAAAAAATAGAATATCCTATATGAAACAAACGTAGATAACACGAACATAAATGCATAATTTACTACTACTAATATGCAAAGTGTTATAGGGAGAATATTGTATAACAATATTTATGAAGGTTGCTGGATTTACGGAGCAAAATACGGATATTTTGCTATAAGAAGAATTGGGATTAGGGTTTATGTGTTTTGATGTGGCTGCTCTTGTATACTGATAATCAGTGGTGAACTGTTTCTCATCCTTTACAAGATGCCTACGTACCCTATTTATAGGGATCAAGCCATACGTAGTTCTCTTAGAGAAGAAGTTATCTAGATGGGCTAGGGTTTCTATGGGCTCGGCTTGGCCCAAATCCACTAGTCATCTCCTTGGATTATTTTTCTACCCATTTATTCTGTTCATGACCCATAAAGGGGAACCCGCAGCTGACATAATCATCTTAACTGGCGATACTGACTAGATGGCCTCGCATGCGACCTCGCTGGGTCTGGCCATGCGAGGCGATCCTCGCTGTATGGAGATAACCTACTTATGCGACCTCGCTGGGCCTGTCCATAAGCCTTCATATTAACATACTAGGCCACGCTGGACCTCGCGATCTGCGACCCCGCCACTAGGGCTCGCTGGCGATCCTGATGTACAAAAATAATATGATGAATCCTCTCATTATGGCGAACTTTAATGACCCATTCCTCATTCTTTGGCCCATTATGTGAGATGTGCTGATATTCCAGCCCATTAGGCCTGTTTAGGACTTATGCCAAATTCGGGCATAACAACTACCCCCCGAGTCCATATTGCCATTAGAAATGCGATGTGGACTCAGAGAATGTCTCCCAGAAAATTGAATGCGAGGCCATGGCCCATTATCAATTACTCCTTTTATGGGCTCTCATCGTAGGCCCAATGATTTTGAATAAATGCTAACAGCTGGCGCGTCTCTAGATCTGGTCACACCTGCTGAGATGATGACACGTGTAGTTTGTTCGTCTCTCTTCTCCCTACTATATAAACCTCAAGTTTCAAATCATTTGTCACTTTCCTTATTAACAACATACCAAAGTGCTGCCAATTTGCTCCCGGATCAAACAGAGACTCCAGCTCGCTATCAATCAAGAACGAGGCCAACCTTTCTCAAGATCTCCAACCATTCTTCATCAAAAAGTAAGTTTCTCTCTCTTGTTCTTCATTTGAATGCATGTGTAGCTCATAATTTTGTAAATATTTGCTGAAAATTATATGCGATGCGAGCCTTACTAATTGCGACCCCACATACTCAATTTTACACTGCGAGCCCTACCTCGCTAGACCGAAGAGTGCGACCCCTTACTCTTTATATACAAAGTAGGAACACTTAGAGCCTTCTCTTTAAATATTTCTTCTTCTTTTTCTTCTTTGATATTCTGTAAGCGCACACACTAATATTCCACCATCTTTTCAGATGTCTAGCGATAGCTCAAGGACTCCTTCACCTCTCCCTCACATTTCCATCAGCGAGCGAGCGGCCGCAAACATTGCTAAGGCCACAAGTGCAAGCACCCAGTCATTCAAACTATACATGGATCCTCAATGGTCCCAAGAGGAGTTTACCCGAGAGACCCCTCTAACAACATGGAGATCACGACGACCTTCCACCTCGCAGAGCCGCTCCATTGATCTTCCCTCAAGCTCAATAAACCCAGCATCTCTAACCATTCCTCCCTCCACTGTCCAAGGCGAGGTCGACAAACTGCTAAGGAGAGGACAGAAATTCTTTTCCAACTTCCCCAAACCCCTTTCTCCTCTCAACAAGAATCTCCTCAACATAAGTCCCATAGTATTGACCAGCACCTCATCAATAGACTCCCTCGGCCACGCTTACTACGAGATCGAGGGTGGAGGTGACAACGAGGCGAACTCTGATGACTCGGATTATGAAGAGCCTAGCTCGGATGATGGCGGCCTAGACGAAGTGGCCAGAATGGTTAACTTTGAAGATTACAGCTATATTCCTGAAGCTTCTC
Source organism: Kitagawia praeruptora (assembly GCA_037693485.1). Classification (NCBI taxonomy): domain Eukaryota; kingdom Viridiplantae; phylum Streptophyta; class Magnoliopsida; order Apiales; family Apiaceae; genus Kitagawia; species Kitagawia praeruptora. Next base: position 77,817,717 of record CM075354.1, read on the forward strand.
CTCAACCTTACATTCCGACCCCTCAACCTGAACTGGAGGGCACTGTTTATGTGGGAGGACCTCGCCCTGAAAATATTGAGGAGGGCTCGAAGGTGAAACCAGGTCAGCCTCGCACTCTAGGCTGCAGAGACTTATCCACCTCTCTCGATGCTGAATCTTTAAGAAAGGCAGTCGACACGTATAGACCGGAAGGCAAAGTCATTCTTCCCACAGCCTCAATGCGATGCTACCGCTTCAACCACACCGAAAATGGAGGAAGAGTGCCTCGCATGGTGTTATCGTCTGCCATGATGAAAATAGGCGTTTCTTCACCTCTTCATCCGTTCATTAGAGACGTGTGCGAGACTTACCACCTTGCTCCTATCCAAATTAATCCCAATGGGTATAGAGCCATGATAGCCCTCTACATTATTTATCACAAGTTGGGATATCCCCCACTCGATGCGAGGACTATGGGATACTTCTTGCAATTGAAGAGATGCGGGCCATCTGACTTTGGCTATGTATATTTCTCAGTCTGGCCAGAATTTAATAAAAAAGACTTATACCATAGTGCCCCGAGCAATGCGGGCTCATGGAAGGGACCTTACTTCTATATCCACGAGGTGCCCAGAATAAGAACAACCTTCAACTATCTTCCAGTCGGTCAAGTGCGAACCGTCTTGAAGGGTGACGAGAAAACCCGAGCTGATGATGTATTAAAGATGCCTCGCGAGGAGAGGAATGTGCGAACCCTCCTTTCCTTAGAAAATCTGATTGAATGCGGATTTTTGAAAGACGGGATTCTGCTTCCTTCTGAGGCGGGGCCTTCAAGTGCGAGGAAGGCCACGCAAAAGAGGAAAGTGCGAGAGGAAGCCTCGTCCTCTAAAATGGCAGTGGAAGAGAGTAAGAATACTTAATACCGTAGTTCAATAATTCCTTCATGTTAATTGTCTTTCATTGTCCTCGCATTTTTACTTTTCTTGATAATTATTTTTAACTGCTCTCTCTCCTTTTTGTAGATATGTCAGGCAAAGGCAATCGCAGGCCTCCCTTCTGCACAAGAAATAAGGAGATCCCTACCAAGCCTTCAACGGCCTCCCCACCAAAGAAGACAAACGATCTCCCTCCTCCATCAGCAACTGCTAAGGTCGCTCCTCAACCTTCAGCGGCCAAGGCTAACCCTGAAGAACACATCTCCAAAAAACACAAAACCGGTCCCTTGCCCCAAGTCAAAAAGCCTGCGGACACGACGCCAGTGCATCATTTATATGCAAAGCATGGGTACACTCATGCTACTGAAGCGGAGTGCACTGAGTGGGTGGGAGCCGAGTTAATTGAGAATTCTGAGGCAGTCTCCAAATGCCTGGCTGAGGGCTTCATCCGCCAAGCCTCGCATCTTCGAGAGCTAAAGCAAGTTGTCTTCGCCAATGATAGATTGGAAAAGGAGTTGAAGTCCTTGAAGGCTAAAGCTGAGGAGGAGAAGAAGCTAATGGCCGAAAATTACAAGCGAGTGCTACAATCTGAAACAGCATCTCTCCGCTCCGAACTTAAGAAAGTCAATGATGAAAAAGCAGCCCTCCATAAGGGTTTAAACGAGGCGGAGCAACATGAGGAGGAGCTGAAGAAGACTCATATGGAGGAGCTAGCGAAGCTGAAGGAGGAGATCGCTACAGCCCAAGCAAATCGGGAAGACATCGAGGTGGCTGCCCAAGCTGACTTTATGAAGAGCTTCATCAGAAAAATCCCTAACTTTGATTGGTCGCAGCTCGGCCCTGGTAATGCTGAGTACGCAGCTGACCTTTGCAAGGAAATTGCAGAGGAGGATGCGATCGAGGCAGCCAAGCTAGCTAGCGAGGCTGCTAAAGCTGATGCTCTGAAAAAACCCAGCGAGGCTGCTAATGAAGACAAGTCCTCCAAACCTGTTGCATAATTATTCTGATCTTCTAAACTGGGGATGCGGACACCCCTTGAATGTCTCGCAAGTTGTAATATTTTTTGATAACTCTTGATAACTTTGAAGTATGCTGGGCTCGCGTAGCGACCCAGTAACTGTTTGTCGATTTTTAAGAATTTACATAACTGTCTTCATTCCTCCATGTCTTGTATTTGCTTTATAGTTTGCCTTTATATTTCTGAAATATTATCATGTAGATTGGCCTCGCATCTGCGAAGCTTCCCTTGTAGAATTTGTAGCCTTTTCTCTTAATTTTACTTTAATCTTCAAGGTGGACCTTGTCTCTTCAGAATCAAAACTTGCGATGCCTTCCTTATGAGGTCGCAGACACGATCCGGAGATTGAGGTCGCACCTTGACTTTTCTTTTAAACTTTGAACTTCTTTGAGGAAATACTTTTTAACTAAACTTTGAAGACATTCTCTTAGGTCGCAGTAAGTGCACACTCGTGACCTCGTTGACCTGAGGGGTGTTCGGCCTCGCATGCGCTGTGCTGGCCTAGTCCTGAAAATTTTTAACACTGACAAAAGAATAAAATTGCACAGCTTTTTTGGAGAATAAATTTCATAAATATAAATACTAGGGACAAAGCCCAACTAGGGACAAAGCCCAAATTTCATTACATCATAACGAGGAGGTGTCTATATGATCACTACCCCCCGAGTACTTTGTATGAATTTATTCATGCTAAGTAGTAGTAGATGGAGACCACCAGGAGCGAAGCTTCTACTGGTAGTATTTTCTCAAATGTTCTGCATTCCAGGCTCGTGGCATGACCTTATCATCTATATCAGTTAGATAATAAGTCCCTTCATTAATGACACCATAAACTTTATAGGGCCCTTCCCAATTGGCTCCAAAGACCCCATGAGACGAGACCTTAGTGTTAGGCATCACCCTCCTAAGCACCAAGTCCCCCACACGAAGATGTGGCACGCGAACCTTTCCATTATAATACCTTGCGGCTCGCCTTTGATAAGCCGCGAGCCTTAACTGAGCCTCTTCTCTTGACTCTTGAATCATGTCTAAGTAGATCCTGTGATTGACCTCGTTTGACTTGGGGTCGTAATGTTCCCTCCTGAACGAGCCTGACCCTACTTCCACGGGCACCATGGCCTCGCACCCATATGTCAAAGAAAATGGAGTCTCGCCTGTGGTAGACCTTGGGGTCGTGTTGTATGACCACAAGACCTTTGGTAGCTCCTCGGGCCAATTACCCTTACTTTCCTCCAGCTTAGCTTTTAGGGTATGCTTGATGATCTTGTTGATGGCCTCGGTTTGTCCATTTGTCTGAGGATGACTCACAGCAGAGAAACTTTTCTTGATTCCCAAACTCTCACAAAATTCTTTCATCTCCTTGCTATCAAATTGCTTCCCATTATCTGAAATGAGCTGATATGGAATTCCATAGCGACAAACAATTGCTCTGTAAACGAAGTCCTTCAATTTTTTAGCTGTGATGGTAGCAAGAGGCTCGGCCTCGGCCCACTTAGTGAAATAATCCACAGCCACGACTGCATATTTTACTCCTCCCTTAGCTTTAGGGAGTTCACCAATGAGATCAATTCCCCACATAGCAAAGGGCCAAGGGCTCATCAACGAGGTGAGGTGAGCTACTGGGGCACTACTGAAATTTGCATATCTCTGACACTTGTCACATCGCCTTGCGAACTCAAAAGCATCCCTTTTCAATGTGGGCCAGAAATATCCTTGTCGTAAAATTTTCTGAGCTAGGGAACTACCCCCCGAGTGATTGCCACATATTCCTTCATGGACCTCTCTCAAAATATAGTTGCATTCTTCACCATCTACACACCTCAAAAGTGGAGTGTTAAACCCTCTTCGATACAAAACCTCGTCATAGATAACATAGCGAGCCGCCTGGTATTTAATCCTCCTCGCTTCTTTTTTATCCTGAGGTAGCATCCCATTTTTTACATACTCCCATATAGGGGCCATCCATGTTGAGTCCTGGCTCGCCATTTCCATAACAAATTCTTCTGGTACACTAGGTTTACTTTGAATTTCCAAAGGGATAATCCCAAGTAGAGTAGCCTCGCGCCGCGAACCCATTTTTGCGAGGGCATCTGCTCCCTGATTTTTTGCCCTCCTGATAAACTCCACCTTTACTCGCTTGAATGACTTCATAAGCCTTTGCACACACCTTAAATATAGCTCAATCTGGGGTCCCCTCGCTTGCCATCCACATCCAATATGACCAGTAACCAACATAGAATCACTATATGCATTGAGATTCTCTACTTTCATTTCTATTGCGAGCTTGAGGCCGATTATGAGAGCCTCGTATTCTGCTGCGTTATTAGAAGCCTCGAAGGCGAAGTGAACAGCACTACTCAACTTGCGACCCTCAGGTGTAACAAGCTCGATCCCAGCTCCTGCCCCTTCTTTGTTAGATGCCCCATCAACATATAATTCCCACCACGAGGCTGAATTTTCATCTTTGAGTTTGGGGTCAACCACTTCTGGGATCGCTATGAGAGCCCAGGCATCTTCCTCAGATTGGGAAGGAAATTCCAATATGAAATCTGCTAAAGCTTGCCCCTTTATTGCACCTCTTGGCTTGTACTCAATGTCAAACTGACTCAGCTCTATGGTCCACTTTAAAAGTCTGCCCGAGGCCTCGGGTTTATGCATTACTTGCCTAAGTGGGTACGCAGTGCGAACTTGGATACTATGAGCCTGAAAATATGGCCTCAGTTTCCGCGAAGCCAAAACCATAGCATAGGCGAGCTTCTCCATGTTGGTGTAGCGAGTCTCGGCGTCTAACAGTCTTTTACTGACATAATACACGGGGAGATGAAGCTTTCCCTCCTCGCGAACGAGGACAGCACTGATGGCATATTCTGAAACTGCCAAGTAAACAATAAGAACTTCACCTTCATTAGGCTTAGAAAGTAATGGAGGCGAGCCCAGATGTTCTTTTATCCTCTGAAAAGCTTCCTCGCATTCAGGGGTCCATTCAAAATTTTTTCCCACCTTCTTGATTGCTTTAAAGAATTCATGGCACTTGTCTGATGACTTAGAAACGAACCGATTGAGTGCTGCGATCCTTCCAGTTAAACTTTGTACTTCCTTGACACTTCTTGGCGACCTCATTTCCATCAATGCCTTTATTTTAGCTGGATTAGCCTCAATGCCTCGGTGGTTGACAATGAAACCCAAAAACTTTCCAGATTCGACCCCGAAAACACACTTCTGGGGGTTGAGCTTCATTCGGAATTTCCTCAATATATCAAACATTTCTGCGAGGTGGGTAATATGATCCCCAGCCTCCTTGGACTTCACAAGCATGTCATCTACATAGACCTCCATTGTCTTTCCAATCTGCTTCTCAAACATCATGTTAACGAGCCTCTGATAAGTAGCACCTGCATTGAGGAGACCAAAGGGCATCCCTATATAGCAGTAGAGACCTCTGTCTGTGATAAACGAGGTGTGCTCCTGATCAGGCCCGTACATTGGTATTTGGTTGTACCCAGAATAGGCATCCATGAAGCTTAAGAGTGCGTGGCCCACTGTTGCATCTACCAACTGATCAATTCTTGGAAGAGGGAAACTATCCTTCGGGCAATGCTTATTCAAATCAGTAAAATCCACACATGTCCTCCACTTGCCATTTGGCTTCTTAACTAGGACAGGGTTTGCGAGCCAGTCAGGGTAAAATGATTCCCTAACGAGCCCAACCTCGAGTAGCCTGTCAACCTCTTCTTTTAGAGCCTCGGCTCGCTCTCCACTTATTGGTCTTCTTTTCTGCCTCACTCCCTTCTTACTTGGATCAAGATTAAGTCTATTACACATCACATTGGGATCGATCCCTACCATATCTTCATGGGACCATGCAAATACATCCAAATTAGCTTTAAGAAACTCCACGAGCCTTCCCCTAAGATCGGGATTCAACTGCGATCCAATCTTCAAAACCTTCGTAGAATCCTTGGCATCAACAAGAACAGATATGGTATCCTCTACAGCCCCGGCTCGCTCCACATGTTCAGGGATGCGAGGGTCCAGGTCAATTTCAACATCTCGAGCCCGACTAGATTCTGCTTCATCTTGCCTCATGACCCCCGCATGTCCATACTCGTTCACAATTGTTGTTTCTCTTGTGATACCATTAGGCAGGTCTACCAATGTTGATGTTTCCTTGCGAACCCATTTCCCCTTTCGGGCTCGCACAGCGACCTGTTCTGGACTTTCCTCTTCATCGCTAGCCTCTTCAACAATTCCTTCTTGTAGGACCAACACAGGTTGCGAGGCCTCCATCATAATGGCCCCTGGTACTGGTTCTACCTGTATGCCCAAGTTATCAAAATAATCATCAGGCAACTCTTCGATAGAAATTATGTTGCAACCAACTGTGGGTCGTGATGCCGACTTGCGAGCCCTCTCATCCTCGTCGCTTTCCATAAAATTTCTTCCCTTTTCTGCTGACTTAAGGGCCTGATTATAGCATTCTCGAGACTCGTGTTGAATTCCTCTAACACATCCCACGCCTTGCGGGGTAGGGAACTTCATGGAGAGGTGATAGATAGAAGTCACCACCCTCATTTCTTTCAAGATGGGTCGTCCCACAATAGCATTGTAAGCTGATGGCTGATCCACGACCATGAAATCAGCGACCTGCGTAGTGATGCAGGGCTCGTCCCCCAAAGTGATGGGAAGCCGGATGAGTCCTTTTACACTAACAGACGCTCCAGTGAATCCATAGAGGTGGCCTACTGTAGGAATTAGGTCTTTGTCTACATATCCCATTTTCTTGTAGACCTCATACATCAAGACATTCACGGCACTTCCATTGTCCACTAACACCCTGTAGATATTCTGGGAACCAATGCGAACTCGAACAACTAGAGCATCAGAGTGAGGGTGATGTACCCACTTCGCATCCTCTTCAGTGAACATTATATTTGTATCTTCCCCCTTGAAAAGCTTTGGGGGTCGTTCCTGTAAATGATGCACATTGGTGAGGGGTTGCTCCCTGGCCTCGCGAGCATATCTTTCCCTTGCCTTGTTGCTATCTCCTCCAATATGTGGCCCACCAATGATAACATGGATGCTATTGCCTCGCTCTTCTCTTTCCTTGCGAGGCTCTGTGTTTTGGCCCTCATGAGGTACAGCATGATATCCTATTCCTGACTTTCCTGAGCTCTCTTGATGCTTTTTCACTTCGCGGACCGCCCATTCTGTTAACTTCCCTTCTCGAATCAAACGATCAATTTGTTCTTTGAGTTGCCAACAGTTTGCTGTATCATGCCCCTTCTGCTCATGAAAATCACAATATTTTGCTGTGTTCCATGTTCCTTGTGGACCCATAGCACGAGGTTTCGTGAACATTCCTTTATTAGCGTTGACAGCATAAATATGATCAACTGAAGCCACTAAAGGAACAAATTTGTCTTCATCTCTAGCAGGACGAGCACGAGGGGGGGATCGCCTTGAGGAATCGTGATCCCTTCTTTTCGGGCTCGGGCTACGATCCTGTCTTCGCCTGGGGCTTCTAGAATCCTTTCTTTTTACCCCTTTGCCTTTACTTCCATTGCTACTAGTCCCGACATTCTTCTTGAGATCTGCCAATGACTTTTCAACACGCTTGAAGGGCTCAGCGACCCGATGCAATTCTGAAAGCGTACCAGGGGTTTGCTCCTGTAGCTTCTCCCAAAATTTAGTTCCCTCTCTTACTCCTGCGATAAGAAAATTTTTAACGGCCTCGTCATTTGCGCCTCGAACACGAGGTACTTCAGCATTGAACCTTTTGAAATAATCATGTAGAGTCTCTCCTTCCTTCTGTTTGATGTTTGCCAATGTGGAAACAGGAGGTGCATAAAGCATTGAAGATTGGAACTGTTTGATGAAGATATCCACGAGCTGTTCCCAAGAATCTATGACAACTAGGGACCCTAGTTTTGAGAACCATTGTTGAGCACTCCCCCTTAGCGAGGCCGCAAACAGCCTACATCTCGCTAACAATGATACTTGATACACGTCCATCTCATTGTTGAATCGAATAACGAACTCGGCTGGATCAGTCTCCCCGTTATAGGTCATGTCAGAGTGATGACCTCGAAACACTGCAGGCAATGGGGCAGTGCGAATCTCATGAGTGAAGGGCGAGGAGGAACCCATATTGCTGAAAATCCCCTTCTCGTTATTCATCGCATCCAATGCCTTTTTCAAATCTTCTAACTTGTAATCCCCAATTCTCGCCTCTTTGTCATCATCCTTTTTTCCTCCAGTGCTTGCATGATGAGATTGAGTCTTTTTTGGGGCACTAGACTCTTCCTGGTCATTCCTGCGATCCTTGTTTTTAGGGTCTTCATCGCGATGCTGGGATCGCTCACGCTCTCGATTGAAAGGGGGTCTGTCCTCGCGATGATGGGACCGCTCACGCTCTCTGCGAGGAGAGGGGGGTCTGTCATCGCGACGATATGACCGCTCACGATCTTTTCGAGGAGATACGGGTCGATGAGAGCCCTTACTCTTATCCTTGGGACCTCCATCTTTGTTAGATTTGAGCTTTTCCAACTTGAGACGAAGATCGTGCTCACTGAGTTTCTTTCCAACACGGTCAAAGACACTAACGGACCGTCCTTCTGACGAGGCGGGCTTCGCTTTCGATCTCTCTTTATCAATCGTAGCTACTTCCTCCTCCCAATCAGGGTTCGTTCGATCTGTCACTACATCATCAAAGTCCCCAATTAGCTTCTTGGTGGGACCCTTGCTACTTTCTGCTTGGTGAATTCGATCCCCTGTCCTCGTATTCCTCTTGAAGCCTCTAGAATTATGTCGCTTCTCCATATTGGCCACCGAGGCCCTCACCTCGATCATTTGATCACCGAGCCCTTTCAAGAACGACATGACTTCACCAGGCAAGGCTGTCTGTTGGACAACAGGGGGGGTTTGCTCCTTCTCAGATTCATCCTCGAACTCTCCCTCGATTCCTTCTCTGTGCACTTCGCCCTCTGATGGGTTCTTCTTACGGGGGTCATCCTTATTCCTCCTATGTGACCCCGGGGTCTCCCCCTCTCCGTTCCTCTTCTTGTGAGATTTAGTCATCGTTCTCCCAATCAATGACTAGAGTCCCCTCCTTCTAGCGCCAAATGTTATAGGGAGAATATTGTATAACAATATTTATGGAGGTTGCTGGATTTACGGAGCAAAATACGGATATTTTGCTATAAGAAGAATTGGGATTAGGGTTTATGTGTTTTGATGTGGCTGCTCTTGTATACTGATAATCAGTGGTGAACTGTTTCTCATCCTTTACAAGATGCCTACGTACCCTATTTATAGGGATCAAGCCATACGTAGTTCTCTTAGAGAAGAAGTTATCTAGATGGGCTAGGGTTTCTATGGGCTCGGCTTGGCCCAAATCCACTAGTCATCTCCTTGGGTTATTTTTCTACCCATTTATTCTGTTCATGACCCATAAAGGGGAACCCGCAGCTGACATAATCATCTTAACTGGCGATACTGACTAGATGGCCTCGCATGCGACCTCGCTGGGTCTGGCCATGCGAGGCGATCCTCGCTGTATGGAGATAACCTACTTATGCGACCTCGCTGGGCCTGTCCATAAGCCTTCATAGTAACATACTAGGCCACGCTGGACCTCGCGATCTGCGACCCCGCCACTAGGGCTCGCTGGCGATCCTGATGTACAAAAATAATATGATGAATCCTCTCATTATGGCGAACTTTAATGACCCATTCCTCATTCTTTGGCCCATTATGTGAGATGTGCTGATATTCCAGCCCATTAGGCCTGTTTAGGACTTATGCCAAATTCGGGCATAACACAAAGCATGAAATCCTACATGAACACATAATACAACAACTACTAATCCCTCAAACCACCCCCAAACTTAAAATACTCAATGTCCTCATTGAATGGAAGTAAATACAAGGGATAGCAGAAAACATACCTACTCGTCGGAACCAGAGAAGACGCCTTATTTCAACTCACCAATCAGTTCAAACTAGCCAATATTTTTTTTCCTGACAAAAAATCCCCCTTCCTTAGCAATTGGCCTCAACAATAACCGATTAAATTTAACCTCCGCCGTCGAAAACAAAAATTCTGCAACACTCGCACTATCTCTCCCACGCTTAAGAGCCATAAAAATCAATACCCAACTCACAAGAAGCTCCACCAATAATCACCAAGCAATACCACACCAAAAATAGGCAAATAGCAAGAATAATACAAAATCCCAATTTTTCAAGAACACAAATTCGTAATAAAAATAAAATTTGAGAGAAGAAATAAAACCACTACGAATTGGAGAGGTGAACTTGAAATTAATTCCTCTTTAGAATTAAATTTTTGGATAATTAAATAAATAGAAGAGGAATTGGATTTTTATGTGTAAGTGTGTATATATAATGAAGGGATAGGAGAAATAAAAATTTAAGTGTGTAGGAAAAATTTGGAGAGGGTGTGAAATTAATGTAGGCTAGAAATAGGATTTAGGGAATTAAATGAAAAGAATTAGAATAAATATAGGTTTAGAATTTTGGAGGAGAGATGGGAGGTTTTGGAATTGAAATAGGAAAAGAATTAGGTGTAAAGGGGAGAGTATAAATAGAATGGGGGTGTAAAAGTTTTTTTTTTTATATATATAAACAGGTGAGCACAGCGCACAACACAGGGAAACAACACTGAAAATTTTCTTGACCAGTGGACCACGCGCAAGCCGCGCGCGTGAAACGCAAGTTGCCCCAAGTACAGACGCACATGCGCAAGTTGCGCAACAGGCGCGCAAACTACCCCCAATACAGTAACGCAGGGCGGCAACCTGCCTCCAGACCAGTAACGCAGGTGCAACCTGCGTTACACACCAAAAATTCGATTTTTTTTTCTTCAATACAACAATCAAATTTTTTTTTTTTTTGCCTACACTAATGCATGGGTTGCCTCCCACGAAGCGCTTCTTTAACGTCAATAGCTTGACGTTACTTGCTCAACTCATGGCGGTTTCAAAAGAATAATTGAACCATTCTCAACAGAAAAACCATTCATACGAACGTTGATGTTTTGTTTACTTGCTCCCAACACCACCTTTCTTTCCCTCTTCATCTTGATTTTTCCACCCTTCGACTTAATCTTCTTCTTTTTCTTCTTCACACCTCTAAGGTGTTTATCTGACTCGAACGGCTGCACAAAACTTTCTTCTTCCTTATCATCAATTTTCCACCTTCGCATCACGTTATCATGCCCCTCTTCAAAAATCAATAGCTCATTATTCAAAAGGACATACCTCAAATGTGGTGGAAGTTTTCCAAGCTTGACACTCGAAAGATCTCGAACCGAAGAACCGTCAATGGAATCACTGATGGGATGCTTTATCACATGCATGTCAGATTTTTTTCTCAATAACTGATCAAACTTCTTTCTCTGACCCATATCAACTATTTCCACACTACAACACTCTTCATCCTCTGTCGGTAATTTCATGGCCTTGAACACATTAAAGGTGACATTCTGATCTTCTTCTTCTACTACATCATCTAACATCCGTTCTGTTCCCACGAAGTGTTCATTTTCGAGCTGCACAATTTCATCAACTATGTCAACAGTAAAACAAGTTGCTCCAAAAGGAGGCATCCTCATTGCTTTGTTCAGATCAAATTCCACTTTGTCCTCGCCAACATTCAATGTCAATTTTCCAGCTTTAACATCGATAGTAGTGCCAGCAGTAGCCAAGAATGGCCTTCCCAAGATAATGGGTATCTCGACATCTTCATCCATCTCTAACACCACAAAATCACAAGGTATGACAAATTTATCCACTTTGACTACCACATCTTTAATGACCCCCAACAGATACTTAACAGAACGATCCGCCAACTGAAGTGAAATTCGTGTCTTTTTAAGCTCCCCAAGACCAAGTCGTTTGCAAATTGAGTATGTCATCAAACTCACACTAGCCCCTAAGTCACACAAGGCTCTCATGTTCTCCATCTTCCCAATAGTGCAAGGCAAAGAAAAACTTCTCGGATCTTTCAATTTCTGAGGAATGGCCTTTTGGATGACTGCACTGCATTCCGCATTAAGAGTAATGGTTTCTGCATCCTCAAGTTTCTTCTTCTTTGTCAACATCTCCTTAAGAAATTTAGCATAGAGTGGCATTTGATTCAAAGCTTCAGCCAAAGGAATATTGACATGCAACTGCCGGAACATAGTCAAGAACTTCTCGTATTGCTTCTCTAACTGCCTGTTGTGAAGTCTCTGTGGAAATGGAATAGGAGGAACATAAGGTGGTGGAGGAACATACGGCTTTTCTTGTTCTTCTTTCTTCTTCTCTTCATCTACTTTTTCTGACTTTTCTGCATCAATCTCTACTATCTCATTTTCTTTTTCAGCATCCCTCTCTTTAGGCTCAAGAGCCTCCACCTCGGGCAACTCTTTTCCGCTCCTCAAAGTAATTGCTTTGCATTGTTCCTTACCATTCTGGTTGGGTTGACTTGGAAGTGATCCTTGCTCACGAACACCCATTTTTGAGGCAATCTGTCCAATCTGTGTTTCTAGCATCTTTTGAGATGATGTCATCTGATCTATTCTTGATTCTATATTAGCCAATGCCCCAGAAGTTCCTTGCATAATCTTATTTAGTGCAACCTCCCAATCAGCTGGTTCTTTCTTTGGCGGTGGTTGATACTGTTGCTGTGCTTGATACGGTGGTCGTGACTGAAAACCAGGAGGTTGATCCTGCCTTGGAAATGAATAAAAAGGATTAACCGCATGATTACCACTGTAAGAAAGATTGTTGTTTGGCCTTTGATTTGGATTGTAGTAGGAGTTATTCTGAACAGGCCACGGCTGTCTTCCCTGAATAAAAGATGCTTCTTCTGGAAATTGTTGCACATAAGAGTTCTGACTAGCACCATAATCATTATACCCTTCCATAGGTGAAGAAATAGCATTCACATTTGCCCTTTGTCCTTGCATCTCCTGAGTTAGAGTATCCAATTTGAGAGCTAGCATGTTGATCATCTCAGAATCTTGTGCTGCTTTTGCTGAGCTTGTCCCACTAGGTGCCCATGAATAATTATTAGATGCCAATTCCTCAAGGAGTGCTTTAGCCTGTGTAGTTGGTGCCTTCTTAAAATTTCCACCAGCAGCCACATCCAAACTCAAACGAATATCTGCATTCACGGCCCCATAAAAAGTACTAATGATCTGCCAATCTTGCAAACCGTGATGTGGACACTTCCTCAATAATGCCTTAAATCTCTCACATGCCTGATATAGACCTTCACCCGGTTGTGCTTTAAAACTCATAATCATAGTCCTCAATTGTTGCGTCTTGTCAGAAGGATAATACTTGGACAAGAATGCAGTAGAAAGACTCTCCCATGTAGCAACCGCGGTGTCTGGAAGTAGTTGAAACCATTCCAAAGCTCTTCCCTTAATAGAGTAGGGAAACATATGGAGACGAATCTAATCACTCGTAACACCATTGATTCTGAATGAGCCACACATCTGCACGAAACACTCTAGATGTCTGTGTGGGTCCTCTAGTTCAATATCTCCTTCAAAAACTTGATTGCTGATCATCTGAATTAAGCTTGGATTAATGTTGAATTGGGTTGCACCAATCTCTGGAGTTTTGTACATGCAATTAGCAGGATTTTGTGTCTCATGGTCCCATATAGAAGTCTGATCAACATTAACTACTTGATTTTCCGCATCTCCCATCTTAGCTTTCTCTTTTCTGATCTTTCTCAAAGTACGCTCGATTTCAGTGTCAAATTCCAATTTTCTAATGCAAGATGAACATCGCATACACCTGAAAATCACCAACAAAACAACTTGTGGAACCAATTAAAATCTAAACAATAAGAAACAATTAACCTAAACTCAAATATACTGCCTTCCCCGGCAGCGGCGCCAATTTGTTAATAGTATTTTTATGTGTTCGTTCGCAGGGAAGGACTGAATGTAATATCAAGTTCAAGTATCTTATCTCTCACAATTTAGAAGTGTAGAAGAATGTTTGGTTTGTTTATAAACTAAATTAAACTATTTATCAATCGAGAATAAAATATATGAGGAAAACAATCCAAGAACTGGGGTTCTTCACTTGGTTTCAATGCACATTCAATATCTATGTGACGTCTACGTTCTTACTCTGCTGAAAACAATTCTTCTAAGGTTATAATGTTCCCTTCCAAGATACAATATAATGTCTACAACTACACCTTAATTGTCACTTCCATGATACAATCAAGGTACAATCATAAACTATTACGCACCAAGAATTATAGGTCTCACAACTCTCCTATTAATCTTCCAATCAAATATTCGAGTTATGTCTGTTAAATCTTGTACTAAAATTGTAACTCCTCTTCCAAGTTATTACAATCCCTAAAATCCAATCAAAGGTTCATGACGCCCCTAATTGTGTTAAGCCCTCAATAACAGATCAGCAAAGCAAGAAAATCACAGATAATTAAACACACATGAATACCAAGGAATACTACCCAATCCTCAGATTAGAGATTTAGTTACACATAATTAAATTCACAAAACAAGAATCAATAGAAACAGAAGAACTCATAATTATAAGATTATAGAAAAACCTTTAATCTTCAATCTTCAAAGAAATTAATAGTTCTCCCAAAAATCTCTCAAAAGAAAGTGTTTACAAATTTGTCTGCATAATATATTTTTCGATCTATAAAATAATACCCTAGATGTGTTTATATAGGCTCTAAAAGTCTTGCCCAGCAAGAAAATACCAAAACAGAATTATAATAGAATTTCTGCAAAATACGTTTCCTAAACTGGAAAATTCGTGGCTGACTTTTCTTCAGATATTCTGGAACGTTCCAATCGTAATTGGACCTCTGGACCACTTTAGAACGATAGAGAATCTCGTTAGCTTTGCGTGGACTGCTTATAGGCCTCAAACGGACTTCTAGAACTCCAGATATGGCCAAAACATTGTAGACTGCGCAGCCTTCCCGGAAAATCCGAATTCTAAACAATTTAATCTCCAAAAACGATAGAAGCATCAACCTTAATCAACATTCTCGTAAATCTGCACAACTAAGCAAAACACATCAAAACTACACAAACTTGAGTCCAAAACAATCAATTTAAGCCGATATGAAGCGCTCCAAGTGGATATAAAATCCACTTATCAGTGTGCAAGGATATGAGTGCGGATAAAAACAACACAAGACACGATATCACTTTAATCTAATATTGTATTAGATAAAGTTTGCTACAATCTATGAATACAAATGATAGTATTCTCAGCTTCGTTTTTCTCAGAGAGATATGACTTACAATATATGAAAAACTTGACTCCGCTCAAAGTTAACAACTAAGGAAGTGAGGCTGTATCCTTATAGAACATGGATACAACCTACTTACTGCAAATAAGGTAGCTGAACAAATTACTTTCTAGTCTGTCTATCCTTTTTGAGTAAGTGTCCAAACGGTTACAGATTTGACTTTGCAAAGCCTGTTCAGATCCACTTCTTTAGCCCTTTGTCTCTTCTATGTCTCTCCAAGCTTCCTTGTAGGCTTTCCAGAGCACATTACAGATTGTGGTCCATAAA
Source organism: Kitagawia praeruptora (assembly GCA_037693485.1). Lineage (NCBI taxonomy): Eukaryota > Viridiplantae > Streptophyta > Magnoliopsida > Apiales > Apiaceae > Kitagawia > Kitagawia praeruptora. The sequence goes on from CM075354.1 coordinate 77,833,242, forward strand.
GTGCATTGGCTTGTTGCAGGCTTCTGACTTGTACAATTTCTTCAGTATTTTGTCTCCAATAATGTATTCGATAAGTGACTAAGTAAGTGGTTCGAGAACTAGGATTGACTTGATCGATAACTCTGAGTTCTCGAATACTGTTATATGACATATTGAGTCACTTCTCGAATAGTTCTTTTCTCTGGAAATCTTTGAGTTGTCGAATAGAGCATTTTGACATGTCAAATCCCTGAGATATCGAATAGCTTTCTGAGTCCTTGAGATATCGAATGGAACTTTGACTTGTTGACTTTTTGAGAACTCGAATACCACTTTGACTTGTTGACTTCTTGAGTTCTCGAATAGAGCAGTAGACATATCGAATCTCTGAGATATCAAATGAGATATCGAACAGTGTATTCAGAGATATCGAATAGTGTCTTGAGATATCGAATCCCTGACTTCTCGAATGCTGATAAGTGGATTTTATATCCACTTATTATGCGCTAAATGGACCTAAATTGGTGGTTTATCCTTAAGTATGTTGTGTCTTTTAATTAGTTTTACGTTGTTTCAAGTCTTTGTAGTGCAGAACTCACAGCTTCAGGTATCCTGGCGATAAAAGATTAAAAGACGGTGGATTTCTTGCTCAGATGGATTGGCTACGAGGAAAAGGAATTATCATAAAGATGTTCGGAGTGATATATTCTTAAAACAGGAATCCCGGTTGGAATTGTTATATTTGTTTCTAAGCAAAAGGAGTCCGGTTTTAGAGCATCAAGAGACCGTAACTTGCATCTGGACGAGCAATGAAGAAATAAGAATTATCACAAAAATATGGAAAGTGATATTTTCTTAAAGCTGGAACCCCGGTTGGAATTGATATAATTTCTGTTAAGCAAAAGGAGTCCGGTTCCAGACGACCAGAGACCGCATCTTAGACAATAAAGATTTATTTATATTATTAAATAATTTTATTAATTTAGAAAATTATATTTATAAATATCTAATAATATTAGATATTTATTTTTATAATATCTGGATTAAAATAATTATTTATTAATTAAAGATTATAAGCTGTGCGGGTTAAAAAGCAATTCTACGGAGCTGAATATTACAATTCAAATGACCGCGTGGAAAAAAGGGCAAGTGGTTGGAAGCGTGTGAAATTGTCAGAAGAGTGGTTAGAAATTAGGCAGGACTTTTAATACTTCTGACTTTGTAATACATAACGTGCTAAATTGCACTATAAATAGGTGAGATGTGCTTAGTTTTAAAAACACCCCGGAGACTGAAATTGCATTCTGTACTCTCTCCAAAAATTCTTATCATTTCTGTTGTAATTTCAATTTTATTTTATACAGTTTGAATTTCTGCAAACAGTTTATTTTATATAAATTAAATTTATGTAATGTTATTATAATTTAAACACTTTGAATTTCTGTAATTTTATTTTATTTTATACACTTAAAAATTTCTGAAAAATTATTATAAAAATTAATTTAAGATTTTAAGGGGATTATCAGGAGGGCTCTTCTATTTTATTCCGAAAGCAGCAGGAGTACTTAATTATTATCAACCAGAGCAGTGATCATTTCGTGCAAAAACAAACTGACAGCAGGAACTGCAGGAGAGGCACACGCGCTGGAAATTGGTAGCCATTACTGGCGCGTGCCTTGCACGCGTGGACAGGGGAGAAAGAATTGAATTCACCCGACCATTTCCTGTAGTCAACAGCAGGTAAATTCTTTTACTTAACTTTTGTTTTTTCACTTTAATTCGAGCCCAGCTGTTTATCTTGTAGTGTAGTAATTTGTTTCGTTATTTTATATTTTTGTTAACTCTCTGCTCCTTTACTATTAGCTCCGTTATTATTAGATGTTTTAGGTTCTATTTCTTTTATTTTTATTTTTAAATTTTTCGTAAATTCTTAATTAATTTATAAAATTTTCTACCATGATTTTATTTAATTCCATAAAGGTGCCTAGTTTAATTATGAACTAAACACTTTCATGGGGTTCTAATGTAATGAATTGTTAATGCTCATGTTAATTTGATAGATAATTTGTGTTTACAATTTCTATATAAGATTGCCTTGCATGGTTGTTTAATTGAATATAGGTGAATAGCTAACATCTATTGTACCAAATTTCTAATGATTGCGAAAGTGGATTTAGAGATTTAAGGCTTGCCATGCTAGCATAGGTATGTCGGCTTCTCCGCATTTTGGAATATAGATTCGAACGAACATTATTCCCCTATGTAGTTAATTGCGGAACTTGTGATTAAATCGATTGTATCACCCATTCACATAGACATATAGTGTTTTGGATATAATTGATGCCCTTATAACTTCTATCTCTTTTGTGGATGTTTATTTGGAATGGTGTGAGTTAATTGAAAGATGGCTCATATTAGTGTCGTGTTCCCGCTAGCTTTCTTAACAATTGTAACACATTAATTCTTGATAGTTAATAGAGTTAAAACATTTATGAAATTAGGACCCCATGCCTCTATCATATTATTTTAAACAAATTAGCCGTTACTTCATTAGTTAATTGTTATCTGCAAATACACCAATTTTAGCTCGTTCATGCTTCTACAATTAACCAACATTGTTGAATAGACATATTTACTAAAATAACCGAGTCTTCGTGGGAACGATCCTTATTTCCCTATATTGCTTTTGGACTGCGTACACTTGCGTAGAGAAAATAGCGAACAAGTTTTTGGCGCCGCTGCCGGGGACTCGGTGTAATTTTTGTTTATATGTTTTACTACAATAGAAGTTAATTTGTTTGACTTGAACTGTTTTTTTTTAATTGATGGATTATTGGGAGCAGGACTACGTAATTGTATGTGAGCTGTGTGCAGGTGGACATTACACTCATCAATGTGAGTATAACAGAAACCGGCCAAATTTCAGCTGGGACTATAATCAGAGTGGTCTGGAGCAATCCCAATATCCATCCTACCTGCTCCAAAATCAGCAGTTTGGAGATGAACCATACAGTCCATGGGGAATACAGCAGCAACAGGGGCAAGAATTTCAGCATCAGTATGCTCCAGTGCATCAACACTTTCAAACTCCTGAATTTCAGCAGCAGCAATTTCAGACTTGGTCTAACCAACAGTCGACCGAAGAAGCTGAATTAAAAGAAATTAGGTTGATGATGGAAAGCAATGCATCGTCTCTCCAGAGAATAGGAGACCAGATTGGTCAAATTGCAAATGCATGGAAAACATGGAATCAAATTACAAGTGACACAGAAGACCTAGCTGTAGAGCAGGAGGACAATAACATGCCTATCAATCTTGATGGGCCATTCTTAGCCACGGGTGAGACTTTGATCGATGTTCAGAAAGGAGAGTCTAAGGGCGAAGATGAGGAAGAAGCAGAACAGGAAGCTGATAAAGAAGAAAGGTCAGAAAATGCAGTTCTGAATATTCAGCTGCAACCACATCCTTTGCAATCTGAAAATGTTGAAGATGTTGAGAAGAAGAATTTTGAAATTGTGTTAGTTGAGAGCCATGAACTTGTTGAGGTGTCTCAATTAAATTCTGAACATGAAGGATATGTGGAAGAATCTGTAACAATATCAATGAAGGATGTTCTGGTTTATGATAAATTAGAGGATAATTTGTATGAAGATCCACTGGAGCAGCCTATGTTTCTAGAATTGGGACCTGAGAAGAATGAAGACGAGCATCTAACGTTGTTAGAGGATAATTCACAAAGTGAAATGATGCATTGTTTCGAGTCACTAGAAGTGCTATCTGCAGAAGGCAAACCTCCAAAAGCCTCTATCAAGGAACCACCTGACTTGGAACTGCAGTTGATATCCTCTCAATCTCAGGAGTTTGATTCGAGTTCATTTGTATCATCTTCTATCATCATCTCAGCAGAATTACCTCCGGACAAGAATTTTGAAAGGGTTATTTCAAATTTTCGTGACAGTATGCGCTCTGCAGATATGCAAAATTTTTTAGTGGATAATGCGATTGGTTTTGTTAAAAAGCAGAGAAGGTTGACATCTCCAACCTTATCCACTATTATCTCAGCAGATTTACCGCCTGATAAGGAAGAAGTACGTTTGGCGGCTTTACAAAAGCATACATTTAGTGGATGGATGATTTCAGATAATCAGATTATCATCTATTCGTTGGTTATTCAATTATGGTGTGGGAACAATGTCACGGGCACTTTGGAAGAGCGAAGGAGGTTGAAGCTTGTCGTCAATGACATTGCCCCGAAGAAGATCATTAAATGGCCTTATAGAAATACGGTGCAGAAATTTTTCAAGAGGAAAATCGTGGCCAAGTCTAGCTAAAGACGTTAAAGAAAGGCGCTTCGTGGGAGGCAACCCATGTGTTTCGGTGTTTTTCAGGTATGTTCTCTACTATCCCTTGTATTTACTTCCATTCAATGCGGACATTGAATATTATAAGTTTGGGGGTGGTTTGGGGGATAAATAGTAGTTGCATATGCATTTTTATATATAAAAATGAAAAAAAAAAAAATCAAAAATTTTAAAAATCACAAAAATAATTCTAGCCTTGTGAAGATTATTCTATTGATGCACCCATGCATGACAAGAATTTTGTGTTGTTGACGCTTTTGATTGAGAAGTGGTATGCTTTGTTCTTGTGCACACACATACACTAGTAAGCTGAAGCTAGTAGACTTATTAAATGTTGTAAGTAATTAAAAGGACATGAATATGTGCAAGATGATTTGGTTTTCATGCTTTGAATACAAGTAAGTGCGTTAGAGAGATCTTTGTGCTTGGGATTGATTATGCTTTTTCCACCAAGTGAGCTTTTGAGCCTATATGCATATCTTTTGCATTTTATTCGTTTGCTTGAGTGTCCACATGTTGTTAGCATTGCTAGCAGTTGTTTGAGGTCTTTCTTGAAACGCATGACATTATTTGATGATAACATGATAAAGGCATTTAGGATAACCACATATTTCCCATATTACCACACCATGTATACATGATCAATTAGATAACCCGTTGAGCTTAATCCTATTTTTTTTCGGTGACACCACATTATTTGCCTAAACCTTTTTCTTGTATTGGCCTTACATTAATTTGAACCTAAATTGTCAAAGGCTAGTAGAGTGCTTGAGAGAGTAATAAGGTGTGCAAAGGGGGGTTTATTGATGGTCATTGTTTTGGGGAAATATTAGGTTGGGTTGTTCACTTGTTAGTCGAAATTTTGTACTAATAAAATGGATCATTGTATTTGTGTCTATTAAGCTCTCCTTAAAAAAAAAAAAAAAAAAAAAAAAAAAAAAAAAAAGAGAAATATTATTTATATGAGAGCATACTTATGTTTGTGTGATCCTTCTTTGTTCGACTAATCAAGTTATTTATTGTAAAAGAATAAAGGAAATTTCAAGTTTGGGGGTGATAAATAGGGAGTTGAATGAATATTGTGTTAGGTACTAGCTTTTGACAATTATCTTTAACCTTCTTTGGCTTTACTTGACATACCTTGTCCCTAGCCCCGTTACAACCCAAATAAAGACCTTTTGATTATCGTCATTGATGTATGTTGTGTTAAAAGTTAGAGTGATACCAAATGTCAAGCATGTTTATGATGATGTTGGAATTGAGTGATACACTTACCCTAGTTCTTGAGTGAATATTCTTTTGTTAGTGAAAGGTGAGTTATTACTTGTTTTTGCATATGAGATCCCAAGTTTTGACTCAAACATGTACTCTTGTGGGCTTAGCATGATTACCAACTTATTCTTACACTTGACATGGACTTTTGAGAACTTATGCATGTTCATTGAGTAGACTAAGTGAATACTTGCACCTTCGACACCAAGACATTGCATTATTTACTTTGATTCTAAGTTGATATGGCATGAGAGGATTTGAATGCATGGTGTTGTATTGGTTTTAAATCTTTTACATGAGCTAGATGGATTTTGTGGGTACATTTGCTATAGGCCCTCACGAGACCTCACTCGTCCACTGGGGCTACCTAGGGGTTTAAAGGGCTTATTGCATATGCCAAATGCAATCGTGATCACCTACGAAAGTGGTACTAGTTAGTCGTATATAAATATATTGTTTATGCTTGAGGACAAGCATCAGTTTAAGTTTGGGGGTGTGATAAGTGGATTTTATATCCACTTATTATGCGCTAAATGGACCTAAATTGGTGGTTTATCCTTAAGTATGTTGTGTCTTTTAATTAGTTTTACGTTGTTTCAAGTCTTTGTAGTGCAGAACTCACAGCTTCAGGTATCCTGGCGATAAAAGATTAAAAGACGGTGGATTTCTTGCTCAGATGGATTGGCTACGAGGAAAAGGAATTATCATAAAGATGTTCGGAGTGATATATTCTTAAAACAGGAATCCCGGTTGGAATTGTTATATTTGTTTCTAAGCAAAAGGAGTCCGGTTTTAGAGCATCAAGAGACCGTAACTTGCATCTGGACGAGCAATGAAGAAATAAGAATTATCACAAAAATATGGAAAGTGATATTTTCTTAAAGCTGGAACCCCGGTTGGAATTGATATAATTTCTGTTAAGCAAAAGGAGTCCGGTTCCAGACGACCAGAGACCGCATCTTAGACAATAAAGATTTATTTATATTATTAAATAATTTTATTAATTTAGAAAATTATATTTATAAATATCTAATAATATTAGATATTTATTTTTATAATATCTGGATTAAAATAATTATTTATTAATTAAAGATTATAAGCTGTGCGGGTTAAAAAGCAATTCTACGGAGCTGAATATTACAATTCAAATGACCGCGTGGAAAAAAGGGCAAGTGGTTGGAAGCGTGTGAAATTGTCAGAAGAGTGGTTAGAAATTAGGCAGGACTTTTAATACTTCTGACTTTGTAATACATAACGTGCTAAATTGCACTATAAATAGGTGAGATGTGCTTAGTTTTAAAAACACCCCGGAGACTGAAATTGCATTCTGTACTCTCTCCAAAAATTCTTATCATTTCTGTTGTAATTTCAATTTTATTTTATACAGTTTGAATTTCTGCAAACAGTTTATTTTATATAAATTAAATTTATGTAATGTTATTATAATTTAAACACTTTGAATTTCTGTAATTTTATTTTATTTTATACACTTAAAAATTTCTGAAAAATTATTATAAAAATTAATTTAAGATTTTAAGGGGATTATCAGGAGGGCTCTTCTATTTTATTCCGAAAGCAGCAGGAGTACTTAATTATTATCAACCAGAGCAGTGATCATTTCGTGCAAAAACAAACTGACAGCAGGAACTGCAGGAGAGGCACACGCGCTGGAAATTGGTAGCCATTACTGGCGCGTGCCTTGCACGCGTGGACAGGGGAGAAAGAATTGAATTCACCCGACCATTTCCTGTAGTCAACAGCAGGTAAATTCTTTTACTTAACTTTTGTTTTTTCACTTTAATTCGAGCCCAGCTGTTTATCTTGTAGTGTAGTAATTTGTTTCGTTATTTTATATTTTTGTTAACTCTCTGCTCCTTTATTATTAGCTCCGTTATTATTAGATGTTTTAGGTTCTATTTCTTTTATTTTTATTTTTAAATTTTTCGTAAATTCTTAATTAATTTATAAAATTTTCTACCATGATTTTATTTAATTCCATAAAGGTGCCTAGTTTAATTATGAACTAAACACTTTCATGGGGTTCTAATGTAATGAATTGTTAATGCTCATGTTAATTTGATAGATAATTTGTGTTTACAATTTCTATATAAGATTGCCTTGCATGGTTGTTTAATTGAATATAGGTGAATAGCTAACATCTATTGTACCAAATTTCTAATGATTGCGAAAGTGGATTTAGAGATTTAAGGCTTGCCATGCTAGCATAGGTATGTCGGCTTCTCCGCATTTTGGAATATAGATTCGAACGAACATTATTCCCCTATGTAGTTAATTGCGGAACTTGTGATTAAATCGATTGTATCACCCATTCACATAGACATATAGTGTTTTGGATATAATTGATGCCCTTATAACTTCTATCTCTTTTGTGGATGTTTATTTGGAATGGTGTGAGTTAATTGAAAGATGGCTCATATTAGTGTCGTGTTCCCGCTAGCTTTCTTAACAATTGTAACACATTAATTCTTGATAGTTAATAGAGTTAAAACATTTATGAAATTAGGACCCCATGCCTCTATCATATTATTTTAAACAAATTAGCCGTTACTTCATTAGTTAATTGTTATCTGCAAATACACCAATTTTAGCTCGTTCATGCTTCTACAATTAACCAACATTGTTGAATAGACATATTTACTAAAATAACCGAGTCTTCGTGGGAACGATCCTTATTTCCCTATATTGCTTTTGGACTGCGTACACTTGCGTAGAGAAAATAGCGAACAAATGCTGGACTTCTCGAATAGACAAAACTACTTCTCGAATTGGTACTTAGGCAAATTCTTCATTTCTTCAAATCCCAACTGTGATTTATTTGACAGTCTTCATCTCTTTGCTTGAGGCATGAACCTTGGAACTTCTTTCAAGCATTATTCTTGACTCAATAAGTACAATTACACAGCTAGAATCTGATGCCTACTTCAAGTACAGAACAAGTAGAAACTCTACAACTAGAGGTTCCCTCAGTTAAGAGGTCATGTAGGTAATGCAAAGCATTACAAACAATTAGGCTTGTTATTAGAGTTAAACAAGCATGTCTCTGTGACTAACAATCTCTCCCAAATTGTGAGTAAGACCCTTAGTCACAATTTCATGTTTGATAACAAGCCTAACATACATAAAGATAAAACTTGAAAAAGTACAGGTATGTAGATTGATTGAAGAAAATATATAAAAGTTTTCTTACAAGTTATGAGGAACAACTAGCCATATCCTTTTGGATTCATCTCCTGAGCTTTGGCTTGCATATTCTCATTTTTCATTTTCTTTTCAGCTTCTTTAGCTTTCTTCTTTGCATTTTCTTCCATGGCAAGAATAATATCTTCCATTGCAGTGAGTTCTTCAATTAGAGGGGAGCCTGACAAATCCTTGAGTACTTCATTCAGCTGTTTCTCAGAATAGGAACTGATGTAGTCCATTCTAATCTTTACATTTCTACCATATTTCTTGTACTCAATGATGTAAGGATTAAACTTAACTCTACACAGACCCGTAGCCCTCAATTCATCAGCCTTAGCTTCCATTGCAGCAAACTCCTCCTCCCTTTTCTTTAGTAGCTCTTCACTTTTCCTTTTCATTTCTGCCTGGTGATCTCTTTTCATTTTAACAAAGTCAATTAACTCCAGCTTCCATACCCTTTCCACTCTGTCTTCAGAATCCAACATTGCAATTATTCTTTCTATGTCATATAGCCTGCCCCAGTGCTGACATGTTCCTTGTCTGAATTTCTTCTATCTTCCATCAGTATATTTAATTTCAAGAAAATCATCAACAATGGCAACATGATAGATTCTTTGAGCCCATAGGAACTACAGTTGGTCTTCATCATAGTTTTCATCCAGAGGTGGTAGGTTTAGTCCTGGAATTATTGTCAGTGCCTTTGACTTGGACAACTTCACCCTTCTTGCAGCATGCTTGAATTTAGTCCTTTTTACATGGTTGCTAGGCAGAAACTTATGACCCTTGCTTGTAGACCATTGTAGTATTCCATTAGCAGTTTGCTTTCTGAAACATACACATGGTTTCTTGGCTTGAATCTCCTTCTCTTCTTGAGGTAGTAAAACATTTGCAGAGGCCATGGAATTTGACTTTTGTAGGTCACTACTTACAGTATTAACCCTAGACTTAGAGTCTTGTGTTGTGGTGAGGTTACTGTCAGCAATGCCTGTGGCTTGCTGTTTCACACTTGTCCTCTCATAGACTTTCCCTTGGTCATTACCATATTTCTTCTCTTTTTCATCCCTCTTCTTTTTCTTGTCTTCATCTCCCTTATCACTCCTGTGATGTCTTCTCCTCCCATCACTTTTATCCTCATCTTTATCATCCTTATTTCTCCTAGGCTTGGCAATTTCTGGAATTACACCAGTTGCAATAAAGGATCTTAGAATTTGCAGTGCCTTTAGTTCTTCAGCATTTCTGGTTCCACCCTTCTTCTGTAGTTGCTCAATGATTGCAATAATAAGTCTTTGATTTTGAGGTGTGAGATCATGAGGAATGACCAATTGCTTGATGTCTTCAATTTTGGTGCCAGATTGGTAGATGATTGTCCATGGTTTTTTTATTACTTCTGGAAGCCTTGAAGGTTGATCATTCCTTAAGTCATCATACAGACTTTTATTGTTTTCATTTGCATCCCTCTTCTCAATAAGCCTGATCAGTACATCTATCTCTGAATGTTTCAATGTTTGTAGAGTGTTGTAGGTTAGATGCCAGATACTAGATTTTGCCACCATCATCACCTCCTTGATCCATAAGCCATTGACTCTCCTAGGTATCACAGTGAAGTAATTGATCTGATCCCTCAGCCTCCTTAGATATATTTGAGTGTCATCAGCCTGTTCCCTTGAGACTTTCAGAAACTTCAAGAATGAATCATCATGGTAGACATTAGAGTTTGCAACTTCTTGTAGCTTGGCCTCAATAACCACCTTTACTTCTACAGGTTTGACACTTTCAACTTTAGTAGATGGAGAGTTATCAGATGGCATACTCTCTGCAACCACTGTGGTTGTGATGGATTGCTTCTGGCCACTTGGAGTGATGACATGCACAGTTGGTAGAGTGACAACTGGCAGAGTGGTTGGGGGCTCATCAACTTTTGATTTCCCTTTTCCTGGCACATGAGTTAGGGATTTAGATGCACTTTGGTGGCCACCCTCCTTTATCTTTATACTTTTCTCCTTAGGTTTCTCCCCCTTTGTATTTGAATTCCTTGATGTCCTCTTCTCTCCCTTAGGCTTGTTGTCAGGCATAGAGGCTGTAGGAGTGACCTTAGGGTTCGAAGATTCTTCAGGTAGAGGGAGACCCATGTGCTTCATCATGGCAGCCAACATAGATTGTTGATGCAGAAGAACATCAGCTGTGGTGGTGGCTTGAGTGTTCAATTGCTCAATAAGAGTTTCAACTTTCTCTGTCAGATGAGCATTGGATTGTGAGAGAGTAGCTACCTCCTTTTCAAGTGCATCTACCTTGCTGAACAATTCAGTAGATTTGAAGCCAGACAGGGATTGTTCTTTAAGTCTCTGCACTTCAAACCTAGTCAAATCATGCACTGGGACGTCAGTAACCAGCTTGTCTCCGTATAGATTTTTGAACATGGTCCTCAGCATGGCATTGGCATCTGTGGTCTGATCAGATAGAGCTTGAAATTTATTCCCCAGACCTGTGACAGTGTCATAGAGTAGAGCTAAACCATTATCCATCTTGGTACATGTAGACTTGCATGCCAGAATGTCCTTGAGTACAGTCTTCAATGAAGGGAATTTGGCATCAAAAGCTCTCTTAATCTCATGCACCTCCTTGGTTGTGGTTGTACACACTTCATGAATTTCTGTTTTGAGACCCTTTCCAAGGTAGTGTGCAACCTTGAGAATGCCCTTGTAGCTGTCATTCACTGCTTATACATATCACTAGGGGTGAGAGATTTGGCATTGGACCCTAGTGAAGTGATGTACTCTTCTCTGAGGTACTGGAGACTGTCTGAGAGAGGAATATCAAACTTTCCTTGTAGCCAGGCATCTACATTGCCATATCTCTCAGAATCATCTATTGGCATAGGAGAATAGCTTCATAGTCAGGATTGGGCAGGTTTGCAGTGAGAAGGTTTTGAGCAATCTTTGTGAACACTGGGATCTGATCCACAATTAAGCTTTGAAGTGCTTCAACCATTAATTGTTGTGGAACAGACCCTGATCCTGAAGCACTGTCATGTTGCACAGGCTTCAGCCATTATGACATAAATTCAGAGCTAGAGCTAGGCAAGCTAGACTCCTCAGTTACAGATGCAACTTCTGCAACCGGATGGATTGACTCTACTACTGGTGTCTCCACAGAAGTGGGATGAGTTACACCAGCAGTTGACACAGGCACAGAGTCTCTAGTAAAAACTAGTGAATCCTCTGTGTTTGTGATGGTGTCATCAGGACATGCCCCAGCATGCATTCCCTCACCATCTAAATGTGGGTCCTGGGTGGTGAGCACAGTGTCAAGCACCATGTCACTTGAATTCATTGGCTCACCAAGAGAAGAGAATTCTTGGTGATCAATGCCTTGTTCTTCAATTTCTTAAAGTACAGGCTCCAAAGAAATATGAGTGGTAGATTCTGGAAGAGAAGTGTCTTGTAGATTAGATTTTGGCAACTCCCCCTGAAAGATAGAGGGAGTTTCAATTGTGATGTGCTCTCCACTCAGTGTTGTGCCAACCTTATCACTCCCATGTGCTGACTCTGTACAATTAGGTGCATTGGGGAGGATGCTTGATTCTATAGATGCACCATGTTGAGAGGATACATCTAGTGAACTCTGTGCCCCTGATTTTACAACTTCAGCCATTTGTGTGACTGAAGAGGTGGTCCTAGATTTCTTCCTCTTTGGCCTCTGTAAGGGTGACTCAGGTTCCTCACTACCTATACCTAATTCCATAGCCAATGCTGCTTCAGATAATATGTTCAAGGGTGCAGACATCACCTCCTTTCTCTTCTTTTTACTAACATCACTCTTTTGGGAGGATGATGCAGTTGGCTCACTGTGTGGTAGAGTGTTTGGTTGAGAGGGTTGGTTAGCAAGCCTTGGGTTAGCATCTTGTACTACTTGCTTAGGCTGTGCTAACTGTGACTTTGAGTCAAATGTTGGCATGTTGTGGGGGTAAGTCCTAAATAGACTCTCCATATGGGGAGTTATTTTGAGTCTTACATCCACATCATTCCTAGTCTCCAAATTACCAAAAATAAGTTTGGTCTTGGACCTAGGGTAACCTATTCTACTGTTATTTACTCCAGGCAATTCAATCAATTTAGCATTTTTAAAGTTAAGTACAGATTGAATAAAGCGAGGGAAGAAAATTTTAGTACCTCTCTTGGCTGTGTTCTTGCCAAGTCTCCCATAAAGCTCCTGTAGAATAATTTGACCAACATCTATCTTTCTCCCATAAGCCAAGGCATAGCCTATTTGCTGTGCAGGTGCACTAATCTGATCGAAGCTTGACTTCCTGGCTGTGAAGACTTGAAGAATGGTGGCAAACACATAACTCCACTCTTTCCGCAGATGCTTCCTGTTTAACTTCCCAAGATTGATCACATCTGAGTAGTTTATGAATTCAAAGAATTCTTCCAACTGTGTATTCGTGGCCAGTGTGTCATATGACTCTTGTTGTAATTCCAGTGCTTGATTCATGTTTGATGTAGTAATAGTAATATCCTGGCCTTGAATCTTGCGATAGAATACATAGGAGGTTATAGCATTCTCGAGGGCAATGACTTCCACGGTGGCAGTTCTCCAAAACTGTTCTAGGAGGTCCAGATACAGAGTTGGGTTGGCTGATAGTACACTCTTGATGTATGATTCTAACATCCAGCGGACAAAGCACTTGAAGTTTGCATTAGGTGCTTCCACATCGTTAGTTATTGCAATTAAATTGGTTTGAGTGGGTATGGTGAGTTGGGTGTTTGCCATTTGTATATAGAAGAAAAGAGAATGAAGAAGAAATTAAGCTTTTGCAGTTAGGGTTTTCAGAGGTTTGGGAGTTTAGATGCTTGAGAAATCGAATGAAGTGAATCGAATAGATGTAGAATTGTATAGGTATGAAGTACTAGACTTGTCGATTAGACATATGTTTTGTATCGACAAGTCAGGCATTCGAGAAGTAGAAAACAACTATTCGATAAGTCAAGAAAGGCTTATTCGATAACTCAAGCATGTTGTAACTCACAGCTGGTAGTTATCTAACTTAGAATAAATTCTAAATTAGGTTAGATATGTTTTTATGAGTAATTCTGAATTTTGAATAAAAATCTAAAATCGGTTAAAATTCAGCGAGAAATCAGCCTTTTCAAATGATTCGAGAACTCAAACATGCTATTCGTGAACTCTGTCAATAGAGAACTTAAATACCTTATTCGAGAACTCACTCATGTCTCTGTTCGAGTTCTCTAAAAGACACTATTCGAGAACTCAAGAGTGTCCTGAATAGGCTTGTTAGAGAAGTCGACCACTAACAATGAAATGAATCATTAGAGAAGTCTGACTTATCGAACTGTTCTTTTTTACTCATAGAAACTCAATTTTCATTATCTTTTAAAATTTACCAGTCATATTCAGTGAAGAATATTCTAGCAAATTAAATAGTGATTTTCTCAAAATTTCATAGAAATTTCAAGTTGACAAAATATGATTTTTCAACATATGCAGCAGATTTGAAATATTTATAAATCATATTTAAGCCAACACTTACTTCAAAAATATTGGCCATTTAAATAAAGTAAGTGTTTACTGCTACAACAACTCAGTTGATATATTCACTTAGCCAGAATCTGAAGAATTCAGCATTCCAATCTCACTAACCAACCTTGTGAAGGTGGCTTCATATAATGGCTTAGTGAATATGTCAGCTAGTTGTTTATCTGTAGAGACATAGTGCAACTCAATGGTTCCATTAGTTGCATGCTCTCTGATGAAATGATATCTGATGTCAATGTGCTTTGTTCTAGAATGATTGACAGGATTGGCAACTATAGATATTGCACTTGTGTTGTCACACATGATTGGAATTCTTTCCAACAAAAGTCCATAATCTCTAAGTTGATTTCTAATCCAAAGCACTTGAGCACAGCAACTTCCAGCAGCTATGTATTCAACCTCAGCTGTAGAAGTTGACACAGATTGTTGTTTCTTGCTATACCAAGAGACTAACCTTTGTCCAAGAAACTGGCAGCTACCTGAGGTGCTTTTCCTATCCACTCTGCATCCAGCATAATCAGCATCAGAATAACCAACCAGATTGAACCCTGTGTCCTTAGGATACCATAAACCCAAGTTTGGAGTGCCCTTCAGATATCTAAAGATCTTTTTTATAGCAATCAAATGTGATTCTTTTGGATTTGATTGAAACCTTGCACACGAGCATGTAGCAAACATGATGTCTGACATACTTGCAGTGAGATAGAGTAGAGAACCAACCATGCCTCTGTAGACTGAAATATCTACTTTCTTGCCTTTAGCATCTTCATCTAATTTAGTGGCAGTGGCCATGGGTGTCTTTGCAGGTGAGTATTCTTCCAAGTCAAACTTCTTCAATAAATCCTTGATGTACTTGGTTTGACTGATAAAGATACCATCCTTCCTTTGACTAACTTGCAACCCAAGAAAGAATGTCAACTCTCCCATCATACTCATCTCATATCTGCTCTGCATGAGCTTAGAGAACTTTTCACACAACTTCTCATTAGTAGAACCAAATATGATATCATCCACATAGATCTTAACTAAGATAATATCATCACCATGTTTCTTGTAAAACAGTGTTTTGTCCAATGTGCCTCTAGTGAATTGATTTTCAAGAATAAATTGTGATAGAGTATCATACCATGCCCTTGGAGCCTGCTTAAGTCCATACAATGCCTTAAGCAATCTGTAGACAAATTCTGGGAAGTGTGGATCCTCAAAGCCAGGTGGTTTTTGCACATAAACTTTTTCTTCCAACTCTCCATTCAGAAATGCACTCTTGACATCCATTTGATAAACTTTAAAGTTTGAATGAGTAGCAAATGCCAGGAATATTCTGATGGCTTCCAATCTAGCAACAGGGGCAAATGTCTCATCATAATCAATGCCTTCCTGTTGAGAGTATCCTTTTGCAACCAACCTTGCTTTGTTTCTTACTATTACACCATCTTCATCCATCTTATTCTTCAGAACCCATTTTGTTCCAACAATGGTTCTATTCTTAGGTGCAGGCACAAGTTCCCATACTTTGTTCCTTTCAAATCGATTCAGCTCCTCTTGCATGGCAATAATCCAATCTGGATCCAACAGTGCATCATCAAGTTTCTTAGGCTCAACTTGACATAAAAAACAACCATAGAGGCACTCATTCTGAGTTGCTCTCCTAGTCCTTACTCCTGCATTAGGATCTCCAATAATTTGCTCTGCAGTGTGTGATCTATCCCATTTCCTTGAATGCTCAGTCTGATTTCTCATTCTTGATGTTGCTTCATCATCCAAGTCTTGATTATTCTCATTTCCTCCCCCTGTGATGTTGCCACTATTCACAGGTGTGTCTTGGATGCTTGTTTCTCCACTATTGATTGGTACAAATTCTTCTCTTGTATCATCATTCACTTGAGTTTGTTGAACTTGAGTTTCAACTTCAGTTTCATTCTCTTCATCAGAATCATCTAGATTAACAAACTTTAATGGATCTTTATCTTCATCATTGGCTTCTTCTAATCCAGGTAGTTTGCTGTCATCAAATGTCACATCTGTGCTTTCCATAATTTTCTTTTAACTGATGACATAAACTTTGTATGCAATTCTTTTCATAGAGTAGCCAAGAAAAATTCCTTCAAATGCACTTGCATCGAATTTTCCAACATATTCTGAATTATCCTTCAATACATAGCATTTGCTTCCAAAAGTATGAACATACTTTAGAGTAGGCTTCTTTCCAGTCATCAAATTGTAAGGTGTCTTTCCAGTGTTTTTGTTGATGAGGGTTCTATTCTGGATATAGCATGCAGTGCTCACAGCCTCAGCCCAAAAACATGTAGGCATCTTTGCATCAAGTAACATTGTTCTAGCAGCCTCAATCAGAGTTCTATTCTTTCTCTCAACAACTCCATTTTGTTATGGAGTCCTTGGAGCTGAGAATTGCTGAGAAATTCCATTCTCTTTGCAGAATGCTTCGAGTATGGCATTTCTGAACTCTGTTCCATTATCACTTCTTAATGCAATCACACTTGCATTGTTGGCCTTTGCTTCCTTGTCAACTCTCTTTATGTGCTCAATGATTACTTGTGGAGCCTCATTTTTTGATGACAGAAATTCCACCCATGTATACTTTGTAAAGTCATCAACCATCACCAAGGCATACTTCTTTCTTCCTAGTGACATAATATTTACAGGTCCAAACAAGTCCATATGAATGAGTTGTAGGGGCTTGGTTATTGATGTCATTGTCTTTGACTTGTGGCTTGATCTTTTCATTTTTCCTCTTTGACAGGCCTCACACACTCCTTCCTGACAGAATTTAAGTGTGGGCATGCCTCTCACTAACTCTCTTTTGACTAGAGAATTAATGGCTTTAAAGTTCAGGTGTGATAATTTCTTGTGCCACAGCCAACAATCTTCATTTGATGCTTTTGAGTAGAAGCAACAAATTTTGTCCTTGTTTGCAGAGTCCATATTGGCTACAAACAGGCTTCCTTTCCTTACTCCAGATAGAGCAAAATCACCAGTCTTCTTGTGGGTGATCAAACATTTATCTTTGTCAAAATCCACCTTGAATCCCCTATCAATAAACTGAACAACACTTACCAGATTATGCTTGAGTCCCTTGACCAGTGCTACATCTTTAATGATGACATTTCCAACTTTCAACTTGCCATATCCCAATGTGTCACCCATGCTGTCATTTCAAAAAGCAACCATTGGGCCAGCCTTCTCCTCATACTGTGATAGCAGGGCCATATCACTAGTCATATGATTTGAGCATCCACTGTCCAAAATCCACATGACCTTCTTTTCACTTTCTTTGCCCTGCAAACACAAAGGTATTACTTCTCCTTTGGTACCCAAACAAGTTTGGGTCCATGTGACTTAGAAACAGTTTTATCATAAATAACATGCTTATCAACTTTCTTGGTGTTAGTCTTCTTATCACTGTTAGAAGTCTTGGAGCCTGAGGCCTCATACTTAGGTGACAAAGGTACCTTCCTAGCTTTAGGAGGACTTGAAGACTTTGACCTTGTGTAGTGTGTGTGAGAATTGTGACTGATACAACCATCAATTAATTGCCTTCTCAAATTAAAACAACTAGTTATAACATTCATGTTGTATGGCATACAGTCAAATTTATCACAGAATGGAGCATCTCTATGTCTTAGAGGCACAGAACAATCATAGAAAGGTTTGGACACACTACCAACAGGTTTCTTGCATGCATGAGTTAGATGATTGGTACTGAAACAGTTCTGACAAGTTTTCCTAGGGGCATTAGGCATATAAGCATAGTTATTATCTTTGTTAATCCCTAACTTGCCATTTCTGTTCTGTTTCTTCTTAGTCACTTTCTTCTCAGATTCATTCTTCCCAGCTGAAACAAACTTAACAAACTTCTTAGGTCTTGACCTATTACCTACTGGCTCCTTGGCTTTTGACTTGACACTCTCACTCTTAGAGGATGCTTGTTGTTCACTAGATTGTGCCTCATATTCATCATTTAACATTTGCTTAATGAGTAAGGCATCCTCATCAATTTCAAGTGTTGATTCTTTAAAAATAGGAGTCTCAGTCTTTTTCAAGATGTGAGGGACTTCCTCTTGAACAGCAGTGTCATCTTCAATGACAACATAGCTTTTTCTCTGGTTAAGAGTGCCATAGTCAAGTCCAATAGCAGTCTTGGGTTTTGCTTGAATTTTCTCACAGTAGGATTGCACTAGACCAGATGATTTCTTAAACGTTTTCAGTTTGAATTCATTTTCAGCTAATTCATCCCTAAGAGCCTTTTCCACTTGACTAGCACATAAAACCTTATTCTGCAGATATTCAACTTCTTTCTTAAGGTTTTCTACTTGCATAGTAGTTAGCTCAAGTTCCTCATTTCTTTTGATTAATATTTCATTTTTAGCAGACAGTTTATCAATTTCCTCATTAGTAGCAGTCATACTAGTATGAATATTAAACATTTCAACAGATAGTTGTTCAATCATGCATTTATACTCAGAAACAGACATGTCTATAGTAGTGAGAGATGGTACCTGAGAGTCTGATGAAGATGTGTCATCCTTGGAATTGGCCATCAAGGCATAGTTACAAAATTCCTGCTCTTCTCCATCACTGTTAGATTCATCCCAACACTTCCCTTCAGCTATGTAGGCCTTACCTTGTGTCTGCTTTTTCAGAAGGGCCTCATACTTAGCTTCGAGCTCAAGATACTCTCTATCCTTCTTTTTAGGCTTCTTGCATTCACTGGTAAAATGCCCTAGGTCATTGCATCTATAACACCTTACAGATGACCTATCCACATGGTTGGTTTTGAACTTATTCTTGTTTGGTTCCACAGGTGCCTTGCTTTTGTTGAATGAATGGTTTTGGGTTTTAGGTTTGAAGGGTTGATTCCTCTTAAATCTGATGTTTGGAAATTTTCTGGCCATGAAGGCATATGAAGTATTTTCCATCCCATCTAGTTCTTCAAGAGTGTAAAACTCTTCTTCCTCCTTCTCCTCAACAGGTTCACTTACCTTAGCTTCAGTTTCTTCATCTTCTACTACCTCATCTATCCTTAATTGGCTTGTAGATGCTTCTAGGTCTTGAATAGATTTGTTGACAATCAAGGCACATGATGTGTTTATCATTCTGCCTTGGTTGGCTTGGATAGCTGTTAGGTCCAAATGTGTTGTAGAGGGGGGGGTGAATACAACTTTTCGATTATGAGAAGCAATAAATACGATGCAATAAATGAACACACAGATTCAAGGAATATATTTCTTTTATATATAACTTGAAAAGGTTGCTACAACATTCATTACAAAGTATAACAGAAGTTGAGAGAGAAGTGAATGATTCTAAGCTCTGTGAATACTCTCTCTCTTTTTCTTGTGTTTTTCTCAATATTGCTCACTAACTAAAACATTACACAAGTGCTTCTATTTATACTACATGTAATCTATGACCTGTAGTCTTCAAAGACTAAGATGTACGTGGCCCAATGATGTCCACATAAATCTTGTCTTATCTTGAAAGCTTGGAAATCTGCCAATCAGAAGATGCCATGTGTCATGTTGAAGCTGCACTCTAAGTAGAACTTCTACTTGAGAATTTCTACTTAGCCATCTCGAAATTCTAAGTAGAACTTCTACTTGGGAATTTCGACTTAGCCATCTAGAACATTTAGTACTTAGAAAATATTCTGGTCTTCAACTTGAAACTTCAATGCACATCTTGAGCTTGTGATATCTTCATATCTTCTTTGTTCTTCTACAAGCTCTTGAACATGGATCTTTATTACTGACATAAACTTGCTATCAATGTCCTGACACTTGATGCACTGGTCTGGTTCATAAGTGACTAGTCTTGATAGTGTTTCTGCTTCTTGAATAAATTACCATATTCACTTAGTAACTTGGCTTTCCAATATTTGCTTTCCTTCTTGTTCACTTGAAATCAATTGGTCTTGTTGATACTGATAGTTATGATCTTGAATCTCGAATTCTCAAATCACTGAGGCCTGAACAACTTTGACTTGAACTTCTCTCAATGATTTCTTCTTGGCTTGATCATAGTTAACATGTTCAATTGTATCAATTACCTTGTCTTCATTTAGTGTTGATTCCTTGTGACTTCTTGTTCTTGATTGTCTTCTGGTTAAGTATCTTTTCGTTTAATTGAGTTACATTAGTTATAGTGTTACAAGTTAATACACTCTGCCTTTCAATCTCCCCCAATTTGATTGTCTAACAATGACATTCAAATTAATGAAGGATAACTCAACTAAACAATGAGACGAGAAAAGATAATTAACATTACAGTCTTGAAAAATATACAATTACAAGTACATGAAAACAATACAAAGAACTTAAACTAGAAACAGAATTCGAACCTCGAATTAAAGATCATTTGAATGATTCCTATCACCTGGATTATTTCATATCTTTTAGTCAAACTTATATCACCTTATTGGATTCATTCTAAGATGAATTTTCCTCAAGTGAGTTAAAGCAACCGAAAGACATGAAGTTTTTCCAACTTCAAGTTCACACCACTCTGACCTTTAACCCTAATTCCGTTTCCTTTTCCTAGCTTCAGCAGCTTGATCTTTTTCTTCTTTCTGCCTTCTGCGCTTCTCCTCCTGCTGCTTTTGTTTCTTATATACTGGATTATGAAGTTGCGTCCACCTAGTATTCAACAAACTTACTGCTTCCATCTCTAGAGGGTTCCTGGGTTCTGGATAAGGATGTTTGAAAAGCCTTCTGAGTTTGTCCACCTCCTGAGTAGTCCTGATCTCTGGAATTTCCTCAAATTTCTTCATTATAAGCCGAGGTTTCCTATGAGTTTTATCAGCTTTAAACTGACAATAGATCATTTTGGGATAGCCTATGACACGGTTAGTATTGTGGACACTAGCCGCCTCTCGCTCCAATCGCTTCTTTTCCACTACTACATCAGATAGGTAACTCACGAGTCTCTGCTTTTCTGTCACATACTTAACTTCCACATCTTCCCATTTGAACAAATATAACACTTTCTCCAGAAATGCAGCATCTTGAGTCTGCAGCAGCCATTGTTTACTCATATGCAAGAATGTTTGATTCTGGTCTGCATCTATGAATACTAAGGCATCAGCTGTATTATCAACAAAAGAGTGTATCCAGTATACACTGTCTCTTCCTGGAACACCAACTGCCTCCCTTATCTCTCCTTGTTCCAGTTCTCCAGTAGGAAGATTCAGAGCTTCATCGACATTCTTCATTGCTTGAAGAATATTCCAATTCCTCTCTATCAGCTCTGGTTCAATCTTCACATTATCAAGAGGGTTTGGAGCAATGACATCACACTTCCACACCTCATTGCTCTTCTTTAGTATGACACTTTCAATGGTCTTCACTGATTTATCTTTAAGCACAGAAGCGAATCCCTTACCCATCATTTGCCTACAGACGGCCTTAAGAGATTCCACTGAAAGTTCCATTAAGTCCTTTTCCTCCAGGCTCACCCTCTTCAATTTACTGTCAACTACCATCCGGACAACATTTGGATATGCTGAGAATTCTGGACCCTTGTCCTCTGCTAGCCGCATTAACTGATCCCTATACAGAATGCTTAGATTCTCAGAATGAGAGTATTGAATTTTTGTTGCTAGCAAGAACAACTCTGATGCAGATCTTCTCGTCATGAATTGGTCATCCACATACATGAAAGACATTGGGACTCCTTCTGTGAAAGACAAAATAACCTGCCACTCCTTTTGCGTTGAATTGTATCCAACCCTGACTTTAGAAATTAATCTCTTTAAAGCATTTATGTAGTCAGCAGCCATTGGATTCTGCAAATTTAGGTTGTAGAACAGATCATCTGCTTCCTTGTTATGATCTCCTTTTGTACATGGTCCCATCAATATCTTCCTTGCGTCATCCCACTTCTGCCCTATCCTTCTATTATCCAGATCTATTTGAGGATCAGCTAGCCTTGCAAGCTCATAATCGTACTGCTTCCCTTGTAGCTCCGCTTTCTTTTCCTGAAACGCAGCACGATCTTGCATTGCCTTCATTTTAAAGAATTCAGCTTGATCCAAGGCTAACTGTTGAGCTTCAAGGGTTTCCTCATCAACAGTAATTTCTTCAGGCAATCCGAAAGACATTCCAGCACCTCCACCTTGATCCTTCAATGATCTCTTTATAGCATGTTTCAACGGTGCGTCTTCCATATCGGAATCTGAGTCAAGTACCTCCTGTACTTTTTCTTGATGACTCAGATCAACGAATGGCTCATCTGGCTCAATCGCTATTGCCTTACCCTTTTTCCTTCTTAGAGCCTCTTCATCAATAGACGGCTCAACTTCTTTTACAAGATCAGCATGTTCTTGAATTTCTTCGATTTGAACTCCCTGCTGTCTCGTCTCCTTTATACTCTCCCCCTTAGGTGAGTTATCCTGAACTCCACCCTGGTCTCCAGATCCACCAGCTGCATCAAAATCTTCAAACCCGGAACCATAGGCTCCTGCTCCACTAGCACCACCTGTACCAGCATCGGGGGGAGGTTGTTGCGGCGCGAAACATTCCTGGGGCACAAAACTTCTGATTGCGAACATAACTCTTCTTATCTCCACAGCCAGATTATCCATTGTAAACTCCATTGCTCCCATCCTGTCATTCAGGGTGTTTCCCAAGACACCAGCAGCATGGCCCATGTCATTTACCTGATTTGTCAAATCAGTAAAAGCTGAAGCTTGAATTGCCATTCGTGCTGCGTAGTCGTCAAGTGCCCTTTGATTATCTCCAACATTCATCCCTAACTGCCCCATTGACTGCCCAAACTGCTTCATTTGATCTTCCATAGAAGACAAACGAGATTCAAGATTTTCAGAATTAAGGGACGGTGTTTGGTTTAGGTGACCTTGCTCTAATTCTCGTTCTGTTGGTATTTGGCGCTCGGTTTCGGGCCTTAAAAATGAAGGTCCCTCTCTCCCTAACCTCTCACACACACTCCCTGTCTCACGCTCGTGTATATCTTCAATAAATGATCCAAAATATGAAGCAGTACCTGCAGAAACTTGATAAGAAATATAATTTGCAGTTATGGGATCAATTGCTGTTTGTTCCTGAGTTGGAATCTCAGGCTGAGAGGCTACAAAGTGTTCTTGTACAACATCAGAACCGATCCTCTTTGTAGCATCAGTACGTACCGGTGAAGGTACGGCTGAAGTTTTTAAAGCTTCATGTCCTTTTGAAGTAACAGCATCTTCAAGAGGTACATACTCATCACCAAAATCAAAATCCCTATGTGCAGATTGTTCAAGGGGTGAACCACTCGCGTGAGGTGGAGTGGTTGCGTGTGACACTCTAGGGTTTGACTGAGGTTTAGAAGTAGCAGCATGAGAAATTTTGGCTTTCTTTCGAGTAAGAGGCTGCTCTTCGGGGTCACTCTCCTCATCATTTCCTACATCTATATGTGCTGGCTGTTTGGATTCCGGTGACTTGGATGACAAGGAATTAGAAATATAGCTCTCACCCTGGGATAGATTCTGCGGGCTAGCAGTCTCTTGGGTCGGGGAATCAGAAACATAGGAAGAGGAATGAGTAGAATGTTGAGAGAGATTACCTGAGTCATTACCTTGTTCATCACCGCTTTGCTCATCAGGAATCTCTTCAAATGCCTCAGCATGAGCAGACCGATTCTGAGCATGTGATGAAGCTTGTGAGAATTCCATCAAAGTGGTAACTCCCTCATCATATATAAGCCACTTTTGTAAGGTTTCAGGAATAGACATCGGTTTTCCATGATGTTTATCCTGATTTTCAACTGTTGAAAGTGACTTAGTGCCCATCCCTAGCGGTGCAGATGTTGGACCTATGGCAAAACTCCGTCTAACTGCAAGAGCATCCTTCGGTACTAAAGCATTTATGAGCATCTGTAGGAACCGAGGAAACCAGCAGACAACATCTGTGGTGTTGAGGTCTCTGCTTGCAGGAGATCCCATCACGGCCACTATCTCAGAGAGAACTATTCGTCCGTAATTTATATCCATCTCTCTTGCTAGGGCAATTCCAAGGTTTTGCATGGGAATGGAAATTTGATGGTAATCGCTTTCTCGTGCCCGAAAACATCTTGTGATGGCCTCGAAAAAGTAATTCCATTCCACATGAAAAAATTGTTTTTGGATGTTTCCAGTGATCCGGCCAGTCGGAGGATAACACCCTATTTCTTCAAAGAATCTGAGGCGATCTGCAGCTGTAGGTTCTGGATCATAAGTATCTTTAACAGGGAATCCAAGAACCTTGTTGACAATTTGTTCAGTCACCTGATATTCCTGACCCGCTAAGGTAAACCTGAAACCAAAGGGGGTTGATTTGCTCCCAAAAGAAACCGCACTAGTCCATAATTGCTGTAAAGCATCATGCACTAGTGTAGGTTTAGCAGTAAAAGCATCGCTAGCTTTGGAATACAAATTGAGAAATCGTATCCAAGACTTAAAGCGCGGGAGTTGATCACCAATTTCCGTAGAAATATTATAAAAATTGTTTTTGGCAAGTGAAAATTGGTGAGCCATTTTTTAATAAAATGTTTTTCCTTTAAAATGTGATATTTTTCTTTGAAAAACAGTTAATTAACTAAACCAAAGTTAGATTCCTTTTAATTTCGTTTGTGAATGCTAAGAGTCACTTGAGAAATTAAACTACGGAATATCAACAATGATTAAGAAATGCACAGATTTATCCCTTTCAATTTATCGAGAATACCAAAAGTTACTCCAACAAATTAAACTACGGGATTCAACAGTGGCCAAACACTAAATATGAATATGCAATGAAGATGTGTATTCGTGTGTATACCAGTGTAATCGTGTGTGATTATAGATAGAGAATGTGAAATTCGTGTTTTGAACAATTACACAAACACTTGATGTTCGTGTGTATGTATATGTGCGTGTATATGAATGATTACAAAACACAGACACAAAGACTTATGATAACCCAGATAACAGCAGTCTAAAATCGGGCATTAATTCGTGGTATGTATGAGTTTAATCACAAAAATCACGAATCAGAGATTTGTAAGTCGAAATCGCCTGTATGTGTGTATGCGGCTGTAAAACTGAATTAGGTAAAGTGAATGAATAGATCGAGTTAGAGATGTATATATATACATGAATGTGCAATGACAGAAATGCCCCTGATAAAAAGTGTGAAAAACATTAAGTACATACAGGGAACACTCAAGTCGAAATTCTATCTCGAAGTCTATCTCGAAGTCTATCTCGAACTTTTTAAGTCGAACTTCGAGATAGAGTTCGAGATAGCTGTTAACTCGAAAAACTTTACCATTTATCTTGTAAATGACCATGTAAACAGCACACACCAACAACCTTACTAGGGAAACCTATCTCGAAATTCAAGTAGAAATTCGAGATAGACTTCGAGTTAGGAGTTAACTCGAAAAATTCCCTTAAAAACCAACTGAGAGCTCTATCTCGAACATCAAGTCGAAATTCGAGTTGAGTTTCGAGATAGAGTCTAACTCGAAATTATTCAATAACTCGAAGTTATTCTCAGTTCATTTCAAAATATCCCCAATAATGGAAACCACATCTCAATTACGAGATGAAGTTCGAGATAGACTTTATCTCGAATATTTTGAAGAATAAATAAATAGGCACACTGGTAACTCTAAGTCGAACTCTAAGTCGAATTTCGAGTTGAATTTCGAGATAGAGGCTAACTCGAAATTCTTCCCAGACTTAGAATTTTCAAAACTTCACTCTGGAAGCTCAAATCGAAATTCAAGTCGAATTTCTAGATGAGTTTCGAGACAGAAACTAACTCGAAATTTTGAAGATACTTGGATTAATTTGACAATTTTTCTTTGAAAAACTCAACAATTAATTTTGTCAAATTAATATAAATATCAATTCAAGGATTTTAATATATGACATAATTAAAACATTCCTTGATAATTCTAAGGCCTCTAATTACATGAAAAACACAGGTAAATTCATCTAAAAATCATGCAAAATTTAGAATAGTATGAATTTAACTCCCCCTATGTTCATGCAATCTAACAAGCATAAATTCAAATATTTGTGCTATAAAAGACACTTAAAACACACTGAATTCATGCAAAATCACACTATATGCATCCTATGATAATCATTAATTAGGCATTTTAAAGTCTAAACACATAATGATTAAATAGCTTGCATATACCAACATAACCATGGATTTTACAGATAGAAGGCTTTACTAACTTGTGTTAAGCATTCCCAATTCACCAACCAACCTATTGAATGTTACTTCATCAAGAGGTTTGGTGAATATATCTGCAATTTGTTGCATTGTGGGCACAAAATGTAGCTCCACAGTCCCCTCCTCGACATGTTCTCTTATGAAGTGATACCTGATGTCGATGTGCTTTGTTCTTGAGTGATCTACAGGATTGTTGGTTATGGCAATGGCACTTGTGTTATCACACATAATTGGAATTTTCTTGTGCTCCATGCCATAATCCTTCAATTGGTTCCTCATCCACAGTA
Source organism: Kitagawia praeruptora (assembly GCA_037693485.1). NCBI lineage: Eukaryota > Viridiplantae > Streptophyta > Magnoliopsida > Apiales > Apiaceae > Kitagawia > Kitagawia praeruptora. The sequence continues at coordinate 77,860,113 of CM075354.1, forward strand.
TTTGAGCTACACAGCTTCCAGCAGCAATGTACTCAGCTTCAGCAGTAGAAGTAGATACTGTATGTTGCTTTTTACTTTGCCAGGACACCAATCTTCTGCCAAGAAATTGACAAGCACCAGATGTGCTTTTCCTATCAATCCTGCAACCTGCATAGTCTGAATCCGTATAGCCAATTAGATTAAAACCTGTATCTCTTGGGTACCAAATTCCTAGATTTGGTGTGCCCTTGAGATACCTAAAAATTCTTTTGACGGCTATGAGATGTGATTCTCTAGGATCCGCTTGGAACCTTGCACATAAACAAGTTGCGAACATTATGTCTGGTCTACTTGCAGTTAAATAGAGAAGTGAGCCAATCATACCTCGATAGCTTGTGATGTCAACTGATTTACCTGATTTGTCTTCATCAAGCTTCGTGGCTGTTGCCATAGGAGTCTTGGCTGCTGATGCATCTTCTAGATTATACTTCTTGAGTAAATCTCTGACGTACTTGGATTGACTGATAAAGATTCCGTCTTTTCTCTGACTGATCTGTAATCCAAGGAAGAAGGACAGCTCTCCCATCATGCTCATCTCGTATTTGTCTTGCATTAGCTTAGCAAATTTCTCGCATAAGCGCTCATTCGATGACCCGAAGATAATATCGTCCACATAGACTTGAACAAGTATTAGGTCATTCTTCACATTCTTATAGAACAATGTTTTGTCAATTACTCCCCTAGTAAAACCACTTTCAATTAAGAATACAGATAGGGTTTCATACCAACATCTTGGGGATTGCCTGAGGCCATAGACAGATTTGAAGAGAAGATACACAAAATCTACAAGTTCTGGATCAATGAAGCCAGGCGGCTGTTCCAGATACACTTCTTCTTCTAACTCTCCGTTCAGGAAGGCACTTTTCACATCCATCTGGAAAACCTTGAAGTTCTTATGTGCTGCAAATGCCAAAAACATCCTGACTGCCTCAAGTCTTGCAACTGGTGCATAGGTCTCATCATAATCAATTCCTTCTCGCTGAGAATAACCTTTTGCAACCAAACGAGCCTTGTTTCGTGTTACAAGTCCGTTTTCATCCATTTTATTTCTGAATACCCACCTTGCTCCAATTACTGATTTGTTCTTTGGTCGGGGTACCAGTTTCCAAACTTTCTGCCTTTCAAACTGATTGAGTTCCTCTTGCATTGCAATCACCCAATCAGCATCACCAAGAGCTTCTTCTATTTCTTTAGGTTCAAGCTTGGATAAGAACCCAGAATATAAGCAAATATTAGCCAGGTCAGCTCTTGCATTTCTTCTAGTAGACACACCAGCATCTGGATCACCGATAATCAATTCAAACGGATGGTCTCTATTCCATACTCGTTCTCTTGGAAATTGTCTTGATGATTCAGCATGACTTTCTGAATTGTGGTGCTGACTACTTTGAATACTTTCACTAACTCCCCCTGAGTTAGTGCCAGCTCCTACAGAACTAGAGTCAACTCGACTCGAGCCTTGAACAGTAGTCCTTGAGCTGCTATTTACTCCCCCTGAGTTGTTGCCGGTTCGTACTGACGAAGTCTCTCCTGATCTTGTAGAATTAGCTTGTTCACTAGACTCAGGTTCTTCACGTACACTTGGAACATTTAATGGGACAACCAACTCAGGTTCATCTTCAAGTTCTTCTAAGTCCAGATTCTGAAATTTTAGGGACTCAGGTTCATTAGAATCTCTTGAAATTGATGAGAGTTTGGTATCGTCGAATCTGACGTTGTAGCTTTCAGTCACTTTTCGATCATTTACTAAGAACACCCTATAAGCTGCTACCACATCTGTGGAGTAACCAACAAAGATTTCTTCACGAGCTTTTGCTGCAAACTTGCCTAGATTTTCATCATCTATAAGTACATAGCATTTTGCTCCGAAGACATGAAAGTATTTGATTGTTGGTCTTCTTCCATTCATTAGCTCACATGGTGTCTTTTCTTTATCTTTTATGATCAAGGATCGATTTTGAGTGTAACACACGGTACTCACTGCTTCTGCCCAGAAATACAGAGGAAGTTTCGAATCATACAACAAAGTTCTTGCTGCTTCAACCAATGTTCTATTCTTCCTTTCAACTACTCCATTTTGCTGTGGAGTTCTCGGGGCTGAGTATTGACGACGTATTCCTTTAGATACACAGAAGTCATTTAGCACTGCGTTTTTGAATTCAGTGCCATTGTCTGATCTAATCGTCTTCACAGTAAGTGTTGAAACATTCTCAATTTGAGTGATGTGATCAATAATTAAGAAAGGTACTTCGTCTTTCGTCATTGCGAACAATACCCATGTATACTTGGAGAAGTCATCCACGATTACCAATGCATATCTTTTCCTAGATAAAGATAGGACATTCACTGGGCCAAACAAATCCATATGAAGAAGTTGCAGAGGCTCAGTGATACTAGAAATTTCTTTGCTTTTATGCGATGCTCGTTTTGACTTTCCCATTTCACAGGCTTCACAGAGTCCTTTCGGAGCGAACTCCATTTGAGGTAGATCTCTCACCAATTCTCGCCTCGCGAGAGCATTCATCGTTTTGAAGTTTAAGTGAGATAACTTTTTGTGCCATAACCAGCTTTCATCATCCGAAGCTTTGCTGTAGAAACAGGTGACTTCATTCTGATTTGCTGAATCCATGTCTGCAACAAAAAGATCTGCCTTTCGAACTCCTCTCAAAGCCAGTTTGCCTTCCTTGATGTGAGTGATTGATACACCTTTCTTGTTGAAGACAATTTCGTAACCTTTGTCACAGAATTGACTTATACTCAACAAATTATGCTTTAATCCCTCAACATAGGAAATATCTTCAATGATGACATTGCCAGTTTTCAGTTTGCCATATCCCTTTGTCACACCTATGCTGTCATCTCCAAAGGTAACATAAGGGCCAGCTTTCATAACCAACTCTGTAAGCAGGGACTTGTTTCCTGTCATATGCCTCGATGCTCCACTATCTAGCACCCATATAACTTTATTTCTCTTTTGCTTAATGCCCTCTGGTTCCTCTGATGTCTCAGCCATGAGCGCAAAGTTTGCTACATGAGTAACCTCTTCCTCATCTGAATCATCCCAAGCTCTTCCTTCTGTTACTACTAAAGCTCTTTTACCATGTTTTTCTTTCATCAGCGATTCATACTTGCTTTTGAGGGCTTCAAATGTCTCTTTTGGATAAGTCTGTTTAGCCTTTTTGCAGTCCGAGGCAAAGTGTCCAGGTTCTCCACAGTTATAGCATTTGAACTTCATTTTGAAATCCAAAGGAGATTTGTAGCTGGTACTCTTGCCTTTACCTTGGTAGCCTGACGAACTACCACCACCCTTAGCAGCCCGATAATAAGATGAAGAATTTCTCTGTGGTCGGTTGCTCTTTCTGAATCTCATGTTGCTGAACTTCCTTGCCATGTATGCCACGACACTATCGTCCATGTTGTCCAGCTCTTCTTGGGTGAAGTAGTCATCATCACTGTTGGATGCGCACTCGTCATCATTATCAACTTGATGTGGTGCAGGTGATGATTTAGGCTTTGCTGCAACCATTGCCTTCTTAGACTCTTCCTCATCAGCAACTAATCCTGATGCAGTTTTTTTTCCCTTTGAATCATTGTCCCATGCTTGATCTTGAAGTGTCTCCAGCTCATAGGTCTTCAGAATTCCATAATATTCTTCCAGAGAAGTTGTATGCAAATCTCTGGTTTCTCTGATTGCGTAGACCCTATGTTCAATGCTCTTTGGCTGGTTCCTCAGATATCTCGTATTGGTTTCAACCATGGGGAGAGTTACTCCTCTCAGATTCAAATCTAATACCAACTGACTGAATCGAAGATAGACGTCTGTTATGCTTTCTCCTTTTCGTATTCTAAAGGTGTCATACTCCATCTTGAGTATAAGTGTCTTGTTGCTTCTAACCTCTGCAGATCCTTCCATGACAACTTCTATCTTGTCCCAAATCTTCTTTGCTGTATTCAAACCTTTGACTATATTGAACATTTCATGATCGAGAGATTCCATCAAGGTTTGTCTTACAGAAGTGTCATAAGCTATTTGCTCCTTGTCAGCATCCGTAAAGTCCGCTGCCTTTTTAGGCTCAGACCGAGCAGGTATAACCTCCTCTCCTTCCGTACGCTCAGGAATAGCTCTCATTGGAACGAATTTACCCTTATCAAGGACTTCCAGATACTCAGGGTTAATTGTCTCTAAGTAGAGTCTCATTCTGAAAACCCATTCTTCATAGTGATCTCGGTTGAACATTGGGATCTTGAAAGAATTTTTAGGAGCCATTTCAAATCTTGTCACTAAAAAATTCTAAGTACCCAAGACTAGGCTATGTAGAATATCTATGTAGAACTTCTGCCAAGTCGAAATTTTTCTAAGTAGAAATTTTGCTCAAGTCGAAATTTCTCTAAGTAGAAATTGTCCAAGTCGAAATTCACCAAGTAGAAATTGTCCAAGTCGAAATTCTATGTAGAAAATCTCAAGTAGAAATTCTATGTAGAACTTTTGCCTTAGAATGAACTTTCTGCAGATTACTTTAATATTGAATAAACAATATTATCACTTTAACACCCTTTTTGACTTTTGATTACTTTACACGCTGATAAGTGGATTTATATCCACTTGGAGCATTCTAAATCGGCTTAAATTGATTGTTTTGGACTCAAGTTTCTTGTAGTTTTGATGTGTTTTGCTTAGTTGTGCAGGTTTACGAGAATGTTGATTAAGGTGGATGCTTCTACAATTTTTTGGGAATTAATTGATTTAAATTCGGATTTTCTGGGAAGGCTGCGCAGCTTATACTGTTTTGGCCATATCTGGAGTTCTGTAAGTCCGTTTTTAGCGATCTTACTGCCCACGCGAAGCTTGAGAGATTTTCTACAACCTGGAATAGGAGTCACGTGCAAGTAAAGTACTGAATTAATTCGCGCAGGCAGACTTTGTGAAGCATGGCTGGGAAATTCCTGTTTTGCCCTTTTCGAGTTCTAATTATATTCCGGGCAGGATTTAGCACCTTAATTAAATTCTAATTGTAATAGAATATTAAATATTTTTATTAGGCAAGAGGGAGGAAACGTTTTTTATGTATAAACGTCCTACCCTTGTAATTAGAATATACAGACGTTACACACTTTAACCTAGTTTTATACAGAAGAGAGAGGAGGAGAAGGAATTCTTCCAAGCTAGTGACAAGCAAGGATTATTCTTGATACCTTTGTATTCTTCTATTGTGGGAGTTCAATTCTAAACTTTATTCTTCTTCTTTATTTTTACTTGTTGATTTTAGAATTATGTTTTCCAAAGAACCCATGATGACAATTAGGTCAATTATGGGCTAATTCGTTATCATGGGGTTTTAATGGATTTTGCTATGGATTCTAGTTATTGAGTGTTAATTATGCCTTGGTGTGTGAATGAATGTATTGATTGCCTAGTATGTTTATGCTTATTCGTTATAAGTGCGTCGCGAACACTTGTAATTGGTTGTTTAATCCTAGTGAATGCGAAAGTGGATCTAGGGTTTAGAACAATTCATGCTAGCATAGGTTTTTGCATGTGAAGAACATGTATTAATTTGTGATGTGATTCTAACCGTCTTGCATCGACTATGTGGTTTAATGGGTGCTTGATTTTCAACCGGTATGTGTTCAATTGCTATAGACATATAGGGACTACACATATTTGGTGACTACGTGACTTCTATCAATTGTGGATGATCAGTAGGATGGTATATGCACAACGAAAGTTGGTATGTATCAGTTTAGTGCATCTAATCAGTAATCAACTCGGTCACATGCTAGGCTAAAGGGCATAAGATTCTAGATGAAGTAGTAATTGAAGTTGAAATCCCATGTTTGTTTATTATAAGGTTAAAGTAAGTTATTTTCTCGTAATTGGCTTAGTAGGTAATCAATCATTAGTTAAATCAAACCAATATGGTGATTGTCTTAGCAGTGAGTGTAAATCATTAGCTGGTGCATAAGTGAACATAACGAACAATTTGAGTCTCTGTGGGAACGAATCTTATTTACTCTATATTACTTGTTGACCACGTTCTCTTGCGTGAATAAGTGCGAACAAGTTTTTGGCGCCGCTGCCGGGGACTCGGTTCATTGTTTGTTTAGTTTATGATCTTGTCATCAATTTGGGTTAAATTCACTGACTCGGACGTTTTTTTTACTTGATGGATTATTGGGAGCAGGAATTCGTAATTGTTTGTGAGCTGTGTGCAGGTGGACATTACACTCATCAATGTGAGTATAACAGAAACCGGCCAAATTTCAGCTGGGACTACAATCAGAGTGGTATGGAGCAATCTCAATATCCATTCTATCCGCTCCAAAATCAGCAGTTTGAAGATGAGCCATACAGTCCAGGGGGAATTCAGCAGCAACAGGGGCAACAATTTCAGCATCAGTATGCCCCAGTGCATCAACACTTTCAACCTCCTGAATTTCAGCAGCAGCAATTTCAGACTTGGTCTATCCAACAGTCGACCGAAGAAGCTGAATTAGAAGAATTGAGGTTGATGGCTAAAAGCAATGCATTGTCGCTCCAGAGAATAGGAGATCAGATTGGTCAAATTGCAAATGCATTACAAACATTGAATCAAATTGCAAGTGACACAGAAGGCCTAGATGTAGAGGAGGAGGACAAGAACCTTACTATCAGTCTTGACTGGCCTTTCTTAGCCACGGGTGAGACCATGATCGAAGTTCAGGAAGGAGAGTCTGAGGGCAGAGATGGGGAAGAAGCAGAACATGAAGCTGATAATGAAGCAGAGTCGGAGGCAAACCAATCAGAAAATTCAATTCTGAATAATCAACCGCAACTACTTCCTTTGCAATCTGAAAATTTTGAAGAATCAGCCCAAGACCAAGAAAATTCCAAGGCTCAAGCGGCTATGCTAATTCCTTCGAAGGATGAAGAGTGTCTCAGTGTGGAAGATGATGAATTAGAAGAGCATGTTCAGTTGTTGAATGCCGTTCCGTTGCAATCTGACTTCGACCAGCTGGAGGCCGAAGAGGAAAAGAGTATCACTCCTGTTGACAAATCTACTCCGGAGAAGACTACAGAGATCGTCCAAATCAATTTTCCTCCTCCATATCCACAGAGGCTTCAGAAGCAAACTCTAGCCATGAATTTGACGGCGGAGGATGAGGAGTGTTTTAGCTTGAAATTGGTTGATGCAGGGCAGAGTAAAAAGTATGACACGGAGGAGAAGGCAAAGCATGGCCAACTGAGGATTACAGTGCCTTGGTTGATAGGGTTACGTATTCCACATAAGTTGCTTGGAGTGGAAGATCTCTGGAATTCTCAGGTGCGCCTTAAGCCATCAATTGAAGGAGCTCCCGAACTCGAGCTCAAAACATTGCTAGTTCACCTGGGGTATGCTTCTTGTAATTCATCTCCTTTGCTTGCTATTGTTATTGCTGCTAACTTTTCAGGTAGGCGGGAGAATGTTGTTAAGAGATCTTGTGAGGAGCGAATACGGGTAAAGCTTGTTGTTGAAGATGTCGCTCCAGAAAAGATCATTAAATGGCCTTATAGAGATGCGGTGCAGAAAATTTTCAAGATGAAAATCGTGGCCAAGTCTAGCTAAAGACGTTAAAGAAAGGCGCTTCGTGGGAGGCAACCCATGCATTAGTATAGGAAAAAAAAATTTTTTGAGTGTTGTGTGAAAAAAAAAAAAAAAAAAAAAAATCAGAAAAATCGAATTTTGAGTGTGTCACGCAGGAGCAAGCTGCGTTACAGGGCAGTTTGCGCCTATGTGGCGCAACTTGCGCCTGCGTTACTGGAAGGAACGCGGTTTGCGGCCCCAAGGCGCAGCTAGCGTCTGCGTTACTGTAAGTAGCGCAAGTTGCTCCCACACGCGGCAACTTGCGCGTGAGTCAGTTGGGTGGAGAATTTTTTTCAGATTACTCCTGTATGCTTTTGCCGAGAGTTGTGTCATGTATATAATAAAATAAATTCTTTTCTCTCCCCAATTCTTTTTATAACCCCATTCTCTCCCATTCTTTTCCTATTTCTATTTCAAAAACTCCCCATCTTTTCTCCAAAAATTCTAAACCTATTTCTATTCTAATTCTTATTTCTTATTATTATTATTTATTATTATTATTATTTATTATTATTATTATTATTATTTATTATTATTATTATTTATTATTATTATTATAGTTATTATTTATTATTATTATTATTATTATTATTTTCTTTATTATTTTCTTTAGTATTATTATTATTTATTATTCTTATTATTAATATTATTATTTTTATTTTTATACCCACCTAAAAATCCAATTCCTCTTCTATTTTATTTAATTCTCTAAAAATTCAATTCTAAAGAGGAGTTAATTGCAAGTTCACCTCTTTGATTCGTATTGGGTAAATCTTTTCTCTAATCTTATTTTTATTACGAATTTGTGTTCTTGTCAATTGGGGTTTTGCAGGTATTCAGGCGAGGTGGCCAGTCTATGGAGCTCGTACGCAGTATCCACCTCCAGATTATGATTCCTCCGAAGAGGAGGACGAGTAGGTATGTTTTCTGCTATCCCTTGTATTTACTTCCATTCAATGGGGACATTGAATATTTTAAGTTTGGGGGTGGTTTGAGGGATTAGTAGTTGTATATTTATTGTTGTATTTTGTGTTCATATAGGATATCATGTTTGCATAATAGTGATAGTTCATGCATGATTGTTATGTTCGTATTATCTACGTGTGTTCATATAGGACATTCTATTTTGTTTTATTTTCGTATACCATGTGAGTTTTCATTTAGTTGCATTTTCATGGCATGCATATTTCATGATCCCTTAGGACGAGCTGATTCTGATTGATAGGTGGATGTTGATTTGGGTGTGATGATGATGAGTAGAGGGCTGATTTATAGTTTCTATGAAATTGACTTGCGTGTTACGGGAACAAAATTTATTACACAGTCTCATTGGGGTGCTTTTGGGGCTAGGTTAGGGTCATGCCTGTGGGATGTTTTGAGATTTAATCACTTGTTTATATTTAGAATTTTCGTTATTCCCTTTATAGCGTAGGAACATTAAAGTCTAAGTTTGGGGGAAAACAGGAATTTCATGCTAGTTGTTAATATGTGTCAATAATGGCTAGGCGTCAAATGGCTAGTAGCCAGCTCATATTTATGTGAGTAGTCTAGGGTTGGAAATGAGAAAGGCTCATTCCAGATTAAAAAAAAAAAAACAAAAAAAAAAAAAATATAAAAGAAAAAAAAAAGAAAAAAAAAAAGGAAAAAAAAAAGAGTCTAGTATTGTTTGTTAATGCAAAATTAACCAGAGTGAGCTCTTTAATACTCGAGTAATTAAGTCTGAGGGGACTTAGTCCTAGTGACCTAAGGCTTTATAGTCTGGGATCCGGCTGACCTAACACTCGCTACATGGGTATTATTGTATAAGCCTTTTGGGGTCTCATTCATTGCACGGTTAAATAAGCATGCGTATTGTATATGTAGTGTCGTAGTATAGTAATAAAGCATGAGTTTCTGTCTACCTTGGATAAGGGTGGAGGTGTTCCTAGGTTATGGAGTGTCTACAGTCTATTCTAGTTATAAACCTGTGATTGTCTTGACGGAAAGCATGTATGATTTTTGACCTAGTTCTGGGGGTATTTCTGATGAGCATTGCACACACGCACGTTTCTGTTCATGTATTTGTTAGTATACGGGGATTTAGTCGAGCTCTGCTTGGATTTGTTATATTCATTGAGATATTTGCTTGTTAGTTGGTTTTGGTGAGTTTGAAGGGGGATCTTGCATTTTCATATTAGTTGCATTCATGCATTGCATTGCATTAGGTTAAATGGATTTTGTGGGTACATTCGCTATAGGCCCTCACGAGACCTTACTCGTCCACTAGGGCTGCCTAGGGGTTTAAAGGGTTTGTTGCATATGCCAAATGCAACCGTGATCACCTACGGAAGTGGTACTAGTTAGTTAGTTGTAATTGTTTATGCTTGAGGACAAGCATCGGTTTAAGTTTGGGGGTGGCAAAGTGACTAACCCACTTGCTAAGCACTGAGTACACTTTCTTTTGCTTTCGGCCAAGGAATAATAATCAAATCAAAAGTACCAAAAACACCTTTTTGACTATAATTTCTTTGAAAAGGAAATTGAAAAGTTGCTGGGATTTCTTCTTTGATAAGAACAGATGATGAACACTCAAGAACACCAAATATTAAAGTACCCAGATTAATTCACAAAAATTAATTAAAATACACCCAAGCTAAATAATCACACCTGGAGTATTTAAATAATTTTCTGGATGAGTTTTCACTAGAAACGAATTAAAGCACACTTTTCGAAAAAATGAAAAGTAGATCTAGAAAATGAAAACTCACGATTCTTCTACCAAACACAAGGATCTATGTTTTGTATGTTAAACATCCGCTCTGATACCAATTGTTAGGTCCAAATGTGTTGTAGAGGGGGGGTGAATACAACTTTTCGATTATGAGAAGCAATAAATACGATGCAATAAATGAACACACAGATTCAAGGAATATATTTCTTTTATATATAACTTGAAAAGGTTGCTACAACATTCATTACAAAGTATAACAGAAGTTGAGAGAGAAGTGAATGATTCTAAGCTCTGTGAATACTCTCTCTCTTTTTCTTGTGTTTTTCTCAATATTGCTCACTAACTAAAACATTACACAAGTGCTTCTATTTATACTACATGTAATCTATGACCTGTAGTCTTCAAAGACTAAGATGTACGTGGCCCAATGATGTCCACATAAATCTTGTCTTATCTTGAAAGCTTGGAAATCTGCCAATCAGAAGATGCCATGTGTCATGTTGAAGCTGCACTCTAAGTAGAACTTCTACTTGAGAATTTCTACTTAGCCATCTCGAAATTCTAAGTAGAACTTCTACTTGGGAATTTCGACTTAGCCATCTAGAACATTTAGTACTTAGAAAATATTCTGGTCTTCAACTTGAAACTTCAATGCACATCTTGAGCTTGTGATATCTTCATATCTTCTTTGTTCTTCTACAAGCTCTTGAACATGGATCTTTATTACTGACATAAACTTGCTATCAATGTCCTGACACTTGATGCACTGGTCTGGTTCATAAGTGACTAGTCTTGATAGTGTTTCTGCTTCTTGAATAAATTACCATATTCACTTAGTAACTTGGCTTTCCAATATTTGCTTTCCTTCTTGTTCACTTGAAATCAATTGGTCTTGTTGATACTGATAGTTATGATCTTGAATCTTGAATTCTCAAATCACTGAGGCCTGAACAACTTTGACTTGAACTTCTCTCAATGATTTCTTCTTGGCTTGATCATAGTTAACATGTTCAATTGTATCAATTACCTTGTCTTCATTTAGTGTTGATTCCTTGTGACTTCTTGTTCTTGATTGTCTTCTGGTTAAGTATCTTTTCGTTTAATTGAGTTACATTAGTTATAGTGTTACAAGTTAATACACTCTGCCTTTCAATAGCCCTTTTCTGAAGCAACTCAAGCTCATGAGTTTTTAAAACCACATAGAGCACATCATATGTAACTTTGTTCAAATCTCTTTCCCTTAGAGAAATGACCCTTTGCTCTAGATGATTTGGTGAAGATAGCAGAAACTTCATGTTCAACTCTTTGGTGCTGTAAACCTTGCCATTCATTAGTAACTCAGTAACTAGCTTGTGAAATCTCTCAAACATCTCAGTGATGCTTTCCTTGGGCTGTGCCATGATAGCTTCATACTGTGTGACCAGTATCTGTTTCTTGTTTTCTCTGACCTCATCAGTTCCTTAACATAACACCTCAATGTGATCCCACATTTCTTTGGCAGTGGCACATGATGCAATGTTTGCAAACATTGACATGTCCATGGAATCTATAATCAGCAACATGAGATGACTGTCAAGGGCAACCTTCTCCTTTTCTGAGTCTGTCCATTTGGATGGTTCCTTGGCCATATAAGATCTTGGAATTGTTGTGGTTCCAACAGTCTTTTCAGGAATCTCCTGTTGGGGAATAAAGGGACCATTCTTGAGAATCTCAGGATATAAAGGATGAGAAGCTTTGATGAACAACATCATTTTTATCTTCCAGAGGTTGTAATTCTCTTTGTCAAACTTAGGGACTTTCACTGTTCCTGTAGTCTTTGGTGTATTCGAACTCATGATCGTTTTTCTGTTTTTGAATAAACAGCCCGCTCTGATACCACTTGTTGAGTATTGAATACAGTAAAAGAATACAGAGGGAGGGGGGGTGAATGGATTCTTGAACTTTTCTTGTTCTTGAGTCTATGTAGCAAGATAGGTGTTTGTGTGTGCAAGGATATGAGTGCGGATAAAAACAACACAAGACACAATATCACTTTAATCTAATATTGTATTAGATAAAGGTTGCTACAATCTGTGAATACAAATGATAGTATTCTCAGCTTCATTTTTCTCAGAGAGATATGACTTACAATATATGAAAAACTTGACTCCGCTCAAAGTTAACAACTAAGGAAGTGAGGCTGTATCCTTATAGAACATGGATACAACCTACTTACTGCAAATAAGGTAGCTGAACAAATTACTTTCTAGTCTGTCTATCCTTTTTGAGTAAGTGTCCAAACGGTTACAGATTTGACTTTGCAAAGCCTGTTCAGATCCACTTCTTTAGCCCTTTGTCTCTTCTATGTCTCTCCAAGATTCCTTGTAGGCTTTCCAGAGCACATTACAGATTGTGGTCCATAAAGTGCATTGGCTTGTTGTAGGCTTCTGACTTGTACAATTTCTTCAGTATTTTGTCTCCAAGAATGTATTCGATAAGTGACTAAGTAAGTGGTTCGAGAACTAGGATTGACTTGATCGATAACTCTGAGTTCTCAAATACTGTTATATGACATATTGAGTCACTTCTCGAATAGTTCTTTTCTCTGGAAATCTTTGAGTTGTCGAATAGAGCATTTTGACATGTCAAATCCCTGAGATATCGAATAGCTTTCTGAGTCCTTGAGATATCGAATGGAACTTTGACTTGTTGACTCTTTGAGAACTCGAATACCACTTTGACTTGTTGACTTCTTGAGTTCTCGAATAGAGCATTAGACCTATCGAATCTCTGAGATATCAAATGAGATATCGAACAGTGTATTCAGAGATATCGAATAGTGTCTTGAGATATCGAATCCCTGACTTCTCGAATGCTGGACTTCTCGAATAGACAAAACTACTTCTCGAATTGGTACTTAGGCAAATTCTTCATTTCTTCAAATCCCAACTGTGATTTATTTGACAGTCTTCATCTCTTTGCTTGAGGCATGAACCTTGGAACTTCTTTCAAGAATTATTCTTGACTCAATAAGTACAGTTACACAGCTAGAATCTGATGCCTACTTCAAGTACAGAACAAGTAGAAACTCTACAACTAGAGGTTCCCTCAATTAAGAGGTCATGTAGGTAATGCAAAGTATTACAAACAATTAAGCTTGTTATTAGAGTTAAACAAGCATGTCTCTGTGACTAACAGTGTTGGAATCAAAGCTGCATATATTGAGGCAAGTGTTTCTACTCCTCACTTATTGTTCAAGTGAAGTATATTATGATAAAGAAGGGGTACATTTTAGTAAGCCAATTCTTACATGTGTATCATGCAAATTTTCGATCTGCCGGGAATGTACTTCCCGTAAAGCTCACTTACAGACACCGATCATAATGCTTTAAGCAATTGTTTGTATTGTAAGAGTTCCAAGTTGATTCCTATGAAAACAAGTTATGGTGTCAATGTCCTATTGTTTTCCTTTACTTTTATACAACTGTAAGATTTTAAGCAGGAAACGCTCCCTTGTCTTTGTATTTGACATAGGCAGAGAGGATAACTATTTGTGTCTAAGGATGCAAATAGTTATCCTCTGCCTAGAAAAATTGTTCCGGTGAATGATGTTGTCAATTTTATGGGGACCAAATGCATACATGTGTAGACTGTCGATCATGCAAAGACTATGCAATTGAAGATTAAAGTACTTACGTAATTGAGGAAGTTTACTAGTCTTCTTATATGCAAAGTCTTCGATATCAGGTAGCCCAGAAAGCTGAATTTGGGCTAAAAATTATAGCAAACCCTAAACTCTAAACCCTAAGTTTGCATACGGTTTATTCGTCGTTCGGAATATTTCTAAAATCCAAAATGGAAACGTTGAACCCAAAGGTTAATTATTCAACCTCTAAGGAAATACATAAATCAGGCCGTCGGACTTAATACAAAAACTAAATTTTAATTTACCATTTAGTTATTAATTTTTTAATACTTTTTGCAAATATATATTTAGGAGAAATTTAAAAAAAACCCCAAAACACCACATGAAGTGGCGTTAAATAACCTAAACGCTAAATGAAGTAGTGTTAACACCTGAACACACTTTCTAAAGTAGCGTTGCTAGTGTTTAAAAAAAAAGGAAAGCAGCAAACGCAAGACGCATCAGCGTCTTTGGTAAAAGAAAAATAACGCTACACGATGTAGCGTTTTGGAGTGATATTTGGGACCAAGTTTTTGAATTGTGATATTTTAGACCATTTTTTTTAAAATTGTGATATTGAGGACCTTTTTTCGAATTTGAGCAAAGAAAACATGTGATTTACATCCCTTAATTTGTGGAAAGAGATAATGGGGGAATACAGTTTTGATGAATTTCACAAAATAAAACTATTCTTTTTAGAAAAGGTAATTTTTGATGAATTATACTCCCTCGGTCCCATCAGATTTTATACAGTTTTTTTTCAATGCTTGACACGCATTTTAAGGCTCCTGTAAAATATAGTTCCATAAATTATTTTTAAAATTTTCTTTTTTTGTATAAAAATTTAACATACCTATTTTTATACAAAAAAAGAAAATTTTAAAAATAAGTTATGGAACTATTATTAAAATGCACCTTAAAATGCGTGCCACCCCCCGTCCCCCAATGTATAGTTTCTGCTAGGACAGAGGGAGTAACAAGTTTATATTTTAATAAATACCATTAATTCAATTATTCAAATATTAATAAAATTGATTCACGACACACAAAGTATTTTTTTTTAAATTAAAATTAAAAAAAATACAAATGAAATTAGAATATTGAAGTAAACATATTATAATTACAAATTAAAGCATCTAAAAATAACATGAAAATACTAAAAGTATAGATGAAAAAAATCTATTATTATTAATTTACTTTTTTGAAATTTAAATTTTTTGTCAACAAATAGTGTGATGTAATACAAAAAGATGTTAAATTAATTATTAAAGTTAAAATTAGAAAAATTATGAATTATTTAAAAATTTATCAAAAAAATTTCAATGATTTAAGAATATATAATATCAAAAATATGTATAATTTTAAAAATACAAGATAAAGTGATTAGTTATCATTAAAAATTTATGGAATTAAATTAATTTTTAAGTAAAAATAAAAAAGATAAAAATTTAAATAAAATTAGAAGAAAAATGTAAATAATGTGTATTGCACCATATAAAGCTAGTTTATAGTTAAGTCATGTAAATTTTTAGTTAAGAACTTGTAATGGTTGCGGAATCTCTAATAAATCATATAATTGGAAATTTGTATAAATTTCAGTTTGTTAAGTTTAAATTTTATTATATAAAATTTTGGTGAAGTTTGTGAAAAGTACAGCACTACATCACTTTACATCTTTTTTAACATATTAGTTTTTATCCATAAATTTATTTATACTTTACTATAATATATTAAAATATTAGTAATAATTATTGACTAATTCGCATTTTACATCTCATAACTTTCGTCCAACCTCGGTTCTATACTTTTAACGTTAATAATTTGCATCCAAAATTTAGGAAACAGTGTCAATCAACATCCCTTTCGTGTTTCTATGTTAAGTCAGACGATAACGTTAATTGTTAGAAGGGTATTTTCGATAATAAATATCAATTTCAGTTTGCATTCCAGAACTTTGTTTTGCACTGTTTATTTAACTATTTTTTGTTTGGTTCTAATTGGTTTATAATTGTGAAATTGATTTAATTGCAGTTTGATCTCAACTATTATTTTTTGCACAAAATAATTCTTTTATAATTGTTGACATTTTATGAACTAAAATTTATATTGTTCATAGATTGTTGCAATAATAAAAAAGAAAAGTGAATTCATTCACATCCGTTAAAAAAATTGACGAAATGTAGTCATTTGTTAAAAAATTAAATAATTTAGTACATAAATGATCAAATATTATAAAAGAGTTTTTTTATGCAAAAATAATAATAGTTGAGACCATCAAATTGCAATTGAGTCGATTTCACAATTGTAAACAAATTGGAACCAAACAAATTGAATAAATAATGCAACTACACAAATGATAAAATTGTGTTGTCTCGTCCATTTAATTTAAAGCTAACGTTGCAAAAACTACAACCATGTGAATAAATAATTCAAAACTTGCATAATTGATAGAACTTAGTTGTCCCTTCAATTTATAAAATGAAATAACTCGATTGTTTTTTGATAATGTGAATTACCAAAAAAACTAATATTAATCAATTTAAAATTAAAATAATTTAAATAATGAAGCTAAATTGAGATTCAAGCAAAGTTATGGGATGCAAACTGGAATATTCATTACTTATAATATTCGCTGATAAGTGACGTTAATATTTGACTTAACGTTAGAAACATGAAAAGGTGCTGATTGACAATGTTTTTAAACTTTGGGATGCAAATTGTTTAAATTTAAATCTAAATTGAGACTGAACCGAAGTTATGGGATGTAAACTACAAATTAATCATAATTATTTTACAAAATTATTGGAATTAAAGTATATATAACTATTTAATTCAAACATATTCACCGGTAAACTTATTGTAAATTTTTTTAATCAGGTTTAATTAAAATTTAAAAGGAATAAAATTATTAGGAGAATACATTAAATAAAATAAAAGATATTAAAGTATCTCCAATGCCAAAAACCCTTTACTAAATATTACCTCGCATGCCAAAAATAAAAATGATACATAATTTCTAAAATATAAATCATTCTAATAGAACATATGTTTACTATATATGTTGAACCTTTGTAGTAAATTTCACGTTATCTTATTGCCTTATTTAAATAATATTATCCATTTATAATAAAATAAAATAATATTAAAATAATATTTTTAAAATATAACCAATATTATTTAGGATGAGTGCCCAAAATACCTACTTTTTTAGTACCCACTTACCAAAATACCTAAAAGACGCGCTACGCGCCCAAAATGCCCCTGGGATATGCCATGGGTGAGGAGTATCCCCGGATACGCCTACAGTATCGGAGTGTTCTATTAGTCACGCCTATGGAAAGGGAGTATTGAGCATACACGCATGTTCAGAAGGCGTATGTGAGCTTAGATACGCAAGTTCAAACGGCGCATCTGGTGATACGCATGTTCCACATGCGTATCCGCCGTCTCCCTCGTCTCCAGAGCTCGATCGCCGGCGACTTTAGTCTCTCAGGACTTTAGTCTCTCAGTTCGTTAGCCCCTTTACAGTGATCTTCCACTCATAAAATACATACCAATCGAATTGTACTCCTCTCCTCTACAATCTTTTACTATTTTCATTGCATATTGTTTGCCAGAAATCAGATCTCTTAGTTTATAATTCAAATCGCGATTCCGGCAAGGATTTTTTCCCTCCCTCCGTTCACCCCCCTCCCGTATTTTTTCAGGCACGTTATACACATCATTAGAATCGCCTCGTCACCCTCTACACATCCATACCAGTTTCGTTGAATTTTATTTGCCGGAATCGAAATCCCCAAATCAAAGCTTTTCAGCCGGCGGTGGTGCTACAGTACTCCGGTCACGCCTGCCCCATGGGCGTGACCTGTGGGTATTTCGGTCAATGTTTCAAAAATTGGGTATTATGGGGAGTGGGTAGTAAAAAAGTGGGTATATTTGGCAATTTTCCTATTATTTATGTTCAACAAATTTTAATAAGGTCCAACTCCATGATATGTTAGAGGTAAAGAATTAAAAGAAGGCGCAAATAACAAAATTGTACTCTAGAATAGGGATGGCAATCGGGTCGGTCGAAACGGGTTTGGCCAAATCCAAACCCGAACCCGAAAAAACCCGAATTACTGAAACCAAACCCGAACCCATCGGGTTGAATCGGGTTCGGGTTTACCCGAAACCCAAAAATATATAACTTCAAAATTTTAGCAAAAAAAAGTTAAAAACAAATGGCTTAAGCTTGTTTCTGAATCCTGATTAAAAATCTGATAGAGTACAGGCTCATACTTGAGACTACAGAGTAGAGAGGAAATCAAAATAACAAATACATCCAAGTTCCAAGTACTGAGTATTAAAAAACATAAGAAATCCGATAACAAAATCAGCATTTAGCACTTAGCAACAGCTGAGCAGCATGGTTCCACTTCCAGACAAACACAGTGTGTATCCAAGTGCTAAGTAACACAGCAACCTGCACAGAATAAGTAGATGACTCAATTAACTCAAGCAAAGGTCTGGTAGATATTAATAAGTACCAAGTACCAAGTACCTTAGAGGTTTAGACTTCTCGAGTAATACATGAATCCTCCACCTCCATATCTTTATATATGGTTGCATATCTAGTAGATGACTCACCTGAATTACATAAACAACTTCAATAAATACTGAAATAGTTTGTATATTTTTTTCAAGTCGAAAAAGTGATATAAATATTGTTACCTTCCATTTCTGCAGCCCACAACCAACTTTGAGCACACATTAAGGCTTCTATTGTAGTAGGATGAAGTCTATTACGATGTGGACTCACCAATCTTCCGCCAGAGCTAAAGGCTGACTCCGAAGCTACTGATGATGCAGGGACAGCTAAAAAATCTCTTGCCATGCAAGCTAAAGTTGGATACTTGGGTGCATTTAATTTTCCACCAAAATAATACATCAAAACCCTCATGTTTCGTCCAAACATCTTCATCCAAGTAGTGATCTAACTCAGATTTTATGAAGTCCACCTTCTTACGTTTTTTGGTACTTATGAACAAATCATATTGTGAGGCATGTTGAGTACTAGCTGAATTTGATAGAGTAGCAGATTCATCATTCCCTTCGACATTTGAATTAAGTTTCTCATGGTACTCTTTAAGCAAAGAATAACAAAGACTACGAATATTTTCAACTTCTACTATAGCGCGTGATCCAAATATCTTATCAAAATAAAACTCCAATACCTCTAACTTGTATCTAGGATCCAATATTGTGGCAATTGCAACAACACCATGCATCACATTCCAGTACTTTTCAAATTTTAACATCATTTTCTCCGCCATTGTTTGTACAATAAGAACAGGACTTTTGCGCCATTCGGTCATAGCTAGTCAAATCTCACAAATATTAATGAAACAAGTATTGGCAGTAGGGTATTTTGTTCCAGAAAAAACTTCAGCAGCCTTATAGAAAAACTTCAATTTTTCACACACTTCTTTAGCAAATTCCCATTCTTCCTCAGAAGGCGTACTTTTATATTGAGGCTCCCTTTGACCCAATCGAATGAACACATCCCTATACAATAAGGCTGTTTCGAGCATCAAATAAGTTGAGTTCCACCTAGTTGCACAATCAAGTCCTAATTTTTTAGTATTTGGGTTACGCATTTGTCGGGCCATTTCTTCAAATCTTTCCTCCCTTTTAGGTGTTGCTGTCCAATAAGAAATAGAATCCCTAATTTTTTCAATCCCAACCCTTATTACATCTAATCCCTCTTTCACAACCAGGTTTAGGATATGTGCTGAACAACGCATGTGAAATAAATTACCCTCGGCTATAAGTAATGAATTATCCAACTTCTCTAATACCAATTCCATCATGGCATCATTAGTGCTACAATTATCAAGAGTAATACATGAAACCTTTTTATCCAAGTTCCAGTCCAGCAAACAGTCAACCAAATGATCACATAAGACGTCTTTAGTGTGTGGACAAGGCACATAAATAAACCTAAACAGTTGACAAAATTGAGGACCATCATTAGTTTGAGAACACAGTATTAAACTTTAATGCATTTACATTTAAATTATCATAAATGCACTCTACATGACTAATATGCACTCTGCATTCTTAAAAAAGAAACTAACATTTCGGATCAAGGGTACATTTAACATGACTAATATGCAGTAATGCACTCTACTTTAATTGAAGGCATACCTCATAATACGACTTTGCAAAATCCACGAATCATCAATAAAATGTGTCGTGACTGCCATGTACCCTTTTTTCTGATTGCTCACGGTCCACATATCTGTTGTGATGGCAATTCTGCTTTTATTGGTCTCCATCAAACTCACTGTCTTCACTTTCTCAAATTCATATATTCGAAAAATCTCATTCTTGATCGTGTTTCTAGATTGAACCTTAAACATCGGCTGAAGTGATGATGAATACCTCCTAAATCCAATCAACAATGGAAAGAATTCATGCATGATTATCATACTTGCAAGCTCTTTCCTGGCTGCCGAATGATTGAAACTATAAGTTCCCATTTGTGGATTATTTTTGTTAAAGTTACTTGTGAGAAGTTTCTGCCTTATATCGTCATTCTTGAAATGCTTCTTTAAGTAATGATTCTTTAAGTGCGACGTTCCAGAGGTGGGATCACCACTGAGGTCATCTGGACAGTACTTGCAAAAAGCTCTAAGAACACCATCAACTAACCTCCTATCAAAATGCTTCAAAACTTCACTCCTTAATTTTGCACCACCCTTTCCCTTATTAAGATTTGATTGGGCCTGTGCATTATCATCAACGACAATTACCTCAGGGCCTGAATTGCTGTCTTTCAGACCTGACTGAAGTTCAGGTGTTGTTGTTGTAGGTGACTGTGATTTTGTTGCAGGTTCAGAACTTGCATCTGGTATTGGTACTGAATGAGAATCCATAACTTGTATCTGCGTACAACATAGACAGCTAGTAAGTAACTACAAATCATTCTGCAAATCGACATTTGAACTAATTAAGAGTCTATGTTATCTAGACTTGGCCAGTCAACATATAAACTACACACTGTATTACACCTATTTGAACCAGGTTCTACGCACTATTGAACCTATCTCTACGAACATTTACATGAACCCCCCACCCACCCAAATATAAACATCACACTATGAACAAACGAATCTAATTAAACATCACAAACGAAGCTAATTAAACATCATAAACGAATCTAATTAAACATCACAAACGAAGCTAGTAATGAATTAATTTTGAGATACTATGGGTTCCAATTTGGGAAGCAATTCATGTTGGATTCGACGGGATCCAATCCATTATTTATGGCCCATCGGGTTTTATTATTAATCATCTAAATAAGACTTGAGCCTAATTAATAATTAAATATATAAATAGCACTTAATATATATATAATTATTACATCTAATATATATCTATTTAGATATATTATTTATAATGGCTTAAGTACCCAAGCCCATAACTTTGATGGACGGTTATGGGTTTAGCCCATTAGGGTTGGTCCCATTATTCCCTCTATATAATGAATCTTATGCAAGAACAAAAGTTACGCTTCTTATAATATTCTGAAAATACACACACCCCATCCTTACGTATAGAGGAGAATAGTGAAGATCAAAACCCTCAAGTACTTGCGCTTTTCGGACTCTCTCACGATCATTAATGGCCTCTTTTGATTCAGGTACGCTTCCGCTATTTATTTATACTCATAGTTTTGATCAGGAGATTCATGTATATATATTATATTGTATTTATATACATGATTTATTCTAACAATTGGTATCCGAGCCTACTCCTTGATTGATTCTTTGAGTTAACAAATTTTTAATTTATGTGATGATCGTGATTGATATAAAATTATGTTTAAATTATAATCCAAATCGTGCAATTACTTGGGTTCTCGAGTTTTGCTTATATCAAGAGATGGAAGTTCATGTCATAATATTTAAATCAATAGGACTTCGTACTATTTTCGCTTTTCTGTGTTTATGAGAAATTCAAGATTTTTCTCTGTATGTGTCTTAATTGTGTGACCTGCAAGTTTACTTATCACAATGATCGAACCAACATGAATACATGCCTGCTTGTCCTAAAGTATCCTAATTGATTTGGTTATTATGTCATGTTTTAAAGTTTTGTTTGTTTTATTATGATTCTGATAAACAAACTTCATGACCATGTTTATAATATGGTATTGAAATTTCGTGATGATAGTTAATTTTGTAATCATTATTATAGCTTATATTATTTATAAATTATATGTACTAGAATTATGTTACTTTTAGTATATATACTATATCTAATATTTATTTTAAGGGATACTTATGATTATTGATTAAAGTATTAGTCCCTCATGAAAATTATTAATTAAATATTCGGACTAATGTAGTGATTTCTTAATTATTAAAGTATTGGATGGACCAACGAAAATCTTTTACTTTAATTATTAGGAGAATTAAAAATCACCTAATGTAAGTGTGCAAGTTGATGTACGAATCGGCCCAACGGAAGATTTGTATATTAATTTTGTAAACGGAATTTTTAAAGTTCAAATTGTGAAATTTAAATTATTTTCTACCCAACGGTGATATAATTTAATATTTTACTTTTTGTAATCTCATGTTTAATGACAAAATTAATTTAGTATTGATAATCGGCCCAACGGAAGATATTAATATTAAATTCAATTTAATTGTAGGAAAATTTTTGTGTATTTTATTTTTCCTATTTAGATAAACTGTTTATCCCACAGTTTATTTAACTTATGTGTTACTTGGTGAACTAATTGTGTTTCATCATGTGGATTATATTTATTGTACTTGTTGTACTTATGTGCATGATTGTGATTAACCTTGATTCAGCATTTGGTCCTGTTTCACTTACCAACTACTTTTCACACATTGAACCATTGAGTGGCTCTAATTTTAAGAAGTGGAAAGAGCAAATTGATCTTACGTTGGGAGTTACTGCCCTTGATTATGCCATAAGGGTTGCAAAACCTGCTGCCATTACAGCCGAAAGCTCTGCTGAGCAAAAGGCTGATTATGCAAAATGGGAGCATAGCAACCGTGTTTCCTTAATGATTCTTAAGGGCTCCATTACTAGTGCAATTCGTGGAGCATTTCCCGAATCTGATAATGCAAAGGAGTACCTAGCGAACATTGAGGAACAATTCAAGGCTTCCACTAAGGCTCAAGCCACTACACTGATCTTGAAAATGGTCACTCTCAAGTATAATGGTTCAAGTGGTGTTCGTGATCACATTTTGAGAATGAATGATATGGCTGCTCAGTTAAAGGATATGAACATGGAAATCTCTGAAGGTTTTCTCGTCCACTTCATAATGACTTCTCTTCCTGCACAATTTGGTCCTTTTAAGATCAACTACAATACGCAGAAAGAAAAGTGGAAGATGAGCGAGTTGATTTCTATGTGCGTTCAAGAAGAAGAACGCCTTAAGTCTGAGAAGGTTGAAAGTGCTCATGTTGTGACCACGACACCCGCTAAAGGAAAAGGAAAGAAATATGGCAATAGTCAAAAGAAAAAGGGAATTGATGCAGCTATCACAAAAGACAAGGGACAGACTTCTGGCACAAAGAACTTTGGAGGTCCTAAATGTAACTTCTGCAGAGCTAAGGGACACATAAGGAAAGAGTGTTCCAAATTTCGCGAGTGGTTAGATAAGAAAGGTAATGCATCCATTTATGTTTGTTATGAAGCTTTTACATCTGAAGCTCCTTTAAATACATGGTGGATAGACACTGGTGCAACTGTGCATATAACTAATTCATTGCAGGGATTCATTTCCGTGAAGAAGCTAAATAAAGGAGACCGATATTTACTCGTTGGAAATGGAGAGAAAGTACAAATTGAAGCTGTAGGAACTTTTCGACTTATGTTGGAAAGTGGTTTTAATTTGGATTTATTATGTTGGAAAGTGGTTTTAATTTGGATTTAATGGATACTGTTTATGTTCCCAGTATTACTAGAAACCTTATTTCTGTTTCAAAGTTAGACGCTTATGGATATTCGTTTAAATTTGAAAATAAAGGTTTTTCTCTATTTCTTTATTCAGAGTATATTGGCTCTGGGCTGTTAGAGGGAAACCTTTACAGATTATGTTTGAATGCTTCTTTTAGTGAATCCTTAATTTCAATGAATGTGCAAGATGAAGTTGCAACTGGTTCTAAAAAGAGAAAAAGAAATGATGAGAATTCTTCAAAATTGTGGCATGAATGACTTGGTCACATATCCAAAAGTCGAATGGAAAGACTTGTTAAAGAAGGACTTCTTCATCCATTAGATTTCTCAGATTTTGACACATGTATTAAATGTATTAAAGGAAAATTTGTAAAAACAAACAAAAAGGGTGCAACTCGTAGCACTAAGTGTTTGGAGATAATCCACACTGACATTAGTGGACCATACACTCCAGGCATAGGTGGTCATAAGTATTTTATTACTTTTATTGATGACTACTCACGTTATGGCTACATTTATCTTTTACATGAAAAATCTGAAGCACTCGATATGTTTAAAATTTATAAAGCAGAAGTTGAAAAACAGCTTAAATTAGATATTAAGGTTGTTAGATCTGATAGAGGAGGAGAGTATTATGGAAAATTCTCTGAATCTGGACAGAATCCAGGACCTTTTGCCTTATTTTTGCGAGAGTGTGGCATCGTTCCTCAGTACACAATGCCGGGTACACCCCAACAGAATGGTGTTGCTGAGAGGCGAAATCGAACTCTTATGGATATGGTTCGAAGCATGATATGTCAAAGTACGTTGCCAGAATTTTTGTGGGTTGAAGCCCTTAAAACAGCTATGCATATCCTTAATCGGGTCCCAAGTAAGTCCGTGCCTAAAACACCTTACGAAATATGGACTGAAAGGGAAGTCAGTTTTGGATATATGCATGTATGGGGTTGTTTGGCTGAAGCGAAAATATATAACCTACACATCAAGAAATTGGACCCTAAGACTATTACTTGTCATTTTATTGGTTACCCCGAAAGATCTAAAGGTTTTAGATTTATTGTCCATCACACACCACTCGAATAGTTGAGACTAGAAATGCAGTATTTTTTGAGGATGCTGAAGTCAGTGGGAGTACATCTCGAAAGATAAATCTGGAAGAGATTCAGGAAAATGTTCCTATTCCTATCATTCCAGATATTAGTGCACCAGAAAATGATGATAAAAATGTTGGTGAAAATGAGAATGTACATCAAGAACCACCTCAAGATGACAATAACACTACTGAACCTCTCAGGAGGTCAGAAAGAGTAAGACGATCAGCAATCTCGGATGATTATATTGTGTACTTAGATGAAATTGAGTCTAATCTTGGCATGGGACCTGATCCTATTTCTTATAAAGAAGCTATTGCTAGTAACCATTCAACTCAATGGCTTGTAGCCATGGAGGATGAGTTGAAATCCATGAAGGATAATGATGTATGGGATCTAGTTGAGTTGCCACAAGGGGTCAAAGCTGTAGGCTGCAAATGGGTCTACAAAACTAAGCTTGATCCTAGTGGTAACATCGAAAGATATAAAGCTAGATTGGTTGTAAAGGGCTTCACACAAAGAAAAAGAATTGATTATAATGATACTTTTTCCCCTGTTTCGAGTAAGGGCTCATTTCGTATCATCATGGCTTTAGTAGCTCATTATGATTTAGAGTTACACCAAATGGATGTTAAAACTGCTTTTCTTAATGGTGACTTGCATGAGGATGTCTACATGTCACAACCGGAAGGTTTTGTAGTCAAAGGCAAGGAACACATGAAATGTCGGTTAAAGAAATCCATATATGGATTAAGGCAAGCTTCTAGAGAGTGGTATATTAAATTCGATGATGTGATTGGAAAATTTGGGTTTAAAGAAAATTTTGTTGACCAATGCATATATCTAAAAGTGAGTGGGAGCAAGTACATTATTTTAGTACTATATGTGGATGATATTCTACTCGCTAGTAGTGATATGAATTTAATGCATGAGACAAAGAGATTCCTTCATAAGAATTTTGATATGAAGGATCTGGGGGAAACATCTTATGTCTTGGGCATTGAAATTCATAGAAATAGATCTCATGGAATTTTGGGGTTGTCATAAAGAGCTTATATTGATAAAGTTCTCAAACATTTTAACATGCAAAATTGTTCTCCAAGCGTTGCTCCTGTTGTCAAGGGTGATAAATTTAGCTTGAAACAATGTCCTCAAAATCAGCTAGAATTGGATCAAATGGAGCATATTCCTTATGCTTCGGCAATTGGGAGTCTTATGTATGCTCAGGTTTGTACTCGTCCAGACATAGCATATATTGTTGGAATGCTAGGACGATACCAAATAAATCCAGGTCCGGATCATTGGAAAACTGTTAAAAATGTCATGCGGTATTTACAAGGTACAAAAGATTTTATGCTCACATATCGAAAGACGGATAACCTTGAAGTCATTGGTGATTCGGATTCCGATTATGCTGGGTGTAAAGATGAGTTGAAATCCACTTCAGGTTACATTTTTATGCTTTCTGGAGGAGCTATATCATGGAAAAGTGCTAAGCAGTCGCTGCATACCTCTTCTACAATGGAAGCTGAATTTGTGGCTTGCTATAAGGCAACGAAGCAAGCTCTATGGTTGAGGAATTTTGTCACGTATCTCAAAATAGTTGACACCATTTCTAGACCACTGAAAATTTATTGCGATAATAAAGCTGCTGTTTCTTTCTCTAAAGACTACAAGATAAGTGATGCGACAAAACACATAGATATAAAGTATCTTGTAGTGCGAGAAAGAGTTCAAAAACAACAAGTGTCTATTGAGCAAATTAGTACAGTTGCTATGTTGGAGGATCCATTGACAAAAGGTTTACCGCCCAATCTCTTTCGAGAACATGTTGCTAGCATGGGTTTGGTTGATAATCTTTCTTATTGATTCATGGATTTTATTGTAAGACACTAGTATTGTGATCATCTTATGTTATGGGTTTTGGACAAATTATTTAGTTTGTTACTTCTATTATTGTGCACATTCGAAGTTTATGGAACAAACAATTATGTAAGGACCTCATGGACATATTGATTTGCTATTGATTATGAAATATTATGTTGTTCATGACTTAAGCTAGTATCTCTGTTAAGTTTTATAATTATACTTGGATTGTAACTGGAGGACGGTTTCATATTTGTACATGAGTATGATACTACCTTTAATTCTGTTCTTGTATGATGTAAGATTTAGCCTGTCTTATGGGATGTAATGCTCAGTAATAAAAGTCTTGTTATATGTATGTTGATGATATACTGACCCTCGGCCAAGTGGGAGAATGTTGGATTCGACGGGATCCAATCCATTATTTATGGCCCATCGGGTTTTATTATTAATCATCTAAATAAGACTTGAGCCTAATTAATAATTAAATATATAAATAGCACTTAATATATATATAATTATTACATCTAATATATATCTATTTAGATATATTTATTTATAATGGCTTAACTACCCAAGCCCATAACTTTGATGGACGGTTATGGGTTTAACCCATTAGGGTTGGTCCCATTATTCCCTCTATATAATGAATCTTATGCAAGAACAAAAGTTACGCTTCTTATAATATTCAGAAAATACACACACCCCATCCTTACGTATAGAGGAGAATAGTGAAGATCAAAACCCTCAAGTACTTGCGCTTTTCGGACTCTCTCACGATCATTAATGGCCTCTTTTGATTCAGGTACGCTTCCGCTATTTATTTATACTCATAGTTTTGATCAGGAGATTCATGTATATATATTATATTGTATTTATATACATGATTTATTCTAACAATTCAAGCAAAATAAGAATCTGGAATCTGGAATTAAGATTATACCTCTCAGGAGAATCTGGAATCTCTTTAGTCGGAAGTCTCGTTGAAGATTGAAGAATCGTTGAAGAAGTTCTCTTTAATTATGGATGAATCGTTGAAGAATCGTTGAGAATCGTTGGGTTTTAATACTAGGGTTTGTGCTTCGTGCGGCGCCTTCGTTTGTGTATTGTGTAAGTCAGTAAGTGTAAAGTGTTCGACTGTTTTTTGTAAGTTTGACTTAATCTGTATAAACATTATTTCAAAAAAAAAATACTCGTATAAATAGATTAATACAATAATACTCCTATATTATAAGATTAATATATATATATATATATATAGGCTAGCGTTCAAATATAAACCAACATTAGAATAGAAACTAGAAACCTACACTAAATAAATTATGTTTCATTTATTTTAATGGCCCCGCTAGGGGCACCTTCACAAAAAAACTTATAAAATTCTTGGCTCTATTCAACAAAAATATAAAAAAAATTAAAAAATTTTTTAAAAAAAGTTACTGTTCATGTGCCACGTCATCATGTGAACAGTAACCTTTTTTTTAATTTTTTTAATTTTTTTGTTGAATAGAACCAATAATTTTAAACGTTTTTTGTATTGGGGTACCCCTAATTTGGTCATTAGATTAGCTTGAAATATTTAATTTAGGTTTAGTTTCTAGTTTCTATTCTAAGTTAGTTTCTATTAGAACAAGACCCTATATATATATATATATAGGCTATTATTCTAGAGAGAACCATTTTATATAGAGTATAGGGGAGAACTCTCTCCCTAAATCTGAGCCCTCCGATTAAAACCTCATCAACGGTTAACATTAATTAATAATTAAAATCTGAAAAACTAGTGCAAAGCGACTGAGTTGTATGTATAGATTAGTTGACCTCACATATTTTCTCCATCTTTCTTCAATAATCTCTCTCTGTGTCGCTCTCGCTCCATCAATTTTGTGGCATTTCGATGAATCGATCTCAGTTATTTGATTCTTCGTTAGGTATGTCATCAAATCAATTAATAATTTATAAGTTATAGTTGGTTCATCTTGATTCTTTGACTGAACCTTTCATTTAGGTTTATTTAGATTTCGTTAGGTTGCGATTTTTTTTTCATTTTTAATTAGTCCCAATATTTGTGTGTTTTGTGTCGAATATGTTTTCAATTACATTTTTACAATTATAATTGTTCTTATGTTGTAGTTGTGTGTTTTATCAATTCATCTTATTGAATTTTTGCCAAAGCAAAGAGTTCTACTGGAGTATATACTTTAATTTGATTCTATGTTAGAATCAAATTTTAACAATGATACTGAGGTTAATTTTGAAGTTTTTAGCAATGATTTGTTTGGAATCATTTCGTTGATATACATTAGCCTTTTAGGTTGACATTTTGATTCTATTGTAGAATCAAAATTGCATTTATTTGGTTTCGTTAATTTTAGTGCAGATATTTTGATTTTACAATAAATTTTTAAAGAGGTTGATTTTGGAATTTATCAATATATGAAAATTGATTAAAGACTTTTACCCAACAATTTGTTTGCTCAAAATTATCTGTTGGCTTTTTTATTGGACGGTTGAATCAATTTAGTATTTATTACAATCCTATCTTATGTAGTTCCTTTTTTATCCATATGATCTTGTGTATGATTGTAGAAATTCTGATTCCTATAGAATCAAATTATATAATCAGTTGATGTAAGAAGCAAAGTGAGAATTGAGATTTATAAAAATAGTGCTTCTAGAGAAAATCGAAGGAAGTTTGTTGAAGAATGTCAAGTTTTTATTGAATTATGTCATGAGAATTTAGTTCAAGTTATTGGTTGGTGTGACAACAGAAGGTTAAAAGTGGTAGTTATAGAATTGGTTGATGAATATAATGTAGAAATTTGGTTGTCATCCACAGCTCCTCAATGGAAGTACAAGGTTAGAATCTTGATGAGAATTGTAGAAGGAATGACTTATTTACAAGAGGGATCGCCTGAGGTTGATTATGACCTTAAGACAAGAAGCATATTATTTTCTCAAAATAAAGAACCAATGATTTCAAGATTTCGAGTCGAGGAATACTACAGCTGCACCAGAAGTAAGTCTGCTCTAATATTTATAACCGTGGGCATGTGTTTTTTTCAAAGATTGTTATATCATATATGCATATTATGCTACTGTTTGTTATATATTTCTAATTTTTTTTATTGTATCAGATATAAAAGTTTGATGTCTTGGTTTTGGAGATGATCACAAACAGGAGGCCAAGAGAAGAGTTTGGGGGAAAGGAAGTGAGATTTGTTGAATGGGTAAGAGAGAATTATCCTGAGAATTCAGAGAAGGTGATTGACAACAGACTGAAAAGAACAGAACATGACTTTGATCATGCCACAAAGGCCTTGGAGCTGGGATTGATGTGCACTGATACTGCGCATGGTCAGCAGCCAAGTTTAGATGAAGTTTATGATGTTATTTCAAGGCTTCATAGGTGTTGCGTGGCTACAACATCTTCTATTCCTAGGTCAGGACACGGAGACTAGCTTTATACTTCAATATTGATGCACGTAGTTTCAAATTAGATGTTAAAATGCAGAGAATTTCTGTTTTGTGCAACTATTCATATTGGATTTATTTAGAGGATTATATTAACAGTAGTTATTGGTTAGTTGTTTGATTTTTTTTAGGTTAGTGACAATTTCCATTTATATTATCTGCATGTTTGTTTACTTGCATAGAACAGTTCAAGGAAATGTACCTGTAGTTCACCTTTATTAAGCTTTTGAAACAGAACAGATGTGGGGCTCAACAATATTGTTTTTTAAGTAGCTCAACAGCCACATAGTTGTAGTATCTTTGAGAGTGGGCAACACTTAAAACTAAAAAAAGAAGTGAACGACACTGCAGAAAAATAAACATCCATTTTGTAATGAGCTGCTCACATCAAACTCTTCATTCCACACCAGGTTCTGATTAGGTAATGCAAAAGAACTCGATGTATGATTAACTCAATATGTTTTTCTTGGTTATTTTATTTGTATGCCTTCTCTTGCTTGATATATTGGCATTCATAGGCATAAATGAGAGTTGTTGTTGATGAATTGTGATGGAGCATAATTTTTCTTTCTACAGTAGACGTGAGATACATACATATAATGTTAAAGCTCGATTCTACTATAGAACCAGATCAGTTTTCAGTTCATTTCCTTATTGCAATAAAACATACTTTTTGATTCTACGGTAGGCTTCATACATATATTATTATTTTATATTTTAAATGTAGAATGAAATTAGTACATCCATTTTTTGTTCTTCTTAATTACAAACTAGTAACTTATAAATACATTTCTTGATTCTACTATAGAACCAAATTAATATATAAGTGTTTATAATGTTGTTTTAATTTATTGGTTCTACCATGGAACCAGGTTCTTAAATTTGTTTTATGAACAGATTTAGCCTTCTTTTTTTAAGAAATATTCAATTTTTTAATTTAATTTTTTTAATTTTATTTGTATACCCGTAGGGATTCAAAAATTAACCTTTTGGGGTTCAATTTTCATTTTAGGTTTTAGAAATATTCAGAATGACAAATAAACCGTATATGGACTTAGGGTTTAGGGTTTAGGGTTGTTTACAACCCTAAACCCTAGATCCAAAACCCTAATTTATCCTGGTTTTTAAAAAATCGGGGCTGGTCCCCGATTTTTTAAAAACCAGGCCGCCGGACTCAATAAGCAAACACAATTAAGTAAAAAAATTTTAATTTTATCTTAGGGGTTAAAAAGTTAACCTTTGGGATTCAGTTTCCATTTTGGGTTTTAAAAAATTTTAGAATGACGAATAAAACATATACGGACTTAGGATTTAAGAAGAGTTTTGAACCCAAAAGTCTACTTCAAGTAACCTTTTGTAAATTAAAAAAAATGTTACACGATGTAGCGTTTTTTATATCTTTATTCCATTTGGGATTCAACAGTCCCCATTTGGGGCTGGATTTTAGAAATATTCCTTTTTTTTGATATAAAAAGTAAAAACATTCTTCAAATTTAGCTACGCAATTTGATTCTAATTCTTGATTCAACTATGGAACCATATTATTAATTTAGTTACAAAACTTTTGATTCCAAAAACATTTTTTACATATACTGTGTTTTTAAAGCTCGATTCTATTGCAGAACCAAATTAATAGAATGCTAATATTTTGATTTTTAAAGCTCGATTATATCGTACAACCGAATTACTAGGTAGGTAATATTTCCCTCATTTAAAGCTCGATTATATCGTACAACCGAATTACTAGGTAGCTAATATTTTGATTTTTTAAACTCGATTCTATCATAGAACCAAATTAGTATAATGAAATATTTTGATTTTAGTGTTGAATGTGGAACACAGTCAACTATGTATTAATAAAACATATATTTTAAAACAAACTTTTGAAAAAGTTACTGAACTCAATTTAAAAATATTCTCTATTTGGGAAAAATAGTGGTAAACAATGGCGTCACTAGTACCCTCTATTGATCATGAAAGTACACACGGTTTATTTGAGGGGGTAACAAAGTAATCAAAATTAGACAAATCACTCGAACATGCAAATTACAGGGAAAACAGAACATGTTGAAAGACATTGCTCAAGCTTGCTTTTCACTAATTTGCAAGACAAAATTTGTAAAGTGAACCATAACTAGATCGTTTCTAGTTGTGAAGATTATCATTCCAGTTTCATCGCCTACCAAACATTCAGCAATAAGCATTTAGTAATGGCATCGTCAGCCTCTTTGCAAGACCATCTTGGTACGAACAACAACCTTTACAATGACATTAAACCTGCAAGTTCCAGGTCGAAGGTCTCTGCACTTTAAAAAAACAAATTGCTCCATTTCGTTTGCCAATATTAAAAATCTTCAAGTCAAGTCAAATAATTAACAATCGAAAACACAGAAAACACTTGCTAATTCTGAAATAAACTAAGGAAAGTAAACAAGCTGGATATATGCAATCTGTATTCAAAGAAGTTTTAGAAATGTGAATGTGATCAAGTATTTTATAATTTGAAGGTTACACTTAATCAATCATATGACAACATGTTTCATCATCCAATCAATTCATACTAATTAATTTGTAGAACCAAACCCACTAATCGAAGATCGAAGTGAAAAAGATGTCATGTAGCTGAAAAAGTACTAATTTAAGATCTATGCCCAAAAATAAATTCAAACTTGCTACTCAACCCTTAACCGGATTGTGTGTTTTACATGCAAAATTATTCCCACAGGTAGTCACTTTTGTTTAAACTTTCCACAACCACAAGTTGCCACATTTTCACTCAGACCTTTTAGACTACCAAGAAAAATGGTAACTTTTTTTTATTTGAAAGTTGATGCCTTAGAGAACTTCGTGAGTCTGTCAAGAACCTTTGTCAAACTACTATGTATGCTACTTAGATTTGGTGACCCATCATGATTCTCTTTTTTCGCATCTGCTTCTATGTTGTCAGCATCAAGTATTGGTTCTTTGTTCCACGGTTCCTCTTCTTGCTGCTAACCAGAATGGCACAAGTCATACAAAAAAGATTTAATTGCTTCTTTAAGCTCTTCAGATGGCAAATCTTTTTTCCCTGCAGCCCAATCTCGTCCAAGAACTTTACAAATTTTGGTTCTATTACAAAACCTTAATTTTAAAAATAATAAAAAGCATTAAATAAATTCAAAAATTCTTCTACTCTAGAACAACAATGTAACAAAATTTGGTTCTATTACAGAACCACAATTTATACGTATCTATTTAATGCCTATTATTAGAAGCACGAGTTCACAAATTTTGGTTCTATTACTTAACCTTAATTTTAAAACTAAGTATGAATAGAATCAGATCTACGAAACTGATTCTGTCTTATTAACACATATGAATGTAGAATCAGATTTAAGCAAATCTAAATCGTACAAAATTAATATGAATAAACATATACACATAAACAAGCTCTCGATAATCAAAAAATTGAAACAAATCGAAATCAGAGAATTGATGTTGATTATTACCTTTCCCAACATTTTCTGATCGATCGATGCTTGCGATAATCTTTAAAGAAGCTCGTGATAATCTCTCTTTCTCTCTGGCTGTCAATATACAAGACATGTGTTATCACTATAAGCCTCTACTCATCAATATTATCATGATTGTAATATAAATACACAAAAGAGCCTCACATTTTCCCAACAAATATATTGACCTTTGACAGCATCGTATCCAAGATCAGGGTCGTCCTGCTCCAACAGCTTGCCAACAACAGCCCCTTCTACTCAAGCATTGGTGGCGATGGTGTGTACTGGTGTCTGAAATAATGAGGTTAAACTCTCGTTTAATACTAGAAATAGGGATTGACGAAATGAAATGTTTATCATAACTAATATAAGTATATTTTACAATATGAGCCAACAAGGACATGGTCAAAAGATGGTTAAGGTGATTCTAAATTGGTGTAAATGTAATATAGATAGACCTTTAGGGCATTCTGAATAATTTGAACGCCAATTTTAACGTCTAATGTTGACACAGTGCAGTACTGCATGGATTAGTAAGTATATATGGCAGGAAGCTATTTTAGATTTTAGATTCTTTTGATAATTAGTTCAAAATGGCTTTCACCTATATGCGTTTGACCTTCCTAATCCTTAGATATGGATCCATAAATCCTACAAATTGTGGATACTTGTTGCAATTTGATTGGTTATAAACATTGAATTTCTTCTTTTGTGGTAGCAAGAACTAACCCTCGCATTTGGTACAAGATTTATATAATAGAGGAGTATATAATATTAATGGTTAAAGCCAAGAATTTAAGCAAAAGCAAAAAACATAGTTGTTTGTCATTGAAGACAACAGATTTACCTCGAGGCGAACACAGAAGGATTGAAGTTGTGCTTCACATTGTTGGGCAGCTTTAGTACCTACGAAATCACAAGCAGCAATGGAAGCAACTAATGATGAGTCAAGACCACCAGAAAACA
Organism: Kitagawia praeruptora; assembly: GCA_037693485.1. Lineage (NCBI taxonomy): Eukaryota > Viridiplantae > Streptophyta > Magnoliopsida > Apiales > Apiaceae > Kitagawia > Kitagawia praeruptora. The sequence goes on from CM075354.1 coordinate 77,895,005, forward strand.
AAACTCTGAAAGGAACATAGTCATCAGTCTTTTGACCACAGCCTCTGCTCATCAATATTATCATGATTGTAATATAAATACACAAAAGAACCTCACATTTTTTAATGCGTTTCTTAAAACAAGTGCATATGTACAGTACTACTTGGAAATTACAAACATAATCTAACCGAAAGTAAAAAGAAAAAATGTTAAAAATAATAATTTTTAATGAAAATTGATGAAAATAACAATTGTTGAATATAGTCTACAAAAATATGCAAAAATCATGATCTACTATAAACCAGTTTTAATTAACTTAAATACAAAACTTAAATATCCAAATTAAAACCATGATTCTAGAACAGAAGCAGATCTACAAAACTTAAATTTGCAAAAAAAAACACGATTCTACTACAGAACCAGTTTTATTAAACTTAAATACAAATCTTAAATATCCCAAATCATGATTCTACTACAGAACCAGTTCTATTAAAGTTAAATACAAAACTTAAATATCCAAAAATCATGATTCTACAACGGAACAAGATCTACAAAACTTAAATTTGCAAAAAAAAAACATGATTCTACTACAGAACTAGTTCTATTAAACTTAAATTCATAACTCTACTCTAGAACTAGAATTTAACAAATTGGATCTACTACCGAACCACAATTTATATCTTAATTTTATATGCCAAAACTAGTTTCACAAAACTAATTTCATAAAACTACCTTAACGCTTCAACTTTAGAACCATAATTTTACAAATTAAACAAATTTTTTAGGTTCTATTATAGAACTAAAAACAGAATTTCGAAGAACAACATCAAAAATTTAGGTTCTATTACAAAACCAAAATGTTAAAAAAAAAAATACAAAATCAGGACAGAATTCTACATAACTCTACTTTAGAACCAGAATTTCTATTAAAGATTCACAATTTATAGAATCATTACCTCTATCCAACTGATAAAGATCCACAATTTATAGAATCATTACCTCTATCCAACTGAGCTTAACCGGAAGAAATTAAAAAAAAACTGCTATTTAGATTATGAATTAAAATTGAAAAAATTATAGAATCACTACCTCGATTTGAAGATTAAATCTCGATTTGAAGATGTATTCGGGTGTGTTTTTTACTTTCTCTCCCATGAATGTTTGTATCTATAGTGCGTGTATATTTGCAGAGGATATGAGGTGAAGTGCGTGGATAGAGTGTGGATCGAGGTGAGCTGTGTAATCGTGTTGTTTTCTGTTCGATTTCTCTCTCTCTCTCCCTCTCGCGATGAGCAAGTTGTGCGTGTATAGATAACTGTGTGTATTGTTTTGTTCCGTACAACTGTTAGTGAAATTTTAGTTTAATTACAAAAATGTCGTGATGAATCTGGACCATTTGATTAGATGGATGGTTAAGATTATGTTTCTCCCCAATTCTCTATATAATTTGTTCTCTCTAGAAGGGGACTCTATATATATATATATATATAATACATACGGATTTCCGGGTCGGGTTCGAGTTTAGTCGGGTTCGAAACGGGTTTCGGGTTTTCGGGTCGGGTTCGGTACGGTAAAACCAAAACCCAAACCCGACCCGGAATTAGTTCGGGTTTAAAATATAAACCCAAACCCAAACCCAAATATTCGGATTCAATAGGATCCAATCGGATTGGTATGGATCGGGTATCCATCAAGTCGGTAAAAATTGACATCCCTACTCTAGAACCAAAAAAAAAAAAAACAAGCATAAATGTAGTACAAGTAACTGGAGTGTTGGGATTGTGTTAAAAGAATCGGTGTTTATCTGTGTAAGTAACGCTCCCTTGGGTGTTAACGCTCCCTTGGGTGTTTTTTTACAAGTCTATATATTAATTTAATTATTTTCGTGGTTCACTGTTTCTAACTGTCGTATGCATACAGACAAATAAAATAAGGTAGATACATACATTCATAGAGCAAAACAATGGAGGAGGAGAAGAAGATGATGATGATAAAGAACAAAGAGGGTTCAGAAGTCATTCGTATTGAAAGGGAATCTGTTATTCCGATCCTCAAGCCCAAACTCATTATGACTCTTGCTAATCTCATTGGTACTTTGCATTCCTTTTAGGCCCCCCTCTTCTTCAAGTTTTGATGTATGTGTTTATCAGTGATTTTGGGTTTTTTCTTCTTGATTTTTTTAGTTAATAACAAATGGGGTCTGGAAATTTTACTCTATTTTGCTAGTAATAGGACTGTGGTACTTATTTGCATTGATATTTCTTGGCAGAACAAAGTGCTGACAGGGCTGAGTTCTTGAAACTTTGCAAGAGGGTTGAGTACACTATTCGAGCTTGGTATCTTCTACAGTTTGAGGATCTTATGGTAATAATATTCCTTTTAATATGCCACTTTGTTCTTTGTTTGCAAGTTTTTACTCTGTCTTTGCTTATTATTACAGTAGGGTTATTAGAATTTATAACGTTTGGGCTATATGGGGAGGGGTTTAGGTATTTCGTTTTCACAATTGACCTTAAGAAGAATCTTAGGTGGTCACCAACCACGTAAGCTAAATAGTGAAACTGAATTGTGCTTGCAGCAACTTTACTCCCTCTTTGACCCTGTCCACGGTGCTCAGAAATTGGAGCAGCAGCACCTGTCTCCTGACGAGATAGATGTTCTTGAACAGAACTTTCTCACCTATTTATTTCAGGTGCTTATTCCATAAAATACCTTGATTTTCTGAAACGATGATTGTATGAGCCTCTTGTTTTTATGGATATGTATTAACACCCATACCTAGTCAGTTCTCTGATGTGTAGTTATGCTATTGACTTCCTTCAGATAATGGAAAAGAGCAATTTCAAGATTGCTACAGATGAAGAGATTGAAGTCGCTCATTCTGGACAGTATCTTCTCAATCTTCCAATATCTGTTGATGAGTCAAAGGTTTCAAATAGATCCCATCAACCTAATTTATTGATTGGAGATACTCATTGATATTTGTCTCCTGACTCCTTGTATACAATTCATGTAGCTGGATAAGAAGCTTTTAAAGAAGTACTTTGAAGAACATCCACATGAAAACCTTCCAGATTTTGCTGACAAGGTAACATTACACCTATACATCAAAAATAAAATACAATGGAAGCTGTCTGGAAGTCTTTTATTTGTTGAAATGCTTAATTGATGCATCCGGGAAAATCGTATCAAGTCTCTTACGGAGTTACGGTGTACTTAATTGGTGGGTCATGATCATCACTGTTCCGTAAATTACGTCTCATATTTTCTTCTTTCAAAGTGACCATCCTTGTTAGATAATTACATATCACTATATCAGTATTTTTCCTGGTCAGGCATACTCTGATAGTCTGATGTTATACTGTTTTGTTGAAAAAATTCTTTTTGATGCTCCTGTAAATTTAATAACTCTTTTACATCATTAGAGATGCAGTTTCCAGTGTCGTTTTTGTATCTTTATTGTTTGTAATTAATACAAGATAAACAGTGCCTTTTCATGTTATGTGGACAATTGTAATTGAAATCGAGTTATAAGTTTCTCCCTTTTAAAATCATAATAATCTGTGATGAATTTTTATATAGTTGATGAAATTCCTCAGCTGAAGGGAAGTTTTTCCCTCTCTTGATATTAGGAAATGAACTCTCGTCTCAATCCTGTTTAATTTGATTGTTATTTTATCAACTACTCTTGTATAATAGGGAATATTCATCTCCTGTCATTTTAATGTTAGGATCTTCTCTGACCTGTCAATAAATTCTGTTAATTATTCTATCCTTCATGTGCACTGTACTTGGTGTAATTTACAACTTACTATGCCAGTCAGTTATCGTAGTATCTTATTCATCTGAATTCTGTTATGGTCATGTGAAACAACTGTTTTTTAATTCGTTAAAAATTAGACGTTCTTTGAAGAAGATATTTATTTTATTTCTACATTAGCACGACTTCACGTCAATAGTCTATTAGTCTTGGTAATCACACTGTTATGCTTAGCACATCTTTTAGTGTCAGCTACTGTCTTAAGAGCATTCATAGTTGTGTCTGTCGGTGTTCACCCCCTCCCTCTCAAATCGTTTGCAAGTCTATGTTATGGCCTAACATTTTGTGCTTATGTTGGAAATCTGGGTTTACTGCATATGATTTCCCAATTGCAAAGTAAATGACACAATAAGAATTATCAATGTACTCTTCACCTAGCCAATAAAACATTTTCCTACAAGGTTCAATTATTATTAAAGGATCATGATTTAGCTGAAAATTGTGATGCAATTTCTTGATCATTTTTTCTTCCCTTTCCTGACCAGTATCTCAAACCTGGTGTCTCTAGTTTGTAGTTTCTCTTTCTTGTTCTAGTCGACATTTGTACTTAAAGTATTATAATTGTGGTGTGATTAAAGCTCATTTTTAGAAAGATTCAGGTCCTATGTGATGGATTTATATATACATATGAAATTATTATTATGGAAAAATTAAAAGATTAGTGTGGGTTGTGTATGTTTTTTTTATAGTACATAATCTTCCGACGTGGCACTGGAATGGATCGGACAACTGATTACTTTTTTATGGAGAAAGTTGACATGATCATTTCACGTATATGGGGATGGATTCTAAGAATAACAAGGTTTGTTTTTTCCATCTGCACTATTTTAGTGATAGCTGGGCATAGTAGTTTTATAATGTAGAATAAACTAGAATCTCTCACGAAAAGGATCCTTTGAGGAGGTTACAGTTGTCCTTAATTGGCGTTAATATGTATGCTCTTCATATGTTTACAGGCTGGATAGATTGAAAAGGTCGAGTACAAAACATAAGAAAGATCCAAAGAAGGATGATGAGATTTTGTCCGACTCTGAGCAGGCTGATTACATTGAAAGAATTCGTATTGAGAATATGAAACTAAGGTACCTCTTTCCAGATTGCTGTTACTTATTTCAGTTGTTAAATTCTACAGCTTCACCATTGTTTTTTAAAACTAAAGTGCCTGTGATTTCTGTTATTTTTCGTAGTTATGTGTCAAAAATAAAAATAAAGCAAACATACTGCTGTACAAATACCACCTGTTATGCAGTTTACTTATGCATCACTTGTAGAAACTGTAATGGAACTTCTTTAAAACCTGAATTTATCTGAAAAAGTAAATAAACAAATTTTGTTACCAAATAAAGAAGTGAAAATAATGCAAATTTACTGCCAGACAGACAAGCATTCCCTGTTATACAGTTTACTTATGCATCACCTGAAGAAACTATAATGGAACTTCTTGGAATCCTGAATTCGCCTGAAAAAGTGATTGCACAAATAATGTAGGTTCACATTACACCTTCAGAATGGAAATAACACCAGCTCATGGAATCTTACAGAAATTTGAAGTTATTAACTTCAGAGTAAGATCTGGAAATTGGATTAGGTTTCTTAAAAGATGATCTGAATGCTTTCACTACTACAGTAGGACCTTCACCCAAGAACTAATCAAGTAGTATACTCACCGTTTTCAATCTGTTATCATTTTATCTTTGAAATTAGTACAGTAGAAATTTTTCTCGCCGCCTATTCTTTCGGCTTCTTAAACACTCCTGTCTTTTCCTTTCTGTAATTTTGTGATCATCTAAACTACCGATTCTGATTTGACGGGTTAAACCGGAACCAAACGGTTTCAAACTCGCTGGTTTGGTTTGAACACATAACCAATTCAGTTTCGGTTTCAAATGTAGCTAATAAACCGAAAAATTCGTTTGGTTCAGTCTGACAATCATGACCGGCTAAACCGACCGGTGCTCACCCCTAGTTTTTGCTTCTTACCATCTGTTATGATTTGGCACTAAAAGCTTCAAAAAGAAGTTTTGTAAAAAGCTTTTATACAGTATTAGATTTTGGTACAAAGCTGATGCGGAACGAAGAATAATAATACGGAGTATTAGTTCCTATCTATTTTATATTATTAGTTATGAATAGATTTAATTGTAATATATATTAAAGTTGTATATTATATATCAGTAGGAATATTCTAGAGTATGGCAGAGAATAAGAAAAGGATTTGTTTCCTTTATTAAGAATATTTTTACTTGATGGCTATGTTTTAGGATTTATTATATAAACAATTGTAATCTTCATTATTAAATAGAGTTGAATTTTATGAATTAAATTTGTGGATTTATTGTGTGTTTCTCGACGATCGCAGAGATAGGCCTTTATCCCCTCTTTAAACCCTTCCCTTAAACCCCGTCCTACATCAACAGCACTTGATCATGTATAAATATTGCTTAAGTCAATCATTTTTTAAGCTTATTACTGTCGATATAATTTCATTTTGACATATGGTTGAGTATGTAGTCTGAGTGCCATGTGCTTGCTTACGTTTTCATTTCAGTTTACGCAATTTGGCTAGCAAGATTACCATTCAGGAACCTACCTTCGATAGAATAATCGTTGTTTACAGGTACTCACTTCTGCTATCTGATTTGGATATTTCTACAAGCTGATAATTTATTTTTAGAAAGCAAACTAGTAATTGAAGGTTTGCAGTGTGCTGTATGATGATCATTACACTACTTATAATGTTGACTGTGCAGAGGAGCAAGTAAAGGAAGTAAACCAGAACGTGGGATCTATGTGAAGCACTTCAAAAACATTCCAATGGCTGATATGGAGATAGTACTTGTCAGTTACACCTCTGCTTTATCCTTAGTTTCTTCCTTAGAAAGGCTATGAATTTTTGCAAAGTTAATTGTTAAATTTTTTTCTTTCTGCAGTATTTTAAACTTCATTAATTTTTGTTCAATCAGAGTTAATTTGTATCTTATTTAATGGCCTGTGTACTTCTAACAGCCAGAGAAGAAAAATCCAAGTTTGACTCCAATGGACTGGGTTTCGTTCCTTGTATCTGCAGTGGTTGGGTTGGTTAGTGATTAAAAATGCATCATGCCAAACTGATTTTATGGTGCTTCATTTGCTTATTTCAGATACAACCCGAGTGTATTTTAATTGCAGGTAGCTGTAGTTGGTTCACTGGAATCGCCTAAAGATGATTTTTGGGTCATGTTTGCGATCCTATCTGCCGTGATTGGTTACTGTGCTAAAATATATTTAACGTTAAGTGTTCTCTTTATTAGAGTTTTGATGTGTCAGGATCTGTACCTTCTGATAATTTTTATGTGTTGCTGGCTCATGTTCCTATTACCGTCAGAATTTTAAAGATTCCCCTCTTTGCCTTTTTAATCTAGCCATATTCATTCCAAAATGATATGCAATGTCATGGTACAATCAGATTAAACAATGCTGATATAATGTACATCATGCATCAGGCTGGATCCTGATTGCATGCGTGCTAGTCTACTTAACACTTTCAGTATAAATGCTTAATGAGAGGACTAATATCCATGTGCATCTCATGCCCAACATACCATATTACAGTTACTGATGTTGGAAATATCTTCTAATGCCTGTAGGTTTCAAGCAAATATGACGGCTTACCAGAGCTTAATCACAAAGTCCATGTACGACAAACAGTTGGATAGCGGAAAGGGCACTCTTCTTCACTTGTGTGATGATGTGGTACAACAAGAAGTGAGTTTTATCTTAGACATGAATTATATAAATCAAACCCTTTGGGTGTTTGGGGTAGGGTTTGGGGCTAGGCTGTGGGTGAGAGAAAAAATTAGTGCAAATAGGAAATAAGAAAAATAATAAGTCAAAAGTCACATGTATGTTTTGTGAGTGTCTGCTTGTTGCTATGATAAGTTTTCATTATAATATATAATCTAATACCAGCTACGCCTACCAACACTTGTAAGTATAAGCAAAGTTTATTATCCTGTGTATTATGTGCATGGAAACCATGCAAATCATAACAATGTTAGGTAACATGAGTGCAAAAATAAGTTTATTTTGCATATCACTTCTAAATATTTACTTCTTTTAATTTGTATGTTAACTATATTTTATATATTTTAGTGAACTTCGTTTTTTAGTTGTATTATAACTTTTACCAATGTACTCCATAATGCTTGGTTTAGTATAGTGTTCGAATTTCTTCTATAGATTTAACTGCTGAAGGTTGGGACCACAAGTCTTCTCTCTTTTTAACAAACTTCTATATGAGACCCAATTACCCAAATAAAATGCTTGTTGTTTAATTATACCTGTGATAGTTTAAATTTCTTTCAACTTAACTTGTTTGCCTCTTTTTGTGCATCTGATGGTACTAGAGTCATCTGGAACATTAATATGTCATCTTGACATTAGCAGTACTATTCAGTTGACATCCTAAACTTTTAAAATGACTATTTCTTAAACATGTGATGCCCAAGGTGTTGCTGCATGTGTTAGGTTATAGTTAATGATCTATATATTTGTTTTGCTCTCAACCATTACAATTTTGTTGAACATTTTTTCAGATGCAAAGACAGTAATTACATTCTCGACTACAGAACTGATAGATTAAACTACACAATACTTTGTATTTGTTACAGTATTACCACAACTATGATTGATTGGCCACATATTGTGCTACTGCTGGAATTCACACGTTATATAATTGATGTACAGGTAAAGGAAGTCATCATCTCGTTCTATATATTGATGGAAATGGGCAAAGCTACTCTGGAGGTACACACTGCACACTGTCCAGTTTATAATCTTTAGTTTTACTATGTTAATGTGCCATGATTATCGATGCTTCAAAAAATTCTGAACCCAACTCCCAATGATGTCTCACTAGGATCTTGACCTGCGCTGTGAAGAATTAATACAAGAAGAGTTTGGCGAAAGTTGCAATTTTGATGTAGATGATGCAGTCATAAAGCTAGAGAAGTTGGGCATTGTTTCTCGGGTAAAATTATTCAACCTGACTCTATATTCTGATACTCATATTTTCACTAAGTAAATGAGTTGGTTTGACTTATATGTCTGTTTTTTTTTTTAGTGAAAACAATCTTGTGGACATTAATGTATATTTTTTTAATCCTTCCTCCAATCCATCCTACAATTTTTAACTAAAGCTCCTTTCTTCCAACCTACGAACAAATGTTCTTTCCTTTCTCCTAATTTAGTCCTTCATTACCTTTATTGTTACACTCTTGTCATATTTTCAGTCACTCTTATTCTACCTTGCATTCCCTCATTTATTCCATTCCATCCAACCAAATAGAGAGCATGACATTTCAAGGTAAAATCCAGTTGTGGGGATGTATAAACATGATGAGTTCTAATATTGACTTATCTGAAATGTTAAAAGCTAGTAAAAACAAGTCAATATGATTTCTTCAATTTCTGTATAGTTGAAATATTATTGTAAGAAAGATCTGAAAAGTACAATGGGTGGAATAAGATCACAGTGGTGATTTTGATACACAAGTAAAGAAAGGAAATAAAATCTTACTTTCAGTTTAAGGGGCATTAAAATATTTAATATTGAGTAACCTGTTTTAGTTATCATCATATAATGGATATAAGGGTTGATGCAGACTGAAAAATTGATAAATTAATTTGTATCTATTTTATATAACTGTTAAGGAAAATAATTGTAAATTGGTATTTTAGTTATATTAAGTAAATTGGTATTTTAGTTATATGACTTATTATTAGGATTATTATAGATAAGAGAATAAGGATCCTGAGGTTAACGTCCCTGGGATCATAACAAATACACTATAAACAAATATATTTACTCATTTATTGCTAAATATTTACTTACCATTTGTTTATTTGTTTATAAACTAGGAAAGTGAATATTTTGATAGTTAATATAATACACTCAGTTCACTCACTATCTCAGGAAAGTATCCTGAAATCTACCTCAGGGTCCTTCTTCTCTATAGATAATAGTAGTAAAATAAGAGAAGGATTTGTTTCTTTTACTTAGGATTCTACCTAGGAAGCACGGACACGCCTAAACAGCTGCCGTACGCGTGTCGGACACGGCCGACACAGCACCGACCATGGTTGTTAAGTCGACAAGTCGAGCCCGAGTATCGTGGAATTGACTAGTCGACAAGTCGCCCGACTAGTCGTAAAAAGTCGTAAAAAGTCGACAATACCCTATTCAGAGTAATTATAATACATAATATAGGTAAACATACTTCACTTTCATAATTCAAATAAAAACTAATAGATAATAAGTTCAAATCCCCCTCTCCATCTCCTCCTCCCTGAGTATTCTCCTTGGGTGGTATACCATAGTCATCTCCTCCTTTATTCAACTTGTTAGAGTTGCTGACTGCAGTTCACAGGTAGAAGAATGGAATGACAGCAGAAGAGAGAAGAAAAGCAGCAGTGAGAAGAAGCAAAAAAATAAAATAAAAGAGAGAATAAGCAAGCAGCTGTTCTGGAAGACAATGCAGGAAGTCTGCAAAGTAAAGAATGTAATTTAAACAGTGAAATCAAATAAAAGAAATAAAAAGAAACTGTTAAAATTAAAAAGTTAGTTGTTTTATTTTTTAATTTATAAAACATTCATAAAATAAAATAAAATAAAATAAACAAAAATTTTGGGGAAGAAATCATTTAAAAGTAGATGAATTGGAATTTTTTGAGATTAGAGACCTGGTTTTTTATTTGGTGGACGGTCTACTCAACACTTTTGCTTTTTCCTAGTGGACTACATTTATATGATTTGCCTCTCTCAAGATTAGCATGTGGCTAGTGGGTTTTTGAAGATTCCATTTTGATTTTTTTGACTATGTATACACGTATATACGTGTATACATAGTCAAGAAATCTTTTTTGACTCAATTTTTTTAAGTAATTCTTTTTATTTATGCTCCCTAGCCAAAATTGAATCAAAATTGAAAATAAAAGATGGAAACACGTATATATACGTGTATACATAGTTACATACAGTCAACACATATACACGGAGCAAAAAAGCTGAAAGATGAAGGAGAAAGAAAAAAAGAAAGAGAAAGAAGATGAAAAGAAGGCGAAAGAAGATGAAGAAGAAAGGAAGAAAGAGAAAAAAGATGAAGAAGAAAGGAAGATAGAGATAAAGCTTACCGGAATTCCTGATCGGAGTGAGCTTCGCCGGAGTAGTTCCAATCGGAGAAGATAAAGTCTCGATTTTGTCTTTGTTTAGCAGTTTTATACCGCCCCCTTTTCTATCTTTCAGATCTGAAAAACCTGTAAGTGTTTCAATTTGGGTCGGATATGGGCCGGGTTTTGGGTCGGATATTGGCCGGGTTTCGGGTCAGATCAGGGTAAAAACCCATGGACGACTAATACACAAGTCGGGCTTCGACTTTTTCTTACATGTCGACTTGGCGACTAGTCGGCTACTAGTCGGCGACTAGTCGGCTACTAGTCGTCGACTAGTCGTCGACTAGTCGTCGACTAGTCGGCGACTAGTCGTCGAGTCGGCGACTAGTCGTCGACTAGTCGGCGACGTGACAACCCTGGCACCGACACGCGTGGATACGTATGGCGTGTCGAAACGAAAACGCAGTCAGACACGCAAAGGACACGCGGCCGACACGCAAAGCCAACCAGCCCAACCCACTTAAAAAAAGCCCAATTCCAATTTTTTTTTTTTTTAAAAGAAGCCCAGTGTCAGTTGATATAAACCTGAATAACAATCGTTCTTCAGTATTCACTTTACATCCACCGCCTATATACATGCATATACATACACCGCGTATATATTTTTTGTTGCTCATCTTCTTCTTCTTTCTCTGCATATGAGTGGGTTAATGAGTTCATGTGCGAACAGTAATACTAAGGCTAGTTCAGAAGAAATTGATGTGAATTTTCCTTAGTGAAAGTATGTAACTATTCTAGAGAAAAGGGGGAAGAAGGGTGGGAATGTTAAATGGCAGTGCAACTATTGCAACAAGCTTTATATGGGATCTTACTCTCGTGTTCTTGCTCATCTACTGAAGATTAAAGGACATGGAGTGGCAGTTTATGACATATACAAAATTGGCGTATCCCCATGTCCCGTGTCGCCGCACCCGAGTCGGTGCTTCCTAGGATTCTACATATTCTCCAAGTTTCAGGATTTATGTATATTTAAACAGTTCTAACCCTCAACATATTGGAGATGAATATTTTGATTTGATGATTTATTTGTTGTCCTACCGGTTCTCTTTTGTTTTTAACACTTTTTACCATGTACTACACATCTGGTGGTATCAAGAACTAAAATTCCTGGTACTTTTTGATTATTTCTAGCCTCATTAATTCGTAGATATTCATTAGAGAATCGATACCCATATGAAAAGATAGCAAGATTTTCAGTAGGAATTGTGGTTGCCTAGTTCCAAATCTGCATGTCTTCTCATATCAATCGTCCGGAGCTACTGAACGAATATCGCAACTTGACTGTATCCTTAAACAATCATATTGAAAAGATAGCAAGATTTTCAGTAGGAATTGTGGTTGCCTAGTTCCAAATCTGCATGTCTTCTCATATCAATCGTCCAGAGCTACTGAACGAATATCGCAACTTGACAGTATCCTTAAACAATCATATTCAAAGGATTCTGACTGTAGTGCAGCCCTTCATGGATACGAAGATCTGAAGATGGAATGTAAACAGTTAAATGGTAAGTATGAAAAATCTAAAGATGAATTAAAAGAAGCTACTTTAAGAGTTATGCATCAAGTTCACAAATCTCGTAGAGCCTTGTTTTGTAAGAAATTCAAGTGCGAAGATTTTAAATAAGTGAGAAAACTTTTGGAGACTATTATAATGTACATGTTGATGACGAAGAAACTATCCAGTTATTGAAATACATGGAAAGGTACAACTCGGTTCTTGAAATACATGGAAAGGTACAACTTGATGATGTGGTGATGGTACAAGGATATAAATGATTCAAGTCGCTCCTTGAAGATATTAAAAGTACTTTCCAGGCAATTCACATTGATTTTATTATTCCTGAATGGTTTTGTTAAGTCAGATATATCTCAATTGCTTCCAATAATTTATGTCCAACTCTTGTCGAGTGAGTCCCTTTTGAGTAGTGTGGATTCTCTTGTAGTCGAGTTTTCTTTTCTTTTTTTTCTTTTGTTTGGGGGAGGGGGGGAAGAGATGATGCAAACAAGAATAAATAAATTGATTTGTATATAATCATATTATTACTAAAGGAGATATAAATTGTAATTAGGTATTTTTAGTTATATTAAGTAGATTATTAGGAATATTATGTTGTAGTAGAATAATAAGAAAAGAATTTGTTTCGTTTTATTTGGATATTACTTATTCATCTTCAATATTATAGAGGGAAAATACTAGAGGTATCAATTTGGTACCCAAAATTCTTCCCAATGCCACGTGTTAGAACTCGATTGGTTATAGTGAAATGGACCCCATGTATTCACATTAATATCACCAATTAAAATCTTCCCTTCTACCACATCATCCATGCCACGTCATTTGGGAACAATATTTGGTGCCCAATTTAGTACCTCTAGCACTACTTATTAAAGAGATGATAAATAATAAATATGAATGAATCCGACAATTTATTTGTGACTCTGTCGATTCGGTGTAGAGATAGGTTACTACTTGTTCTTAACCCTCTTCTTTACCCTACATACAGTGTTCTAAAAAGCGACGATTAATCGCGATTAATCGCTGTTTGGTGCCTCTGCGAGCGGATTTTAGCAAAATCTGGACAAAAATCATTTTCTGTAAAATCAATCAATTAGCGGATACTTCGATCAATAAGCGGTAAATTCGGTCAAAAAGCGGTCAAGGTTCGGTCAAAATTTTAAAACATATATTAAATTTAAATTTTATGAAATATTTGTAAATATTTATGAAATATTTATAAATATTTTTGAAATATTTATTTAAAGTTTATATTATATGTATTAAAAATAATTTTATATAAAAAATTATATTAAATTGATTCCGATTAATCCCCGATTATCCGATTAATCCATGTTTCGTGCCTTCGCCGCTTTGTTCCGAATTCCTCTTTTTATAACGCTGCCTACATAAGGGGTAGAAGTTAAAAAATTCACACTAGCACCCTCAATTTATTTGGAAAGAAGTCTTCCTGGTATTTTTTTTTCCCATTTCACATTTTATTTGAGACGTAACTGCTCCCTAGTTTATCAATAAATTGTTTAGATTTTCATAATAAAAACTAGTTTATACTATATGTATGCATATGTCTTCAGTGTTCACATTTGTGGAGTAGCTTCTCTAATTGTTTTAGCAAACGAACCCTATTGTTAAGTTTGCCTCTGATAAAGATCTTTGTTACCTGGAAGTGTCCAACATGGATATATGTCAAAGTGAGCAATTTTTTGACAATGTAACATGTTTTTGGTCATACTTGTGCCCAAGTATCATGAAGAGTTCGGGTAATAGAGGTATAGGTAAAGTAATTTAATGAGCCTATCACCCCCCTCCATGTTTTGTCCAAACCTCTATAACCCCGACTCTTCATCTTGCCTCAAGTACCCGTGTCGGACACTCGGACATGGGTATGCACACTCGGACATGAATTTTAGGCCAAAAACATGTATTTTTTTCCAAAATGTTGTCAAGCCCGACACTTTGATATGTATCCATGTTGGACACTTTCAGCCAAGTCCGGGTAACAAAAGTCCAAACTACTCATGTGAACTCACATAAAATGAACATGTTCCCTAGTTTCTCTCCAATATAGTGTGAAGATTTTATTATATTCCATTTTATAAATGATACGGTTAAATTGATTATAAACATGAATGTTGAGCTCTTAATTATACAGAGGCCATAGCACAAGGTCAAAATAGTGCATGAGCCTTCTGTGGTTAGGAAAGGTTTAGTTCACCATTTCCTTTGATTATCTTAATTCGTAGAATTCTATTCTGCATTAGTCGGGACCAGTAAAGAAACGCATTTCCCAAATTGCCAGCTAATAAGCTGATACAGCCCGATAACATCTATTTGTCATTTTATCTTCGTTGATCAAGTGGAATTTGTAGAAATATATACCCAAGTACTCTGCTTATCTCTTGTTCTTAAATAAAAAGTTTTGCAGAAATGAAAGGTGAAAAGTATGCATTTTTACTGCATTGGCTCGCAGTCAAATTACCAACTTATGTCCCAACATATGAAAAAAAATATTGCTGATCTCCTTTTAACTTGGTGTTTCCATGTATTCAGGATAGTATTGGAAGATTTTATTGTGTAAGTCTTAGGCGTGCTAATGAGATAATTGGCACCACTACAGAAGAGCTTGTCCTCAAGGCAAAACTGGGTTCTGGTAATTAAAATTACAGCAAAACTGCCCCTTGCTGCGTTTGTCCAAGAAGAATGATTTTGCTTCAAGCGTGAGAAAGTGTTATATTTTTACGCTTTGTTTTTTAGCCATTTTGTGCATGTAAAATAAGTAGTACCTTTGAGTGAACGTTAAGACACATTCATTTGTAAAAAAAAATGTATTTAGGATAGTATTGGAAGATTTTATTGTGTAAGTCTTAGGCGTGCTAATGAGATAATTGGCACCACTACAGAAGAGCTTGTCCTCAAGGCAAAACTGGGTTCTGGTATTTAAAATTACAGCAAAACTGCCCCTTGCTGCGTTTGTCCAAGAAGAATGATTTTGCTTCAAGCGTGAGAAAGTGTTATATTTTTACGCTTTGTTTTTTAGCCATTTTGTGCATGTAAAATAAGTAGTACCTTTGAGTGAACGTTAAGACACATTCATTTGTAAAAAAAATTCATTATTCTAAAAATTGCTGTGCTGATTTGTTGATGGAGTTGATTTGAAAGCAAATATCCAAAATATATAGAAATTGACATTTGATCAGTTGGTGCATGGAATAACAGAGTGAGTATCATGTATTTGCGTGAGAGAAGGAAGGGCATATGTGATGATGCAATATATTATTAAGTGAACGTCAGACAAGATATTAATGCAAAATTTATACTAGACCTAAATATTTATTTATTGCGTAGGTTCATGCTGGTAACGGGGATTCTTTTTTTCATACGATCGTGGAGGATTGTAGAGAGTTGCTCAAACACTTTCAGGAAGTGTTAGTTGTGTTTGTAGTTCGATCTACGAATAATGTAGCCCATTCATTAGCATAGGCTTCTTATTCTATGTCAGGTCCTCAGGAATGGTATTATGCTGCTCTTGAATTTAATTTATGTAACCTTGTCCAGGAGGGTATTTGATTAATGCAAGTACGAATTTTCAAAAAAAAAAAAATGAATACTCCAGATGAATACCAACAGCATACATCGATCGAGTTCATAATAGACACTCATAGCTAACCTCGACTCAATCTCATGGAGTATTTATTATACTAAGATAAAGCGTACAAAATGTACCTTGTTAGACTTTTATAATAAATAATAATTGGGATTGAGTTGTCTAATAGTGTTAATGACATAAATTAGTTGTGTAATAGTGTAATAGTTCAATTACGCTACTACATGTCATAATGTTTTAGTAAACTTTTTGGCGATTTCAGGTCAGTGATGATACCTTATGCATTATGGAAGGGTTCAACTAATTTATGAATTCTGCCGATAATTAGCTTTGGGTTGATATTAAGTTAATGGTTACTATTTTTTTTTGACAAAATCGTACTTGCATTAAAATTTCTCAAGGTTACAGATGATAAATTTTGGAGCAAAAACATTCCACTCCGAAAGACCTGACATAGAATATACCGCCCTAGCTAAGCAATGAGCTATAATATTCGTAGACCTATGTGTGTAATATACTAACACTTCATCAAAGTGTTTATCCATCTCCGTACAAGCCTCCAAGATCATAAAATGAAGTACCAAACTCACACAAACGGTGAGACAAAAGCAAACTCACACAAACGGTGAGACAATACAAACTCACACAAAGGTGAGACAACAAAAAAAACTCGATCTTACAATTTTAAAATGAGATTACAAAATAAAACTACAAACTATAACCTTAGCATATAAAATAATTTACCATTTTGTCCCATATAATTTCCTGTATTTACTCTTTCATGCCACTTGACCAGTTGACTTATACCATTTTGTCCGTATTTTGTTCAATTTCTTTGCTGTTGTCAAGCTTCTTTGAGAAGCTTTTTTATTTTCCCTAGATACATACTTACTCTTTGTTAATTTTCTTATTCAAATTCAAATCTCAGGTTCTATCTCCCTTCTTATCGCACTACTTTCTTCTCCTCATTTGATACAATTTCTTAATTCCGTTTCTTTTTCTTTGGATTCTAACTCTCTAATTTGTTCTTTGTATTGTAGGTTAAAGATTGTAGATTGGATACGAATTCAATTGTTTAAGGTATCTAAACCCTTTTTTCTCTCATCTCTTCTTTTCTATTGTTTTTCCTTCTTTTCTTCTGTTGAATTTTGTTTGATGTTGTTTCTTTGGATCTTTATTAACAGTTGTTAATATTCATCAACGGTTGTTACAGACCACTCCATGTTGTTCTGTTTGATTGTTAACGGAATGGACGAAGGCATCGATCTGGAAGCTAGGAGAAGGACTACTTTTGGAACATCTCTCCCTCATCTTGAATGAGTGTTTTTGCATTGGATTTTAGTGGGAAACATTGGCACTGCAAGTGAAGAGTTGAAATTGGTAGTGTAATTACTAGCACTGATGTTAGGTTAGAAAAGTATGCTCTCAAGTTTCTTTGTGTATTGAGTTATAGGTGTTTCAATGAACTCTAGATATTCAGTTTTGATGTTGATAGGTTACCCCCCTCTATTCAGTTTAGGAAGATTGATGATATTGACAAGGAGAATAATCTATCTCCTAATTTGCAGAACATGTTTCCTGCCTTTCCTTCCGGTAAATTAGAGTTTCACCCTTTGTTTTGAATTCTTAAATTTATGTGTCATAAGTGTTTGATATTATGTCTAGCTGAGTTTGTTTACATTGATTTTTTGAAAGATGTAAGTTATTTTGAAAGATGAGCTTGCGTATATGAGATGAAACTTATTTTGAAGATATTGAGTTGTTTAGATGCAACTTTTGGCACAAAGCAGGGTTACAATTTAGATAGCTTTTTGTCATCATTTCAGTTTTTTTATACATGTTTAAGAATGATAGAAGTATGGAAGTGTGATCCTCTAATTTCTTTTATTATAATTGGAATGCTTTGAGTTGATTATGGTTTTATGTTGTGATGATTGATTTTCTGATCAATGTTATTATTTCTTTTTCTTATTAGTGTTCATTGGTGTTCATGTTTGATAAATAGATGTGTTCCATGGATCAACACAATCTTCTCTTTTCCAAATTTGCCAAATTGTAAATATTTCTTAATTTTTTATTGTGGCACTTATTTACTATATTCTACACTCATTGATCAAGTAGACTACATAATTTCTAAGTAGTTATTTGTCATTAATTTCAGGAAAATAGGTGCTTTTGAAGGATTATATAATGGAATTGGTTGATGAACTGGGAGCTTCGTCCAGGAAACGCAGTAACTATCGTTCAATTAGTGTCCTCTCTCTCTCTCTCACTCTCTAACTTTTCATATCAATTTTGAATTCAATTTGTATTCTATGTGTTATATTTATTCATTGATTTATGGCTTTCAACAGGTTGATCAGCTTCGCGGAGAAAACTCAACTCTGTTAAAGAATCTGACATGCTAGCTTTCTAAAGTCGGCTTTCTAAAGTCGATTTTGGAAGCCTTAAAAGCCAAGGTACTAAATATCTTTGAACTTCTAGAGTAAAAGTGTTGGATTAATTTAATCTATAAAAATGGAGTTATCTTTGAACTTTCCAATGAAGAGCTAAAGTGTGGACTTAGTTTTCATGAGAAATGTATTAAAAAAACACCAACTGGATATTGAATAAACACATTTATTGCTTATTAATTACATGAATATAATAATGTCCTTTGACTTTGAGTATTATTGTTTGGCACTTTGCAGGTTTACAACACAAAGGATCAGCACCCAATTCAAGCATTAGTCCGTCTCTCCCTCTGTAATAGAAGCAGAGTGAGTTTTTGGTTTCTGTATACGACTGTCCACAAAAAAAAAAATCTATTACTAAGGGAATAAAGAGATACATGTTCCAAATATCCAAGCAGGGAAAAAATATGACTGCAAGACACAGACAAGTATGATGTGTGATGCTAAAAAATTGCAGAAAACAAAGACTAGTCATCTCACTCCAAATACACCAGATGGTAAGGCCTCTAACATGAACATGTTAATGTTAATTTCAGCTTTAAAATTTAATCTTCTACCATCTTTGCAGATCAGTTGGTAACCAAAAAGATGCGTAGCCCATTTTCCCCATTATCAACAAATACATTGTTCAAGTCAAATAATCCAAGGTACTCCACCAACCTTTTCTCAACTAAATACATTGTTCAAAAAGGGCTATTATATCTAGCAGCCCCTCTACTGAATTTGCTGAGAATAGGTCAAATCTGCTGGGTTCAGGTGGTCGTTTGACTGCTAGCCAGGTTGTGAGTCGAAATCATCTTCTTTTATCCGTACTTCAACTTTGGTAATTTCCGACTTTAGATAACACATTTTCAAAGTTGGACAGATTGCATACTACAATTTGATATTGTTGTACTTTTAAAATCTTTTTCATGTTTTTCGTTCAAAAAAATACATATTGTTTACTTTTAAAGATGGGTTTCTGTGAATATCTGTAAAGAGAAGGACCTAAAGGAAGTTGCAGAGGGAGTGGCATTCCGCGAGCTTGGTACGTTATGATCAACTATCTATGGCCTTGCACAACCTGTTGGCTACATGCTGCTTGGCAAAGCCATTGATTCATATAATACTAAATTAAGTTGGCTTGACAATTTTCTAGCAACTGATATATTGTGCTATTGAAATAGTAGTTTAAAAGATTTTGAAGAGCACTTTTTGGCTTCCAGCCTAGGATCAAAATTTATCTATCACCCGGGTATGGTTTTACGTGTTTGCAGCTGTGAAAAAAAGTTTAAATTTTCTATAGTAATCGGTAGTGTAAATTTCATTCGCAGGATCTCAGTGGTTCCACCAAAGAAACAGAGAAACAGATCGAAAATGAGCGTCGTGAAAGTGTGCCAAGTGCAGGAAATAGGTATGGCTTTCAATATTATTACATTAAGTAACTCCAATAGCATTATCATTTCAACCTACTGTTTATTTGTCATTTACAAAATATTCTTTTCCCAACTAAATTACATTGTTCTTGAAATTTGTTAGTATATTGTTTTTTATTCTAATGCTTATAATTATTTATCATTTTTATCATGTAAATTGATTGGATTATCACAAAATTAATATTATTTATTGAGAACTCAAATATCATTCATTATGTTACTACCTTCATTCCGCCTAATTTTTTATCAAGGTTAGGCATAAAAATTATGAAAAATTATAAATTATTGAAGAAAAATAAGAACAGTTAGTAAAGTATTGGAACTATTGAATATTAATTAATATATAAATTCAAATTTTCAATATCAATTAATTAAAAGTTTGAGATGTCACGAGAAGACTTGAACTTATAATGTATAACATAATTATAAGTTATTGTAATGTATTATAATTAATATTGCAATGTATTATAATTAAAAGTCGAGGTATTGGCAGAGGTGATTGTCTTAAGAAAAAATCGCTATGTTTCTTTTATTGAATGGGTAATGATTCTTCGATGTTTGTAAATTTTTTGCAGTCCAGGTGTTTGTTTCCTTTCATTTTTTTCCTAATCTAATGCGTATTTTAATGTTTTCATTTTGTGCAGTACGAACATGGGCGTGAACCGTGTGATGACCCGGTTGGTGGTTTCGTTTCTGACCAATAGACCATGTTATTGAACTCGAGATCATATAATCAGGTATGTTGTTATATACTGCAATGTATATGTATGTATATAATCTCCCCCCTGCGTGCAAGTAAATGCTCTGGAACCAAAAATTTGCTCTGGAAATAACCAGAGCCTTATGATAATGATATTTCCAGAGCAATTTGCTCTAGAAGCAAAAAACTGCTCTGGGAATATCATTTCCCTATTTTTTTGTGGTGATTTGAAATTGTGAGAAATAAGATTTAGGATTTTAAAATGTTAAATGTTTGATGTTAAGTTGTGTTTACTGATTGTTTAGGTAGAGAGTTTGATTGTTAGAGTTGTTCTGATTTTGTACATTGAATGTGTAGGTGTTTGCAGTAGCTCGATCACTGTTCAAATATTTACGCACTTTTTCAGAAATAAATTTAATTTGTATTTTTGTATCAAGCACATGGACATGGTTCCAAAGCAGATTCAGTATCACACAATAGTTCACAGCCTGTGCTGTCTTCATTGAGAACGACTGCTGGTGGTTAAGCTATAGGGCAAAAAGTTTGTATCTGTCCAAAAAGTGATGTAATTTCTTTTGTTTAGCCGGTGAAGTTGTTTCTTTTGTCTAGCTGTTCTGTTCATATTTTCATATGTGAAGTGGTAGCTTTTGTCTTTGCACCAAGGAGATTTTTAAGTACTGTATGTTCGGATTGTGAAACATTAAGTTGGGTTTTTTTGTCATTATGTTCTCAATATATTCTCTCTACAATAACATTTCTCAAACCCACTCTTCTTAAGTTCATATGTTCTTTACTACTTGAATTTGTTGTCCGGGGAAATCATTTTTACTAATATAAAATAAAATGGGAAGGAAACATACACTCATGTTTGAGGAAGGATTTGAAATTCTTAAAATTTTGGGAGACTTAAAACACTGTATATACACGAAAATAATTTATGCTTTCATTTTTTTTAATTACATATAACAAATCATTGAATAAATAAAATTATAAATTTAGCATTTTTAACAATTTCGCCCCGCGAAGCGGGCACAAAATACTAGTTTTATATAATTTTAGTCAACCATTTTAGCTAGCACCATTGGAGATGCTCTAAGATACATCAAAATCAAGCCGTTTAAAATTTACTTTTTTAATGTGTGTCCAAGAAACAAATAAAAGACGAGTTATCAAATTTTGATTAATCTATTACTATATATTAAAGGAGAACAAAAGGACAAAGTTTGCCACTTTAATGAATGTGAAGTTACAATTTTACCCCTATTTTTTTAAATATTACAAAAATGTCATCCTTCAATAATTATGTAAAAATTAGTGAATATTTGCTTGTGTAGGGATTTGAACCCCTAACCTTTAACTCTCAAACTCATGTCTTTGCCAATTGTACTATAGCTGATTTTGAGTTTTTAAAAATCCTATATGATAAACCACTTCTCCTCTCTTTTTGTCTCATCCTTTTTCTTTTTTGAGCAAATGAAATATTGGTTCATTTTATTTCTAAAATATTGGATAAATAAAATTATAAAAAATATTTTAATTGATTGAGCATATTCTACAATTTTTTTGCCACTTTAAATAATTGATATAGGAAAAAAAGAGACAATATATAATGTAATTTAGTCAAAAATAAAACGATTTATTTACATACGTCTCCATGTAGATGTTAAATTATTTAAATTAAAAATAAGATTTGGTTTTAAGAAATATATAAATTTTAGTTATCAGATCATACATGATTAATAATTGCATCAAATAACTTTTATGTATACAAAATTTTAAATATGTGAGTCATATTAGAGGGTTTTGGTCGACCAATTATTTAGACTTTCAACGAATTAAATATATGATTGGTCTTAAAACATAAATACTTAAATATATACGAAATATAATTGAAATTATGT
The DNA here is from genome assembly GCA_037693485.1 of Kitagawia praeruptora. NCBI lineage: Eukaryota > Viridiplantae > Streptophyta > Magnoliopsida > Apiales > Apiaceae > Kitagawia > Kitagawia praeruptora. The sequence continues at coordinate 77,917,602 of CM075354.1, forward strand.
TAAAAAGATGAAAACTCTAAAAATATGATCTATGTTATATATAAAAAATAATATAATTAACATTCAAATTAAATTAAAAAAATATAAATTTTTGAATCATAAATATTATACAAGTACAATAAATATTTAAAATGATCAATTAGATTATAACTCGACTATAAAGTATGGTGCATTTGAATTTTATATAATGTATTAATCAATATAATATATAATATAGGTTTAATGACCTTTTGGCCCTTCAAGTTTGCACAGTTATACCCATAAAGTCCTAAGGTTTAAAGTCGTTCCTTTTTGTCCCTCCAACTTCAGAAAAATACCTTTTAGCCACTTTACCGTCGTATTTTTGACTCAAAACTGTCGCCTTTTAAAGGCCAAAGACGACGGTTTGTGGCTAAATGGTACATTTTTTAAGTTGGAGGGGCAAAAAAGAACGACTTTAAACCTTAGGGCTTTATGGGTATAACTGCGCAAACTTGAAGGGCCAAAAGGTCATTAATCCTATAATATAATATATAATGGTTGAGTTATAACATATATTTAGATTAATATACGATAAAATTAAAAAATTTGATTTAAGATTTCATGTACATATGGGTCATTAAAGTTATCATATTTTACATGCATTATTTTTTATTGAACTTCTACATAGTGTAATAAATATTAGACTAAAAATAAACATTTTAGTTTAAAAGTGTATAAATATTTGTGTTTAGAAAAAATGATTGAGGTAAGCATATGATGACTTTTAGTAGATATTCAGAGACTTCTTAATATATCTCAAAATATAGTCTTACATATACGATCAATTTTTTACAACAAAATCATTGAGTTTACATTCGCCTCTATTATAAATGGACAATTTTATTACAATAACTATTGAGAAAATGACCAAAATATCTCAAAACGGAGGAGAGAGATGGGGTTCGAATTGGGGGTGTAAAATCCGGCAAAATAAATGATTTTAGATGGGTATAGGGTTGTAGATCGTCGAAAGACGATTCCAACGGTGTATAGAACATACACGGACGTTATCGGAATCGAACGAACGACGCTCCGTCGTTTTTGGTCAAAAATTCGCCTGAAAATCGCCAGAGCAGTGTTCTGGAGAAGACGCCGGATACGCAACTCCTAAATGCGTATCTGCAAATGCTCATTTGGAAACGGCGTATCTTCAGCTACAATAACCACATGCCACTCACGTATCTGCTTGTTGCTCAGTTGCCAATAGCGTGTATTCAGGACATTCCTTTACCAGTAGCGTATCAAAATGTCACTCCTTCATCAGTAGCGTGTCCAGTGGGCATTTAGGACTGCCTCATCTGGCGGTGGATATTTTGGTTATGTGTATTTAATTTGTGGGTATTCTGGGCCATCACCCAGAATACCCACAAATTAATTTGATAAAGTTCATTTCACGCAATTGAAAATTAAATTAATAATTTAACTATCATAACTATTTATGTGATTATTATCGTATGAATATTTATCCAAAATTTATGAAATGTAATCAAATTATTAAATATTTGGTTCAAAAAATTTGTATACAATATTACAAATAAAAAATTCGATCAGATCGAAATCCTATCATTTATCATATTTTTAATTATAAAATTATTTCTATATATACAGTTTCAGACGAGAAATTAGTTCACTGCCCGTACCTTGCACGGGCATTTACGCTTATATATTAAATGATAACACAAGGGCAAAAAGTACAAAAAATACTTATGAAATTACCATTTTGCCCCTATTTTTTGAAAAAATAAAAAATGTCGTTCTGTTATAATTAATGCAAAAATAGATAAATTTATGTTGCTCCCGGAAACTGAACCCATAACTTCTAAGTACGAAGTTCATAACATGATCTTTGTGCTACTCTGATTTTTGTGGTTATTTTAAAAATATTATTAGATATGTCACATATTTTTTTATTATCCTATTTCCCTTTTTCTATTTTTACCTTTTGAGTAAGTAAATTGTTATATTTATTATTTGTAGAAAATAAAACTAGGAATTTTACATAAATGTAACTCAGATTAGATAAAAAAAAATTGAATTTGTTAACATCCGTCTCCTTGTAGATATAAGATACTAGATTAATGAAATCATAAATAGAATTATATTTCACTGAAATAATAAAGTGTGATTGTTGAGTATTGAATACAGTAAAAGAATACAGAGGTGGGTGAATGGATTCTTGAACTTTTCTTGTTCTTGAGTCTATGTAGCAAGATAGGTGTTTGTGTGTGCAAATATATGAGTGCGGATAAAAACAACACAAGACACGATATCACTTTAATCTATTATTGTATTAGATAAAGGTTGCTACAATCTGTGAATACAAATGATAGTATTCTCAGCTTCATTTTTCTCAGAGAGATATGACTTACAATATATGAAAAACTTGACTCCGCTCAAAGTTAACAACTAAGGAAGTGAGGCTGTATCCTTATAGAACATGGATACAACCTACTTACTGCAAATAAGGTAGCTGAACAAATTACTTTCTAGTCTGTCTATCCTTTTTGAGTAAGTGTCCAAACGGTTACAGATTTAACTTTGCAAAGCCTGTTCAGATCCACTTCTTTAGCCCTTTGTCTCTTCTATATCTCTCCAAGCTTCCTTGTAGGCTTTCCAGAGCACATTACAGATTGTGGTCCATAAAGTGCATTGGCTTGTTACAGGTTTCAGACTTGTACAATTTCTTCAGTATTTTGTCTTCAAGAATGTATTCGAGAAGTGACTAAGTAAGTGATTCGAGAACTAGGATTGACTTGATCGATAACTCCGAGTTCTCGAATACTATTATATGACATATCGAATCACTTCTCGAATAGCTCTTTTCTCTGGGAATCCTTGAGTTGTCGAATAGAGCATTTTGACATGTCGAATCCCTGAGATATCGAATAGCTTTCTGAGTCCTTGAGATATCGAATGGAACTTTGACTTGTTGACACTTTGAGAACTCGAATACCACTTTGACTTGTTGACTTCTTGAGTTCTCGAATAGAGCAGTAGACATATCGAATTCCTGAGATATCGAATGAGATATCGAACAGTGTATTCAGAGATATCGAATAGTGTCTTGAGATATCGAATCCCTGACTTCTCGAATGCTAGACTTCTCGAATAGACAAAATTACTTCTCGAATTGGTACTTAGGCAAATTCTTCATTTCTTCAAATCCCAACTGTGATTTATTTGACAGTCTTCATCTTCTTGCTTGAGGCATGAACCTTGGAACTTCTTTCAAGCATTATTCTTGACTATATAAGTACTGTTACACAACTAGGACTTGATGCCTATTACAAGTACAAAGTAAGTAGAAACTCTACAACTAGAGGTTCCCTCAGTTAAGAGGTCATGTAAGTAATGCAAGACATTACAAACAATTAGGCTTGTTATTAGAGTTAAACAGGCATGTCTCTGTGACTAACAATCTCCCCCAAATTGTGAGTAAGACCCTTAGTCACAATTTCATGTCTGATAACAAGCCTAACATACATAAAGATAAAACTTTAAAAAGTACATGTATGAAATTTGATTGAGAACATGAGTTGAATTACAAGTTGAGTATTCTTACAATATGATGAAATACTTGTTGGGAAAAATTTCACAAGCAATGCAGTTATATCAGTATTATATATTGCAAATCAAGAACAGTTATAACGAAACCGATAGCAAACAATAGTGATGGCAAAACAAATATATAATCAGAGACTGTAAAATAAATAGATGAAAAGAAATCCTTAGCTTTTATGAATCTTTCCGATTTGCTTTCCAAGATCCGTAGCAAAATAGTAACCACAGCTGAGTCGCTAATTTCTCGAGAGAAATTAACTGTTCTTGAAGAAATAATTGCCCCACTTACTGTGATGGTTCTTGCAATTTCCCTTCCAGGATAAAACAGCACAGCTTGAGCACAGCACAGACAGTGAACAAGCAACAACGACTATCACCTCAGTTCGCCAAATAAAACCCGAAACATATATTTATAAATATTTATAAATATATCTAATTTTATGAATATTTAATGTGGGGTATTTTGAGAATTTCGGAGGGATCAATCAAATATACTCGAGAGATATTATCCGAAAGCTTCAAGCTTTTGCTTTCTATTCACCGAGAGCTTCAAGCTCTTTTACTCACTTCCAGCTTTTTCTCTCCACCACAAATGATACAACCGAATCCTTTTTATAGGCCAAGGAGAGGCATTATTAAAAAATGAATTGCTCAATTAGTCCAAAACGGCATGCTACTAGAAATGAATCATTTCCTTTTCAGCTCACCATTTTATAAAAACAAAACTTCATCATTTTATAAAACCAAAAGTAGCCGCCCCATGCAATAAAACATTTTCCAACAATCCCCCACAAATCCATATCAGAATTGCATATCGGATTTAACATGACATGTTTTTCAGAGACAGTACCGATCAAGGTTTGAACTGCTCCTAATTCCCCTACTTCAATGACTACCGGATAGGATGGAATATTTTACCTTGAATCGTTATCCGTTTGATGTAATCACACTCCATAGACGACGACATGTCAAAGGCTATGTTGATAATCTACGGCTTTGAGACGTTAATGGTCATGTCTCGATCTTATTCGTCGAATGCTTCAAGGAATAACCCTTTCCTCTAATTGCGACCACACAATAAAATTCGCTTAGCTAGGCATCTCAAGAGATGTTCTGCTATCATCTCGTCATAAAGACTTGACCCCATTTAGAGGTTAAAAACTCTTGCTATACTAGCAGTATCAGTACCTTAGAGGTTTCCAGGGGATAGACTCTAGATACATAAGTATCAATCTATAGATAAAGGTACTACCAATTCACCCTTACGACTTGTTATTACCATATTGAATACACTTCAAGGGATCTCCTCTTAGATGTATTGGGTTCCTGCCGTAGATGAATCATGTTAGGCTATCAATCCCATCCCCAACCTCGACTTAAGAACTACCACGTGTTCAAGTCCTTTAGTCAAAGGATCAGCTATATTATCTTGAGTTCCAATAAACTCAATAGCAATAATCCTATCAGACACTAAACCTCTTATAGACTTAAGTCTAACTTGGATGTGTCTCTTGGTTTTAGCATTATACTTTTTACTGTTGATCTTGTCAATAGTTGTGCGGCTATCACAATAAACAGCAAAAGCTGGAAGCGGTCTGCTTACTACAGGTATTACAGACATAAGTCCATGTAACCATTCAGCCTCCGTTCCCGTGGCATCTAAAGCACACAACTCAGCCTCAAATGTAGACCGAGTTATAATCGTCTGTTTGGACGACTTCCAGGATATTGCTCCACCTGCTAGTGTAAACACATATCCTGTGACTCCATTGGTACCAGATTTCTTAGCTATCCAACTTGCATCACTATACCCTTCAATTACACCTGGAAATCTCCTATAATGCAAACCTAGGGATATAGTACCTTTCAGATATCTAAGAACTCTATCCAATGCTTCCCAGTGAGTCTTGTTTGGACAGCTTGTATATCTAGCCAACTTAGACACGGAATATGAAATATCTGGTCTAGTACAGTTAGCAAGATAGTGCAAACTTCCAATAATCTGAGAATACCTTAATTGAGACACAGGAACTCCTGACTTATTCTTGACAAGTGCAACTTTTGAATCATATGGAGTACTAGCAATTCTACATTTTGAATAACCATATTTCTCAAGTATAGATTTCTCTATATAATGAGATTGTGTCATGGTTATTCCATCAACTGACTCTGTCAGTTTGATACCAAGAATCACACTTGCAACACCCATATCTTTCATTTCAAAATGACTTTTCAAGAATCTTTTTGTCTCGTTAATAATCTCAATATTGGTTCCGAACAACAAAATATCATCAACATATAGACATAAAAAAAAGATAATACATTCATTTCCTCTTACTTTATAATAGACACACTTGTCACTTTCATTGATAATAAACTCAAAAGCCAAAACAGTTACATCAAACTTTTTATGCCAGTCTCTAGGAGCTTGTTTCAAGCCATAGATAGATTTATTTAGTTTACATACTTTACTTTCATTACCAGAAGCAATAAATCCCTCAGGCTGATCCATATAAATCTCTTCTTCAAGTTCACCATGAAGAAAAGCTGTCTTTACATCCATTTGATGAATGATAAGACCATGTACGGAAGCCAATGCTATAAGCATTCTAATTGTTGTCATTCTAGCAACTGGAGAGTAAGTATCAAAATAATCAATACCTTCTCTTTGCCTAAACCCCTTGGCTACCAGTCTAGCTTTATACTTATCAATTGATCCATCTGGTTTCATCTTTCTTTTGAAGATCCATTTACATCCTATAGTCGTAGACCCAGGAGGAAGATCAACTAATTCCCATGTCCCGTTAGAGATAATAGAATCAATTTTACTTTTAACAGCGCCTTTCCAATGCCTTGATTATGATGAATCCATGACACTACGGAAAGTTAAAAGTTCATCCTCAACATTGCAAGTGACAAAATCACTTCCAAAGTCCTTGATAACCTTAGTGCGCTTACTCCTTCTAGGTTCCACTATAGGATCGTCTGCCCCCACATTTGTCATCTTATCCACATGATCGGGAATAGAACTAGATGTGTGAGTAGGATCATCATAAGAAATACTTTGAGGTATACCTTCCTTCATAGGAAATACATCCTCAAAGAAGGTTGCATCACGAAATTCAACTATAGTATTTGACACAATACCATCTATGTCAGATTTTATTACTAAAAACTTCATAGCTGTTGTGTTTTCACCATAGCCCAGAAAGATAGCATCAATGGTCTTAGGTCCTAGTTTCTTCCTCTTGTGTTCAGGGACCAGCACCTTTGCAAGGCACCCCCACACTCGAAGATATTTCAAACTAGTTTTCTTACTTCTCCATAATTCATATGGGCTCGTTTCCATGTGTTTCAGAGGGACTTTGTTCAGAATATGGCAAGCCGTATACAGAGCCTCTCCCCACATATACTTTGGCAGTCCAGAATTAAGAAGCATACTGTTGATCATATCTGTAAAAGTTCTGTTCTTTCGTTCAGCGACCCCATTAGATTCAGGTGTGTATGGTGGAGTTACCTCATGAATTATACCATTGTTTTTACAAAATTCATCAAATGAGTTGCTCGTATACTCACCACCTCTATCAGATCTCAATCTTTTAAGTACTTTACTAGTTTGTTTTTCAGCTTCAGTTTTATTCTCAATAAATTTTTTAAGTGCTTCATCTTTATCTCTAATTAAATAAACATAACAATATCTACTACAATCATCTATAAAGGTAATGAAATATCTTTTATTGTCTTTAGTCATTATGCCATTAAACTCACAAATGTCAGTGTGTACTAAATCTAATATTTCTGAATCCATAACAACATTTTGAAAAGGTTTCCTTATTTGTTTAGCAGACACACATACTTGACATTTAGTTTTCTTATCAATAGCATGCTTTGGAATCAACTCTAAATTCATCATATTATTTAGTGCACCATAGTTTAAGTGACCAAGACGAGCATGCCATAAACTAGATGATTCAACAAAATTAACAGAAGGTGAAATATTATCAGTAACTAAACCAGAATGAAATGGTTCCACATTAATTACAAACAAACCTTCAGATAAATATCCTTTGCCAAAAAACACTCCAGTATGTGTAATAACAACTTTATTACATTTTAACGAAAGCTCAAAACCATCCTTAACTAGACATGATCCACTTATTATATTTCTACGAATATCGGGAACATGATGCACTCTTGACAAAGATAGAATACGCCCAGAAGTGAACTTCAAGTCCACGTTTCCTATCCCAAGTACTTGTGCAGCACTCGCATTCCCCATCGTCACTGACTTCCCATGAATCTGTTGATAAGACACGAATAGAGTTTTATCAGCACAAATGTGCACATTAGCTCCAGTATCAACCAACCATTCATGTGACAGACAAATGGATAATAATACAGGCTTATAGGTAACATACCCGTCATTGGATACAGAAGCTGATGCTTCACCAATAACCATGTTAGCCATAGGCTCAACGATGACTCCAGCTCCAAACACAATATTTTCCTGAGCAACCATCTCAGATTTCTTTGCTTTCTTATTCGGACATTCCTTGCTCCAATGACCAACCTATCCACAAGACCAACACGATTTGTTTGCCTTCGGTTTCTTAGCCTTGTTCTTATCATTGGTTTTATTTCCAACCTTCTTGTTAAATTTTCGTTTCTGACCTACAGTTACTATATTGACCTTACTACCACTTGCTTCAGTCGGCATCACATGTTCCTATTTGGACTTGTGTTGCTCATTCACAGAAACGTCCAACATCAAGTGAGTCCAAGTGATCTCTCCTTTCTGTCTTTTCAGGGAAAGAGCAAACTCTTCCCAAGACTTTGGGAGCTTTTCAATCACAGACATGACTTGAAATTTTTCAGGAAGATCCATTCCAGACTCCTTCAAAGCATGGACAATATTCTCGAATTCATGCACCTACTCAGTCATGGACTTACTATCCACCAGTTTGAAGTCCAAGTACTTCGCCACAGAGTACTTCTCTAGTCCTTGAGAATCTGTATTTTGTGATTAATCCAGCTTTTCCCACAGCAACTTAGCATTGTAGGCATCTGATGAGTAAACATCAAATAGAGTGTTCACCAATGCCGCCAAAATAGCAGCCCTAGCCACTCCATCCTTTTCAGCCCATTTTGCATAAGCTTCAGCTGTTTCAGGTTTGGCTTATTCAATAACTGGAGGATTATATTGTATCACCAACCATAGACCCTTTACTGATAACCATAGCTTCATCTTCTTTTGCCAGCGTGTAAAGCCGGCACCACCACCGAACTTCTCGGGCATACCTGAGTGATCAATGGCCTGTGGGAATCGGTACATGGTCCAGTCAACGGTAGGTACATTAACGATGGGAGCAACGGTTGCGGAGGGGTTTTCGTTCGCCATCTTAATTATATATAATTACAGATATAACTAATTATTTATTCAAGATTGTTGGGAAAAATTTCATAAGCAATGCAGTTATATCAGTATTATATATTGCAAATCAAGAACAGTTATAACGAAACCGATAGCAAACAATAGTGATGGCAAAACAAATATATAATCAAAGACTGTAAAATAAATAGATGAAAAGAAATCCTTAGCTTTTATGAAGCTTTCCGATTTGCTTTCCAAGATCCGTAGCAAAATAGTAACCACAGCTGAGCCGCTAATTTCTCGAGAGAAATTAACTATTTTTGAAGAAATAATTGCCCCACTTACTGTGATGGTTCTTGCAATTTCCCTTCCAGGATAAAACAGCACAGCTTGAGCACAGCACAGACAGTGAACAAGCAACAGCGACTATCACCTCAGTTCGCCAAATAAAACCCGAAACATATATTTATAAATATTTATAAATATATCTAATTTTATGAATATTTAATGTGGGGTATTTTGAGAATTTCGGAGGGATCAATCAAATATACTCGAGGGATATTATCCGAAAGCTTCAAGCTTTTGCTTTCTATTCACCGAGAGCTTCAAGCTCTTTTACTCACTTCCAGCTTTTTCTCTCCACCATAAATGATACAACCGAATCCTTTTTATAGGCCAAGGAGAGGCATTATTAAAAAATGAATTGCTCAATTAGTCCAAAACGGCATGCTACTAGAAATGAATCATTTCCTTTTCAGCTCACCATTTTAGAAAAACAAAACTTCATCATTTTATAAAACCAAAAGTAGCCGCCCCATGCAATAAAACATTTTCCAACAACACTAGCCATTCCCCTTTGATTCCATTTTCATTGCTTTGGCTTGTAGATCATCATATGCTTTCTATTTTCTTTCTTGCTCCCTCCTTGCATTCTCATCCATAGCTCTTATGATTTCTGCCATAGCATCTAATTTTTCAAGCAGGATAGAGTTTTTGAAATCTTCAAGTATTGGTTTTAGTATATTGGCAGGATAATGATTGAGTAGGTTCATTCTGATATTGAAATTGTCTCCATTTCTTCTCCTATACTTCACCACATAGGGATCAAACTGAACTCTACACAATCCCTTAGCCCTTAGCTTTTCTGCCTCAATCTTCAGTCTATCAATTTCTTTCTCTCTATATAACCATTTCTCAAGGTACCCCTTCCTTACTGCTTCAACATGATTTCTCTTCATTCTTACAAAGTCAATCAACTCCAGCTTCCATACTTTCTCCACCTTGTCTTCAGAATCCAACAATGCAATAATTCTTTCTATCTCATATAACTTTCCCCAACTTTGACAACCCCCTTGTTTGAATTTTCTCTGTCTCCCATCAGTATACTTGTCTCAAGGAAGTCATTCACGATTGCAGCAGAGTAGATTCTTTGAGCTCTCAGAAATAACAGTTGGTCTTCATCAAAATCTTCATCTAGTGGTTGGAGTTTCAATCCTGGAATGATTGTTAGGGCTCTTGACCTGGATGGCTTTACTTTCTTAGCAGCATGCTTGAAATTAGATCTTTTTACTTGATTGCTTGGCTGAAATTTTTGACCTTTGTTAGAAGACCATAGTAGTATTCCATTAGCAGTTTGCTTTTTGAAACATATACATGGTTTCTTGGCTTGAATCTCCTTCTCTTCTTGAGGTAGTAAAACATTTGTAGAGGCCATGGAATTTGACTTTTGTAGGTCACTACTAACAGTATTCACCCTAGACTTCGAGTCTTGTGTTGTGGTGAGGTTATTGTCAGCAATGCCTATGGCTTGCTGTTTCACACTTGTCCTCTCATAGACTTTCCCTTGGTTATTACCATCTTTCTTCTCTTTGTCATCCCTCTTCTTTTTCTTGTCTTCATCTCCCTTATCACTCCTGTGATGTCTTCTCCTCCCATCACTTTTATCCTCATCTTTGTCATCCTTATTTCTCCTAGGCTTGGCAATTTCTGGAATTACACCAGTTGCAATAAAGGATCTGAGAATTTGCAGTGCCTCTAGTTCTTCAGCATTTCTGGTTCCACCCTTCTTCTGTAGTTGATCAATGATTGCAATAATAGGTCTGTGATTTTGAGGAGTGAGATCATGAGGAATCACCAGTTGTTTAATGTCTTAAATTTTGGTGCCAGCCTGATAGACAATTGTCCATGGCTTCTTAAACACTTCTGGGAGCCTAAAAGGTTGGTCATTCCTCAGGTCATCATATAGACTTTTACTGTTTTCATTTGCATCCCTCTTCTCAATAAGCCTGATAAGTGCATCTATCTATGAATGTTTCAATGTTTGTAGAGTGTTGTAGGTTAGATACCAGATACTGGATTTTGCCACCATCATCACCTCCTTGAGCCATAAGCCATTGACTCTCCTAGGTATCACAGTGAAGTAATTAATCTGATCCCTCAGCCTCCTTAGATATATTTGAGTGTCATCAGCCTGTTCCCTTGAGACTTTCAGAAACTTCAAGAATGCATCATCATGGTAGGCATTAGAGTTTGCAACTTCTTGTAGCTTGGCCTCAGTAACCACCTTTACTTCTACAAGTTTGACACTTTCAACTTTGGTAGATGGAGAGTTATCAGATGGCATACTCCCTGCAATCATTGTAGTTGTGATAGATTGCTTCTGACCATCAGGAGTGGTGATGTGCACAGTTGGTAGAGTGACAACTGGCAGAGAAGATGGAGGCTCATCAACTTTTGATTTTCCTTTGCCTGGAACATTGGGTATGGATATGGATTTTGAAGCTCTTTGGTGACCACCCTCATTTACCTTGATGCCTTTAGCTTGAGTTTTCTCCCCCTTTGGATTTGAGTTCCTTGAGGTCCTCTTCTCCCCCTTAGGCTTGTTGTCAGGCACAGAGGCTTGATGAGTGACCATAGGGTTTGAAGATTCTTCAGGGAGACCCATGTGCTTCATCATTGCAGACAACATGGACTGTTGATGTAGGAGAACATCAGCTGTGGTTGTAGCTTGAGTGTTCAGCTGCTCAGTGAGAGTTACTACCTTGTCTGTAAGATGAGCATTAGACTGAGTGAGAGTGGCTACCTCCTTTTCAAATGCATCTACCTTGTTGAACAATTGAGTAAATTTGAAGCCAGACAGGATTGTTCTTTAAGTCTCTACACTTCAAACCTAGTCATATCATGCACTGGGACTTCAGTGATTAGCTTATCTCCATACTGATTGGCAAAAAGTGTCCTAAGCATGGCATTGGCCTCAGTTGTCTGATCAGTGAGATTTTGGAATTTGTGCCCTAGGCCTGTGACAGCATCTTTGAGAATGGCTAAACCATTGCCCATCTTGGTGCAGGTAGACTTGCAGGCTAGAATATCCTTGACTACAGTCTCCAATTGAGGGAATTTGGAATTAAAAGTCCTCTTTATCTCATGCACCTCCTTGGTTGTGGCTGTACATACTTCATTAACTTCTATCTTTAGACCCTTTCCAAGGTAGTGTGCAGCCTTGAGAATGCCCTTGTAGCTGTCATTCACTGCTTCATACACATCACTAGGGGTGAGAGATTTGGCATTAGACTAGAGCTGGAAAAAAAATCCGAAAAATCCGATATCCGTCCGAAATATCTGTATTCATATCCGGAAAAAAGCGGATATTATCCGTATCCAGAGTCAACCGGATATTATCCGTATCTGAATCCGAGACTTTAGGATACGGATATGGATACGGGTACATCCGTATCCGAAAATATCTGTATCCAAAAATAATTATTTATAATATATTTTTAATATATGTTTAATACATTTTTAATTTTTATCATTTACTCTTAAAAATAAAATATAATGAATTTAATATAAAATGAAATAAAAATTAGTCCAACACATTCTAATTTCTGAAGTAGTATAGTCTATCTACCATAATTCTACCCAATTCACTATTTGTATAGTCTAAAGTAGTATGGTCTTTAATTATTTGTATATGGCATATAGTATATAGTTTTGTATACTGTTTGCATATGCAAATTTGGATATGGTTTTTGTAATTTGTAAATTAGAACCGAGTATCTCTTTAATGTGTATGTTTTTTTTTGTGCAAAAAATGCCTGTTTTTTATAATAATGCAAATTTCAGAAAAAAAAATTATTTTTTTGCAAAACGGATTCGGATCCGGATATTATCCGAATCCGGATAATATCTGCCGGATATTATCCGAATCCGGATAATATCTGTCGGATTCGGATTCGGGTAAAGTTTTGTCGGATATTCCGGATTCGAATACGGATACGGATACGGTTGTAAGAAACGGATCCGGATTCAGATATGACTGTATCCGTATCCGTATTATCCGTTTTCCAGCCCTACATTAGACCCTAGTGAAGTGATGTACTCTTCTCTGAGATACTGAAGATTGTCTGAGAGAGGAATATCAATCTGTCCTTGTAGCCAGGCATCTACATTGCCATCTCTCTCAGTATCATCTATTATCTTTGCCTTCTGTAGCTCCACATCATCTCTGTGGCATAAGAGAATAGCTTCATAGTCAGGATTTGGAAGGTTTGGAGTGAGGAGGTTCTGAGCAATCTTTGTGAACTCAGGGATCTAATCCACAATTAAGCTTTGAAGTTCTTCAACCGTCAATTGTTGTGGAACAGACCCTGATCCTGAAGCACTGTCATGTTGCACAGGCTTCAGCCATTGTGACATAAAGTCAGAGCTAGAGCTAGGCAAGCTAGACTCCTCAGTTACAGATGCAACTTCTGCAACCGGATGGATTGACTCTACTACTGGTGTCTCCACAGAAGTGGGATGAGTTACACCAGTAGTTGACACAGACACAGAGTCTCTAGTGACAACTAGTGGAACCTCTGTGTTTGTGATGGTGTCATTAGGATATGCCCCAGCATGCATTCCCTCACCATCTAAATGTGGGTCCTGGGTGGTGAGCAAGGTGTTATGCACCAAGTCACTTGAATCCATTGGCTCATCAAGAGAAGAGAATTCTTGATGATCAATGCCTTGCTCCTCAATTGTTTGAGTTGCAGGCTCCAAAGAAATATGAGTGGTAGATCCTGGAAGAGAAGTGTTTTGTAGATTAGATTTTGGCAACTCCCCCTGAGAGATAGAGGGAGTTTCAATTGTGATGTGCTCTCCACTCAGTGTTGTGCCAACCTTATCACTCCCATGTGCTGACTCTGTACAAATAGGTGCATTGGGGAGGATGCTTGATTATATAGATGCGCCCTGTTGAGAGGATACATCTAGTGAACTGTGTGCCCCTGATTTTACAACTTCAATCATTTGTGTGACTGAAGAGGTGGTCCTAGATTTCTTCCTCTTTGGCCTCTGTAAGGGTGACTCAGGTTCCTCACTGCCTATACCTAATTCCACAACCAATGCTGCTTCAGATAATATGTTCAAGGGTGCAGACATTACCTCCTTTCTCTTCTTTTTACTAACATCACCCTTTTGAGAGGATGATGCAGTTGGCTCACTGTGTGGTAGAGTGTCTGGTTGAGAGGGTTGGTTAGCAAGCCTTGGGTTAGCATCTTGTACTACTTGCTTAGGTTGTGCTAACTGTGACTTTGAGTCAAATGTTGGCATGTTGTAGGGGTAAGTCCTAAATAGACTCTCCATATGGGGAGTTATTTTGAGTCTTACATCCACATCATTCCTAGTCTCCAAATTACCAAAAATAAGTTTGGTCATGGACCTAGGGTAGCCTATTCTACTGTTATCTACTCCAGGAAATTCAATCAATTTAGCATTTTTAAAGTTAAGTACAGATTGAATAAAGCGAGGGAAGAAAATTTCAGTACCTCTCTTGGATGTGTTCTTGCCAAGTCTCCCATATAGCTCTTGTAGAATAATTTGACCAACATCTATCTTTCTCCCATAAGCCAAGGCATAGCCTATTTGCTGTGCAGGTGCACTAATCTGATCGAAGCTTGACTTCTTGGCTGTGAAGACTTGAAGAATGGTGGCAAACACATAACTCCACTCTTTCCGCATATGCTTCCTGTTTAACTTCCCAAGATTGATCACATCTGAGTAGTTAATGAATTCAAAGAATTCTTCCAACTGTGTATTTGTGGCCAGTGTGTCATATGACTCTTGTTGTAATTCCAGTGCTTGATTCATGTTTGTTGTAGTAATAGTAATATCCTGGCCTTGAATCTTGCAATAGACTACGTAGGAGGTTATAGCATTCTCGAGGGCAATGACTTCCACGGTGGCAGTTCTCCAAAACTGTTCTAGGAGGTCCAGATACAGAGTTGGGTTGGCTGATAGTGCACTCTTGATGTATGATTCTGACATCCAGCGTACAAAGCACTTGAAGTTTGCATTAGGTGCTTCCACATCCTTAGTTATTGCGATGAAATTGGTTTGAGGGGGTATGGTGAGTTGGGTGTTTGCCATTTGTATATAGAAGAAAAGAGAATGAAGGTTGAAGAAGAAATTAAGCTTTTGCAGTTAGGGTTTTCAGAGGTTTTGGGAGTTTAGATGCTTGAGAAATCGAATAGATGTAGAATTGTATAGGTATGAAGTACTAGAATTGTCGATTAGACATATGTTTTGTATCGACAAGTCAGGTATTCGAGAAGTAGAAAACAACTATTCGATAAGTCAAGAAAGGCCTAATCGATTACTCAAGCATGTTGTAACTCACAGCTGGCAGTTATCTAACTTAGAATAAATTCTAAATTAGGTAAGATATGTTTTTATGAGTTATTCTGAATTTTGAATAAAAATCCAAAATTGGTTAAAATTCAGCGAGAAATCAGCCTTTTCAAATGATTCGAGAACTCAAACATGCTATTCGAGAACTCTGTCAATAGAGAACTTAAATACCTTATTCGAGAACTCACTCATGTCTCTATTCAAGTTCTCTAAAAGACACTATTCGAGAACTCAAGAGTGTCCTGAATAGGCTTGTTAGAGAAGTCGACCACTAACAATGAAATGAACCATTCGAGAAGTCTAACTTATCGAACTATTCTTTTTACTCATAGAAACTCATTTTTCATTATCTTTTGAAAATCTACCAGACATATTCTATAAAGAATATTCCAACAGATTAAATAGTGATGTTCTCAAAATTTCACAGAAATTTCAAGTTGACAAAATATGATTTTCTGATATATGCAGCAGATTGGAAATATTTATAAATCATATATTTCAGTCAACACTTACTTCAAAAATATTGAGCATTTAAATAAAGTAAGTGTTTACTGCTGCAACAACTTAGTTGATATATTCACTTAGCCAGAATCTGAAGAATTCAGCATTCCAATCTCACTAACCAACCTTGTGAAGGTGGCTTCATCTAATGGCTTAGTGAATATGTCAGCTAGTTATTTATCTGTAGAGACATAATGCAACTCAATGGTTCCATTAGTTGCATGTTCTCTAATAAAATGATATCTGATGTCAATGTGCTTTGTTCCAGAATGATTGACAGGATTGGCAACTATAGAGATTCCACTTGTGTTGTCACACATGATTGGAATTCTTTCCAACACAAGTCCATAATCTCTAAGTTGGTTTCTAATCCAAAGCACTTGAGCACAACAACTTCCAGCAGCTATGTATTCAGCCTCAGCTGTAGAAGTTGACACGGATTGTTGTTTCTTGCTATACCAAGAGACTAACCTTTGTCCAAGAAACTGGCAGCTACCTGAGGTGCTTTTCCTATCCACTCTGCATCCAGCATAATCAGCATCAGAATAACCAACCAGATTGAACCCTGTGTCCTTAGGATACCATAAACCCAAGTTTGGAGTGCCCTTCAGATATCTAAAGATCCTTTTTATAGCAATCAAATGTGATTCTTTTGGATTTGATTGAAACCTTGCACACAAACATGTAGCAAACATGATGTCTGGCTTACTTGCAGTGAGATAGAGTAGAGAACCAACCATGCCTCTGTAGACTGAGATATCTACTTTCGTGCCTTTAGCATCTTCATCTAATTCCTTCAAATGCCTTTGCATCGAATTTTCCAATATATTCTGAATTATCCTTCAATACAAAGCATTTGCTTGCAAAAGTATGAACATATGTTTGCACTAAATCACGCAAGCGTACGTGATCACAAGTAATATATAAATAAGTCAAGTTCGTTCCCACAGAGATCTGGTTTTTAATTCAGTTTAGTACCCATGCAACAATGTATGATTATTATTCACTGCTAAGACAAATAACAATTTTAGGTTTAATAAACTAAATTAACTAAGAATTAAATTAACAAGCTAAGAATTAACTAACTAACGAGAATTGGAATCGAATTACTTCTTCAAGAGGAAACATGGAATCCTAACTTCATTAAATACTTTGCTTAGATCTGACGCCTTTAATCACTATATGCAATGGTTATGATATCTGATCAGACAACACGAAACAAGTACACGCTACTTCTCAGTATACGAATACCAAATTAAACATACATCCACAAAAGAGATAGAAGATGAATAGACACCAATTATGCTTAGACCCTATATCTCTATAAGATTTGAAAACATAACGGTTGAAGAACAAGTTGTCTATTAAGATCACATAGGGCAACATAATATCTCTATTTACGCCACAAATCATGATATTAAAACACAAACCTATCCTATGCTAGCATGGCAAGTTCTAAATCTCAAGATCCACTTTCACTTCACAAGAGATTAACAAATTAGATGTTAGCTACGCATCTAAATTCATAAAGCACAACCATACGAGGATATCAGATATATATCACACACAGATCTTTAAAGCATCAAGATACTAAAGCTCCATAAATAAATCCGTTAGAATCCCATGACAACGATTAGTTCATAATCGAACCGCTCGTCATCATGGGATCTGATGAAACCATGATAAAAACAAAGTATGAAAAGATACAAATAAACTTAAGTAATTGATATGTAGTGGTGATACAAATTACAATGGTAGGATGTGTTTATATAGGCTCTAGAAGTCTTGCCCAACAAGGAAACACCCTAAAATACAATTAGAATTTAAAAAGGGCAAAACAGTAATTTCCCTGCTCCCATCAGTCTGCTTGCCACGCTGCCTGCGCCCACCACGCGCATCCTGCACGTGTAA
Source organism: Kitagawia praeruptora (assembly GCA_037693485.1). Lineage (NCBI taxonomy): Eukaryota > Viridiplantae > Streptophyta > Magnoliopsida > Apiales > Apiaceae > Kitagawia > Kitagawia praeruptora. The sequence goes on from CM075354.1 coordinate 77,935,636, forward strand.
TACCTGCACAATGTTGTAGAAAATCTCCCAAGCTTCGCGTGGACAGTAAGATCGCTGAAAACGGACTTCTAGAACTCCAGATATGGCCAAAACAGTGTAGACTGCGCAACCTTCCCGGAAAATCCGAATTTTAATAAATTTAACCTCCAAAAACGACGGAAGCATCCACCATAATCGACATTCTTGCAAACCTGCACAACTACACAAAACACATCAAAACTACCACAAACTTGAGTTCAAGACAATCAATTTAAGCCGAATTGAAGCAATCCAAGTGGATATAAACTCCACTTATCAACATACTTTAGAGTCGGCTTCTTTCCAGTCATCAAATTGTAGGGTGTCTTTCCAGTGTTTTTGTTGATGAGGGTTCTATTCTGGATATAGCATGCAGTGCTCACAGCCTCAGCCCAAAAACATGTAGGCATCTTTGCATCAAGCAACATTGTTCTAGCAGCCTCAATTAGAGTTCTATTCTTTCTCTCAACAACTCCATTTTGTTGTGGAGTCCTTGGAGCAGAGAATTGCTGAGAAATTCCATTCTCTTTGCAGAATGCTTCAAGTATGGCATTTCTGAACTCTGTTCCATTATCACTTCTCAGTGCAATCACGCTTGCATTGTTGGCCTTTGCTTCCTTGTCAACTTTCTTTATGTGCTCAATGATTACTTGTGGAGCCTCATCTTTTGATGCCAGAAATTCCACCCATGTATACCTTGTAAATTCATCAACCATCACTAAGGCATACTTCTTTCTTCCAAGTGACATAATATTGACAGGCCCAAACAAGTCCATATGAATGAATTGTAGGGGCTTGGTTATTGATGTCACTGTCTTTGACTTGTGGCTCGATCTTTTCATTTTTCCTCTTTGACAAGCCTCACACACTCCTTCTTGACAGAATTCAAGTGTGGGCATGCCTCTCATTAACTCTCTTTTGACCAGAGAATTAATGGCTTTGAAGTTCAGGTGTGATAATTTCTTGTGCCACAGCCAACAATCTTCATTTGATGCTTTTGAGTAGAAGCAATAAATTTTGTCCTTGTTTGCAGAGTCCATATTGGCTATAAACAGGCTTCCTTTCCTTACTCCAGATAGAGCAAAATCACCAGTCTTCTTGTGGGTGATCAAACATTCATCTTTGTCAAAATCCACCTTGAATCCTCTATCAGTAAATTGACCAACGTTTAGCAGATTATGTTTGAGTCCCTTGACTAGTGCTACATCTTCAATGATGACATTACCAACTTTCAATTTTCCATATCCCAATGTGTTACCCATGCTGTCATCTCCAAAAGCAACCATTGGGCCAGCCTTCTCCTCATACTGTGATAGCAGGGCCATATCACCAGTCATATGATTTGAGCATCCACTGTCCAAAATCCACATGACCTTCTTTTCACTTTCTTTGCCCTGCAAACACAAAGGTATTACTTCTCCTTTGGTACCCAAACAAGTTTGGGTCCAGGTGACTTAGAAACTATTTTATCATAAACAACATGTTTATCAACTTTCTTGGTTTTAGTCTTCTTATCACTGTTAGAAGTCTTAGAGCCTGAGGTCTCAGACTTGGGTGATAGAGGTACCTTCCTTGCTTTAGGAGGACTTGAAGACTTTGATCTTGTGTAGTATGTGTGAGAATTGTGACTGATACAACCATCAATGAATTACCTTCTCAAATTGAAACAACTAGTCATAGCATTCATATTGCATGGTATACAGTCAAATTTATCACAAAATGGTGCATCTCCATGTCTTAGAGGCACAGAACAATCATAGAAAGGTTTGGGCACACTACCAATAGGTTTCTTGCATGCATGAGTTAGATGATTGGTACTGAAACAGTTCTGACAAGTTTTCCTAGGGGCATTAGGCATATAAGCATAGTTGTTATCTTTATTAATCCCTAACTTTCCATTTCTGTTCTGTTTCTTCTTAGTTACTTTCTTTTCAGATTCATGATTTCCAGCTGAAACGAATTTCACAAACTTTTCAATCTTAGGTCTATTACCTACTGGCTCCTTGGCTTTGGCTTTGACACTCTTACTCTTGAAGGATGCCTGTTGTTCACTGGATTGTGCCTCATCCTCATCATTCAACATTTGCTTGATGAGTAAGGCTTCCTCATCAATTTCAAGTGTTGGATGTTTAAAAATAGGAGTCTCGGTCTTTTTCAAGATGTGAGGGACTTCCTCTTGAACAACAGTGTCATCTTCAATGATAGCGTCGTCGTTTCTCTGGTTAAGAGTGCCATAGTCAAGTCCAATGGCAACCTTGGGTTTTACTTGAATTTTCTCACAGTAGGATTGCACTAGACCAGATGATTTCTTAAACGTTTTTAGTTTGAATTCATTTTCAGCTAATTCATCCCTAATAGCCTTTTCCACTTGACTAGCACATAAAACCTTATTCTGCAAATATTCAACTTCTTTCTTAAGGTTTTCTACTTGCATAGCAGTTAGCTCAAGTTTCTCATTCTTTTTTATTAACATTTCATTTCTAGTAGACAGTTTAGCAATCTCCTCATTAGCAGCAGTCATACTAGTATGAATATTAAACATTTCAACAGATAGTTGTTCAATCATGCACTTGTACTCAGAAATAGACATGTCTATGGTAGTTGCAGAATCCTTGCTCTTCTTCATCACTGTCAGTATCATCCCAACACTTCCCTTCAGCTATGTAGGCCTTACCTTGTGTTGCTTTTTCAGAAGGGCCTCATACTTAGCTTCAAGCTCTAGAAACTCTTTATCCTTCTTTTTAGGCTTCTTGCATTCACTGGCAAAATGCCCTAGGTCATTGCATCTATAACACCTTACAGATGACCTATCCACATAGCTGGTTTTAAATTTGTTCTTGTTTGCTTTCACAGGTGCCTTGCTCTTGTTGAATGAATGGCTTTGGGTTTTAGGTTTGAATGGTTGGTTCCTCTTAAATCTGATGTTGGGAAATTTTCTGGCCATGAAAGCATATGAAGTGTTTTCCATCTCATCTAGTTCTTCAAGAGTGTAAAACTCTTCTTCCTCCTTCTCCTCAACAGGTTCACTAACCTCAGCTTCATTTTCTTCATCATCTACTATCTCCTCTATCCTCAGTTGGCTTGTAGATGCTTCTAGGTCTTGAATAGATTTGTTGACAATCAAGGCACATGATGTCTTTATCATTCTGCCTTGGTTGGCTTGGATAACCCTTTTCTAAAGCAACTCAAGCTCATGAGTTTTTAAAACCCCATAGAGCACATCATATGTAACTTTGTTCAAATCTCTTTCCCTTAGAGAAATGACCCTTTGTTCTAGATGATTTGGTGAAAATAGCAGAAATTTCATGTTCAACTCTTTGGTGCTGTAAACCTTGCCATTCATTAGCAACTCAGTAACTAGCTTGTGAAATCTCTCAAACATCTCAGTGATGCTTTCCTTGGGCTGTGCCATGAAAGCTTCATACTGTGTGACCAGTATCTGTTTCTTGTTTTCCCTAACCTCATCAGTTCCTTCACATAACACCTCAATGTGATCTCACATTTCTTTGGCAGATGTGCATGATGCAATGTTTGCAAACATTGACATGTCCATGGAATCTATAATCAGCAACATGAGATGACTATCAAGGGCAACCTTCTCCTTTTCTGATTCTGTCCATTTGGATGGTTCCTTGGCCAAATAAGATCTTAGAACAGTTATGGTTCCAACAGTCTTCTCAGGTATTTCTTGTTGTGGAACAAATGGACCATTCTTGAGAATCTCAGGATATAAAGGATGAGAGGCTTTGATGAACAACATCATTTTCATCTTCCAGAGGTTGTAATTTTCTTTGTCAAACTTAGGGACTTTCACCGTTCATGTAGTCTTTGGTGTATTCGAACTCATGATCGTTTTTCTATTTTTGAATAAACAACCCGCTCTGATACCACTTGTTGAGTATTGAATACAGTGAAAGAATACAGAGGGGGGTGAATGGATTCTTGAACTTTTCTTGTTCTTGAGTCTATGTAGCAAGATAGGTGTTTGTGTGTGCAAATATATGAGTGCGGATAAAAACAACACAAGACACGATATCACTTTAATCTAATATTGTATTAGATAAAGTTTGCTACAATCTGTGAATACAAATGATAGTATTCTCAACTTCATTTTTCTCAGAGAGATATGACTTACAATGTATGAAAAACTTGACTCCTCAAAAGTTAACAACTAAGGAAGTGAGGCTGTATCCTTATAGAACATGGATACAACCTACTTACTGCAAATAAGGTAGCTGAACAAATTACTTTCTAGTCTGTCTATCCTTTTTGAGTAAGTGTCCAAACGGTTATAGATTTGACTTTGCAAAGCCTGTTCAGATCCACTTCTTTAGCCCTTTGTCTCTTCTATATCTCTCCAAGCTTCCTTGTAGGCTTTCCAGAGCATATTACAGATTGTGGTCCATAAAGTGCATTGGCTTGTTGCAGGTTTCAGACTTGTACAATTTCTTCAGTATTTTGACTTTATCGATAACTCTGAGTTCTCGAATACTGTTATATGACATATCCAATCACTTCTCGAATAGCTCTTTTCTCTGGGAATCCTTGAGTTGTCGAATAGAGCATTTTGACATGTCGAATCCCTGAGATATCGAATAGCTTTTTGAGTACTTGAGATATCGAATGGAACTTTGACTTGTTGACTTTTTGAGAACTCAAATACTACTTTGACTTGTTGACTTCTTGAGTTCTCAAATAGAGCAGTAGACATATCGAATCCCTGAGATATCGAACATTGTATTCAGAGATATCGAATAGTGTCTTGAGATATCGAATCCCTGACTTCTCGAATGCTAGAATTCTCGAATAGACAAAAGTACTTCTCGAATTGGTACTTAGGCAAATTCTTCATTTCTTCAAATCCCAACTGTGATTTATTTGACAGTCTTCATCTTCTTACTTGAGGCATGAACCTTGGAACTTCTTTCAAGCATTATTCTTGACTATATAAGTACAGTTACACAACTAGGACTTGATGTCTATTACAAGTACAAAGCAAGTAGAAACTCTACAACTAGAGGTTCCCTCAGTTAAGAGGTCATGTAAGTAATGCAAGGCATTACAAACAATTAGGCTTGTTATTAGAGTTAAACAGGCATGTCTCTGTGACTAACAGTGATAACATTTTGGACAGTATTATACTTGCATCATATATAATTTTTAGATTTATAAAAATGTAAATATGTGAGTTAATTAGAGATTTTGTTCGAACAATCATTTAGACTTTAAGCAATTTAAATATATAACTGAATTTGAGTTAAAAGTAACCTTTTTAAAATTTAGGATTTCAAAATGTATATAAATGAATAAGTCATTGATATTCGTGTAATTATACGATTAAAACTTTTGCATTTTAAGTTGAACCTAAGTTTAAAAAACTTAGATATTGGGTATTAGAGATGCACAAAAGGCCCATCGGGCCGGGCTTTGACCGGGCTTTGAAAAGCCCGGGCTTTTTGGTCAAAGCCCGGCCCGGGCTTTGACTTTGACCGGGCCGGGCCGGGCTTCTGTGAAAAATGTGAGCCTGTTTAGGCCCTCGAAGCGAGCCGCGGTGGGCTTTTTTCCGGGCCTGAAGCGGGCCGGGCCGGATCGGCCGGATCGGGCTTTTTTCAGGATCAAATCGGATCGAGATTTTATGTTATATAAGAATGTTCTTTATGTAATAATGGCAGACATGTGTTAAACAATCTATATTGCCGATACAAATATTACATTTATCGATTTATTTTTTGATTTGATGATATATTAATTGATTACACATGTACTTAACTTGTTTTCGTTCATGTATCATAATATATGCATATAAATCATCTTATTATTAATAATGAATATGTAAATATATATGTACTTAAATTATTTTTATATTTGTAAGAAGTGTAAATACATAAATATTTATGTAAGTATACTAGAATAATCGAATTTTACCCCGGCTTTTTCGGGCCGAACCGGGCTTTTAATCGGGCCGGGCCGAAGACCGAGCATTTTAAAAGACCGGGCTTTTGCCGGGCCGGGCTTTGCCCAAAAATATAGGGACCGTTTAAGGCCCTCGGGCCGGGCTTGACCGGGCCGGGCTTTGCCGGATCGCGCCGGACTTTGCCGGATCGGGCCGGGCCAGATTTTCGGGTTCGGGCTTTTTGTGCATCTCTTTTGGGTATGAAATAGTAAGTCAAAAATAGACGGTTGAGTTTAAAAGGGTATGTAAATATATGTTTAAATATATATGTATGAAAAAAAAAAAGAACGAGACAATCATATGAATAATTTTTACGTAAAACTAAGAAATTAACAATATATACCAAATCAGTTCATCGAAATCTGACTTAATATATACCAATTAACAATATTAATGTTATTGTTATCGTATAGATATTTATCCAAATTTAAGGAAGCTAATCAAATTTTAAAGTAGTTGGTTCATGATAATGCAATATTATAAATTGCCATCCAAAAATAAGATAAAATAAAAATATTATCTTTTATCGTATTTCTAATTACAAATTCATGTCAAAAAATTACAAAATTTATACAGTTTAATGCGAAAAATTATTTTAATTCGCACGGATTTTACGCTAGTTCTTACTTATATCCCTTCGTGGTTGTATAAAAAAACTCCACCAATAAAAAGAAAATATCTTATAAAAATGTCATAAGTGATTATTAATTACTAATGTGTGCCAAGAAAGATCCTTACTTTAATGACACGAGACTGCGTTCAATTGAGTTAATAATCACATCATCGGCCTCCATAAAAATAAAGGTAAATAAGTTATTTGAAACCAAATCTGTGACACTTACGGTAGGGACAAGAAAGTTTAGAGCATCTCAATACGAGAAATCTTTAGGAAACAAAACTTAAGTAACAGACATTACACTTAGACCTGGCAAATCGGGTAAACGGATCGGTTTCGGATCGGATCTGCTTCGGATCGGATCCACTTTCGGTTAAGGTACTATTTAGAGCCTGTTCGGTTCGGATCGGATCTGATTTGGTTCGGATCCACTTTCGGTTAATGTACGATTTAGAGCCTGTTCGGTTCGGATCGGATCTGATTCAGTTCGGGTAAAATTCGGATTAAAATCGGATAAATTTTGGATTAAGATCAGATCAAATTCGGTTCGGTTCTCCTTCGGATTTTTACTGTTTGCATCGGATTTTGTTTGGATGTAGGACCATTCGGTTCGGATCGGATTGTCGAGATATATCTAATTTTTTGATGTACCCAAATTTTCAAAAACCAAAAAATTATTTTGGCTTGAGATCTTAGCAATGAACAACTAAATTGACTAGTAGTACTAGTAACTAGTGCTTTCTTACAGCTTTTTGTTTCGTTTTAAAAAAAATATTTCTCGACGATCCAACTGTCGGATGTCAAAATATATCTAATTTAGTGATATTCGCAAATTTTCAAAAATAAATAAATGAATTTGGTTAGAAATCTTAGTAGTCAACTACCGAATTGACTAGTACTCGTAACTTGTGTTTTGTCACGGATTGTTATTCTATTTTTTTTAAAATTATTTCTCTACGATCCAACCGTACGGATCTCAAGATATATCTAATCTAGTAATATTCCGAAATTTTCATAAAATAAAAAATTAATTTGGTTGGAGATCTTAGTAGTCAACTACCGAATTGACTAGTACTCGTAACTAGAGTTTTGTCACGGATTGTCATTTTATTTTTAAGAATTATTTCTCGACGATTCAACCATACGGATCTCAAGATATATCAAATCTACTGATATTCCAAATTTTCAAAAAATAAAAAATTAATTTGGTTGGAGATCTTAGTAGTCAACTACCGAATTGACTAGTACTCGTAACTAGTGCTTTGTCACGGATTGTTAATTTTATGTTTTAAAAAATATATCTCAACGATCCAACCGTACGGATCTCAAGATATATCTAATTTAGTGATACACCATAATTTTCAAAAAATAAAAAATTAATTTTGTTGGATATCTTAGTAGTCAACTACCGAATTGACTAGTACTCGTAACTAGTACTTTGTCACGGATTGTTGATTCTATTTTTTAAAAATTATTTCTCAACAATCTAACCGTACGGATCTCAAGATATATCAAATACAGTGATATTTCCAAATTTTTAAAAAATAAAAAATTAATTTACTTGGAGATTTTAGTAGTCAACTATTGAATTGACTAGTACTCGTAACTAGTGCTTTATCACGGATTGTTGTTTCTACTTTTTAAAAACAATTTCTCGACGATCCAACCGTACGGATCTCAAGATATATCTAATTTAGCGATATTACCAAATTTCAAAAAAATAAAAAAATAATTTGGTTGGAAATCTTAGTAGTCAACTACCGAATTGACTAGTACTCGTAACTAGTGCTTTGTCACGAATTGTTGATTCTATTTTTTAAAAATTATTTATCGATGATCCACTCATACTGATCTCAAGATATATCTAATCTAGTGATATTCCAAAATTTTCAAAAATAAAAATTAATTTGGTTAAAGACCTTAGTAGTCAACTACCGAATTGACTAGTACTCGTAACTAGTTATTTGTCACGGATTGTTGATTCTATTTTTTTAAAAATATATCTCGACGATCCAACCGTACGGATCTCAAGATATATCTAATTTAGTGATATTCCCAAATTTTCAAAAAATAAAAAATTAATTTGTTTGGAGATCTTAATAATCAACTACCGAATTGACTAGTACTCGTAACTAGTGCTTTGTCACGGATTGTTGATTCAATTTTTTAAACATTATTTCTCGACGATCCAACCGTACGGATCTCAAAATATATCTAATCTAGTGACATTCCCAAATTTTCAAAAAATAAAAAATTAAATTGGTTGGAGAACATAGCAGTCAACTACCAAATTGACTAGTACTCGTAACTAGTGCTTTGTCACGGATTGTTGATTCTATTTTTTAAAAATTATTTCTCGACCATCTAACCGTACGGTCTCAAGATATATCTTGTATAGTGATATTTTCAAATTTTCAAAAAATAAAATATTAATTTGGTTAGAGATCTTAGTAGTCAACTACCGAATTGACTAATACTCGTAACTATTGTTTTGTCACGGATTGTTGATTTATTTATTTTTTTAAATTATTTCTCGCCGATCCAACCGTTCGGATGTCAAGATATATCTAATTTAGTGATATTTCCAAATTTTCAAAAAATAAAAAATATTTTTTAAAAAATACATGTGTCAAAATTTATTAAATAAGACCGAATATGTCAAAATTAGATACATCACTTATATAACGCTTCTATAAGCGTTATGGAAGTGAATGCACTCACTTAGACAGCGCTTTAATAAGCGTCATATAAGTGAATGCACTTTAATTTCTATCTAGAATATGCATAATTTATTTATTTTCTAATTATGTGCAGAATTTATTAATTTTTATTTGCAAATTGAATTAAAATATTATTATATACAAAATATCGTAAGCAATATTCAATGACAATAATAAATATATAGCAAATCAGAAAATATAAAAATTGACAAAACTAAACAAATAAAGGTCAAAGAAATATTAATCTATATAAAATTATTTTATCGGATATTTTTCGATTAAGTTATTTTTAGTTTCGGATTTACATCGGATTCAAGTCATATTCGGTTCGGGTAAATTTTTATTCGGATTTGATCGGTTCTGATTATAATCGGATACATGGTTATCATTGGATACAGTATTTCGGATAATTTTTGGTTAAATTTCCGGTTCGGTTAATTTTCGGATCGGGTCAAATCGGTTTTCGGATCGTTATCGGATTTGATTAAATTGGACCGGTTTCGGTTCGGATTATTTTGGTTTCGGATACAATTTCGGATAATCTATTTCGGATCCAATTTCGGATTCGGTTCCAAATATTTCGGTTCGGTTTTTCGGATCCAGACCCATTTTGCAATTTACACTAATTTGTTAAATTTTGCAAAATGGTTAGGTAAAACTAATTTCTTAAATTTTGAAAAATGATTAGGTAAAGTGATTGACAAAATTTATTGTATCTCTTGAAAACGCAATTAAAATAAAAAATTGATAATATTTTTATTTATTTTTTTTTGTTTTAGAATAACATAGATTAAACGTCATCAGTGACACAAAGAGAAATACAAACATAAAGAGGAGGTAAATGAATAATTGATCGCCTAACAGAGACGCTTTGAAGACTCATAAGTCATAAGATAAGCTACACACTAGGCACAATCACCAATAATAGTAATACCATCAAAAACTGACTAAATTTGGAGTAGGATGATGAATGGAATGTGATAAAAACAGACAGTCAATTTCAACGTTAATATTCGAATCCACCTAAGAATCTCTGGGCTTCAGCAACACTTGGGTCTTGAGGACTTTGGAGGAATCCATTTTTATCTGGCGTACTACACCAGAGCTAATCCTTTCCACCCAATGTATATAACTTGGGTTTGAATCAAGATTAGCATTCAACAATGTGAATGATCGAAGCATCACGGAGAAATTTTGCAGCCATGGATTAAACCTCGCAACTCATACTCAGCATGGTGGACAAACCACCTTCACAAATAATAAAAAAGATAGGGGGTCTCCCTGTCTTGGACCTTTTTTGGATAAATAGGACCAATCTGTTCTACATTTTGAATTGTCTGCGTACTCTACCGACGAGACACATGTTGACGGAGCAATTTGGTAACAACAAAATTCGAGATACTTCGCCGGAAACAAGATTTACAGCGGTGGTTCTTTGCCGAAAAGAGTGGTGGCGTGTGGTGATTGTTTGTGATTGATGGCTGAGATTGATAGGGTTAGTGGCGGCTATTCAGAGCTCTCGACTTCCAACCCCTCAATCGGCCTACGTACCCCGGTATTTATAGGGGATCAAGCCATACGTAGTTCTTGGAGAGCAAGAAACCCAAATGGGCTTGGATATCGGTCCAGCATCCGGAATGTTCTACTATGAGGCCTAACCACAAAAGGCCAAAGGCTCATCCAAGATCTCAAGAATTCACGAATATGGAAACTTCCCCCGTCGAGGACTAGTCCTATTTGCTACAAGCTATTTCTTGATTTCAAGGATGCAGGTATAGTCATGGTTTACCCCAAGTGCAGAACGCATCCCTGTCCCCCGAATGAGAAGCACCCACCAGATAGCAGGACAGGTGATCCGTAACTTTTGGGTGCAAAGTGCGGATTACTCCAAAGTTCCCCAATGAGAACGCGCCCATTGGCTACAGGAACAGAGCTCCAAAGCACACACCAAGGAGAGACCTATCTTTGCACCGAGGAGAACATACCCTCAGTGTATAAGAAAGATCGCTAAATCTAGGAAAACCCCTAAAGGCCTTCTACGACGGACATCCCCCTCCTGAGATACGACAGGAGGGAATTCTTCAATAATCAAATACAAAATCGACATTGTTACCATCTTGGAATCCCGACATACCATCCAGGGCGCGGCCTAAAACCCCAGGGCGCGCCCTAACATCCCAAAAACCCTAATTTGTTCTCTAGAATCCCAAATTGAACCCGTTATTGACAATGACGGAGCTAGAAAATCCGGCTCGCGGGGGCGAATATTATTTTTCCTCTTAATAACTAATTTATTTAAATAATTTGTTATTATCAAAAATAAAAAATTATTACTAAAATTTTTTGATTTAAGAATATACTTAAATTCAAGCATTAAAATTCAAAATTATGATAAATATCAAAAATTGTATCATTATATTCTTAAAATTTATATAAATTTGAGGGGGCAAAATCAAAAAATTACAATATTTTAACATTAAAAATGTGAATATTTGAATTTTTTTCATGAATTTTACTACTAATTTCATGATTATACGAGGTTTTGGGGTGGCGGCCGCCCCCACACGCCACCCCTTACCTCCGTCCCTGGTTATTGACCCGAATCCATCTTAAAATATCCGAAACGAATTTTGGCTATAACAACTACCCCCAATTCCATAGGAAATCAGAGATGATGTATGGAATTTTTCCCAGAAAACCCAAAATTCTCGTATTATTTCTCTCAGGGCGCGTCTTGAGAATTTCAATCGATTTTACCTGCATGCCAGCTATTTCCCACTTACATTATTTCTCCTATAAATACCCCCACTGCACTCACTTTACTCCTTTTACTCTCCTCAACAAAACCCTTCCCCGGCGACTCCGAGTTTCCAGACGAAAATCCGGCCAATCTCATCGCGTTTTTGCAAATTTCTTCGACAAATCGTACTCTATAACTTCCAAGGTACATTTTTCATACTTCTATTTCAAGATTTAACCATGTAAATTGCTTGATTTGACAAAGTGACTGTTCATGTATTTTTGTGTTCTTCATTTTTCTGAGTTATATATGTGTATGTATTGTTGTTTGATCCTTCCCTCCTGTTGTAACTTCTATCAAACATGTTTATGCATACTAGATTAACTTCCTAGGCGCATCTTACCTAGGGCGCGCCCTAAGGTCTTCAACGTTTAGCTAATAATTTTAAGTCGTACACTTGGTTTAGATCGTGGCATAAATTTTTTCCACAATCTCTCTTTTTATCTCAACTTGTAAAAACTTTCCTTTATTCTTTCTTCCTTGGACGCGCCCTTAGTGCTTTTATTTTTAATTCTTTGCAGCTGGAGGGCGCGCCATCTCCATTCCATCCCTTTAAGGTACTTAACAGGCGCCTTGGGACATATTCTCCTCCAAGCACCTTTCTTCCTCCAAATTATCCGATGCCTCTTTTCTCATTTATTTCTTCAGAAGACAAGGCGCGCCTTATCGAATAATTTAACGAGGACAAAATGAGTTTTTCTAGTGAGGATTCCCTTGATAATATCCCTCTTAGTGCTCGAATAAAAAACAAGAAGAACCTTCAATCCTTCCAAGAATCTCCACCTCCTGAAAAGAACTTAAACATATCTCCTTTAGATTCTTCAGGCAGTGATTTTAATCCCAATAGCCAAACTCCTACCGATACTCATTCTTCAGACACCTACTCCACCGAGGGCGCGCCTTCCGCCTTATCCATTTCACCATTAATCAATTCCGAACCAACATCCCCACCTCCATCACCTACCTCATTTGAACATTGGGAGGTTCTTGATAAATAGATTGACATTGATTGGGGTAAATATAATGAAATTTCGGAAAAGGAAAAGAACCAACTCAGAAAGAAACAAGGCAAACTAGCCTGTGTGAGCATGCCTTCTACTGCCACAAACGATGAAGTGGAATGGGCCATGAAATACTATGGTCAAGAAGGACTCTGGGCCATTCCTCACTCCCACCATCGACCCCATATTTTCAACTATGGTGGAGATTTCAGAATTCCAAGGGTGGTTCTAACCCCGAGACTTGTTGCTCTAGGTGTGGGCGCGCCCTTACACCCATACCTAAGAGAAATCCTTGAATGGTATGATCTAGCCCCAATCCAACTTTCTCCTAACAGCTATAAACTTGTGTTAGGCTTACTCATCCTCTACCATGACTTGGGTTTCGAGGCACCCTCCATGCCAGAAATCAGCTATTTCTTTAGCATCCGCCAATCAAACATTGGATATTATTATCTGGTAATCAACAAACCTCACAACAACAAGGGCTTTTCTGAAGGGAGAACTAGCCACATTAAATGATGGAAGGAACCTTACTTCTTTGTATGGGACGCTCCTCGAGTTCGTCTTCAATTCAATACTGATCCTTGTAAGTGAGGGCGCGCCCTACACTCTTCTTTTAAAAAATTTCACTTCTTTTTTTTTAACTTTTATTAATTCCTTTAAACTAAAACAGATAGAAGAGTTCTTAAAGAACTTCAGGGCGCGGCCCTTCATCGGGCCAAAGCCGTCCTCAAAGTTACAGCAGAGAAATTCAACCTCCAAACTCTAATCACCGAAGAAAACTTAATAAGAGTTGCAATTCTGTCAGATAGAGTCGGCCATATTTGTAAATTTAAAAGATTCAGAAATGGCATTGTCGTTCCATCATCTTCATCTAGTGATAGTGAAAGTGAAAACTCTGATACTGATGAAGGTACAACATTATAGAATAGGGCGCGCCTTAACATAATAATGTATCATAATTTGCCTGATATATCTCCCTTCATTATCTGCTTAAAGCTTCCTTCACCTAAGGCGTGAACTAATCATTTTTTTTCTTGTTTTGCACAGAAATGGCTCCTAAGATTCCTCACGGTTTCGGTGCTGCAAAGAAAAACAACAGGTTACAACACGAAGACAAGACCGACACCTCTGATTCCAGGGGGAATCCTATACAGCAACAACAGCCTTCCCCAGTAATTCCACCTTCTTCTGGGTCTTCAAAAAGAAATGTTGAGATCCAAGAACCTCTTAGGAACAAAGGCAAAAAACAAAGAACCGAGGGCACGCCTTCATATGTTGAAACCCTCATTGGACCGGCTGCTGCTTCTCTTGTCACTGAGAAAGAAATTGATCTCTGGCAAAACATGAATGCTGATGATGAGACGAATTCAATGATTAAAGCTTCAGCCCAACTTCTGGTTCAATCCCTAGGGCGCGCCCAGAGAGTGCACAAAGAAAAACTTCACATAAATAAACTTGAGGCGGAGAACAAGAAGTTTTCCAAAATGGTCATCGAAACTGATAACAAGTGGAAGAAGGAATGTGACGCTAAGGATGCCACCATTGCTACCCTATAGTCGGATCTTCAAAAATCCCTTGAATATGGTAAATATCTTTTTGACCAGGTTGAAAGGTTGAAGAAGGAAAGAGAGGAATTCCGAGTGCAACAAAGTACTTTTGAAATGGAGAAAACTAGATTGAAAGAACAGAGAGAAACCATTGAGGATGAGAATTTCGAGAAGGGATTTAACTTCTACCTTATTGGCTTCCTAGCCACCGATCCTGATTATGACTGGGAGAAGTTTGGTCCTGATGCTGCTGAGGATGTGACTAAGTTTAAAGTCGACCAAACCATAGCTATCAAGGCCAAAAGAATTGAGCTGGGGTTAGAGGATCCTCCTGAGGACGCGACTTCCACAGAGAATATCCCCTCAACTCACAACATCCAAACTTCTCCTCCTGAAGCTATTCCTACTCAAAGCTCACCTATTGTGGACGTATCTCCCCTTATCACTGTTCGCCCTAATGATGCTCAGGACGCGCCTTTTTCATCTCCTAAGGACGCGCCCTAGGGTTTTTATCTTTAAATTTGTCTGTATATATTTTAACTTTTAAGGTGCGGGTCCTTTGTAAAACCCTGCAAGCTGTAACCTTGAATTTCTTTTCGATAACTGTCTAGGTACTATGCTTTTGTTGAACTATATATTCATTGTCGAATCACTTTTGCCTTGATAAGTTCTGCACACAATTAATCTTCAAGTTTCTTCAGGACGCGCCCTGATATATAAGGGCAGCCTTGAAACTCCTTCAATTATCAACTTAAGATTTTCCCTTTTACCAAAAAACATACACAAAATTTTAGCTGTAAATTATCCTTTATAAGCCGAGGGCGCGGCCTTGTTTCCTTAGGGCGCGTCTTCTTAAATGTCTGTAAATTCTTTCACAGATTTGCCTTTACCTGGTTTATAGATTTCTAGAAAATGCCTTTACACTTGTGAGAAAATAAACCTTCACATGATTCCTTAATACAAAGTAAGGCGCGCCTGATTATGCCAGGGCGCGGCCTTTACAACAATAAACTTCAATACGAACAAATCTTTAATTTTCTTGAAAACTTCTAATCTTTAACAAGACTGGAATCTCTTCAGAACAAGGGAAGGTATACACACTACCCCCTGGCTAAGGAGAACAATTATTGAAAAACAAAGAAAAAATAAGCAAATCTCAACTAAATCTAAGGAAGGCATATATGCACTACCCCCCCTAGACTAGGAGAACAGTTATTTATGCTAGTCTACAACTTAAATTTAAGCCTTCATAAAATAGGGGGCCAAAGCTGCACCCTACTGATAATATTTCTTCAAATGCTCCGCATTCCATGCTCTCGGGATTGTGTTACCATCCAAGTCTTCCAGATGATAAGTTCCTTCCCAAATGATAGACTTAATCTTGTAAGGTTCTTCCGAGTTTGGACCAAAAACCCCATGAGCTGCAACTCTCGTATTTGGCATAACCTTCCGAAGAACCAAATCACCCACATCAAAATGACGAGTCTTCACTTTCCTGTTGTAATACCTTGCAATCCTTTGCTGATAAGTTGCCAACCTCAATTGTGAGTTGGTCCTTGTTTCTTCCAGAAAATCCAGATTCAACCTTTGATTTATCATATTAGCCTCTTCATCATAAAAATCTCTTCTGAAAGAACCTGCTCCAATCTCTACAGGAATCATCGCTTCACACCCATAAGACAACACAAAGGGAGATTCCCCAGTTGTAGTTCTTGGAGTAGTATTATATGACCACAAAACCATTGGTAACTCCTCAGGCCAATTCCCCTTGCTTTCCTCTAACTTTGTCTTCAAAGTATGCTTGATAATCTTGTTGATTGCCTCCGTCTTTCCATTACTTTGAGAATGATACACAGCTGCAAACTCTTTCTTGATTCCCAAATCATCACACAACTTTCGCAACTCTTTGCTGTCGAACTGCTTTCCATTATCTGATACAAGCTTATACGGAATCCCAAATCTGCACACAATCGAATTAAAGACAAAATCTCGAATTTTCTTTGCAGTGATTGTGGCCAAGGGCATTGCCTCCGCCCATTTAGTGAAGTAATCAACTGCTACCACAGCATATTTTACACTTCCCTTAGCTTTAGGGAGTTCTCCAATGAGATCTATTCCCCACATAGCAAAAGGCCACGGACTCATCACGGAAGTCAAAGTAGTAGCAGGACTTGTAGTATAGTTGGCAAACCGCTGACACTTATCACATGCCTTCACAAAATCATAAGCATCCTTCTTCAAAGTAGGCCAATAATAACCCTGCCTTAACACCTTCATTGCCAACGAACCACCCCCCGAGTGATTGCCACAAATTCCTTCATGAATTTCTCGAAGGATGTAATTGCATTCATCTCCATCTATGCACTTCAGGAGTGGTTGATTGAAACCCCTCTTATATAGAATTCCATCATATTCTACAAATCTTGCTGCCTGATACCGAATTCTTCTTGCCTCAACCTTGTCTTCTGGAAGAATCCCTACACGAATATATCCTTGAATTGGAGTCATCCAAGTAATATGCGGGAAAGCTTCCACCTCCATAACTTCTACTTCCGGGATACTTGGTACTTCTTGAATTTGCAGTGGAACTGTTCCCAATAGCATCGCGTCCTTTTGGGATCCCAACTTAGCCAAAACATCTGCATTACGATTCTCATCTCGGGGAATACACTATAATCTCACCTCCCGAAACTTCTGAATAAGCCGCTGAGCATACTTCATATAAAGCTCTGTTCTTGGACCCCCTACACTGAAATCCATCTTTAACTTGTCCAACCACTAATTCCGAATCACTCAATATGATCAGATTCACTACCTTCATCTCCTCGGCTATCTTCAAACCACTAATCAAAGCTTCATACTCTACGTCATTATTAGTTGCTTGAAATTTGAAATGAATAGCACTCATAAGCTGATTTCCTTCAGGAGTAACCAAGATTATACCTGCACCAGCTCCTCCATTATTTACAGCTCCATCTACATGCAACTTCCACCATGGCTGAGGAAATTCCTCAAGGGGACGCGCCTTCTGGGTTGGAATTCCAGGCTATACCAACACAAGTGACTTTTCTCCATTCTCTGACTCGAATTCAAGGATAAAATCAGCCAAAGCTTGACCCTTAATAGCAGTTCTTGGGGTATATTCTAAATCAAACTGCCCCAGTTCAATCGCCCATTTTAGCATCCTTCCAGAAACTTTCGGCTTATGAAGAATCCCTCTCATTGGATATGCTGTACGAACCTCGATCTTATGAGCTTGAAAATAAGGGCGAAATTTTCTTGAAGCTAGGATTAAGGCGAAAACTAACTTCTCCATACTTGTGTATCGGGTTTCTGCATCAAGCAAACGCTTACTCACATAGTACACTGGAGACTGATGATCAATTTCTTCCCTTACCAACACCGCGCTGATGGAATATTCTGACACTGCCAAGTAAAGAATTAAAGTTTCTCCTTCCACCGGTTTTGCCAAAAGTGGTGGATTCCCCAACTGCTCCTTGATTTTCTGAAAAGCTTCTTCGCACTCGGGAGTCCATACAAAATCCTTAGATGTTCCTTTGATCGCTTTAAAGAACTCTCTGCATTTATCTGAAGACTTTGACACAAAGCGATTCAATGCTGCTATTCTTCCGGCCAAACTCTGCACCTGCTTCACACTAGACGGGGATTTCATATCAAGTAAAGCATTAATCTTTGCTGGATTCGCCTCAATTCCTATATGATTTACCATGAAACCCAAAAACTTTCCGGATTCCACCCCAAACACACATTTCTGAGGATTTAACTTCATCCTGAACTTCCTTAATATTTCGAACATCTGCCCCAAATGCTTTACATGATCTTCTGCCTTCAAGGACTTAACAAGCATATCATCAACATACACCTCCATGGTTTTCCCAATTAAATCTTTGAACATCATATTCACCAATCTCTGATAAGTTGCTCCAGCATTAATCAAACCAAACGGCATTCCAATATAACAATATAACCCTCTATCTGTGATGAAATTGGTGTATTCTTGATCGGGTTCATACATTGGAATTTGATTATAGCCCGAATAAGCATCCATGAAACTCAAAAGAGCATGACCGGCCGTAGCATCCACCAACTGATCAATCCGAGGGAGAGGGAAACTGTCTTTAGGACAAGCCTTATTCAAATCCGTAAAATCCACACAAGTCCTCCATTTTCCGTTTGGCTTCTTGACTAGGACTGGATTAGCCAGCCAATCCGGATAATACGACTCCTTAATCAATCCAACCTCTAGAAGCCTATCAACCTCCTCTTTCAATGATGTAGCTCTCTCTCCACTTACCGGCCGACGTTTTTGGCGGATTCCTTTCTTGGTGGGATCTATATTCAGACGATGACACATGACTTCCGGGTCAATCCCCACCATATCAGCATGACTCCAAGCAAAAACATCCAGATTATTCAGGAGAAAATTAGTGAGCATCCCTCTCATCTCGGAATTCAATTGGGACCCGATTTTCAAAACCTTACTCGGATTCTTCTCATCTACCAATATTGAGATGGTATCCTCTGCAGGGCCAGTCTTTTCAACTAACTGTGGAATTCTAGGATCCAGATCAGAATCAAAAATTCGTGGGTCCTCAACTGGCATGTCATCCCTGGAGGGCACATCCTCTTCAAGAGGGAAGTCTTCCTCAACAAGGGTATGCACTAGACCTTCAAGCAACATTCGTCTTCCTTCAACCTGCTCCCCTCTAAGGTTAACAGATATAACCTCTTCCGAGTCTTCTTCGACTTCTTCTAGAATTCCTTCTTGCAAATTATCAAGTATCGGAATGCTCTCCCTCACTCCCTCTTCAGGTTCTTGGACAAGATAATGAACTTTAATCTCTCCTGGAGTAAGATTCATCTCTCTTTCTGAACTTCCTTCTCTCAGGGCGCGCCCTCCACCTTGCTGTTTTCTCAACCCCTTGATTGCCTTGTGATAGCAATCCCTTGAATCATGCTGAGATCCTCGTATAGTTCCTACACCATTGAGTGTAGGAAATTTCATTGCAAGATGGTAGATAGAGGTTATAACCTTCATTTCTTTTAATAGAGGGCGCCCAATCAAAGCATTATGAGATGACTCCACATTCAAAATCATAAAGTCCATCATTTGGGTCACAGAAAGAACTCCCTCACCAAGGGTTACCAGCAGTTTAATGGTTCCCATGACTTTCACAGATTCGCCTGAAAAACCGTAGATCCAACCATTGTCTGGAATCATATCCTTATCAGGAAGTCCCAACTTCCTATAAGTATTGTAGTATAGGATATTCACTGAACTTCCATTATCGACGAGAACCCGATGTACGTTCTTAGAACCAATCTGGATTGCTACCACCAAAGCATCATTATGAGGATGATGCACCCATCTAGCTTCTTCCTCAGTGAAAATGATATCCACGCATTCCCCCTTAAATAATTTGGGCGGCCTAAACTCCAAGCTATTCACATTAGTGAGGGGGTGATATTTTGCTTCCCTTGCATATCTCTCCAAAGCATGATTACTATCTCCTCCCAAGTGCCGTCCTCCAAATATTGTATGAATACTACCTTCTCTTACAAATTTCTTCTCCTCGGGCTTATCATTATTCCGGAGTGCGCGCCCTCTATCTTTTCTATCAATATTCTCCTTATGCTTTTTTACTTCTCTGATAATCCATTCAGTCAGGAATCCCTCTTTGATCAGGTCTTCAATTTCATCCTTCAATTACCGACACTCGTGAGTATTATGTCCTGAGGACTAATGAAACTCACAGTATTTCTTTTTATCTCTACTCTGCCAAGAAGTTAATGGCTCTGGATTCCTGAAGAATCCCTTATCTTTATTTACTTCAAAGATATGCTCAATAGAGGCAGCCAAAGGAGTATAGTTACTTTCCCTTCTATCATAGGTGTAAGTATCTGGAGGTCCCCAATTCCGCCCAACTTCAGTGGAATTCACACGATTAGCACCGATCCCAGTACGGAGTGTGGGACTCAAGGACCGATCTTTCCTCTTATTAACTCTTCCTTTAGAATTTCCCTGACTGTCTGTTTTTCGATTATCTGCCAAGGATTGTTCTACAATCTTGAAAGTCTCAGCCTGCGCAAATACATCGGCCAAAGTAGGTGGATCACGTCCTTCAAGATGCTTCCAGAAATCAGTTCCTATTGATAATCCAGCTATTAAAAAGCTTTTGAACGTTTCATCAGTTGCTCCTCTCACCAGGGTAGATTCTGAATTGAATCTTTTGAAGTAAGATTGTAAACTTTCTCCTTCCCTCTGCTTAATATTAGCCAAAGTAGTAACAGGAGGAGCATACTTCACTGCCGCCTAGAACTTGGTTAAAAACAGATTCCTCATCACCTGCAAAGATGTAATTACTTCTGGCCCAAGTTTCTGAAACCACTGTTGCGCACTCTCCCTAAATTTTGCTGCCAACAAACGGCATCTGGCTAAATCAGTCACCTGATAGACATCCATTTCGATATCAAACCGCCCCAAGAATTCCACGGGGTCAGCATTTCCGTGAAAGCGTAAGTCATTAGTCATAGACCGATACCCTGTAGAGAGTTGTGCTTCTCTTACTTCAACTGAGAATGGAGAAGATGTTGGCGCCATAGCAGATATTCTTGTTAGATATTGATTCAAGAGATGATCAGGATCTGGGCATTACTGATCAGATACTGATGCTGACGTCATCAGAAATGCACCGTCAGTATTGGACTATCAGGATTAGAAGCTGGTCAGTATTTGATGAAGATTCTCATCAGACCAGAGATCAAGGAAGATTGATATGTCGGTTCCTAATTTGTAGGAAGGCAGCTATCATACAAGATATGCATTCAGAGATATATGTAATTGATTTAGAATATCTTGTAATTGATAGTGCAACTGTGTACATTATATAAACACAGTTTAGGTTTTACATTTAGTAATCGCTTACACGAGTTATATTGTAACCTAGCAGCTCTTAAGAACATAAGAATTTCTTAAGAGAGTTTTGTAACAGTTTTATATCAGAGTTAATAAAGCTGTTATTGATTCATACTTGTGTTATTTGTTTTAAGTCGAAAATATTATACAATTGTATTCAACCCCCTTCTACAATTGTTATTTACTGGGCAACAATTGGTATCAGAGCTAAACTGATTAATTTTAATCAGTAACGATCTTAAGATGTCGACAAGCAAGTATGAAAGCATTAAAATTCCAATTCTCAAGAGGACCGAGTATCCAACCTGGAAAGTGAAAATGTTGATGTATCTAGAAGCAACTGATCCTGACTATCTTGACAGGATCAATGATGGACCATTTCTTCCAACAAAACTAGTTGCAAGAACAGAGACTGTTGCTGAACACTATGTCATTAAGGCAAAGAATGAATGGACGACAGAAGAAAAGGTTCAAGTACTCAAAGATGCAAAGGTAAAGAATATTTTGCATAACAGTCTTGATAATGTCATGTCTAACAGGGTAATAGCATGCAAGACTGCGAAGGAAATTTGGGATACTTTGGAAACTCAATGTCAAGGTACTGAATCTATCAAAAGAAACAGAAGGGCTCTGTTAATTCAGGAGTATGAGCAATTCGATGCTAAATCTGATGAAAGCCTTACTGATATGTACGATAGATTCTTGACTTTACTGAACAATCTATCACTGGTTGGCAAAGAATATGATCCAGAGGATTCGAATACCAAGTTTCTCAGAGCTTTAACTGAAGAGTGGGATACTCAAGCTTCAATCATAAGGCATCAATATGATTTGAAGATGTTGTCTCTTGATGAAGTCTATGGGATGCTAAGAACTCATGATCTTGAGGTTCAACAGAGGAAGAACAAGAAAAATGTCAAAGCAAAATCTGTTGCTTTGAATGTTGAATCAAAATCAAAGGGAAAAGCTGAGGAGATTTATAACCGAAAGAGTAGAGTGGAAGAGTCAATTCCTGATGACTCATCATCTGATACTGATACTGAGTCTGATCCTGATACTGATGATGACTCTACTGATTCTGATATGATGGAAATGGTTGCTATGATAGTCAAGGGCTTCAAAAAGATGAAGATCAGAAAGGCTAGGAAGCAAGGGAAATTCCAGAAGAAAACCTCCAATGCTGACAAAGACAGGTACAAAAAGAAAGAAGGCAAAAGCAGCAAGTTTGACAAGTCAAAAATCAGATGCTATAACTGTGATGGGATGGGTCATTTTGCAACTGAGTG
The DNA here is from genome assembly GCA_037693485.1 of Kitagawia praeruptora. NCBI lineage: Eukaryota > Viridiplantae > Streptophyta > Magnoliopsida > Apiales > Apiaceae > Kitagawia > Kitagawia praeruptora. The sequence continues at coordinate 77,958,517 of CM075354.1, forward strand.
CAAGAAGACCAAAACCAAAGCTCTCATTTCTTCAAGCAAGGATTGGATGGACTCATCATCTGACTCTGAAGAGGAGAAAGTGAATTATGCTTTGATGGCTAAAACTGATGAGACTTCTGCTGGTGAAACCAAGGTATCTGAAGTTTCATTTGATTTTGATACTAATAATGTTTCTGAGCTAAGATCCTTCTTAAAATCTCTGCATATTAGTTTTAGGAGTCAATCTCTTGAAAATACAAGAATAAAATCTGAAATGGCAGAGGTTGTTAAGAGAAATGATCATTTAGAAGCTGAGTTAATTTTCTTGCATGAAGTTCAAGCAGAATGTGATAATGCTAAACACATGAAACTTGAAATTGAGTTTAAATGTAATGAACTTGAAAGGCAACTTAAAGATGCTAATGAAAAACTCAGAACCTGGACACATTCTGGTACAAAAACTCATGAAATCATTTCTGATAAAAACTGGAAAGAGTGTCTAGGGTATAAACCAGAAAATGAGAAAAAGGACAAAGGAAAGGTTGTTTCATCTAACCCTGGAAGAGTTATAGTTAATAACTCAACAAATCCAAAAACCTACAGATATGTTACAGACAGTACCAAAACCAAACTAAAGCCAGTTAATTATGTGTATCCAGAAATTCCCAAATCTACTTCAGAAGAGGGATCTACTTCTACACATCATTCTGAGTCTAGAACTGTCAAAAACAAAAATGTAGGTCTTTTGTCCAAGAAGCAATTAAGGGACAGAATCTGTGAGGTAACAGATAGGAAGAGAGTTCCAACTGTCAAAAGGAACAGGAATGGTAAAGTTGGAATAAACAAGGAGAATAATTATAAGTATATTCCGAATGCACCAAGAAAAGTATGTTTTAACTGTGGTAATTCTAATCATCTTGCTATTGATTGCAGGAGGAGTAAAAAGAAGCCAACTGTAGTTCCTAAGTCTGACATTAGGAATAAATCAGTATTCTATAAACCACAGAATCCTTGTTTCCATTGTGGCAGTAAATGGCATTCTATCTATACATGTGAAGAATACCATAATTTGTACTATAATTATTATGAGCCTTTGCCAAAGTTCAATAAAAGTGCAAATTTTGAAAAAACAAAGAACTTGAATTCTAATCATGCATCTGTCAAGATAAAGACTAATTCTGATGGAGTTAATTCTGATAAAAATGTCTTTACAAGAAAATCTTCTACTGATAAAGATGTTGAATTGCATGAAAAGAGAACCCAACAAGTGTGGGTTCTTAAAAATTCTAACTGAGTTCTTTGTGATTCTGATTGCAGGGTAAAAAGAAAAATGTGTTAGTCATGGATAGTGGATGTTCTGTGCACATGACTGGAGACAAAACCTTGCTATCAGAATTTGAGGAAAAGGCTGGCCCAACTATGTCTTATGGGGATGGCAACATTGGACAAACTTTGGGATATGGCAGCATTGTAATTGGAAATGTCATCATTGAGAAAGTAGCTCTGGTGAAAGGACTAAAGCACAATCTGTTAAGTGTTAGTCAGATCACAGACAGAGGTTATCGTGTCAACTTTAATGATACTCATTTTGAAGTAATCAGCAAATCTACAGGAAAGATTGCATTAACAGGTCAAAGACATGGTAACATTTATGAAGCCAACATTCACACTAATACTGAAAATCCAACTACATGCCTCATCAGTAAAGCATCTGTAGATGAAAGTTGGAAGTGGCATAAGAAGCTTTCTCATCTCAACTTCAACAATATAAATGAGTTGGTTAAGAAAGACTTGGTAAGAGGATTACCAAAAGCTCTATATACTCCTGATGGACTCTGTGATGCTTGTCAGAAGGCTAAACAGAGAAGGACATCATTCAAGAGCAAATCTGAATCCTCAATTGATGAACCATATCACATGCTACACCTCGACTTGTTTGGACCAGTGAATATTATGTCCATCAGTAAGAAAAGGTATACTCTAGTCATTGTTGATGAATATACTAGATTTACCTGGGTTTATTTTCTTCACAGAAAAGATGAAACTGCTAAAATACTGCTGGACCATGTTAGACTTATTGAAACTGGTACAGAATACAAAGTCAAGATTCTGAGAAGTGATAATGGGACTGAATTCAAGAATTCAGCAATGGAAGAGTTCTGCAAATACAAAGGAATAGTTCAACAATTCTCTGCTCCTGGCACTCCTCAGCAAAATGGAGTAGTTGAAAGAAAGAACAGAACTCTTATTGAAGCTGGTAGAACTATGTTGGAAGAAGCTAAACTACCTACATATTTCTGGGCAGAAGCAGTCAACACAGCTTGTTACACTCAAAATATTACACTAATCAACAGACATGGTGTAACTCCTTATCAGATGATTAAGGAAAAGAAGCCAAGTTTGAAGCATCTACATGTGTTTGGCTGCAAGTGCTTTGTTCTAAGACCTCATCCAGAACAGCTAGGAAAATTTGAGACAAAAGCTGATGAGGCCATCTTTATTGGCTATCCAACAACAAGAGCCTTTAAAGTCTATAATCTAAGAACAAAGACAGTCATGGAGTCTATTAATGTATCTTTTGATGATAGAAAGTTAACAGGAATACAAGAAGACTCTCATGACAGTTTGACATTTGCAAATGAAGCTACCAACAATCCTGATGAAGTCACGGCAGATACTGATATTCTGTCAGATCCTGACGATCGATCAATTCCTGATCAAACACCTGTTACTGATGATGACTCAAATAATGCAAATGTTGAGGGGGAGCAAGAGCGAGACATCACTAGTGATGATTCAACTCAAACATCAAGTAGAGATTCATCGGAAACAGACTCAAGTGACAATCAAGATAGTACATCAGAACAAGACAGCACTATCTCAGGGGGAGCTTCTAGCAACTCTAGTTCTTTTGAAGAAAACACCAATCCAGGGGGAGCATCCAGTTCAAGAAATGACTTACCATCAGCAAGGAAATGGACTAAAAGTCATACTCCTGACTTAATCATTGGGAATCCTGAAGCAGGTGTTAAGACAAGAAGTGCAACTCAAAATGAATGTTTATATAATAACTTTCTGTCAAAGGAGGAGCCCAAGAAAGTTGAAGATGCACTTAAGGATGCTGATTGGGTGACAGCTATGCAAGAAGAACTAAATGAGTTTGAAAGAAATGAAGTCTGGAAACTTGTACCAAGACCCAAAGGAAGGTCTATTGTAGGTACAAAGTGGGTATTCAGAAATAAGACTGATTCAGATGGCACAATTGTGAGAAATAAAGCAAGACTAGTAGCAAAGGGGTATTCTCAACAGGAAGGAATAGATTATGATGAGACTTTTGCTCCTGTTGCAAGACTGGAGGCCATCAGAATTTTTCTGGCATATGCAGCCCACAAGAAATTCAAAGTATTCCAGATGGACGTAAAAAGTGCTTTTCTCAATGGAGAACTGGAAGAGGAGGTATATGTTGAACAACCTCCTGGATTTATTGATCCCAAACATCCAGATCATGTCTATAGACTGGATAAAGCACTTTATGGACTAAAGCAAGCTCCAAGAGCCTGGTATGAAACCTTAGCTCAATTCTTACTGGAAAGTGGATTCAACAGAGGTACAATTGATAAAACCTTATTTTACTTGAATCATGGTAAGGATTTGCTGTTAGTTCAAATATATGTTGATGATATCATTTTTGGGTCAACTAATACTAAGCTGTGTGAGAAGTTTTCAAAGCTAATGCAGTCGAGATATCAAATGAGCATGATGGGTGAAATGAGCTATTTCTTAGGTCTTCAAGTTAAACAGACTGATGAAGGGATTTTTATCAATCAGTCAAAATACACAAAGAATTTGCTAAAAAGGTTTAACATGCAAGACAGCTCTACAGCTTCCACTCCAATAGCTACAGCTACAAAGCTTGATCCTGATCAAGGAACTGAAGTAGATGTAACCAACTATAGAGGGATGATTGGCTCACTCTTATATCTAACTGCTAGCAGACCTGATATCATGTATGCAACCTGTCTATGTGCAAGATTTCAAGCAAATCCTAGAGAACCGCATCTCATTGCAGTAAAAAGGATTTTCAGATATCTAAATGGCACATCTTCTCTTGGCCTTTGGTATGCCAGAGAATCAGACTTTAGCTTATGTGGCTATTCAGATGCTGATTTTGCTGGATGCAAAATAGACAGGAAAAGTACTTCAGGCAGTTGTCAGTTTCTCGGAGGAAGACTAGTTTCTTGGTTCAGTAAAAAGCAAAAGTCTATCTCCACATCAACTGCAGAAGCTGAGTACATTGCTGCTGGAAGCTGTTGTGCTCAGATCATGTGGATGAGAAATCAGCTAATGGACTATGGTTTGTCATTTTCAAAAATACCTATTTATTGTGATAACCAAAGTGCTATTGCTATGACAGGAAATCCAGTTCAACATTCTCTTACAAAGCACATCAGCATCAGGTACCACTTCATAAGAGAACAAGTACTGGAAGGAACAATTGAACTTCATTTTGTTCCTACTGATCAACAGTTAGCTGATATATTCACCAAGCCACTACCTGAGGCTACTTTTACAAAGTTGGTGAATGAACTTGGAATGGTAAACTATGGCAATTCCTGAGAAAAAGAAGTCATCAGGTACTGACGACTTGCAGATACTGATGGAAAGTCAATCCTGACAGTGGTCAACGTCGAATCCTGATGCAACGATTCGATAATCAGTATTTTGTCAGAATCTAACTGTCTTCATTTTATTTAAATTTCCTGATTCAAGCTATGGTTAATGTTATTGAATTCCTGATAATGTGATCACTTTAATTAGTTCTCATATTTATTTTCAGATAACATGTTAAATCAGGAAAAACATTGAAAAGAATAGAATAAACAAGATTTTTCATTGATAATAAGAAAGAGTTTACATTCAAAGATTACATCTTTTGTGTTCTCTATCTACTAATCTACTCAACAGGAAATAAGAGACCAATCCACTCCATTGTTAATAGCCATCCCAGATCCCATCTTTGCCACTTTGTTTGGGTGGAAGTTGACAGGGATAAGGTTATTTTTGCTGACATATTCATTAACAATGGTTGATGGAGTTGGATGAGGATGCCTTAGATGAAAGCCATGCGAATGCTGTTTGAAGGGCAGCATCAATGTCGATCACTTTTGCAGGTTTTTCCTTCTCGATTTCTTCGAGACCTGCATCCATCTGCAACCAGAGAGTCTCCAGTTGTCTTTCCCAGTCGAAAGCATCAAACTCTTCACGAGTATAACTAAATATATCTCTTTTCTCTAAGAGATGAAGGTTTTTCTCAATGATGGTAAGGTTCGACATTGCTAAAACTTTTGATGAGAAGGGTTTTTCTGATTTTTCTTAACAGGAGAGAATGAAGCGTTAAAGAAGTAAGTGGACAAGTCTCTAAGATTAAATAGAGAAGGATGGAACGAGAATATGAAACGATTCATATTACTGGTGCAAGTAACAGGTATTATTCGATTGTGATGTTTTAAATTTCTTTATTTAAAACACAATTACCATGTCTTATTTTGGTCACAATTTTATTTTCGAATAATATGTAGCGCGTGTGCACACTCGATGCTTACACACAGTTATATATGTAAGTCACGACGCGTGTAAGCCTCACCACTCTCTCACGTAATTTGGTCCATTACTTTAGCCTAAACGAATGATTTACTGACACCTGTTTTTGAGAAGTTACAAGTATTGTCCAAAATCAATTAAGTTTACTAATTGATTTAGTTTTCTCAAACTATCAGTAAAGCATCGTCTCTCTTTGTCTCTACACTATCAAACCCTAATTTCAAAATTAACACATCTGTTGTGTTTGAAATTGCAATGGAGAACTTATTCATGAACAGCAAGGTGGTAATCAATGGAGTTACGTTTAATACTAATAACTTCACTGCAGTTCTAGATCATCAGGACTTGCCAAGTGATTTCCACATTATTCAGGACTTTTTGGCCTCAAGCCCAATCAATTATGCACTAACACAACCTGCCAAGATATCTTTTAAGTCTGTTATGCAGGTGTGGAACACAAGTGTTTTTGGGAAAAGTCATCCATCAGAAAATCCTCAGATGAGCTTTGAATATGACAATGTTACATACTATGTGACACCTGAGATTGTCAATGCAGCCCTACACTTACCATCAATCATTGGTAATCCTGTGTTTAAAGTTACTGATGCAAAACTTCTTGAGTATGTTGTAAGCTTGGGTTACAATGGAACACCAAAGAAGTTTGGAGAGCTCTACAGGACAAAGCTCAAGAAGGAATGGAATTTCTTCTTTGATACTATAAGCAGATGTTTCTTGAATAAAGTATCAAACTTTGATGCCTTACCCACAGGTTCAGCCAAAATTGGGTACTCTCTAATTCATGATCTCTCATTTGATTATGGTTCCTTTATACTGAAGGCATTAAGTGAAAGAAAAGCAGATAAATGTGGTTATGTTTGCTTTCTTAGATTTTTTCAATTAATATTTTCTCACTTATGTCCTCATGCTGTTTTTGAGAATGATACAATTTTGCCGATATGTAAAATCTCAGATAACAATATAAAGAGTCTAATCAATTCTGATAAGGCAAATAAGTTTGTGGGATCTCCATACATTCCTGATGAAGTATGGTCTCTTTTAAGAAAGAGAATGCCTATTCAATATGGCCCAGCAACTGGTGCTATGGAACAGGACCTTACACATCCTATTCCTGACACAAGCACACAACCTAAACACTTACCTAAACAGTTAACCACCTCTGATGTCTCACAAAAGGCATCAGTTGTAAAATCAAAGAAATCAGCTAGATCTGATGTGTCTAAGAGGCAATCAGGGTCAAAGGATTTCTCCACTCCAACTCATTCTCAAATGAAGTCACAAGGGGGTGGACAAAGAGTTTTTGAAACATCTGATTTGGATAAAGGAACAGGAGTGAAAAGGAAAGTTGATCGAGGAACTATTTCTGATTCTGATGATGATTCAATGCCTATATCAGTCTTGTTGAAAAAGAAGGAGATTGATGTTGTTGATACAAGAGAAGTGGCTGTCTCTGAAAAGCCAAAGAAAAGAAGAAGATTAATCATCAAAGGCAAATTTGTTGATCATACAGAATTTCTGAATCTTACTGATGATATGGAAGGCAATCTTGATTTTGTTAATCAGGATGGATCATCAGTTCCTGACGCAATCGCTAATTCTGACATCTCTACTCCAAATAATTCACCTATGAAGACTGTTGAGATTTCTGATTCTCCAGCATCTGAATCTCCAAAAAGAAGAATTATTGAGATGTCTGTTGATGAAGTAAATGCTATTGCTGCTCAGCTGGGTATTAAACCTTCACCTCTTGAAGTAAAAACTGCTGAAGCAAATGTTTTTCACAGACAAAAGAAACAGAGGACTACTGTGTCATCTCTGAGAGGATCCAGCCCACAAGAACCTGAACTTCAAAGGAGTTCAGAAGCTATTGCAGATCCAGTCACACAAGAACCACCTACTCAAAGTATAGGTGCAGACATTTTTGAAGGAATAGTCCCACAAGAACCATCTTCTCAAAGGGAAGGTGAAGACAAGAATATTCCTGCCCCACAAGAACCATCTTCTCAAACTGAAGATGCTGGCACACTCACATCAACAGGGGAGTTTCCTGACAATGCTCAAGGGACTTCTGAAATTGAAATTGAACTTGCTAAAAGTCTGGCAGAAAAAGCTGCTCATGATTTGCACATTGCTGAATGTGACAGAGTGATTGCTGACACTGCATTTGAGGGAAGTACACAAGAACCTTTGACTCAAAGTGTTGAAGAAGCTTCAAAACCTCAGACTACACAAGAACCATCGGTAGCAAATACTGATGCAAGTCATGCTATAGTTGCAGTGGTCAATCCTGATGAAAGTACTACTGATTCACTTATTCCATTGCTTATTGAGCCAATTTCAGCAAGGCCAATGGATTCGTTAACTACTTCATCAGGTAACATCTCTTTATCTACTTCATTTACTACTGATAGTATGATTACAGATAGACCTGATAACAGGGATACCTCTATCTGTCTGACTTCAGACAACTCTTCTCAGCCACCTCTTATTTCTTCACAATTAATGAGCCAGAACCTTTCTTGTGAGATTGAGAGTGAACATTTAGAGAAAAAGAAGAGTGATGAGAGGCAGTCTCCTGAACTGGCAAAAGGAGAGGTAGAAAAGAGTGAGAAGTTATTAACTTCTAGTGAGGTAGAAGTTGCTATTGAAAGCAACTTAGGTAACATTGTGAGAAGTGATGAGATCACTTTAAAAGAAAAGAGAGATTTAGGACATGTTACTAATTTGTCTGCAGGTCATCAGGATTCACCAGCTGTATCTACTGGTGTTTTGAAACTGAAAGGTATTATGCTTCCTGATGATGATGTTGAACATAAACTTCCTGAGGCTGGTGGTGGCTCAGATGATGATGATGATGATGATCATGCTGATCTTGAAACAAGGCAAATGCAGGCGGCTATAAAAGCAAGTCTCAAATCTACTTATGGGTCTTCAAGTAGATACATGCAGTCAATAACTGAAGAAGAATTCAGAGGGGAGTATACTTCACTTCTTCCTCCTGATACTCAAGCTGCAAGGGGACATGAATGGCATACAGAATGGAATAAACCCACTGCTGAGATGAATTTTCAAACTGCTCTGTTTCATTCTGGTCATATTGCTACGCGGATGCCGACACCTGAACTTAAGGCTCTTCTCAAAACCAATGCTCTTCTAGCAAAGGGATTGAGGAGTGAGATTGAATCAATGAAGGCTGCAACAGATAAATTTCAAGCGGGAATTCAAACATCTGTTTCCATATCTGCTACTGCTTCTCAAGCACGCCTTCTTGCAGATGATATTAAAGCTCTTGACAGGAGATTGGATTCTAGAATGACTGTCTTGGAATCTAAAGTTGATACTATCGATGAAACCCTCAAGCTTATATTGTCGTTCTTCATTCAGGACGATACTGATGTCAAAAAGGGGGAGAAGATAGTCAAAACAAAATGTTCACCTGATCCAGTTGTACAAAAGGATGATAATTCTGGAAATGATGGGGGTGCTGAGTCACATCAGAAAATTGAAACCTCTGATGCTGCTTTACTGATAAAGAAAACGAATACTCAAATTAAGCAGTCAACTTATGTTTCTGAATCTGGAAAGAAGACAGTGACACCTGGTCAAACTCTGTCAACCATTCCTGAGGATGATGTGTATGTGGAACAGGATGAAGATGCTGCTAATCTGTTTCATGAACTTGACACTGGGGATGGTCGTGTTCTTAAATTATTTCATAAAGACAAAAGAGTTCAACAGTATCATGCTGAGAAAGCACTTGTCTTATCTACTGAAGAAAATCCAAACATGACTACTGATGAATTCTTAGAAGAACAGAACAGGATCCTTGAAGAGCTTGCAAAACAGAATAAAACTCTTGCTGCAAGAAGAGGAAGAGGCAGAGGAGGAAGATACAGAAATCGGGGAAGATCATCTGCTCAAACTAGTTCAAGGCAAACAAGATCTAGTGGAATCAAATTGAAAGATGTTTCTGAAAGTGAAAAGAAGAAAACTCCACTATCTCTTGCATCAACTCCAGATAACAAATTTAATGCTCCTGAAGAAATTGTAGAGGAGATATTGCCTTTGAAAAGGAAGAGTAAGGCAGCTGTTCAATCTACTGCATTTAATGAGAAGTCAGTCGTTGTTTCTGATTCTGAAATCTTAAAAGAACTTAAGATTATGATTCTTAAAGTTGTGGTTGAATTTCACAATGTGGAAGTTTCTGAAGATACATTGGAGTATGAACAAGAAAACTTCAGAAGATTTGAAAGAGAAAGTGAAGTCAGAGCTAAAGCCACAAAAGCAGAAAAGATTACAACCTGGGATTACTTAAGAAATGTTCATAGATCTGACAGGAAGTTATGATTTACCTGAAGATTAGACAGAGATTCATGGATGGAGGAACAAGATATGATGGCAATTATATTCCCATGTACTTAAATTTAAGAGATAGAGAGGTTGAAATGAAGAAAGGTACAGCTGTTAAAGAAGTGTATCTAGGCATGGAACAACTGTCTTTAAATCCGGATGGAAAGGAAATTGCTTATGTGTTGCTAGGTGACTTAGATCTTCCGAGAAACTCAATTAAGAACATCAGGGCAGCTATTTATCAGATTAATGAGGAAGATGAAGAACTCAAAAATCTGAAGAAGAAACTGATTCAAATTCTTGAAAGCAAGGAAGAAGAATTGTTATCTGAATTCTTGAGACTGAATCTGTTCTATCAAAGAATTTCTGAAACTGTTCCTGATGATTTTTAGAAGGTATTTTGTTTTGAGTTTTTGACATCTTGAATCAAGGAATTTGTGCTTTGTTTTATAAAGAACAAATTGGGGGAGATTGTTAGATATTGATTCAAGAGATGATCAGGATCTGGGCATTACTGATCAGATACTGATGCTGACGTCATCAGAAATGCACCGTCAGTATTGGACTATCAGGATTAGAAGCTGGTCAGTATTTGATGAAGATTCTCATCAGACCAGAGATCAAGGAAGATTGATATGTCGGTTCCTAATTTGTAGGAAGGCAGCTATCATACAAGATATGCATTCAGAGATATATGTAATTGATTTAGAATATCTTGTAATTGATAGTGCAACTGTGTACATTATATAAACACAGTTTAGGTTTTACATTTAGTAATCGCTTACACGAGTTATATTGTAACCTAGCAGCTCTTAAGAACATAAGAATTTCTTAAGAGAGTTTTGTAACAGTTTTATATCAGAGTTAATAAAGCTGTTATTGATTCATACTTGTGTTATTTGTTTTAAGTCGAAAATCTTATACAATTGTATTCAACCCCCTTCTACAATTGTTATTTACTGGGCAACAATTCTCCCTCCATCCAGGTGAATAAGAAGTTTTTTCAAGTCATCCACATTAAAGGTTCCCACTCCGGGAATATTCTGGATATTTGGTTGTGCCACAGTCTGAGTACCCCCCGGGGGTGGAGGTGGAGGTGGAGTCGCTATCGGAACACCTCCTTGAGTTCCTGCTTGTGGTGGAATCACAAGATCCTCTTGGGTTTGAGTTTGAGTTTGCTGTCCCTCAGGGTTTCCATGAAGTTGTGGATTCCCTTGAGAACTTCTCTGATGCTATTCTCCTGAGTGGGGGCGCGTCCTCGATCTAGACTCTCCTGAGATGCTCGAGGGAATTTGATGGATACGGGGGGATCTTCCCCCTGAGGGCGTGCCCTGATTTGGGGTCGCCCATTTCCTTGATGCAAATCCATTCTTCTATCACCGTTATCACGGTTTCCTCTTCTTCCGGGGGCGTCATGATAAAGATCTTGTTTTGATCCAAGGGGCCGCGACCTGTGATTAACAGGGGGCGCGCGCTGTGGATTGTTATTGCGAGCAAGAGACCGCCCATGTCCAAGGGGCCTCGACCTGTTGTTAGGGGGCACGCGCTGTGAATCATAGGGCCTTGATTCCAAATACTTGCTTTTCTTCAGCTGCTCGAGGAGTACCATCCTTAAGTCATCATCATTAAGCCTTATTCCAAGGCGTTCCTTCAAGCTGGCATAATCTCTCCTTTCTTTAGCCATCTGCTCTTCATCCCTTTGAATCTCACCAGGAGTGCGCCCTGAATGGTGAGGATGAGGGCGCGCCCTCTCTTGAGGATTCGACAACCTGCGCTCAGAATTATCTTCATTAAGATGTTCAACAATAGGGTCAGAATAATCTAACCTTCGAGGAGTAACCAGCTGAAATCTCCTTTCCTGATTTTCCTCCCATCTTCGGGAATCTTCCTCAATCTGAGGGGATTTCCCTAACCGGCGATGATTTCGTGGGATACTCCGAGATTCTCTCCTTGATCCCTGATTTTCCTCCACTGAATTCAATCTTGCTCCAAAATTATTTAGGGCATCTCCCATATGGTACAACTGTTCCATTAACGCCGCGTTACTGATAAGAACAGGCGGCTGTCCGTCGGCGGCGACTGGAGTTCCACGATGGTGCGGAGGAGCAGAGATTTCCTCCGGAACATAGGCCTCATGGTGGGTTGGATTTCCCCCCATGCTATCTTCAGAATCGTAATCCTCTTCTCCATGAGAACATCTGCCTTGATTGTGAGACATCTTTCCCTCCTAAGATGAAGATCTTGATTGGCTCCCCTCCTTCTAGCGCCAATTTGTTGACGGAGGAATTTGGTAACAACAAAATTCGAGGTACTTCGCCGGAAACAAGATCTACAGCGGTGGTTCTTTGCCGAAAAGAGTGATAGCGTGTGGTGGTTGTTTGTGATTGATGGCTGAGATTGATAGGGTTAGTGGCGGCTATTCAGAGCTCTCGACTTCCAATCCCTCAATCGGCCTACGTACCCCGGTATTTATAGTGGATCAAGCCATACGTAGTTCTTGGAGAGCAAGAAACCCAAATGGGCTTGGATATCGGTCCAGCATCCGGAATGTTCTACTATGAGGCCTAACCACAAAAGGCCCAAGGGTCATCCAAGATCTCAAGACTTCACGAATATGGAAACTTCCCCCGTCGAGGACTAGTCCTATTCGCTACAAGCTATTTCTTGATTTCAAGGATGCAGGTATAGCCATGGTTTACCCCAAGTGCAGAACGCATCCCTGTCCCCCGAATGAGAAGCACCCACCAGATAGCAGGACAGGTGATCCGTAGCTTTTGGGTGCAAAGTGCGGATTACTCCAAAGTTCCCCAATGAAAACGCGCCCATTGGCTACAGGAACAGAGCTCCAAAGCACACACCAAGGAGAGACCTATCTTTGCACTGAGGAGAACATGCCCTTAGTGTATAAGAAAGATCCCTAAATCTAGGAATACCCCTAGAGGCCTTCTACAATGGACATCCCCCTCCTGAGATACGACAGGAGGGAATTCTTCAATAATCAAATACAAAATCGACATTGTTATCATCTTGGAATCCAACATACCATTCAGGGCGCGGCCTAAAACCCCAGGGCACGCCCTAACATCCCAAAAACCCTAATTTATTCTCTAAAATTCCAAATTGAACCCGTTATTGACCCGAATCCATCTTAAAATACCCGAACCGAATTTTGGCTATAACAACACACATCATCATCAAATTCACCCATTGCTCACAAAATCCCAAATGAATCATCATGCCTTTAAGAAAGTCCCATTCAATAAGATCTGTTGTGGAATAAAAACTAGGTTATTAGATTACGGCTAGGGTTTGCTGTATTTAATGCTAGGGTGCGTGAGCTTCTTGCTTTAATGGCTGCTCTCGTGCTCGTGGCTGAATCTGCCTTCACAAGATGCCTACGTACTTTGATGTGTATCAAAGATCAAGCCAAAAACGTAGTTCTAGGTGATGGTGCCCTCGAGGCTATGGAGGCGAGAGCTCACCTAGGACGCAGTGGCTTGCATGTCCTTATACAAGGATTAAGCCAAAACGTAGTTCTGAGAATGAGGGGTCAGACCCTTTATATAGGCTGACAAGCCCTAGAATCATGGTAGAATTAGGTGACTTGGTGGGCAAGTCACCGCCTTGAGGAAGGTTCTAGACTCCTTCCTTGTAGGAATCAGTTTCCTTATTGAAGTAGGTGCCTTGGAGGCTAAGTCAGGCAGGAGTAATATCCTTATTTGACTCTTACTGCTGAGCTAGTTATTACCCTTAATATTAATTACGAAATTAATATTATAAATAGGGTTTGGGCCCATTTAATGGGCCCCACGTTTTGACCATATTGGGCCTAATTAAAGCCACATTAAATATGTCTTTAGGGCTTATTTTTAACCCATATCATTTGCCCCCCAACTTCTAGGAAAACTGATCAGCTTTTCTTCGAAGTTTTAACGGCCTTATTCGAGACTCGGGTCTGGGTTTATCGTTGCGCACTAGTGTTTCACGAATACCGTCTTGGTGTAAAGTGTGGAGCGACCGACACGTTTACGATGATGTTTAATCGATGCTATTCGGCACTAATTAGCTTTAAACGATGCTTAAACGACGTTAAGCGATGCTAAATGGCATTAAGCGGCACTAAACGGCGCTTAATGGTGCTAAAATGGCACTATAACGGCACTAAACGGTGCTTAATCGGTGTTAAACGGCATTAAACGGTGGTAACGACACTAACAGTGCTATCGACACTAACAGTGCTAACGGTACTAACGGTACTAACGACACTAACAGTGCTATCAACACTAACAGTGCTAACGACACTAACGGTGCTAACGACACTAACGGTGCTAACGGCACTAACGGTGCTAACGGCACTAACGGTGCTAACGGCACTAACAGTGCTAACGGCACTAATAGTACTAACGGAACTAATTAGCCTTAAATGACGTTTAAACGGTGTTAAACGGCATAAAACGGCGCTAAACGGAACTAATCGGCGATAAACGATGCTAAAACGACGCTAAATGACGATCGGCTTACATTTTCTAAAAACGTTGAATCATCATTGTCATGTTTGAATGATCACTAATATGTTTCAATGTTCTGAATCACTTTAGTGAGGTTTGAAGCCAGTCAGGGGTGTTTTGAACATAAAAGTGATTTTTTAAAGTTGACGGACCATCAGCATCCACTTCCAGTTAGCTAAGGCCCTAAAAAAATGAAGTTGTCAGCCAAGGATAGTCCAAGACTATAGAAAATTCAATTAGCTTCGCGTGGACTATAAGATTGTCCAAATCTGATATCCGGAGCTCAAGATATGGCTCAAACAGCGTTGAAGGATCGGATTGAGTTCCCGGTCGGCCTAAGGGCTCCAAAATGGCTCGGTCGGCCAGTACCAAGTCGGCCAAGGGTCTCCAAGACTGTAGAAAATTCAGAGAGCTTTGTGTGGACAGTAAGATCATCCAAATCTGACATCCGGAGCTCAAGATATGGCCCAAACAGCGTTGAAGGATCGCATTGAGTTCCCGGTCGGCCTAAGGGCTTCAAAATGGCTCGGTCGGCCAGTAACAAGTCGGCCAAGGGTCTCCAAGACTGTAGAAAATTCAGAGAGCTTCGCGTGGACAGTAAGATCATCCAAATCTGATATCTGGAACTCAAGATATGGCCCAAACAACGTTTGAATGGTCGGATTGAGTTCCCGGCGGCCTAAGGGCTCCAAAATGCCTCGGTCGGCCAACCATCAGTCAGACAAGGGTCTTCAAGACTGTATAAAATTCAGAGAGCTTCGCGTGGACAGTAATATCATCCAAATCTGATATCCGGAACTCAAGATATGGCCCAAACAACGTTTGAAGGGTCGGATTGAGTTCCTGATCGGCCTAAGGGCTCCAAAATACCTCGGTCGGCCAACCATCAGTCGTCCAAGGGTCTTCAAGACTGTAGAAAATTCAGAGAGCTTCGCGTGGACAGTAAGATCGTCCAAATCTGACATCCGGAGCTCAAGATATGGCCCAAACAGTGTTGAAGGGTCCGGGGCATGAGGTCGGTCATCAACGTGACATATCGATCATCAAGGTGAAGTTTCGAACATCAAATTCAGGTTTCAAACATCAATTTCAGTATTCTAACATGGATTTCAGTATTCGAACATGAATTTCAGTATTCGAACATGATCTCAGTGGCATCAAACGGCACTAAACGGCGCTAAAACCATATTCTGGTTCAACTCAATTTTCATATTCGAAACGACGTCGGGATCAATATTCGACATCGAAACGACATTGAAATCTTCATGTTCTTGATGAACCCGGGTTGACTGAAAATACTCGTACCCCTGATCGCTCCGGGTCGGACAGAAAATACCCGTGGTCTTGATGAACCCCGGTCGGCCGAAGCCTCCTGGGGGCACCGGTCGGCCAACCACCGGTCGGCAAACCCATTTTCAAATTCTTTACGGACCCCGGGTTGACGAAAAATATCCATACCCCTGATTGATCCGGGTCGGCCGAAAATACCCATACCCCTGACTGATCCAGGTCGGCCGAAAATACTCGTAGTCTTGATGAACCCCGGTCGGCCGAAGCCTCCCGGGGGCGCCGGTCGGCCAGCCACCGGTCGGCTGGCTCCCGGTCGGCTGAAGCCTTCCGGTTTGCCCCGGTCGGCTGGCTTCCGGTCGGCTGAAATATTATTATTATTTTATTTTATTTTTAGCTCCAATACTTCAACTTCCCTCTTGAATACGATGTTTTGATAAACATCTATATTCGTGGTCTTGATGACCATGAGTTTTCGTGGTCTTAATGACCATGTATATTCGTGGTCTTGATGACCATGAGTTTTTCGTGGTCTTGATGACCATGTATATTCGTGGTCTTGATGACCATGAGTTTTCGTGGTCTTGATGACCATGAGTTTAGAGAATCAGCAATATGGTCATTCATGAATTTTGCTTAAGGCTTTCCATAATTTCCGATTAGCGCTGCTAATCCCCAGACTTTGTTCTAACCTCTTGATTAGGCTTCCTTAATCACAATCAGCTTCCATCCTGAATACCAACCTTTCATATCGATAATCGAACATCAATGTCAACACTTGAACATCACTTCAACCTTTGGATCTTGATTGGAGGTCTGTGACCCCCTCGAGTTTGGCCTTCATAGCTAATCTTGACCTTCATGGCTAATATCTCAATGCTCTCACTGACAGCTTTCGTGCCTCCGAGGCATTGTCAGGGAGCCATCCGGTTTCAAGATGAGCTTTAATAGGATCTAACCAACAGCTTCCAACATCGATCGGTGCTACCAACTTAGAGTTAATGGTCGGGGCCTTCAAGACCTGGAAGTAGACACTCCTTGCGTAATTCTCTATCTCAAAAGAAGTGAACTTAGACAGGGCATCAGCCTTAACGTTCTCTTCTCTCGGAATGTGCTCTACGTAGCACTCATCAAACTGAGTCAAGACGGCTTTCACAACTCTCGAATACTTTGTCATAGTTTCATCCTTGGCCTCAAATTCACCATTACTTGCGATATTACCAATCGTGAATCTCCACAAATTTTGAGATTCTTGACCCTCATAATTATGGCCAAGCCCAACCCAGCTACCAAGGCTTCATACTCGGCTTCGTTATTGGTTGTCGGAAAATCCAACTTCAAAGCATACTCAACTGTGAACCCATCGGGGCTTTGCAAGACTAGGCCTGCACCGCTAGATTTTGTTTTTGATGCTCCATCAAAAAAGAGCACCCAATATTCCTTCAGATCAGGTACAAGTTCTTCACTTCCAGGGGTGGTTACCATATCCTGCCCCCCGACTTCTTGGTTGCTGATGGTACATTCAACCATGAAGTCGGCCAATGCCTGAGCCTTAATAGCTGTTCGAGGCTTATATGTGATGTCAAACTCTCCAAGTTTAATTGCCCACTTAATCAACCTACCACTAGCTTTTGGGCTATGCAATATGCTTCTCAACTGCTTGTCCGTCAGGACTTCGATCTTGTATGCTTGAAAGTACGGTCGTAACTTTCTCAAGGCTGTGATCAATGCCAAAGCAAACTTCTCGATTGGAGAGTAGTTCAACTCCGCCCCATGTAACACCTTGCTTACATAGTAGATGGGTTTCTGAACCTTTTTCTCTTGTCGAATGAGGACAACACTCAATGTTTGCTCAGATACCGCCAAGTTTAGATAGAGAGTCTTTCCGGGACTAGGCTTGGCCAACAACGGGGCTTCAGCCATGTACTTCTTCAGCTGTTTGAAGGCCTCTTGGCTCTCAAGAGTCCACTCAAAATTTTTCACCTTTTTCAATGCTTGAAAGAAAGGCAAACACTTGTCACCAGACTTGGAGATGCATCTCCCTAGGGCTGCAACTCGGCCGGTTAGCTCTGTACATCTCGTATAGAGCGGGTGGTTCCATGTCTAAAATTGCTTTTATCTTATCAGGGTTGGCCTCTATGCCTCTCTTCGAAGCCATCAATCCCAAAAATTTTCCTGATCCAACTCCAAAAGCACACTTGGCTGGATTCAACATCATATTGTGGTGCCTTAGCACTTTGAATGCCTCCCTGAGGTGCTTAATGTGATCTACCTTGCACAGGCTCTTGACTAACATGTCATCAACATAGATCTCCATGGTTTTCCCAACCAGATGGGTGAATATCTTATTCACCGGTCATTGGTCTTCATCCTTAAGACATATTGAAGAGTAGCTAGTCCTTAACATCCTCGGCCTTGCATGGCTTTGATTGTTGCGTGTGGCTTTTATCTGCACGTCTTTTAACCTGGGTCCTTCACGGACTTAAACTCTTATTTGGTCATGCTATAACCTAACTTTTGACCCTTCGGGGTCTTTATTTATGCATTTGCTTGTTCTCCATTCGTGTATTCTTTTATTTTCGGTACTTGGTCATCCTTAACTTACACTCATCAGGTGCTTGGCACATAAAATCACACAATAAATGAATGGAAAACAAACTTGCATTAATAACTTGAAATGGGTTCAACCCTTACATAAAGTACTACCGTCCTACTCGGAGCAACATGCTCTTCAATGGTTTTAATGAACCTTATTTCTACTTCTACTAGATAAATATGAAGCTAAGTTCTACTAGGATAACTTGGGCCCATCGGGGCTTTGCAAGACTAGGCCTGCACCAGATTTTATTTTTGATGCTCCATAAAAATAGAGCACCCACCACTCCTTCTGGTCTCCTCTTTATTATTCTGAGGTTCACTTCCTGCTTGGGGTATTACCTCCTGCCCCCCGACTTCTTGGTTGCCAATGGTACATTCAACCACGATGTTAGTTAATGCCTTAGCCTCAATGGCTGTTCGAGGCTTCTGTGTGATGTCCTCTGATGGACTTTCTTGACGTTTCTTACTACTGCGGACATCCATGTCCTCAATCGGAAGGACCTGCCCCCCGACTCCATCAGGCCTTAACGAGGCTACATAACAGCTTCGTGCCATCTTCTGATCACTTTTATGTTCTCCAACACCATTCCTGGTCGGGAACTTGATCTTCATATGATAAGTTGAGGCAACAGCCTTGAATGCATGAAGTCCAGTCCTTCCGAGGATAGCGTTGTACGTTGAAACCGCCTTGATTACCAGGAAGTTCAACATCTGAGTGGCCTCCTTGGGCTCCTGTCCAATAGTTACAGGCAACTGGATAGTCCTTTCAACTTTGGATTCTACTCCATTAAATCCATAAATAGGCATGTTATTGGGGGTCAACTGAGAATCATTGTACCCCATCTTCACAAATGCATCATGAAATAGAATGTTAACGGAAGCTACATTGTCTATCAAGACTCGCTTCACCTTTGAGTTTCCAATCACTGAAGTTATGACCAATGGGTCATCATGGAGGAACTTCACCCCTTCCAAGTCCAAGTCATCAAACCCAACCACTACTTCAGTTTTTGCACGCTTCGGGGCCTCTTCCGAGAATTCCTTGTTGTGCTGGCCGCAGTCAGGCCTCCTGAGATCATGTTGATTACTGGCCCTCGGGGCTCTGGGTTGCGATCTTGATCGTCATCCCTCCTATCATACTCTCTTCTCTGATTACCACGGTCGTCACCCTTAGTGAAGTGGCTCAGTTTCCCTCTATGAATCAAAAACTCGATCTCATCTTTGGGTTGCTTGCAATCATCAGTGTCATGTCCCACATCTCTGTGGAATCTGCAATACTGATTCTTGTTTCTCTTTGCGGGATCACCCCTGAGTGGCTTCGGCCATCGGAAATCCTTATCCTTCTCAATGTCCAACAAGATTCGACTCCTAGGAGTATTCAACCTTGCATACTCAGTGAACCTCGGTCCTTGGTTCTTTTTAGGGGCATAGTCAGAGTCCTCGCTAGTTCGGGGATACTTGTCCCTAGCATCATACTCCTGGTCATCATACTCATGGTCTTGCTTTCGCTTCTTGGAGTCGTTGTTACCTCCTCCTCCACTTATTGTGGCTTCTTTCTTCATGCTATCTTCAGCTTTAATGTACTTGTCAGCCCTTCGTTGGAGCTCGGCCATGTTTTCAGGAGGATGTTTTGCCAATGACCTTTTAAAGAATAGATCAGTGGTTTCGTGTTCCAGGGCTACCATGGCCACCTTATTCTCCAAATCAGTGATATTCAACGTCTCTTTAGTGAACCTCTTGAGGTAATCTCTCAGATTTTCATTCTTCCCTTGCACCACGTACATGAGGGATGCGGAGCTTTTCTCATGAACTCTTCCACTGATAAACTGGCTAACAAAAGCAGCACTTAACTCCTTAAAAGAGCCAATTGAGTTTGCAGGCAACCGGCTATACCATCTTTGAGCCATGCCTGACAGGGTTTGAGGGAACGCCCTACACTTTAAGGCATCACTTGCAGGCTGCAACAGCAGTGCATTTGAAAATGTCCTGACATGATTTGCGGGATCACCCGTTCCATCATAAGCTTTGATTGTCGGTATCTTAAACTTCCTAGAGATGTGAGCATTCATTACCTCCTCGGTAAACTGAGGTGTGGGATCATCAAGATCCCCAAGTGGCATCAGATCTTTGGGGTTGCTCCTGGGGGTTTTCACCCTTGTTGTTCTTCCAGTAGGGGCGTCAGCCCTTCTCTGCCTTCTTGAAGACCTCTCTAAGTCTATAATGGGAATCGGTCCTGAGGTTGGAGGGGGTTGAGTTTGATTCAACCTAGCTTGTTCTCTCGCAATATCTTCCTTTATCCTTAAAATCTCGGCCTCATGAGCCTTGATTCTCTCAACAGCTGTCAAAGGGGTCCATCATGGATAGTTTGTGTTCTCCTTCTTGGTTCTCTGCTAGCATGTCGCCTTCTCGGGGCTTCATTACGATCATCATCCTCAGACGATGAATCATCAGTATAGGGACCGGAGTAGTCATAATACTCTCGATCTCAGATCTGCAAAGCATGGCCACTGGGTCCAGGACCTTGAGTAATTGGAGGGTAATTAGGCAGACCATACATCGGGTTGGTATTCATGGGGAGATCTGTAGTATGGATCTGTACCCCTGGTGGTAACGGGCGATTGGGATCAACTAAAGGAGAAACCAGCGTCTGAAGAGAGCTGATTTCTTGACCTGGGTGGATGACCATTGGTAACGTTCTCTCAGGATGGGGATACATCCCTGGGGGTTGAGAAACCTGAGTTTGAGAAGCTTGAGTTTGAATGATCGCCCCTGTTGTTGGGGGCATCGGATCCGTAGTGGGCGGAGCAGAGCTGAGAGGCAGGGGCTCGGTACTTGCTGGTGTTCTTCGTGTTTGAACCATGGTTGATGTCTTTTTCCCACAGACGGCGCCAAATGTTGTGGAATAAAAACTAGGTTATTAGATTGCGACTAGGGTTTGCTGTATTTAATGCTAGGGTGCGTGAGCTTCGTGCTTTAATGGCTACTCTCGTGCTCGTGGCTGAATCTGCCTTCACAAGATGCCTACGTACTTTGATGTGTATCAAAGATCAAGCCAAAAACGTAGTTCTAGGTGATGGTGCCCTCGAGGCTATGGAGGCGAGAGCTCACCTAGGATGTAGTGGCTTGCATGTCCTTATACGAGGATTAAGCCAAAACGTAGAATGAGGGGTCAGACCCTTTATATAGGCTGACAAGCCCTAGAATCATGGTAGAATTAGGTGACTTGGTGGGCAAGTCACCGCCTTGAGGAAGGTTCTAGACTCCTTCCTTGTAGGAATCAGTTTCCTTGTTAAAGTAGGTGCCTTGGAGGCTAAGTCAGGCAGGAGTAATATCCTTATTTGACTCTTATTGCTGAGCTGGTTATTACCCTTAATATTAATTACGAAATTAATATTATAAATAGGGTTTGGGCCCATTTAATGGGCCCCACATTTTGACCATATTGAGCCTAATTAAAGCCACATTAAATATGTCTTTAGGGCTTATTTTTAACTCATACCAAGATCATAGACATATCTAGTTTTAGAGCAGCTTGCCCAAATTTGCCAAACTTCTTCCTATTGAGATAATAAGTATGCGAATCACCATGACGGAGCCAGTGTTGCTGCTTCCAGAATGCATCTTTTTTATCAATCAAAAATTGCAGTTTGTGATAGAGACAAGTGTATTCTGCCAGACACCTCGTCATTCTGAGGTTTTAACTTGCGAAGCTGCTTTTTTAACTCCGAAATCTCCTCATTAAAATTTTGAGCAGTTTCACCACCCCAATGAAGAAGATAATCTCTGTAAGTTGCTATTTTAGTAAGCAAACCTAACGAACCAGAAGCTCCCCACCGTTCTTTAACCAGTCGCTACAATCTGTATCTTTATTCCATGCAATTTCGAATTTGAAATGACGAAATCTTAATCAAGATTTCGAACACATTGGGACTGAAATCCATAAATATAACAGAATGATCAGACGCATAAGTTTCGAGATTAAATACCTTAGCATTATGAAAAAGAATGCACCACGTACTTGAAATTCGCAAGAGGCCTATCTAACCTTTCTTCAACCCAGTTCTCTGTCCCTCTACTTTTTTTCGCATGTAAACTTGATTAAAACCATGTATAAGAAGAAAAGGAGGATGTGGTAAACGACTATGTTTCTCACTTTGACACATTAAACCGTTGAAATTGATTAAGTATATAGCCAACGAAAATTATTCTACTCCCTTTGTTTCAATTGACATTTCCTGTTTTGACTTTTGTTCCTGTTCATTGTAAGCGCTTGACTACTAATTTACGGATAATTTATAAGATAAAATATATTCATGAGTGATCTTGTTTGATTCGTATTTGTGAGTACTTTAATACAGTGAAATTTTTATATTTGATACTAACACGAAATTGAAAATATTAATGATCAAAAGTGTGCATTGGCAAACGTGATAAAGCAAACAGGAAAAACATTTAGGGACGGAGGGAGTAACAAATATCCAATAATAGTAGTACTTCCTCCGTTTCAAAATATTTTTCCTGTTTACTTTTGTCACATTTGTCAACGCATACTTTTAATCATTTATATCTTTAATTTTATAGTATTATTAATTATAAAAACTTCACTATATTAAAGTACTACCAAATACGAATTTAAAAAGATCACTCATGACTATATTTAATCTTATAGATTAGATGTAAATTAGTAGTCAACCGCTTACAATGAACAGTGATCAAAGTCAATACAAAAAATACCAAACCAAACCAAACCAAACATACCCAGTATATCCCGCATGAAGCAGGGTCTGGGGAGGGTAAAATGTACGCAGACCATACCCCTACTTTACGGTAGAGAGGCTGTATCCGTGAAGACCCCCGGCTTAGTGCACCGAATATCAAAGTCTTCTACCTCTTTCAATACAAAAAATGTATTATGATAAAGAAGAGTATACATGTTAACATAAATCACCTATAACACACCCAGCTTGCTGAGATATACATTTTAGGAAGCGAAGAAGATTCCACGATTCAAGTCTTCTACCTCTTTCCATAACAACGCACTACCACCACTAAAACCCATTTTAATTTTTAATCTGTCTACATGGTTTAATTTCTATAAGAAAAAACAAACTTAGGCTTTTTAATTCTTCAACTGTCCAAACCACGGTAGTTCCAACTGATGGTGCTCATTGGGTCCACGGTAGAAACTATGATCACTGAAATCTGCAATGTCAGTCTGACTGTCCCCACTCAATTCTCTTCCTTTTAGAATCTCATACAGTAACTTCATCCTTCTGTTTTACCTCATTAAGTCATTAGTAGTCTGGCCGACATATGACACCCACTAACTTTTCTTTACCCCTTGTTCAATACCAACCGGTGTTTAAAAAATGGTAAGCATTTTTTACTTTTCTTCACCCCTTATTCAATAGGGTGATAGATAAAAATACCCGTTTTTCAAAATAATATTAACGAAACTATCCGGTTCTAAAAAAGTTGACAAAAATACCCGGTTGATTACGCATTTGACGAACGTGTATCCATTAATACGCGTTTGAGACTGGAATGTTAGATATTGATTCAAGAGATGATCAGGATCTGGGCATTACTGATCAGATACTGATGCTGACGTCATCAGGAATGCACCGTCAGTATTGGACTATCAGGATTAGAAGCTGGTCAGTATTTGATGAAGATTCTCATCAGACCAGAGATCAAGGAAGATTGATATGTCGGTTCCTAATTTGTAGGAAGGCAGCTATCATACAAGATATGCATTCAGAGATATATGTAATTGATTTAGAATATCTTGTAATTGATAGTGCAACTGTGTACATTATATAAACACAGTTTAGGTTTTACATTTTGTAATCGCTTACACGAGTTATATTGTAACCTAGCAGCTCTTAAGAACATAAGAATTTCTTAAGAGAGTTTTGTAACAGTTTTATATCAGAGTTAATAAAGCTGTTATTGATTCATACTTGTGTTATTTGTTTTTAGTCGAAAATCTTATACAATTGTATTCAACCCCCTTCTACAATTGTTATTTACTGGGCAACAATTGGTATCAGAGCTAAACTGATTAATTTAAATCAGAAACGATCTTAAGATGTCGACAAGCAAGTATGAAAGCATTAAAATTCCAATTCTCAAGAGGACCGAGTATCCAACCTGGAAAGTGAAAATGTTGATGTATCTAGAAGCAACTGATCCTGACTATCTTGACAGGATCAATGATGGACCATTTCTTCCAACAAGACTAGTTGCAAGAACAGAGACTGTTGCTGAACACTATGTCATTAAGGCAAAGAATGAATGGACGACAGAAGAAAAGGTTCAAGTACTCAAAGATGCAAAGGTAAAAAATATTTTGCATAACAGTCTTGATAATGTCATGTCTAACAGGGTAATAGCATGCAAGACTGCGAAGGAAATTTGGGATACTTTGGAAACTCAATGTCAAGGTACTGAATCTATCAAAAGAAACAGAAGGGCTCTGTTAATTCAGGAGTATGAGCAATTCGATGCTAAATCTGATGAAAGCCTTACTGATATGTACGATAGATTCTTGACTTTACTGAACAATCTATCACTGGTTGGCAAAGAGTATGATCCAGAGGATTCGAATACCAAGTTTCTCAGAGCTTTAACTGAAGAGTGGGATACTCAAGCTTCAATCATAAGGCATCAATATGATTTGAAGATGCTGTCTCTTGATGAAGTCTATGGGATGCTAAGAACTCATGATCTTGAGGTTCAACAGAGGAAGAACAAGAAAAATGTCAAAGCAAAATCTGTTGCTTTGAATGTTGAATCAAAATCAAAGGGAAAAGCTGAGGAGGTTTATAACCGAAAGAGTAGAGTGGAAGAGTCAATTCCTGATGACTCATCATCAGATACTGATACTGAGTCTGATCCTGATACTGATGATGACTCTACTGATTCTGATATGATGGAAATGGTTGCTATGATAGTCAAGGGCTTCAAAAAGATGAAATTCAGAAAGGCTAGGAAGCAAGGGAAATTCCAGAAGAAAACCTTCAATGCTGACAAAGACAGGTACAAGAAGAAAGAAGGCAAAAGCAGCAAGTTTGACAAGTCAAAAATCAGATGCTATAACTGTGATGGGATGGGTCATTTTGCAACTGAGTGCAAGAAGACCAAAACCAAAGCTCTCATTTCTTCAAGCAAGGATTGGATGGACTCATCATCTGACTCTGAAGAGGAGAAAGTGAATTATGCTTTGATGGCTAAAACTGATGAGACTTCTGCTGGTGAAACCAAGGTATCTGAAGTTTTATTTGATTTTGATACTAATAATGTTTCTGAGCTAAGATCTTTCTTAAAATCTCTGCATATTAGTTTTAGGAGTCAATCTCTTGAAAATACAAGAATAAAATCTGAAATGGCAGAGGTTGTTAAGAGAAATGATCATCTAGAAGCTGAGTTAATTTTCTTGCATGAAGTTCAAGCTGAATGTGATAATGCTAAACACATGAAACTTGAAATGGAGTTTAAATGTAATGAACTTGAGAGGCAACTTAAAGATGCTAATGAAAAACTCAGAACCTGGACACATTCTGGTACAAAAACTCATGAAATCATTTCTGATAAAAACTGGAAAGAGTGTCTAGGATATAAACCAGAAAATGAGAAAAAGGACAAAGGAAAGGTTGTTTCATCTAACCCTGGAAGAGTTATAGTTAATAACTCAACAAATCCAAAAACCTACAGATATGTTACAGACAGCACCAAAACAAAACTAAAGCCAGTTAATTATGTGTATCCAGAAATTCCCAAATCTACTTTAGAAGAGGGATCTACTTCTACACATCATTCTGAGTCTAGAACTGTCAAAAACAAAAATGTAGGTCTTTTGTCCAAAAAGCAATTGAGGGACAGAATCTGTGAGGTAACAGATAGGAAGAGAGTTCCAACTGTCAAAAGGAACAGGAATGGTAAAGTTGGAATAAACAAGGAGAATAATTATAAGTATATTCCGAATGCACCAAGAAAAGTATGTTTTAACTGTGGTAATTCTAATCATCTTGCTATTGATTGCAGGAGGAGTAAAAAGAAGCCAACTGTAGTTCCTAAGTCTGACATTAGGAATAAATCAGTATTCTATAAACCACAGAATCCTTGTTTCCATTGTGGCAGTAAATGGCATTCTATCTATACATGTGAAGAATACCATAATTTGTACTATAATTATTATGAGCCTTTGCCAAAGTTCAATAAAAGTGCAAATTTTGGAAAAACAAAGAACTTGAATTCTAATCATGCATCTGTCAAGATAAAGACTAATTCTGATGGAGTTAATTCTGATAAAAATGTCTTTACAAGAAAATCTTCTACTGATAAAGATGTTAAATTGCATGAAAAGAGAACCCAACAAGTGTGGGTTCTTAAAAATTCTAACTGAGTTCTTTGTGATTCTGATTGCAGGGTAAAAAGAAAAATGTGTTAGTCATGGATAGTGGATGTTCTGTGCACATGACTGGAGACAAAACCTTGCTATCAGAATTTGAGGAAAAGGCTGGCCCAACTGTGTCTTATGGGGATGGCAACATTGGACAAACTTTGGGATATGGCAGCATTGTAATTGGAAATGTCATCATTGAAAAAGTAGCTCTGGTGAAAGGACTAAAGCACAATCTGTTGAGTGTTAGTCAGATCACAGACAGAGGTTATCGTGTCAACTTTAATGATACTCATTTTGAAGTAATCAGCAAATCTACAGGAAAGATTGCATTAACAGGTCAAAGACATGGTAACATTTATGAAGCCAACATTCACTCTAATACTGAAAATCCAACTACATGCCTCATCAGTAAAGCATCTGTAGATGAAAGTTGGAATTGGCATAAGAAGCTTTCTCATCTCAACTTCAACAATATAAATGAGTTGGTTAAGAAAGACTTGGTAAGAGGATTACCAAAGGCTCTATATACTCCTGATGGACTCTGTGATGCTTGTCAGAAGGCTAAACAGAGAAGGACATCATTCAAGAGCAAATCTGCATCCTCAATTGATGAACCATATCACATGCTACACCTCGACTTGTTTGGACCAGTGAATATTATGTCCATCAGTAAGAAACGGTATACTCTAGTCATTGTTGATGAATATACTAGATTTACCTGGGTTTATTTTCTTCACAGAAAAGATGAAACTGCTGAAATACTGCTGGACCATGTTAGACTTATTGAAACTGGTACGGAATACAAAGTCAAGATTCTGAGAAGTGATAATGGGACTGAATTCAAGAATTCAGCAATGGAAGAGTTCTGCAAATACAAAGGAATAGTTCAACAATTCTCTGCTCCTGGCACTCCTCAGCAAAATGGAGTAGTTGAAAGAAAGAACAGAACTCTTATTGAAGCTGGTAGAACTATGTTGGAAGAAGCTAAACTACCTACATATTTCTGGGCAGAAGCAGTCAACACAGCTTGTTACACTCAAAATATTACACTAATCAACAGACATGGTGTAACTCCTTATCAGATGATTAAGGAAAAGAAGCCAAGTTTGAAGCATCTACATGTGTTTGGCTGCAAGTGCTTTGTTCTAAGACCTCATCCAGAACAGCTAGGAAAATTTGAGACAAAAGCTGATGAGGCCATCTTTATTGGCTATCCAACAACAAGAGCCTTTAAAGTCTATAATCTAAGAACAAAGACAGTCATGGAGTCTATTAATGTATCTTTTGATGATAGAAAGTTAACAGGAATTCAAGAAGACTCTCATGACAGTTTGACTTTTGCAAATGAAGCTACCAACAATCCTGATGAAGTCACGGCAGATACTGATACTCTGTCAGATCCTGACGATCGATCAATTCCTGATCAAACACCTGTTACTGATGATGACTCAAATAATGCAAATGTTGAGGGGGAGCAAGAGCGAGACATCACTAGTGATGATTCAACTCAAACAACAAGTAGAGATTCATCGGAAACAGACTCAAGTGACAATCAAGATAGTACATCAGAAGAAGATAGCACTATCTCAGGGGGAGCTTCTAGCAACTCTAGTTCTTTTGAAGAAAACACCAATCCAGGGGGAGCATCCAGTACAAGAAATGACTTACCATCAGCAAGGAAATGGACAAAAAGTCATACTCCTGATTTAATCATTGGGAATCCTGAAGCAGGTGTTAAGACAAGAAGTGCAACTCAAAATGAATGTTTATATAATAACTTTCTGTCAAAGGAGGAGCCCAAGAAAGTTGAAGATGCACTTAAGGATGCTGATTGGGTGACTGCTATGCAAGAAGAACTGAATGAGTTTGAAAGAAATGAAGTCTGGAAACTAGTACCAAGACCCAAAGGAAGGTCTATTGTAGGTACAAAGTGGGTATTCAGAAATAAGACTGATTCAGATGGCACAATTGTGAGAAATAAAGCAAGACTAGTAGCAAAGGGGTATTCTCAACAGGAAGGAATAGATTATGATGAGACTTTTGCTCCTGTTGCAAGACTGGAGGCCATCAGAATTTTTCTGGCATATGCAGCCCACAAGAAATTTAAAGTATTCCAGATGGACGTAAAAAGTGCTTTTCTCAATGGAGAACTGGAAGAGGAGGTATATGTTGAACAACCTCCTGGATTTATTGATCCCAAACATCCAGATCATGTCTATAGACTGGATAAAGCACTTTATGGACTAAAGCAAGCTCCAAGAGCCTGGTATGAAACCTTAGCTCAATTCTTACTGGAAAGTGGATTCAACAGAGGTACAATTGATAAAACCTTATTTTACTTGAATCATGGTAAGGATTTGCTGTTAGTTCAAATATATGTTGATGATATCATTTTTGGGTCAACTAATACTAAGCTGTGTGAGAAGTTTTCAAAGCTAATGCAGTCGAGATATCAAATGAGCATGATGGGTGAAATGAGCTATTTCTTAGGTCTTCAAGTTAAACAGACTGATGAAGGGATTTTTATCAATCAGTCAAAATACACAAAGAATTTACTAAAAAGGTTTAACATGCAAGACAGCTCTACAGCATCCACTCCTATAGCTACAGCTACAAAGCTTGATCCTGATCAAGGAACTGAAGTAGATGTAACCAACTATAGAGGGATGATTGGCTCACTCTTATATCTAACTGCTAGCAGACCTGATATCATGTATGCAACCTGTCTATGTGCAAGATTTCAAGCAAATCCTAGAGAACCACATCTCATTGCAGTAAAAAGGATTTTCAGATATCTAAAGGGCACATCTTCTCTTGGCCTTTGGTATGCCAGAGAATCAGACTTTAGTCTATGTGGCTATTCAGATGCTGATTTTGCTGGATGCAAAATAGACAGGAAAAGTACTTCAGGCAGTTGTCAGTTTCTTGGAGGAAGACTAGTTTCTTGGTTCAGTAAAAAGCAAAAGTCTATCTCCACATCAACTGCAGAAGCTGAGTACATTGCTGCTGGAAGCTGTTGTGCTCAGATCATGTGGATGAGAAATCAGCTAATGGACTATGGTTTGTCATTTTCAAAAATACCTATTTATTGTGATAACCAAAGTGCTATTGCTATGACAGGAAATCCAGTTCAACACTCTCTTACAAAGCACATCAGCATCAGGTATCACTTCATAAGAGAACAAGTACTGGAAGGAACAATTGAACTTCATTTTGTTCCTACTGATCAACAGTTAGCTGATATATTCACCAAGCCACTACCTGAGGCTACTTTTACAAAGTTGGTGAATGAACTTGGAATGGTAAACTATGGCAGTTCCTGAGAAAAAGAGGTCATCAGATACTGACAACTTGCAAATACTGATGGAAAGTCAATCCTGACAGTGGTCAACGTCGAATCCTGATGCAACGATTCGACAATCAGTATTTTGTCAGAGTCTAACTATCTTCATTTTATCTCAATTTCCTGATTCAAGTTATGTTTAATGTTATTGAATTCCTGATAATGTGATTACTTTAATTAGTCCTCATATTTAAATGTCAGATAACATGTTCAATCAGGAAAAACATTGAATAGAATAGAATAAACAAAATTTTTCATTGATAATAAGAAAGAGTTTACATTCAAAGATTACATCTTTTGTGTTCTCTATCTACTAATCTATTCAACAGGAAATAAGAAGACCAATCCACTCCATTGTTAATAGCCATCCCAGATCCCATCTTTGCCACTTTGTTTGGGTGAAAGTTGACAGGGATAAGGTTATTTTTGCTGACATATTCATTAACAATGGTTGATGGAGTTGGATGTGGATGCCTTAGATGAAAGCCATGCGAATGCTGTTTGGAGGGCAACATCTATGTCGATCACTTTTGCAGGTTTTTCCTTCTCGATTTCTTCGAGACCTGCATCCATCTGCAACCAGAGAGTCTCCAGTTGTCTTTCCCAGTCGAAAGCATCAAACTCTTCACGAGTATAACTAAATATATCTCTTTTATCTAAGAGATGGAGGTTTTTCTCAATGATGGTAAGGTTCGACATTGCTAAAACTTTTGATGAGAAAGGTTTTTCTTAACAGGAGAGAATGAAGCGTTAAAGAAATAAGTGGACAAGTCTCTAAGATTAAATAGAGAAGGGTGGAACGAGAATATGAAACGATTCATATTACTGGTGCAAGTACCAGGTATTATTCAATTGTGATGTTTTAAATTTCTTTATTTAAAACAAAATTACCATGTTTTATTTTGGTCACAATTTTATTTTCCGAATAATATGTAGCGCGTGTGCACACTCGATGCTTACACACAGTTAAATATGTAAGTCACGACGCGTGTAATCCTCACCACTCTCTCACGTAATTTGGTCCATTACTTTAGCCTAAACGAATGATTTACTGACACCTGTTTTTGAGAAGTTACAAGTATTGTCCAAAATCAATTAAGTTTACTAATTGATTTAGTTTTCTCAAACTATCAGTAAAGCATCGTCTCTCCTTGTCTTTACACTATCAAACCCTAATTTCAAAATTAACACATCTTTTGTGTTTGAAATTGCAATGGAGAACTTATTCATGAACAGCAAGGTGGTAATCAATGGAGTTACGTTTAATACTAATAACTTCACTGCAGTTCTAGATCATCAGGACTTGCCGAGTGATTTCCACATTATTCAGGACTTTTTGGCCTCAAGCCCAATCAGTTATGCACTAACACAACCTGCCAAGATATCTTTTAAGTCTGTTATGCAGGTGTGGAACACAAGTGTTTTTGGGAAAAGTCATCCATCAGAAAATCCTCAGATGAGCTTTGAATATGACAATGTTACATACTATGTGACACCTGAGATTGTCAATGCAGCCCTACATTTACCATCAACAATTGGTAACCCTGTGTTCAAAGTTACTGATGCAAAACTTCTTGAGTATGTTGTAAGCTTGGGTTACAATGGAACACCAAAGAAGTTTGGAGAGCTCTACAGGACAAAGCTCAAGAAGGAATGGAATTTCTTCTTTGACACAATCAGCAGATGTTTCTTGAATAAAGTATCAAACTTTGATGCCTTACCCACAGGTTCAGCCAAAATTGGGTACTCTCTAATTCATGATCTCTCATTTGATTATGGTTCCTTTATACTGAAGGCATTAAGTGAAAGAAAAGCAGATAAATGTGGTTATGTTTGCTTTCTTAGATTCTTTCAATTAATATTTTCCCACTTATGTCCTCATGCTGTTTTTGAGAATGATACAGTTTTGCCGATTTGTAAAATCTCAGAAAACAATATAAAGAGTCTAATCAATTCTGATAAGGCAAATAAGTTTGTGGGATCTCCATACATTCCTGATGAAGTATGGTCTCTTTTAAGAAAGAAAATGCCTATTCAATATAGCCCAACAACTGGTGCTATGGAACAGGACCTTACACATCCTATTCCTGACACAAGCACACAATCCAAACACTTACCTAAACAGTTAACCATCTCTGGTGTCTCACAAAAGGCATCAGTTGTAAAATCAAAGAAATCAGCTAGATCTGATGTGTCTAAGAGGCAATCAGGATCAAAGGATTTCTCCACTCTAACTCACTCTCAAATGAAGTCACAAGGGGGTGGACAAAGAATTGTTGAAACATCTGGTTTGGATAAAGGAACAGGAGTGAAAAGGAAAGTTGTTCAAGGAGCTATTTCTGATTCTGATGATGATTCAATGCCTATATCAGTCTTGGTGAAAAAGAAGGAGATTGATGTTGTTGATACAAGAGAAGTGGCTGTCTCTGAAAAGCCAAAGAAAAGAAGAAGATTAATCAGAGAAGGCAAAGTTGTTGATCATACAGAATTTCTGAATCTTACTAATGATATGGAAGGCAATCCTGATGTTGTTAATCAGGATGGATCATCAGTTCCTGACGCAACCGCTAATCCTGACATCTCTACTCCAAATAATTCACCTATGAAGACTGTTGAGATTTCTGATTCTCCAGCATCTGCATCTCCAAAGAGAAGAATTATTGAGATGTCCGTTGATGAAGTAAATGCTATTGCTGCTCAGCTGGGTGTTAAACCTTCACCTCTTGAAGTAAAAACTGCTGAAGCAAATGTTTTTCACAGACATAAGAAACAGAGGACTACAGTGTCATCTCTGAAAGGATCCAGCCCACAAGAACCTGAACTTCAAAGGAGTTCAGAAGCTATTGCAGATCCAGTCACACAAGAACCACCTACTCAAAGTGTAGGTGCAGACATTTTTGAAGGAATAGTCCCACAAGAACCATCTTCTCAAAGGGAAGGTGAAGACAAGAATATTCCTGCCCCACAAGAACCATCTTCTCAAAGTGAAGATGCTGGCAAACTAACATCAGCAGAGGAGTTTCCTGACAATGCTCAAGGGGCTTCTGAAATTGAAATTGAACTTGCTAGAAGTCTGGCAGAAAAAGCTGCTCATGATTTGCACATTGCTGAATGTGACAGAGTGATTGCTGACACTGCATTTGAGGGAAGTACACAAGAACCTTTGACTCAAAGTGTTGAAGAAGCTTCAAAACCTCAGACTACACAAGAACCATCAGTAGCAAATACTGATGCAAGTCATGCTATAGTTGCAGTGGTCAATCCTGATGAAAGCACTACTGATCCATTTATTCCATTGCTTATTGAGCCTATTTCAGCAAGGCCAATGGATTCTTTAACTACTTCATCAGGTAACATCTCTTTCTCTACTTCATTTACTACTGATAGTATGATTATAGATAGACCTGATAAAAGGGATACCTCTATCTGTATGACTTCAGACAACTCTTCTCAGCCACCTCTTATTTCTTCACAATTAATGAGCCAGAACCTTTCTTGTGAGATTGAGAGTGAACATTTAGAGAAAAAGAAGAGTGATGAGAGGCAGTCTCCTGAACTGGCAAAAGGAGAGGTAGAAAAGAGTGAGAAGTTATTAACTTCTAGTGAGGTAGGAGTTACTATTGAAAGCAACTTAGGTAACATTGTGAGAAGTGATGAGATCACTTTAAAAGAAAAGAGAGATTTAGGACATGTTACTAATTT
This sequence comes from Kitagawia praeruptora, assembly GCA_037693485.1. Classification (NCBI taxonomy): domain Eukaryota; kingdom Viridiplantae; phylum Streptophyta; class Magnoliopsida; order Apiales; family Apiaceae; genus Kitagawia; species Kitagawia praeruptora. Next base: position 77,992,310 of record CM075354.1, read on the forward strand.
GTCTGCAGGTCATCAGGATTCACCAGCTGTATCTACTGGTGTTTTGAAACTGAAAGGTATTATGCTTCCTGATGATGATGTTGAACATAAACTTCCTGAGGCTGGTGGTGGCTCAGATGATGATGATGATGATGATCATGCTGATCTTGAAACAAGGCAAATGCAGGCGGCTATAAAAGCAAGTCTCAAATCTACTTATGGGTCTTCAAGTAGATACATGCAGTCAATAACTGAAGAAGAATTCAGAGGGGAGTATACTTCACTTCTTCCTCCTGATACTCGAGCTGCAAGGGGACATGAATGGGATACAGAATGGAATAAACCCACTGCTGAGATGCATTTTCAAACTGCTCTGTTTCATTCTGGTCATATTGCTACGCGGATGCCGACACCTGAACTTAAGGCTCTTCTCAAAACCAATGCTCTTCTCGCAAAGGGATTGAGGAGTGAGATTGATTCAATGAAGGCTGCAACAGAAAAATTTCAAGCGGGTATTCAAACATCTGTTTCCATATCTGCTACTGCTTCTCAAGCACGCCTTCTTGCAGATGATATTAAAGCTCTTGACAGGAGATTGGATTCTAGAATGACTGTCTTGGAATCAAAAGTTAATACTATCGATGAAACCCTCAAGCTTCTATTGTCGTTTTTCATTCAGGACGATACTGATGTCAAAAAGGGGGAGAAGATAGTCAAAACAAAATGTTCACCTGATCCAGTTGTACAAAAGGATGATAATTCTGGAAATGATGGTGGTGCTGAGTCACATCAGAAAATTGAAACCTCTGATGCTGCTTTACTGCTAAAGAAAACGAATACTCAAACTAAGCAGTCAACTCATGTTTCTGAATCTGGAAAGAAGACAGTGACACCTGGTCAAACTCTGTCAACCATTCCTGAGGATGATGTTTATGTGGAACAGGATGAAGATGCTGCTAATCTGTTTCATGAACTTGACACTGGGGATGGTCGTGTTCTTAAATTATTTCATAAAGACAAAAGAGTTCAACAGTATCATGCTGAGAAAGCACTTGTCTTATCTACTGAAGAAAATCCAAACATGACTACTGATGAATTCTTAGAAGAACAGAACAGGATCCTTGAAGAGCTTGCAAAACAGAATAAAACTCTTGTTGCAAGAAGAGGAAGAGGCAGAGGAGGAAGATACAGAAATAGAGGAAGATCATCTGTTCAAACTAGTTCAAGGCAAACAAGATCTAGTGGAATCAAAATGAAAGATGTTTCTGAAAGTGAAAAGAAGAAAACTCCACTATCTCTTGCATCAACTCCAGACAACAGATTCAATGCTCCTGAAGAATTTGTAGAAGAGATATTGCCTTTGAAAAGGAAGAGTAAGGCAGCTGCTCAATCTACTGCATTTAATGAGAAGTCAGTCGTTGTTTCTGATTCTGAAATCTTAAAAGAACTTAAGATTATGATTATTAAGGTTGTGGTTGAATTTCACAATGTGGAAGTTTTTGAAGATACATTGGAGTATGAACAAGAAAACTTCAGAAGATTTGAAAGAGAAAGTGAAATCAGTGCTAAAGCCACAAAAGCAGAAAAGATAACAACCAGAGATTATTTAGGAAATGTTCATAGATCAGACAGGAAGTTGTGGTATGATAGAGATAGATCTGTTCCTGAACATCAGCAGGATTATCCAACTAATGAGAAGAAGAAGAGTAAGAAGAAGGAGGTGGATAAGGTTGATTATAGGAAACCAGTTGTATTCATATCAGCTGGATTGATAAAAGAATCTTCTTTGATCAATGAATTTCTGATTGTTAAAACAGAGTCTACTACTTTTATTGCTGAAAATCCACCAAAATGGGTGAGTATGCAATCTGGCTTGAGAGGATGGGAACCTGGCACAAGAGGAGGAATTGGATATAGTCATGCACTGGTTATTTTCATTGCACAAACTGATCAATATGCTCTAGTTGACAAGATTGGGGATGAGTTAACTGTAGATCATCTTTGGAAACTTGAAGCTGTTGCTATTATTGCTGACTGTCATGCTGATGCAAAGAAAATAGAGAAGCTGGTGTACTTCATGAAAGATGGAAGTGTGAAGAAGATTCCTATTCATGAATTGTTGTGTAAATCTGCAAAAGAACTGAAATATGTTCTGTATCTTCTCAGAAGTAAAAGAATAAATGTTCGTGAAAGAGAAGTTTATCAAAATTGGTGTGTCATGATTTACTGGAAGATTAGACAGAGATTCATGGATGGAGGAACAAGGTATGATGGCAATTATATTCCTATGTACTTAAATTTAAGAGATAGAGAGGTTGAAATGAAGAAAGGTACAGCTGTTAAAGAAGTGTATCTAGGCATGGAACAACTGTCTCTAAATCCGGATGGAAAGGAAATTGCTTATGTGTTGCTAGGTGACATAGATCTTCCGAGAAACTCAATTAAGAACATCAGGGCAGCTATTTATCAGATTAATGAGGAAGATGAAGAGGTCAAAAATCTGAAGAAAAAACTGATTCAAATTCTTGAAAGCAAGGAAGAAGAATTGTTATCTGAATTCTTGAGACTGAATCTGTTCTATCAAAGAATTTCTGAAACTGTTCCTGATGATTTTTAGAAGGTATTTTGTTTTGAGTTTTTGACATCTTGAATCAAGGAATTTGTGCTTTGTTTTATAAAGAACAAATTGGGGGAGATTGTTAGATATTGATTCAAGAGATGATCAGGATCTGGGCATTACTGATCAGATACTGATGCTGACGTCATCAGGAATGCACCGTCAGTATTGGACTATCAGGATTAGAAGCTGGTCAGTATTTGATGAAGATTCTCATCAGACCAGAGATCAAGGAAGATTGATATGTCGGTTCCTAATTTGTAGGAAGGCAGCTATCATACAAGATATGCATTCAGAGATATATGTAATTGATTTAGAATATCTTGTAATTGATAGTGCAACTGTGTACATTATATAAACACAGTTTAGGTTTTACATTTTGAAATCGCTTACACGAGTTATATTGTAACCTAGCAGCTCTTAAGAACATAAGAATTTCTTAAGAGAGTTTTGTAACAGTTTTATATCAGAGTTAATAAAGCTGTTATTGATTCATACTTGTGTTATTTGTTTTTAGTCGAAAATCTTATACAATTGTATTCAACCCCCTTCTACAATTGTTATTTACTGGGCAACATGGAATATTATGTGTTGTTACGTAATCTGCAGTGGAGTATTTCTATTTACGCATTTTACAGCGGAGTATTACTAATTTCTTGATGTAGTACTTTATACTCCCTCTGTCTCAAAAAACTCTTCCCATTTCACTTGGACACGTTTGTCAATGCACACTTTTAATCGTTAATATCTTTAATTTCGTATTAGTTTTAAATATAAAAACTTCACTGTATTAAAGTACTAACAAATACGAATCCAATAAGATCACTCATGACTATATTTGGTCATATAGATTAGACGTAAATTAGTAATTTGTCTCATGTCATGAACAGTCCCGACATATGAAACGAGAAGATTATTATGAGACGGAGGGAGTACTAAATACGCAATTCATATTGGGATATGTAATGGAATAAGCATCTGAGTTATGCGTATCTCTTGTATATTGTACTCCCTCTCTCCCGTCCATTTCTTTACAATTTTCTTTTTGGGACGTCACACCAATTCTTTATATTACTAAAAATAGTAACTTTTAACAATAAAATACATTATTACATCCACTACTTCACTCCACTTTTTAACACTTTACACTATTACACCCATTACTTCACTTATTTTAACAATAAAATCACTATTACATCCACTACTTCATTTATTTTAACAATATTACACCCACTATTTTTGGTCTCCGTGTCCAACCCCCATGTTAAAATCTAACGGGACAGAGGGAGTATTTGATTGTTAGGCAAAGCTGCAAAGTGGGATGCGGTGGTTGGCAGACATATGTCGCTTTGGCAGACTGTATAGTATAGACTGTATAGCACGGGTCCCTGAAACAGTTTACTCAATTGTATAGGCTAGAACTTTAATGAAGTATTTGTTAAAAAGATTAAGAACACAGAAATGAGATAAGGAAACAGAGAGAGATTTAATCTGAGAGATAGGGAGAGAGATAGAAAGAACCAGAGAGATGAAATGTTTCTTAGATTTTCAGATAATCCATACAATGATAGCTATTGGCCTAATAAGCCCAATTCTCCTAACAACTTCCTAACAGAATTTGGCGCCAAAACCATAGTTTGACCCATTACATTGACTTTGACTTGTATTTAAAAGTAAATTTATTCTAAATTCCAAATACACAATAGCCCTTTATCATACTTTCCCCCTTCTAAAAGAAACTTGTCCTCAAGTTTCATGGCTTCTGAAATCTGGGAAAATTAGGAAATTTCTACACAAAGTCAGCTGCAAATTCCCAAGTACTTTCAGTATCTGGATGGCCTTCCCATTGAACCAAATACTGAATCTGAACCACATTCTTATGTTTCACCATTCGAGAAGCCAGAATAGCTGCAGGTTGAAGCTCTGGTTCAGCAATTGCAGAATTAAACCAATCAGGTATCTGAGAGATCAAAGGAGCAGAACCATGAAACTTCTTCAGCTGTGAGACATGAAAAACATCATGTATGTGAGATCCACTTGGTAATTTCAATTTATAAGCCACAGGTCCAACACATTCCAAAATCATGAAAGGTCCATAAAATTTGTGAGACAACTTCTGGTTAATTCTTTTCTACACAAAATTTTGCCTATAAGGTTGTAATTTCAGCCAAACAAAGTCCCCCTGTTGAAAGTTCCTGTCAGACCTATGCTTATCAGCTTGTTGTTTCATCCTATGCTGAGCTTTAAGCAAATGCATCTTTAATGCAGCAGTCATATTCTCTCTCTTTTGCATACTTCTATCCACAGTAGTATTTGCACACTCACCAGCTAAATAGGGCAAATGCAAGGGAGGTGATTGATTATAAACAACTTCATAAGGCGTAATGTCAGTAGCAGTAGAGAAATGAGTGTTAAACCACCATTCTGCTAATGGAATCCACCAACTCCATTCCTTAGGACAAATACCACACATGCACCTCAAGTAAGCTTCAATACATCTATTAACTACTTCTGTCTGACCATCAGTCTGAGGATGGTAAGCTGAAGATAGCAAGAAATCAGTACCATGTAACTGAAAGAGCCCTTTCCAGAAGTCACTTAAAAATATAGGGTCTATATCACTGACAATAGATCTAGGCCAGCCATGCAGTTTGAATACATTATCAAGGTAGACTTGAGCAACTTGAACAGCAGTAAAAGGGTGAGATAAGGTCATAAGATGCACAAACTTACTCAGTCGATCAACCACTACAAAAATAACATCCTTTCCATTTGACTTTGGAAGACCAGTAATAAAATCCATGGAAATGTCTACCCATACCTCTGTAGGAATAAGCAAAGGCTGCAGCAATCCAGGAGAAGCTACTGTTTCATGTTTAGCAGCTTGACAAGTGACACATTGCTTCACAAATTTCCTCACATCACTAGTTAAGCCTGGCCAATGAAATAAAACCTTTAACCTTTTTGTAGTTAAATCCCTACCTCCATGACCTCCTTTAGGAGATGCATGTTACCACTCAATGATATGATTTCTAAGAACAGAATCAGATCCCACCACAATCTTTCATTTCCTTCTCAAAAATCCATTTTGAAGATTATACTTTGGATGAGGATGATTACTCTGCAGCTGAGTCAAAATATCCTTCAACTGGCCATCCAACTCATAACTTAGGACAAATACCAACTCCATTCCTTAGGACAAATACCACACATGCACCTCAAGTAAGCTTCAATACATCTATTAACTACTTCTGTCTGACCATCAGTCTGAGGATGGTAAGCTGAAGATAGCAAGAAATCAGTACCATGTAACTGAAAGAGCCCTTTCCAGAAGTCACTTAAAAATATAGGGTCTATATCACTGACAATAGATCTAGGCCAGCCATGCAGTTTGAATACATTATCAAGGTAGACTTGAGCAACTTGAACAGCAGTAAAAGGATGAGATAAGGTCATAAGATGCACAAACTTACTCAGTCGATCAACCACTACAAAAATAACATCCTTTCCATTTGACTTTGGAAGACCAGTAATAAAATCCATGTAAATGTCTACCCATACCTCTGTAGGAATAGGCAAAGGCTGCAGCAATCCAGGAGAAGCTACTGTTTCATGTTTAGCAGCTTGACAAGTGACACATTGCTTAACAAATTTCCTCACATCACTAGTTAAGCCTGGCCAATGAAATAAAACCTTTAATCTTTTTGTAGTTAAATCCCTACCTCCATGACCTCCTTTAGGAGTTGCATGTTTCCACTCAATGATATGATTTCTAAGAACAGAATCAGATCCCACCACAATCTTTCCTTTCCTTCTCAAAAATCCATTTTGAAGATTATACTTTGGATGAGGTTGATTACTCTGCAGCTGAGTCAAAATATCTTTCAACTGGCCATCCAACTCATAACTTGCTTGAATAGATTTCTCTAAATCAGAATGGTCCACTGTAAGAGCTAGACATAAAATTTCAGACCCTTTAACTCTAGATAGAGCATCAGCCACCACATTCTCTTTGCCCCCTTTATACTGAATCTCATAATCAAAACCCATGAGTTTAGATAACCAAAACTGCTGAAATGGTGTAGAAATCCTTTGTTGCAAAAGCCACTTGAGACTCTTTTGATCAGTTTTGATTACAAAATGAGTCCCTAACAAATATTGCTCCCATTTCTGAACTGCACATACAATAGCCAATAGCTCTTTTTCATAAACAGAAAGCTTTTGCCATCTAGGGCCCAAAGTTTTGCTGATAAAAGCCAATGGATGATTGTCTTGCATTAAAACAGCTCCCACACCTTCTTTTGAAGCATCTGTTTCAATAACAAATATCTTGCTGAAATCAGGTAGAGCCAATACTGGAGCAGAAACCAAGGCAGACTTTAGCTGATCAAATACAATTTGTGAACTTGAACTCCACTGAAATGCCCCTTTTTTAAGCTGAGAAGTCAATGCATTAGAAATGCCAGCATAATCCTTTATAAACTTTCTGTAATAACCTACAAGACCTAGGAAACTCCTCAACTCTTTTACACATGTAGGAACATGCCAACTAGCAATAGCACCAATCTTCTCAGGGTCTGTCTCAACTCCATTACCAGAAATAAAATGACCTAAATACTCTATTTTCTGCACAACAAAAGAACACTTACTCTCTTTAGCAAATAGAGAATTCAGTCTCATCAATTCAAACACCTGTCTTAAATGCTGCCAATGCTCAGTTTTATCCTTGCTATAAATCAAGATATCATCAAAGAAAACCAAAACACATTTTCTGAGTAGAGGTTTAAAAACTGCATTCATCCATCCCTGAAAAGAGGCTGGAGCATTTGTCAAACCAAAAGGCATTACCAAAAATTCATAGTGACCACTATGTGTCTTAAAAGCAGTCTTAAAGATATCCTTTTTATACATTCTCAACTGATGATAACCAGCCCTAAGATCCAATTTGCTAAACACAGTGGAACCAGCCAATTCATCTATCAATTCATCAACTGGTATAGGAAATTTATCCTTAACAGTCTTCTTATTAAGGTCCCTATAATCTACACACAACCTCCAAGAACCATATTTTTTCCCTACCAAAAAACGGAGGGAGTGCATCTTTTCTTCAACATTGAATACGCATTACTGAGGTACTCCCTCCGTCTCAAAATACTTTTCCGGTTTACTTTTGACACATTTGCCAACGCATACTTTTAATCATTTATATCTTTAATTTTATATTATTATTAATTATAAAAACTTCACTATATTAAACTACTAACAAATACGAATTTAACAAGATCACTCATTACTATATTTAATCTTATAGATTAGATGTAAATTAGTAGTCAATCGCTTACAATGAACAGTGATCAAAGTCAATACAAGAAATGTATTATGATACAGAGGGAGTATTAAAAAGGGAATTATTGGCCAATTATGAGAAAGTTGTTATTTACGTAAAAAAGTTTGAAAAGAGTTATTTTTATCATTATTTCTATTGAGTGTTTAAAAAGCGGTAAGCGTTTCTAAGCGGTGGGACTCTTTTCATGAACATTACCACTATTACATATTTATTACATGAACATTATTACATATTTATTCTAAGCGGTGGGACTCTTTTCATTTCATGAACATTATTACATATTTATTCTTTTTAAAATTTAATTTATACATGAACATAATTTAATTTTATAAATTCTCAATTATTAATAATTACAAATTCAATTTTAAAATTACTGGGGTCAAAATGAAATATAGTACTACAAATTTATTTTTTTAGTGGGGTCAAAAATAAAATTAACACTATAAAAAAAATTACATATAAATTTAAAATTTCAGTGGGGTCGGTTGCACCCGCTCACTATACACTGGCTACGCCCCTGGGTGGGAGGAACTTCTAGCGCTTAAAGTAATTTTTAAACGGGTCATTAAGCGGATTAATAATATATATTTTTAAATTTTTAAATATAATATTACTTTATGTGAATCAAAATTATTTAATAATTAAGTAAAAAAATCTAAACATTTTAATATAGTTATATTCACATTATAATAAATATTATTATATTCAAAATTTAAAAAAATTAGTAGGTCAACATCTCTTTGGCCCTTTAATACGCTTAATGACCGCTTAAATTGCTTAATAATCACTTAATTCGCTTAATAGACCACCTAATCTTTAAAAAAACTTAATGACCCAATTAGTGCAAAATCAAACGTTTTATGGTCTGATTCCACCTAATCCGAACAAACAACTGATGGTGCTCATTGGGTCCACGGTGGAAACTATGATCACTGAAATCTGCAATGTCAGTCTGACTGTCCCCACTCAATTCTCCTCCTTTTAGAATCTCATACAGTAACTTCATCCTTCTGTTTAACTCCTCATTAGTAGTAGTCTGGCCAACAACACCCACTAACTTTTCTTTACCCGTTATTCAATACTCCCTCCTCTTAATGTTTTTTCTATTTTAACTTGATTGTTCTTAAATTTCGTATTAATATTAAATATAAAAATTTTATTTTATTAAAATACTCATAAATACGAATCCAACAAGATCACTCATGATTATATTAGATCTTATAAATATATACTATTATATAAAAGTCGAAACATTGAAAGTTTTATTTACCCTTCATTATAAAAAATATATCTGATATCTATACTATTAAAACTCCTAAAATTAATAATAACATAATATAATAAATGGTAAATAGTTGATTGTCTTTTTCACATTTACTTTTAATTGAAGATATTACCTCTTATAAACACCTAAAAACATCAATCATATCATATATTTCAATCATTAATATATACTTTCGAATTAAAACACGTTGTCTTTTTAATTTAAAACAAATTTTACAATCATTAATATATACCCATAATAAATGGTAAGTAGTTGATTGCCTTTTTTCACATTTATTTTTTTTATTGAAGAATGAAGATATTACTTTTATAAACACCTAAAAACATCAATCGTATTATATCTTCCAATCATTAATATTTCCTTTCGAATTAAAACACGTTACCTTTTTAATTTAAAACTCATTTTACAATCATTAATATAAACCCGAAAATATCACATCATATTTTTCAATTATTAATAAAATATATTAAAAATCTGTATACGTTGTTTATAATAAGGAAACATTATTATAATTCGCAAATATGAGTATATTAAATTGTATTAAAATAAAATTAATCTATACTATATTATAAAAGACGAAACATTAAAATTTTTTGTACCTATTTTTTGGTATATGTTTTTTAGGATTTCGTGAATTTACTTATTTAACCTTTATTATAAAGAAAAAATATACGATATCTATACTATTAAAACACCTAAAATAAATAATAACATAATATAATTAATGATAATTAGTCGATTTCCCTTTTCACATTTATTTTTAATTGAAAATATTACCTTCTATGAACACCTAAAAATATCAATCATATCATATCTTCCAATCATATCATATCTAGCAATAATTAATATATACCCAAAAATATCACATCATATTTTCTAATTACTAACAAAATCTATACTATTATATAAAAGCCGAAACATTAAAAGTTTGGTTCAACGGTACCTATTGAATTTACCTAATTACCCTTACTCAATTACAGATCTACTAACTAATCAATTTACTTTTTCAGGTTACACATGTTATCTTTTCTATTTTCAAGAACTAAATAATTTCCTTTTTCAGGTAAAGTACACTATTTTTTATATTTTATCTAACTAAAATTTCTCATTTATTAATCAATTTCCTTTTTCAGTTTAAACATATAACCTTTTCTATTTTTCAATAACTAAATAATTTCCTTTTTCATTTAGAATAGAATATCTTTAACATTTTATCTAACTAAAATTAAAACAAAATTACTATTAATTACAAAATATTATTTACTAAAACACAATATTATTTTAAAATAAAATATTATTTTATTTTATATTTATAATAATAAATATTATTTACGGGTTTAATAAAATAACATAATTATATATAATTACTATTAACTAATCAATTACCTTTTTCAGTCAAAACACATTACCTTTTCCCTTTTCTCTAACTAAAATCTTTCTTTTTCCAATTATATCATGGACGGTTACCTTTTTCAGCAAAACACGTTACCTTTTTTCTTTCTTCTTACTAAAACCTCCATTTTTCTAAATATATTACAGGCGTTTCTATTTAATAAAAAAATAATATTATAATACTAATAATTAACCAATTACCTTTTCAGCTAAAAATAACATAATTATATATAATTATTATTAACTAATCAATTACTTTTTTCAGTTAAAACACGTTACCTTTTCTCTAACTAAAATCTCTCTTTTTTCAATATCATGGACGGTTACCTTTTTTCAGCAAAACACGTTACCTTTTTTCTTTCTTCTTACTAAAACCTCCATTTTTCTAATTATATTACAGGTGTTTCTATTTAATACAAATAAAATAATAATATTATAATACTAATAATTAACTGATTACCTTTTCAACTAAAATATATCATCTTTTCTATTTTTTCTAATTACATTCCCTTTTTTTCTAGAAATATAACGGGTAGCGTTAATTTTTCATTTTCTAAAAACTATGAACAATTTTATTTCGTAAAAAATTATAATTACTAAAAACTAATCAATTACTTTTTCACTTAAATCATGCACGTTAATTTTCTATTTTCTCTAACTAAAATCTTTTTTTTTTCAATTATATCACGGACGGTTCTAATTATATAAAAACCGAAACAGTAAAAGTTTTGGTACCTATTTTTTGTTACCAGTTTTTTTGTACTTCGTAAATTTACTTATTTATCTTTCATTATAAAGAAAAATAAATACACCTAAAATAAATAATAACATAATATAATTAATGGTAATTAGTAGATTGCTTTTTTCATATTTACTTTTAGTTGAAGATATTACCTTTTATAAACACCTTAAAATATATACCCACCATAATTTTCAAGAAAAATATAACAACTAAATTAAATAATAACATAATATAATTAATGGTAATTAGTCGATTGCCGTTTTCACATTAACATAATAAAATTAGTCGATTGTATTTTTCACATTTACTTTTAGTCGAAGATATTACCTTTTATAAATACCTAAAAACATCAATCAATCATTAATATTTCCTTTCGAATTAAAACACGTTACCATTTTAATTTAAAACAAATCTTATAATCATTATTTTATATCCGAAAATATCAAACCATAATTTTCAAGAAAAGTATAACACCTAAAATAAATTATAACATAATATAATTAATGGTAATTAGTCGATTGTCTTTTTCACATTAACATAATAAAATTAAAGTTAATCAGTCGATTGCTTTTTCCACATTTAATTTTAGTTGAAGATATTATCTTTTATAAATACCTTACCCTTTTTCGAATTAAAACATGTTAAATTTTTAATTTAAAACAAATTTTATAATCATTAATATATACCAAAAAAATATAACATCATAATTTTCAAGAAAATATAGCCCGAAAATATTGCATCATATTTTTCAATTTTTAATAAAATACATTAAAAATCATATACGTTATTTTTAATAAGGAAACATTAGTATAATCCGTAAGGCGTAAACATTAGTATATTAAATTATATTAAATTAAAAAAATTATTAAAAATATGATTTTAATATTAAATAAAATTTATAACATATTATAAGAAACACGTGCATTGCACGGGTTATAAGGTAGTTATAATATTAAAGTTGAAACATTGAAAATTTTATCGGTTTGGTTTAGGTACAGTTATATTAATTAATAAATAAAAAATAATACAATTAATGTTAAGCAGCTCATTGCTTTTTCTAATTAAAATACGTATTTACACTACTATATTAAAGTCGAAAGATTGAAAGTTTGTATATTTGGTTATCCTAATTATTAAAATAAATAATAAAATCATATTATTAATAGTAATTAGCTCACTGCCCTTTTCACATATGCTTTTAGTTGAAAATATTACCTTTCATAAACACCTAAAAACATTATCATATTTTTCGATCATTAATATTTTATTTCGAATTAAAACACATTACCTTTTTAATTTAAAACAAATCTTACAATTATTAATATATACCCAAAAATATCACACCATAACTTATATAATTATTGATAATTAGTCGATTAGTCGATTGTCTTTTTCACATTTACTTTTAGTTGAAGATATTAAATTTTATAAACATCTAAAAAGATCAATTGTATCATATATTTCAATCATCAATATTTTCTTTCTAATTAAAACACGTTATCTTTTTAATTTACAACAAATCTTACAATATATACCCAAAAATATATTAAAAATCGTATACATTGTTTATAATAAGGAACCATTAATATAATCCGTAAACATGAGTATATTAAATTATATCAAACTAAAATTAAAAAAATTATTAAAATTAGAGATTATATAAAAACATAATTATAATATTAAATAAAATTTATAACATAATATAAGAAGCCCGTGCATTGCACGGGTTATAAGCTAGTATAATAAAAATCCGTACACTACGAATAATGACCTTTAGATTTTTAGTAAAATCAGAATGGTTAGATGTAATGATTAAATATATTATATAATTAATTAATTTACTAAAATTTCAAGATTTGAATTCTATCAACGACACATATATTTTAAAATTTTATAATATAAGTTTTAAACCATGCATATTATTAATTAAATTTATATTAAATTATTAAAATTAAAATAAAATATTGTAAATAATGATTATATAAAAATATAATTGTAACATAAAATAAAATTTGTTACAATAAAAAAAATCCGTGAATCGCACGGTTATAAGCTATATATATACTAAGAGTCGCGCTCCATTGAGAACTTTCTTAAAATGAGAACTATGAGAACCCACATAAACACTACATTTCAAGCTAATCTAAAGGTTGAACTAGGGGTACCCAAATACAAAAAACGTATAAAATTATGGGCTCTATCTATCAAAAAAAAAATCACTGTTCATCGATGACGTGGCGAATGAACAGTGTTTTTTTTTTGCTAGGTAGAGCCCAGAATTTTATACATTTTTTGTGAAGGTGCCTCTAGCGGGGCCCTTATAATAAATAAGATATAGGTTAAAATGTGGTTAAGATCATAAAAATGGATGGCTAGGATTAGATCTCATATCTCACCATAAGAGGGGTTCTCACTTGAGCAAAAGCCTATATCTATACTATTATATTAAAGCTGAAACATTAAAAGTTTGGTTGGTCGGTACCTATTGAATTTACTTATTTACCCTTACTTAATTAGATATAAAATCCATCCTATTAACTAATTAATTTCCTTTTTCAAATTAAATATATTACCTTTTCTATTTTTCACTAACTAATTAATTTTCCTTTTCAAGTTAAACACAATATCTTTTATATTGTATCTAACTAAAATTTCTCCTTTCTTATAAACACTACGAGCAATTTTGTTTAATAAAATAACATAAATTTATTATAATTACTATTAACTAATAAATTACCTTTTTTAGCCGAACTTGTTACCTTTTCTCTATTCTGTAACTAAAATATCTCTTTTTCCAATTATATCAGGGGTGGTTCTAATTAATAAAATAAAAATATTATAATATTATAATATTAATAATTATCGATTACTTTTTCAGCTAAAATGTATCATGTTTTCCATATGTTCATAATCAAAATTCCTTTTTTCTAGAAATATCACGGGCACCATTAATTTCTCACTATCTAAAGACACTATGAGCAATTTAATTTAGTCAAATAACATAAATTAAATTATAATTACCGTAAACTAATCAATTACCTTTTTCACCTAAAACATGTCACCTTTTTAATTTTTACATTACCTTTTCTATTTTCTCTAACTAAAATCTATTTTTATTTAATTATATCACGGACGGTTCTATTTAATAAAATAAATTAACAATATTATAATATTAATAATTAACCGATTAAGTTTTTCAGTTAAAATGTATCATCTTTTCTATATTTTCTAACTAAAATCCATTTTTTTCTAAAAATATCACGGACAACATTAATTTTTCCTTTTCTTAAAACATTACGAGCAATTTTATTTAGTAAAATAACTGAAATTATAATTAATATATACTAATCATTTACCTTTTTTTCCCTAAAACATGTTTCCTTTTTAATATTCACTAATTAATACCTCTCTTTTTCCAGTAAATCACGACATTATATTTAATAAAATTAAAAAATATTTTTATAAGTACTTATAATTAACCGATTACCTTTTTCAACTAAAATGTATCATCTTTTCAATATTTTCTAACTAAAATCTCTCTTTTCCTAGAAATATCACGGTTAACATTTATATAATTATTATCAAATCATTTCATTTAAAAAATTTAGCCTCCAAAATTCATATATGAAAAAAAGGAATTCAAATTAATAAAAAATTCATATAATATTAAAAGAAATCCGTGCATCGCACGGGTTTTAAGCTAGTACTAATATATAATAAGCAAACAGGGATATAATTTGGTTGTTTGGTTCAACTTGGTTCAACCATCTAAAAGAATAGTAACCGTTAGATATTTAGTAAATAGATGATAGCCGTTAGATCTAATAAGAAGGATTATACTATATTTAAATCCATCTTCTAAAATCCAAGGTTCGAATCCCGTCAACAACAAATTTACATTAAGATTTTATATTATTAGTTTTAATCAATACATATCATTTATTAAATAACTATTATTATTACTAATAGTTTTATTAATTAATAGAGTTAATTGCATATTGCATCCCTGTGGTTTTGGCCAATCGCAATTTTAACCCAAACTTCATATAAATTCAGTTTGCATCCCATAACATGTTTTGGCGGTTCACTTTGTACCCCTTTTACCGACTTCCGTCAAATGAGGCCCGTTAATGTTATATTGACAAGGGTAAAACCGTCTTTTCCGTCAAATGGGCTTTCTTCATGATCTGGGGACTGTTCATAAGCTCCGCCATCGCAAACTCAATCGTGTTAGGGGCTGTGTCCTGTCCAAAACATACATCAGATGCAATCTTTATACAATTATTATCATGCGTTCAAAATACTCAATCAATCTCGCAAACATATCAAATTTAATAATAAATCAGATATATTTGGCTTTGCAATATTAGCAGACACCTCGGCCACCGATTTCCTGAACTCCATCGCAATTGCAGCCCTCTCTTTGCCCTTAACCGTGCTACCCCACAACATATTTGTTATCACATTTAGCACTGTTAAGAACATTTGTTCACCTAAGTTAACTGGACAATTTGCTTGACCATACATATATTTACAAGTATTTCTAATTTCCTGCTGTCTACAATTGTAGATAGTATCAAGCACCGAATGTCCAAGTATTCCGTGGACAGAGACTATTCTCAGCATTCGCCATTCTGGTCCGTATGATGTCCATACAATATCACAAGCACCAGTTTCCATGGCATTTGTGACAGCTGAAACATCACGATTTGCATTTGAGAAAGGGGATACTTCCTACCACTGGAAGACCTCTTAGGCCTGGTGGCGAACATCCAGGAGTAACATGAAACGGTGAACAAAACAAGGGAGATTGCAAACAGTATTTGAGCAATGTTTTCCCATTTTACCCTTATCAATATAAAGTTAACGAGCCTCATTTGACGGAAGTCGGTGAAAGGGGTACAAAGTGAACCGCCAAAACATGTTATGGGATGCAAACTGAAATTATATTAAGTTTGGGTTAAAATTGCGATTGGCCAAAAGCACAGGGATGCAATACGCAATTAACTCTAATTAATATTACAAAGTTAAATTATATCCATAATAAATTATTATACTATATTCTATTTAATCATATAATTTAAAAGTATTTAAAAGTAATCCGTGCTTTGCACGGGTTATAAACTAGTTATATGTAAATTAGTAATTTGTCTCATGTTATTAACAGTACCGACATATGAAATGAGAGTAGCATTAAGGAACAGTACCGACATATGAAACATATGAAATGGTCCGATTCCACTAATCGACCACTTAATCCACTTTTTAGAACACTGTTCAATACTCAAAGGACTTCAACTATAACAAGTTAGCTTTCAACATGCACAGATACAAGGTAGTTGGCTCAAAATGCCAAAAAAAAAAAAATACAATGTAAAAAATAATGAAACCAAACCAAACCAAACCAAACAAACCCAGTATATCCCGCTCGGAGCAGGGTCTGGGGAGGGTGAGATGTACGCAGGCCATACCTCTACTTTTTACGATAGAGAGGCTGTTTCCGTGAAGACCCCCGGCTTAGTGCTCAACAAAAATAGTGTGTGTTCCATACAAAGATGATTACGAATGGGAAAGTATTCAGCCGAACCTGGGCCCATGGCTTAGATCTCATGGGACTTACCTAAGCGGGCATTGGAAACTCATCTCCAGATAAAGGTCGGCTCCGCGCAACACTCCTGCCAAAAACTCCTCTCCTGCCAAACACTAAACCACAAGCATCAAACAATCAAATATTAAAAGCTAAAAGAGACAACCCAACTCTAACACAAAGCTAAACGGGACAACCTAACTCTCAGACTCTCAACAACAGAACCACTCCGTAGAAGTGAATCCACAACTCTGATACGACGCCTCCAAGTGGACCTGTCAGCTGTCATGGACTCGTTAAGGTTTAAGTCCTTCAAATCTAACCTTATTTGCTCCTCCCAAGTTCTCCTTGGTCTACCTCTCCTTCTCACCCCTACGACCGAAATACTCTCTACCCTCCTCACTGGAGCCGTAGCCTGCCTCCTGCGGATGTGACCGAACCATCTCAATCTCCCTTCCCTAACTTTCTCAGCAATAGGCGCAACTTCTAACTCATTCCGGAAAACAGCATTCGGTATTCTATCCAGCATAGTGCGCCCACACGACCAACGCAACATTCTCATTTCAGCCGCTTCCAATTTGCTCTCCAGCGCCTTCTTCCCCGCCCAACATTCGGAACCATACAACATCGGAGGTCTGATTGCTGCTCTATAGAATTTACCCTTCAATTTTAAAGGGATTTTCCTGTCGCACAGCAATCCTGACGCTGCTCTCCATCTAAGCCACCCAGCCTTGATACGATGAGTTACGTCACCCTCCGCCTCTCCTTCCTACTGAATGATAGAACCCAAATACTTGAACTTGTCCGTGCGAGGAACAATCTGATCTCCAATCATAACCTCAACCCCTTCCTCGATGGGCTCACCACTGAAGTTACACTAGAGATACTCGGTCTTAGATCGGCTCACACGCAGGCCTTGGGATTCCAAATTAGATCTCCATAATTCCAACTTTGCATTCACCTCCTCCCTCGACTCTGCCACTAACACAATGTCATCAGCAAAAAACATGCACCACGGGACGTCATCTTGGATCCCCCGCGAAATGACATCTAGTATTATGGCGAAAATGAGAGGGCTTAGGGCCGACCCCTGGTGCAACCCTATCCCAACCGGGAAATAGTGGGTATCACCAACTGGTGTCCTAACGCAAGTCGAAGCTTGAGAGTACATGTCTTGGATCGCCCTAACGTACAATGCAGACACCCTCCTCTCTTCTAGGCTCCTCCAAATAACATCTCGAGGGATGTTATCGTACGCTTTCTCAAGGTCAATGAACACCATATGCAGGTCCTTACGCCTTTCTCTAAACTTCTCCATAAGGCGACGGACGAGATGAATAGCCTCGGTCGTCGATCTTCCAGGCATGAAACCAAATTGGTTCTCTGAGATCTCTACCATTCTTCTCACTCTGCCTTCAACCACTCTCTCCCAAAGTTTCATAGTATGACTGAGTAGTTTAATACCCCGATAGCTACTACAACTCTGAGCATCACCTTTGTTCTTGAAAAAAGGCACCACAATACTGCGCCTCCACTCCTCCGGCATGTTAGCATCTCTGAGGAGAATGTTGAACAAATCTGCTAGCCATTGAACACCTACCTCCCCCAGACAAATCCACACCTCAATAGGTATTTGGAATCGCCTTAGCTCTACCCATCTTTAGAAGGGCGCCTTTGACTTCTTCTATGCTGATACGCTCACAATCCCCTAAAGTTTGAGTAGAGGATTGAATAACACCTTGCACCCCTTCTGAAACGCTCCCCCTAGAACCATTGAAAAGCTCAGAAATATACCCATTCCACCTCTCCTTAATAGCCTCGTCGTCCACCAAAACACGACCCAACTCATCCTTAACAAACCGAACGAGACCCAGATCGCGCTGCCCTCTCTCCCTAGCTTTCGCCAGTTTAAAGATAGCATTAGCTCCTTCCTTGGTGTCTAAGCGCTTGTACATCTCCTCGTACGCCTCACTTTTAGCCTTAGCTACTGCTTTCTTTGCCTCTCTTCTCGCCACCTTGTAAGCTGCAGTCTTCAAGATCCTCTCCTCACCAGCGCTAGCCGACAAAAGTTCTTTAAAGAGCAATTGTTTAGCCTTAACTTTCCTTTGAACCTCCTCGTTCCACCACCACGCCTCCTTAAAACCACTGAACCTTCCCGAAGAAAACCCCACCACCTTCACGGCCACATTTCTAATAGCATTGGCCATACTAATCCACATCTGGTTTGCATCACTCCCCCGACTAAAACCACCTTCGCGGCGCAGAGCCTCCTTGAATTCAGCCGCCTTCTCACCCTTCAGATCCTTCCAAAGGATCCTAGGTCTAGCTTCCCTTGCCCTGTTCACAACACGACCACCCATAGAAAGATCCATAGCTAGCAGACGGTGTTGCGACGCGCAAGCGTCGCTCGGGAACACCTTGCAATCAACACACGACCTTACATCACGACTGCGCATAAGTAGTCGATTTGGGTGTTGTGCCCCCCACTACTGAAAGTGATGAGGTGTTCAGCCCTCTTCTGGAAAACAGAGTTTACGATTACCAACTCATGAGCTGTAGCAAACTCCAACAATGCGGAACCTCCGTCATTCCTAACCCCGAAGCCGAAACCCCCATGAGCGCGATGGTAACCATCCACCCGTACACCAATGTGTCCATTGAAATCTCCACCCATCACTACAAATTGGTCGACAGGAATACTTTCGACCAGCTCATCTTAACAAACCCAGAAAGCTGCTTTCTCAGGCTCGCTCAAACCGACCTGTGGAGCATACGCGCAAACTACGTTCACCATCTTCTCCCCAACTACCACTCTAACAGACATAATCCTGTCGTTACACCTCTTCACTTCCACGACATTATCCTTGAGCTCCTTCGATAACAGAATACCCACCCCATTTCTCGAGTTCGCAAGGCCAGAATACCATAATTTATACCCGTTCGCTTCTCTGGACTGAGCCCCCTTCCACCTAGTCTCCTCTCCTGGATACACATCACATCCACCATTCTCTTACGTAGCACATCCACTATCTCCAAAAACTTTCCCGTCAAGGTACCCACATTCAAACTGCCAACTCGAAGACCACGTGGCATCGACCTACACAAAATACTAATGCACTACCCACAGATACACTACACTACCAATCAAATCTACTTATTTCTAAGGTCTCAAAAATACTAAATGAAGGTCAAAATTTAGATCACAATTTATATGAAGGCAACTGACAGCATTAATTTATATAATAATGAAATGATACCAGACTTCGAATCGTAACACGCCGACGTTGCAACTTCGGATGAGCTTGATAATCCGGTAAGCTTTACCTGCAAAAATGATAAAACACACAAATATCTACTAATTTATTGTTAGTTAAAAGAAACTGAAATGCATGTGGTGATTAGGGATGGCAAAAAAATTCGATCCGATGGATACCCGATCCGAAACCCGAAATTTTGGATAATCCGAACCCGATTTTTTGGATTTGGATATGGATATGGATATGATTTTTAGACCCGAAATTTTTTGGATATGGATTTGGATATTACATATACCGATCCGAAACCCGAAAACCGACCCGAACCCGACCTGAACCCGAAACCCGAAAAAAACCCGAATATATATATATATATATATCCTAAATTTAATTTAAAATTTATACACATCCAAGTATTCATGCTAACTATTTTTGTGATGATATTACCTAATTTTCTAATAATTTGATTTTTCCCTCTTTTTTAAGTAGGTTGTAGAATTACTTGATAAATTAAATAAAATTAGAAAAAAGTCAAAATTTGATTTAAAAATTCATACACATCTAAGTAGTCGTACTAACTAATTTTGTGAAGAATTTTACCTTACTTCCACTAATAATCTAATAATTTGATTTTTCCCTCTTTTTTAAGTAGTTTGTAGAATTACTTGATAAATTAAATAAAATTAGAAAAATAGTCAAAATTTGATTTAAAAATTCATACACAACCAAGTAGTCATACTAACTAATTTTGTGAAGAATTTTACCTTACTTCCACTAATTTTCTAAGGAAAAAGAGTTTCTACCTGACACTGTAGGAAACTTTTATACAGTATCGCCTTAAATTAAATATGGGCCATAGATTAATCTAATCCAATGGCCCCGCTAGGGGCACCACACACAAATTGAATACACCCTCACACACACAATCCCACCTAATTTCCTCCATTTTTAATTTGATTTTTCCCGTCAATTAGTGAATTTGTTTTAAAATCTGATTTCACTGTATTTTTCTCCATCTCTCAACGATCAGTTTGCATATCATATGTGCAACAAAAATGGTGATTTTAAGGCGATACTGTAGAAAATCCTACATTGTCAGGTAGAAACTCTTTACCCATTTTCTAATAATTTCATTTTCCATTCATCTTTAAGTAGTTTGTTAGAAATCTTAGAAAGTTTAAGTTTAGTGGTTGACTAGGGTTTCAATTTTCGATTTTTTTAAAAATATTTCTAAACGATCCAACCGTACGGATGTTAAGATCCATCTTTTTCAATATCATTGCCAAAATTTCATAAAATAATAAATTTGTTTGATTTTGTAATTTAACGGTCAATTATTATTTTGACTAGCACCCATAAACAAGGTTTCGTCCATGATTTGTGTTTCTATTTTTTTCAAAATATTTATCAATGATTCAACCGTACGGATGTTAAGATCTATCATTTTGTATGTTATTGTCAAAATTTCTGAAAAAAATAAATTATTTGATTTGGTAATTTAATAGTCAACTAGTATTTTGACTAGTATCCCTAAGTAGGGTTTTGTACCTGATTCATGTTTCGATTTTTTTCAAAATATTCTGTATTTACGTTCTGCCTTGTTAGTTATTCTGTATTTACGTTCTGCCTTGTTAGTTATTTTAGCAAGTTATTAATGTTCATAAGGCATCTACAGGTTATGCAACTATATACAATGATATGGAACTCGAAGATTCTTGTCTTACACGTCAGGTAATTATGTGCTGCATGTTCAGATTATTAGTGAATCAGTTTAGTAGCATGAGCAGGTATGTTAAACTTGCAAGTGAGACAAGGCCACAGGTATGTGAAATCTGTGATCTCAGTCTGACCTGGTAAGCTGATCGCCTGATCCTCCTAAAAAGATACATAATCTTGCTCCTGGAAATTTAAATTTTACTAATGAACACAATATATTTAAAACAGGGAAAAAATATTGTTTGCATTCACCTTTTGAGTACACTAGAGCTTTGCTATTTTGCATCATTATGTTTCATACTTTTTGCCTTAACCATTTGTAAGATACATGTTCTGCAAATATGCATACTACAAGTTCAATGTACGTCTCATAGTAATACAAACATGTAGCCCATGTTGTGTTAATCATTTTTGTCATTTTTATCATTTTTGTCTCCTTGTCTAATGTCTACTAAACATGCATTGTATAATACTATTGTCTAATGTCCCTATGGCCTTGTCTCACTTGCTCTATGTCGGCTGATTTGTTTATTTTCATTGCTAATTTCAGGTCTGAAAATTCAAAAACCAAGTGAAATTGCCAAAGAAATTGCTGAACAGAGACATGTATGTCACTTATCTTATTTTTACATCTCCATGTAGATTAGTTAAACTACAAGTAAAACTTTCTAGTTAAATCTTTGAATCTTATAGCTGGATATTGGATTTTTATTTTCCTGCTGCTCCTGCTCTAATATTGTTCCTAATATATTTTTTTTATTATTTTTTCAGGATCTCTCAAGTCTCAATTAGACAATTGTTGGTGTAATCAGTAATGTGAAGTGCTGCTGTGGTATTGCTGAATTAATGAACTGGAATATTGTATAATTTTAAGAGTTCAGATCGGATACTTGGTTAATTTAAAATTTCGAAACTATTAAATTAGTCTTGATAGTAATCGTTTTTTTTTTTGAATTTGTAAACTATGCTTGTAAACTTAAAAATGTCACAGATGAGGGAAGTTGGATTGATAATTGGTGTGATGATCAGTTGATCACAGTTGCTATTTGCTAATGCACTAATGCCTATTATGATCTATGCAGACTTCTTTTAAAATTTGGATTAAATTTTCGGATTTCGGGTAAAGTTTTCGGGTTAATCCATATCCAATCCAAAACAATTTCGGGTTTCGGGTATATCCAAATCCGATCCGAAATCCATTGGATCGGATTTGGATTTTAATTTTCGGGTATTTTTCGGGTTCGAATCGGGTTCGGGTATGGATAAAAAATTCGGGTATGGATTTGGATAATGCCATATCCAAGACCCGATTGCCATCCCTAGTGGTGATATAAAGTATTCTTCCGGCGATACGCCGGACAAAAATAACCAATACAGTTAGAGACTGTAGCCTGTTGTTTTAGGTGTAACAGATACTCCTAATTCGCATTCAGCTAAATCATTAACAACGTGATTTTCTTACAGCACATTGTCCGTTATTCAGTTTTTTTGGTTCTTACTGTTGTATAAATTCTACTCCCTCAGTCCCAATAGGTTCTTTACCTTTCAGAATGAGGTTTCTGCCACGCATTTTAAGGTGCATTTTAAGGATATTTCCATAACTTATTTTTAAAATTTTATTTTTTTTCGTATACAAATATAATGTATATATTTTTATACAAAAAAAGAAAATTTTAAAAATAAATTATGAACTACCTTTAAAATACACCTTAACCAAAAAGTGTAAAAAAAAATAAAGAATTGATTGGGACAGAGTGTAAAAAAAAGTAAAGAATTGATTGGGACGGAGGGAGTAACAGTTTACAACACTTGGAAAAGGTAAATCTGTCTCTAAATGAAAAACAAAAGAAAATGAATGATCAAGAACCAGACAAGTGAGAGAACCTTGAATATGGGCCAACAAATTTTCAGAAAATATATACTGATAGTCTGATACACATCATCACTATACAACAGTCATCAGATCACCGGAACTTCCAATTCTGAGTATAAAAACCCCCCACAACCCATTGTTTCCCACCATGAACCAAAATTAATAGTGTAGCATTACATTAATATATAGCAATTAACCAGGGAGTTGACATGCTACAAAGTCAGTTGTTGGCAAGGCTCTCACACCAGTGCCCATACATTTCCTAGCAATAGTTAGTCATTAATACTGGAACGAACTTCCTGTTCCTTTTAGATTAGCAGAATGAACTTCACATGGAATGTCGACCATCAACTCTGTCCTTTTTCAGCCTTTCATCTTGAATCTCCTCCAAATCTTCATCGCCTTCTCTTTTACCTGCCTGTTCCTTCCAATGTGCCACCAATCTTCTTAGCCGTGCCACCTCTTTTGATGCAACATTTTTACTAGGATCATTCACAATAGATCGAACTCTAGAGGCATACCTACATTGACAAGAAAACAAATCAAACATGTTCTCTAGACAAGTCTTTCGATGCATACATATCAAAGCAGAATATATATAATTTTATGTCTACACAAGTATACACTAATATCATAATAATATTACTGCATGGATTGTTAATAAATTCAAAACTAAGATAATGGACAGTAACCCTTCTTCCACAGTAACTAATATGATTTTATGTGTTAAACAATATTGTGAACCATTTCCACTAACAAGTAACAAAGCAAAAATAACATAGCTTGCATCCATCGACACCAACATCCTTCAAATTGAAGATCAATAAATTTTTTTAATCAGCAGCACCAAATATAATAAGCAAGCATAAGCATACAATCACCGATTAAAATATCTTAATGAAAACAAAGAGATAGCATGTGTCGGAAGTAAGATAACATACGTGAGAGAATTGTAGGTCTCATCCAAATTGGATTCAGCTGGAGATATGTTAACAAACATAAGTGTTTTTGCATTGCCACCAATTGAATCGCTCATTAGCATTGTAAGCTTGTGATTTCTGTAAGGAATGTGCTGACTGGTAGATGATAGAGCACTAATAACATCACCAAGTGCTGAAAGTGATTTATTGATGCTTTGAGCTTCCTTTAGGTTACTTCCAGTAGAGCCTGATTTTTTCACTCTTTCTGAACCAGCCAGGTCTACAAAACTTAGCTGCACAACATGTAAAATGTCATGTAAAACTAAAGAAAAAGTAATAATCTTTTATCTCAAAAACAAGTTTAATTACATTTAGATTAAAAGTTTGTATCCTATAACCTCTCTCCTCTTTCACGCTAACATAAAACGATAATTGCAACAAACTTAGCCGCCAGTTTTGTAATCACACGTACACATGTGTTTCGAGTTTCTTTGTAGGCAAAGGTATCAAATCTGTAGGTGATAGGCGCATCCCGTCCTATCTTTTCTTGTATTTCTTTTTTGTCGTAATCCTTTTATTAATTTACTACTTTTTTATTTATATCTATAGTTTTTTATGTATCTAGTTTATTTATATATCTATAGGTCATATATATCCATAGACAGGAATACCAATTCGGTAATAAGTTTGTATTACCATCTAGGGACTTTTTAACTGATTTCTTTTATTACAAATTTTTGTTTTGTTTTTTGACCATTAGGGCTTTTCTCATCACACGTATAATTTTGACAAGATGACATGACTTCATCGTATGATTAAAATAATAATTACCTTTCCCCTTGCAACAGATTGAGTTTGAAGGTTTGTACTCTCAATGATAACCGAAAGAATCAAATGAGATCGTGAACTCTGTTCATTCATCAATGTCCCTGTTGTGTGACGTTGTTCAGATCCTCTCTCAATGATAACTTTGAGTTCATCATAGGAAGAAACTGATACAACAGTCGCATTCTCTACAGAAACCATTCCCTGCAAATTTTGTAACCACTTAATAGAATCAGAAGCTAAATTCGTTGTGATACAATCCCATGCTAATGATCAAAATGAAGAATTGTTAGTTTACAAAAGCAATAAATATATGATATTCTGAATGACAAAAAGCATATGAAACATCCCTCAATAGTAAATTAGTAAGTATATTACCTTTGAATCTTTTTTAATATCTAATTTCAAAGGCTTTGCTTTCTTTGGTAGTAAAAGATCGATCAGTGTATCTTGATACAACTCTACCATGTACACCTGCATTGAGCCCAAATGAAAATCTTATTTGTAGTGTACATCAGGAATAACAATCTATTAATACGGATAAAGCACATAGCGGTTCAAGTACTTATTATATTCACATACAAGGTGAGTAAAATTATTTTGAAATCAAGTAACAGTCAAGTATTCACAATATTCACATATAAGGCAAGTCTAATTGTTTTAAAATCAAATATGTAACAAAAAAGTATCTCGACTGTTAATGTTTACAAATTAATATTTGAATGATAGCGATGTATCACAATTATACTGCTATGAATGATGAGTCATTAAGTTTTGCATCCAAGTACCACACATTTGTACCTTCAATGCAAATGAATATTTGTTATGATTCCGCTTTACGATTCTAAATAGTTCAGAAGTAGCCATTGGAGTAAGTCCAGGGTTATTATCTGATCCATATATAGTAAATGTCTTCCCTGAGCCTGTCTGGCCATATGCAAATATGCAAACATTATATCCATCTACCGCAGATTGCACCAAATACTGCATCAAATATAAATGATGTCCCAATTAGAATTGTCTGAATAACTAAATGCACAAGTAAAAATTGTAGTTACTACACAACAATTTACACAAATCAGTAATGTAAACTATACATGCCTTGGTATCCTCAAACACATCTACTTGAGAAGCATTTCCATCAAAGACGCGATCATAGCAATGTTGCTTTATCTTATCATCTCTCCAAGTATGTTCAACTGTAAACTCATCAACACTCTTAAGCACACTTCTTTCCTTTTCAGCAGCTTCTTTATCATTGAGAGGTCGTAACCGACAGTAAACTCTAATCTTTCCCTTCATATCTGATATGAATGTAAAAAAGGTGTATTATTAGTACAACTGACTTCGGATTTTAACATTATACTATAATTGAAAGCAAAACTGCAGAATTCAACCTTCTATTGTGTTAAAATATCTCTTTCTTAGAACTTGCTCTTCTTTGTATAGTGCTTCTAGCTCGGCCAGTTGGGTCCCTTGCCTTTTCAAAATTGCAGCTGTTTGCTCATTCCTTCGATCAATATCCTGTAAGCAAATTGACAATATCTTAATTTCTGACAGCACACATATGGTCCATAATCTATATATGTTAGATAATAAAACAAGATTATAGTAAAAGACAAGATTTATTCCAAAATGACAGTACGGGTTGTACCTCCTTCATTTCTCGTAATTCCTCCAACTCATTCAAATTGATTTGCAATGCTAACAACTCTTTATCTTTGGTTGCAATGATCGACTCTGCCTTGTTCAATTTCTGTTTAACAACATCCAACTCCTTCTCTAGTTCAGTAAGCTGTAGCTTCAAAGCCTTGCGTTGCTCTGCCAAATTCTTTTCCAGACCTTGTACCTATAGTTTAACAGCCATAAAAAGCTGTTACATATGAGCATACATATAATTGTCTGATAACGAATATATTCAAAACTGCTTACCTCATCAGATTTCTTCTTCTCGACAATTGAAAATTTCTCTTCTAAAAGTGACTTCTCATTTACCAGTCTCTTCTTGGCTTCCTCAGCTGCATGCAACTCCAAACTACGAGTCCTTAACTCATCTTGGATCTTTTGTAATACCTAATTGTGAACAACTGTTACTTAAAATTTTGTAAACCAAGTGATGGATACCATGCACATGAAAAGGAAATCTTAATAAGACATCTAACTGAACAGCGAAAGAACTGAACTCACGTATAATCAAATTAAAATAAAAATTTAGCATGTGATAAAATTAAGACTGCAACATATATTGACCAAAAAGCAAGCCCATGTATCTCGTGATATATAGACAAAAGGTGAAATAACAATGTATGTGTAAGTACATGAGTGCTTGTCTAACTGTGTGTACCTGATTGGTTGCCTCTACCAACTCCTTCTTAGTGTTATTCTCCAACTCCGGTTTACTTAGCTTTGCAACTCTGGCTTCCAAGCTCTTGTTCTCCAACAGAGCATCCTACAAGCATGATACTATAATAAGATAGCCAGAACTCTGACCAGTTGACTCTCTTAGTTTATAGAGAAGCTATGTACCTGAAGCGCCAAGTTTTTTTCGTCATATAAGGATCTGAGTTCATCACGGTTGCAAGTTACCGCCACTAAATTCTCCCTCTCAGAATTTAACATATACTTTAAACCCTTCAGTTCATTTTGCATAATCTCCTCGCGTTCCTCTTTCTCGCGTAGAGCTTCCCGCAACTAGTATATGTATTTAGTCGCATGTGTGAGAAGTTACAATAATTTTTATAATAGGTAAACCCCTATTAAAGTTGACGAGAACTTAAAAAGATTAAAAATAAAACAAAAACAAAAAAGAAACTTGACCCTTCAAACACACTATGAATGATTATAAAAATTTTAGTATCATTTTACATTCACCGAATTATAAAGAAGGGGACGTGTTGACAAACTCACAAATAAATCACGACTTCCCAGTGTACAGAACAAAAAAAAGGTCCTCCATAACATGGAAGATCACAAAGTTCATCCAAAAGATGCAAATAATCAAGTGAATCATACATATAAATTCCACAAGTCAAGACCCTTGGTCCTTAAAAGGAAAATACAGTCTACAAGTGAATTACAGCTTGGCCAAATTATAATATAACTTTTATTTAACCTCTAGATGTGCTACTCTTCAGGCATAACTACTGATTGATAATTGCATTCTTCATACTTCACTAGTTTCCCTTGCTATAACACACCACACACAATATATATACATATATATATATATATATATATCAAACTAAATTATTGAAGTACGGGTGTGTGTTCCACTTATGAAACAAAAATTACTTACTTGTTTAGCATTTCTTTCGGATTCTTCCAGTGCTTTCGACAATTCTTCAATGTGCTTCTCATTAGTATTCACAATTGGAGGTTTTACATTAATAGAGACATCGCCATTGACTGGGGCATTAGCAGCAGACCGTGCTTTAGAGTAGCGACGTAGCATCACATCATTTATATGTGTTTGAAGGGCAACACAAATCTCCTCTCCCTGCATAAAAGGGAAAATCAATTAAACAAGCAATTAAACAGTTACATTACATTAGAGCCAGAAAAGTATATAAATCTGTTATCGTGATATAAAATTGACAATAAAAAAATTTAAAAAACCTGTTTTGTTTCAAATTGAAATATATGCAAGACACCAGCTACTCTCATTTTAAAAAATACTGCGGTATTACTGCTCCCAAATTGCATTATGTCTCTTAGCTCAGCAGAATGTAAATATTCTTTTGGCACTGGACGGAAAAAGTGAACCTGCAAAAAACAGTAATAAACACTCATGTTTGGGTAAATTATGCTACAACGCCACAATAGGAATAGCATATATCATCAAAATATCTAGTTATATAAAACTTTAGACTCACCCCACGCTTATTTATTCCTAAAATAATTCTTCCAGGAAGAAGTCCAATAGGATCATCAATCTTCCGAACACTAAAGAATACTGAATTTCCATATGGTAACGTTCTTAAAATGCGTAAAAATTGTTGTCTTGCATCATCTTTTGTAAGATTTTCCTACACCGACAACAAAAGCATCTTTAGTATACCAAGATAAGCAGGCATATAATACAAAGCCAAATAACTAATAAGATGCATAAAAAGAACTGAATACAACAAATTTCACCTAAATATATACAGAGAAAAAGTGCCTTACTTATATGGATATATCTACATAATTAGAATGGAAATGTTTCTGTATGGGGGAACTTAAATTGAATAATGAATGGAAGGAAAACTATAATCTTTGGTAAGGCTACTTTACTCTGTGAATGTCATCATGATAGATTAAGGTATAATAATACTGTAAATATAGTGATATAATCCAATCAACATAGTACGAACTGATTATTATACAAAAAGAAGTGTTTGCACTTATATTTTCTGTGCAATCTCTTTCAGGTACTGGAAATTAATTTTCCTGGACTTACCATAGAACCATAACGTGAGAGAACATCAGTTTCCCATTCTTTCCTCGCTCGAGTTAAAGCAATTTGTCTCGGTAGAAATCGCTCCAAGAGTGATGTCCAGTCACTGAGAATAATTGATCTACAACTTTAAACATTGTACATCGAGAAATGACGAACTATAAATTTTTAGATTGGAAATGAAAGAATAAATATATTATTATGCCTACAGACATTAAACCATAGCAAGTGGAAGACGAAAATAGACATTTACTTTATATCCAATTTTAAGTAAAGATACGATTAAAAAAAATGAAAAGAGAACTTAAAACATCTATAATGGAAAGAAGAAAAAAATACTAACGTGCACGATTCAGGGCTGACAACAACTCCAATTTCGACCAAAATCTGCAACGCAGACAGCTGTGCAGCGTCTTCCCTTCCAACAGGATAGTTGCCCCATATATAATCATGTTGCAACTGAGACGATAAAATAACGAGAAAACAAATTAACTGCTAAAATTTTGAAGTACATTATAAAAGGTAGATTTTGAACTACAGTACACTATTAAAGAGAATAATATAGATGCTAAATACCTGGACATAGCATAGTTGCACAAACATTGGGTCTGCCACAACTTCATCAGATTCCCGAAATAATTTTTTTTTAAATGTCAATTTGCAGTGCAGTATTTCTCCTTTACTCCGGTCCTTTGATGCCTTAAACTCAGCGAGAAGATCTCCAATGTACTTATTATCATCTAATCCGATATACTCCTCTACATGACAAATGTGTATAGTAAGTAACAATGAAATTCAAAGTACAGGGAACATCTACCCAAGGAGATTCTGAAGCTACTTGAATACCATTTCCAGAATCGGGAGATTTGGAAGCAGTAACCACTTTTCGGCATTCAAAGAGACTGAAGCTAGAGTATGCTGACAGCTTAATTATCCCTGCAAGCTCCTGCATTGTAAATACTCTCATGTAAAACAGCTGAAGTGCTAAAGTTTCATTTGTGATATATATATATATATATATAGGCAAGTGCTCAAATACAAACCACTCTTAAAATACAAACCTACAAACCAACACTAAATTAATTATATTTCATCTATTCTAAGGTTTTCGCCAAGGGTACCTTCACGAAAGATGAGTAAAATAATTGGCTCTATCCAACAAAAAAAAAAAAAATCAAAAAAAAAAA
Source organism: Kitagawia praeruptora (assembly GCA_037693485.1). Lineage (NCBI taxonomy): Eukaryota > Viridiplantae > Streptophyta > Magnoliopsida > Apiales > Apiaceae > Kitagawia > Kitagawia praeruptora. The sequence goes on from CM075354.1 coordinate 78,023,469, forward strand.
AAAAAAATCTTGCCGTGGAAATGCGAAGCATTTAAGACAGTAAACGGATGAGTTAGGTAGTCATGAGGGCCGAAGGCTCTCGACACACCCGTCAATCGTCTATTGCCTTTACCATTGAGTGCCATTCCTTACAACTTTAGAATGATAAAGGCGCGAAGCGCCGTACAAGAAGGTGCGAAGCACCGTTAACCAGTGAAATCCACTGCCACGTCATCACGTGAACAGTTATTTTTTTTTTTTTTTATTTTTTTTGTAGGATAGAGCCAATTATTTTAAGCATTTTTTGTATTGGGGTACCCCTAGTTTGGTCATTAGATTAGCTTGAAATATTAGATTATGCTTGGTTTGTAGGTTTGTATTTTAAGGAGGTTTGTATTGGAGTAGCCCCCTATATATATATATATATATATATATATATATATATATATATATATATGATATTTTACGACAAAAATTGATCTTTTACGACAAAAATGACATTTAGAAAATGACAGGCCATGGTGAAAATAGTGTCGTAGATGTCGGAAATCAGATCGAATAAATTTGAATACCGAATTACGAATACCTTGACGGACCAGAAAATATTTATAATAATTAATCGGGGTGAAGAAACAGATGCTCTAAATTATTTTTGAAAATACATATTTAAATAAGTTTATATAATATTTAATTAAATAAAAAAATATGTTCACACATTACAGTAATAATTGCAATGTCAATTTAACGTCTAAACCTCATAATACATCAAGAACCTATTTTCTTGTCCAAAGACTCACAGGAGTTTTTAACGTCACAGGGAACTGATATTAACCCAATCTTATCAGAATCGGGTCGGAAATGGACCGAATACAAGTATCCCCCCCCCCCTCTCTACTAATGAACTTCCAAAACACCGGTAAGTAGTCGCTCAACTGCAAAATATATGCGATGCACACACACTATCCGAATTTCAGAAAATTTAATGCTGACCTCACCACATCAAATTAAATCTACAATGTCATAATTAAGAAAGGGCTCCGGTCCCTGGCAAACGTATGCCTGGGACCTCTTATTCAACATACAGCTTCTGGACCGTTGGATGGTTGATCCAACGGTCCTGGTTTAAAAATAAAAGTGTACCGTACCGCAAAAACTTTATGCGGTATGGAGAAATTACCAAAATGCCCTCCGTTTTCACATAAAAAATCAAATGTTCACCATACCGCAGAAAGTTTCTGCGGTACGGTGAACAGTAGATTTTTTATGTGAAAACAGGGGGAATTTTGGTAATTTCTCTGTACCGCATAAAGTTTATGCGGTATGGTACAATTTTTTTTTAAATCACAGCCGTTGGATCAACCATCCAACGGCTGAAAAGTTGTATGTTGAATAAGAGGTCCCTGGCATTATTATGTTGCACGGAGACGGGTACGGGAACATATACCGGTACGGGGACGGGGACGGAAAACGGCAACTTTAAAATTTTAGGGTACGGGTACGGCATTTAATATATTAATATAATAAAATTATTAATGTATAAAATAAAGGCAATATTCAACATTCAAAAGATTTTACATAAAAAATCTTATGTATATAGGATATATACATTCAGACCCACTTTAATTTTAAGATTCCATTTATAATATCGTGTGTGTATATAATATATATGTATATAGGATGCGTATATTTTATGGGGAGAGAGGTTTAAATATATAAAAGAGAGAGGACTGATTAAATATGTAAAAGAGAAAAGATAAGAAGATGGAGAGAGAGAGAGAGAGAGAGAGAGAATAAGAGAATAAGAGAGATAGAGGTCTGATATGTAAAAGAGAAGGCGGCTGAACAAACGATTGATTAAATATGTAGGGTTTTTATTTTAAGTGGGGGGACGGGTAATTCAGTCATTTCAGCTCCCGAAACGTCCCCAAATTAGAGCCGCCGTCCCCAGAATTTTGGGGACGTCCCCACGCCGTCCCCATGCCGTCCCCGTCCCCGAGACGTCCCCAAACTTCGGTACGTGACCCCGGAGGCGTCCCCGTGCAACATAATGCCAGGGACGGGGAGCCATTAAGAAATTCATTCAACAATGCAGTACCTACATACTAAGCAAAGCATAATAAATAGTCAGTCTCAAAGTTCCTTTATTTATTAACTAAGTTCTATATTTTGACTCCAACAATAAGAAAATAATGTTTTGTGTCTCAAATATGTCCATAACTAATCCGGGAAAAACGAATCGTCTACAACATGCTTCAACAGGAATGATTGTATCTTACATGCTTCTATACTACATATATACTATATAAGGAATGGTGGGGGCAGTACCTCAACAGCATCAACTACAGTAGTCGTCATATCATATGCAATTTCTTCAAAAGTTTCATCCAAGAAAAACACTATTGTTGTAAGCTTTTTTCTAGTCATCAGAGCTTCAATTTCCTCGCGTCCTGGTATTGTGTGCCTTGGTCCAGCTTTTATAGAACGCTTCAAAGCATTTAAAGTTTCTAATGCAAGGGCTTGTACCTCCAAGTCTGTAGTGGCACCATGTGCCACATTATGAACATATTCTGATAAAAATCCACCAAAATCCTTGCTAGGTGGCATGCAAGATGCACACAAATACATCAATTCCCATGCTTTAATCACGTAAGGCCTGTACATGGAAAAATAACAGCTGAAAAAAGACAACGAGTCGCAAGCTTCAAAGATTACATTAAAAAAAAAAAGTAGAAGTAGCAGTTGCCCCATTTGTATGTGCAATTAAATTCAAATACCTGTCAGGATTATTCCTAGTTTGCTTTGAGATTTGTGCAAAAAGTTCATCCCGAAGCTCCGAACGTTTTAGAGCCTGCTTATATAGTTTCCCAACAAGCTCTATAGATTCATCTAGGCTTGTTGGGCTCACTCGATCAGAGGAATCAACCCCAGTGTACTTGAGAATAATCTGAAACAGCTTAACTGCTCGACTTACTAGGTCACTGTTCATTTTCAGTAGTGAAGTAGGGATAGGCTCCTATTAAGTTCAAAATCCAATCTTTAATGCATCATTATATACCAAATAACAAACCTATATTTGAAGACGACTTAAACTTACCCTTTGAAAACACAACATGTCCTCAAATGTAAATTTTTCTCGAACTTGTGGGCCCACAGATCGTTTAGAAAAAAAGCTCCGCTTTCCTGCTGACTGAATCTGTTTCTGCATTGCCTTCAAAAATCCCTCTACCTAAAAGTACAAATTGCAATGGCAATTAGAAACTATCTGAAAATTATTTGAAAGGGCAAGGGAACAACTAAAATGAAAAATGATCAGACATACACTGCTGCAGAGTTGCTTTGTGAAAGGTAAAAAGATGGATTGGCTAAAAGATATGAAAGGATTTAAGTGGTTTATTTGCACTTGCCAATGAGTTGATACATTTTATCCACCTATGATAAATTTGCTCACCTGAAATTTATCGATTATCGGTATTGCACTAGAGAATTCCTCTGGCAAAGCTCTTGAGATAGTTGTTGGTGTACTGCCAATATAATATATGTTAGCATGAGATATTAAACTTTAATTTAATTATCAAAGCTCATAAAATGTTTAATTAATGAAATATCATTGTATATCCTCTGGCAAAACATAAGAAAAAACTTAAAAGTTTCGACATTGTTGGAATCAACTTACGGTGGTGCAAAATTGGAACCATCGCTGTCATAACCATCCTTATTTAAAATAACAGAGCTTCGGGAGGGAGTTTCAAATCCATTACTTGAACCAAACGACGACCTGCCTGATCTCATACTTTGAGACATAACTGCTGGCATATCAGATGTCATTCAACTAAAAACTGCCAAACTCCCACCAGGTAGATATATATTCCAACTAAAAGCTACTTCTCCAATGAGCAATGCCTCCTTTCAACAAGTAAGTTGCTCGTTTACCCTCACAAGCATGAGCTGAAACAGCAGACCAAGTCTTAGGTGAAAATTTCAACACATAAACCAGTTAACTTCAAATCATTAGCTTGCCAAGTTTCAAAACCATTAACTAAGTCAACAATATAATCATCCCCCAAAACCTCCTAAACTTAAATAGCCCGATTAGAAAAAAAGGGTATATTATAAAAAATTATAGATACAGGATAGTGAATTTGAGAAAGGTGTATCTCTAGTGGCAACATAATTAAATGATAAAAAGTTAAAATACCAAGCTACACTACTCATAAGATTAAACATTTAGCTAACAAGATCTTAAAATTAAGATACAGACACATACACACATACCCATTAGCCCATAAATTATGAAATTAATTTAACAGGATCAAAAACAAAGACGCCAATAAACCCAGAAAAATACATAGCTAATAAAAATAAACACTGAAGCTAAGTTGATAAAAAAAATCAAGAAAATTGGGTAGAAATGGGAACAGATCGGAAAATGTAAAGATGAAATGGTACAAGAGAAGCAACATAAAAGAGCATGATAAATGGATATATACACACATACATACCCACTTAACCTGTCTGTATAAACAAAAATTGAAACAAGTGGGAGTAGAAAATAAGGAGAAGCTAAAATACCATTGAATTGAAGGAGATATAAAACTGGGGCTAGTAGCTGTTTAATTTAGTAGGATGTATGTTTGCCGTAAAAACGTACATCGCCCGCCAATCTCTCTCTCTCTCTCTCTCTCTCTCTCTCTCCCTCTCCTTAATGAGTGTGTAGTGAGCTAACAACAGAGAGAGAAACCACAGTGCGCGTGTGTGTGTGTGTGTGTGATATGAAGAGCGAAGGGGAAGAATTTGGTGAGGGTCACGAGAATTAACTTTTAAATAATTTCTCCACTTACCCAACTTTATTTTTATTACAAATATTTATTTCATCAACACATTCATTTGTCACACTCTTCCATTTTGTTCGGTTAGGTCCCCAAATATATATCCTTCATTTTTTGTTCATCAAATTTATCAACTCAAATTTACATGTATTATATGATTAAAAATATTATATCATTAAAAATTACATATAATTAATGTTACAACTTACAATGCAATTTTTCAAATTTCAAAAATAATAATTAAATAATTTCTAATATTTAATCAAAAATATGATCAATTTGATCACTAAAAAATTAAAAATAACCATTATTTTATTATTTTTAATTATTAAAAATAATTAAATAATTAAAATCTATACTATTATATAAATTCCGAAACATTGAAAATTTTGGTACCTGTTTTTTTGTACTAAGTGAATTTACTTATTTACCCTTCATTATAAAGAAACTTAAATACACCTAAAATAAATAACAACATAATATAATTAATGGTAATTAGTGGAGATAATACCTTTTATAAACACCTAAAAACATCAATCGTATCATATCTTTCCGTCATTCATATTTTCTTTCCAATTAAAACACGTTATAATTAATGATAATTAGTCGATTAAGATAATAAAATTAATGGTAATTAGTCGATTGCCTTTTTCACATTAATATAATAAAATTAATGGTAATTAGTCGATTGCCTTTTTCACATTTACTTATAAATTCCGAATAAATACACCTAAAATAAATAACAACATAATATAATTAATGGTAATTAGTCGATATAATACCTTTTATAAACACCTAAAAACATCAATCGTATCATATCTTTCCGTCATTCATATTTTCTTTCCAATTAAAACACGTTATAATTAATGATAATTAGTCGATTAAGATAATAAAATCAATGTTAATTAGTCGATTGCCTTTTTCACATTAATATAATTAATTAATTTTGATTAATTAAAATGACCATTATTGTTAATAAAAATAAATTAATTAAAAAATGTCAACTAAAATTTTATTATGCACCCTCTACACACATTAAGAAAATCATTAATTTTTTATTATTGACTAAAAGCATCGGGTGTCAAAAACAATATCAAAATGGGCAGATGTCGGATACTTTTGTATAAAAGTTTTATGAGTCTATTTCCCGAGATTGATTGTTTGGTATTTTAAGCATAAATTGTATTTTTTTTAATTAAATTATTCAGGATCATCTATATATATTATAATGCCAGGAGATCGGAAATGCACCAGAAACGTTTAAAATATTTTTCTTGAATTCTCACTTTTTTGATTTTTTTATTAAATTCTTTTTCTGCATTAAGTAGTATCTTAATGACATATTAATGACATCTTAATAATCATTAATTACACTTATGAATACACACACACATATATATATATATATATGTATAATAAATTTACTTCATATCATTTATAGAATAGATCGACAAACTTTATTTGAGCATTATCATTATTATTCAAATTTAAAATATTAATTATGTGTATAAAATTATGATTATTTTCATGTAAATTAACGAATTAAAATTGTTCGCATTGCACCATTTTTTATTACATGTTGAAGATTTTTGAAAACTTTTTTCGAACGATTATAGTACAAATGATCTCTTAACTTCTCAAGCAATTTTTAATCAATAATTGTGAAAATCTTTATAAGTTATGAAAGTATAATCTTTTGGTTAAAATCTATAATTTGTATAAAATAATATTGACAATTTTTTTGTTTTTTACATAATAAACTCAACCATTTCATTGACCGATTAAGTTGATAAAAATGTTATACACATGTTGTTTCATTATATTGTGTCATAATAAATTACTATTCTAATTAGACTTAATTGCAGGAGGATGGGTTCAACTATTTTTTTTTGCACAAAAATGGTCCAAATATAAAAATAGACAATGTGATGACTTAAATATTTTTTTAAACAGATTAATGTATTCAGTTTATGATTTAATTACAACATGATGGTTGAACAATGTTTTTTTAACACAAAAATGGCCCAAAAATTAACAGCAAAATTTAGACTAATTTAGACGGAATGCAAGCATCTGCTTTAAAAAATATTTTGGTCATTTTTATGCAAAAAAAAAAATTAGTTGAGGTCATACTCTTACGATTAAATCTTCTAATTATATAAATTCTTATGCTACTATTGAGCATGTATGTTATGAGAGGGGTGTCGGTTTTCCAAACGTTATTTAGTTATATTTATTATTGTAATTGCTACTTTTAATATTTATGATATTTTTAAAATTATTAAATTTTTTTGATATATAATGAGAGTATTATTCCAAATAGTAATTTATACACCCATTTTAAATCACTTTTTTAGGAAAAATTTAAAATAACAATTAATTTTTAGTACTTAACAATAAAAATTTAGTAACCGCGCGAAGCGCGGCAAAATTGCCTAGTTATTGTTTAAAATCTATACTATTATATAAAAACCGAAACATTAAAAGTTTGCTTGGTTGATTAGTTGGTACTTGTTGATTTTACTTATTTACCCTTACTTGATTTTACTTATTTATATATAGATATATATATAGGGGCTACTCCAATACAAACCTCCTTAAAATACAAACCTACAAACCAAGCATAATCTAATATTTCAAGCTAATCTAATGATCAAAGTAGGGGTACCCCAATACAAAAAACGTTTAAAATACTTGGCTCTATCCAACAAAAAAAATTAAAAATAAAAAAAATCATTGTTCACGTGATGACGTGGCAATGGATTTCACTGGTTAACGGTGCTTCGCACCTTCTTGTACGACGCTTCGCGCCTTTATCATTCTAAAAAATTTAGTAACCGCGCGAAGCGCGGCAAAATTGCCTAGTTATTGTTTAAAATCTATACTATTATATAAAAACCGAAACATTAAAAGTTTGCTTGGTTGATTAGTTGGTACTTGTTGATTTTACTTATTTACCCTTACTTGATTTTACTTATTTATATATAGATATATATATATATAGGGGCTACTCCAATACAAACCTCCTTAAAATACAAACCTACAAACCAAGCATAATCTAATATTTCAAGCTAATCTAATGATCAAACTAGGGGTACCCCAATACAAAAAACGTTTAAAATACTTGGCTCTATCCAACAAAAAAAATTAAAAATAAAAAAAATCATTGTTCACGTGATGACGTGGCAGTGGATTTCACTGGTTAACGGTGCTTCGCACCTTCTTGTACGGCGCTTCGCGCCTTTATCATTCTAAAGTTGTAAGGAATGGCAATCAATGGTAAAGGCAATAGACGATTGACGGGTGCGTCGAGAGCCTTCGGCCCTCATGACTACCTAACTCATCCGTTTACTGTCTTAAATGCTTCGCATTTCCACGGCAAGTTTTTTTTTTTGTTGGATAGAGTCAATTATTTTAAGCAACTTTTGTGAAGGTACCCTTGGCGGGAACCTTAGAATAGATGAAATATAATTAATTTAGTGTTGGTTTGTAGGTTCTCATTTTAAGAATGGTTTGTATTTGAGCGCTTGCCTATATATATATATAGGCTCTTGTATAACAAACAATAAAGAACACCTTAGATCTAATAGTTCTAATGGCCACGCCAGGGGCACCCAATACAAAAAGTTGTTATTTTTTTATCCTCTATCAAGCCAGCAAAAAAAAATTAAAAAAAAAAAATTAAAACTTTTACTGTTCATGATGACGTCACTGATGACGTCATAGTCATGAACATTAACTTTTTATTTTTAACTTTTTTTTTTGAGATGATGGATGGATAAAGGGTAAAAAAATAAGAATTTTTTGTATTGGGTGGCCCCGCCAAGGACAATGGATCTATTAGATCTAAGGTATTCTTTATTGTTTGTTATATAAGATGTTTGTTATGGAGTGCAACTCTATATATATATATCCAAAAATATTGCACCATATCTTTCAACCATTATTGAACACCTAAAAACATGAATGATACCATATCTTTCAATCATTAATATTTCTTTTCTAATTAAAAACACGTTATCTTTTAATTTAAAATTAATCTTGTAATCATTAATATATATTCAAAAATATTACACCATATCTTTCAATATCCAAAAATATTGCACCATATCTTTCAATCATTAATATTTCTTTTCTAATTAAAACACATTATCTTTTAATTTAAAATTAATCTTGCAATCATTAATATATATTTAAAAATATCACAGCATATCTTTCAATTAGTAATAAAAAATATTAAAAATCATTATACATTGTTTATAATAAAAAAAGACATAAGTATGATCATTAAACATGAATATATCAAATTACTTTAAATTAAAATTAAACAAATTATTGAAAATGATGTTTATATGAAAATGTAATATAAATTTCCTTAAAATTTCTGACATATTAAAAGAAACTCGTGTATCGCATGGGTTACAAGCTAGCTATACTATAATAAGTTAAAGGGGATATAATTTGTAGTTTGGTTACCCCTTATTTTGGTTCCTCATTTTTTGTTATATCTCATTCACAACTGTTAGATTTTCAACTCAAATAGATCATGACCGTTAAATACAACAATACGAATCCCGCCAACAACATTTTAATATAAAATTATTACTAGATTATGTTATATAGAAAGGTTGAAAGTTCGATTCCCACCAACAGCATATTAGTTTAGATTTAATATCAAAAATTATTTATATAAAAAGGTCTAAAATTTAAATTCTTCCAACATATTAAAAGTAATGTTTATAATATTATATATACTAAACTATAACTAAATTAAAAAAAAATTAAAAGTAACCCGTGCTTTGCACGGGCTATAAGCTAGTATGTGATTAATTTTTACAGAATTTTTTTATTATTGACCAACGTGATTATTGTGTACTTACTTAAATATGTTTAAGTTTGTACTTTGGAAATTAATACGAGTAGTACTGAGAGCAATCATGTCAATTTTTAATTTTGTTGTGGGTCATATAATATAATTTCAGTGTTTTATGAGTGTTGAGAGCAACTACAATCCTAAACTTTCTTAAAAAAATGATGCATTCATTTAGCTGGATATCCAATAATATTTAAGGTAGAAACTAAATAGTCTTTAAGATGTTGCATTCTGAAAATGTAGGTTTCAGTCCTTATTCTAATAAAAAAAACCTTCGTAAATCTTCTAAAACGCTTTTCAGGTCTTGCATTTTTACTTTTTAAAACCACATTTTTAACTCTTTTGTTTGTTTTCTTCAAATTTCTTCATTTTACGCATTTTTTTGTCTTTATTTCTCTTCCGGTGTCCATTTGACTTTCAATGAGTCACCTCCATAATTAATATATAATATATATAATAAACGATCCTTTTTTTCTACATAATGTTATATTTTTAATTAAACATTAGCTAATTTGTATATAAAAGGTAAAGTGTTATTTATAGGATTCATTTTTTTAAAGCCAAATATTTTACGACCCAAATTTTTTGACTAATAAATTATTGTATATTGTGTAGTAATATATAATTTTTATTTTACATTAAGATCACAATATTTTTACTCTAATATATTGTTAGATAATACCACTGTATTAATTATAATGTCGTTTTATAACCTAATTGTGTATTTTACGTAATTCTTTAATCGATAAATGATAAAAGAGTCCAAAACTCATTTAAATTCAAGTAATATTTAATTAATAATATTTTATCAGTATCACACACATACATATTTTATGTATGATTTGAAATACATGTGAATGTGTGGCCTAATGGTCTGAAGATGCATAATTTAACTCGGTGTTCCAAATTCAATTACTATTAAAAATAATACTTCTATATATAAATAGGAACTTAGCGATAAATTAGTTATTGACTTGGTCTTATATTTAATATTTTTCATAAAAAATACATTATGCATTTCTTATTTGTTATTTACGTAAAATCAAATATTGCCTTGCTTAAGCGGTACACACAAAGATATCATGTGTATAATTGAAAACAGTGCTTAGGTTGTTTAAGAAAATAATAGTTATACATCAATTTTATTATTATTATTATGTTGCTTGTTATTGTTATTACAATTTTATAATATAATCAAACCGTATATTATGTGTCAATAATTAATAATTTGATATAATATATTATAGTCCAAATCAATAAATGTAAAAATAAAATCATGATAAAAAATTATTAGTATGACGTACCAATTAAAATATTAGAAATTTTGTCACTCAATCGACACACATATGCATCTTTATTGTATTTAATTTAAAGCATACGTGGATAAGTGGTGTAGTGGTAAAAGGACGTGTGAATTAACTTGGAGACCCAAGTTCATTTTCCATCAACCACAATTTTTTCAAAAATTGAGAATAGAGAGATAAATTAGTAATTTCAGGATGAGGTGTAAGTTGGACATTTTAATACATTAAGAAATTTCACGAATTTCATATTGTGTTGGTATATTATATATATAATGATAGATTTTCTTTTTGCTAAGTTGATTAAATTTAAATATAAATTATACACTATTTTTGAATAATAAATTAATTTCTAAAATGATATGATATCTTTCTCATTTTTATAAGAATATAAACAAAAAAATATGATGGAAAATGTATAATTAAGAATAAAATAGAGAAAAAAATAAATTTTAAAGAATTCTAATAACAAACAGTTTTGAGAAAATGACCAAACTACATCATTTTTCTAAGGAAACTGCCTGAAATACCCATTTGCGGGACAAGCCGCCCTTTTTACCCACGGAATACGCATGATGGACATGCGTCGCTTGGAATACGCATTTCCAGGATGCGTATCTTAAGACACGTATGACCAGTATGCGTATTGACGTCAGCTGACGTCATTTCTTCACAAATATGAACGGAGCTCAGACGACCAAAAAAGCGATTGAAAATCGCCTCCAACCGTCCAGCCGATTCAGGCCACCTCCACAAAAAATAAGCACATCAAAATGATGCCTAATCATGTCTCTACATATTGACAAATTCAGTTGAAGAGTTTTGGTCCCGTAGGGGCTTGGATGAGCTAATCGGAAAATAAATCGGAAAAATTGGATCGAAACGGGGCTTTCAAATCCGGGGAAATAAATGTAAATCTACAATTATAGAGTTGTAGAGGAAGTGAACACGAGTTGTTTGGTATATAGTATGGTACTGGAAGAAGCCGGAAGAAGACGGAACTGATTGGTCAAATATTTCGCCGGAAAAACGACGATAGTGGAGATAGACGAGATGAACAGTAATCTCGACTACGCATCTTCAGAATGCGTATCCAATCCCACGCATTTGTATCATGCGTATTCTTGGTTACTATTGACGATCCTGAATTCAATTTAACAAAGGCCACGCATTGTTGGAATGCGTATACCCTATACACATGTCCAAAATGCGTGGCCTGTGGGTAAAAAGGGCGGATGATTCTCGCTGTAGGCATTTTGGGCGGTGGGAATTAAATGGTGTGTAGTTTGGTATCTCACCCAACAGTTTTTTTTTTGATGAAAGGTGATAATTCAATTCATAAAAGTCATACGACATCTACAAGAATGATCGAATCGATCAAACATAGAACAGAATGACACGCTCGTCTTCATAATCAAAATGAGACAAATAAGCAGTTGTCTGAAAAAAATGATATATCTATAGATACTCGCTCTACGCTCAATATCTTTGCCAAAATCCGTTTAAGCTAACGACCACAAATGCAATTCCGAACAAGCTCTTATCGTTGAATCCGAACCAACTCTCACAATAGAAGGAGAGAAATCCACACCTCTCACCAAGGAGAGAAATCAAACTGAACTGACAAAGTCAAATTGAAATTACACATACCAAACTAAAACAAGTCTTATATCTAGAAAACGGAACCCCAAAAACAAGAGAAACCATATCCTTCTTGAGAGCGATGATCTACCAGGAATCGGGGAAGAAAACGGATAATCACCACAAATCAGAGAAGAAAAAATCCCGAAACTCTGAGGATTCAGATCTAAGAACTAGGAAGGGATCAAACAAATCTCACAAGTAGATCTAATTATTGAAGAAAACAGAAAAAAAAGAAAATACAAACGAAAACAATGAAATCGAACCTCTGGTCGGTGGAGAAACCACCGCCGGAGGAAAGGGAAGATGGGCGACTTTTCAGAAGAGAAAAAGAGAACAGAGACTCATGTCAATCTATATTTATCATTCAAAAAAACATAATTATTATTTTTTAAGGAACCTGACATGTTTATTTCTAATAATATTTTTGAAATTTTTTAGTTTTGTATAAATATATAGATTATATATTTTTATACAAATAAAAAAAATTAAAAAATAAAATTTATAAGTATCCGGTCCGAAAATATTGAAATGCGTGAAAAAATGAGAAGGTTTTACAATTCAGGACGGAGAGAGTATTTAATATGTAGCAAGGATCCTGTTTGACACTATCTATTAAAATATACAATAATGAATAATGTATCTTTTTATGTGGATACCTATTCATTTATTTTTTACTATTTAAAATGCATCTATATTTTATTAAAAATTTAAAATTTAAGAGCACCATAATTGTTTTAATGCAAAATTTAAATATTATAATTGGAAGTAACACAAGAAAAACGATTGAAAAGAGTAAAATAGAATTGGGGTGGTGGCCAAAAATTCAAAATAAAAAACAAGTTAGGGCCTGTTTGCCTCACCTTAATTTATGGACTTATTGACTTATTTTCGGGTAAAAATTTTATATTTTGATAAAAAAAATTTATACAAGTATTAAATGTATGTTTGAGATTCAATAAGTTGCAAAAATAAGTTGGAAAATAAGTTGGAAAGTTAGGAATCTCTAACTTTGTCTTAAAATAAGTTGACTTACTCTGGAAAAAAGTTCCCCCAAACACCCCCTTAATGGATAAACCCACTTTCAGTTTAAGTGTTTCACCGACAATAATGGCAAAATAATTATGCGCAATTTTGTAACCATTTATCTGAAATATGTATGATATACCCAGTTAATTACGGTGCACAACTGCACGAGTGAGTAAAATAAACAAGTCAATTTCGTCGTGCTATAGTGAATTCAGAGAAGACAGTAAAGAGCTTCACAGGATCCTTTCGTATAGTACTGTATATGTAAATTATTTACATGCTCTTTCTTGTTGGTTCATTCATTTTTGTGCTCCCCACCAGCTTCCAAAATTACACTTAATAATACGAATACTAGCGTAAATGCCCGTGCAACTGCACTAATTTCTCATCTGAAATTATATATATTGAAATGATTTTGAAATTAAAAATATGATAAACGATAAAATTTTATCTACCGAATATTTTTATATTTTTTTTTGTAATATTGCATACCTTTTTTTTAACCAAATATTTTATAATTTGATTAAATTTCATAAAATTTGAATAAATATTCATGCGATAATAATCACATTAATATTTATGATTGTTAAATTATTAATTTAGTTTTCGATTGCGTGAAATGAACTTTATCAAATTGAACATTTGAGTATAATATAAATAATTATCTTAGTAAAATTATCCGTTTATAATAGAGGCGTATGTAAATTCATTGATTTTGTTGTAAAAAAATGATGGTATATATAGGACTATATTTTGAGACATATTACAAAATCTCTTAATATTGAATAAAAGTATCCTTATGCAGCCTATCTCAATCATTGTATACATTTATACACTTTTAAATATAATTTTTTATTTTTAGTCTAATATTTATTACATTATATAGAAGTTCAATAAATAATTGGGTAGATTGAAATATTTTTTATATTAAAATTTTGAATTATTTTTGAAAAAATGACCAAACTACACTACTTTTGTGTAGAAGCTGCCCAAAATGCCTATATTCAAGTGCATCTGTCTTTTTTACCCACGAAATACGCATGCTGTTTATGCGTATAGTAGGATACGTATTTAGGAAATGTGTTTCGAGTGTTGCGCATCTGTGGAATGCGTAATGACGTCAGCTGACGTTATTATCTCATAAACCAGCTGTCGATTTTGTGGAGCTCAAAATCGCCTCTACCGTCGTCTTCTTTCGTTTGCCACCCTCCGACCGCCTCCACCAAATCTAAGCACCTAAAAATGATGACCAGACATCCCTCTCCCTTTTCCCCTCTTGATTTCGTGATTTTCGACCTCGCAGGGACGTGTATGTGCTGCTCGGAAAACGAATAAGAAAATAAGGATCTGTTTTGGGGGTTCGTATTCCGGCAAAAGAAATGAAAATTAAAGGATATATAATAATAGATAGATAGTAATAGATAGATAATAAAAGGATAACATTTTTGCAATTTTATAATTTACTGGGATAAAATAAAATTTTCAAAGTTATTTTATTGACACTTTTCACCTTGTGTTGTCTAACTGCAGAAAAATCTAAAAAAATGAGTTATATAAATAATACAATCTAATATTTTTATTTAACTAAAAAATTTAAACAAAAAAAGGAAAGTAAATAAAATAAAGAGGAGAAGACGTGGTTTATCTATTAAAACTTTTGAAGTAAACACAAGCGATTGAGTAGCACAGTGGTTATGACATGAACTTCTCTAAGAAAGGGTTAGGGTTCGATTCCTTGGTAACACAAATTTATATTGTTTTTTATATAAATAATAAAACAATGACATTTATGAAATTTTTTAACATAAAAGGGTAAAATTGTAATATTACAGCCATTAAAATGACAAACTTTGTCCTTGTGTTCTCCTTTAATATATAGTAATATAAGATGTGTGAATGCCACACTCCTATGTCCCATACTACATTTCCAAAAATTACAACATTAATTAGGGATGGATCATAAATCGTATCAAATCATAAAAATCGTCTGCATTTCATCAAATCGTATCATATTGCATGATTTTTATTTTTGTTATACAATTGCGGTTTCAAATTTTGACAAACCGTACGGTGCGATTTTAATTTTCTGATTCAAAGCGCATCGCACCATAATATTTATTATATTATATAATTATATATATATATATATATATATATATATATATATATATATATATATATATATATATATATATATATATATAGGCCTTTGCTCCATAAAGAACACTCTTATATAACAAACAATAAAGAACACTATAAAATCATTTATTCCAATAGATCCATTGGCCCCGCCAGGGGCACCCAATACAAAAAGTTCTAATTTTTTTAGGCTCTATCCATCCAGCAAAAAAAAATTGAAAATTTTACTGTTCATGATGACGTCACTGATGACGTCATCGATGAATAGTAAATTTTCAATTTTTTTTTTTGCTTGATGGATAGAGCCTAAAAAAATAAGAACTTTTTTTATTGGGTGGCCCCACCGGGGGCAATGGATCTATTAGATATGAGGTGTTCTTTGTTGTTTGTTATATAAGGTGTTTGCTATGGAGTCCAACCCTATATATATATATATATATATATATATATATATATATATATATATATATGAATTGCACTCTAAGAGGAACGCCTTACATAAAGAACAATAAATAATACCATCACAAAACTTTATTTTTCATAAAAAATGATTTGTTATGATAAAAATCACAAATTATAACAACAATTAAGCTTAACATATAACGTAGAATCTTATCTAAATTTTAAATCAAGTGTTACATAGAATTCAGTATAAAATCTTATATATCTTTTTGTAACAATGAAATTATGTATAATCATGTTATATTTTATTCTAATTTTTTGTTAGCGTCTATATTTATTTATAAAACATCATTTTTTATTTGAAAATTAGAATCTAAATGCGATTTTATGTAAGATTCTATAGTATTCTTTATTATTTTTTTATATAAGAGTGTTATTCATGAAGTAATGCCCTATATATATATATTTATGATTTATATATATAATGTTAGTTTTTTTTTAAGGATTTAAGGTATAGTTTGCAAGTTATTTTTGTAACATCCCAGGGTTTTTAGATTAATTAAGTAAATAATAAATAATTTGATAATTCAGTATTAATAATTTAGGATTTAAGATAATAGCATTTTCAATTTTAGAGGAGTTATTGTAGAAAGTCATTAAAATAGAAGATTTATAGGTTGTAACTCATAATTAAGTTTTAAGGAAGGATAAAGACATCAGTTAAAAAAAATATAGAAAAACCCTAGAATTCTATATATAGTCAGATAAAGAAAAAAAACGTAGAGATCAGAAAAAGAAACGCCAAGAGAGGAAAAAGAAATGTAAGAGAGAGAGAGAAGAAGAACACGAGACGAGAACAACAAGAGAAGAGACTCATAACAAGATTAAAAAGAAGGGGTAACGAATCTTTATTTTTTTTGATATTCTTGTTAATTCATGTGTACTACGTTTAATTGATTTTGATTATGTTAAGGATTTTTGTTAGTCTCTTAAGTTTTGTATATGTGGTGATATCGTGTATGTATCCATGAGTTCTTTGTTATATCCATTGTCTTAGTATGATTATTCCGATTTTGTATGCTAGTATGTTTGGATTCAGAATTCTTGTAAAATTCATATAGGATTCGTTATTGATCGGAATTTTATGCAATTAAACTTTCTGAAAAGGTATTTGAATTATCTACAACTTTTATTCTTTAACTGTTCTGAAATTCGGCTTGTAAGTTCGTGTTTTATGTGATTTTGTGATCTGACCTCTGTGTTTTCGAAACTGAGTGCTCAACTTTGAAAATTCATGGAAAATTGAGATTTTGTCCAAATATTATGAGTAATATCAACTTGGAAAGTTCCTTTCGAACCCTACGTTTATTGTTTACATTTCTCTAATGATTGCTATGAATTTACGGTCTTAAACTTCAAAATACTATCATAGTTAGGGGCTGTTTCTGTTTTTGCAGTCCGTATTTCTTTGTTTTCGGAATTCATTACTACTCTGTTTTCGACGAGTCTTATCATTATGAAAAGATATTTTCGTGTTCTACATTGTCTGTTCATATTTCTCTGTCAAATTCGGTGATTTTGATATCTTAAATATCAAATTATTGTTGTGATCAGGTGCTGATTCTGTTCTGCCAGTCCGCATTTTCATTGTTTCTGAATTCGTTACTTCTTCATTTTTGATGAGCCTTACCATTCTGGAAAGATCTCAGAATTGTCTACGTTTTTCGTGTTTTGTACTTTTTCAAATAAAATCATTTTCAGAGAGTAATTTGTCAATTTCCAAAACTGGTCAGGGCTGATTTTGTTAACAATGGTCTATTTTGTAAGATATTTTGGTGTGTGATTTTTGGAATTTTCTTTGAGTAAGTTATATGTAGCGCCGCATGAGTTCTATTAAGGTGTGTGCTTGTTTGCTATATTTGATTGTTAATAGATAATGAATTAATATTTAGGATTGGTTGTGGTTTTATTTTCAGGGGTACGATATCGACATCGAGGTAAGTAACTTTTCGTTGCTCATTATTATTATAAAATCTGTTTTATTCAGTTTTAAATATCTGTTTGATTTGGTTATTCAAAATTGTGATATCGAAAATTGATTTTAGAAAAGAAAGAATTATTTTAGAATTCCCCAGTTTTAGTTGCGTATCGAATCATAGACTCCGGTCACTGGATAGTGTGACACATAGAACTAGTTTACGCACGTTCCGGAACACATAGATACCTTGTTGAGTTTGACTTAACGAGGGACGTAAACTGGCCCCCATCGAACTATAGAAGCCGTGTCACTGGCATAGTGTGACCGTGACTTAGAACTGTGAGAATAAAAAGTGATTTACTGTTAAGATTCCTTTATTGATTTATAACTTTAGAACTTTTGTATGATTTTTAAAGTTTTTATTTTGAGCCGTCGGGCGATAGTTACTTGCTGGGCTTCGCAGCTCATTGTTTTAATATATTTCAGGTTACTAAGCTTTGGTTCGAATAAGGATGTGAACTTGTGGATTTTGTGCTACCTGATTTAGATGAAATTATTGGAAAAGATATACCGCATTATAGAACAAATTTCAATTTTTAATTGCACATTGATAATTGAATTTGTATATTTGCGTCTCTAATTTTATTGTTTTAGATTGTTCAGTTGACTTTGGGTTTGACTTTCATTGAATTTGGATTTATTGAACAAAGAATTGTATTTTATTTTAGTTGAGAATTTAGAATTAATAATCCAAAAATTCGGGTTTTTACAATTTTATTGTTTTGTTAAGAATTTAAGGTATAGTTTGCAAGTTATTTTCTTCGTTAGTGCTTACTGTCTAATAGTAACTTATTTTAAAGATTTATGATGGGACTATTCGTTGTAATATGTCTACTTAAAAATTAAGAAATGTGCTTGAGCACTAACTACAATAAATCACATTCCACCGCATTTTTACGATATGATTTATATAATTTTAAATTTTCATAATATAGTTATGATTTTGAAATTTGACCAACGGCACCATCTGCACCCAATCACCCATAACACCAATGTTGTGCACTTCTGCTACAAAAGAAGACGTGATACAGTTCCGGACACTTCCGGTGTACCCCCTATATTTGGTAATATTTGTTCTTCAATCTTTTTATACACATTTTAATATGTTTTGATTATATATTTAAATTATTATTTTAATAATCTTTTAAAATTAAAATATCAATTATATATTTTTATTTACAACAAAAAATTTGAATAATAATAATTTTGTCTATACAAATAAATACTTTAAATTTTAAAATATATGCAAAAAAGTCAAACATCATGTATTATCAAACGGAATGAGTAATAATAAGGGTATCACATCGGCCAATTTTTATGTAGATGTTTTACTAATAACTATTAAGTTGTTACATTTCGAAAACTTAGTTTTTTTTTTAACTTGTTGAGAAAATAAATTATTGATAATTAATCACAAACAATATAAATATATAATTACATATTATTAAATATATAATTTATCATGATTTGACTTTATTTTTATAGTAGGAAAATGAAGAATTAGTTTTGTAATTTAATATGCTCAAATCAAAACTTTTAAAAGATGTACTTAAGGCTAACTTTTAAACTGTATCCGCACGTTGAGTTGTTTAAATGTTTATTTTAATTTTTGTTGGACTAAACTTTTGAAGGAGAGCGAGGGAGATAATGGCACATGGAGCTCCAACAAAATGAACAAGTGCAGGCCATGCCGGCTTGTGCAATATCCTTGCCAATATACCTACCTACAAATACTGCATAATATACTCCTCTAGTCTACTACTCCCTCCGTCCGGTTGTTTACACGAGGGATGGACACGGACACTAAAAAAATGTGTAAAAAATGAGTAAAGTTAGATGAAAAGTGGGTAAAGTGGTGGGACCTATTAATATTTAATTATAGATTTGAGATAGTGGAGGAAAGTAGTGGGTGTAATAATGTTTTTTATTGTTAAATATATGAGATAGTGGGTGTAATAGTGGGAGAAACTTACTATTTTTAAAATGTAAAAAAATGAAAGGGACACCTCAAAATAATAACAGTAAAGAAATGAGAGGGACAGAGGGAGTACTTACTTTATATATTCAAACTTCAATTCACTCACAAGAAAGGCACCCCGTTAAGCTTGACCGCTTCCCCGTCAGTGATTCCTTCTCACTCGAGTTAAATACATTTGTGGGAAAAGGACATCCACAAGAAATACTGTAACTAACTTAACAAGTCAATCAACTTTAACAAGTAAATATAGATTCTTTAAATTCTAGCAGAAAAATGATAAAAAAAAAACAACAAGACTTACTCAGTTATAATATCATTCAAAGTGGTGTCTGAGGAAAATAGATGTACGCAGACCATGCCCCTATACAATAGGGAGGCTGTTTCCGAAGGATCCCCGGAGGTAGATGTACGCAGACCATGCCCCTATACAATAGGGAGGCTGTTTCCGAAGGATCCCCGACCAAGTACAGAATTACAAATACAGAAAGGAAACCTAATACAAATTAGGAAACTCACGCACACGCAGGAGTCGAACCCTTGACCTCCTTCAAAGGAGGCCAGTGGCTCAACCACTGCACCAACAACATGTTGGCTACTAGCAGAAAAATGATAATAACATCAATTCCAATTATATATATAACTTGTTCTATAAACAAAAGTAAAAAATAAAACAGTAATGCCAGGTACCCCAAATTGGAACCCAAAAATTACTCTCAATTGATGTGGCAAAATTTACATGCCATAGTAAAAAAAATTGATTGGATGGTTGCTGTGAATACAGGGGGTCCATTATTATTATAACCAATTGAATTGCTACACTTGGATTCGGGAATTTTTTTTTTTGGAAACCAATTTGAGGTACCTAGCATTTTCCAAAATAAAATTCATAAATATTGTGCTAGTTAGTGCATTAAATATTGTGTTAAAATAGCACAATATTATAATTTGTTGTAACTATAGAATAAAAGATAAATTAAGTTATAACTGATACCTTACCAAAAAATGAAAAATGGGAGAAATTTGGGTGATGACCCTAAATGCCCACCTCCAAAAAAAAATGGTCCAAAATACCAATATCCGGAAGGGAAGGCCATATCTGCCCACCAAACACGCATGTTTGTCATGCGTGTATAGACACGCCAACACACAATGCATGTGTTTTGTTAATGCTGTTCTTTGCTCGTGAACAGTGATACGGACACGCATGTTGAAAATGCGTGATTAATGACACGCATGTTCGACACGCATGTTGAACATGCGTGTTCAGCGCTACTGTTCATCGTCTCTCTTCTCCGCCGGCATCATTTTTAACGACAAAAACTTCGATCACACCGTCTGTTCGTTTCAGGCATCGAACACAACCATACAATATACGAAAATCATCGCCTTGTTCTCCTCTAGTAGCCTATGTGCTTCGTTTTTTGTTTATTTCGCCAGAATCGAAACACCCAATTGCAAGCTTTTTTCTCCAGTTTTCCGATGGGATCCAACACGCCCCTGCGGGGCCGAAATCAACGAATCAGTCAAGTTAAAATGGAGAGCAGCGTTTAGGTTTCATTTTGGTGGTGATTTTGTTGTTGGATATTCGCTTGAGAGAGAGAACGAGTCAGGCGACGTGAGAGGCGAGAAATCGCCGGCGAATCGAGAGAGAAGAGCTCAGATCTGTTATTGGAAGAATGACGTCAGCTGACGTCATCACGCATCTCACAGATGCGTGACCCCTGTTACGCATTTCAGAGATGCGTGACACGGGACACGCATATGTGAGATGCGTGATGCGTCGGTATTTCGGGCCATGCTCTCCGCATTTCAGCATTTCGGGCCTTTCATTCCCAAATATGGGTATTTTGGGCAATTTCTCAGAAAGATATATATAAAAAAACATCTTACATTATTTTTTCGACCAAATCAAAAAATATGAGTGTATATCAAAATTGAGAATAGACCTGTCAACGGATCGGGTTCGGATTGGATCGACCAAAATCCATATTTGTATTTGTTTGTTTTTGTCGGATTCGGATCGGATCGGATCGGATCATACCTCAGATATTTTAGATATCGATCCATACCCAATCCATTTATTTTAATGGATAAACGGATCGGATTTTGAATATACATTGCTCCATTTATTTTTTAAAATATAAAAAAAAATCACATCGATATATATCATTCACCATTTTAGAAGAAAATTATTAAAATTTGAGAAGTTACAATGTAGAAGTCAGTATGTAAATTTTAGTAGCAATTAAAAATTTAAACTATTTTAATAATTCTATTGTTCAAACATAATGTTTAAAAAAACATAAATCACAAGTTCAAATCGAATAAAAGAAATATATGAAGTCAAAAACTTCGAAAAAAGAAATTTATTTTTTCTGTTCAAACGCAATGTTTAAAAAAACATAAATCACAAGTTCAAATCGAATAAAAGAAATATATGAAGTCAAGTACTTCGAAAGGAAGAAATTTATCTTTTTCCTAGCAACATCGTCTCATTCTTCGCTATAGTATAAGTAAATGTAAGTAACCATTCATCCACTAACAAAAATCACTGTCCGAACATATTTAAATTATAATTGCAAGTTTCTAATACAGAAAATTGACATTAAAATATAAATACAAAAAATATAATTACTTCAAACTTTGGAGGCTGGAGTGTAAAAAGTTTAGGATTTTCAATAACGTAACTTATTATAATATAAAATATTTTAAAAATATTATTATATATATATATTATATAATATATAATTATATAATTAAACGGATCGGGTCGTGGACAAGCGGATCGGATCAACCTAAATCCATATCCGATTCATTTATTATTCGGGTCATTCTTATCGGATCAGGTTCCGAATCGAATATTTTTCAGGCCAATCCATATCATCCGAAATATTTTTCAGACCAATCCATATCTATTTAAATCAATACGGATCGGATTGAATCAGATCAGATATCCGATCCATTAACAGGCCTAATTGAGAATAATGATGCTATTTTAACACAATTAATGGACATGCTATAAACCTAACCTAGTATTAAATAATACATTAGTCCAACACATCCTCCAATTCATATTACACAATTAAAAAATTATCAATTGTTTTTAGAAGTAATAAAAAATCCTGAACATAAAATGAAACAAAATAACACACATAATTAATAAAACAAATAATAATAATAGTTACGGGCCAAAACTTGCTTAGGAAGTGACTAAAGAAAACAAGACAACACATAAAACACGTATCAAAATTTGTAAACGGGGATAGCAATTCACATATCACTTTACATTATCATATTTACTAAGTTTATATCCATAATTACATATCTTGATATTTTATATTTCTTGTTAGTACGAAATTTATAATTTTACAAATATATGTTTGGTCAGAGTCGACTCGGAAATCGCCAAAGAGAATAGAAAGAATCGCAAGTTTTATTATGAGTTATCCCACATCGTTTGTGGGAGAGGTAAATAAATAGGTTATAAACAGTCAGTTAATTCCATTAGTATGAGACCTTGAGACCTTTTGGCAGTGACCCAAAAATAAATCCGTGTGAACTTGGCCTAAAATGGACAATATCATACTATTATGGATCAAAGTGGACAATATCATACTATTGTGGAGTTATGGCTCGCTCGCGGCCTAACAAGTGATATTAGAGGTATGGTTGTAACGACCCATAACAATCTCGATGGGCTCCAGAATGGATTCAAGGAAAAGGCAAATGGGATGTCCCAGGTTGGGCTTAGGGGGAGCAGGTGGACTTTCCAATATGGGCCTAGGGGGTGCCAGATAGCCAGAATTTCTAGTATGGGTCAAGGGGGAGCCAGATCACACAAAAGGAGGCAGCTTCGACAGAAGTTGGGCCCGAAGTGTGAAGGGGGAGATTGTTAGGAGTTGTCCCACATCGTTTGTGGGAGGGGCAAATAGCTAGTTTATAAGAAGTCAGTTAACTCCATTAGTATGAGGCCTTTTGGGAGTGACCCAAAAACAAATCAGTGCGGGTTTGGCCCGGACAATATCATACTATTATGGAGTTGTGGCTCGCTCGCGGCCCAACATGTTTGGTAGATTGATGAAGAATGGCGATATGCCAGTGGGAGTGGCATGTGTTGCTAATGCGTTGTTTGCAACATCGTGTCTATGTGACATGCCAATAACAGCAGCGTGTTACACGTTGCCTCTATCAACAGTAATAGCGTATCTTGCTGATACTCTGCCACAAGTAGCATTACCAAAAAACGACACTGGTAGTGGCGTGTTCCAGGGGTATTTAGGATCGCCCGTGCTGACCGTGGATATTTTGGTTCCCCATCTTTAATTTGTGGATAGATAGGTGATAAGTGGATTTATATCCACTTGGACCGTTCCATTTCGGCTTAAATTGGTGTCTTGTATCTCGAGTATTGGTGTGTTTTGATTTGTTTTTGTGAGAATTTTTGCAGGGTGTATATCTAGGTGATGGTATGGAGTTTTCAGTGGATATACGGTGATTTTGAAGTCAAGGGAACAAGTGCCGGAGTTGCAATCAAAAGTGGAAGAGAATTAGCAAATTGGAGAAAATCAGTTTGCTTGAACAGTGGCCAAGCACGGCCGCGCGGAGTTTATATTGGAGAACAGAGCGGGGGCGCGAGAGGAATCAGTACAGAGAAGCCGCGCGGGCGCGCGAGAATTGTGCTTATGGACCGCGCGGGCGCGCGGGTCACCGACAGAAAGTTCCTGGAATCTGATTTATAATGGGAAATTGCCTTAAATCATCTCCTAATCGATATAGCAATTGTTATGAACGATTAGAAGCTTCTGGAATTCAATTTAAACATGGGAATTGCAATTCTATTTCATTCAAGAATGGAAAATTACCGGAATTCTATTCTAATTCAAAGACGGTAATTGCTTGGACAAGAAGGCACTTGGGGCTATAAATACACACCTTGGGGCACATCAAAATCATCATCTACACACCATAATTCGTTCAGAGCACGGGGGAGAGAAGCCAAGGCGAGGATTGTGACGACAAGAAGATCTAGACATAGTTTTCTTGTATTCCTTTGTTAGGCGTATCTTTTGGATGCTTGTTACTTTTCCGGATTTGTTCGCTAAACCTTATTCTATTATTGATTTATTCATCTCTTTATCTTGTTTAATACCATGCTTTCGTCAAATCCCATGGTGACGAAAGGTTCGATTATGAACTAATCGTTGTCGTGGGATCCTAGTGGATTTATCTATGTAGCTTAGTAGTTTGCATGCCTTAAAGATTTATGTGTGGTGAATTCTTGATATCCTTGTATGGTTGTGCTTATTGAATTTAGGTGCGTCGCGAACATCTAATATGTTAATCTCTTGCTAAATGAGAGTGGATCTTGAGATTTAGAACTTGCCATGCTAGCATAGGATATGTTGATGTTTTAACATCATGATTTGTGGCATGAATAGAGATATTATGCTACCCTATGTGATCTAAGTGGATAACTTGTGCTTAAACCTTTATGTTTTCAAATTCTATAGAGATATAGGGTCTAAACATAATAGGTGCCTATTCATCTTCTATCTGTTTTGTGGATGTATGCGTAGATTGGTACTAGTATACCGAGAGGTAACTTTTACTTGTTTCGTGTTATTCGATCAGATATCAAAACTATCACATGTTTTAATTAAAGGCTGCAACTCTAAGTGAAGTAGATAATGAAACTAGGATTCCATGTTTATTCTCATACAAGTAATTTGATTTTAATTCTTGTCAATTAGTTAATTCTTAAATTTATAATTTGAATCTTAGTTTAATTTAGATAATCAAACCCAAATTTGTTATTTTTCTTAGCAGTGAATTAAAATCATACATTGTTGCATAGGCATATTTTCTGAGTAAAACTTAACCAGATCTCTGTGGAACGAACTTTAATTGTATTACTTGTGACTACGTGCGCTTGCGTAATTATAGCATAACAAGTTTTTGGCGCCGCTACCGGGGATCATCGGTGTTTTATTTTTGGTTTATGTGCTTGTCAATAGTGGTCGTTAGCGTTCACTGACTCGGATTTCTTACTTAGTTTGTTTGTTTTGTGGTGTTTCAGGTACTTAAGTTTTTATGTGAACGCGCTTACAAGCTCGTTTAGAAGCACTGACGGAAGACGATCGTGTTGAGAATTTAGAGAATAAGAACGAAGAAACTGAAACTACAGACGAGATGGGAGATGCAGCAGCAGCTAAGGCTTTGAAGGAGTATTCTCAGCCGAAGATCAATGATATCCAGTCTAGCATTATCAGGCCGGCCATCACGGCTAATAACTTCGAGATCAAGCCGAGCACTATTCAGATGATGCAGAATTCGGTTCAGTTTGGGGGTGCTTCTACGGAGGATCCTAACATGCATATTCGGGACTTTATCGAGATCTGTGATACCTTCAAATTCAATGGTGTTTCGGATGATGCTATCAAGTTGAGGCTTTTCCCATTCTCTCTGAGGGATAAGGCTAAGGGCTGGTTACACTTTTTGCCACCAAGCTCCATTACTACATGGGAGGATCTTGCTCAGAAATTTCTTACTAAATTCTTCCCTATGGCGAAGACTGCAGCACTAAGGAACCAGCTAGCCCAATTTCAACAGCAATCTGGAGAATCTCTGAGTGAGGCATGGGAGCGATACAAGGAGATGCTTCGTAGGTGTCCACATCATGGCATGCCTGACTGGATGGTTATCAATAGTTTCTACAATGGGTTGGGAGCACAATCTAGACCTATGCTAGATACAGCATCAGGAGGAGCTCTTTGGGCTAAGAACTATGATGAAGCTTATGAACTTATTGAGACGATGGCTGCCAATGAATATCAGAATCCAACCCAGAGGCTTTCTCAAGGCAAGGTAGCAGGTTTGTTTGAGGTGGATACAGCTTCAGCTATTGCGGCTCAGTTGAAGGCTTAGACAATGAAGGTGGATTCTCTTGCAAATTATGGAATTCAGCAGGTGGCTAGTGTTTGTGAGCTATGTGCGGGCGCACATGAGACGAATCAGTGTGCTATCTCTTCTGAATCAACACAGTTCGTGAGTAATTTCCAGGGATCTAATGTACCAGTTCCAGCCACTTATCATCCTAACAACAGGAATCATCCCAACTTCAGCTGGAGCAACAATCAAAGTGCACAACAACCTTATCAGCAAGCGAAGCCGTTCAATCAAGGCTATCAATAGCCTTATGCTCCGAGGGCACCATATCAACCTCCAGGATTTCAGCAGCAACAGCCCCAGGCTCATGCGGGGCAATCGTCTAATGAAAAATCAGAGATGGACGATTTGAGGATGATGGTGAAGAATCTGCAAGCTTCTCAAAAGATCTTGGAGAGCCAGTTGGGACAAATTTCAAGTGCTTTATTTAGTAGGCCACAAGGAACTCTTTCTAGTGATACAGAGACTAATCCAGGTAGGAGAGACAACAAAGAACAGGTGAAAGCTGTGACTTTGAGATCAGGGAAGGTTACATCAGATCCAAAATCAGCCGCTAAGGAAGATGAAGAAGTGCAGAATCAGCAAGTTGGAAAATCTGCAATGCCTGAAATTGAGAAATCTGACTTAGTAGCTGATGAGGTAGATGGTGAAGTAGAGAAGAGCAAGGAACCTGTTAAAGCTTCTGTGGAGCAGTCTACTCAGATCTATCCTCCTCCTCCATATCCTAGAAGACTCCATAAGCAGAATTTGGACAAGAAGTTTACTAAGTTCTTAGAGGTGTTCAAGAAGTTGCAGATTAACATTCCTTTTACGGATGCTCTTGAACAGATGCCGAGCTATGCCAAGTTTATGAAGGGTATTCTTTCTCGGAAATTGAAGCTCGGTGAATTAGAGACAGTTGCTCTAACGGAAGAGTGTAGTGCCGTTCGGCAACAGAAGTTGCCACCTAAGCTTAAAGATCCGGGAAGTTTCACCATCCCGTGTACTATTGGCAATCTTTCTTTCAGCAAGTGTTTGTGTGATTTGGGAGCTAGCATCAATCTCATGCCCTTGTCAGTCTACATGTAACTTGGTCTACCGGAGCCAAAGACAACTAACATCTCTTTGCAATTGGCTGATCGTTCAGTTACATATCCAAGGGGCTTAGTGGAAGATGTTTTGGTGAAAGTTGATAAGCTTATATTTCCTGCTGATTTTGTTATCTTGGATTTCGAAGAGGATAAGAAGATTCCCATAATCTTAGGAAGATCATTTTTAGCTACATGCCGTACTTTGATTGATGTGCAGAAAGGGGAACTCACCATGAGGGTGCAAGACCAGAATGTTACTTTTAATGTGTTCAATGCCATGAAATTTCCTATAGATGAAGAAGAATGCTTGAAGGTGGATTTGGTCGATTCTGCAGTTACTATGGAGATTGAGCAGTTGCTTAAGTCCGATTCTTTGGAAAAAGTTTTAGTGAGTGATTCTGATTTTGAAGAGGAAGATATAGCCGAGCAGTTACAACAGTTGAATTCAACTCCGTGGAGAAGGAGAGTTGACATGCCTTTTGAATCTCTTGGATTAGCAGAGCTGAAAAATTCGGAGGGGCGTCTTAAACCATCAATTGAGGAAGCTCCTACACTGGAACTCAAACCACTTCCTGAGTACTTGAGGTATTCTTTTCTTGGTGATGCATCTACATTACCTGTTATAATTACTTTTAATTTGTCAGCTAGTACGGAAGAGAAGCAGTTGCGAATTTTGAGGGAGTTCAAGTCAGCAATTTGTTGGACCATAGCAGATATCAAGGGAATCATCCCTTCTTATTGCATGTACAAAATTGGCTAGAGGAAGGAGCTAAGCCTACTGTTGAACATCAAAGAAAACTTAATCCTATTATGAAAGAGGTGGTGAAGAAGGAAATTCTAAAGTGGCTAGATGCGGGTATTATCTATTCTATCTCAGACAATTCTTGGGTGAGTCTGGTTCAATGTGTGCCGAAGAAAGGAGGCATGATAGTTGTTGCTAATGAGAAGAACGAGCTCATCCCTACTCGAACAGTTACGGGGTGGAGAGTTTGCATGGACTATAGGAAGCTCAACAAGGCCACAAGAAAAGATCACTTTCCTCTTCCATTCATTGATCAGATGTTAGATAGATTAGCAGGACACGAGTATTATTGTTTGCTTGATGGTTATTCTGGTTATAATCAGATTTGCATTGCTCTAGAAGATCAAGAGAAGACCACATTCACATGTCCTTTTGGTACTTTTGCTTTTCGACGAGTCTCTTTCGGACTTTGTGGTGCTCCTGCTACTTTTCAAAGGTGCATGATGGCTATTTTCTCAGACATAATTGGCTCGAATGTGGAGGTCTTTATGGATGACTTCTCAGTTTTTGGTACTTCATATGACGAATGCTAGCATAATCTTGGCTTGGTATTGAAACGTTGTGTGTAGACTAACTTGGTGCTTAATTGGGAGAAGTGTCACTTTATGGTACAAAAAGGAATTATTCTTGGGCACAAGGTATCTGGTAAGGGGCTTGAAGTGGATAGGGCCAAGGTGGAGACAATCGAGAATCTTACTCCACCTATCTCTGTTAAAGGAATTCGCAGTTTTCTTGGTCATGCGGGATTCTATCGGCGATTCATTCAAGACTTCTCGAAAATTTCTAAACCTTTGTGCAATCTATTGGAGAAGGATGTTCCTTTCAAGTTTGATGATGAGTGCCTTGCGGCTTTTGAGCTCTTGAAGAAGAAGTTGACTACTACACCTGTCATTACCGCGCCTAATTGGGAGGAACCGTTCGAGCTTATGTGTGATGCTAGTGATTATGCTGTTGGAGCTGTGCTTGGTCAAAGGAAGGACAAAATTTTTCATGTGGTTTACTATGCTAGTAAAACCCTTAATGATGCACAGCTTAACTACACCACTACTGAGAAGGAGTTGTTAGCAATTGTCTATGCTTTCGAGAAATTCAGATCTTATTTGCTTGGTACAAAGGTGATTGTGTACACGGATCATGCTGTTATTCGATATCTCATGTCGAAGAAGGATTCTAAGCCTAGATTGATTCGTTGGGTGCTTCTTTTGCAAGAATTTGATGTGGAAATCAAGGATAGGAAGGGCACAGAAAATCAGGTGGCTGATCATCTATCACGTTTGGAGGACCACGGTATGGATTCACATGCCAAATCTCTTATTAATGAATCTTTCCCAGATGAGCAACTTTTTGGGGTGCAAGGTGAAGAGCCATGGTTTGCAGACTATGTGAACTATCTTGTTAGTAATGTCATTCCCCAGGACTTTTCTTATGCTCAAAAGAAGAAGTTTCTACATGATGTGAAGTGGTACCGATGGGACGAGCCATTCCTGTTCAAGCTTGGTGTAGATCAGATTTTAAGGAGGTGCATTCCTTTTATTGAGACGGAAAATACTTTGCATGATTGTCATCCTACCACATACGGAGGCCATTATGGCGGTGATAAAACAGCTCAGAAAGTACTTCAAGCGGGATTCTATTGGCCAACTCTGTTTAAGGATTCTCATAGGTTCGTGATGAGTTGTGATCGATGCCAAAGGATTGGTAATATCTCTAGGAGGAACGAGATGCCTCTGAACACTATCCTTGAAGTTGAGATTTTTGATGTGTGGGGGATTGATTTCATGGGTCCGTTTGTTTCGTCTTGCAACAATCAGTACATTCTCTTGGCTGTGGATTACGTGTCTAAATGGGTTGAGGTGAAAGCCTTACCAACCAATGATGCTAAGGTGGTGCTGAATTTTCTTCACAAGCAGATTTTCAAGAATTTTGGGACTCCACGAGCTATAATCAGTGATGAGGGGACACACTTCTGTAATCGTCAATTTACTGCTATGATGGCAAGGTACAATGTGACGCATCGTGTTGCCACTGCTTATCATCCCCAAACTAATGGTCAAGCGGAGGTTTCGAATCATGAAATCAAAAGAATTCTTGAGAAAGTGGTGAATCCATCTCGTAAGGATTGGTCATTAAAGTTAGACGAGGCTGTGTGGGCGTACAGAACTGCTTATAAGACACCTCTTGGTATGTCTCCTTATCAGTTAGTTTTTGGTAAGGCTTGTCATTTGCCGGCTGAGCTAGAACACAAGGCTTATTGGGCGTTGAAGAAGTTAAATTTGGATATCTCAGCTGCGGGTGAAAAGCGTCTACTTCAGTTGAATGAGCTTGAGGAGTTCCGTGAGCAGGCTTACGAGAATGCTAAGATGTATAAGGAGAAGGTTAAAAGGTGGCTTGATAGGAAGCTGGTGCACAAGACATTTGTGCCGGGTCATCAGGTTTTGCTGTACAACTCTCGCCTTAAACTTTTTCCTGGTAAATTGAAGTCGAAGTGGTCGGGTCCTTTTACAGTTAAGGATGTATTTCCACATGGAGCGGTGGAGATATTTAGGGGGTCTTTCAATGATGCTTTCAAAGTGAATGGACATCGACTTAAGCCTTATTATGGAGGAACGGTGAACCGTGAGAAGGTGGCCGCCGTTTTGTCAAAAACGTGAAGTTTCGGAAGTACGTCGAGCTATTGACGTAGAACAAACGATTCTTGGGAGGCAACCCATGGTGTCATGTATTTTTGTTAGTATTCAGTAGGTAGGAGTTTGTAAAAAAAATAAATAAATATATATATATAGAAAAATTCTGGAATTTCTGCTTGGCGCGGGCGCGCGGAGAACAGCTTGGAGAACAGCGCGGCCGCGTGGGAGGCCTGGAAAGAAGAAAAAAAAACAGAAAACCCGAAGGAACAGCAGTTGAAAGTGATGTCTTCGAAATCATTTTTTTCGAACCCTGATCTCAAAACAGCCTATTTACATCTCTAAACACAATCCCTAAACTCATCATCTCCTCTCCTCACTACAAATCACATACACACAAACCTATACATCCATATATATATACATATACACAAACACCCATTCCTCTCAATTCTCAAACCCTAACTGGACTTCAAGGGGGCTACGAATTTCAAGTTTGGGGGAGTGATTTTGGCAAGTGCAACCTCTACAAATTCGATTGGGTACTTTCTTTCTTTCTTATTTTGATTTTTCGGATTGTTGTAATTGCAAATTATGGGTTTTGTGTGAGAATTATTTGGGGCATATTTTGGTCGAATTTGGGCATTTGTGGTGTGATTTTTGTTGTTGTTCTTGATTGCTATGGCCCCGAAAAGAGCTCGGGTTGTGAGTAGTAGTTCCCGTGGTCGATCGTTGTCGGATTCTGATTCGAGTTCGGATGATGATATGAATAAGTTTCGGTCCGTTGAGGCTCAGACTGAGTATGGTAAATTGATGACTCGATCTGTAGCAAAGGATAGGATTTGGTTGGTGACTGTTGCTGATGATGAGATTTTGGGTATGGTCCAGACTAGGGGTTGGCCGAGTCTGTGTGAGATTGCATCTGCGGTCCCGTTGAGCATAGTCCGAGAGTTTTATGCTAATGCTAAAGAGACTAGGGATGGTTATTCGATTGTTCGTGGGGTTACTATGGATTATACTACACGTGCTATTCGGCTTTTGCTTGGTTTGCCGGATCGACTTGCTGGGGCGGAGGATTGGACATTTAAGTCCAGGACTGAGGTAGATTTGGATGAGATTGTGGCACGTCTGTGTGTGCCAGGGACGAGTTGGAAGCTGAAGCCAGGGTCGACGGAGAAGGCTACTTTCCAAGCTGCTACTATGAATAGGTATGCTAGGGCCTGGAACTCATTCATTTGTGCTAATCTGTTGCCTACTACGCATACACATGAGGTGACAGTGGATAGAGCTATCTTGTTGTGGGGTATTCTGAATGGGCATTTTATAGATGTTGGTTATCTGGTTAATCAGAATATTCTCCAGTTTTTGCGAAGTTCGATAGGAGCGATTCCCCATGGCTCTATTATTACGAGGTTGTGCTCGATGGCTGGGGTTACATGGTCTTCTGAGGAGCAGATTCAAATGCCGGCTGGACCCATTGATATATCGAAGTTGGTGGAATGGCCTGGCGGCATTCCTCATCCTGGGGGTTTGGGTTATGAGATTGCTGGTGCTCCTCCGGTTCAGCAGGCTCCTGTAGTAGTCTCGAGTACTTCACATTATAGGCGGATGATGAGGCGTATGGATGCCTTATATGAGAGTCAGAGCCGTTTTTCCGCGAGATTGACACAGGCTTTCAGTACTGCGTTTGGAGCCAGTGGTATCCATGTTGAGTGGCCAGTCTTTGGATCGGACACTGTTTATCCACCGCCTGATTCTCCACCCGAGGAGGGTGACGACGCTGCGGCGTAGGTATGTTTCTACTTTCCCTCGTATTTACTTCCATTCAATGGGGTCATTGAATATCTTAAGTTTGGGGGTGGTTTGGGGGAAAAGTATTGTATATGTAGTATTAGTGTTATTGTGTTCATGTAGGATATCATGTTTTGCATATTAGTAGTTATTCATGCATATATGTTTGTGTTATCTATGTTTGTTTCATATAGGACATTCTGTTATTTTATTTTCGTATACCATGTGAGTTCATGTTAGTTGCATTTTCATGGCATGCATAATTCATGATCTCTTAGGACGAGTTGATTCTGATTGATAGGTAGGTGTTTAATTGAGTGTGATGATGATGAGTAGAGGGCTGATTTATAGTTCCTAGGAATTGACTTGCATGTTTACGAGAACAAAATTTTTACACAGTCTCATTGGGGTGCTTTTGGGCTAGGTTGAGGTCATGCCTGTCGGATGTTTTGAGATTTAATCACTTGTTTATTCTTAGAATTTTTGTTATTCCCTTTATAGCATAGGAACACTAAAATCTAAGTTTGGGGGAAAATAAGAATTTCATGCTAGTTGTAATAGTTGTTAATAATGGCTAGGTGTCAATTGGCTAGTAGCCAACTCATATTTATATGAGTAGTCTAGGGTTGGAAATGAGAAAGGCTCATTCCATATTACGGGAAAAAAAAAGAAAAAAAAAGAGAGTCATTAGTTTATTTGTTTTTATGCAAAATTAACCAGAGTGAGCTCTTTAATACTCGAGTAATTAAGTCTGAGGGGACTTAGTCCTAGTAACCTAAAGCCCTTGTGGTTTGGGATTGCTGACCTAACACTCGCTACATGGGTATTATTGTATAAGCCTTTTGGGGTCTCATTCATTGCACGGTTAAATAAGCATGCGTATTGTATATAGTGTCCTAGTAATAAAGCATGAGTTCTGTCTACCTTGGATAAGGGTGGAGGTGTTCCTAGGTTATGGAGTGTCTACAGTCTATTCTAGTTATAAACATGTGATTGTCTTGGCGGAAAGCATGTATGATTTTTGACCTAGTGTTGGGAGTATATCAGATGAGCATTGCACACACGCACGTTTCTGTTCATGTATTGTTAGTATACGAGAACTTAGTCGAGCTCTGCTTGGATTTGTTGCATTCTTTGAGATATTTGCTTGTTAGTTGGTTTTTGGTGAGTTTGAGGGGATCTTGCATTTTTCATATTAGTTGCATTCATGCCTTGCATTGCATTGGATTTTGTGGGTACATTCACTATAGGCCCTCACAAGACCTTACTCATCCACTAGGGATGCCTAGGGGTTTAAAGGGCTTGTTGCATATGCCAAATGCAATCGTGATCACCTACGGAAGTGGTACTAGTTAGTTGTATATATTTTTGTCTGTTTATGCTCGAGGACAAGCATCGGTTTAAGTTTGGGGGTATGATAAGTGGATTTATATCCACTTGGACCGTTCCATTTCGGCTTAAATTGGTGTCTTGTATCTCGAGTATTGGTGTGTTTTGATTTGTTTTTGTGAGAATTTTTGCAGGGTGTATATCTAGGTGATGGTATGGAGTTTTCAGTGGATATACGGTGATTTTGAAGTCAAGGGAACAAGTGCCGGAGTTGCAATCAAAAGTGGAAGAGAATCAGCAAATTGGAGAAAATCAGTCTGCTTGAACAGTGGCCAAGCGCGGCCGCGCGGAGTTTATATTGGAGAACAGAGCGGGCGCGCGAGAGGAATCAGTACAGAGAAGCCGCGCGGGCGCGCGAGAATTGTGCTTATGGACCGCGCGGGCGCGCGGGTCACCTGCAGAAAGTTCATAGAATCTGATTTATAATGGGAAATTGCCTTAAATCATCTCCTAATCGATATGGCAATTGTTATGAACGATTAGAAGCTTCTGGAATTCAATTTAAACATGGGAATTGCAATTCTATTTCATTCAAGAATGGAAAATTACCGGAATTCTATTATAATTCAAAGACGGTAATTGCTTGGACAAGAGGGCACTTGGGGCTATAAATACACACCTTGGGGCACATCAAAATCATCATCTACACACCATAATTCATTCAGAGCACGAGGGAAAGAAGCCAAGGCGAGGATTGTGACGACAAGAAGATCTAGACATAGTTTTCTTGTATTCCTTTGTTAGGCGTATCTTTTGGATGCTTGTTACTTTTCCGGATTTGTTCGCTAAACCTTATTCTATTATTGATTTATTCATCTTCTTTATCTTGTTTAATACCATGCTTTTGTCAAATCCCATGGTGACGAAAGGTTCGATTATGAACTAATCATTGTCGTGGGATCCTAGTGGATTTATCTATGTAGCTTAGTAGTTTGCATGCCTTAAAGATTTATGTGTGGTGAATTCTTGATATCCTTGTATGGTTGTGCTTATTGAATTTAGGTGCGTCGCGAACATCTAATATGTTAATCTCTTGCTAAACGAGAGTGGATCTTGAGATTTAGAACTTGCCATGCTAGCATAGGATAGGTTGATGTTTTAACATCATTATTTGTGGTATGAATAGAGATATTATGCTACCCTATGTGATCTAAGTGGATAACTTGTGCTTAAACCTTTATGTTTTCAAATTCTATAGAGATATAGGGTCTAAACATAATAGGTGCCTATTCATCTTCTATCTGTTTTGTGGATGTATGCGTAGATTGGTACTAGTATACCGAGAGGTAACTTTTATTTGTTTCGTGTTATTCGATCAAATATCAAAACCATCACATGTTTTAATTAAAGGCTGCAACTCTAA
Source organism: Kitagawia praeruptora (assembly GCA_037693485.1). Lineage (NCBI taxonomy): Eukaryota > Viridiplantae > Streptophyta > Magnoliopsida > Apiales > Apiaceae > Kitagawia > Kitagawia praeruptora. Next base: position 78,059,659 of record CM075354.1, read on the forward strand.
GTGAAGTAGATAATAAAACTAGGATTCCATGTTTATTCTCATATAAGTAATTTGATTTTAATTCTTGTCAATTAGTTAATTCTTAAATTTATAATTTGCATCTTAGTTTAATTTAGATAATCAAACCCAAATTTGTTATTTTTCTTAGCAGTGAATTAAAATCATACATTGTTGCATAGGCATATTTTCTGAGTAAAACTTAACCAGATCTCTGTGGAACGAACTTTAATTGTATTACTTGTGAATACGTGCGCTTGCGTAATTATAGCATAACAATAGGGACTTCACCTAAAACATAATTATAGTATAAAATAAAATTTATAATGTATCAAAAAAAAATTGTGAATCGCACAAATTATAAACTAGTATTTTAATTCTCAAACCTTATTTTAAGAGCTATAGATAATATTTATCTCTTAACAATAACGAATTAGATTAGATTAAGATATCTTTATCAATTATCATAATCATATTTATTGAGTACATCTTGCATGAATATCTTTTTTGTATTTCTAAAATATAATAATAATCTTTGGTAAACTATTTAATGATGATTTGTTATGATAAATTATGTATCTATTTCTAGAATGAATTTGAAAAAAAATTAACCGAGCACATATAAAATTTTTATTAACAAATTTATATAACAAAAGTTCTAGTGACCGACGATATCGAACAAGTAAACGTATCAAAATTTTAACTGGAAAGAACATAATCCAAAATATGATTAAAAAAATTCAATAACTTGTTAGAAAGACTTTCAACAAAAAGAGAAAATTATCAATTTAAAAAGTAAATTTAAGACAAAAATAAAATTTGAAATTTGGGACCCTTTACATCTTCAAGTAACACATTATTTACTCGTACCTTGGTTTTGGGAAATTGTGATATTATGTATATTAGGTTTGTGAAATTGTGATATTATGTATATTAGGGTTTGGTAGTAAAATTTGTCTAAATTTTTGATTTGTTTACCTTATTTTGATTTTTAATTGATAATAAAATTTCTGAGATTATCTCAAGAAATTTATTTGAGATAACATTATTAAGTTACCTTATTTTATACATTCAGGTATATATATTTTTAATTAAAAAATTATTCACATTCCTTGTATATAACACATGCACAAATCTAATATATATATTTTTAGAAAGGTCGAATAGATTTCATAAGTCATAAGGTTACATCGTAAGAAACAAAAGCTAATAACCAGACTAAGCAAGGGCCCTAACTAGAGGTAGCCAATCGTGCGGTTCGGCTCGGACCGCACGGAACCGGACCGGCAAAATAATCGTAAATATTCGGCCCATAACGAATCGGCACGGACTAGCACAAATTCGTTAAAAATTCCGGTCCGAATTCGGGTTCAGTAGTGCAAAATCGGAATCGGAACCGGCCCGGCCAGGCTCATGAAAACCGGCCCGCACGAATCTTAGTAGTCTTTAATATGAGTTTTAATATGAGTTGCCTTCATTCTTTTGTTAATTAAATAAGTGGCTGCATGCCTGCACGTGCCTTTTCTTTTTTACAAACAAACAAGTAAACAACACATGCATGCTGGAGGAGGAAGGCATGCACACTACTTGTGTGGTTTTGCTTCAGCGCGTGATGCTCAATTGCTGGGCATGAGAGTGGACTAACTTTGTCAATCTCACATGCGTGCCGGGTACGAATTCTGCTGCAATGAACCGGGACCGGCCCAGCCCAGCCAAGATTTTCTCCGTGCCGACTACGATTTAATCAGACATGAACCGGGATCGTGCAAAACCCGGCCCGGCTCGCACGGCCCGCACGAATGGCCATCACTAGCCCTAACTAGCTAACAACTAAATATACTACTAATGCCAACCATTGCCACTAGGCTGACTGATGCCTTAGCTTGCAAAATGAAACTGGAGACCAGGATCTGCTATTACATGACATTAAGTGGGTGATCACCTACAAAACCATCTGCATATCCATTGCCAAAGATGAAGTCTTTCCATCACATTATGAACATCCACCATTGCTGGGGCTTCTGGTAAATTATTTTCTACCGCCATGTAGTCCTAATGAAATGCCTATCCATTATGCATGATGCCTCCCACGTGAGCTGGCCCAAAATCAACCGGTTCTAGCTCATCATTATAGATTTCTACATCACGAAATTGAGGGGATGTAGGGCCAAACCCTAGGTCCAAGCTCATGAGCTCTTCTACACAATCTATTGGCTTGGAGAAGGTATACAACTGGTTACACATGTCACCCCCAAGGCTTGCCAGGTAGATAACCAATTGGATCCTCTCAGGGAACACATAGACAATAGTACAAATCCACCTGGGGTCGTGAAGACGGATGAAGATCTACCCTGCAACATCAACCGCTTCTTCTGGAACGTCATAAGGGAAATTCTTTAGCACACTGAATGCCTGCCAGTTGTCAGTTTCAACTACAATATCTCTATGGTTGTCTTCAAAGGCTCGTACTAGGCCATGAACGATTGCCCAGAGCTGATTCTGTAGAGGGGTTAGGTTAGGGATGACCTCAGAGAGAGTTTGAGTAGCTCACCGTCTGAGTCACGAGCAATCATCTTTATCCCGTTAGTGTTGCCATTCATAAAGGGGATAAAGGGCATGGCTTCATGCACATTGATCTTGACTATATCTGGGGGTGGAAGAAGCTAGTGATACTCCGTGTTTTGATGAGAAGAGAAGAAATGAGGTTGGAGTGAAAGCGCTGCTAGGGACTCATTATATATAGAGAGAACTATTACATGGGCAAGATATGAGATTTGTTATATCAAATGACAAAAGCCAGGGCTCTTTACTTGGAAAGGAAAATTTTCTGAGAAGTTATTATTACTCTTTTTGGCAATACTTATGTACTGGCATGAAGGGTAGGCCAACCAGCGAAAAGAGTTTTTGTAATCTAAAGGTTTGCATGCAACAGAGAATCCTTTACAGAGATTAGCTAGGAGACAATCTTGGAATACTCAAATATGAGCTAAAACATCTCTGCGGGAAATCCAACATGATTATGGTGAGATATATTCAGAGATTATATTAGATAATCTCGAGCCAGATTTGGCCAAAAAATCAGCTTCTTGATTCAAATTCCTTGCACATTGTATAACTGATAACTCAAAATCAGCCTCTCTTAGTTTCCACCAATCATCATTCAAATATTTGAATTCTTGCTGTAGCCAATAAGAATCAGTACAAATAATTATAACTTTTTTCCTTTTGATCCATTGTGCTGAAATGAGGGAGTTAAGCATAAACAGGCAAGCTTCCTTCTCGACTATTAATGGTCTTTCACCCTTAGATGGACCTGAGAACAGAAATGCTATTTGCCTATCTTTGTTGTACATTTATCCCCCTATCCCTGCAGTGATGGCCTTGTTGTGCCCTTCAATCCAGGAACCATCAGTGAAACCCACAAAGTCATATTTTGAGAAGATGACATTGAGAAGGTTATCCTTTCTATTGACTGTGTGCAGTTTGATCATCCCAACTGGGTTAGGGTCCCAGATGCATGTTTTGTATGCATCCGATATGGCTGGGAACCCAGTTGACTGATCTCATCCACTTGGGTGTTGTAGATTTAAGGGTAAACGCTAATCCTTCGACACTTTTCCATGAGTTTTTAAATATATAATCATTCCGGGCTCTCTAGATTGTCCAGAGGGTGGCTGATACAAAGGTTGGCCAATACCTTCTAACTTCATTACCTGGAATGAAGTTAAATAGTCCTTCTAAAGAGAATGGATAAACTTGAAAGGAACTTGTAGAAAGACCCACCCATCTTTTACAAATTTCCCAAACTGTATCAGCTAAATAACAATTCCAGAACCGATGGGTGACGTCTACATTGGTTATACCACACCATGCACATACAGTGCTAATAAACATTCCCCTATGCGCAAAGAGCATTTTAGTAGGCAAGATGTGGAGTTTAAATTTCCAAAGAAAAAATTTAACTGAAGAGGCACTTTGCATTTCCAGATTTGATTCCAACTGTTTGGTCCTTGTTGGGTGTAGCGAGACAGTTGACTATAACCCTCCTTGATAGTATATCCCTTGGAGTTAACTTTCCATAGAATAGCATCTTCACAATTCGAAGGACTGAAATTCAAAATAATGTTGAATAACTTGTCTTCTTCCTCATTTTCCCAGCTTCTCAATTCTCTTCTCCACATAGATTCCATGTCAGTGAGGTGGTCATTACATAGTGATTTCATTTCTTGAATCGATATCTCTTTATGGAGGCATAGATTGAACAATTTTGGGTAAATGTCCATTAGAGGTTTGGCATCACACCAGTAATCAAGCCAAAAGTTTGTTTTGTTCCATACGCCACGTTTAGAAAAGAAATCTTCATTGGAATACACCTTTACTTCAGGGAATTCCTCTACTTAGAGAATGCTTCTCATCATTGAAGAGATTTTGCTGTTACTTCTTGAGGACAAATTTCATTCCCCATATTTCACTTTCAGGATTCGATTCCACAGCTTATCTCGTTCCACTCTATGTTTCCACCACCACTTAGCTAGTAGGGAAATGTTTCTTTTTTTGAGAGAAGAAAGACCCAAGCCACCTTCATTTTTGTTGGAACAAATCTTACTCTACTTTAAATAATGCATTTTCTTCGAGTTTTGCTCCATGTCATTCCAAAGAAAATCTTTTCTAATTCGATCGATTTTTTGATTACCCCATCTGGAATTCTATAGAGATTTAACCAATAGATCGGGATGCTGTCTAGAATCGATTGTAGGGGTATCAGATGCCCAACAAGTGTTGTATCAAGCCTATTCCAATTTAGTAGCTTCTTGTGAAGTTTCTTGATGAGAGGTGTCCAAAAATTCAACCTTTTTGGAGGTCTTCTTATTTAAGCTCCAAGGTAAGACATAGGTCAGGTTCCTATATTACAGTTGAGTAAGGATTCCCATGCTTGTACAGATAGGTCCATATCTTCAGGACCATATAAGAAACTTTTGTCAAAGTTGACTTTGAGCCAAGATATTATTTCAAAAAGTATGATCACCATCTTGATACCTCTAATAGAATGAGCATCATCTTTGATGAACAAGATCGTATCATCCGCAAACTGGAGATGCAAAATAGTACATGAGGGCCCTAGTTCAATACCACTAAAGATACCAAGCTAAACTGCCTTATCTAGTAGCTGATGTAGTATTTCTCCTACCAAATTGAATAGGAGAGGTGATAGAGGATCACCTTGTCTTAACCCAAATTGCATTCTGAATTCTTTGGTTGGAGTACTATTAATTAGCACTGATGGCCTTGCCGTTAAGAGAAATGCAACCATGTGATCCAATTCTCCTTGAAATTCATATGTCTCAATGTGTAATAGAGAAATTCCTATTTGACCGTATTGAATGCTTTAGCAAAATCAATTTTGAGAATTAGACCTCTGCATTCCTTCCTTTGGATGCTATCAGCTACCTCATTTGCAATTAAAATGCCATTCGAGATGCTCCTACCTTTAATGGAAGCTATCTGGTCTGAAACTAGATCATGCATAACCTTCCCTAACCTTGAAGCCATTGCTTTTAGAAGGATTTTCATGTTGAAGTTTGTGAGGCTGATTGGTCTTAATTCTCTAGCACTTTTAGGAGACTCTACTTTAAGGATCAAGGTGATAAACGATGAATTTATCCCTATAGGCAACTTGCAGTTAGACTGGAAATCTCTTATTAGGTCCATAAAGCCTTCTTTCAAAATTGGCCATGCCATTTTGATGTAAGCTCCATTGACATTTGAGACCATCTGGACCCGGAGATTTAGAGGAACCAAGTGAAGAGAGAGCTTCCTCTATTTCTCACTCTAAGAATGGTGAAATCAAATTTACACTATCTTCCTCCTTTAACTTATTAGGGTTAAGGGATTCAGAACACATGATGTAAGGATGCGGATCCTCAAAGAACAATTTTATAAAGTGATATTTACGGATCATAAGAGCCTAAAGTATCTTTTTACTCAGAAGGAACTCAATTGAGACAAAGAAGATGGTTAGAGCTGATAAAGGGTTATGAATGTAGCATTAGTTATCACCCGGGAAAGGCGAATGTCGTAGCTTATGCGCTGAGCAGGAAGGAAATGCTGAATGTGCTGACAATGACTCAGGAATTGTTTAGAGAGTTTGAGAAGTTAGAAATTAAAGTTTGTACGACAGAGATGCCAACAGAGCAAGTTTACACCATGACATTTCAACCAGCATTATTGGACAAAATTCGGAAATGCCAAGAAGAAGTGATGAATCAGAGATTGAATGAGTTGACCGGAGAAGAAATTTGCACGCAGAAAGATAAGCAAGAGATTTTCCTCAAGAATATGGATTCCTGATGTGAAGGAAGTAAAAGAAGAGTTGTTGTGTGATGCCCATAGTTCTAAGTTTTCATTACATCCTGGAAGCACGAAAATGTATCAAGATTTGAAGAAGAACTTTTGGTGGCTAGACATGAAAAGAGAAATTGCTGAGTGGGTAAGTCATTATACATGCCAAAGAGTGAAAGCGGAACATCAAAGACCAAGTGGATTGATTCAACCATTAAAAATACCCGAGTGGAAGTGGGAGCATATTGCAATGGATTTTGTAGTAGGTCTACCGAGATCGAAGGCTAATCACGATGCTATTTGGGTTATAGTTGACCGATTGACGAAATCAGCTCATTTCTTACCGATTAACGAAAGATTTTCGCTAGACAAGTTGGTGCATTTGTATCTGAAAGAAATTGTGACTCGTCATGGAGTTCCAGTATCTATAGTATCTGACAGAGACCCCCGTTTTAATTCAAGATTTTGGAGACAGTTTCAAGAACATCTCTGAACACAACTCAGAATGAGTACTGCTTATCATCCCCAGACAGATGGTCAGAGCGAAAGAACGATTCAGACGATTGAAGACATGCTTAGAGTTTGTGCAATAGATTTTAAAGGCAATTGGGACAAGCACCTACCTTTGGTGGAGTTTTCTTACAACAACAGCTATCATGCTAGTATCGGAATGCCTCCATATGAAGCTCTCTAGGGAAGGAAGTGTAGATCTCCTGTATGTTGGGAAGAAGTTGGTGAGCGAAAGATAATAGGCCCAGAATTGATTCAGCAGACGAAAGCAACAGTGGAACTAATTCAGAAAAGATTACGAGCTGCTCAAGACAGGCAGAGAAAGTATGCGAATCTAGCAAGAAAGAAAGTAGATTTTGAAGTAGGAGATCCAGTATTGTTAAAAGCTTCGCCATGGAAAGGGTTAACCAGATTTGGGAAGAAAGGAAAGTTAAGTCCAAGATTTATAGGACCTTTCGAGATTTTGCGACGTGTAGGTAAAGTAGCTTATGAATTAGCTTTACCGCCTCAGATGCAACATATTCATAATATTTTTCATGTATCGATGCTTAAGAAGTTTCATCCTGACATTAAGTGTGTGATAGAGTATGAGCCAGTAGAAATTCAGCCAGATTTGTATTATGTAGAGCGACCGATCAGAATAGAAGATCGTAGAGAGAAAGTGCTTAGAAATAAATCAGTTGCTTTAGTGAAAGTTTTGTGGAGGAACCCAAGGGTTGAAGAGTCAACCTGGGAGTTAGAAAGTGATATGTTAGAGCAGTACCCTCATTTGTTTACATAGCTGATTCTGGGGACAGAATCCTTTTAAGGGGGGAATGATGTAATATCTGGGAATTTCGTACTCTGCAAATTATATTATTTGGAAGTAAAAATATTATTATGTGCTTTAATTGGTGAGTCATTATATGTTATATGACTCTACGTGCTATGTGACTTACATGGCTATGTGTATATAAAAATATGTGTGTATAATTATAAAGTTATCGATGGGGTGTTAGCACTATTAGGTTGTTTTGTGATATGTAAACAATGAGGGGAAAATATGATATTGATTATATTGTTATAGGTCCGAGTAGGAGACCTGGCAAGGAGCCGATCGGAGAGGAAGCTATCTAAGTGCAATCTCGTGAATTAAGGCAAGTGTACTACCCTAACCTTATTGTTACCATATGATGAATGCCATGAGATAATGAATTGTTAAATTGTCACAAACTAGTACCATGCTCTTTCGACCTTATTATTATTGCGTACCTTGTGATTGATTTCATATCCCTTGAACTTGAATTGACTTGTTAACCGATACCAAAATTTTGCAACTCTTTTACTTAACGAGATTTATAACTATATCCTTTCACTTCAATTACACTGACCATGTTACTTAAAACCCTTTCATACTTTATTGAACTCTTTTCCCTTTTTAAGCACTTATTGATTCTTGATTAACTTTTCTTGACTTAACCAAGTTATACTAAACAGAATCCCAACTCCCAAGAATCCAAAATGATTAACTTTCTTCACTTTGCCTTGACATTATTTGAAATCTTAGAATCCTATTCTTGTTGATCGGCAACTTGATATAACACTGATATTCTTGTTTCATTGAGATGAATTGAACTGGACAGATCTTTATTTAACCTAAATGGAATTGGATGGAATGTTACTTTGACCGAGGCGCCGATCCAAATTATTATATTATCATTATAGGCCAATGTGTGCCTGGGATCCCCTCATATTTGAGAACACGTATTGGATATACGGGTTCGGAGCTCTGACGTGGGTTAATCACCCAGCTTTGCTCGTAGCGTCTTATCAGATATTCCAATTCCTATTCACTCTTATTTTGACATTGATTCAGTTGATAACTTTAATTTGCAGATTGATATATCTTGCTTTACACTTGATTTATTCTGCCAGTTTTATATTATTGTTGGTTTATGCACTTGCGGGGCAATTGGCTCAATTATTTTATTTTTCCCTAACCTTACAGTGAAACTCGAAGATGGTAAGGACACTTGAGACTGCTCGGAAGAATTGTGGTGGATCCGGAATAGCCTATAGGAGGCGTTTTGCTCAGGTAGAAGGGAGTGGCGATCTAATGGTTTCTGTTTTAGTAGAACTTTGAATTTGGCTTGTAATAACTTTTGAACTTAGAATTAATGTTGGGTTGTAATAATAAAATGTTTTTAAACTTGTAGTTTTATATTGTTTTAAACTCTTACCTGTTGGCGATCTAGGCGTGGGATTTGGTAATGTTTAATTAATTAATATGCATGCTTTACCATTATTTAGTTAAATATAATTAAGGGTTTTGGGGCCATCACATGCACCCTAACATCTAACCATTCATGACCAAGAGCAGGCCAAATTGAGTCTTTCATAGAATCTGTCCACCTTTGACATTTGGTTTCTTGGAGAAGAATATTTTTTGGATTGTGTTTGGTCACTAGCCCACTAGGGTTTCTTCTTGCTATTTATTTGCCTGCACCTCAAATGTTCCAAGAGATAATTAATAGATTTTCCATTTAATTAAGACTTACTAATCTAACTAAAACAATTTATTAACTTGAAAGACTTTTACTAATCAACTCCGCAGCCTGTTCTTTTTCTTCCGGAGCAATAAGACCCAAAAATTCTCCCACCATGATCTGATTGACCAGTTGGTTTTTACTGGTTTCTTCATGTTGAGCAACATAACGAGGGGATAAAGTAAGCATAGGCCAGCCTTCATTTATTTTGGTGAAGTTTTCTTTGGGAGATTTTGCTTGAGATTAGGCCTGGTAGGTTTGGGTTTACACTTAGCACCTTTTATCTCAAAGAAATAGGAAATTTAAAGGTTTTTCCTTGGTCTACCAACCTTGCCTCCTATTTTGAGCTTTCTTAGAGGTAGTTGCTCCATTTCAACCGTATGGAAGCCCTTATTAGAATTTTCTGAATCAGAATCCAACACCTCAGGTTCATGGTCCTCTCTAGCCTCAAATTTCATGTGTCATGTTATTATTGATTCTAATTTTATTCTCAAATAAGTTTCATGAGTTAATAATCTCTGGAACTTTATTCTCTTTTTAAATTATGTACTCACTTAGACTTATTTTGTATGATAACATTTTTTTGTAAAAATATAATAATCATCAGGATAAATTCAGTTGATCAATCGAAATAAAATTACATAAATTTTCCAAGAGATCATTTAATTTTTTTTGTGAAAGCAAGAAATGAAAACCTAATTTTAAGTTTTTTTATTCTGCCTCATTTTTATTATGTTCAAATTTATATATTATCATATGTACTTAAATTCCAATCTGAAATATTATGTTCCCAATTTTCAATTATTTCTTCTATCTCATTTCCGTTATGTTCAGATTTATATATAATCTTATTCGCTTAAATTCCAATCGAAAATATTATGTTGAGAATCCATTTTTTCAATTTAGCTGTAACATCGCACGAGCCAGGTAGTACTCTAGTAGAGTGAGAGATAATCACCAAAATGCCCCATTTCCATGGACATGGCCCTCCCCTATCCCATAAATACGGCATGTCGTGTGCCGCATCTTTTTTTTTTTCCGAAAAAAAAACTGACACACCATTTCGTCTGCCGCATTAGAAGATGTTACTGAACACCGTGTGTCGCATCAGCCCTATATTGCAGATGAAGTGCCACAATAGGGTGTAATACGGGGAACGAAGTGGCGCATTAGCTGTTACGGAGCACGAAACAACATATGTTTGGTATATTTTGGGCCGAATTCTTGAAAAAGGATAAGAAGGGTCATGGAAATTGGAAATGGAGTATTTTGGACCATCACCCATAGAGTTATATATATACATGTGTCGAGATAGGGATGAGTTCATCCGATTTTGTAAAATTTAAATTTAAATATTTTTGGGTTTAAAATTAAAATTAAAATTAAATTTAATATTGAATATCGAGATTTAAATCTAAATTTGTCGAATTTCGGATTGAATCGAATTTTTTTCAGGTATTCAAAATAAAAATAGTTTAAGCCTAAAATCAATGCTACTGTCAAACAATCTTAATAATTTTTATACCAATAAATAAAATCAAATATGATTAAATTAAGTAAGTAGTCAAATATAATATGTTGTAGGGATTGTGATATCAAGTTAAAATGTAAAATATGTTAATCAAATAATTTTTAATATATTAAAATAAATGAAAATTTTATGCAAAATAAAAATAATTACATCTTAAATATATTAAATAAATATAATATTGATAAAAAGAAATCTAATTATTGACTATTTCGAATGAAACAAAATTAAATTTTATGTCCTACATCTAAAATATAATATATAAAAATTATAATATAATATATATTTATTAAAAGGTTTAATCAAATTGAATTTGAATAACACCTATAATATTTTATTAAAATGTGTAATATATTACATATAAAATTATATATATATATATATATATATATATATATATATATATATATATATATATATATATATATATATATTCGGGTTTTATTCGAACATTTTTCGGGTTCGAATCGAATTTGAATTTGGTTTTGGATTTTAGATCGACTTTCGGATTGGTAAACATAAAATCTAAATTCAAATTCAAAAAAATTCATATTTAAAATATAAATTCAAATTAAAATTCAAATTTCATATATACAAAAATCGAATTTTAAATTAGATATTCATCTAACCGAATTAATTTGTCGTGACTGCATAGAGACATGATATTAATTAAGATAAGAATGGAGGACTGGAGGTAAAAACTAGGAGTGTTATTCGAGTTGAGTCGAGTCGAGTTTGAGCTTTTTTTATTCGAGTTCGCGCTTTTTTTTTCCGAGTCGAGTTGAGCCTAAAACTTGTCGAGCCTGAAATTTATGTTCGAACTCGACTCGTTTATTATACGAGTCGAGTTCGAGCTGTTATCGAGTTTTCGAGCTTATCGAGTTTTTAACCGAGCTTTCGAGCTTATCGAGTTTTTAAAAGAGTTTCAAACTTTTATCGAGTTTATCGAGTTTTTACTGAGTTTTCGAGTTCTTACCGAGTTTTCGAGTTTATCAGGTTCTTATCGAGTTTTCGAGTTTTCGAGTTTATCGGGTTCTTGTCGAGTTTTCGAGTTTTGACTTAAGTTCCATGAAAACTATTTATTTATATTATTTTCTCTTCAAGTTTAACCTATTTTTTTTCCAAATTTCAAATGACAATAAACTTTCAAAATTGTATATTTTATGATTTCGATAATCAACTTTTCCAATCAATTAAGTAAACTTATAGTTTATTCTATTCATATATATTTACGGATAAATTTAATCTTTATTACAGATTATGCATCTAACTATCTAAGCATCTTAACTTGTAAACGATGATAATAAGAATAATAAAATGTGAAACATTATTCGATTGGGAGCTCATATGTGTTATATTTTTTCAAATCAGGCAAATAGGCACCCTACACCGAGAGTCATTAGTAGTTTTATAAATTTTATTTATAATTAATTAGAAATATTGCATAAAACAAGTCTATGATGTTACTATCTTGCTGATATGGTTTATAATTGTACAAAGACAAAATATATGAAAGCAAAATTCAGAAATTGAACTTGATCGCTGACAACTAAGGATCGATCAAAAGATCAATCGAAGTAGTATAGACTAATCGTGATATCAAATATATTTTGATACTTTAATAACAATTTATAATATTAATTGAATTTTAAAAGTTATGCATGTAAAAAATCTTTGATTTGCATGTAAGAATGTAAATAATTAATTTAATATTATAATGTGATAAGAACATAAAATATTGATGTGGGTTGAAAGTAAACCCTAAGAATACAATTAATGATACATTAATTTAGCCCAGAAAGGCCCAAGGTTAAAGCCTAATTACAAGGCCCAAAATCCTAAATATAATAATAATTTCGTAGCTATTAAATCAGTCAAATAAAAGACTCCGTTATTGAGTCCAAAAGGAACCCAAATCATCTTTGGAGTAGCCTCCAAGGAATACAACTGTAATACTTATCCACCTTCCATCCGGAAGGATCTAGAGTTGGGCCTAAACTGTGGCTTGCCCACCAAGGCACCTAATTATGCTCTAAATTTAGGGTTCTCACCACCTATATAAGGATCTGATTCCACACAAACAGAACTACGTTTTTTTGGCTTGATTCTTGATATTTGCAAGATACGTAGTCATCTTGTGAGGACAGATTAAGTCACGAAACACTCGATCAGCCATTAAAGCTCGAAGCTTTCTCTAACCCTAGCATTCAATACGCAATAAATACACTCTACTTTTTATTCCATAACATTTGGCGCCGTCTGTGGGAAGCGGATATCAACCATGGTTACCACCAGAAGAACACTAGCACTTTCTGAAACCAACACCAACACCACTGCACCCCCGATTGGGGAACATCAACCCCCAAGGATGGGTTCCTAGACGCAAGTTACTCAGACTCAAGGGATCGAAACGCAAGCTCATGAATCGTTACCTTTGGTGACGGATCCCTCTACCCAAGGGACGAATCCCCTATAGATGATAGTCTCCCCTCTTGGAGGTCAGTCCATTACCCCCACCGCTCAGATCTCTACTACTGTGATTCTAACAAGCACGAACCCGATGTATGGGTTGCCAAATTATCCCCCGTATCAGCCTGGGCCAAGTGGCCATGCTCTCCAGATACGCGATCCATACGACCCACCTTACATAAGGGGTTTGGGACCTAATCAAGGCCAACAATACCAAGATTACTCTGGTCCATATTCTGACGATTCGTCCTCGGAAGACGAGGATATACCCCCCAGTAGGCGCCGTCCAAATAAGGAACCTGTTGGACAACATCGCCGAAGGATCCATGAAGGACCCCCCTAATAGCTGCTGAAAAAATTAAGGCTCATGAGGCCAAGATCCAGAAACTGAAAGAGGACATAGAACAGGAGCAACAAAGGCAGAATCAGAATCGACCTCCACCAACGACAGGCGGAGAAATTCCATTTGTTGATTTGGAAGAAACCCTGAGGAGAGAAAGGAGGGCTGAGATCCCTAAAAACACAAGGGTCGAAACCCCTAGAAGCAACCCTAAAGATCTAATTCCCCTCGGGGATCCTGATGATCCGACGCCTCCGTTTACGGAAGAGGTAATGAATGCACGTATATCACGGAAGTTCAAGATGCCTACTATAAAGGCTTACGATGGAACGGGAGATCCCGCTAATCATGTAAGGACGTTCTCAAACGCGCTGTTGTTACAACCGGCCAGTGATGCCCTGAAGTGTAGGGCGTTCCCTCAAACCCTATCGGGTATGGCACAACATTGGTATAGTCGTTTGCCCCCAAATTTGATCAGTTCTTTTAAGGAATTGAGTGCCGCTTTTGTTACCCAGTTTATCAGTGGAAGAGTTCATGAGAAAAGTTCTGCATCTCTTATGTATGTGATGCAAGGGAAGAATGAGAACCTAAGAGACTATCTCAAGCGGTTCACTAAGGAAACATTGAATATCACGAATTTAGAGAATAAGATGGCCATGGTAGCCCTGGAACATGGAACCACTGACCTCTTCTTTCAGAGGTCATTGGCAAAACATCCCCCTGAGAACATGGCTGAGTTACAACGAAGGGCTGATAAGTATATCAAAGCCGAGGATAGTATGAAGAAAGAGGCCACAACAGGTAATGGAGGGAGTAACAATGATTCTAGGAAGAGGAAGACGGATCAAGAATATGACACCAAGGATAAGTACCCGCGCACGGGCAAGGATTCAGACTCGACTCCTCCTAGAAAGGGAAATCCAGGACAGAGATTTACTGAATACTCAAGATTGAATGCCCCAAGGAGCCAAATCCTGATGGACATTGAGAAGGATAGGGATGTGAGATGGCCGAAGCCACTAAGGACTGATCCTGAGAAAAGAAATAAGAATCAATACTGCCGATTCCACAAAGACGTGGGACATGACACTGACGATTGTAAGCAATTGAAGGATGAGATCGAGTTTCTAATCCGCAGAGGAAAGTTGACTAAGTTTTGCAAAGATGGGAATCAAGGAAACCCAAGACGAGATTATGATAGGAAGGATGACGATCGCAACCGCAATCCACAGCCCTGAGGGCCAGTAATAAATATGATTTTTGGTGGCCCAACAGCGGCCGGGACAAGTAGGAATTCCAGAAAGGCTTATGCACGAGAAGTGATGAACATTGTTGGGGAGGCACCTAAACGTACAAAGACGGAGGTCTCAATTAGTTTCGATGACTCGGACCTTGAAGGGGTGAAGTTCCCCCATGATGACCCATTGGTAATCTCTCCAGTGATCGGCAACTCCCAAGTGAAGGGAGTCTTGATAGACAATGGAGCTTCAGTGGACATTCTATTCCATGATGCCTTTTTGAAGATGGGTTATACTGAGTCTCAGTTGACGCCGTCAAATATTCCCATATATGGGTTCAATGGAGTAGAGTCCAAAGTTGAAGGGACAATTCAACTACCCATGACCATAGGGCAGGAGCCCCGGGAGGCCACTCAGATGTTAAATTTCTTGGTTATCAAAGCCACGTCTACCTACAACGCTATCCTGGGTAGGACGGGACTTCATGATTTTAAGGCGGTTGCCTCTACCTACCATTTGAAGATTAAATTTCCAACCAGAAATGGTGTCGGAGAAGAAAAAGGAGATCAAAAAATGGCAAGGAGTTGTTATGTGGCTGCACTTAGGCCGGACGGAATCGGGGGACAGGTCCTCCCGATTGAGGATATGGACGCTCGTGAGGACAAAGAACGGAGAGGAAAACCAGCAGAAGACTTGGTTTCCATACCTTTGGAGTTGGGAGATTCTGAGAAAGTCACTCATATCGGGGCATCTCTGAAGGACCCTTTGAAAAGCGAGTTGATTGCTTTCCTGCAAGATAATAACGATTTCTTTGCATGGACAGCAGCTGATATGCCAGGGATAGATCCCCAATTGATCACACACAGCCTAAATGTAAATCCAGACAGGAAGGCGGTGAAACAAAAGAAAAGAAATTTTGCACCTGAGAGACAAGAAGCCATAAAACAGGAGGTTGACAAACTCCTAGAGGCAGGGTTCATTGAGGAAATCCAGTTCCTGGAATGGTTAGCCAATCCCGTAATGGTCAAAAAAGCTAATGGAAAGTGGAGGATGTGTATAGACTTCACTGATTTGAATGACGCATGCCCAAAGGACTGTTTTCCCTTGCCAAGGATCGATATGTTGATAGATGCCACGGCTGGGCACGAGATGCTAAGCTTCATGGACGGTTTTAGTGGATACAATCAAATCAAGATGCATAAGGACGATATTCCTAAGGTATCATTCATCACTGATTTTGGTGTGTATCGTTATAGTCATGGCCTTTGGACTAAAAAATGCAGGAGCTACTTATCAGAGGTTGGTAAACAAGATTTTTACTCATCTCATTGGAAAGACTATGGAAGTTTATGTAGATGATATATTGGTGAAAATCCTACGCAAGGCCGATCACATTGAGCACCTACGTGAGGCATTTGAAGTGTTGAGACACCACAAGATGATGTTGAACCCAGCCAAATGTGCTTTTGGTGTCGGGTCAGGGAAGTTCTTGGGTCTTTTGGTCTCGAAACGAGGAATCAAGGCTAACCCCGACAAGATTAAAGCTATCCTGGATATGGAACCACCACGTTCCATAAGGGACGTACAGAAGTTGACCAGAAGAATTGCTACACTGGGGAGATTCATCTCCAAATCTGGGGATAAGTGTTTGCCGTTCTTTAAAACCTTGAAGAAAGAAAAAAAATTTGAATGGACACAAGAAAGCCAAGAAGCCTTTGAGCAGGTGAAGAAGTATATGGCTGAAGCCCCGCTGCTTGCCAAGCCAAGTATGGGAGAAATCCTTTATCTCTACTTGGCTATTTCGGATCAAGCTGTGAGCGCGGTACTGGTAAAGGAGGAAGACAAGGTTCAGAAACCCGTATATTATGTGAGCAAGGTTTTGCATGGAGCTGAGTTAAATTATTCCACCATTGAGAAGTTTGCCTTAGCATTGGTAACTGCTTCTAGGAAGTTACGGTCCTATTTTCAGGCCCATAAGATCGAAGTTCTTACAGGACAGCCATTAAGAAATATTTTGCAAAGCCCTAAAGCCAGCGGTATGCTCATTAAGTGGGCAATTGAGTTGGGAGAATTCGATATTAAGTATAAGCCAAGGACGGCCATCAAAGCTCAGGCACTTGCTGACTTCGTGGTTGAATGTACCATTGACAACCAAGAAGTCGGGGGGCAGGAGATACCTCAGGAAGGCAATAAGGAAGACAAGGAACCCGTGATTGAAGAGAAGGAATTCTGGATGCTCTATTTTGATGAAGCATCAAAAACAAAAACAAGTGGTGCAGGTCTTGTCCTACAAAGTCCCGATGGATTCACGATTGAATACGCCCTGAAATTAGACTTTCTAACAACCAATAATGAGGCAGAATATGAAGCTCTGGTAGCTGGACTTGGTTTGGCAGGAGCGCTAAGGGTCAAAAATCTAAAAGTTTGTGGAGATTCAAGGCTAGTTGTGGCCCAAGTCAATGAAGAGTTTGAGGCAAAGGATGAAACCATGGCCAAGTACTTGAGATTAGTGAAGGCAATGATGACTCAATTTGATGAATGTTACCTGGAGCACATTCCGAGGGAGGAAAACATCAAGGCTGATGCCTTATCTAAGTTTGCCTCCTCCGAGATAAAGAATTATTCTGGTAGTGTCTACTTCCAAGTTCTGAGAGCCCCTACTATCGATTCAAAGCTGGTTGCACCTATAGGGGTAAGAGAATGTTGGATAGATCCCATAAAAGCACATCTTGAAACCGGTTGGCTCCCGACTAATGCCATGGAGGCACGAGGATTATCTGTGAGGGCGTTGAGGTATGCTCTGATTGAAGGGATACTCTACAAAAAGTCTTTTGTGATTCCATATCTAAAGTGTTTGAGGCCCGAAGAGGCCAAGTTAGCTATTGAGGAGGTCCATGAGGGAATTTATGGATAGCACTTGGGGGGCAGGGCCCTGGCTCACAAGATAGTCAGACTCGGATTCTATTGGCCTGAGATGATGGCTGATGCCAAGGAATACGTGAAAAAGCGTGATCGGTGCCAGAAACATGCACTAGTGGTTAGGCAACCACCAGAGATGTTGACGTCCATCAGCTCCCCCATTCCTTTTGCTATGTGGGGGATGGATATACTTGGGCCATTTCCAATGGCCACTGCAAGTTATGAAAGTTCCTGATTGTAGCTATTGATTACTTCACGAAGTGGATTGAGGCCAAACCTTTAGCTAAAATCACAACCAAGCAAGTTATGCAGTTCTTCTGGGAGAACGTCATGTGCAGGTATGGAATACCCCGAATCCTGGTTACGGACAATGGGTTACAATTCAACAATAAGGAGTTTAAAGATTATTATGAGGAAAATGGAATCGAGCTTCGGTTCACCTCAGTTGCCCACCCTCAAGCTAATGGGCAAGCTGAGGTTGCCAATCGAATCATCCTTGATGGACTCAAGAAAAGGGTGGAACACTCCCGAAACACTTGGGTGGATGAATTATTACCCATACTTTGGGCATACCGAACCACCTGCAAGGTGACTACTGGAGCAACTCCATTCATGTTAGCTTACGGAGCTGAGGCTGTGGAACCAGTAGAAATCATGCATGCATCTCCACGAGTGGAGGCCTTTGAGCCTGACACTAATGAGGAAGGAATGAGACTAGCCCTTGACTTGATCGATGAGGTGAGGGATGAAGCCCATGCCAGGAATGCTGAACATCAGAAGAAGGCTTCTTTCTATTACAACCTAAGGGTGGAAGAAAGGTTCTTCCGTCAGGGGGACTTAGTACTCATAAAGATTGAAGCATCTGGAGTTGGACAGAAGGGAAAGCTGGCACCAAATTGGGAAGATCCGTATCGTGTCAAAGGAACATTGGGTCGTGGATCATACAAGTTGGAAACTTTGGAAGGGAACGAGGTGCCCCGCACTTGGCATGCATCAAACCTTAAAATCTATTATGTTTGATTATCTTATATAGGGCATATCTTATATTTATTAGAAAGGTAGAAATAAGGTCGACGAAACCATTTCAGAGTTCTTTTTAAACTCCGAGTAGGAAGTAGAGTATCTATGTAATGGCTGGACCCATTTCAGAATTTATATAATTATGCAGCTTGATTTCCAATATTCCTCTTGTTCATATTCTATGTCTGACATGTATCAATGCATAAATAAATTGCAAGCCTATTAGGGCCAAATACAAATGACAAAATAATTAAATAAGAAAGGAAAGATCGAAAGTGCACGAATAAATAAAAGCCCGAAGGCTATAAGTTAAAGTTTTACAAAACAAGATAACAAATCAAAAGCCACGCAGGGCTAACAGAAAGTAAACTAAGTCTGGGGAGCTTGAGATGAGCCAGACTCTTCTTCATCTTTTTGAGTCTTTGAAGCCTTTGCAGCATGAGGAGAGGAAGTATAGGTGGTATCAGAATCCCTTCGAAGAGGGGAAGCCTCAGGATCAAGAATCCTATCCCCTTCCTCCATGTTCTCATCCTCTCCTTCTTCTTCCTCCTCCACAGGAAGAGCAGGAGGAGGGTGTGGGCTAGGAAAGTCATTGGGAGAAAATAATCATGGGTGCTTTTTAAGCACCGCCTCTAAAGCCTCGTCCCAACCATCGGTGTACTAGACATGATAGAGCACCCCATCGTGCTTCTCCATCAAGGTTTAAAAATCCTGGGAGTCCATGTACTCGTCAATGAGGTCCTCTTTCTTGGCCCGCAAGTGCACCAACTCAGCCTGGGCCGCCTCCAACTCTTCTACCTTCCCTTTCAGTTTCTCTTCAGTTTCTTCACGCTTAATTTTCTCTTTCTGAAATTTAGTCTCGAAAGACTTGGCTTTGTTCTTCCAGGCCTTGGCCTGCTGAGCCATGCTCTGGAAATGCACGTTCGCCTGCAAAAATGTTAGTTCAATAAGGAGCTACGACATCAAAATGGCATAAAGAAAAGTAAAAGTGGTAAAGAATAACATACAGATGCCAAGGCTTGAGCCCCCAGATGCTCAACCTCATCCATGTTTCCACCCGTTATGAAATCCTTGTAGTCAACAGGAGTTATTGAGTTCAAAGACCAATCCATCGAATGCTTTGTGGAGCCAACCACAGAGTCCTGCTTTCTAAAGCCCCATGGAGGCCTATACACAATCGATTGGACATTCACTTGCACAGGCCCATCTTCTTCATCAACAGTAACCAAGTCTTATTTCTGCACCTTGTGTGGGCACAGAAAAGATGGTTCACTAGATTTGCCCCTTGTGTCAAGGGCCCTCTTTGCTCTCCCCATACGAGCAGTTTCCTCCTCACCAGGATCCGTTTCTCGCATTATTTTCATAACAGCTGCACAAAACAACAAATTAAAACGTTGGTATAAGCTCATCTAGAAACAAAGTAAACTCACAAAGGAATGGAAGCTACCCAAGTCTGAAACAGAAGAAAGGCCGACGGCCCTTAAAGATTCCTCATTGATGAGGTCCCAACACAGAGTTTCTCCATTGTCTCTGATAAGCCTGTCATAAGCCGCTTGCTCCTCCGTGTTGAGAATGATTTTGTTAGGGTTGCCATTGGCCACCTTACCAAAAGAACTTCGAAAAAGGGTGCCCCAACCACCCCTTTCCAAACCAAGTACATAAATTCTTCTTTCCACTTAGGGTTGTTGTCGACAACCGAGTGGCCGTTAAAGATATGTGGAATTTTAGGGCGCTGTCTAACGTAGACCCACCTTGGTTGAATAGAAGAGCTATTATAGAATTGGATTATTTTTCTAAACAAAAGAACAGAAAGAGGGAATTTTTTCCTAAGGCACAAGACCATAAAGCACAAAATAGATCGCCATGCATTGGGTGGAAGTTGGCATGGGCTAACTTGAACGTCGGCCAAAAGTTTGGGAATAAACTCATGAAAAGGGAACCTAAGCCCAGCAATAAGGGCATCTCTAAAAACACATAGCCCATTGGGCCTCCAATGACAAGGCCTGTCGCCAGGCCCAGCCTTAACGAGCCTATAGGGAGTTTTGATTTCATAAGTTTTGTTGTAATTTTTAATTACATCATCATCATCATGAAACTTGTTACAACAGTTATAAGCATCTAAATAAGCTAGTGAGGGATAATCATCTCCGCGCATATTGATCATTTCAGTTAAACTCATATAAGAAGAACGAATTTCGATATCGTTACCTCTTTTTGAAGCTGAATTCATCTTAAAAAGGCGCTGTGCTGAATTATCCACCATTGATCTTCAAAGTATGAATGCTCAAGCCCAGAAACTTTAGTAAAGAAGATAAAGATGCGACAAAAGCCCAGAAAATCTTCAAAGAAACCCAGAAACCGGCAAAAACTCGCCTGAAAATGATAGAGTTGCTGGAAAAATCACCGAGAATCGCCTTAACTCGAGAGAAATACTTAAGAGAATTTTTAGAAGAAAGTGGAGTGTATTTGAGTGAAGTGAGAAATGAATCTCACTCCACTCTTTTATAGAAATTTTGTAACTGGCTAGTAGCAGGTTAAAATTCCGAGTAACCGGTGATAACCGGTTAAAGCCCATTTAGAGGCCCATAGGCCCAAAGAAAGGAAGGACCTAGAAGATTCTAGAAAATCTGGAAGGTCCCAAAGTAAAATAGTGTATGGATTAATTAAATCCAATAATACAATTAAATAAAATGGGTTGAGGCCCAACAAGACTGGTAGGCCCAGTAATTTGGCCATAATTCTACTTGTATCGCCAGGCAATTGGTCAAAGGCCCATCCTAAAATCTAGAAGGCCCAAAAATATTAGCAGACCCAATTTGTAAAACCATATTTATTCGACCAGGATCCTGATCGAATTGTCGACCAGGAATCTTGGTCGAAATGCCCTAGACCAGAGTGTCCAAACTGCATTTATTCGACCAGGATCCTGATCGAATTGTCAACCAGGAATATTGGTCGAAATGCCCTAGACCAGAGTGTCCAAATTGCATTTATTCGACCAGGATCCTAATCGAATTGTCGACCAGGAATCTTGGTCGAAATGCCCTAGACCAGAGTGTCCAAATTGCATTTATTCGACCAGGATCCTGATCGAATTATCGACCAGGAATCTTGGTTGAAATGCCCTAGACCAGAGTGTCCAAATTGCATTTATTCGACCAGGATCCTGATCAAATTGTCGACCAGGAATCTTGGTCGAAATGCCCTAGACCAGAGTGTCCAAATTGCATTTATTCGACCATGATCCTGATCGAATTGTCGACCAGGAATCTTGGTCGAAATGTTACATACCAGAATGTTCAAATTGCATTTATTCGACCAGGATCCTGATCGAAATGTCAACTAGGAATCTTGGTCGAAATGCTGTCGACCAGAGTGTGTAAATGGCATTTGTTCGTCCAGGATCCTGATCGAAGTGTCGACTAGGAATCCTGATCGAAGTACCATCGACCAGGATGACAACATGAGCTTATGTCGACCAGGATCCTGATCGAAAATTCGACCAGGAATCCTGGTCGATGGTTGTGAGGGTTTTTGCTGATTTTTCTTGTAAAAAAGTGGCTTCTTTGAAAGAAATTTCAGAAATTATGGCATGATTGATATATCAATGTACGATTAAAATACATGTGGGTATAAGAAACGTGTTAGGAAATTATTAATAATTTTCTGTAATACATGTATTGTTCAACCTCGAATAAGGTGAGTCGTCGTAAATGTGTAGTTCGCTCCACACTTTACACTCAAGACGATACTTGTGAAACACTAGTGTACATGAACCTTTTTAACTTCAATGAAAACCTGATCAGTTTTCTTAGAAGTTGGGGGCAAATGATGTGGGTTGAAAGTAAACCCTAAGAATACAATTAATGATACATTAATTTAGCCCAGAAAGGCCCAAGGTTAAAGCCTAATTACAAGGCCCAAAACCTTAAATATAATAATAATTTCGTAGATATTAAATCAGCCAAATAAAAGACTACATTATTGAATCCAAAAGGAACCCAAATCATCTTTGGAGTAGCCTCCAAGGAATACAACTGTAATACTTATCCACCTTCCATCCGGAAGGATCTAGAGTTGGGCCTAAACTGTGGCTTGCCCACCAAGCCACCTAATTCTGCTCTAAATTTAGGGTTCTCACCACCTATATAAGGATCTGATTCCACACAAACAGAAATACGTTTTTTTGGCTTGATTTTTGATCTTTGCAAGATACGTAGGCATCTTGTGAGTACAAATTAAGTCACGAAACACTCGATCAGCCATTAAAGCTCGAAGCTTTCTCTAACCCTAGCATTCAATACGCAATAAATACACCATACTTTTTATTCCATAACAAATATTAAATAAATCGTAAATCAAACAATATTAATTTTTAGATAAATTTTATGCTTATATCATATTTAAGTATAAATTTTGTGAATAATGTAGTTTTAATCCAAAGTGCTGACATGATATCTTGGTTTTAAAAAACAAAGTATTCAATAAAACTTTGAAACTTAATATATGAAAATGTATAATTAAATATCTCATATTCTCATATTAGAACAAATTTAATTCAAAATTTTCACTAACTATACTAATAATATAATATTGCACATAATATATGGAAAAAAATCAAGTTAAGTTTTAAAGGTAATTTTCATAAATAGTTGAGTGATGACACATAGAATAATGAACATATGACTATTTTTTAAAAAATTTTAAAAAAAAATTAATCGAGCTCGAGTTCGAGCCGAGTCGAGTTCGAGTTCGAGTTCGAGTTTATCGAGTCGAACTCAAAAAAACTCGGCTCGACTCGAGTTTTTAATCGAGCCCAAAAACACGTTCAAACTCGAGTTCAATAACGAGTTCTAATCGAGTCGAGCCCACTTTTTCGAATCGAGCTCGAATCAAGTTCGAACCAGCTCGATTTAAATTACACCCCTAGTAAAAACTAAAAGGCAGTCCAAACTAACCAAACCAAACCAAACATACCCAGTATATCCCGCACAGAGCAGGGTCTGGGGAGGGTGAGATGTACGCAGACCATGCCCCTACTTTTTACGGTAGGGAGGCTGTTTACGTGAAGACCCCCAGCTTAGTGCACAACAGAAAAATAGTGTGTGATATTTACTAGGGGTGAGCAAAATAAAACCGAAAAACCGAAACGAGCCGAAAAACCGAAAAACCGCACCGAAAAAAACCGTAACCGACAAAAACCGAAAAAAACCGTAACCGAACCGAACCGACGGAACGGTTTGGTAACGGGTTACGGTTTTATCCCAAAAACCGAACCGAAAATATATTATTTTAATAATTTATATTTTTATATTATATACTTATATAAATATAGAATTTTATATAAGAAGTAAGACAAAAACTAGTAGAACTTGAATTGCAAAAGTTTCCCATCTTATTTTTTACACTAATTATTACTCCGTAACAATCTATCAAAAAATAATTATGTACTTAAAAAGATTTAAAAATATCAAAAAATTTGATTTTACAGTTTTATATTTTAAAAATGAATTGATTCATTTTATGACCACCTTTAAGCTAAAACATGCGCCACCTTCGTAGGAATAGTGGGTTTAAGAAAATTAGAAACTTATAATTTTTACTAGCATGATATTAAGTATTAAAAATAAAAAACCAAAAAAACCGAAACCGACAAACGGTTAACCGAACCGAAAAAAACCGTTCCGAGCGGTTCGGTTACGGTTAATACGTAAAAACCGAACCGAACCGACATGTACGGTTTGGTAACGGTTTTCGGTAAAAACCGAGCCGAATCGACCCGTGTACACCCGTAATATTTACAAAGACTTCATAAATTTTTGTAAAGATCGCAGTTATACCTGAGGCCATGACTTTGATCACCTGAAACTTACGTAGGTTATCCACTCCGTTCTCGAAAGGCCGTCCAAACTCCAAGCTCGAATTGATACCACCACTTTGACACTTGAAAGCAACACAAACACTTTAGTAAAACATTATTATTATAAGAAGCTGGCCCCTTAAGTTTGGTGATGGACAAAATTTAAAGGACAGGTCCTTTTCAAATTTGAAATATTTTTTCATGATTAATATTTCCAGCCTTTGCTTGTTCTTTCATCCCTCTTACTGGTATTTGATTCACAAGATTACATGTTCGTTAGAGCAATTTTAACAAATTCTTAAGTTCTTCTTTAACAATAATATAAATAAATAGTCTATTAATTATTTAAGATAATGAAATATACATTATTTCCAACATTTTCCTCAAATTCATTCTTTATTTATTTTTAATTTGAAGAGAGCAAAATTAAACAAAATTCATGAAACCAAAATTATTACTCCCTCTATTTAGAAATAATTTATATTTCATTTTTAATCTCACAATTTTAAGATATTTGATCATATAGTTAAAATTATTATTTTTAAAAATATAATAAAAATTATTCTTTTAAAAAACTAAACTACTAATTACAGAGGTTAGCAATATTAGAGTATCTCCAACCCATCACACTATTTTGGTGTGATTTTTACATTAAAATGATGTAAAAATTGCACTATTTTTAAATTCAACTTCAATCCATTTACACTAAATTCTACACCATTCTTGTACTCTCTAAATTATTTATTGCTAAAAGTAATAAAATTGATTGAATACATAAAAAATAAATTTGTTTTATGAAAGGAATAGAAAACTAAAGTTGGGATAAACAAAAATTTTAAAAATCACTTAATTCGATGTAAATTTTGATGTAATATTAAAATGGTGTAAATTTTAAAATTGGATCGTAGAGAAATTTTGCGGTAAAAATTTGAAGTTGGGTCCAAATGTCCGGATACTCCGGGGTGTTTATAAGTCAATTTATTTTAAGTTAAAGTTAGAGATTTCTAATTTTCCAACTTATTTTTTAACTTATTTTTGCAACTTATTAAATCTTAAACATACATTAAATACTTGTACAAAAAAGATTATTAAAATATAAATTTTTTATCCGAAAATAAGTCAATAAATCCATAAAAAAAAAAGAGAGCCACACACCCCCACAGATATTACCAGTTGCATTATTATGTAATTTATTTATTTATTATAGGGGGCCAGGGCCAGTATTACGAAAAGTATATTTCTCCATGATCAGAAAAAGATCGTTCCAAAAGGCTTCATCATACCATTCCCCATTACCACTGTCCGGCGTCCGCACTAAATAAAGCTGATTCACTTTCTTTGCACGTAGTTCATATTAACAAACGTAAATTAAATGTACTATTTATAGCTCTTGCAAATTATGGATTACTTTTAATTTTTTGTAATTTACTTATAGTGTAATATAATATTATAATTATTAATTTTAACATGTCATTGAAATAATTCGAAACTTACATTTTTGTATATTATAATTTTAAGTATTAAAAAAAATTTATATGTTGTTGGCGGTAATCGAACCTTAGACCTTCATATATAACAACTTTTAGTATTTTTGTATTTAACTCATGATCTATTTGAGTTGAAGATCTAACGGTTATAAATGAAGGATAACCAAAAATGAGGGGATGAACAAACTATAAATTATATCTCATTTCGCTCAGTATAGATTATCTTAAAATCCGTGCAATGTATGGATGTTTTTTAATATATATTTTTTAATTTGAATTACAAATTTTAAGACATGAATTTTGTAGGTTTAAAATTTTAAATGATGTGATCTCGTAATAATTATATATTTTGTCTGTTATTTTTAGAAAATGATGGATTTTAGTTTAAAATATAGAAAATATGATATGTTTTAGCAGAAAAATGTAATCGGTTAGTTATTAGTTATTTTATTTTACTTAAATAAAACTACCTGAATAGGTTTTACCAGGAAAAAAAATGTAGCGTATTTTAGCTAAAAATGTAATTGGTTAATTATTAGTAATTATAGTTATAATTATAATATTTTATATTATTAAATAGAATTGTGATATGGGCTAAAAGTAAGCCCTAAAGACACATTTAATGTGGCATTAATTAGACCCGGGATGGTCCAAACGTGGGGCCCACCAGGTGGGCCCAAACCCTATTTACAATATTAATTTCGTAATTAATATTATGGATAATAAACAGCTCAGCAATAAGTGTCAGATAAGAACATTATCTCTACAAGGAGTAGCCTCCAAGGCATCCACTCATACAAGGAAACAGACTCCTATAAGGAAGGGGTCTAGAACTTTCCTCAAGATTGACTTGTCCACCAAGTCACTTAACCCTACCCTAATTCTGAGGCTTCTCAGCCTATATAAAGGGTCAGACCCCTCAACCTAGAACTACGTTTTTATTGGCTTGATTCTCTTAATACAGAGATACGTAGGCATTCTGTGAGGACCGATTAAGTCTCGAACGCAGAAGCAGCCATTAAAGCTCGAAGCTCAACCACCCTTTGCATTAAATACATCAAACCCTAGCCGCAATCTAATAACCTAGTTTTTATTCCACAACATTTGGCGCCGTCTGTGGGAAGAAGACATCAACCATGGTTCAAACACGAAGAACTGCACCAAGCACTACAGAGCCAATCGCTACCGAGGCTCTACCTCTTAGCTCTGCTCCGCCCCTTACTGAACAAGTACTTCCGACATCTGAGCAAGTACCTCCGACATCCGGGACTATCGTTCCGTATCAAGTTTCTCAACCCCTAGGGACGACTACCCATGTTGAGAGTACGCTACCTCCGATCGTCCACACAATTCCAGGGACTAACCCCCTCCAGGTGGGGATTTCTTCCCTGATTGTAGACCCCAACAACCCTACACGAGGGGTTCAGATCCACACTACGGATCTCCCCATAAGCACCAATCCAATGTATGGGATGCCTAACTACGGAGCTGGACCAAGTAGTCATGCCCTGTATATTCGAGATCGAGATTATCG
This sequence comes from Kitagawia praeruptora, assembly GCA_037693485.1. Taxonomy (NCBI): domain Eukaryota; kingdom Viridiplantae; phylum Streptophyta; class Magnoliopsida; order Apiales; family Apiaceae; genus Kitagawia; species Kitagawia praeruptora. Next base: position 78,087,425 of record CM075354.1, read on the forward strand.
CGATTTTTCTGGTCCTTATACGGATGAATCATCTTCTGGCGATGATTACGAGCGTGATGAAGCTCCAAGGAGGCGGCGTGCAAGTAAAGAACCTATGGGGAGAACTCGAATTACTCATGATGGACTCCCTTCAACAACTACTGAGAGGATTAAGGCTTATGAAGCCGAGATCTTGAGATTAAAGGAAGATATAGCCAGGGAGCAAGCCAGATCAAATCAGACTTTGCCACCTCCCACGTCAGGACCGATTCCCTTTATAGATCTGGAGAGGCCTTCAAGAAGGCAAAGAAGGGCTACCGCCCCAACTGGAAGAACTACAAGGGTGGAAACCCCTAAGAGCAACCCCAAGGATCTGATGCCACTTGGGGATCCTGATGATCCCACGCCCCCATTCACCGAGGAGGTGATGAATGCCCACATATCAAGGAAGTTCAAGATGCCGACAATTAAGGCTTACGATGGAACGGGTGATCCCGCAAATCATGTTAGGACGTTCTCGAACGCACTATTACTACAGCCTGCAAGTGACACCTTGAAGTGTAGGGCGTTCCCTCAAACCTTGTCGGGCATGGCTCAAAGATGGTATAGCCGACTCCCTGCAAACTCAATTGGCTCCTTTAAGGAGTTAAGTGCTGCTTTTGTTAGTCAATTTATCAGCGGGAGAGTTCATGAAAAAAGTTCTGCATCTCTCATGTATGTGGTACAAGGGAAGAATGAGAATCCGAGAGATTATCTTAAGAGGTTCACCAAGGAGACATTAAATATTACTGATTTAGAGAACAAGGTGGCCATGGTAGCCCTGGAGCACGGCACCACTGATCTTTACTTTAAAAGGTCATTGGCAAAGCACCCACCCGAGAATATGGCTGAGCTCCAACGAAGGGCTGATAAGTATATCAAGGCCGAGGACAGCACCATGAAGGATGTCGTGATAAACAATGGAGGCAACGGGAACTCCAAGAAGCGAAGGCAAGACCAGGAGTATGATGACCAGGAATATGATGCTAGGGACAAGTATCCCCGAACTAGTGAGGACTCCGACTCTGCCCCTAAGAAGAGCCAAGGACCATGGTTCACTGAGTATGCAAGGTTGAACACTCCCAGGAGTCGAATCCTATTGGACATTGAGAAGGATAAGGATTTCCGATGGCCGAAGCCACTCAGGGGTAATCCCACAAAGAGGAACAAAAATCAGTATTGCAGATTCCACAAAGACGTGGGGCATGACACTGATGACTGCAAACAACTCAAAGATGAGATCGAGTTTTTAATCCGTAGAGGAAAACTGAGCCACTTCACTAAGGGTGAAGATCGTGGTGGTCAAAGAAGAAATCATGATAGGAGCGATGATGATCGAGATCGAAACCCACAGCCCCGAGGGCCAGTAATCAACATGATCTCGGGAGGCCCGACAGCGGCTGGGACAACCAAGAACTCTCGGAAGGCTTATGCAAGAGAGGTGGTGCACATTGTCGAAGAAGCACCGAAACGTGCAAGAACCGAGTTAACGATCGGATTTGAGGATTCAGATCTTGAAGGGGTGAAGTTCCCCCACGATGACCCGCTGGTCATAACACCCATGATTGGGAATTCAGAGGTGAAGCGAGTCTTGATAGACAATGGAGCTTCAGTGGACATTTTGTTCTATGATGCATTCGTGAAAATGGGATACAACGACTCTCAGTTGACCCTATCTAACATGCCTATATATGGATTCAGCGGAGTAGAGTCTAAAGTTGAGGGAACTATTCTGTTGCCCGTCACCATCGGACAGAAGCCAACAGAGGCCACTCAGATGCTGAGCTTTTTGGTTATCAAAGCGTCTTCCACCTACAATGCCATCCTCGGGAGGACTGGACTCCATGCTTTTAAGGCTGTGGCCTCAACCTATCACATGAAGATCAAGTTTCCAACCAGGAATGGTGTAGGAGAACAAAAAGGTGACCAGAAAATGGCTAGGAGCTGTTATGTAGCCGCGTTAAGGCCTGATGGAGTCGGGGGACAGGTTCTTCCGATTGAAGACATGGACGTTTGTAGTGATAAGGAACATCAAGAAAGGCCAGCAGAGGACATCACACATAAACCTCGGACAGCCATTAAGGCTAAGGCGTCAACTGACTTCGTGGTTGAATGCATCATTGGCAACCAAGAAATCGAGGGGCAGGAGATTGTACCCCAAGCTGTAAGTGAACTTCAGAATAAGAATGAGGTAACCAGAAGGAGTAGTGAGTGCTCTATTTTATTGGAGCATCAAAAATAAAATCAAGTGGTGCAAGCCTAGTCTTGCAAAGCCCCGATGGGTTCAAATTATCCTAGTAGTTTTTGGCTTCATATTTTATCTAGTAGAAGTAGAAATAAGGTTCGATGAAACCATCGCAGAGCATGTTGCTCCGAGTAGGACAATAGTATTCTATGTAAGGGTTGAACCCATCTCAAGTTATTAATGCAAGTTTGTTTTCCATTCATTGATTATGTGATTTTATTTATGTACCTAACACCTGATGTGTGTAAGTCAAAGATGACCAAGTACCGAAAATAAAAAAAAATACACGAATGGAAACAAACAAACGCATAAATAAAAACCCTGAAAGGTCGAGAGTTACTAAGAGTTTAAGTCCTTGAAGGACCCCGGATAAAAAACGAGAAGCAAAGATAGGTTTGAAAACCCTGAAATCAGAACTAAGATTCGAGACAAGCCGTGAAAGACATGAGGTCAAGTAAGGGATCCAAAAGACCTTTAGTTTGACATCAATCCAAAAGAAAGGTCGTGAATACTTGGTAGTCGACATATGAACACCAACGATGAACATGTAAACGTCAACCTCGAATCCTAGGATAAGGAACACGAGTTATTAGCCATGAAGGCCATGGGATAGCTATGAAGGCCAAACTTGAAGGGGTCGTGAACCTCCAGATAAGATCCAATGATTGAAACTTCAAGTCAAAGCTTGAAAACCAATCTGAAATTTTGGACCCTCAATCCAGAATGCCAACATTGAAATATCTGAACAAGCATTGAGTGCCATCCTCATTCGAAAGGATAACAAGGTTCAAAAGCCTATCTACTATGTGAGCAAGATGTTGCATGCAGCTGAGTTAAATTATTCTCCCATTAAGAAGTTTGCTTTGGCATTGGTGACAGCCTCGAGGAAGCTACGATCGTACTTCCAGGCACTTAAGATTGAAACCCTGACGGACCAGCAACTGAGAAACATGTTGCATAACCCGAAGGCTAGCTAAGTGGGCGATAGAACTCAGATTATTTGATATCGCGTACAATCCTCGAATTGCAATTAAAGCACAGGTACTCGTTGACTTCTTAGTTGAATATACCATTGACAACCAAGAAGTCGGGGGCAGGAAGGCACAACACCCCAGTAAGGGCAAGATGAGACACCCCAAGAGGGAGAGAACTTATAAAGTTAAAGTTTAGGAGAAACATTGGGTGCTCTATTTTGATAGGGCATCAAAAACAAAATCAAGTGGTGCTGGTATAGTCCTACAGAGCCCTGATGGCTTCGCGATTGAATGTGCCTTGAAGTTGAATATTTTTCGACAACCAATAACGAGGCAGAGTATAAAGCCTTGAATGCCGGATTAGGCTCGTCTTTAGCCATGAGGGCCAAAAATCTTAAAGTCTATGGAGACTTAAGGCTGGTGATAGCCCAAGTGAGTAGAGCTCTAAAAGCCAAAGATGAAACGATGTTGAAATATCTGAAAATTATAAAATCACAGTTGGTATGGTATGATTTGAGGAATACCAACTTGTATAACGGCCGATGCCTTGTCCAAATTCGCCTCGTCTGAAATCGAGAATTACACTAGAAGTGTTTACTATCAGGTCTTGGAGACCCCGCTATAGAGCGCAAATTGTTGGCGCCCATCGACGTTGGAAGTTGCTAGACAGACCCCCATCAAAGCTCATCTTGAGACTGGTTGGCTCTATGATAATGCCTTGGAGGCACGAAACTGTCAGTGAGAACATTGAGATACGCATTCGCCTTGATGGCCAACAAGGCCGTTTGCCTCAAATTAAGCTGGTTGTTTGAATTCAAGGCCTAAAAATCAGGAACTAGTGGCTAAATTAAAACCAAGGCAAGGTCCTACAAACCAAGGAAAGACCCGAAAGAAGAGGGAGAAGGTCAACCGGTTGTAGCCTGTTCAAAACTCTTATGGGCCGTCAACACATGTTGGGCTCTAAAAAGCCCAAGAAACGCCAGGCCTGTAAAGCCCGAGTCGAAGTCAAGATAGGGCTTCAAGAAGAAGAGCCCAAATACATAATTAGGGTAGGCCCAAATGGTTTGAAGACCAAGGCCCATGAAAATTAAAAGGCATGGCCCATTAAAGTCCAACAAAACTTGGACAAAAGATTAAAAGGAAGCACGAGGTCGTAGCGTTTGACCTCGTTTTTTAGTGTAAATACGAGCTTGACAAAACAACCTGACAAATTCAATTCGAGGTCGTGAATAAATATGAGGTCGTTATAACACGGTTTGAAATCGTAAATTCCAGGTCGAATTTGTACTAGGAATTCAAGAAAATCCACACGACCTAGGACCCTTTTGAGGTCACTTTTTCTTCATTTGAGATCGTTAATTCCAGGTCGAAATTGAACTGGGAAAAATGGGAAATCCATACGACCTGGGACTTATTCGAGGTCGAGATTACACTGAATCAAGGTCGTGAATTCCAGGTCGAAAAAGAACTGGAAAACCTACAAAAAAGGCGCGACCTGGAACCATTTTAAAGATTGTTTCTTCTTGAATTGAGGTCGCAGATTCCAGGTCGAAAATCAACTGCAAATTGAGCTCGAAGCTCACGACCTGGAACCTAAGTGAGGTCGAGTTCTAGGCTGGTTGAGGTCGTGAGGGCGAGCTCGAAAATGGCCTAAAAAATGAGATCGTCATGCACGACCTGGGACAGTTTGAGCTCGAAGTTTGGCCTAAAAAAAAAAAAAAAAAAAAAGAAGAAGAAGAAGAAAAACATGCAATTTTGGAAGCAAAATTAGCTCGACCCCAGCCAGGGGCTCTGCCCCTTGGACCCCGCCAGGGGCTGCCGCCCCTTGGACCCCGCCCGGGGGCTGCCGCCCCCGGACCCCCGCTAGCACCGTTTAGTGCCGATTAAGCACCATTTAATGCCGAATAGCACCGTTTAGCGCCGATTGGTGCCGTTATAGGCCATCTAACATTGTTTAATATTGTTTAAACATCGTTTAAGGCTGATTAGCGCTGTCTAGTGCCATTTAACACCGCTTAGTGTCGTTCAACATCGTCGTAAATTGCGTCGGTCGCTCCACGCTTTACATTAAGATGATAAGTTGAAAATACTCATGTAAGAGCAATAAACCCTGACCCAAGTCTCATTTAAGGCCGTTATAACTTCAAGGAAAACCTGATCAGTTTTCCTAGAAGTTGGGGGGCAAATGATATGGGCTAAAAGTAAGCCCTAAAGACACATTTAATGTGGCATTAATTAGACCCGGGATGGTCCAAACGTGGGGCCCACCAGGTGGGCCCAAACCCTATTTACAATATTAATTTCGTAATTAATATTATGGATAATAAACAGCTCAGCAATAAGTGTCAGATAAGAACATTATCTCTACAAGGAGTAGCCTCCAAGGCATCCACTCATACAAGGAAACAGACTCCTATAAGGAAGGGGTCTAGAACTTTCCTCAAGATTGACTTGTCCACCAAGTCACTTAACCCTACCCTAATTCTGAGGCTTCTCAGCCTATATAAAGGGTCAGACCCCTCAACCTAGAACTACGTTTTTATTGGCTTGATTCTCTTAATACAGAGATACGTAGGCATTCTGTGAGGACCGATTAAGTCTCGAACGCAGAAGCAGCCATTAAAGCTCGAAGCTCAACCACCCTTTGCATTAAATACATCAAACCCTAGCCGCAATCTAATAACCTAGTTTTTATTCCACAACAAATTGCTTATAATGTTTTTAGAAAAGAAAAAAATTTAGTTGGATAAAATATAAAAAAATAATGTATTTTATGTGAAAAAAGAAATTGATTAGTTATTGAAAAATAGAAAAGAAAACATGTTTTACCTTAAAAAGGAAATTTATTAGTTATTAGTAACTATAAAAAATTAAGTAAGAATAATCAAGTAAAAATTATATGTACCATTAAGTAAGGGTAAATAAGTCAAAATCAATAGGTACCGTATCGACCGACCAACCAAACTTTTAATGTTTCGACGATTATTAGAAAAAAAAAATTATTGGTTATTAATAAATATAGATAATTAAGTACAAATATTTAAATAAAAATAACATATATCATTAAATAAGGATAAATAAGTAAAATAGATACATAAGAACTATATAATAGTATAGATTTCATAAGGATCACAACTACACTCGTATATTTTATGTAATTTATACTATTTAACAAGGTAATTCTTCACCAACTGTATTCAAAAACTTACAAAAGTCGAGAATTAAGAGCATCTCCAACATATTAGGTATTCAAGCTCCTAACTTAAATTTTAAGTTTGAGTGAAAAAAATCCTCCAATAATGTTTTAGTAATTCCTTAAATTATTAGTATACTTCCCTCATTTCTTAAAGATAAAGAATCTCTCTTCTATTTTAAGGTTCTTCTAATTTATATTTTATTATAAAAAATTACAAATATTCTATTTCTTTTAATGATAAAAAATACTTTTAATAATAAAATATTAAATAAAGAATGAGTATAGGGAACATTGTTGAAAATGAAACTACTTATCTAAGTCCTAAATTACTACTCCCTCCATATGTCCCTCTCATTTCTTTACGTTACCATAAATAGTAAGTTTCTCTCACTATTACATCCACTATCTCATATTTAATAATAATAAACACTATTACTTTACAAAAAAAAAAATTATTAATAATAATAAACACTATTACACTCACTACTTTACTCCACTATCTCAAATCATAGGTCTCACCACTTTACCCACTTTTCATCTAACTTTACTCATTTTTTATGCATTGTTCTCCGATGTAAACAACTTAGGCCTGAGGAAGACGGAGGAAGTATGATCTAATTTTTTATATTATATTTAAGGAATGTCGGAGATGCTCCAAGGAGTGCTAAAATTAGAGTCGACAATTCCGTACACGACACGAAAATTACGGGTTTGGGTTGACCTTTGCGGTACACGAACACTGTGTTCGTACAAGAACACGAAATTACACGGATGAATTTAGTGTCGATTTTAGGTTTACCCTTAGATACACGACATGAAACGAAAATACACAAAATAAATAAATATTTAAATAATTATATTAAAATTATGTGAATACATATTTTAAAATTATATATATATATATATAATTTTTACATAAGATAATTACAAAATGCGTTCAGGTCCACAACCACCGTGGGTTGGACCAACCACCAGGATAGCCGCAACCTTTCAATGCGGCAGAAGGGTCCGCAACCTTTCAATGCGGCAGAAGAGTCCGCAACCTTTAAATGCGGCAGAAGGGTCCGCAACCCTTCATTGCGGCAAAATTCTTGTGAAAATTAAATTAAAAATAGAAAAATAAGATAAAATTCGAATTTAAATTCATAAAATTTCAAATATTAATATTCATTAATTCTGTGATTAATTTTACATTAGATTCACTAATTTTCTATTTTTTGAGATTTTTACATTAGATTAACTAATTTAGGAGTACGGGTCAAATCGATAGTTGACCACGACTTTTACCTTCCAAATTAATTTATTATTTTTTGAAATATTGGGAATATCACTAAATTAGACATATATTGATTTACGTGCGATTGTATCGTCGATAAGTATTTTTTAAAAAATAGAAACAACAATCCGGGACAAAGCACTAGTTAGATGTACTGGTCAAATCGATAGTTCACTACCACTTTTACCATCCAAATTAATTTATTATTTTTTGAAATATTTGGAATATCACTAAATTAGACATATATTGACTTACGTGCGGTTGTATCGTCTATAAGTATTTTTTAAAAAATAGAAACAACAATCCGGGACAAAGCACTAGTTAGATATATTGACATATGTGCGGTTGGATCGTCGATAAGTATTTTTTAAAAAATAGAAACAACAATTCGGGACAAGCATATACTGTCCCGGATTGTTGTTTCTATTTTTTAAAAAATACTTATCGACGATCCAACCGCACATATGTCAATATATGTCTAATTTAGTGATATTCCCAAGTTTTGAAAAAATAATAAGTTTATTTGGATGGTAAAAGTGGTAGTGAACTATCGATTTGACCAGTATATCTAACTAGTGCTTTGTCCCGGATTGTTGTTTCTATTTTTTAAAAAATACTTATAGACGATACAACCGCACGTAAGTCAATATATGTCTAATTTAGTGATATTCCCAATATTTCAAAAAATAATAAATTAATTTGGAAGGTAAATGTTACCATCCTGATTTATTTTTCAACAGTTATCTAAAATTGAGATGTACATGTCATTCCATCATTATTTAAACTACATAACGTGTAAAAAATATCCATATTACATTATTAAAGATACTTTAAAGTTAAAATTAATATATTTTATTATTTTGATGCATATTTGAAGATTTAAAAATTAAACAAAAAAAAAAAAGAAAAAATCTTAAATTACTGCCGCAATGAGACATTGCGGTAATTTTTCCTGCCGCAATGTTTGGTTGTGGCTCAGAAAAATTTTAAGACATTAATTATGGTTGGTGGCTGGTAATAAATGAACCATCCGCAGCAATGTTTCATTGCGGCAGTTGGCATCTAAGGCTTCCTGCCGCAATGAAACATTGCAGTAGGCGTGAAATCTGTTTCCTTTAAGGTTACAGAATTTGTCTTTTTTTTTCAATTTCCTTTTTTTCCAAACAGCAGAAAACACCAACGAATTTCAAGGGTTTGGAGCTCAAAAATTTATCCAAAATTAAGGTTAGTGCTCTATTCAATGGCTTCATTTTTATTTAGCTCTTCTAGTTCATCTAGTGAACGTAATGGTGATGATTATGTTACGCCTCCCGTTAAAAAAATCATGTTTCTCGTAAATTATTCGTTGATGATGTAGATATTGATAATTATTATAGTAGTGTTCATAAACGTAGAGTGAATTACAATGTTCATAAAAATAAAATGAATGTTGATGATGTTGGTGGGGAAAAAATGATGGTGGAAAGGGTAAAAACATGATAATTATTAGTGATGGTGATGATGAAAAAGATGAGAAATTTGGGATGGGAAAAAATGATGATGAAGGAGATGAGGATATTAGGATGGAAAAAATTGATGATGAGGAGGATGTTAGGATGGGAAAAAATGTTGATGATGAGGATGTTAGGATGAGAAAAAATGATGATGATGAGGATATTGGAAACCAAAATTTTGATTTTACATTTGCGGATGTTAATAAGGTTGTGCCTTGTGTTGGAATGATTTTCGATACATTAGATGAGGCGGAAAGTTTTTATAGAAATTATGGTCGAAATGTCGGATTCGAGATAATAATTAGGAATACTCATAAACATCAACGGAGTCATGATCCATCATCCCGTTTGTTTATTTGTAAGAAGGGTGGAAGAGTAGCACCGGAATCGGATTATCGTGATAAAGGAAAACGACGCATTAGGGATGTAGATCCATGAACGAATTGTCGTGCTCGAATGTACGTATGTCACCTAGTGAATGTAAACAAATGAACGCTTACAAGAATTTTGGTGATGTGGTGACGTTCGACTCAACTTATCGAACGAATAGGTATTGTATGCCTTTCATACCTATTACGGGGGTGAACCACCATTACCAAAATATTTTGTTTGGATTTGCACTCATGAGAGATGAGACCGAGACTTCTTATCAATGGCTTTTAGAAACTTGGTTGGAAGCCGTTGACAACAAACCTCCCACTACAATAATTACCGATCAAGACATTGCTTTGGGAAATGCTATTGCCACGGTTATGCCCGAAACAAATCACTTATATTGTACATGGCATATAAGTAGTAAATTTCCCGAGAAGTTATCTAGTTTGTACACCAAATATCCAGAATTCAAAACGGATTTTAATGCATGTGTGTACAAGTCGTTGTCTCCCACGGAATTTGAAGATAGATGGGAGGAATTGGTCGAGAAGTACAAACTTGAGGATCATGTTTGGTTAAATGAAATGTATCGCATTAGACATCAATGGATTGGTGCTTACACAAAGTCGCATTTTGCCGCCGGTATGACCACTACCTCTAGAAGCGAATCAATGAATGCATTTTTTGATGAATATGTGCAAGCATCTACCGGTTTGAAAGAATTCATTGAGAATTCCCAAAATGCTTTGGAGGCACAATATCTTAGGGAGGTTAAAAGTGACTACGAGAGCGAAGAAAGGGAAAGGAGACTAGTATTGCAATCATCCTTGGAAATTCATGCATCCGAAATTTACACAAAAGAGATGTTAGGGCGTTTTCAAAAGGAGCTTCTAAAAAGTACATCTTATGTCGTGACGAAAACTAAAGGTGGATGTCATTTATTTAAAATGTTCGTGGTTGAGAAGTCTACCATGCCGGAGGATCGTAGAAGAAACTATCGGTTGACGGCCCATATTGATGGACAGATTGAATGTGTTTGTATGCAATTTGAACATTCTGGGATGATTTGTAAACACATGATCTGTTACCTAGACATGAAACAAAAAATACGTATACCGAATGATTACATCATGTCTAGGTGGACAAAAAATGGCAACAAAATTGCCGGACCTCTACCTTATACCCCTCCCGTTCTTGGTAATGTTGGTGAATCACAAGCATCAAGGTATAGTGCATTGTGCAAAACATTTCAAAATTTAGGCGCTGTTGGTAGTTGTTCCGTCCCACGTTTCAACTACGTGATGAACTTGATTGAGTGAGAGAGGTGTCACGTGGAAATTGCTTTTCCACAAGAAGATAAGATCGAACAAATGAACGAGTCGTTTCCTCAAGAAGATTGGGATCATGATCCGATATTCGATCCTCCAATGTCACAAACTAAGGGACGAAAGAAAGCGGCAAGATATAAAAGTGGTATTGAAACGTCAACTTCAACAACCAAGCAACGAAAGTGCGGAAAATGTGGGTTGGTAGGAGCAAACCATGATAGAAGAAATTGTCCTGGCAATTAGTTTCAATTGTATTCTGTAATATTTGAAACTATTTTTATTAATTATAATCTTAATTTTCAATGTAAGGTATTAATATGCAATCCATGCATTTGTACTAGTTTAAAGGGCAAAAGGTCACTTTGCCTACTGTACAATTTAAAATTTTCCACTTTACCTACTGTACTAATGAGGTGGTCATTGTACTTTCCTTTTTTTCTCTTTTACCCATCACCGTCAGTCAAGAAATGGTTCCGTTAGTTTGACTGTTAAAATGCTGACTGTGATGCACTGTCAGCCTGCCACGTGGATGACACATCAGCAAAACCCTATTTTTTTATAAGAAAATATTAAAAACATTCAATTTATCATAAAAACTTTAAAAAAAATATAAAAATTTTCATAAAAATCGTAAAAAAAATATAATTTTTTTTAAAATTTTAAAATTTTTTAAAAAAATCAGAATTTTTTCATTAAAAATTATAAAAAGTATAAGTAATTATATACATTTTATAATTATTTTTTCATAATTAATTTCTTTTTAGAGTTAACAGCCAATCAGATCAAATCAAAACAATTAAAGGTTAAAATCACAATTATTTACCAAGTTTCCACCCAATCAGATCAAATCAAATCAAAACAATTAAAGATTTGCTCCTGTTATTTTAATAAAAAAACCAGCCATTCTTTCTACCTCATTCTACTGGGTTCTCGATTCTTCTTGATTCCTCTCTGTTTCTTTTTCCTTACAACACTATATTTTCTCTCCCCATTCTAAAATCTCTCGCTTCTCTAAACTCTATCTCTCTAATCTGGAAATAAAATCTCCGGTTCTTAGCAATTATATTAATCACCTCTCCTCATTCTCTATTCAATTTTGAGGTCAATTAGCGTTTCTGCAAATTCGAAAATTTAGGGTTAAATTAGGGGTTACGATTTTGACTTGTAATTGATTGTAAAATTGGTTGTTTTATGTCAATATGATGGTTGGAGGTGTAGCAAATTACTATCGATTATATGGAGGTGATTTGTATGTATGTTTTGGAGTGGTGCCGTGTGTGCATAGTCTATCTGGGGGTTTCCGTTGTGTGGCTATGTATGGTATGGGAATAAAGAAGATGCGGAGATGGAGAGAGTCCATGGGTGCAAGATGAAGCTGGTGGTAGTGGGTTCTGAGTGTTAAGGTCGAGAGGGGGATCGAAGAAAGGGTGTGGTGTGAAGATGTAGTGGGTGGAGGCTGTATTAGTATGGACGTGGTGTGGGTGATTGTGGTGCGGAACAGAGGAGTCAAGGGAGGTGAACGTGGCGAAGTAGGGGGGGTCGATGCATATGTTGTTATGAGTGTTAAAACATGAGAGATTGGGAGAGATTAAAGGAGGAGGAGAAGAGTGAAAGAGATGAGGAGAGGGTTGTAGTCATGTGGTTTGAGGTGAAGCATGGGGTATGTAGAGTGGGGGTGTATGGTTGTACGTGGTGTTGGGTCTGTGCAACTGCAGTATCGAGAAGAGAAGGAGGAGATGAGTGTCACGAGAGTGTGTGTAATTGTGTTGAAAGGCTGTAAAGCCGAGAGACAGAGAGAGTGGACGAAGAACCGAGAGATTATGGGAGAAATGAAGTAAGAGAGAAGGGGAGAAGATTGAGATTTTGGATAGGTAAGGAGGCTGAGAGGGACAAGGATATGAATGTAGTGCAGTGTGTGTGTTGTAGGTACAAAGCAAGGAGACTAAGAGAAAAGAATTTTATGAAAAGAATTTTATGAGAAAAGAAATAAAGTAAAATAAAAGAAAAAGTTTTTATGATTTTTTAAAGTTTTTAATATTTTTTTATTAAAAAAATAGGGTTTTGCTGATGTGTCATCCACGTGGCAGGCTGACAGTGCATCACAATCAGCATTTTAACAGTCAAACTAACTGAGCCATTTCTTGACTGACGGCGATGGGTAAAAGAGAAAAAAAGGAAAGTACAATGACCACCTCATTAGTACAGTAGGCAAAGTGGAAAATTTTCAATTGTACAGTAGGCAAAGTGACCTTTTGCATAAGATTACCATGACATAAATCTCCTTGGCGTACACCTTTCGTAAGTAACAATAAGATCCATGGTCCCGGAGAGGATCAATTAAAAGCAATTTCAGTCGTTCAAGGTCCACAACAAACAAAAACCAATGACCACCTGTGCATACGGGGAACGTAGCAACATCACACAAGTGTATTGGTGGCCCAAAGTGCTGGTCTTGGTAGGTAATATAGAAACTTTCTTGCTCTTTCAACCTCTCCGGAGTTTTACAATTTGGATGCATCTGCAAAAAAGAGAAAATAAGTTATGAAATGCAAGAATTCTTGCAATTTCTATTATTCTATATTTCTTGCATTTTATAACCTTATTTCAATAATTTTGCATTTTAGACCTTCATTTCTCTATTTCTTGCATTTTAGACCTTTATTTCTATAATTTTGCATTTTAGACCTTTATTTCTCTATTTCTTGCATTTTATAACCTTATTTCTATAATTTTGCATTTTAGACCTTCATTTCTCTATTTTCTTACATTTTAGACCTTTATTTCTATAATTTTGCATTTTAGACCTTTATTTTTATAATTTTGCATTTTAGACCTTTATTTCTCTATTTCTTGCATTTTAGACCTTTATTTCTCTATTTCTTGCATTTTAGACCTTTATTTCTATAATTTTGCATTTTAGACCTTTATTTCTCTATTTCTTGCATTTTAGACCTTTATTTCTATAATTTTGCATTTTAGACCTTTATTTCTCTATTTCTTGCATTTTAGACCTTTATTTCTATAATTTTGCATTTTAAACCTTTATTTCTCTATTTCTTGCATTTTATAACCTTATTTCTATAATTTTGCATTTTAGACCTTCATTTCTCTATTTCTTGCATTTTAGACCTTTATTTCTATAATTTTGCATTTTAGACCTTTATTTTTATAATTTTGCATTTTAGACCTTTATTTCTCTATTTCTTTCATTTTAGACCTTTATTTCTCTATTTCTTGCATTTTAGACCTTTATTTCTATAATTTTGCATTTTAGACCTTTATTTCTCTATTTCTTGCATTTTAGACCTTTATTTCTATAATTTTGCATTTTAGACCTTTATTTCTCTATTTCTTGCATTTTAGACCTTTATTTCTATAATTTTGCATTTTAGACCTTTATTTCTCTATTTCTTGCATTTTAGACCTTTATTTCTATAATTTTGCATTTTAGACCTTTATTTCTATAATTTTGCATTTTAGACCTTCATTTCTCTATTTCTTGCATTTTAGACCTTTATTTCTATAATTTTGCACTTTAGACCTTTATTTCTCTATTTCTTGCATTTTAGACCTTTATTTCTATAATTTTGCATTTTAGACCTTTATTTCTCTATTTCTTGCATTTTAGACCTTTATTTCTATAATTTTGCATTTTAGACCTTTATTTCTCTATTTCTTGCATTTTAGGCCTTTATTTTTATAATTTTGCATTTTAGACCTTTATTTTTATAATTTTGCATTTTATAATTCTATAATAATGCAATAAGTTATGAAATGCAACAATTAACTAATTAACCAAATAATAAGTTATGAAATGGAATAATTAACCAAATTAAGGACTAAAATGCAAGAAATTTGAATTGATTTACCTCCAAGTCGGTGCAATGCCCAGTTGCAATGGTCGTGAAATAACTCATGCCAAGCAAGAACCTCTTGCATTGACGGCCTAGCACTTTATGCTGAAAATATGTACTCTCCCTAAGCTTCAGCAGGTCAATATATGCATCCAGAACTGACGACTCTATTTCACGATCGCGTTTTAGGCATTGGACATTTTCCTAAGCAAGCTCCGCAACCATCCCACCAACACTCTTAATAAAATTATGCTTTTCACCCCACCAACGCTTAAACAGCCAGTTGATTTTCCAATTTTTCAGTGGCCTCTTCATATCACCTGATACATAAGCAGGCCGCCTCTGCACATCCTTGTATTTATCCTCTTCAGTGTCCAACTGCAAATACATGTCAATACCCCTAATCATGATTGATATTCATGGCATATGGAAAAAATATCAAGCCAAAACGAATGTATGATTCAAGATACATACCCCAAGCATTTCTCTTAAGTTATCAGGAATAACACCACTGATACTACCAAACTTCACAAGTCCACCCGCCACTGGGGTAAACTCTGAACCAGGAGTAGTGGTTTCATCCTGCCATTCGATGAAGATACAAAAATCATATAAACATTTCAAATACAATACGTCACAAAGTTGAGTCAAAGTTAAAGATTATTACATCAAGGTTGACACCAGGAGGGATGAGGCGGTCTGATAAAGGTGTTACCATGTGTGTAGAAGGAGAAGGAGCAACTGTAGTCTGAACCTGTATCGGCTGTGAAGGAGGAGGGCTAACCTGCAACCACAATGTGATAAAAACATGAATAACATATTCATGCTGTTGGTATATAAGAAAGGAAATCACAAATAGGAGAGATTAGTACCTCAATATGAGCATCAGGGGGGACAGACTGTGAAGGAGGAGGGCTAGATCCCAGGGTCGGCTGTGTAACAGAAGGAGCAGCTGCTGTAGTCTCAACTGTAGTCTCAACCAGTATAAGCTGTGAAGGAGGAGGGCTAACCTGCAACTGCAATGTGATAAAAACATGAATAACATATTCATGTTGTTGGTATATAAGAAAGGAAATCATAAATAGGAGAGATTAGTACCTCAATAAGAGCATCAGGGGGGACAGACTGTGAAGGAGGAGGGCTAGATCCCAGGGTCGGCTGTGTAACAGGAGGAGCAGCTGCTGTAGTCTCAACTGTAGTCTCAACCTGTATAAGCTGTGAAGGAGGAGGGCAAACCTGCAACCGCAATGTGATAAAAACATGAAGAACATATTCAAAGTTGAACATATTCAACCTGTAGTCTATTTCTTGCATTTTAGACCTTTATTTCTCTATTTCTTGCATTTTAGACCCTTATTTCTCTATTTCTTGCATTTTATAACCTTATTTCTATAATTTTGCATTTTAGACCTTTATTTCTCTATTTCTTGCATTTTAGACCTTTATTTCTCTATTTCTTGCATTTTAGACCCTTATTTCTCTATTTCTTGCATTTTATAACCTTATTTCTCTAATTTTGCATTTTATACCTTTATTTCTCTATTTCTTGCATTTTATAACTTTACTTCTCTATTTCTTGCATTTTAGACCTTTACTTCTCTATTTCTTGCATTTTAGACCTTTACCTTTCTATTTCTTGCATTTTAGACCTTTATTTCTCTATTTCTTGCATTTTAGACCCTTATTTCTATAATTTTCCATTTAGACCTTTATAGTATTTTTATAGAAGTACAAACCTCAGTATTTAGACGTATGATCCAGTCCTTGGGCCATGCAACATGAGATCCAACAGCTTGCTTGACCGTCTCCATCTCACCAGGTACTGGAACTGGAATCAAGGCTTCTAGTTGGATCCCACTATCCACTGACACTCTCAGACATCCAGTAGGCATTGGCTTGCCATGTATTTTCCTACTCATTTCTCCTCCATCCGGGTAAGCCATGCCATAGGCAACCTTGTTACCATCCACTGCCAACTCACATGGTATTGGAGCCTACAATTATGATAACAAAAGTCAAATAAGAGAGATTAGTACCTCAATGGTATATAAGAAGAAAATCACAAATATGAGAGATTAGTACCTCAATCTGAGCATGATGGGGGACAGATGCCGGGGTAGGCTCTGTCCCAGCAGGAATAGTGCTAACCTGCAACCACAATGAGATAAAAACATGAAGAACATATAAAAAGTTGGTATATAAGAAGGAAATTACAGTAAGGAGAGATTAATATGAGCATGAGGGGGATAGATACCGGCGTAGACTCTGAAGGAGGAGGGCTAGATACTGGGGTCGTCTGTGTAACAGGAGGAGCAGCTGCTGTAGCCTCAACCTACAAGATACACCGATCATGCATTTTATACCCTTATTTATTTCTATAATTCTTGCATTAAACCAAGCGTTAAGGATTGATACCTCAACTTGGACTATAGGCGGGACAGATACCAGGGTAGGCTGTGTAGCAAGAGCATCTGTAGTCTCAACCTGCAATTATATGTCAACGAACCGATCACATAGTTATATATATAATTCCTCCTAAGTGACTCGAATTAAACCTAGCATTAAGGATTACTACCTGACGAGGACGTTTATAAGAGACATGAGGTGTGGCATCGTGCGTAAGTGAAGCATGAGAATCAACTGTCTCAACCTACAATAAAATATACAACAATCATACATATATTCAATCCACTACATTCAAAGATAACAAGTATCAAAAGATTACTACCTCACGCAAACGTTTCTGAGAAACGGCTAGTGGAGGCTGCTGCGAAGATGAAGGACCGCTGGGGTCAATATCCATATCATGTGCACGAGAGGGTCTATCAAAACTAGGTCTGATAAATCCAACACCCCTCCACTCGGTGTTGATCCGATCATAACGAGCCAAAAACTCAGTGATGATATCAAAGAACCACTCGGGGGGATCACGCTCGTAAATGGCATGTAATGTCCTCATTCCACAATCCAGCTGCATTGAAGTATTTAGATGCAGGAATTAGATAAATAAAGGTCTAAAATGTAAAAGTATATAAATAAAGGTCTAAAATGCAGAATTATACAAATAAATGTCTAAAATGCATGAATTGGAGAAATAAAGGTCTAAAATGCAAGAATTAGAAAAATAACGGTATATAATGCATACCGCATCAGCCATGTCCTGCTGGGGATACCGGTCACGAGGCACAATCTTAGAACGATGCTCAGCCACAAATGGAGCAATCCTTAGCTTACTGACGCGCCTGTACCAATACATGTACTCCTCTATAGACACGTAATTGCCCTCCTCGACAATAGGTATCATGCCATCATTAAAAGCATGCCACTCCTCAACGTAATCTGCCAAGGTCACTGTATGATTGTCCCGCACCCAACGAGATGCTCTCTCCGTCCGCAGTGAAGTCATGGCAATCGGGGCCTGTGGGATATGCTGTAGAATACCAAACTGTCTCAAGACTCTATCTGGCATGACATACTCAACGATATCAAAAGAAATGAGAGGGACACGACCGAGAGCCATATAGTGAGCATCCATCAAATCGATATTATAATCCACATCAACATCCTGAATGTCATAAAATCTCTGATAAGGCTGCCATGTCAGCCAACCAAGCTGAAAGCTGTCAAAGTCCCCCCGATAAAGACCTGTATGGTGGTGGGGGTTAACCCTCCTCTCATCTACCGGCTCAGCCCAAGCCAATGCCCTCGGCCAAACAAAATCCATACGAGGTGCTATCAGAGGTGCCCCAGGCAACAACCTCTCGTAAGACCAAAGCTGCAAAAGCATGGTGCACCCACTAATAGCTTTGGCACCCTTCTGAGCAGCCTTGGCCAAACCCCTGAACAAATAGCTCAAAACCGCAGCTCCCCAGGCATACTCCTTAATCTCATGCGCATTCTGGATTAACTGTAAATACCTGCAAAAATTCAGGAAATGCAAATTAAGGTAAGAATTCAATAATTGGAGAAATTAAGGATGAACATGCAAGAAATGTGAAATTTAAGGCATAAAATGCAAGAATAAGATAAATTTAAGCATAAATTGCAAGGACTAGAGAGAGAAATGAAGTCAAGAAGTACCTAGGATGCACGGTGTCTCTATTCGATGAAGGAAACAGCACACCCCCATTGATGTAAAAAAGATAAGCCCGGGTGTACACAAGGTTATCATGCTCGATAAACTCGGGAGAAGGCTTCTCCGGTTTCTTTTTATACATTTCCCTCAACCTATGAAGTTTCACCCCACCTAAATTGCAAAGAAATAAAAATTTAAGGTATAACATGCAAGAATTAAACAAATAAAGGATTAAAATGCAAGAAATTAGAATTTATGGGCTAAAATGCAATAACTAGATAATTATCTTCCTAAATTGCAAAGAAATGAAAATTTTAGGTATAACATGCAAGAATTAAACAAATTAAGGACTAAAATGCAAGAAATTAGAATTCTTGGGCTAAAATGCAATAAGTAGATAATTATCTTCCTAAATTGCAAAGAAATGATAATTTAATGTATAACATGCAAGAATTAAATAAATAAAGGATTAAAATGCAAGAAATTAGAATTTATGGGCTAAAATGCAATAACTAGATAATTATCTTCCTAAATTGCAAAGAAATGAAAATTTAAGGTATAACATGCAAGAATTAAACAAATTAAGGACTAAAATGCAAGAAATCAGAATTTATGGGTTAAAATGCAATAAGTAGATAATTATCTTCCTAAATTGCAAAGAAATGATAATTTAATGTATAACATGCAAGAATTAAACAAATTAAGGACTAAAATGCAAGAAATTAGAATTTATGGACTAAAAAGCAATAACTAGATAATTATCTTCCAAAATTGCAAAGAAATGATAATTTAATGTATAACATGCAAGAATTAAACAAATTAAGGACTAAAATGCAAGAAATTAGAATTTATGGACTAAAATGCAATAACTACATAATTATCTTCCTAAATTGCAAAGAAATGAAAATTTAATGTATAACATGCAAGAATTAAACATGTTAAGGACTAAAATGCAAGAAATTAGAATTTATGGACTAAAAAGCAAACCTTTTTTATACATATCTTTGCGTTCGGTCTCAGTCAACCTCAAATCATGCCACCGTCTTAGCCAATATGGAAGCGGTGCGGAAAGCTCCGTATGAGTAACAGCACGACCACGAACAGGCAATCCCAATATCATGTAAACATCCTCTAGAGTGATGGTGATCTCACCAAATGGGAAATGAAAGGTGTTGGTCTCTGGCCTAAACCTCTCCACCAATGCCGTGATCAATCGGATGTCGTTCTGGGGAATCGAGCGTGGGTTAGTAAACGCTCGGAAACCCCAGTCTGACAGCAAACTAACCTGGGTGTCATCAAATACCCAATCGTCGAGGTTGGCTGTCAACTGGCGGACATCCAACTTCTCCCGCTCTCCCCCCTGCCATATGTGACTGCTAATATGATCATCCTGCATGGTCAAGAGGGACCTATCGAGAGGCCCGCGCTGTATATCCATAGCATCTGCAATGTGCAAGATCAAAGAAATAAGGCACATTTCATAAACATGTACGAAAATTGGCTAAAATTATCATTCCATTAAGACATATTTAAAACAAGAATAAATTAACACCGAATATAATTTATCAAATAAAATGCAGTACTAATATGTTAATTAATCAAAATTCGAATTAATAAATCATATTAATTCATAAATTCGAATTTTAAACTCAAAAATTCAAATTAATAATTCAAAAATTCGAATTAAAATTTCCACAACTCATAAAAAAATTATAATTATAATTTCATAATTATAAACCCTAATAATTCGAATTAATTCATAGTTTTAATAAAAATTCGAATAATAATTCGAAACCTAATTCTAAATTGGGCATTTCGAGCTAATTCAACCTAATTAAAGATGAGAAACCCTAATTTCAATTGAGGGTAAAAGCCCTAATTTCAAACTAATGCAAACCAAAAATGGGTAAATTCGAACTATGAACCCTAATAATTCGATTT
Organism: Kitagawia praeruptora; assembly: GCA_037693485.1. Taxonomy (NCBI): domain Eukaryota; kingdom Viridiplantae; phylum Streptophyta; class Magnoliopsida; order Apiales; family Apiaceae; genus Kitagawia; species Kitagawia praeruptora. The sequence goes on from CM075354.1 coordinate 78,108,200, forward strand.
AATTCATGATTTTAACTAAAATGAAGCAAATAAACACCACCCACAGTTAAAAACGAATCAAACCATGTACATATAATCGTCAGTAGCAATGTATATAGTAGTGCGTGTGTGTATGTATAACTACGTGCGTGTGTGTGTAAGTGTCAATTAGAAGATACCTTGAGGAGGAAGATGGCCTGACATTCGCAGCTCTGTGTGTAAATCGCCCGGAATCGCCTGAAATCGCCTGAAATCGCCTGGGCTCTGTGTTTAATTAGGGTTAATCGGGTCGCGGCAACCGCAATGGGTGGTTGTATACGTCTCCTATCCGCATTGTATTATTGCGGCAATGATTTAAGGGTAAAAAAGTAATTCCATATTTTTATGTATCCGCATTGTATCATTGCGGCAATGATTTAAGGGTAAACAAGTAATTTCATCCGCTATGTATCGTTGCGGCAGCAAATTGGAGGGTGAAAACGTAATTTCATATTTTTACTTGTTTCTAGATTTCAAATTAACAGCTTTTATTAATTTATTATTTTTATTACTTTTATTAAATATAAAACTATAATAATTTATTTAAAATTTTATGTAATAATTCAAATTTTATAAACATTTTTATATTTTATAATGTATTAATTTACCAATTTTTTTAATTTTAATAAATAATAAAAATAAAAGTATAAAAATGTAAAATAATATTTAATACTGTTTTGTTTTGTAGTAAATTACAAATAAATTTATTTGGTGTAGTGGTCATGTTGGTGTTATCTCTGGTGAAGGACCTGAGATCGACTCCACATAAAATAATTTTTTTTAAGTTTTCCTGTCGCAAGTGTTCAATGTGGCAACCTTATTATTGTTCAATACGGCAACCTTCTTTTTTTTTTAAGTTTTCCTGCCGCAAGTGTTCTTTGCGGCAGTGTACGAGTTGGTGGTTGTGGGCCTTTTTTCAACCAACGGTGGCTGTGGAAAGGCACCCTTACAAAATAATTTCAAATTTTAGTTTCGCAAGACTTGAACACACTTGATTTCTTATGAGATATTTACTTAAAACTCGACTAGTAAAAATTTAATATTTAAATATTTTTATTTTTATTCGAAAATTACACGAAATGAAGGTACACGAACACGAAACGAATCCTTAACAGGTGAATTTTGGATTTGACATTACGTACACGAAACACGAAATGAAAGTATACGAAACAAACGAATTGCCAGCTCGAACTAAAATGCTCTTTTTCCAAGTGTCTTTCTTTCAAAAGTCGAGAATTAAGGAGTGCCCTTATATTTAAGGAATGTTATCCCAAAGATACTAAAAAGTAACCTCCTTCAATACCAACTATCCAAATTATATTTAACCAATGGCAACACCAGAAATCACTTATATCTAACCGAATCCGAACACTACAGTTTCTGAAAAACTGAATCCGGGTGACAAGTTGGAAATCTATGTTGAAGTAATATAATTTTGAACACATTGGTATTCAAGCTTGTTCGTTAACAACCCTGCTCCCATCTATAAATATACAATCTGAAATTTTAGTGTAAGACACTCCACCGTTGGAATGTTAGATCAAAATATATCATAACTCATAAGCGCCCAAGTCGCTCATTTTTGGAGTTTGTTCATATGTTGGCAAAGAGAACAAGGGAGACTTGTAAGCCTTCCCCCAATGGTTCCTGTTTCCTACTGGTAACTAACAAGCATGTCAAATTTACAAGCCGAGCAGCTACTATATACCACGCTGCTTTAAAAAAAAATTAATATAATATGTACTCATGAACATCATGCATAAAGAATTGGTAGAACTGCTTAACAATGTTTGCCTCAACAGTCCTTACTTGGGTGGTGCTGGCTTTGAAAATGAAAAATCATCTTCATCTCGATGTTCTTCGTCAGGATGTATAGTTGTTTCAGTGTCTATATCATCATGATCAACTCTTACAATCAATTTGGCTGTGGTGGACTCTGTAGTTATCGGATCAGCTTCCAAATCAGACATGTCCTGTTCGTCGTACGTAAATGAATGAGTTGCATGACCAGTAGTCTTAAAACGATGAAGCTTAGATGTAGCAGAGTGCAGAGTTGAGGACATTGACGTTGATGCCATTGAAGGAGTAGGGCTAGAGTCACCCAAACTTCGAGTGGGAGATCTTCCTCCATGCTTCTTCTTAACGGCCATACGCCAATTCTTGAGGGCTTTGGCTGTTTGTTCATCAAATATAGATTTCTTCATATTTGAACCCATCTGAAAATTTAATTCAAACAAATTCATGTAGGCATATAGCTCCAACAGCCCAATCGACCCAATAACAAAAATAAAGGGCAAGAGAAATGTTTGATATAAATAGAGTACAACTTTATTGAATTCAGTTTATTTAATACTTAATTTGAAAAATGCTATTATATTATAGAGTAATAATGTAGCACAAACTGGTTAATTGCTGAAAACATAGCTGCCAGTAGGGCCAGTAAAGGGAACGGGTTAAAGGATAATTTTTGCAAATTATCTTTCAAACTGTCTGTTTTCCGCGACATCTATAATAAAGTACTATGCTAATCCCTCCAGAGATTAGTTTTGTCTTTATAAGAAAAATAACATACATTTACAGAACCAACTTACTATTTTCATTCACATAAAGATTGAACTCTCATCAATATCATAAAAAGGAGGAGTGGTAGCTTTGGTGGCATGGATGGGATATTAGGTTAATGTTAAAGAAATATCATATCACTATATATAATTCGATTGGGTTTTAAACATATGTTATATTTACATAAAGACATTTGGACTAAATTGTTAGGGGATCTGTTTTCGTTTTCAAACCCTGGACTCAGCAGGAAGAGTCCAACATGGGTGTGTCCAGGTGTCGTACTTGGCAAAATTTTAAATTAAATATGTTTTTGGCCTAAAGTAAGTGTCTGGGTAGTGGGTGTTCATATGCATGTCTGCGTGTCCAACAGGGGTACTTGAGGTAAAATGAACAGTTGGGAGTTGGTGTAGCTGAGGCCCCGAATAGGGTCTGGCAGGATATTTGACCCATTGACAGGCCTCTGCAAGTGGAACTGTCAACTGAGATAATTTTGTATACAAAAATTAAAATTATCTTTTTGTTAAAATAAGAAGTCAGATGATCCACAGTACTATAAAAGTCAGATGATCCACAGTATGTATATGATGTAATCAGTTACGTCAATTGCATATGTTTAGGCTTATATATAGAACATAAGCTCTCTTGTAATATATAACAAATATGATAATCAATACAATCTCTTCTTCTAGCTGCTAATTCTATCAATTGTCATGGTATCAGAGCGGGTTTCGTCCTAAGGGAAACACACTTACAGTTTATCACATTCACAGAAGCATTGCAGGAGAAGAACAAAAAAACCAAAAAAAAACGTCCAGTTTATGTTTCAGAATCAAACCAAACTTCATACATATAAAGAAGAGCTGTAGACAAACCACTGCCAGAAGTCCGGTCGTCAGAAACTGCACCACGCGCCGTCACGCGCCACCGGAAGAAGCCAAACGCCGCCAGACGCGCCCACGCGCCGGCGCGTGTGGCATCTTCCGGCGTTTTTCCGGCGAAGTCGCAGAAGGGTTTCTTGTTCGCCACGATCTTCCGAGTCCAACAGTGGTACCAATTCTCAGTTCTGTGAAGTTTTTTATTTTCTGATATATAATTGTATGTATATTTGCGTATATACATACTATCTTTTTTCTTCAGAACGAGAGGTCTGCCTATCTGCTGTGTTTAAAGTCGTTACAAGATTGGGCTTTATATTGTCTACCAAACACCTTATCTATTTGGGCTTTATATTTGATATATACAATACTGTCAAATTGCATATAAGTGCCCAGTTTTTATACAGTCCCTGAACTTCTTGAAATTATAAAATTGTCCCTGTAATTGTTCATAATTATACTTTAAACCCACAATTTTCAATACCTACAAGATTTCTTTTTTCTTTTTATCCCTTTCGGCCCAACATCAACCAAGCTACAGCCCACTTCTTTTTACATTATAATGGCGGATACCGGAGACTCTGAAATTTCAAGCAAAAATACTGCTATAAGTAGCAGTAAATCGGGGTTCCATAGTACTCCATTTGTCAATCCAAAATTCGATGGGAAAAATTTCCTTGAATGGTCGAAGGCATGCACGATGGCCCTTAAATCCCATAAATTAATGAAATACATTAATGGGAAAGTCAAGCAACCCCTTGAAAAAGATGCAGACTTTGATGATTGGGATTCAGAAAATGCCATGGTGTGCTCTTGGTTATTCAACTCTATGGAGGTGCATATTCGCAAAAGCTATATATTTATTGACACAGCCGAAGAAGTGTGGAATTCTCTTACCCGGACATATTCTTTTTCCGGAAATGTGGCCAAGCGATTTGAAGTAAATCGGAAGATATGGGCATTGGCTCAAGAAGGAAGAACTCTTGCTCAGTATTACTCAGAGCTGACCTCCCTATGGAGTGAATTAGCTCATTACACTATTTTTGCATGCAAAAATGCCGAAGATCAGGAGAAATATCAAAAAATGATGACTGAAGAACGGGTGATGAAATTCCTGGATGGTCTGTCTGATGAGTATGACTCAATCAAAAATCAACTTATCGGACAGGTTCCCTTTCCGACTGTAGAGGATGCATATGGCCGTGTTCAATTAGAGGAAAGTCGAAAGCGAAGCATGGCTCCTACAACTCCCTCTGATAGATCTGCACTTATAACTGAAAAAATTCCGCAACTTGATCTAGAAAAGGCAGAGCGGTCTCCAGTGGCTCTTATGGGTGAAAAATCTACTCTTCAGTGTGATTATTGCAACAAGATGAATCACACCCGTGAGACTTGCTTTATCCTACACCCTCATCTAAAAATCAGAGGACGTGGAGGACGCAGTCGAGGTGGCTATCGAGGTGTATCATCCAGAGGATCAGGCAGGAATATAGGCAGGGGCAATCTTTTTAATGCTCATTATGCAGTGTCAGAATATGAGGTGCCCCCTTCGACAGGAACAATGACCCCTTCAGAGCTCAACAACTTTAGACAGTTAATGTTCCAATTGAACACTACTCCGCCAACACCCACTGCGCACTCTGCTCATGGAGGTATATCTTGTCACTTTACCTCCGGTAAATGTTCTAATTCATGGATTATTGATTCCGGAGCATCAGCACATATGACTGGAAATTCTAGTTTCCTAGAATCATATAATGGTGAAACAGGCAATATTCGTGTTGCCAATGGAGCTATTGCACCTATTCATGGACAGGGCACTTCTCACTGCCTCTCATCATCATTGCCATTATCTGATGTGTTACATGTTCCCTCCTTAACAGCAAACTTATTATCTGTTCAGCGTATTACTGAAAATCTTAATTGTTCAGTAACCTTTTTTCCTTCTCACTGTGTATTTCAGGATCTGGCGACAGGCAAGGTCCTTGGCAATGGTAAAGTGGTAGATGGACTTTATGTTATGGAAGGGAATTCTATTTCTCCCTCAACTTATCAGGTGTCATCCAAGTTAAATTCTGCTTTTGAATCTTTGTGTCAGTGGCATAGACGGTTAGGTCATCCATCTTTTGGTGTTTTAACACATCTATTCCCTGCCTTAATAAAACACTGTAAGAAGGAAGAGTTTTTTTGTGAACCATGTGAACTAGCAAAACATAAAAGATCATCTTATCCATCCAGAAATAAAAGAAGTTCTACTTTGTTTTCTATTATTCATACTGATGTTTGGGGTCCATTTAGACATCCTACACATGATGGGTATAGATGGTTTGTTGTCTTTGTTGATTGTTATTCTAGGCTTACTTGGGTATATCTCCTTAAGCAAAAAAATGAAGTTTACGAGTGTTTTAAATCTTTTCACCATATGGTACAAACACAGTTTAATGCATCTGTTAAAATTCTTCGGAGTGATAACGGTACTGAATATGGAGGTCCATTTAGATCTTATTTGGACACATGTGGTATAATTCATCAAACCTCGTGTGTCAAAACTTCTCAACAAAATGGGGTAGCCGAAAGAAAAATTGGTCACCTACAACAGGTTGCTCGATCGCTAATGTTAACAATGCATGTTCCCAAATACCTTTGGGGAGAGGCAGTCATGACTGCTGCATATCTTATAAACCGTCTTCCTTCTAGTGTTCTCAAATTCAAAACACCGTTGTCCTGTGTTCCTGCACCTTCTTCTCACCCACTACCCCTTCGAGTATTCGGGAGTGTATGTTTTGTTCATAATCATGCTCCCTCTCGGGATAAACTTGATTCTCGGGCACTTCGCTGCGTTTTCATTGGGTATTCACCAACTCAGAAAGGATATAAATGTTATCATCCTTCCTCACATCGCATATTTGTCAGCCATGATGTCACTTTCTGGGAAACCATTTCTTATTTTTCTCCGGGTTCCTCCTCCTTGCTTCAGGGGGAGATAAATCGACACAGTCTTGATAGTAAAGCAACAGATGAGTCACAGTCACTTCCATTTATTAACATACCTATTCCAAACACTAGCTCAAACAGGTCATCTATTCCTCCACATACGAGTAATGAGTCAGATGATATGAATAGGTTTGATATGCCAGATTTAATTACATATTTCAGGAAGAAAAGAAATGATATCACCACTTTACCGCATCCAGAGACCTCTGACCTCGAGACAGATCCTGCATCTCCTGTGTTTGAGCCAGAAACTGGTAATACTCTTGATCCTACTCTAGATCTTCCTATTGCTATAAGGAAAGGTGTACGTTCTTGCACTAACCATCCTATCTCGAACTTTGTTTCTTATAAAGCATTATCTCCTTCTTCACTTGCTTTTGTGTCATCTTTGTCTAGTGTTTCTATTCCACATACTTGGCAGGATGCTTTATATGAACCTAAATGGAAAGATGCCATGATAGAGGAGATGAATGCATTGAAACATAATGGCACTTGGGAGTTAACTCATCTCCCTGCTGGAAGGAAGGTAGTAGGATGCAGATGGGTGTTCACTGTGAAACAAAAACCTAATGGGTTGATTGATAGGTACAAAGCAAGACTTGTAGCAAAAGGGTATACTCAAACTTACGGGATTGATTATCAGGAAACTTTTGCTCCAGTAGCAAAGATGGCTTCTATTCGAGTCTTGATATCATGTGCAGCAAATCTTGGGTGGGAACTTCAGCAATTGGATGTAAAAAATGCATTCTTACATGGAGACCTGAAAGAAGAGGTTTACATGGATATTCCACCGGGTTTTTCTACAGCTGCGACCATTGGGAAAATATGCAAGTTAAAAAAGACTATTTATGGGTTGAAACAGTCTCCAAGGGATTGGTTTGGCAAATTTCAGAGAGCGATGATTAAATTTGATTACAAACAGAGCAATTCGGATAACACCATGTTCGTAAAAAGACGAGATGAAAAAATCACAGTGTTAATTGTTTATGTCGATGATATTGTGATCACCGGCAACGACACGTGTGAGATTGCTAATTTAAACGCAAGCTTGCCTCTGAATTCGAGATGAAGGATTTAGGAAAACTACGGTATTTCCTTGGCATTGAGGTCTCTAGAAGTCCGGGAGGTATCTTCCTCTCACAACGAAAGTATACACTAGATCTTCTGAATGAAACAGGGATGTTGGGATGTAGACCTGCAGATTCTCCAATAGAAGCAAATCATAAGCTTTGTGGAGATGCTGGTGAAATTGTTGATAAATCTCAATATCAAAGGTTAGTTGGACGACTAATCTACCTGGCACATACAAGGCCAGATATAGCATATGCAGTTGGAATTGTTAGCAGGTACATGCATGATCCTCGCCAACCTCATTTGGATGCAGTTTATATGATATTAAGGTATCTCAAAGCTGCTCCTGGAAAAGGAGTAATGTTTACTAAAAACAGTCATCTCTGGGTTGAAAGTTATACAGATGCAGATTGGGCCGGATGTCAAGATGATAGACGTTCGACTTCAGGATATTGTACATTTGTTGGTGGCAATTTGGTTACTTGGCGGAGCAAGAAACAACCTGTGGTTGCCTTATCCAGTGCTGAGGCAGAATATAGAGCTATGGCTAAAGGTGTACGTGAATTATTATGGATAAGATTGTTTCTAGAAGAATTGGGACTTGCATCCGCTACTCCAATGAAGCTTCACTGTGATAATAAAGCCGCTATTGCCATTGCACATGATCCAGTCCAACATGATCGGACCAAACATATCGAAATTGATCGACACTTCATAAAAGAAAAGATCAATAATGATACCATTGGTATTCACTATGTAAGATCGGAGGACCAGATAGCTGACATATTTACCAAAGGTTTAAATCGGAAGATGCTTCATCCACTTATTGGCAAGTTGGGCATGAGTGATATATATGCATCAACTTGAGGGGGAGTGTTAAAATAAGAAGTCAGATGATCCACAGTACTATAAAAGTCAGATGATCCACAGTATGTATATGATGTAATCAGTTACGTCAATTGCATATGTTTAGGCTTATATACAGAACATAAGCTCTCTTGTAATATATAACAAATATGATAATCAATACAATCTCTTCTTCTAGCTGCTAATTCTATCAATTGTCACTTTTGTTTAGTTGCCGAATCTCTCTTTGATGAATCAATATATTATACCGTGATTCCTGGTACTAAAATCCAGCTGGCCTGGATTAATAATAAGATCCCGTCAATTGGCAAATTATTTATTTTCTTCAAACAAGTCCCTCCACATTACAAAGTTTATATAAAGTAAATTCAGCACTTTGATAATGCTATTTTTTCCAGATAATGAGAGAATTTAGAAACTGAGTACTTGGAAACAACCAAATCTTTTGGACTAAAAGTTTCACATCAAAATTGGTAATTGCTTTATGCTCTGAAATTAGGAGCTTATAAAATGGTTTTGCACAGAAAAATTGTACCTGAGCTATGAGGGCATATAGTGGAAGTGTAATATAGCTGCATAAGAAGAGGACTCCAACCCTGCAGACAACAATCACTTCGATCAAATGTTCTAAGCCTTCCAAAGAATATTGTAAGTGATGGATATCTAGTAGAAGAATGGTTTACCCTAAAGCTAGTTTAATCATCAACAACCGGAAGTTATCATGGAAACAAGATTTCAATCCAAATTCATACTGCAAAGAAAAATAATGTTATTTTTAAGCTTTGAACGAAACAATGATTTATTACAGATATGATTGATATCCAAAAGACTAGTTACCCATATCCATAAGAAATATGTTATCTGGAATGCATTCTGCAAGAACCACGTAACTTGTTAGATGTCATTCATCAAACAAATGCTTGAAAAGAAATCACAATAAATAGAATTTCTACCTGAACATTCATTATTCATTATATATATAAAGTTATATAATTACTCCCGCATTTTAAAAGCTCTAAAGCTAGAGATACATGTAAAACATATTAATACTTAATTCTTACACAATTTGGGAAGGCAACTTTTAATTTTTATAGACAGTCCGACCTTATAAGTTCCAAACCTCACTTCTTCGTTTTTAAAAACTACGGTAAACCTACGGTCTCCATAGCAAAATTAGTTAAGTGAATCAGATGCCTTCAGCATTGTGAAGTAATTTGTATATAAACATCATATTTCGATTTGGACAATGACCGGTGCATGTATCATAGCTCAAATTCAATTTGAATAGTGGCACTTCTGTAACTCCTAGTGGGAAAAAAGATGATAACAACTGAACCAAAAATTTTCTTTAAAGGTTATATGAATTTATTTTATCTCATTACCTGAAATAAAGCAAAGTGTATAAGATGTAGGACTAAGTGGGGACGTCCAAACCAAAAGTATCTGTCTGAGCCTTGAACAAGAGGAATCCCTTGGACCACAGCATGTCTTTCTGTGATTTCAAGAGCCATTTTTGTCAAAATGGATTGGAGCTTTGTCCCAACAGCTAAGATAATCTGGAAACAACCATATGGTAAGCTTTTAATCTTCTCTATTAATGTTTAATAAGATATGAAATAAAAAAAATCTTTCTTACAACAAGAGGTATTAAGGATGCCCAGAACAGTGCCTTAAATCCTGCCATGAAGCACAATAAAAATTGAATTGTCAAAGTGAAAATGGAAACTTCTCAAGTAAAAAGCCTGTGGAAGAGATTTATACCATTAACATTTATAAGCAAAAAAACCACAAATGATGCCCACAACACCGGGCTGCCAATGTCACAAAGAACCAAGTGAGGAGAGAACATATATAATGAGGAAAAATCCTTTTGTAAAAATCAAGCAGCAATACAACATTTCACATTACCTGACACCCACTACTACCTGGAAGTCATCCTCTAGTGATCTTTTAATATACTTTTGGAAGTTAAATTTACTTCCGGGGGCTAAATGAACCTACAAATACAGTAGCACTGTCAAGAATAAAGCACACATGTATGTGTAAAGAAGTAATCAAGCAACTTAAAACTCACACTGATGAATCCATTTCGCAATGTCAAGTAGTCTGACTTACTAACAGACCTGAAAAATTGCTGAAAAAAGCATCCCTGCAAGAGAAAAAAATTGTTAGTGGATATATTGTTCTGTGTATAAGTTATATGTACTTTACATAAATATGGATGCAGATTCAATTTCAAGATCAAGAAATGTATCTTACAATAACAAAGAAGAATGGAATTTTTGTCCAGAAACTAGTGTGTGCTTTGACGAAAGATGTCTCGTGGGTAAGTCGGAATCTTGAAGGATCTGCATGTTCCATTGTAGGCAATGTGACTCAAAAATAGTTGCATCACACGATTATATTTAAAAAGAAGTTAGCCCTTTCTAAGCTATTCAACAACATACCATTGGAGAACTCATAGTCATGGGATGCCGTCTCTTGCTCCCAAACCTTCCAACCACGAATCTATGCAAGTACAATATTTTATAGCATTAAATGTGGAACCATGCAGCATCATATATGGAAAACATCAGAAAAGTGGTAAAGCCTGTCAAAACTCGCATACGCTTAACAGTTGGGAGAAGAGGAAAAATTATGTTAGGAATACAACAGTTATTAAATAGTTTGATCCTTGAATATTTTTAAGAACTTTCCGAATCATCTGTGGTTCTGCTTAAATGAACATCTATTAAAGGTGCAGTTTTTTTCCCATATAAGTGGCGAATGGAACTGTTCAATTTTGCTGTTTACCATGCAATCTGTTTGCCTACTGCTTGAAATGTAAGCAAAATTTCTTGCCATACTTAGATCAATATATTTATGGCTGCAGCAACTTCATAGCGCCCATACACTTTCTCAACTTCAGTGGAAGAATTACAAGAAATATATGGAGCACTAAAAACCTCTTTGTAAGAAAAACGGCTGCAGATCTTCCCCAGACATGCTGATGTCGGAGCCTTGCGCACACAATACTACCATATTTTTGTATAAAGCAGTAGTAAGGTAATCTGAGCAACCAGAATAAGCTGGCAAAGGCCTTTCATTAAAAGCCAAAAACATGCTAGGCTAGCACATACCCTTGGACAAACCTTATAGAATAATATTAATAGATTATAGGCATGCTAGCTTGTGTTGAGTTGTTTCCTCATGCAGGAATTGCTGCATACCTAATAAAAATGGCAATCACCCATCTGATGCAAAATCACCACCATGACCAATTACCTAAACTAATACTACCAATCACCAATCGAAGATGAGCTCCCGCTTTTTATTATTGACTGGGTAAGAAAATTCAATCTGAACTTTGACCATATTTTATTAAAATGAGGTGCAATAATGATAAAAGAACCAACAACAGATTTTTTATTTTTTTTAATTCAGATACTATGCTTCCTCTGATTGTGCTCTTTAAGTGGCTTTCAGAATCACTAAAATCCTCCATATAAATACAGGCCTTCCCTTCTTTACAGTATAGTTATGACATCAGCAATTTAAGTGCTACCTTAACACAGTTTAATCTTTCAAAACTTCAATTTCCACTTGCAATGCCTTGTTAGTCCTACTTACAATGTACGCTTTATGCAATAATGTTATACAAGATATAATGATAGGTTCTTTACTAAAAACTCACTGGGTGAGACACTACAAAAGAGGGGATTTACGGATTTAATATTTAGCAAATTAATATGTATGCTCATACAGTGGCTCAAAACAACAAAATGATCTACTTCAATCAGTCTGCATGCAATAAGTGGAGGTCTGGCTTCTCAGAATTTTACCAAGTACATGCTACATATGAATATAGGAGAACCACAGAAAAATTGTATCTAAGATATTATATTACCTTCAGTCTGCCAAGAGCCATAGTAACAGCACTGTAAACCACGTGCAAGACTGCCAAGAAGAATATGAGTATGTGCAACTGATGTAATCCGTCGACAGTTATAATTGGTACATGCCCCTGTTGCCAACACATGCATTAGTAATTACAAGTCTGTCATAATGTCACTTTCATAAAAAAAAAATCTATTTTAAGGAAAGACGGCAAATGCCAAAATATAATAAATTAAAAATTAATACTGAATCAGTATTAGAACTTTGTTTTATCATATGCAAAGTTTTGACTGCAAACGTTACCAGTATCGGTAAATCAATCATAGACCAGAGCAATCCTACCCCATGCCTATGTGAAGGGGAAACACTAAGACCACACAATGATGTAAATATTTAGGCTAGTTCAACAGCTTATGTCAAAAGATATAGTAATATAGATTCCTCCCTCTGCACACACATAAATGATACCTCACCCAAGCCATTGGAAATGACAAACATTAGACCAACCAAGAATGCAGATATCCAACTGGCATTTCCTTATCAAACTTAAGTAAATTACTCTCTGATTGATTCAACGTTTAGCCAACTACTTCACAAGAACTCCGACGCATATCTATACTCATAGGACCTTTGGAATTTCAATAATACATTTCGTTCAAAATCCCCTCCCAAAATTATGTCATCAGCAAACCAGGAAGTACCCCTGCAAGTTGTCCTGATGCGAAATCCATCTTCTCGCTCTTATAATCATCTTAACTTAGCATGTCAAAAACTAGAGCACAGGGAAAATGCAAGATGCATGACGATCCTAATATGCAAACTCCACCGCATCTAAAGTCACTATCTGATTCTTGATTCGCCGGAGTCAATTATGTATACAGTATATCAAATAATAGCCAAGACCTAAAGTTTTTTTATTCCTGTTATCCAGTCTTAATTTAATAACAAAGTACAAATCTTTCATTCTTTCAGTCTAACTGACAGAGTAAAAATCATTAATTTAATAACAGAAAACCAGAGCATCGCAAGCTATTTTACGCATTGTAGTCAAGGACTTGCACGATTGACATGTCTGCAACTCAATACAAAAGTACTATTTATAGACTCACAGAACTCATTACGGGAAACAATCAGGAGAGTACTACATAGAAAACAGTCCTTGACTATGTATGTGACTGTCATGATCTCTTCTGGCTTGATATATATATATATATATATATACATATATATATATATATATATATATATATATATATATATATATATAACATATATGTAGGCTGCCACGAGACTATATTATCATATTAAAAACAGTAGCAAATTCTTTTATTGATAAACAAACACACACTCCACTAGGCATTTTCTAAATATCACCCACTCTCCACTCACACACACTGAAAACCTAATACATGCCTGCCCAACATGCCAAAACTCTTATTTATACTCATAATGAAATACCACTAATCCCAACAATTCCTCCCTTTAGATTTTCAAATGAGACAATTCATAATTAACTCCATTAAATCCTCCAAAAAATTATTGATCAAGAACACTAATAACACCTATCGTGGGCATGATGGGATAGCCTAGTGGTATCAGTAGTAATGCAGTATTATACAAAAAAGTCAAGGGTACTTGGAGCCCTCGGCACCATGTATCTGCCACTGTGAGAGTTATCGTGAACACGCATTACATAGTGATCCCGAGAAACAACTAAAATCCCACAATAAAGTTGACTTAGTCCCTAGGACCCCAGAATCATTGTGGCGATCTTCAAAACTAAAATCAGCAACTCAGAGGCTGAGCTAAAAAAAATCTGAAATCACATGAGTAAAAATATATACAGCTTCCTTCATGAAAACAATCATAAAGTCTACTTCTCTAGCTAATGTAACATATATGCACTAAAACATGACGCTTAGTAAATGGTATAATCAGCAAGTGAGAAAACATAAACTGCCAACAACCATACCAACTAAAAACAATCACTGTATAAACCTAGACTTTTGATCAAAACTAATATTTTACTAATAATACATATGACTATATGAGCAAGTCAATATAGAAAAGTAACCGCTAATAGAAAAAGCAAGAGAAGAAATCTAAAAAACAAATACAATGATTTTTGAAAAATTGACCCCTGGTTGTCAAACATGAGGAGAAAACAAAAATTGTGCTCAAGTATAATTAGCATATATAGACTTCGATACTTCAAATGTAAATTTTTCCTAATTGAACCTCATGAACATATCCTTTTGCAAGTGCATGCATGTCAGAATAAATTATAAGACAATATGAAAGCATTATACAGAATTACAGATTAGCTAACACAAACTTGGACTAATACAGATTAAATATTTTAAGACTCAAGAAGAATCAAAGACAATTAAGGAGTCTGTGTTCAAAGGCGCAATTTAGAATCGATATTAATCATTATTAACTTAAACAAAGTGCTAACATATTTAATACTTAACCCAACTCTTAATAGCTACACGACACAAGCGAGTATCAGTTTCTGTAAGAACAGATATACATACATTTCATGTACTTAAGAAACTGATTATCAATACACTTACCTAATCTTGTTATCAAATGACAAGTTTGATCTAGAATACGTACGTAATATAATATATTTCTTCTTAATCTAATTATGCTCCAAATAATAATAGATTATTGTATAGACTAATATTTACGAAGAATGATCAAGAATTACATATTATTGGAGTGCAGGTATATAAAAACACTAAAAAGTCAGAAACAATAACATTCTGGTCTGAAAACATACATCGAGTGCAACTAGATTTGGTCACTTGAACTAATACAATTCAGTTACAACATATATGAATTGTATTAAACCATCTTACTCCTATATTATTAAAAGGATGTAACTTATATCCACGCATCATGAGAAAAGGACCGACACATTACATATTTACATGTATATAAACCTGTGACGATAACCATTAAAATTCATCAAGAGAAACTTCCAAAACTAAAGCAAAGGCCAAAAGCAACATGTATAGGTGACAGTATACAACCTTAGGACTATATCTTTTGTCGCAAAAATTATATTTACACTAAATACCCCGAACTTAACTCCTTTATCAACTTAACAAAAGAAGCCATAACTTTGAACTGTGCCACCCACACACGGTCCATCAGTCTCTCTTACACCCGCAAAGCCAATAAAAAGTCCACTCAGAATATTTTAACACATCTAATCATACCAAGGACGGAAAACCAAAATGATACAACTACATAACCAACACACCGTGATGATACTGAAACATAATGCCCGATAGCAACTTCACCAATCACCGAGATGGCTAAAAGTCATTTCAACACATTATCCTCAATATATGTAACTATGTGAAGATCTGCGTACGGGTGCAGTCTCGTGTTCTGAGATTTGACAGATTTAAGCATCAAAATCCAACCCTTCTCCCTTTTAATTTCAATATGTTAGGAAAGAAAAAAGTGCAAGTATGGCTATGAGCTATCCAATAGACTACATGTGTACTGAACAACAGATGTTGTACATGTAATACAAATCATAAATACTTGTACCTCTTTGCAGGTAGATTTGTTGTTAGAGACAGATAATGACCTGTGGTCATACCATAGAAGCCTACGCCGATTTTCTTCTTCACCTTCACCTCCCTTGACATGACCTTTCTTCTCCCCAACTGAACATGGCAACATTGTGTCGGCAACACTTTGCGAGATGCAAATTTTAGAAATGTAATACTGACTAAAGGTCAGAAGTAGTGAAATGAAACCAAGAACCATCAATTCTGCAGTAATTCAACAAAATATCATTTTGCTATAATATATTTAATTCGTAGAGCGATAAACATTGGCGAAAAGAGTGATAGAGAAAGTATAATGGCTTATTTACCGGATTTAACCTTGTCCAAAGCTTCAAACAGAGCTCTCTTGTGCTTCTTTGTGAACCACTAGAATATACAATCAAAAGCTTTAGTAACTTGTTCTCTAATTTGAATAACTTCATCAGACAGTAAATATACTTCCACAAACAACACTAATTATCAAGTATTCTGTAAAATCAAGAACTTATAACCCGAAAAAAGCAGGAAATGACAAAACTCTGTATAGGAAAAGAGTAACAAAACAACATTTTGGCAACCTCTTTCCATAATCTCTTGAAAAAATGGATCTAAAAAGGGGGGGGGTCTATAAATAATAAACATAACCAACAAAAAGGATCAAAGTGGTAGCAAAGGAGTAACAAAGTGATGAAAACACAAACAATTATAGTTTAAAAAGGGAACAATTCACACACAAAAAGGGAAGGAAAGAATGAAGCCATGTACATATACCAAAAAAAAATTGGGGAAAGGAAGCAGGTAAACATACAGCTCCAAGTTTATGAAGAATCTTCTCCAAAGCAATAGAAATGATGATAATGACAGCACAAACAGCAGCAACAGCCCATGTGGGTGTTCTATCAAGCTCCCTTGCCAACTTTTCACCTCCTGTCATCCTCTCCCCCTACCCTAATAAAACCCAACACCACCTTTTGCTCTAAACTTGTACTAGAATCTTGAAATTGCTCAAAAGCTCATCTGGGCTTTCAAGAAACTCATGCATTTGAGTGTGTATATATATAATATCAATAATAAAACTGTAGATAATTTGCACAAGTGGGGATGATGGTAAAGTAGTGATAGACTCTTAAGAAGCTAAAAAGCAATGATGATGATGGTGGTGGTGCTTTTGGACAAAATTACTAAATATACACTTTAGATTTATATGTACTTGCGTCTGTATGTACTACATTAGTTTGCCAAACGCGGTTTGCACGATTGAGGGGGTTTGTTGTCTTAAAGATTTGATTGGGTTATTTTACTATAAAACGTTTTAATAAGTGCAGCGTAGTCTATTCCGTTGATTACTCTAAAGCTGTCTACAGTTGACTTTATTATTCTCATCTCTCCCTCTCTCTCTCATTTTGGGAAGATGGTTCGGATAATTGTTGCTTATGACTTGGTGTCTTCTTCTCAAAGACTGAATTTTTCAACTTGTTTCCGTAGTATGAAACCTTCTTCGGTCGATTTACCGGATATGTTTATTCATTTTCTGATATATGTTCGTGACTTCAAATTGTTCAATGATCCCTTCAAAGTTTATGGTTATGGTAACTCATTATGTAAATAATCACACTAATTATTTCGAACTTTTGATATTTTAATTAAAAATTTTGAAAAAAAAAAAAATAGGATTAGATGATTTGAGAGGCATCACTTCGCTACACCCGTCTTCTTCCGCGCACGGGCAGACAATTTCTTTTTAGAACAAATTATTATTTATTCTAAAATACGGAGTATATGTTTAACGAAAGAGGCTATGTAATTTATACAGTATATGAACGTAATTTAGTTGAAGCGAAGATTTTAAAAAAAATAGCATGTCAAGTAAACGCATCATAATAGTTGCGTTTACAATGTATAGGCATTCAGGCCCGTGCTACGCACACAGGTCTTTTTAAAAAAAAAAACTTTATTAATTAAACAATTAACCATTAACACTCGTCGACTATCATAATTACATATTCATTACAAAATATTTGATGGATAGAAATAATGTTATTGAATAAAAACTTAAAAATAGATAATATTGCAACCATTACTAATTATTCATTACTAATAAAGATCAACAAAATACTTGGAATAAACTTTTAATTATTACATGTCTTAAGATATCAAAGATAGATAAAAATTTTGTAGACGTAGATGTAGGAAGTTTTTGAATGTTTGCAGATTTAATGGTTCATTCTGTTCATTCCTCAAAGAACGAAGGAGGCGGAGGAGGCTGATATCATTCATTAATCAACCTAAAAAATAACCAAGTGTTAATTTCTATCATATATTAAAACAAAAGACGATTTACTACGTGTGTAAATCAAATATTCATTTTTTAAAAATACCTCTGCTTGAAATAATAAACATCAGGATAGTCAGGGTTAATATAAATCCTGGAATAAGGGAGATTGGATATCTGAAATTTATCTGCAAAATAAAGAGGTGTAAATTTGGTTAAATTTATAACTTAATAACAATTTAATAACATTTTTTTATCTCAATTATGGCATAACAAATATTTACCCTTATGTTTGGTAACTCTAGTACTTGCCAATAATAAAATTATTGAGAGTTCCAAATTCGGCTGATTATACAATGGTTCTGTTTTTGAATCGAGGGGTAAAATATGATTGCATAATATTCTATTAGTATCCTATTAGTTGATATGTAAAGTAACATTGGAAGATAATTTATATACAATAATCATTAATTTATGCAAGTAATTGATTTTTGTGATTTTAATATCATCAATTCAGTATTATTACAATATTAAACATCTATCATATTCTTCCAATGATTGCAAAATTAATGAGCATAACCATATATATTTTATATATATTGTCACAATTTTTGAAATCTTTAAATTGGAAGATAAGATATTTTTAGAGCTTAAATTATGCAAGTAATTGATTGTTGCAATTCTATTCACAAATTTGATATAATTAACTTTATTATAATATCCCAATGATTGCAAAATTAATGAGCATAAGCATATGTACCGTATATATATCGTAAACAATTTTTAAATCTTTTAAAGGGAAGATAAGATATTTAAAAGTGCAACAAATTAATTTTGTCATCGCCTAACGGCGATGACTCGTAATTTAGATATTGTAAAATTAAAAATTGCAACAAAATATAAAAATCGATTATGAAAAGGTATCATATCTCATATTTCACTAACTGCATTGATGTTTATAAAAAAATATAAATTCAATTCAAGATTTCACAATATTATCAATTTATAGTCTTACTATCAATGATAACTTATGATATGCATGCGATTAAAAATTAGAAAAAAAAAAAATTTAACAAAACATTTTAATTTCAATTTAAAAGAATTGAAAAAAATTATGTTAAATTGTAATCATATTAGATATTCCAGAAAAGAGGTACATAACTCCAATTCTAATTATAAGTACCATCCATTTCTTTACATAAAAAACTGCGTATCTGACACGCATTTTAAGGTGAACTTTAAAGATAGTTCTATAACTTATTTTTGATATTTTCTTTTTTTGTATAAAAAATAGGATTGTTCTATTTTTATACAAAAAAAAATATCAAAAATAAGTTATAGAACTATCCTTAAAATGCACCTTAGAATTCGTGCCGAAAATTGGTTCGTAAATGTAAAGTATTAGAGGGGACAGAGGGAGTAGCATATTAGATATTTCAGTAATCACATAAATGTATACAAACATTTATATAAGATTCCGTTCAGATTTGGTTTAAGTTTTCTTGTCGTCGCCCTTAATTTAGATATATATTGTAACTAAAAAACTCAAATCGATTATGAGAAGGTATCATATCTCATATTCCATTAACTGCATTGATGTCTATAATAAAAATTTATAAATTCAGTTCAAGGCTTCTCGCCATCGCCTAACGGCGATGGCTCGCAATTTAGATATTGTAAAATTAAAATTGCAACAAAATATAAATATTGATTATGAAAAGGTATCATATCTCATATTCCACTAATTGCATAGATGTTTATAAAAAAAATTATAAATTTAGTTCAAGATTTCTCCCCCGTCTCTTAACAACGAAGACTTGCAATTTAAATATTGTAAAATTAAAAATTTTAAGTAAAAAATAGCAATCAATTATGAAAAATTATTATATCTCATATTTCACTAACTGCAACAGTGTATATAAAAAGTATAAATTTAGCTCTATTAGTCTCTTTAGAATTGCAATTTCAAAATTTTGTTATTTCCATTCCTTAAATTTGAAAATCCTAAAAAATCAATTAGAAAATTGGGCCAACAAATCTATTTGATCCTAAAAAATGTTTAAATTTAAGATTTTGAAACAGTCAAAAAGGAAATTTTGAAAAAGAAAATGAAAGATAGATATATGAATAATTAATGCTGATTGATACTATATGAATGAGTTATAGTTTCCATAAATGAATAATTATAAATTTAAAATTATTTGCAAAATATATGGGAGGAAACTGATAAGAGAAAATCAAGCAAGATTTCCAATTAATTAAGAAGATTAATGTGTATTAAATAAGTAATTTGAATTTCAAGTTCTTATTACGTATTAAATGAAAAGATTGTGTTGACTTGATTATTGATAATTGAAAATGGATCATAATATGATAAGAGAAAATCATGCAAGATTTTAAATTAATTGGGAAGATTGTGTATTAAATAAGTAATTTGAATTTCAAATTCTTATTACATATTAAATGAAAAGATTGTGTTGACTTGATTATAGATAATTGAAAATGGATCATAATGTGATAAGAGAAAATCAAGTAAGAATTTGAATACCAGGAAGTTTAACAGTTTCCTCTAACTGGATACAGTATATTCCATTCAGTTGATGAGAACAGTATTTTGAACCACTACGACTGAAAATCATCTCTGTGGAAAATAATACAATGTCTTAACATTAAAGTCATACTGTTCTTGAGAGTTGTGAAACTAACAATTCATTCTCATTCTTCTGTTTTCTCAATTATGATAAGTGGAGTTTATATCCACTTGGAACATTCTATAATGGCTTAAATTGATTGTCTTGGGCTCAAGTTTCTTGTAGTTTTGATGTGTTTTGTTTAGTTGTGCAGATTTACAAGGATGTTGATTATGGTGGATGTTTTTGTCATTTTTGGAGATTTAATTTATTAAAATTCGGATTTATTGGGCTGCACGCGTGAGATTCACTGTTTGGGCCATATCTTGAGTTCTAGAAGTCAGTTTTGGGCGATCTTACTGTCCACGCGAAGATAACGAGATTCTCTACCATTCTAAAGTGGTACAGAGGCCCAATTACAGTTGGAACATTCCAGAATTACTGAAGAAAAGACAGCTACGAATTTTCCCTTTAAATCAGAATCAGTTTAGGAAACGTACTTCTATTATTATTCTGATTTGGTATTTTCTTGTTGGGCAAGATGTCTAGAGCCTATATAAACACATCCAACCCTTGTAATACATAATCATCATCATTAGGAGTAGAACCAGTACATATCAATTACTTAGTTTTATTTGTATTTTTTCATACTTTGTTTTTATCATGGTTTCACTTGATCCCATGATGACGAGAGGTTCGATTATGAGCTAATCATTGTTATGGGATTCTAACGGATTTATTTATGGAGCTTTAGTATCTTGATTGCTTTAAAGATCTGTGTGTGATGTATATCTGATATCCTCGTATGGTTATGCTTAATTGATAGATGCGTCATGAACATCTAATTTGTTAATCTCTTGTGAAGTGAAAGTGGATCTTGAGATTTAGAACTTGCCATGCTAGCATAGGTTCATGATTGTTTATCAACATGATTCGTAGTATGAGATGAGAATACTTATATTGCCCTATGTGATCTTTATGGATAACTTGCTCTTCAACCGTTATGTTTTCAAATTCTATAGACATATAGGGTCTAAGCATAATTGGTGTCTATTCATCTTCTATCTCTTTTGTGGATGTATGGGTAGTTTGGTATACGTATGCTGACAGGTAGCGTGTACTTGTTTCGTGTTGTCCGATCAGATATCATAACCATTGCATATAGTGATTAAAGGCGTCAGATCTAAGCAAAGTATTTAATGAAGTTAGGATTCCATGTTTACTCTTGCAGACGTAATTAGATTTTAATTCTTGTTAGTTAGTTAATTCTTAGTTTTGTTAATTTATGTCTTAGTTAATTTAGTTTAATAAACCCAAAATTGTTATTGTCTTAGCAGTGCATAATAACCATACATTGTTGCATAGGCATATTTACTGAATAGAACCATAACTTGATCCCTGTGGGAACGAATTTGGACTTAACCTTATATATTACTTGTGACCACGTACGCTTGCGTGTTTTAGTGCAAACAAATTATTTACAATTGGAGGCTCGAGAACAGTTGGAAGTGGCATTAAAGTAATTGATATAACACCATATGATGTCTATTTAATAGAAATATACAACTTGATTAACATAAGAATGCTTACAATGACGATACCTATAACACCTGAACTGCAGTCAATAATGATACCTATAACACCAAAATTAAAGTCACTAACGATACTTTTAACTTTATTAAGCATTTCATATATTTATATAGTTGATATAGAGTGAGAGGAACGAAACAATTTTTTTACCTTACTTTTACTCAGCAAGTTCGTAATCCATCAATCATTTATGCATTATAGATCAATTTTAAACAAACATAAAAGAGTAGTCTTCTATTGTGGATGAAAATTGATGCTCATGACATATTGACATTGGATCCTTAATTAAGGATCCACACAATAGTTATGAAATATCTCTTGGCAAGTACATATTGAGAGGATGCGTTAAGCCAGAGAAGTAGATATGTGTACAACATGATTCAGCATGTTAAATTTAAAGTTAAAAATCATCATCTGGGTAAAAAAATTGAGTAGACCGTAGACCTGTGCAATAGAAATAGTAGGCACTTCAGTTCACGCATACCTTACGGGCCCGACGCATACCTTTAGCAATCGATATATGATCAATATAAATACTAACCCAATACGTCCATTTGTAGGAAAAAGTGTATAAATTTAAAGCCTGCAACAAACACTTTAAAGATAAATAAACGTATATCATAAACAAAAATTGGATATTTGACCAAATAAAGATAAGCCCAACGAATTATATACACATTGTAATTGACTCTAGATTATAGACCTTTTGCTTAAAATTGATTACAGATTAAAGACCTTTTGTTTAGTTGTGCAGATTTACAAGGATGTTGATTATGGTGGATGTTTTTGTCATTTTTGGAGATTTAATTTATTAAAATTCGGATTTATTGGGCTGCACGCGTGAGATTCACTGTTTGGGCCATATCTTGAGTTCTAGAAGTCAGTTTTGGGCGATCTTACTGTCCACGCGAAGATAACGAGATTCTCTACCATTCTAAAGTGGTCCAGAGGCCCAATTGCAGTTGGAACATTCCAGAATTACTGAAGAAAAGACAGCTACGAATTTTCCCTTTAAATCAGAATCAGTTTAGGAAACGTACTTCTATTATTATTCTGATTTGGTATTTTCTTGTTGGGCAAGATGTCTAGAGCCTATATAAACACATCCAACCCTTGTAATACATAATCATCATCATTAGGAGTAGAACCAGTACATATCAATTACTTAGTTTTATTTGTATTTTTTCATACTTTGTTTTTATCATGGTTTCACTTGATCCCATGATGACGAGAGGTTCGATTATGAGCTAATCATTGTCATGGGATTCTAACGGATTTATTTATGGAGCTTTAGTATCTTGATTGCTTTAAAGATCTGTGTGTGATGTATATCTGATATCCTCGTATGGTTAT
The DNA here is from genome assembly GCA_037693485.1 of Kitagawia praeruptora. NCBI lineage: Eukaryota > Viridiplantae > Streptophyta > Magnoliopsida > Apiales > Apiaceae > Kitagawia > Kitagawia praeruptora. Next base: position 78,131,877 of record CM075354.1, read on the forward strand.
GCTTAATTGATAGATGCGTCATGAACATCTAATTTGTTAATCTCTTGTGAAGTGAAAGTGGATCTTGAGATTTAGAACTTGCCATGCTAGCATAGGTTCATGATTGTTTATCAACATGATTCGTAGTATGAGATGAGAATACTTATATTGCCCTATGTGATCTTTATGGATAACTTGCTCTTCAACTGTTATGTTTTCAAATTCTATAGACATATAGGGTCTAAGCATAATTGGTGTCTATTCATCTTCTATCTCTTTTGTGGATTGATAAGTGGATTTTATATCCACTTGGAGCGTTCTATATCGGCTTAAATTGATTGTCTTGGACTCAAGTTTGTGGTAGTTTTGATGTGTTTTGCTTAGTTGTGCAGATTTACAAGAATGTTGATTATGGTTGATGCTTCTATCGTTTTTGGAGAATAAATTAATTAAAATTCGGATTTCTGAGACGGTTGCGCAGTCTACACTGTTTTGGACATATCTGGAGTTCTAGAAGTCCGTTTTCAGCGATCTTACTGCCCACGCGAAGCCTGGGAGATTTTCTACAACTTGGGATAGGATTCCCACGAGCAAATTGCGCCGGGTAGGAGCAATCTGCGCGAAGAACAGACTGTTGGGCGCAGGTTGCACGCGCGCGGTGCTGAAAAATTACAGTTTTTACTATTTTGGCCATATCTTGAGTTCTACAACTCCGTTTGAGGCCAGTAAGCAGTCCACGCGAAGATAACGAGATTCTCTATCATTCTAAGGTGGTCCAGAGGTCTAATTACGATTGAAACGTTCCAGAAAAATAGAAGAAAAGTCAGCTACGAATTTTCCTTAAAAAACAGAATCAGTTTAGAAAACGTATTTTGCAGAAATTCTATTATAATTCTGTTTTGGTATTTTCTTGCTGGGCAAGACTTCTAGAGCCTATATAAACACATCCTACCATTGTAATTTGTATCATTAGGAGTAGAACCATTACATATCAATTACTTAGGTTTATTTATATTTTTTCATACTTTGTTTTTATCATGGTTTCATCAGATCCCATGATGACGAGAGGTTCGATTATGAACTAATCGTTGTCATGGGATTCTAACAGATTTATTTATGGAGCTTTAGTATCTTGATGCTTTAAAAATCTGTGTGTGGTGTATATCTGATATCCTCATATGGTTATGCTTAATTGTTAGATGCGTAGCTAACATCTAATTTGTTAATCTTTTGTGAAGCGAGAGTGGATCTTGAGATTTAGAACTTGCCATGCTAGCATAGGTTCATGATTGTTTATCAACATGATTCGTAGTATGAGATGAGAATACTTATATTGCCCTATGTGATCATTATGGATAACTTGCTCTTCAACCGTTATGTTTTCAAATTCTATAGACATATAGGGTCTAAGCATAATTGGTGTCTATTCATCTTCTATCTCTTTTGTGGATGTATGGGTAGTTTGGTATACGAATACTGAGAGGTAGCGTGTGCTTATTTCGTGTTATCCGATCAGAAATCATAACCATTGCATATAGTGATTAAAGGCGTCAGATCTAAGCAAAGTATTTAATGAAGTTAGGATTCCATGTTTTCTTTTGCAGAAGTAATTTGATTTAAATTCTTGTTATTTAGTTAATTCTTGTTTTGTTAATTTACTTTCTTAGTTAATCTTAGTTAATCAAAACTCAATTTGTTAATTGTCTTAGCAGTGAATAATAATCATACATTGTTGCATAGGTACAAAACTGAATTAGAACCATAACCAGATCTCTGTGGGAACGAACTCGACTTATATCTGTATTACTTGTGACCACGTACGCTTGCGTGATTTAGTGTAAACATGGATGTATGGGTAGTTTGGTATACGTATGCTGACAGGTAGCGTGTACTTGTTTCGTGTTGTCCGATCAGATATCATAACCATTGCATATAGTGATTAAAGGCGTCAGATCTAAGCAAAGTATTTAATGAAGTTAGGAATCCATGTTTACTCTTGCAGACGTAATTAGATTTTAATTCTTGTTAGTTAGTTAATTCTTAGTTTTGTTAATTTGTGTCTTAGTTAATTTAGTTTAATAAACCCAAAATTGTTATTGTCTTAGCAGTGCATAATAACCATACATTGTTGCATAGGCATATTTACTGAATAGAACCATAACTTGATCCCTGTGGGAACGAATTTGGACTTAACCTTATATATTACTTGTGACCACGTACGCTTGCGTATTTTAGTGCAAACAAGTTTTTGGCGCCGCTGTCGGGGATCATCGGTGTTTTATTTTTGGTTTATGTGCTTGTCAATAGTGGTCGTTAGAGTTCACTGACTCGGATTTCTTTTTCTCATCTATTCTTGTAGTTCGTTGGTGTTTCAGGTACTTGTCAGAGAGCGTTGACGTTGAAGATGGATTTTCTAAATTACTATGGAGTTCAGCAGGTGGCTAGTGTCTGTAAGCTATGTGCGGGCGCACATGAGACGTATCAGTGCTGGAGTAACCAAGGTGGTATTCAACAGCCTCAGCAATGTGAGCGGTGTTTGGGCGTTCATGATCCCTCACAGTATTGTTACTACGAAGGAGTTGATCCATATGTCACTTATGAGGAGCAACCATATTTTCAATATCATCCTCAACAGTACCAGCAAGATGTCTTTGGTAGTGAAGAATTTCAACATCAGCAACCTATTCCTACTTTTCAGTCAGATGAGGTTGATGATTTGAAGGAGATTATGAAGGAGATTAGGATGCTTGCAGAGAGTAATGAGAAGCTTATCAAATCTATGGAGACACTAGTTGCTCAAGTTTGTAGTGCCTTGGAACAAGAGAATCAACAATTCATACCAGAAGCAATACTAGAAGATAATGGTGACTTGGAGCAAGGTACTGCATGCATAATTGAGGAAGACAAATTCCAAGGTGAGGTGAGCGTTCCCAAGCCATGTGAGGAATTTGATCATGCTAGGATGGTGGATGATTTGGAGAGGGCACTATTTGGGACAGACACTGATGAGCTGCACAAATTTCAAGAATTGGTATGTGCGTACCAAGAGGTTGATGATCATGGGAAAGATGCAGGTCTTCTACTTGTCTCAAAGTTTAAAGATGGAGGTAGCGCATTAGAGCCAATGGAGGAAGTTCTCTTTGAGGAACCAAAGGCTTCAGCAACTTACATTTACCCTCCTCCATTATATTCAAGCGAAGCCCGCGAGTGTATGTTGTTCTACAAATTGACAGATTTTGGGTCAACAGATGAAGGCATTGGAAGAGGATATAGTTGCTACATGAATAGGCCAAGCAAGGAGAAGGGGCAGAAAGTGTGCCGCCGTGATGACAATGAAGTCTCGCGAAGAGAGGACCAGGCGAACTATTATCATCCTTAATGGAGACTTGGAAGTAACGTCAAGCTATTGACGTTAAAGAAGCGCTTAGTGGGAGGCAACCCACATTAGTATAGGAAAAAAAAAAATTTGAGTGGTGTATGAAAAAAAAAAAATCTTTGCAAAAAAAAAATAAAATAAAATGAACAGTTCGAGCAATCTGCGCCCCAGTAACGCAATCTGTGCCTGCGTTACTGCTTTCGGGGCAATTTGCGCCTGGGTAACGCAGGTTGCCCCTGCGTTACATACTCTTTATATCTTCCTAACACGCAGGTTCAACCTACGTGTCTGCTGTTTCCGCGCCGAATACCCTATAACGCAGCCACAGGCTGCGTGACACCCCTCTGCCCAGAATTTTTTCCGAAAATTAGTGTTTTAACCTACAATTTTTTCCCCAAATTCAATCCTAACCCAAATTTCTTCAATTCTAAATTCCTATATCTATCCTACATCAAATCTTAACCTCTCCAAATCTCTCCTACACTCTAAATGTTTAAATCTCACCTATCCATCATCTTATATTTATACACACCTCTACATACAAATCCAATTCCTCTTCTATTTTTTTAAAATCTCCAAAAATTCAATTCTAAAGAGGAATTAATTACAAGTTCACCTCTCCAATTCGTAGTGGGTTTATTTTTTCTCTAATTTTATTTTTATTACGGATTTGTGTTCTTGTAAATTTGGGATTTTGTATTATTTTTGGTATTTGCCTATTTTTGGTGTGGTATTGCTTGGTGATTTTTGGTGGAGCTTCTTGTGAGTTGGGTATTGATTCTTTTGGCTCGTAAGCATGGGAGAGATAGTGCTAATGTTGGGAAATTTTCGTTTTCGACGGCGGAGGTTAAATTTAATCGGTTGTTTTGAGGCCAATTGCTAAGGAAAGGGGATTTTTGCGAGAAAAAAAAAATTGTTGGGTATGCTTCGGTATTCAGGTATGTTTTCTGCTATCCCTTGTATTACTTTCCATTCAATGAGGACATTGAATATTTTAAGTTTAGGGGTGGTTTGGGGGATTAGTAGTTGTTGTTGTATTATTTGTTCATGTAGGATTTCATGCTTTGCATATTAATAGTAGTAAATTATGCATTTATGTTCATGTTATCTACGTTTGTTTCATATAGGACATTCTGTTTTTATGTTTGTATATCATGTGAGTTCATAATAGTTGCATTTGCACCCATGCTTGATAGGAATTTTGTGTTGTTGACGCTTTTGTTTGAAAAGTGATATGCTTTTTTCTTGTGCACACACATACACTAGTAAGTTGAAGCTAGTAGACTTATTGAATGTTGTAAGTGATTAGAAGGACATGAATATGTGCAAGATGATTTAGTTTGCATGCTTTGAATACAAGTAGGTGCGTTAGAGAGATTTTTGCTTGGGATTGAGTATGTTTTCCCGCCAAGTGAGATTTTGAGCCTTATTGCATATTTTTTGCAATTTATTCGTTTGCTTGAGTGTCTACGGATTGTTTGCATTGCTAGCAGTTGTTTGAGGTCTTTCTTGAAACGCATGACATTATTTGATGATTAAAATGATAAAGGCATTAGGATTAACCACATATTTTCCCATATTACCATACCATGTTTACATGATCAATTAGTTAACCCGTTCAGCTTAATCCTATTTTTTCGGTGACATACCACATTACTTGCCTAGACCTTTTTCTTGTATTGGCCTTACATTAATTTGAACCCATATTGTCAAAGGCTAGTAGAGTGCTTAAGGGAGTAATAAGGTGTGCAAGGAGGGGTTTATTGTTGGTCTTACTTTTGGGGGAAATATTGAAAATTGGGTTTGTTGTTGCTACTTGATATTTGGCATGTGTAATAAAATTGTGGGATCATTGTTATTGTGTATATTATTGTTTGTGTTATATTTAGCTCTCGAAAAAGAAAAAAAAAGAAAAAAAACAGAAAAAGTATATTATGAGAGCATATTTTGTTTGTTGCGATCCTATTTCAGTCGACTAGTCGAGCATTTTGTTGGAAGAAAAGTATTAAATCCATGTGTGGGGGGAAGTAAGGTGTTGTGTATGATTTATTATGGTACTTACTAGCTTTTGACACTTCACCTGTTTTGGCTTATTTGACATACCTTGTCCCTAGCCCTGTTACAACCCAATAAAGACCTTTTGATTATCGTCATTGATGTATGTTGTGTTAAGAGTTAGATTGATACCAAATGTCAAGCATGTTTATGATTTTGTTGGAATTGAGTGATACACTTACCCTTGTTCTTGAGTGAATATTCTTTTGTGAGTGGATTGTGAGTGTTTGCTTGTTTTTGCGTATGAGATCCCGAGTTTTGTCTCAAAGATGTACTCTTGTAGGCTTAGCATGATTACTAACTTATTCTTACACTTGACATGGACTTGTGAGAGCTTATGCATGTTCATTGAGTAGACTATGTGAATACTTGCACTTTCGACACCAAGACATTGCGTATTTACTTTGATTTTTAAGTTGATATGGCATGAGAGGATTTGAAGGTATGGTAGGATATTAGTAGTAGTCATTTGCATTTTCATTTAGTTGCATTCATGCATTGCATTACATTAGGTTAAATGGATTTTGTGGGTACATTCGCTATAGGCCCTCACGAGACCTTACTCGTCCACTAGGGCTGCCTAGGGGTTTAAAGGGCTTGTTGCATATGCCAAATGCAACCGTGATCACCTACGGAAGTGGTACTAGTTAGTTAGTTAGTTGTAATTGTTCATGCTTGAGGACAATCATCGGTTTAAGTTTGGGGGTGTGATAAGTGGAGTTTATATCCACTTGGAACATTCTATAATGGCTTAAATTGATTGTCTTGGGCTCAAGTTTCTTGTAGTTTTGATGTGTTTTGTTTAGTTGTGCAGATTTACAAGGATGTTGATTATGGTGGATGTTTTTGTCATTTTTGGAGATTTAATTTATTAAAATTCGGATTTATTGGGCTGCACGCGTGAGATTCACTGTTTGGGTCATATCTTGAGTTCTAGAAGTCAGTTTTGGGCGATCTTACTGTCCACGCGAAGATAACGAGATTCTCTACCATTCTAAAGTGGTACAGAGGCCCAATTACAGTTGGAACATTCCAGAATTACTGAAGAAAAGACAGCTACGAATTTTCCCTTTAAATCAGAATCAGTTTAGGAAACGTACTTCTATTATTATTCTGATTTGGTATTTTCTTGTTGGGCAAGATGTCTAGAGCCTATATAAACACATCCAACCCTTGTAATACATAATCATCATCATTAGGAGTAGAACCAGTACATATCAATTACTTAGTTTTATTTGTATTTTTTCATACTTTGTTTTTATCATGGTTTCACTTGATCCCATGATGACGAGAGGTTCGATTATGAGCTAATCATTGTCATGGGATTCTAACGGATTTATTTATGGAGCTTTAGTATCTTGATTGCTTTAAAGATCTGTGTGTGATGTATATCTGATATCCTCGTATGGTTATGCTTAATTGATAGATGCGTCATGAACATCTAATTTGTTAATCTCTTGTGAAGTGAAAGTGGATCTTGAGATTTAGAACTTGCCATGCTAGCATAGGTTCATGATTGTTTATCAACATGATTCGTAGTATGAGATGAGAATACTTATATTGCCCTATGTGATCTTTATGGATAACTTGCTCTTCAACCGTTATGTTTTCAAATTCTATAGACATATAGGGTCTAAGCATAATTGGTGTCTATTCATCTTCTATCTCTTTTGTGGATGTATGGGTAGTTTGGTATACGTATGCTGACAGGTAGCGTGTACTTGTTTCGTGTTGTCCGATCAGATATCATAACCATTGCATATAGTGATTAAAGGCGTCAGATCTAAGCAAAGTATTTAATGAAGTTAGGATTCCATGTTTACTCTTGCAGACGTAATTAGATTTTAATTCTTGTTAGTTAGTTAATTCTTAGTTTTGTTAATTTATGTCTTAGTTAATTTAGTTTAATAAACCCAAAATTGTTATTGTCTTAGCAGTGCATAATAACCATACATTGTTGCATAGGCATATTTACTGAATAGAACCATAACTTGATCCCTGTGGGAACGAATTTGGACTTAACCTTATATATTACTTGTGACCACGTACGCTTGCGTGTTTTAGTGCAAACAAATTATTTACAATTGGAGGCTCGAGAACAGTTGGAAGTGGCATTAAAGTAATTGATATAACACCATATGATGTCTATTTAATAGAAATATACAACTTGATTAACATAAGAATGCTTACAATGACGATACCTATAACACCTGAACTGCAGTCAATAATGATACCTATAACACCAAAATTAAAGTCACTAACGATACTTTTAACTTTATTAAGCATTTCATATATTTATATAGTTGATATAGAGTGAGAGGAACGAAACAATTTTTTTACCTTACTTTTACTCAGCAAGTTCGTAATCCATCAATCATTTATGCATTATAGATCAATTTTAAACAAACATAAAAGAGTAGTCTTCTATTGTGGATGAAAATTGATGCTCATGACATATTGACATTGGATCCTTAATTAAGGATCCACACAATAGTTATGAAATATCTCTTGGCAAGTACATATTGAGAGGATGCGTTAAGCCAGAGAAGTAGATATGTGTACAACATGATTCAGCATGTTAAATTTAAAGTTAAAAATCATCATCTGGGTAAAAAAATTGAGTAGACCGTAGACCTGTGCAATAGAAATAGTAGGCACTTCAGTTCACGCATACCTTACGGGCCCGACGCATACCTTTAGCAATCGATATATGATCAATATAAATACTAACCCAATACGTCCATTTGTAGGAAAAAGTGTATAAATTTAAAGCCTGCAACAAACACTTTAAAGATAAATAAACGTATATCATAAACAAAAATTGGATATTTGACCAAATAAAGATAAGCACAACGAATTATATACACATTGTAATTGACTCTAGATTATAGACCTTTTGCTTAAAATTGATTACAGATTAAAGACCTTTTACAGCTCCCGATGAATTCAGAACCCCAAACAAAATACAGAAAACAGGATGAAGCCATTTCTCCGATTTCTCTCGTCAAAGCTGCAAAAAAACAAAACAAAGCATGTCAAAGAACATCAAAATTAAAACAAAATACACTTCATACAGAACTTTAATCAAACACCTTCTATGCAGACCTGTTAGAACTGTTTGCCATTGACACAAAGAGAAAATAATCAGAAAAGACGATATTGATTAAAACATAAATAAAATGCATGGAAAAAGAGAAAAAATGGAAAAGAAAACCTTGCTAACAATCAGAGAAGATGATATTGAATCAAGATAGATGTTTTTAGAATCAAGATACATACCTAATTAATCATATTCACCGCTGAATTTGTATATTGTAAATTGTCTCAATCACAAATTCATTGTAAAATCATTCTCGTTTCATAGTCTGTAAATTCAAACAGGTAAATATTAGTAAAAAACAAATATAGTATACACATACACACATATATGAATACATAAAAAAAAGACCACGAAGACCGAAAGAAAGAAAAAAGACTAAGAAAGAGAAAAAAGATGAGAGAGATTAATGATATTTTATTTACCGCCATTCTTGAGAGAGGGGATGAGAGAGATTAAAGATATTTTATGTGTACCGCCATTCTTGAGAGAGAGCTTGAGAGAGAGGTAAGAGAAGTTGTTTATATAAATTTCATCAAATTAATCTGAGCTCTAATATGGATATTATTTCTTGATTGATCCATATTTTGTGCGATATTTTTTGAATTATTGCTACAATTAAGAAAATCTATGTATCAGACAAAATCAATCATTTCAAATACCATTCAAATACCCAGATATTTTTTGATATTGCTTCATATATATCAACACACAATTAATACCATTTTCTTAATTGTAGCCATAATTTGTGATTCTTTTTTAAAGCAATATTTTTTGAATTTTAAAAAAGATATGAAAAAATTTGTGTATACATGAGGAGATTACGAACTTTAATCAATAAAAGATTTGAAAAAGATTGAGTTTGTCTGATACACATTATCCTTAGCAAGAACCATAAAATTTAAATTCAAAATATGCTTAAATTAAGGAAGTAAGATTCAAAAGTAAACGCAAGAATCATAAATTATGCAAGTACTTCCAATTTTAGATCGTAAGAATCATAAATTAAGATGTTAAATTAATATTAATTGGTGCCTACGTGGCTTTTTTTGAATATTTTTCAGTGCTAAGTGATTTTACTTTTCAGTCCCTTATTGTACAATTTTAGGAAGAAAATGAACAATTTTAGAAAGGTTAAAACAGGTAGTACATGGCAAAAAGTATTCAGGAATTATAATATATGTTAACGGAGGAATTTGGTGATAACAGATTTCGGAGGTTGCTGGAATAACGAATTATGAAAATAGGGGGATTTGGGATTTTGGACGTTTGGGGCTGGACTTGAGAGGTGTCTCGACTTGTTAGATGTGTCGGATCCTTTTTTCAAGATGCCTGCGTACCTTATATTTATAAGGATCAAGCCAACGCAGTTCTGTTAAAAAAGGATTGGTTTTTAATCCCTATGATTGTTAAGGGATGTATTTTGGGAATTAGTAGATTTTATCTCTTTAAATTATATTCGTGTTGGGATACCTTCCTGATTTGAAGGATATCGTTTAGAGATATTTTCTATCATAAATTGATTTGGATTGATTCTTTCCTCGTTTCAGAGAGAGGAAATAATTAACTTAGGCGTTAAGTTATAATTATTAATCTGAATTAATAATTAGTAAATATTAGGAAATTTGGGAGATTATTAGACATGCCAAAAATCTAGCATAACAATATACATAGATAAAGTCGACTAAGTTGTGATTAGGGCCGCACAATTTTCCGGTCTGTACCGGTAAATTAGACCGGACTGGGTCTACCGGTCCAAGGACGGGACTGGACCGAATATAACCGGTCCGGTCCTCGGTCCACAAAATCAAAAAAATCCGGTCTTCGGTCCAGTCCGGTCCAAACCCTGAAAACACCCGGCTTGGACCGGATCAGACCGGATTTTATGTATATAGTTAATTTTATACTATTTTGTCTTCTAAATTATATAGTTTAATGGTTAAATATAAACACATAACATATTTTAGTGATCCAAATTGGTAAATAATAAATTTATGAAATAGTATATATAAACAATATAATATAAATGATTAAATTTCATATTTCATACTATATATAATTTATAATTATGTTTACAAATTAATGTTACTTTACAAATAATATGATACTTACTTATTTTTAAATTTAAATTAACTTAGCAAGTAATTTAAATATCAACAAATAATGAAAATTAAATTATAAAAATTAATTTTTTTATAAGATATTAACTAACCGGTCCATACCGGTCCGGTTCCAGTCCGGGTTTTTCCGGTCCGGTCCCTAGACCGGTTATGACCGATCCGGTCCTCGGTCCATGAATTCAATAAAATCCGGTCTTCGGTCCGGTCCGGGTCGGTCCGGTCTGGTTTTGGACCTTTGTGCAGCCCTAGTTACGATTCGGTGGCCATTTAATATATCTATATATCTAGGTCATTAATCTAGAGAGGATCTACTTATATGGAGAATATGAGAGAACTACTAATTTTATATGATTCTATAGTAGAATCAAAGTTTTAATTTTTGGTTTCTATAAAAAAAGACCATTTTTTTGTTGTTCTATAAAAAAAATTCTGATTCTGTAACAGAACCAATGCTGACGTGGCATGGGTGCTAACGTGGCACTGATGCCGGCATCTGCCACATCATCACTACTGACGTGGCAGTGCCATGTCATCAATGATGACGTCTCTGAGACGTGTCACTAACACGTGTCACTGCCACGTCAGTAGTGATGATGTGGCATTGCCACGTGTCAGTGCCGCATCAGCAGTGATGACGTGGCAGTGCCACGTCAGCAGTGACGTGGTGATGACATTTTTTTTGGGAAAAAAAATAAAAAAATTGTCTCTGTTGTAGAATCAGAAAAAATATATGGTTCTCTCATATTCTCTATATAAGAAGGTCCTCTATAAAGGGGAATCTATATATCTATACTATTATATAATAGCCGGAACATTAAAAATTGAGGTTTGGTCCACAACCACCGTTGGTTGGAACAGCCACCAGGACCGCCGCAACTCTTCATTGCTGTAGCACTGCCGCAAGCCTTCAATGCGGCAATATGTAAAAATAGCAATGCCGCAGGTTACGGCAGTATATATTAGTTGTTTAATTATAAAAACATTGTATACGTATGGATTCGAACTCTTGACCTTTTACAAATTATACAAAACTTTTGCCACTCCACCAACTTGTACTCATGTAATTTAAACAAAATTATCTTATATATTATTTTACATTATTAATTTGATATATATTTATTTATCAAATTAATAAAAATAGTAAATTAAAACAAACCTTTTCCATTCTTTTGGATTCAAACTCTTGACCTTTTCCAAATAAAACCAACATTTTGCCACTCCATCAACTTCTACTCTTGCAAATTTAAGCAAAATTATCTTACATATTATTTTACATTATTGTAATTTGATATATATTTATAAAATTAATAAAAAATAGTAAATTAATAGAAAATAACATATAAAAATGTGTATAGACGAGTTAATGAACATGGGAATGACTTCCAACCATGACACATTTAAATTATTAATTAATTAATTATTAAAACAAATGTAGGAAAAAATGTTATGTAAAGTCAAAATTTGAAAATTATGATAATATATATTATTATATTCTTAAAAATGAAAAAAATAGCATAAAACAGTAATGTAAGTTAAAATTAATGAATGCGTTAAGAAAAAAGTTATACTGGATATTTTAAATTGAAAAAATAACAAAAAATGCTACCATGCTGATTTATTTTTCAACAGTTATCTAAGATTGAGATGTACATGTCAATCCATCATTACTTAAACTACATAACTTGTAAAAAGTATCCATAATATGTTAATAAAGATACTTTAAAGTTAAAATTAATATAGTTTATTATTTGGATGCATAATTGAAGATTTAAAAAAAAATTAAAAAAAAATCTTAAATTTCTGACGCATTGAGCCATTGCGACAGCTTTTACTGCAGCAATGTCACAATGTGTAGCTGTGGCTTAGAAATTTTTTTTTGCATTAATTATGGTTGGTGGCTGGTAATTAATGAACCACCTGCAACAATGTTTCATTGCGGCAGTTTGCATTTAAGACTTCCTGCCGCAATGTTTCATTTTGCGGCAGGCGTGAAACCTGTCTCCTTTAAGGTTACAGAATTTTTCATCTCCACTTTCCTCTTTTCAAACAGCAGAAAAAATACCTACGATTTTTAAGGATTTGGAGCTCAAAAAATAATCCAAAATTAAGGTTAGTCCTCTATTCAATGACTTCATTTTTATTTAGCTCCTCTAGTTCATCTAGTGAACGTAATGGTGATGATTATTTTACGCCGCCCGTTAAAAAAAACATGTTTCTCGTAAATTATTCGATGATGATGTAGATATTGATAATTATTATAGTAGTGTTCATAAACGTAGAGTGAATTACAATGTTCATAAAAATAAAATGATTGTTGATGATGTTGGTGGGGAAAAAATGATGGTGGAAATGGTAAAAACAAGATAATTATTAGTGATGATGAAAAAGATGAGAAATTTGGGATGGGAAAAAATGATGATGAAGGAGGTGAGGATATTAGGATGGGAAAAATTGATGATGATGAGGATATTAGGATGGGAAAAATTGATGATTATGAGGATATTAGGATGGGAAAAAATGATGATGATGAGGATATTGGAAACGAAAATTGTGAGTTACATTTTCGGATGTTAATAAGGTTGTGCCTTGTGTTGGAATGATTTTCGATACATTAGATGAAGCGGAAAGTTTTTATAGAAATTATGGTCGAAATGTCGGATTCGAGATAATAATTAGGAATACTCATAAACATCAACGGAGTCATGATCCATCATCCCGTTTGTTTATTTGTAAGAAGGGTAGAAGAGTAGCACCGGAATCGGATTATCGTGATAAAGGAAAACGACGAATTAGGGATGTAGATCCACGAACGAATTGTCGTGCTCGAATGTACGTATGTCACCTAGTGAATGTAAGTAGATGGAAGGTAACTTTGGTTGATTTGAAACACAATCATGCCATGGTAACACCGGATAAGAGACAATATTTTCAAACATCGCGCAACATCGATCCGATCACCCGATCATTGATTGAGTTATTTAACAAATCGGAGATCGAGACGAGTAAAGTGATGAAATATCTTGGTGAGACATGTGGAGGCATTGAAAATTTAGGGTTTTCTAATCAAGATGTACGCAATGTCATACGGGATATTCGGCACCGAGTATTTGATTCCGGTGATGCGGAGTGTGGCTTGGTCTTGTTACGAAAATTACAACAAGAGAATGCATTTGGTCATTTCTTCTATCGAGTGGATGTGGATAACGAGAATCGTGTTAAAGGTTTGGTATGGGTTGATCCTCGATGCATGAACGCTTATAAGAATTTTGGTGATGTGGTGACGTTCGACTCAACTTATCGAACGAATAGGTATTGTATGTCTTTCATACCTATTACGGGGGTGAACCACCATTACCAAAATATTTTGTTTGGATTTGCACTCATGAGAGATGAGACCGAGACATCTTATAAATGGGTTTTAGAAACTTGGTTAGAAGCCGTTGACAACAAACCTCCCACTACAATAATTACCGATCAAGACATTGCTTTGGGAAATGTTATTGCCAAGATTATGCCCGAAACAAAACACTTTTATTGTACATGGCATATAAGTAGTAAAATTCTCGAGAAGTTATCTAGTTTGTACACCAAATATCCAGAATTCAAAATGGATTTTAATGCATGTGTGTACAAGTTGTTATCACCCACGGAATTTGAAGGTAGATAGGAGGAATTGGTCGAGAAGTACAACCTTGATGATCATGTTTGGTTAAATTAAATGTATCGCAGTAGACATCAATGGATTGGTGCTTACACAAAATCGCATTTTGCCACCGGTATGACCACTACCTCTAGAAGTGAATCAATGAATGCTTTTTTTGATGAATATGTGCAAGAATCTACCGGTTTGAAAGAATTCATTGAGAATTCCCAAAAGGCTTTGGAGGCACAATATCTTAGGGAGGTTAAAGGTGACTACGAGAGCGAATAAAGGGAAAGGAGACTAGTATTGCAATCATCCTCGGAAATTCATGCATCCGAAATTTACACGAAAGAGATGTTTAGGCGTTTTCAAAAGGAGCTTCTCAAAAGTACATCTTATGTCATGACGAAAGCTAAAGGTGGATGTTATTTATTTAAAATGTACTTGGTTGAGAAGTCTACCATGCCGGAGGATCGTTGAAGAAGCTATCGGTTGACGGCCCATGTCGATGAAAAGATTGAATGTGTTTGTAGACAATTTGAACATTCCGGGATGATTTGTAAACACATGATCCGTTACCTAGACAAGAAACAAAAAACACGTATACCGAATGATTACATCATGTCTAGGTGGACAAAAAATGGCAACAAAATTGCCGGACCTCTACCTTATACCCCTCCCGTTCTTGGTAATGTTGGTGCACCACAAGCATCAAGATATAGTGCATTGTACAAATCATTTCAAAGTTTAGGCTCTATTGGTACTTGTTCCGTCCCACGTTTCAATTACGTGATGAACGTGATTGAGCGAGAGAGGTGTCACGTGGAAAATGCTTTTCCACAAGAAGATAAGACCGAAAAAATGAACGAGTCGTTTCATCAAGATGATTGGGATCATGATCCGATATTCGATCCTCCAATGTCACAAACTAAGGGACGAAAGAAAGCGGCAAGATATAAATGTGGTATTGAAACGTCAACTTCAATAACCAAGCAACGAAAGTGCGGAAAATGTGGGTTGGTAGTAGCAAACCATGATAGAAGAAATTGTCCTGATCGTTAGTTTCAATTGTAGTCTGTAATATTTGAAACTATTTTTATTAATTATAATCGTAATTTTCAATGTAAGGTATTAATATGCAATCCATGCATTTGTAATCGTAATAATAATTAAAACAAATGAATAAATTAGATTAATTGATTACTATTTATAAAAATATTGAATCCATAATTTCCTTAAAAATGAATTATATGATATGATAAAAACTATGAAAAAAAAAATTGTGAAAAAAAAAACGAACAGATCAGAACAAGGGAAAACAGGGGAGGAGAGAGAATGGCTACTGCACTCCCGGCTGCCGCAATGAGGCGTTGCAGATGTTTTCCCCTATTTTTAACCAAGTTGTTTTTTATTATTTATTTAATAATATTTCAATTAAAAATTGTGAAATGATAAAAATACAATTTATTTCAAATGTTAAATATAAAATTCGAGAAAAATGAAAAAATAATTTTTTCCCCAAAATTTATTTTAAAATTTGAAAAATTGATAAAATAAAAATCGAAAAAAAAGCATAAATTATATTTTATTCCTAATAATTAATTTAAAATTCAATAAAAATGGAAAAAATTATTTTCCCCAGATTTTTAAACTAATATTCGAAAAAAGAATTAAATTAAAATATAATTTTATGTTTTTTTTTCTAATTTTAAAGCAATATTAATAAATAAATATTTTAAAATATTATTACTTAAAAATTATTGAAATATGAGTGGAATTCGTTTCGCATTCATATATGAATGGTTGATAGAACTAACAAATGTGGCATTCCTGGCCGAGTGTTACGAGTCTGAGGGTAGATGCTCATGACTGGTTTTGGGTTGAGGGCCCTGTGCGCCAAGTGAGCACCAAGGCGCGGGGTGGAGGCACAAAGTTAGTCAAACAAAATGGGCGGGGCACCCAAGGACCGTGTAAACGAAGGTTAGGCTAGGAGTGCACATGGAATGTGAGCACAAGGCACCAAGTGGCAGACTTGGGGGACTTGATGATGCTAGGGCGCTAAGTGGCAAACTTTAGGGTTGAGATGAAGTGGGCATTTGAGGCACTTACACGGATTGAGCTTGTCTAAGGCATGAAGCATTCAACCAGGCACAGACATAGAGAATGTGGGCTTGAGTAGAGGCAGTGAGGCAAAGCTGGACCAGAATTCTATAGGTGGGCCAAGTTCGAAGCAGGATGCAAATGAGAGACTTGGGTCAATGTGTAGGGTGTAGATGGGCTTATCAGATTTGGGATAAGACCATATCTTTGGAGATCATTCTAGAGGAATCAATTAAGGATTGCAATCATCTGCAAGAAGGGAAAGTCTATCAGAATCAAAGATATGATCTTGGTGGATCTTCTATGGAAGGAAAGGCAATCAGGATGATTGAGCATATCTTGAAGATCTCAGGCAAAGATGGAAAGTAGGGTTGGGCTTAGCCTAGCCCAAAGCCCGTAAAGCTACCTATATAAGGAGGAGCTTCTTTATTCTCATTCATTCATTCATACACAAAGGGAGCATCAGAGAGGGAGAGCACTAGAATAGTTCTGAGTGTGAGAGTTGTTGTAGTGAGGATTTTTGTAAGCACTCTTCGTGGGAAGAGCTAGCAACTAGAAGGTAGATAGCCAAAACATTGTAAGGCATCAGCCCTAAGTTGTTAGGGTCCTTTTTGAGGTAATAAAAAGGTTGGGGAAACCCGTAAATCGTGTGTCTCTTTCCATTCAAAGTATCTTGTGCTACTAACCATCTTGCAAGTACTCGAGATCCATTTGGCCAGGGGCACCAAGGGTATTGGTAGGCACCAAGGGTTTTGGTGGGAATCACGAAGGCGAAAAATTAGTCGTTGGTTGGCGCTTCCGCAAACCTCCGTGACAGTTGGTATCAGAGCCTAGGTTTCATCACCATGGTTGGTCAAACACAGGGAGATCGAATCTCAAGGTTAGAAGAGCTAGTTGGAGACTTACAGTCATCAGATGGGGCAACACTATCAGACCAAATGGTAAGCATGAAGGCTGATATGGATCATCTAAGGAAACTCTTGGAGAGTCATCTTGTTGAAGCTGAGGAGCGGATATCTCAGTTAGAGGTGGCTGCTACTGATTGGGAAAACAAAGCTCAAGAGCTACAGGAAGAGGTGATTGTTCTAAGGAGGGCGGTGGCTGCAGGGGGTAACGACAAGGATGAGATTCACATGAAGCTCAAGGTCCCAAGTCCTAAGGAGTTCGAGGGGAGCCGAGATGCAAAGGCTTTGGAGAATTTATTATGGGATGTGGAGCAATATTTCAAGGCTGCTCATGTGCAACCTGAGGAAAAGGTGACTGTGGCCAGCATGTATCTTTCGGGTGATGCCAAATTGTGGTGGAGAACTCGCATGGTTGATGACAAAGAGGCGGGGAGGCCAGGTATTCAGACATGGGACGTCTTGAAGAAGGAACTCAAGGATCAGTTCTTGCCTAACAATGCTAGCTGGATTGCAAGGGAGAGTCTGAGGCACTTGAGACAGACGAGTACTGTAAAGGAATACGTGAAGAAATTCACATCTCTGTTGCTGGATATTCGGGATATGGCTAAGGCAGACCAGCTGTTCAACTTTGTCTCTGGACTCAAGGCAGACGCACAGGCTGAGCTTCGCAGAAGGGATGTCAAGGACTTGACAACGGCAATTGCTGTAGCTGATAGCTTGTGTGACTACAAGGTTGATGATTCTTCATCTGAGGATAGTGACAAAAGTCTTACAGAGAAGAAGAGGGTCAGGAAAGAGAAAAGGAGGAACAAGGAAAAAGCCGAAGGAAGCCAAGGGTAATTCGAGAAGAGTGGAAAGTCAAATGATACAAAGGGTTGTTTCATTTGTGTAGGGCCACACTTCAAGAGGGAATGTCCAAAGAAAAAGGACAAGGAAACGATGAATGCACTGGTGGTGAATGAGGGATTAAGGGAGGAAGTGGGAAGACTGTCTCCCTTACGCTTGATTAATGCAATGCAGGTGACGGACAATGATAAAAAGTGCGCCGGGATGGCAAACCAAGGGATAGATGGTGCTAAGCCTTATCTCAAAGCACTAATGAGTAAGGGGAGTCCAAGAAAAGGTGTTAACTCGAATAACTTGTAGAAGGGGGGGTTGAATACAAGTTATATAATTGTGTCTGATTTTTGCTTGATTAGATAAACAAGAATAAACGAATGAATCAAATTCTGTTTGTATTAAATAAATCAAATACAAACTCTACCAAAGGTGTACAAATACCTTTAGCAGCTGCTGACAAAATAAAACTCTCTCTCTGTTTGTTTCGAACTCTCGAATACAAACCTTATACAGAGCTACGCACATTCACAACTCGAACTCACGAGCTACACTCTTTACAATGATATTGAGAGAGTATTTATAATGCTACCTATCAACTAATAACATAAAGATATAATCTATACATGACAATGTTCTGTCTTCCAGTTGATAGTTTCCATCAATAGAAAATTCTTTCCTTCATGAAATCTTCTTGCTTGTTCCTCAAACAAAGATCATGTTTTATAGCACTTTCCAGTTTCTGTAGCATCCATAATGATATCATCAGTTACACGACTGATATTAGGATTCCTTCTTGCATCAGGATCTGACAATTCCATCAGTACTTGATCAGTATTTGACTTGACATATCAGGATTCAATCTCAGTTCCTGACATGTAGTACTCGATGCACTGTTCATTCCTGACTTAAATTCTACAGACTACTGTCTAACACATATATCCTATACAAAGTGCTAAATCCTTTATAAGATCAGGATATACAAGAAGTATAAGTAAAATTCTATTCTTAACATCACAACTCATGAATTATTCCTAACAATCTCCCCCTATTTATGCTTTAAAACCTGAAGCATAAATCTGAGTTGTTGATGTCAAAACATATAACAATACAATCAGAATAGAATTTATGAATTCAAAAATCATGAAGTTAAGTACCTCTTCTTTAGATATAGACATAGTATCCAGTACTTAGAAGAAAGAATTCAACTATTTGATGCTTCTTTTCCTTTACCACTTCCCTGATAAGATTCACCTCTATCATCCTTAGTTCTTCTTTTATTTCTCCCAGACTCCCAGTCTGTTTATCTCCTCCCCCAGTCTGTTGCCTTTGAACTATTTTTATCTCCCCCTTTTTGACATCAGCAACATTAATTCCAAGAGATTCAGTAACAGAACAAATGAGATTCATCAGAACTGCTTGATTTTCCATAATAGTGACTTGGTTATCTTCAAGTGTTTGAAGTCTTGATTGAATTTTAACTTGAGATTTCTGAATGTCTTGTAAAACGTCAGAATTGACTTCAATGTTGGAAGTGTTTGGAAAATCTTCAGATTCAAGTCTTGTAGAAGAAGTTGCATGTGTAGAATGATATTCAAATAATAAAACTCGATTAGAGTTACAAACATCTTCATCTTTCTGATCTGAAGCTACAATATGATCAGCTTGTCCTTCACCAGTATTCTGTGTACTAACATCTACAAATCCTGACTCCTCCTTAGATTGATCAGATACTATTGATGTCTCAATTCTGGCTGATATTGGTAGTACAAACAAAGGAATACTAGGATCATTAGGAATATCTTCTGGTACTGGTGGTGTAGAAGTTTGTCTTAGCCTTTCACCTCTTCTGTTTATAATTCCTGCAAGCCTTTCTTTTTGCTTCTGAGCTTTAACTTATGGCTTTGAATTGTGCTTTGCTAAGTCATTCTTCTCATACATCTTGATAAAAGAATAAGTACCAGCATCCATACCAAGATTGTTAGACCAAGATTCAGGAAAAACCTGATCCCAGAAATTAAATGATGGTGGTTTCCTAATTTTCTCTCCCTCACTATGGAGTTGATCATCCATACCCTCATTCTCACTTTGACTATCTAAAGTCAACACTCTTTCTACCTCTCCTTTTGCCTGGTCAGGAGCCAGCCTCTCTGATTGTGGATCAATATCCATCTTTTCAAGTGTATCACTCAAATTTGGATAAGTGCTCTCATGACCTACAGAAAAATAGAGTTTAGAAGAAGTTTTTATACCTGAACTCACATGGAGAGAGGGTTCCTCATTTGGCAAGGGGCTTGAGATTTTCTCCAAGGAGTGAGCTGCTATAGTCTCTGTACCCTTACAATCATCTTCTTTCCTTTTAGAGACTACAGGCTCCAGTATACCACTTTCAGGTTCTCTACTAGACTCTGATGTCTTCAGTAATACTTCATTAGACACCATAGTTAGTATGTCACCGTCTTTAAGTGTTGTTTGCTGAGACACACCCTCAAGGTAGATAGACTCTGACTGAACAATGTTTGTTTGATCTTCAAGAAAATCAGTCAAAGTTATTCCTCCCATATCATAGGGTTTCTCACTTGCAATTTCAGTCATCAAAGAAGACCTTTCAACATCAGCTATCACAGCTCCTGAGTCATCCAACCTCTGACTAGATGGTTCTTGTGTTGCAGTGACTGTGATCTGATTTGTCCTACTATCCACCACTGGTGCAATAGTATCTTCTGTTTACTGCATTCCTCTATCTACTTCCTCCTGTTGTTCACCTTGAGCTGAAGCATCTTCAATAATGACATCCTTGTCAAATAAATATGCATGAAGTGATTGAAGTGCAACATGCTTCGAGAGTCCAAATTTCTTGACTAATTGTCTTCTGACAGATACATAGAAATACATCTTCATTAAGTCAAGTCTTTGATGTAGAAGTCCATATTCTTCTGGAAATAAAGTTTTGGTACTCTTTCAACCAGAAAATCTAGAACAGGATTGGATAGCTTCACTTTGATAGAAATAACTCTCATAGCCAGTCTGTATGATAATGTAGATTCCCATAAAGAATCAATATCCAGATCTCTATAGTCATTTGCTGACTTGATTGTAGCTTCATTTGTAGAGACGTGCATGATATTAGTTGGACTAGACTCTGTGTGTGTAGGTGACAAATGAATCTTTCTCCTTGTTCTCCTAGTATAGTGAGCAAAAGATTTATCCTGAGAAGACTCAAGAGGTGTAGACACAAAAATGATCTTGGGATGAGATCCTTTTTCAATAGACACAATCTTTTGAGAGACAGTATCCAGTAACTGTTTTCCCTTTTTAAGTACTACAGCCTTTTCAGAGACTGCAGCCTGGCTGTGACTAGGTGCTTCATCTCTTTGTCCTAGCTTAGAAAGTTGAATTGCAGCCTTCAATTCTTCTCTCTCAGCAAGAGATATATTATCATCATCTTCACTAGAACTACTACTACTACTACTTGACACAACAAATCTTCTCTTCCTTACAACTGATGTCTTTCAAGAAACACCAGAGGTTGGTTTCTTTGAAACAATAGGTTGTGAATCAAAACTTGGTTTTTGAATTGTTTCAGAGACTATAATGTTTTGGGCTACTTGGGTAGACATGGGTGGGTTCTCCTCCAAATGAGATTCCTGAGCCATTTCACCACAAAAAAAAGAAGAATTGTAGAGAGTAGGAAGATGAGTTTCAAGAATTACCTGAACATGATGTGGATAATGAATTGCAAGTATTTCATCTAGATTCTTTTCATTGTCCTTCTTTGTAATGTTAGAGAAAATTCTCTTTTGCTGTACATAAGAAGAAACACAATGTTCTCTACCAAATCTAGCTTCAACATCAGGAATAAAATGGTTAATAAACATTTGCATAAATCTATGATAATAAACCATTTTCCTGTTTTGATCTCTTGACCCAAGTTTAATACACATCTGACTTAAGATAATGTGACCAATGTTAATTACTCTGTCATAAAGTAAACTGTAAGCAATATGTGAAGTAACAGAAGTAATTTGCTAAAAAGAACTACATTTGCCAGTAAAACATTTAGCAATTTGATCAAAGAAGAAAGACCATTCCTTCCTAAGAAAAGACCTATTTAACTTGCTCATGTTGTCTAGAGATCCACTATAACCTAATGCAGACAACATAGTTCTTACATCATCATCAGATGGTTCACTTGCATAATTATCAGTAACAGGTAAGCGAAGTACTGAATTAATAACAGATTCAGTAATGTCATAAGTATCTTGTCCTAAGTGTAGAACAATCTTACCTGATTGACTCTGAGTAGAATCAATTACCTCAGAATTCTCCCAAGCTTGTGAAACAGCAGCTTGATTTATTTCTGGAGATGCTGACAATGCATAACTTAATGGTCCATTAGCCATAAAATCCATCACAGGATGAAAATTAGCTGATACTCCCTTCTTGCTGTTGATTGGTTTTCCTGATCACTATCATCCTGATTTCAACGATTAAATGGAGTTCCACGTGGCAATTTTAGAATTTAACCTGAAAAGAACATCAATAATCTAAAAAAAAATCTTGTCAGATTGTCAAAAATATCTTGGAAATATGAAAGAACCAGTCATACGCATAGATGTATACGCCGATACATTAAGTATTTAAAATGACTGTTCAGCTTCCCACACTTTCCTTTATAAACCCTTGATGTCTTTTGACTTTCTTAACTCCAAAAACACACAAAACCTCTCTGTAAACACAGAGCTTCCACAAAATACAATGACCTTCAACCCAATCTTTCGATTTCTCACAGATGATGAACACCAAAGATTCAATATTCGTCTCTTTGAAGAGATGACTTTTCTCATCGTTTTAGACATGGTTGGAGTAGATCCGTATAATGTCCAGAACCTTCTCTTAGAACATCCATCTGTTGGATACAATCACCCTCTAACCTCCTCAAAACTTGAGGATGAAGAATTTGGCCGAGAGTCTGAGGTTGATCTTGATGGAGATGCTATACATTCAATCAACTACTCTCATTCAAGTCGCCCAGACAAGGAATCCAGGAGTAATCATCAAAGTGACTCTTGAGATGCTCCTTGTCCTGAAGTAGATCTTTGAAGACTAAGAACACTTTAGACAAGAATAGAATTATCAGTAGAAATTAGACAAAAAGATATTTGTATTTCATTTCCATGTATGTAATGCTTTCAATTAATGAAAATACAATTTCTTATTATCTACTTGTCTGTTGTTCCCTGTTTATCGAATGATCTGACTAATGATATAAATTATCAGTATGCACATATTAAAACTTGATGGCATAGACTTAACAAAACTTAGAATTAGATTACTACACAAAGTAAACGTCGGGATCTGAAACAATTTTCACAATCCTGATACTGACACAATACTGATGACGTCGGCATCCTGATAACAATTCTAATCCTGATGATTATTAACAAGTCTATTATACTGAAATTTATCAAGGCAAAGTGTTATAGCTAAAGCATTTAACAAACAAATATAGATCCTGACAAGAATATCAAGTCTATAAGCTGAAAACAACATATCTTGCTACTTTTGCAGATGTTAAAGATATAGAAATTTAACATTCCTAACTCACTTACTAATCTACTGAATGTAGTCTCATCAAGTGGTTTAGTTAGAATATCTGCAAGCTGTTTGTCAGTAGAAACAAAATGAAGTTCCACAGTACCATTCTCAATATGTTCTCTAATAAAATGATACCTGACATTAATGTGCTTAGTCCTTGAATGTTGAACTGGATTTTCTGCAATTTTGATAGCACTAGTATTATCACAAAACATAGGAATATTACTAAGTGTCATACCATAATCCATCAACTGATTTCTTATCCAAAGGAGATGTGCACAACAACTGCCTGTTGCTATGTACTCAGCTTCTCCAGTTGAGGTTGAGACAGATTATTGCTTCTTGCTTGCCCAAGAAATCAATATGTTTTCCAAGAATTGACACGTACCTGTAGTGCTTTTCCTGTCTATTTTACACCCTGCATAATCAGAGTCATGCTCTTGGTGCCTGCTTTAGTCCATAGAGTGCCTTGTCAAGTTTGTAGACATGATTTGGAAACTTTGGATCAACAAATCCAGGTGGTTGCTCCACATATACTTCCTCATCAAGATTTCCATTTAGAAAAGCACTCTTTACATCCATCAGGTATACCTTGAATTTTGAATGAGCTGCAAATGCAAGAAACATCCTGATTGCTTCCAATCTTGCTACAGGTGCAAAGGTCTCATCATAATCATTGCCTTCTTCCTGAGAGTAACCCTTGGCCACTAGTCTTGCTTTGTTTCTTACAATCATACCAGATTCATCTAGCTTGTTTCTGAAAACCCATTTTGCACCAACAATTGATCTGTCTTTGGGTCTTGGTACCAGTTTCCAGACTTTGTTTCTCTCAAACTCATTTAACTCCTCCTGCATTGCAATTACCCAATCAGGATCCTGTGAGGCTTCTTCAACCTTCTTAGGTTCATTCTTTGAGAGAAAGCAACTATACAAGTGGTAGATTGCCTCTGCTAGATTCTCCCCCTAAGTTAGTGGTATCTCTTGTAGAAGAAATCTCTCTGCCTTCAAAAACTCCCCCTTGATCAGTAGAATCAGTAAATTCCACTCTGCAGCTAGTTACTGATCTTTCCTCAGTAGACTCTGAAAGATCAGTTCCTGATGGAGTAGACTCTGAATAGCTAGTCTGCTCCTGATGATCACTGTGTTCTCCTTGATTCATTTGCTCCCCCTCAACAGTAGTATTCCTTTCAAAAGCAGTAGAAATTCTTCTGAAGAACCTTCATCATCACTTGAGAGTATCTCAGAATTCTTCAGATTTTCAAATTCCAATTTGTCATGGCTTTCATCAGTTTGCAGAATTCCAAATTTCTTGTCAGCAAATGCAACATGAATTGATTCCATAACAATGTGAGTTATGAGATTATAAACTTTGAAGGCCTTAGAAGCTGAATATCCTAGAAAGATTGCTTCATCCAATTTGGCTTCAAATTTTCCAAGTTGTTCTGGATGAACTTTTAGGACATAGCATTTGCATCCAAAGATGTGAAAGTATTTCACACTTGGTTTCTTTCCTTTGATCATCTCATAGGGAGTTTTTCCATGACTATTTACCAAGGTACATTTTTGAGTGAAACATGCAGTGTTAATAGCTTCTGCCCAAAAATAGGTTGGAAGTTTTGCATCTGTAAGCATGGTTCTTGCTGCCTCTATGAGAGTCCTGTTCTTTCTTTCCACTACACCATTTTGCTGAGGTGTACCAGGTGCAGAAAACTGTTGAGTGATTCCATTGTCTGCACAAAAATTCTCCATTGTAGAATTCTTGAATTCTGTACCATTGTCACTCCTAAGTACTTTGACTTTGTACTTAGAGTTATTCTGAATATTCTTGACAAGTTCAATGATTTGCTGAGGAGCTTCATCCTTCTTGTGTAGAAAGAACACCCATGTAAACCTTGTGAAATCATCCACTATCACTAGAGCATATCTTTTCTTGCTGATAGATATAATGTTTACTGGACCAAACAGATCAAGATGTAGCATGTGAAATGGTTCAATAATTGAATTTGCAGTCTTGCTCTTGAAAGTGGTTCTTCTCTGTTTTCCAAGCTGACAGGCATCACAAAGTCCATCTTGCACAAAATTTGCCTGAGGTAGGCCTCTTATTAAATTGTGCTTAACAAGTTGATTAAGCTTCTTGAAGTTGAGATGTGAGAGTTTCTTGTGCCAATTCCAGCTTTCATCACTTGTTGTTTTGCTGTAGAGACATTTAACAATTCCTTTAGATGTATCACTTAAGTTGGCTTCATATATGTTACCATGTCTTTGACCAGTTAGAACAATGTCTCCACTTTGCATATTCAAGATTTTGCATCCTTCTCTGTCAAAGATTGATTTGTAACCTTTATCACCCAGTTGACTTATGCTTAAAAGAGTATGTTTCAAGCCTTCAACCAGTGCTACATTTTCTTTGATGACATTCCCCAAAACAATTGAGCCATATCCCAGAGTTTCTCCTTTGTTGCCATCTCCAAAAGATATTACTGGACCAGCTTTCCTCTCAAACTTTGTAAGCAGGGACTTCTTTCCAGTCATATGTCCAGAGCATCCACTGTCCAAGATAATTGAATGATTCTTTCCTGTGCCCTGCAAACAAAAAGTAACTAGTTAGAATTTTTTAGGACCCAACTTTGATTGGATCCTTTCTTACTAGATTTTGAAACAACAGGCTTTGAAGATTTTGCTTTTACTTTACCTGTTGCAGAGTCAGTCTCAGACTCTGATTTCAAAAACTGTTTGTGACTAGATGTTTCAGATTTCAAAGAATAATAGTCATAATACAGTTCATGATATTCTCTACACATGTAAATGGAATGAAGTAAACTACCACAACGATAACAAGCTTTTTGTGGTTGGTATTGAATTTTCTGAGTCTTGGGGAATCTGGACTCAGTTTTCCAAGAAGGTTTTTGATTGCAGTCTAGGGCCAAATGATTATGATTTCCACACTTATAGCATTTTTTCCTAGGTGCATCAGGTACATTCTTGTAATTATTCTCTTTGTTAATACCTTCTTTTCCATTCCTATTTCTTTTGATCTTGCTAGACTCTGAAAGATTATCTAATCTCTGTTTCAACTGATACTTAGACAGAAACCCTATGTTTACATTCTTAGGTTTCTCTAACACTTTCTCATCTGAATTACTATTGTTAATCCTTTTGTGTACAACAGGGGTACCTTTTGAATCAACAAATTTAACATGTTTAGGTTCAGAAACAATTTTCTTACCTTCAGATTTAGATGTGCTAGCTTCTACTTTACCATCATCATTGACAATAGCTCTACTTTTTCTTCTTGTCTAGCCTTATTAAAACCTAAACCATTAACCTTACCACGAATTCCACTTTCAAAGATTTCTATAGTCTTTTTACCAGAATTGTTAATGGTTTTAATCACATCTCTCTCTTCCTCTAGTTCTTTTCTGGCATAGTCATAAGCCTCAAGAATAACACTATAATCATGCTTAGCTTTATCATAACTTAACTTGTATTCTTCCATTTGAATTAACTCAGATTCAAGAAAATTATTTCTATCAACTAATTTATCATTATTAACCTTAAGTTCATCTCTTTCACAAGTAAGAATTCTAAAATTAGTCATAAGATTCTTAAACTCAGCATGGATAGATCTAATTTCATCAGAATTTAAGTTATCAAATGAATCAAGAGAGTGAAGTGATATCTTAACAGAGGATGGAGAAGTTTTCTTTGGAGATCCAGGTTTGTCTGAAACATTTGCCATCAATGCAATGTTGTCATAATCCAATTCATCTTCAGAATCACTGGAATCAGCCCAATCCTTCTGTGTGACCATAAGTGCATTACCCTTTCCTAAATTCTTAGGCTTCTTACACTCACTAGCAAAGTGTCCAAGCTCGCTGCAGTTAAAACACTTGATCTTGGCCTTATCAAGCTTGACAATTGTACTTTTGCCTTTGTCACTCTTCTTCTCCTCCTTCCTTTGAAAAGGTCCTTTGCTAAATCTTCTCCTGTTGAATCTTCCTTTCTTGAAAGCTTTAGCAAACATAGCAAATAGTTCCTGCATCTCTGATTCAGAATCACTGTTGTCAGAGTCTATATCAGTAGTCTCTGACTCAGAATTTTCTTTGCTTTTCTTCTTCCTTGAGTTCTTTACAGCAGGCTCTTCATGCTGTTCTTTTGGAAGCTTCTTTGATTCAGATTGAGCAGTAAGAGCAACAGTCTTCATCTTTCCATCACTCCTGCTCTTCTTCTGCTGCTTGTAAAGTTCATAAGCTCTCAGTTTTCCATACACTGCCTCTAATGATATCTCATCAAGATCATTAGCTTCCTCAATTGCAGATATCTTCTCATTGTAGAAATCAGGCAAGGCTTTCATGAACTTAGTATTCATATCCTCCAAGTTATAATATTTACCATGCATGGCCATCTCATTGATGAGTTTTGTAAACCTATCAAAGGTATCAGTAAGTGACTCACCAGACTTGGATTCAAAGTACTCATACTGTTGAATAAGTAGTGTCCTCATATTCTTCCTGACAAGCTTAGTTCCTTCACAGTGAACTTTAAGATTGTCCCATATATCCTTAGCAGTTTTACAAGAGAGAACATAGTTAGTGAGAACAGAATCAAGACTGTAGAATAATATGTTTCTCACTTTAGCATCTTTAAAAACATTCTCCTTGTCCTTATCTGACCACTCAGATTTTGGCTTCTCTGCTGTATGTTCTGGAACAACTTGACCGTCAACAGTTGCTTGTCCAACAACCTTTGTTGGAACAAAAGGTCCATCTCTGATTCTGTCAAGATAATCAGGATCTGTTGCTTCCAGATGATGCAATATCTTTACTTCTCATAGAGTATATTCGTTTCTCTTGAGCATAGGAATCTTAGTATTCCCATCCTTGTAACCAGACATGATTGCAGATCTTTATGATTATTCGAAATCAACCCGCTCTGATACCAATTGTTAACTCGAATAACTTGTAGAAGGGGGGTTGAATACAAGTTATATAATCGTGTCTGATTTTTGCTTGATTAGATAAACAAGAATAAACGAATGAATCAAACTATTTGTATTAATAAGATCAAATACAAACTCTACCAAAGGTGTACAAATACCTTTAGCAGCTGCTGACAAAATAAATCTCTCTCTCTCTGTTTGTTTCGAACTCTCGAATACAAACCTTATACAGAGCTACGCATACAAAATCAATCGCTCGACTTTCATGCTCTTTTTACAATGATATAGAGAGAGTATTTATAATGCTACCTATCAACTAATCACAGAAAGATAATCTATACATGACAATATTCTGCCATCCAGTTGATAGTTTCCATCAATAGAAAATTCTTTCCTTCATAAAATCTTCTTGCTTGTTCCTCAAACAAAGATCCTGTTTTATAGCACTTGCCAGTTTCTGTAGCATCCATAATGACATCATCAGTAACACGACTGATATTAGGATTCCTTCTTGCATCAGGATCTGACCATTCCATCAGTACTTGATCAGTATTTGACTTGACATATCAGGATTCAATCTCAATTCCTGACATGTAGTACTCGATGCACTGTTCATTCCTGACTTAAATTCTACAGACTACTGTCTAACACATGTATCCTTTACAAAGTGCTAAATTCTTTATAAGATCAGGATATACAAGAAGTATAAGTAAAATTCTATTCTTAACATCACAACTCATGAATTATTCCTAACAACTCCACATAAAATAAAGTATTTTTTTTAAGTTAAAAACACTGCCGCAAGCCTTCATTGCGGCAGGTGACTTTTTTCCTGCCGCAATGAACACTTGCGGCAGTGTACGAGTTGGTGGTTGTGCGTTATTTTTCAACCAACGGTAGCTATGGAAGGGCACTCTTAAAAATTTTGGTACATGTTTTTTGATACTTCGTGAATTTATTTATTTACCCTTCATTATAAAGAATTTATACTATCTATATCCATACTATATTATAAAAGACGAAACATTACAAATTTTGGTACGATACAGTACTTACCATATTTAATTGTTTTACTTTATTACCATTAATTATTTTACTTACTTATTAAAAAACAAAACACAATCTTTTCTCAAAATATCACACGAAACTTTCCCAACACTTCCCCTAATTAAAAACTAATGAACTACCTTTTTCGACTATTACAATTTCTAACTTTTCTAACTAAAATCTATTTTTTCCAAAAACATGATCGTTTCAATTAGTGAAATAACTAGTATTTTATAATTACTTATAACTAACTGGTTACCTTTTCCGCTAAAATGTAATATATTTTCTATATTTTCTAACTAAAAAATCTCATTTTCCTCTAAATAATAACTAACGGTATTTAACTTATATTACTGTTTTACTTTATTACCATTAATTATTTTACTTATTTATTAAAAAACAAAACACAATCTTTTCTCAAAATATCACACACAGCTCTTCCCAACACTTCCCCTAAATAATAACTAATCAACTACCCAGCTATTACCTTTTCTAATTTTTCTAATTAAAATTTGTTCTTTCCAAAAACATGATCGTTCTAATTAATGAAATAACTAATATTTTTATAATTACTTATAACTAACCGATTACCTTTTCTTGTTAAAATGTAATATCTTTTTCTTTATTTTCTAACTAAAATATCTCATTTTATTCTAAATAATAACACTATTATAATAGCTGAAACATTAAAAGTTTTGGTACCCGTTTTTTGGTACTTCGTGAATTTAATTATTTACCCTTCATTAAAAATAAAAAATTATTCGATATCTATACTATTAAAATACCTAAAATAAATAATAACATAATATAATTAATGGTAATTAGTCCATTGTCTTTTTCACATTTACTTTTAGTTGAATATATTACCTTTTATAAACACTTAAAAACATGAATCGTATCATATCTTCCAATCATTAATATTTCCATTCGAATCACGTTATCCTTTTGATTTAAAACTAATCTTACAATCATTAATATATACTCGAAAATATCACAAAATATTTTTCAATTATTAATAAAATATATTAAAAATTTGTATACGTTGTTTATAATAAGAAAACACTAGTACCTAAAAACATCAATCGTATCATATCTTCCTATCATTAATATTTCCTTTTGAAATAAAACATGTTACCTTTTTGATTTAAAATAAATAATAACATAATATAATTAATGGTAATTAGTCGATTGTCTTTTTCACATTTAATTTTAATTGAAGATATTACAATTTTTTTGGGGGTCAAAGAGTATACATTCTCGTATATGAATCGTATCATATTATCCTATCATCATTTATATTTTCTTTCGAATTGAAACATGTTACCATTTTGATTTAAAACTAATCTTATCACACCATATTTTTCAATTATTAATTAAATATGTATTATTATATAAAAACCGAAACATTAAAAGTTTTGTCGATCGGTCGGTCGGTACTGTTAATTTTACTTATTTACCCTTACTCAGTTATAAATAAAATCCATCATACTAACTAATTAATTTCCTTTTTCAGGTTAAACGTATTATCTTTTTTATTTTTCAATAACTAAATATTTTCTTTTTCAGCTAAAATACAATATCTTTTATATTTTATCTAACTAAAATTTCTCCTTTATTAATCAATTTTCTTTTTCAGGTTAAACATATTACTTTTTCTATTTTTCAATAGCTAAATAATTTTCTTTTTCAGGTAAAATACAATATCTTTTATATTTTATCTAACTAATATTTCTCCTTTTCTAAAAACACGACAAACAATTTTATTTAATAAAATAACATAATTATATTATAATTACTATTAACTAATCAATTATCTTTTTCAGCCAAAATACGTTACATTTTCTCTTTTCTCTAACAAAAATCTCTATTTTTCCAATTATATCATGGAGGGTTACCTTTTTTAGGCAAAACATGTTTTCTTTTTTCTTTTCTCTTACTAAAACCTCTCTTTTTCCAATTATATCACGGGCGTTTCTATTTAATAAAAATAAAATAATAATATTATAATACTAATAAATAACCGATTACCTTTTTAGCTAAAACCTATCATCTTTTCTATTTTTACTAATTAAATTATATTTTTTCTAGAAATATCACCGGCAACATTGATTTCTCATTTTCTAAAAACACTATAAGCAATTTTATTTAGTAAAATAACATAATTAAATTATACTTACCAGAAACTAACCAATTACCTTTTTCACATAAATCATGTCACCTTTTTAATTTTCACGTTATCTTTTCTATTTTCCCTAACTAAAATCTCTCTTTTTCAAATTATATCACGGGCGGTTCTCTTTAATACAGTAAACTAATAATATTATAATATTAATAATTAACCGATTACCTTTTTCATATAAAATGTATCATCTTTTCTATAATTTCTAACAAAAATCCCTCTTTTAATAGAAATATCACACACAATGTTAATTTCTCCTACAAACTAATCAATTAACTTTTTCAACTAAAACATTTTAACTTTTTAATTTGTCTCTAACTAAATCCTCTATTTTTCCAATTATATCACCGACATTCTATTTACTAAAATATAAAAAAAAAAAATTATTACTAACAATTAACCGATTATCTTTTTTGTTGAGTATTGAATATACCAAAGAGAATACAGAGGGGGGTGAATGGATTCTCGAACTTTTCTTAGAATCTGCTTAGTGGTGTATGTGGGAAAGTATGTGTTTTGCGCTTAAACATATATGAGTGTTGAAATATAAGACAAAACAACACAGTACTCACTTTAATCTAATATTTTATTAGATCAAAATGTTGCTACAACCTGAGAACACAAGTTTGTATTCTCAGCTTCTTTCTCAGAGAGATGTATGTCTAAATGTGTATCTTGATCAGCTCTACTACTAGAGAAGTGAGGTTGTACTCTTATAGAACATGAGTACAACCTACTTACTACAATTAAGGTTACATGATAAATTACTTTCTAGTATGTCTATCCTTTT
Source organism: Kitagawia praeruptora (assembly GCA_037693485.1). Lineage (NCBI taxonomy): Eukaryota > Viridiplantae > Streptophyta > Magnoliopsida > Apiales > Apiaceae > Kitagawia > Kitagawia praeruptora. Next base: position 78,164,542 of record CM075354.1, read on the forward strand.
TGAGTAATGTTACGCCATATTTTTGGTTGCCTCTAATATCTCCCAAATTTCCAATATTATTAATTATATATTCAGATTAATAATTATAACTTAATCGTTAAGTTTTATCCTCTCCCTGAAACGAGGAAAGAATCAATCTCAATAAATCAATAACAGAAAATATCTTAGAACGATATTCTTCAAATCAGGAAGATATCACAACGATAAGATTAAATCAGATAAAATCAGTAATTACCCAGATTAACAAAGTTTATCCCTAAAGTCTATAAGGGATAGACACAAATCAATTTCACAGAACTGCGTTGGCTTGATCCTTATAAATATAAGGTACGCATGCATCTTGAAAAATGATCCGATACACAAGACAAATCGAGACACCTCTCAAGTCCAGCCCCAAACATCCAAAAATCCCAAATCCCCCAATTTTCATGATTTCGTTATTCCAGCAACCTCCGAAATTTGTTATCACCAAATTCCTCCGTTAACAATTGGCGCTAGAAGGAGGGGATATATTTTTTGATTGTGGAGGACAATCAATTCATACACACGGGGGTTATATTGGATTTTAAGCGGCTTTAATGGAGGAATGAGATGGTGGAGGTGGCGGGCTATTTGGAATTTTATATATTCGGCGACAGAGCTTCACCAACAACAAGATCGAAGATTTCAATGAATATTGATACAATTAGGGGTTTTTTTAATTAAAACTGAAAAACCAAAAAAGATGTGAGTGAAGTTCGTTAAAGATGGTACAAGCTGATGGGACCTACTATACTCTTGAAGACTACCAGTAAACCACAACACATTGGCGAGGTAAATTGGCTTGGTAAAAACTTAGTGGGTTTACAAAAAAAACTAAAATAAGAACCTCATCTAACATGGAAGCCTTGTACGTGAGAGACAAAAGTGATGTTGCAAAGAAAGCATGACCATGGGACCCGCGTGATTGAGGAGAAAAAGGGAGCAATTACGGTTAAAGAAGAATAAAAGGGATAACGAAAGCCGAAAAGAAAAAAAAATCTGTAGCGCTCAAAAATCGCTCCATAAAAATCGAGATAAGTTTTCTATTTATTTTAATTTTATGCAATTATATAAATATTTTATGTCATGCATGTTATATTTTTATTACTAATATATTTGAGAGATATAAATTAGTTTTAATTAAATATTTTATGCATGCTTAAATTGACATGTTATTATGCTTGAGTTATGTCTTAAATTTTTTATTATTTTGCATATACTATTGCATCTTGTATATATGTTAGAAAATTAATTTCAGATTTGCGGATTGAATTTGTCAAAAAAGAAGACCCTCCGGTATATTATTTTTGAAGGCTCTCTTTTCTAGGGATAAATTTTGGAAGGCTCTTATTCAAAGAGTTTATTATTTTAGATGGCCCTCCATTGCAGGGGTAATATTTTTGGAAGGCTCTTATTCGAAGAGTTGATTATTTTGGAAGACCCTAGTTTGATGAAGATAATATTTTGAAAGATGATCTCCTCTAGGAGAGTCTTAGTAAGAATGAAAATGTCTTCGGAAAATCCACCTCATGTGAGGAGGGTATTTCTGATATGGGTAATTATTAAAGAGTTTATTATTTTGGAAGACCCTCCTTTGCATGGGTAATTATTTGGGAAGGCTCTTATTCGAAGAGTTGATTATTTTGGAAGACCCAATTCTGATGAGGGTAATATGTGAAAAGACGATCTTCTCTAAGGAGAGTTTTAATAAAATTATAACGATTTTCTAAAATATTATCTCCCGGGAGGAGAGTGTTTTTGGAATTTGGATATGACCTCCCGAGAGGAGGGTATCACCCGATAATTAAAATCCTTGCAAAAACCGTACTTCCGGGGGGGATGTCCGTACTTCCGGCGCCTCATCAAGGTACGATCTTCGGACAATCTACCTCCTGTGAGGAGGGATATTTCTGATATGGGGAACGACTTCCTTTGAGGAGGGTATCTTGAATTATAAAATCCTTGCAAAAACCATACTTCCGGGGGGATGTCCGTACTTTCGGCGCCTCATCAAGGTACGATCTTCAGAAAATCCACCTCCTGTGAGGAAGGTATTTCTGATATGGGGAACGACCTCCTTTGAGGAGGGTATCACGAATTTATAAAATTCTGAGGAAAATGACCCCCTTTGAGGGGGATACCCTCGAGAAGACATGGTAGATATGACCTTCTTCGACTAGATGATGATATTGCTCAAAATACTTTGAATGACTTTATGGAATAATGCTTGGATGGCTCTCCAGGATACGTTCTCTCACACCTACAAAACTTATTTTTTACATCTCGCATATTGTCTCGTTTACATCTACATGCATATTACGGGCACATTGGTGCTCCATATTATTTACTAATCTTCATCTCCTAGCTATTTTAGTGACTCAAGAAATTTGGAAGATCGAAGCATGCTTAGTTCTCCACTGCAGCAAGCTACACTGAAGAACTGGGGGGGGTAGTTGTTACGCCATATTTTCGGTTGCCTCTAATATTTCCCAAATTTCCAATATTATTAATTATTAATTCAGATTAATAATTATAAATTAATCGCTAAGTTTTATCCTCTCCTTGAAACGAGGAAAGAATCAATCTCAATCAATCAATAATGGAAAATATCTTAAAACGATATTCTTCAAATCAGGAAGATATCACAACGATAAGATTAAATCAGATAAAATCAGTAATTACCCAGATTAACGAAGTTTATCCCTAAAGTCTCTAAGGGATAGACACAAATCAATTTCACAGAACTGCGTTGGCTTGATCCTTATAAATAAAAGGTACGCATGCATCTTGAAAAAGGATCCGATACACGAGACAAATCGAGACACCTCTCAAGTCCAGCCCCAAACATCCAAAAATCCCAAATCCCTCTATTTTCATGATTTCGTTATTCCAGCAACCTCCGAAATTTGTTATCACCAAATTCCTCTGTTAACAAGTAACATCCAAACGGCTTGAGATTTGACTTCCTTTAACTCTGTTCAGATCCACTTCTTTAGCAGTTTGTCTCTTGAAACATCTATCTAAGCTTCTTTGTAGGATTTCCAAAGTACCTTAAAGTTTGTGGTCCATAAAGTGTTTTGATTTGTTGCAGGTTTCTGACTAGTACAATTTTTTCAGTATTTTGTCTTCAAGATTGCATTCGAGAAGTGACTGAGTGATTGATTCGAGAACTAGGATTAGGTAACTCTGAGTTCTCGAATACTGCAATGTTGACATATCGAATCACTTCTCGAATTAGTCTTTTCTCCCAAAAACCTTAAGTTGTCGAATAGAGCATTCGATTTATCGAATCCCTGAGATGTCGAATAGCTTCCTGAGTCATTGAGATATCGAATGGAACTTTGACTTGTTGACTCCTAGAGAACTCGAATGATGCTTTGACTTGTTGACTTCTTGAGTTCTCGAATAGAGTAGTAGACATGTCGAATCACTGAGATATCGAATACTGCATCTAGAGATATCGAACAGTGTCTTTTGAGATATCGAATTCTTGACTTCTCGAATATGACAAACATACTTCTCAAATTGGTACTTAGGCAAATCTTCATTCTTCAAATTCCAATTGTGTTTATTTTGACAGTCTTGATCTTCAAGCTTGAGGCATAATCCTTAGAACTTCTTTCAAGCATTATTCTCTCACTTTAATTACAGTTACACAGGTAGAATTTGATGCCTATTATAAGTACTACAAAAAGTAGAAACTCTACAACTAGAGGTTTCCTCAGTTAAGAGGTCATGTAGGTAATGCATAGCATTACAAACAATTAGGCTTGTTATTAGATATACACAGGCATGCCTCTGTGAGACTGCGACTAATATTTTTCAACTAAAACATATCATCTTTTCTAAATTTTATAACTAAAATCCCTCATTTATAGAAATATCACGAATAACATTTATATATTTATTATCAAATTATCTCATATAAAAATTTAAGTCTAAATTAATGAAAAAATTCATATATATTTAAAAAAGATTCGTGTGTCGCACGGGTTTTTAAGCTATAAATATTAAATCTTGCATATCATGAATTAAATTTATATTAAATTAACATTAATATATATATTTTTAAATATGATTATATAAAAACATAATTCTAGCATAAAATAAAATTTATAACCAATCAAAAAAAACCTGTACATGGCACGAGTTATAAGCTAGTATATTAAAAATCCATATATTATTTATTATAAGGAAACATTAGTATAATTCGTAAACATGAGTATATTAAATTAAAATAAAAAATTATTAAAAATAATGATTATATAAAAACATAATTGTAATATTAAATAAAATTTATAACATAATAAAAGAAACACCATATCAATAATCTTTTTTTTTGCCAAAAAGGAATCAAATTTTATTAATCACTTAAATCATTCGACAAAACATAATGGAAATCGAAGTGGACATCACCCACCCTCCAAATACGATCAGGTAAAGAACAATTGTTCCTCAAAAGGTAGTGAGCAACTTTGTTCGCAGACCGTTTAACAAATCTAAACCTCTCGTTTTTGTTACCCAAGCTTGCTAGAAAAACTAGACATTCCTTGATCACTCTCCCTAATTACGAGTAGCACATAAAGGAGCTGCGAATAGCTGAAACCTTAAAATTTTTGGTACCTGTTTTTTGGTACTTCGTGAATTTACTTATTTACCCTGTATTATAAAGAAAAATATATACGATATCTATAATACTAAAACACCTAAAATAAATAATAACATAATATAATTAATGTTAATTAGTCGATTACCTTTTTCACATTTACTTTTAGTTGAAGATATTACATTTTATAAACACCTTAAAACAGCAATTGTATCATATCTTCATATTAATATTTTATTTCGAATCAAAACACGTTACCTTTTTGATTTAAAATAAAGAAATAACATAATCTAATTAATGGTAATTAGCTGATTGTCTTTTTCACATTTACTTTTAGTTGAATATATTACCTTTTATAAACATCTAAAAATATTAATCATATCATATCTTCCTATCATTAATATTTCCTTTCGAATTAAAAAATGTTGTCTTTTCGATTTAAAACTAATCTTGTCACACCATATTTTTCAATTTTCAATAAAATATATTAAAAATTCATATACGTTATTTATAATAAGGAAACATTAGTTTAATTCATAAACATGAGTATATTTAAAATTAAAAAATTATTAAAAAATAATGATTATATATAAACATAACTGTAATATTAAATCAAATCTTTCTATATATAATAGGAGAACAGGTACGTGTCAAACCGGCATCCTGAGCAAATAAATTAGCTCACGTACCTAAAAGTCACTTACCTCGAAGTCGACCCAAAATCTAAAATCAAACACGAACAATCCTAAATCTTTAATTAAATCAAATCAAGCAAAATAATTTTTAACAAACTCTATGCATAGTCAATATGCTAATGATACATATATTTATAATTTAATATGATCATGTAACACACCGAATAATTCTTTATATAATTAATCTAATATACCTCATAAACAAGATTCGACTCACTCAGAAACATTAAAACAATGATCAAACTTGTATAATATAACAAGTGGCCATGAGTTTCTACTAAAACATTCATCATTTATTAAAAACATGGCAATTTGATACTCCCTCCGTCCCTTTTGATTGTTAACATTTCACTTTTTCAAAACTTTCTGGCACGCATTTTAAGGTGCATTTTAAGGATAGTTAAATAACTTTTTTTTTAAAATTTTCTTTTTCTGTATAAAAATTTAAACATTAAATTTTTATACAGAAAAAGAAAATTTTAAAAAAAAATTATTTAACTATCCTTAAAATGCACCTTAAAATGCGTGCCAGAAAGTTTTGAAAAAGTGAAATGTTAACAATCAAAAGGGACGGAGGGAGTATCCATTAAATTATATAAAATCTAATTAGTACGTAACCAAGCAAAAGTAAGTAATTGGACCGAGAGCCCTCGACTCTTTTCTTTTCATGAATCTAACGATTTTGTCAAAATTAACATGTTAAACAGCAAAAGTCATACTATCACATGGAGGTATAAACTATAAAGTAAATATTGAAAACCAAAGCAGAGAGAAAAACATACATGTTGCTGCTGCGAGTGCTACTGTACGAGTTTTACATGTACGAGGGAATTCTTATATAGGCCCCTAAACCCTAATTTTAATACGGTAATTCTAATACTTTCCTCCTAAAATATTTAATCTCTCCAAGTAATTCCTTAAAATAAAATATTCTAGCACACATAATTAAAAGAATATCGATTCACTAAAATATTCTTACTTTTTTTTCCAAATATAACGTATCTTATCCTTCAAAATTCTAAAATTTTCTAAATAAAATAAATATCTAACTAGATTTTTTTTTAAAAAAAATCTAATATCTAATTTTAAAAAATTAAAATTAAAATTACGGATTTGACACCTCTCATAATGAATCTAAACTCACCAACCAATTTGGCTAGATAGACATTTATACTTATAATAGAATTCATTAACCATATACATAAATAATTTTTGGGTTATATCATATTTAATATATACTAAACTATTCATTCAAGATAAAATTACTTATATTATAACTTATGCACATTATTTTTTATAATTATTTATAGACCTACCCATCTAAATAAATTTTACAGAATTTTTTTTATATTTTTGAAATGGAGAAAATAATTATTATTTTGAGATAAAATGTTTTGTTCATAATCTCATATATGAAATGCATAGATAAATAAATATTTTTTGAGATCAACTATTTTGTAAACAATATCACATATGAAGTGCTCGTGGTTAATTTTGTTGTGAAATTTAATGAAAAATGCACCAAATTAAAATTGGTTGGTCAAATTAGAATTAATTAAACTATAGGCATACTAAAAATATTTATTTTAAGAAACTTTATAAAAAATATACAAGTGCGATTTGGATTACATATCGATTATTGGTTAATAATTACATATAATATATAGTTTATTTATAAGACGGTATGATAAATACTATAAAAAATATAGCAAATTAATTAGCGAAATAAGAAAGATATGAAGTTTTGAAAGGAAATTTGAAACATTTATATATATATGAGATTTGTACTCCATGTCGGTTATCAGTTATCGATTAAATAACTAAATAAAATATATCATTGAGTTATGAGATGATACTATAATTAAGATTACGTATATAGTGCTATATAACATAACAGTGTATCTTCTTCTATAAATAATAAGAGAACAAAGGGAGTATCTCGGACTTTAACTTTAATAAGTAAGATCTTGTATGTTATAATAATTAAGGTCTTGTAATCTTTAAAATGTATTGTAAAATGTCTAAAATTTCAAACATGAAAGCATTCAATAATTTGTTGCATGGTCATTTTATTTTAAATACTTGCAAAGGCATATACTTGCCTATTGGTGGTTGAGAAAGAAGTTGCTTTGGCATCAGAAGCCACAACGGTATCCTCCCACACTTTTGGTGATCTTGCATTCCTCACATACGTGCTCCAAATTTGTTTCATATATTTCTAATGTATAAAAATATCACCAAATCGTTCAAATAATACACATCTTCGCGATATTCAACAATCCTAGAAATAGCCCGTCAAAAGAAACACCATATCAATAAATTTTATTAATAAAATAATAAAATTTTATTATAATTTAAAAAATTTATATCTTCCAATCAATAATATTTTTTTCTAATTTAAAAACGTTAAATTTTATTATAATCAATAATATCACTAACAAAATATAATAGAAATCCTTATACTACGAATGTGACCGTTAGATTTTTATAATAAATCAAAACTGTTAGATCTAATGATTAGATATGTTATATGATTAAATTAATTTACTAAAATTTCAAGTTTCGAATTCCATTAACGACATATATATTTTAAAATTTTATAGTATAAGTTTTAAACCATGCATATCATTAATTAAATTTATATTAAATAATTTAAAATTAAAATAAAATATTGTAGATAATGATTATATAAAATATAATTGTAACAAAAAATAAAATTTATTACATATCAAAAGAAATTCATGCATTGCATGGATTATAAGCTAATATATATTATAATAACTGAAACATTAAAAATTTTGGTACCTCTTTTTTTGTACTTCGTGTTTTTACTTAATTATCCTTACTAATTATATTAGTACGTTTTTACCTAAATACCCTTATCTATATCTATCTATATTATAATATTAAATAATATTAATAATATTATAATTACTAATACCAAACTAATTTCTTTTTCAGTTAAAAAATGTTACCTTTTCTATTTAATGAAATATTGTAATTACTAATAACTAATCTCTAACCTTTTTCAGATAAAACGTATAATCTTATCTATATTTTTTAAATTAAAATTCCTCTTTTTTCTAAAAAATATAACGGCTAATGATAACTCCCAATAACACACCACAAGATTGTAGAAGGGGAGTTGAATACATTCTTGATTAATTTTTTTTTTCAAACAGTTAACTAAGGCTCAACAGCTGTCTATATGAAACAGATAAAATGAATGCTAAGAAAATAAAGCAAATGCAACTCACAATATTAAAAATTTCAGGTGGAGTTGTATTGTTCCGCCTAAGATATATATTGAAGAAATAATCTGTGTGAAGCACACAACGGCTTGTTACAATGCTTTAGAGTTTACGAGAAAACCTAACAATGTCTAAGTGAATGCTCAATGTTATCTCTCTTAAAGCGATGCTACATTTGGGTTATATATATACCCCAAGTTTACAAACCTAACAAATAAAAAACATATTTCGAAGTCAAACTATTTGCAGGTTTGCTGCCACTCCTTGTCTCCATGTTATGCAAATTTGTTTGATAGTCTTGGAGAGATTCTTCCTCATTATCATCCAATTCGCTTATGAGAAAATAGGAATATTTATTTTCTTTCTTCGTTTCCAATACTGGCTTCCATGTCATTTTGAAGTCTATCAATCCATGTGATTTGTTAGTCAACTCCAAGACATTATTATAGATTATTCGTTGAGGCTGATTATCCGTTGATGGGTTGTATGTTATCCGTTGAAGCTGAATATCCTTCATCCGTTGATGTATCACATCAATTAAACAGCATTACAAAGCACAACCTATATACAATTAGCTAACCTATTCTGTTTATCCATTGATAGTCAACATGACTTAAAAAACTATCAACTAACATAATCCAAATGATAACTTATCCATTGGAACTTCATAGCATGATACAAACTTATCCGTTGATAGTTACCTCATCAACAGATGCTGATAAGCATGTCATCCATTGATGAGTTACAAAATGACTTATACAAATATGTTTTCAGGTGTTTTGCAAATATCCTCAAGGACAACATACCACATATATGATTATTATAATTAAATCATTTCATTTAAAAATTTTAAACCTATAAATTGGTATCTTAAAATTATTAATAAAACATTAATAAACATTAAATAATATTAGAAAAATCTGTGCATTGCACGCGTTTTAAGCTATTATATAAAATATATAATTAATGTAATACATTCGGATTGGATCGTCATCGAATCAGATTCTAATCGGATCGGGTCATTAAAAAATTGGATTTTTTAGAAGGATCCATACCCATTAATTTAGCTACATATCGGGTCGGGTAGGATCTCCGATCCATTGACAGACCTAGTGTTGAGATAAATTCATAATAAGAAAACACAGGTGGGGGTGAATGTATTTTTAAACTTTTCTAAATTTTCTTCGTTTATGAACTTGTTTGAATCTATTGTAAGGTTGTAGCTTAGAGTGTGTATGTTTAACAAATATGAAATGCGGAATAAGAACACACAAACTCACTTTAAATCTAATATTTTTTTAAATTCGAAGTATGTTACAAACTGGGAATACAAGAAAAGTATTCTCAGCTTCGCTTTTCTCAGAAAGATGTTAAAATGTGTTTGCAGTGAAAAATTTGATAACTAAAGAAGTGAAGCTGTGCACTTATAGAACATGTGGACAATCAATTTTTACAAAGCTAGAAAGAGATAAACTATCTTTTCTAATTTGTCTATATCATTTTGTTTAAAAGTTCTACAACTGAACTTGTTTTTTTTAACAAAATTCTACAAATGATTTATTTTTTTACCAACATTCTGCTGCTAAACACAATTTTTACATATTATATTTATACTATTATTTTAATGTTATAAAGTTTAACTTAAAATAATTTATAACCCTACATGTAACATATTAAATTATTTATCTTGATTTGTCCACGTAAGCAAAATATTCATTATTAACCGCATTAGTTGGTCCCTTGATGTAACATCCCAGTCCCACATCGAGGAGATTTGGGGCTTTAGTTCAGTTTATAAGACAAAGTACTACTACTAAGTGCACCAACAAATCATGATCTTTTGGGGGTTTGTGGTGGGCTTGTGGACTACCCAAGTTGGCTGCATTTGGGCCAGTTTGTTTTGGCTTATTTCGGATTCATGATCGGGACTTGACCCGATTTTCGAAAAGGCTCGGGATTTGACCCGGGTTGTCACATATGGTATCAGAGCCGACTCTCGAAAGCTTGATTCGTCAAGTTGCCGGAGGTGGGGACACAAAGGATGGTGGTATTATCCCACAATGGACAGAGGTCCGGAGGTGGGGACACGAAGCCAGCCTGTATTATCCCACAATGGCTAGGGAGGAACGATCTTGGACCTATGGGATATCCGTTCAGGCCTGACGAGGACGTCAGGAGTTAGTGGGGGAGTTTGTAACATCCCAGTCCCACATCGAGGAGATTTGGGGCTTTAGTTCAGTTTATAAGGCAAAGTACTACTAATAAGTGCACCAACAAATCATGATCTTTTGGGGGCCTGTGGTGGGCTTGTGGACTACCCAAGTTGGCTGCATTTGGGCCAGTTTGCTTTGGCTTATTTCGGATTCGTGATCGGGACTTAACCCGATTTTCGAAAAGGCTCGGGATTTGACCCGGGTTGTCACACTTGACTAGTCGAAAGATGCTTGCAACACAATGCTAATCAACCAATTTAACTGAAAAATAACAAAAATCATTTAATGATTTAGAAGATTTAGTTATCACATCAAGTCTATATTTTTTTAGAATAAATCTTCACGTACATACTTAAACACTACAAATACACAACATACATTCTATGGGTAATTAACCAACAAAACACATGCATTATCTTCATTACTTTATTTTAACAATATTCTCCCATCCTGACTTTGTTTTTTTTCACATTTTGTTTATCAAACTTATACTTTATTGTGTGATAATATAATCAAATACTGTACATTAGATTTATCTCGTCAAAAACAAATTGAGATTTGTAATAAAAATGCATATTGAAATGCATATTAAGATGTAGGGATTGATTCAAATGAGAACCCCTACCTAAAATGGAACCGGAAATCCATTTATAACCGTTGGATCAGTATTCAACTAATGGTTAAGATTTTTTTCTCAGAGACAATTAATGTAAAATATTCACAAATCAATAAATAATTGTAAGATTTTTTGTAAAATACACAATATTATTTGTATTCGAGGTATATGTACGTGTTTTCTTACACACAATATTACTTCTATTCGTTCAACACTTGAATTTTGAATGTTATGGAACTAAAACTAAAAGTTCATGTGAAGGCAAATACGTAAGTTCATAAGCAGAACGTACTTATTTCTATTAAATTATATAAGTTGGCACATGAACTTTGAAATTTCTACATTTAAACATGTTTATGTCTTACATGTGAATTCGGAAATCTACAAAGTTCATGTGTAGAACAAGTAGTGCAAATATGTAAGTTAATACGCAGAACGTAATTATTTTTATTAAATTAAATAAGTTTCGCACATGAACTTTAAAAGTTCTACATTTGAACTTGGAAATTGATAATATCCCATCTTGGTTAATGATGCTATTACGTGATTCTTGGAAGATATGAAATTGTGTAATATTTAAATTTTTGGGAAAAATTTGACAAAGATTCACTACAATTTTTGCTCATTTCTTTACTTTTTTAATTTATAAATTTAATCTATGTTATAAATATGGTGAGTACATATTTATTATATTTATGTACAATGTATCTTTATTGTTTTTAAAAACCGGTTATTCGGTTCTCAATTTAGAGTGATTGTCCATAGAAAGTGACTCTTCATTGATAAAAATATAATAAGTGAAAAATTACATATTCAAAAATAAATTTGTATGAAAACTGAAAATAGATAACATAATATAGAAAGTGAAATGCTCAAAAGCATGCATTATCTTGCAATAATAAAAAGTTATTTTCACATTACGTTCAAAATATGTATATATAATTAATACTTTTGCAATTATTAACTATCTATGCTATTTATGTTAAATTTTGATTTTTGTTATTATGTGGATATCTAGAAAGGAAATGGTGTATGCTAATGGATAATACAGGAAATAAAGTTAGTTAGTTGTTTTCTAAATCCGTGATCGTGTGTTTTGTAATATTCAATTATTATGTATGCTAAGATTTACGAAAAATTGTTAAAAATAATAGTTTTTAATCAAAAGAACTGTAATTAACGTTTCTCGGTATACGTGACGATTTTTAACAATTCGGTTACCCAAATCAAGCATGTGTATCATGTTACCCATCACACATATGCGTGACTTGTTGAATATTGACCCCGCAGGGGCATGTTACCCATTTGTCAAATGGGTAACAGCCCATATCACGCATTTGATAAATGGGTAACAGGCTTCCTGTTACCCATTTACAAATGTGTATCTTGTATAAATGAGTTACCCATTCAATAAATGCGTATCCCATTCGCTATTTTTCACTGGTCCTTATCAAAACCGGTATTTTCATGTTTTTCGTTAGAAAAATTGTTATAATCGCCATCATCCCCTTTATTTAACAACTACAGTAGGGTTGTCAACGGGTCGGATTCGGATCGGATTATCCTAAATCCATATCCGAATCCATTAAAATTTTTCGGGTTCAGATCGGATCAGGGGTTGGATATTTTTTTGTCCGATCCATACCCAATCCGTTCAAGTTTCAAATTTTTGGATCGGAAGTCCGACCCGCTTAATGAAAAAAAAGGAAAAAACATGCAAAATTACAAAACTGACATATCCAACTTTTAAATTCCATAAAACAGCTTATAACAAGTTCAAAGTACATTGTACATTAACATTTTAACATTGAATTACATTAACTAGCTGAAAACAAAAAAACAAAGTCTGAAGCACTTGAATCTTTAAAATTCATAGCTACAATCAAATTCAGATCAAAATCAAAATGCAACACTGGGAGCTGGGACTGCAGTAGGTATCCAGAAGTTGGTAGCCTTAGGTTCCGACCACGATGTTCTACCTGCTAGAAACAAAAAAAATCATAAGACCAGGGCCTAATTCTTTAAGGGACGAGATAAACACAATTAAAAAAAACCAAAGTTCTGTACAATTATTTTGCTGAGTCTGGTAGTGCTAGAGACCTTTAACCACTGATCATCCTTCATATTTATCTAATAACTTCAACTTGTTAACTTGATTCAAAATGACTATGGAATCCTGGTCATTTTTGCAAATGTGTAGAATATACTAGCAACATGACAAAGATTTAGAGGGTGGATTGGTCACTTATTCAACTAGCCAACATATATACATTTTAAATTGCTTATTGAATTTCAACCTGGCTCATTTAGTCAAAGGTTCATTCTCTCAACAAATTTAGAGTACATCAAAATTTGCTTCAAACAATAAGAGTTATCACACCATTTAAGTAAATACAAATACTTTATGAATCTGTAATTCACACAACAGGTGTCTATAGCTTCAGATTTCAGTTAAGATAAATTTTTTATAGTTGAACTAAGATCTCATAAAGTTATCATTAGCATGCCAAAGAAAATCCCCCTGCATCATTTTCATCGATGAAATTGATGCTATTGGGACAAGCTTCTACTATATCCGGAAGTAAATAGGAACGCGATTCATCTATCACTCTACCGCCAATGCTGAAGGCTGACTCAGATGCAACAGTTGTAGCAGGAACAAATAAGATATCTCTCGCAATCTTCGAAATTGTTGGAAATCTGGTCCCATTGACTGACCATCAAGTTAGTATATTAAATTTTCCGCTGCAAGGATGTGTTTCCTCATCTAGGTATTGGTCAAACTCCGACTTAGGAGCATGTCGGATGCCAGAATCTCGCTCCCTTTGTCTCCACATTTTAAAGTCATTCAATTTATTTTTTTGTGGAACAACTCATGACTGAACATTAGTACTATTATGAGTTCATCATATCCACCATCAAGTATCGAACTTTCAGACGAAACAATTCTGCCTCCATACTTAATGTAAAGATCAAAAAAGCCTATTTTACTTTTTGTACATGAGTATAAGCAAGATCTTTACCATGAAGCTTATCATAATAATATTCGATGATATCCATCTTAAACCTGGGGTCAAGAAGCACCGCTACTGCTAAACAAATACAACACTCATCCCAATATTTAGAGAATTTAATTCTCATAGGAACAACCATTTCCCTGAAGCATTGTTCTGTGTGGTTTTCCCATTCAGCTAATTGAAGACTAATCTCACATATATCTGGAAAAAATACATTAGCAGTAGGATAGGTAATTCCGCTAAAATGAACAGTAGCTTCACTGAATATATTGAAACAACCATGGACTGTCCATGCAATTTTCCATTCTTCTTTACCAAGATGAAGAACATAATTTTTATCCACTAATGCTAAACGATCAAATGCCTCCTCATACTCTATGGCAATGTCGAGCATTTCAAATGTGGAATTCCACCTAGTTGATACATCCATGGGAATTTTTCTTTTACCTTGCATTTTTAAATGAAGCACAAATTGGTCAAATTTCTATTTTCCATACGGGGACTTTGACAAATATCTCACAGTACCACGAATATTATCCAAAAATGGTTTTATTATAGCCAACCCATCTTGCGCAACCAAATTTAGAATATGTGCACTATAACGTACATGAAAAAAATACCACCACATGGAATTCTATCCGAAAGCCAAGTTTTCAAATGCCTAGCCATGCAATCATTTGATGCAGTATTATCAATTGCCATTGAACACAACTTCTTATCTAAATTCCACTCCATGATTAATTGTGAAATAAACCGAAACAAAGACTCTCCATCGTGTGGGTAACTATTACACCTATAATTCAAGATCTTTTTACTCAACTCCCAATCACTGGTAATATAATGTGCTGTCAGTCCTGCATAAGCGAAATTTAGAGAATCGGAAGTCCAAATATCAATAGTGAGGGTGACTCTTGAATCTAATTCATCAAGTAATTCATAAACCTTCACTTTCATATCTCCGTGTAATTTAATTACATCAGACCTAACAATGTTTCGACTTGGTAACCTAAATTCAGGTTGCAATCCATGCAATAATTTTCAAAAAACTCGTGTTCAGCCATATTAAACGGATAATTGTGTTTAACAACCATCTTTGCTTGATCTGTTCTACTTCTATCCTGGCTAAATTTAAAAGATTCAACCTTAACTGCACCATCAGTACTTATCATGGTTGCAAGTGTTGGTTGTCCTTTACTATTATATATTTTTTCAATGCACCTCTTTAAATGTGCAGCTAAGCGACTAGTTCCTGACTTACTATCTCTAACAAAAGATCTTTTACAGTGATTACACACAACCCTTTCTTTTACATTAGAGTCTTTAATTGTTTCCAAATCTTTCCATACCTTTGATTTTTTATGCCTCTTAGCTTTTTTCGCAAGTTCCTCTACATCAACGTTATTTGGAACAGATTCAGCAGTTCCAGTTGGCTCATTATTAGCAGTTGAGCTTCCCGTATTTCAAAAAATAAAACACAATTAAGAGAAGTAAGGAAATAAATCAAACACATATATAGAACAAATTGTGAAGATTTAAATCAAACACATATAGAGAACCAATTGTGAAGAAGTAAGGAAACGTATTCTTTACTCCAACTAAGTAAAGAATTAAATCATTATATAAGAGGAAACAAATAGATCTAGCTAGATTACCATTGTGATAATAAGAAGATTTTTGATATTTAGATAGAGAATCGAGCTTGATATTTGATAGAGAATATAGAGGGATTGAATAGCGCGACGGATGAAGTTGAAAATGAAAGATAGATATAGGGTTAGTGTAAGTTTTTTAATAATAAAAGACTGGCTAACTTTAAAATAATTTTTTTGACAAATTTTTTTAATATTTATTTTAAAATATTTTTATTTTTTTATCTATTTTAAACCATAAGGCCTAAACCCTAAAGGGCTTCGATTTTTTCAAAATATTTCTGGACGATCCAACCGTACGGACGTCAACACCCATCATTTTCAATGTTATTGCAAAAATTTAAGAAAAATTAATTCATTTGATTTGGTAATTTTAAGGTCAACTTGTACTTTGACTAGTACTCCTAAATAAGGTTTCGTCCCTGATTCGTGTTCCAATTTTTTTCAAAATATATCTCGATGATCCAACCGTACGGATGTCAACATCCATACTTTTTAATGTTATTGCCATAATATCATAAAAAATAAATTCAAAATGATTTGGTAATTTAACGGTCAACTAGTACTTTGACGAGTACCCATTTGATTCTCTAGGTACTTGGGAAAATACCTCTCTAGAAACAAGGTTGTGAATCTGGTCCATGGAATGACCGCATTGCCCTCCAAAGCTCTCTTTGCTTCCCACTAGTAATTGGATTCACCTTTTAACATTTATGCTGCAAACACTGTCTTCTTATCCTCTTATACCCCCACAATCTCAAAAGTCTTCTCTATCTCTCGCAACCAAATTCTAGCCTCCACGGGATTAGTGGTACCTTTAAACTCAGGTGGATTCAAAGATTTGAATGATATGAACGTCACTGTAGCATGAGTCAGTTGAGCTGGAGGTGGATTTCCTCCCACTGGATTAGGGTTTTGCTGAGGCTGAGGATTCTGGGCATGTTGAAGAAGAAAGTACAAAAGCAGGTTCATCGGGTTATTGTTCTGGTTTGGATTCCGAGCAGGTTCCGGTTCCGGGTTTGGAACTGGGTTCCTGTTAGTTACAGAGGCATGCCTGTACACATCTAATAACAAGCCTAATTGTTTGTAATGCTTTGCATTACTTACATGACCTCTTAACTGAGGGAACCTCTAGTTGTAGAGTTTCTGTTTGTATTGTACTTGTGATAGGCATCA